>JALPQD010000214.1:2416069-3749190 GCA_023101885.1 Typhlomys cinereus
ATTAAATGAATGATGTTTAGATTCTAAAATCATGAAGTAAGAACTAAGTTAACAATCCAAACTTGTCAATGTACATTCAAATATGTCTGCTTTGTTTTCAATTATATGTAGTATTTCTATTGTTGGGCAGGACTCAGAACAAATGAAGTATTATTGAATGAATTATATAACTTCTTTTTATAATGTCTCACCCATAAATCTGTGGCAAGGTAGTTAATAAAAACTGTATTTGAACTAGATAGCAAAGTATTTCTTATATGACTTCCTTGTAGAATTTAGAAGGTGAATTTATGAAATTCTACTCTGAAATAATGTTACCTGTGATCCATAAAATTGACATCATTTGCTATATTGTTTAAAAAGTTAATTTAAAAAAATTATTAAAAGAAAGTCACTACAAATGTTGGGACTGTATCTGTATATAAAGATACTTTAACTAGTAGTAGAGAAAATAGTCAACTACCATTATGATCCAGGATGTGAAACCAGTCAGATTGACCATTTGTAGCAATTGCTTACACTGATCATGTATTGTCACATGTATTGGCAATCCTCCTTCACTTGGCCAGTTAGGAACAAGTTAATCCATCCACAACTTACAAAGAGAGAAACCAAAGTCCAACAAGCTTAGTTTGCTTGCTTATGGGCATGAGACCACGGAGCATGAGCAGCCAGTGCAGGGGAATTTCAGTACATCTATGGAGGTCAAGGCTATGTTAATTATGCTCATGTAAAACAAAACAAAACAAAAAACACAGAGAGATAGGGAAACAAAACCTTACTGTGAAAAGCCATTTATTCTATGAATATTCACCTAAAATTATTATTGCTTGGCCCACAGCCACAAATACTGTATTTTGCTAGGACTAACACAAAATTTATATCTCCTTTGCCATTTTCTTCTGTCAAGGCACACATTTTCTTCATCTCTTTCTATTGCTTTTCAAACCAGCAAGGTTATCAGTCAGTGTTCTTGACATCTCACAATACATCTGCCTGCAGGCAACTGCAGGAGCACTATTCACTGAATGACATGTTGGACTAGAATCCAGACAGGACAATAGCTGATCACAAGAGAAATTGTCATCTATGAGATTATTTGTCTACAAACAAAAGCATAAAATAGAACCTGAACACAACAAAAAAGAAGAACAAGTTACAATACAAAGCATTCTGTAAAATTTTTTCCATCAAATAATATTATCTTATAGTAAAAATTCAATTATTTTAGTCAATTTAAAAGTTAGCTAATAATAAACAAGAAACAATGTGAGAAATGTAAAGCAAAGTACTTTAGTTTTTAAACATTGTTTATATTTACATTACCTTTGCTTTGTGTGTACGTGTGTGATATACGTATGTTCACATGCACATCATGTGAGTGCAAAGGCCTAAAGTTGATGTCTCACACTTCTTTGATCACTTCCTATTTTATTTACTGAAACAGGGTTTCTTAATTAAACCCGGAGCTCACAGGTCAGCTAGTGATTTACTCCAGGGACCACAAGTGGCTGTCCTGACTGCCTGCCTTTTATATGGGTTCTGGGGAACACACACTGGTTCTCACGCTTGCACAGCAATCGCTTTGTCACTGAGTCATCTCCTCTACCCTCTACTTTACCTCCTGCAAAACCTTGAAGACTGGTCATTAGTTATGACAAGAACTTTCTCACCCTTCTCTAGGGGCAAGTGGCTTGCCCAAAGTTTTTTAGTGAGAAAGTCAACACATTGGGGGCGGAAAAGAATCCATCACTAGGTTCTGGGGTCTGAACCCATTTCCAGGATTCTGGTCTATGAAAGACTGGTTGATAAAGGCAAGAGGAACGTGGTCTTGGAGCTGCGAAGTAGCAGCATGTGGAGAGCCAACAGCTCTGAAAAGAGGTTCTGAAGGCAGGATGTGGTATGGGTGACTCCCCACACCTTCATCCTGTTCTTTCCACTCCTTTTGCCTCCCTAGACCCTGCATGTATCTTCATTCTTGGCTTTCCAGTAATCATGCTGAGTACTTCTAATTAGAAGAAACTACTATCCTTTCCGATTGTTTAAAGTAAGCATACAGTCACCTCGGTATTTTCCACAAATTTATGAGATCAGAAACAATTTCACTAGAAGCAAAAATTCCTTACATAGCAACCATGCAATTTCCTTTGTTTAAAGTACAGTGTTAATTTTTAGGAAATGATAATGGCTATAAATACATAGTAATACAGCTCTTTCAAACTTAAAGGGCATAACTGATATTCATTACTGAGATTACATTAGAGGTTGGCCAATTTTTGCTGTGAATGGCCAGAGAGTAAACATGTGAAGTTTTGATGGCCATATGGCCTCTGTCACAACTTCACAACTCTACATTGTAGCCAAGAGCCAGCCATAGACATTATGTAAGCTAGTAAGTGGCTTTGAGTCAATATAATCTCATTTATAAAAACAGGTGGCAGGCTAGGGTTTACCAATCCCTATTTTAGAGGTATTTATATATATATTTATATATAAATATAGATATTCGACCTTTTTTGGAAAAATAAGACAGAAAACATTTGAGCTCTACAAGGGAGTGAAAAATGATGGTCAACAGTATATCGTCATCACTCCCCTCACCCGGTGAAGATGGGATGGATGTCGAGAAATGGTGGTGGAAAGTGAGCACAAGGCTAAAGGAAGGCAAAAGGGAGAGAGACTTCCCCAGGTATCCAGGCATAAGGGGAGCGACCAGACGTTCCTTGGGTGACTCAGAGGCAGCTTGTCCAGAAGATTTAGTGGTGAAGAGGAGGGCATCAAGACTGGTAGCTCCCATTCCTTATGCTGCATTACCCTCACCCTGGCAACTCCTCTACCCTTGGACTGGCAGTTTGGGGAGTGGGATCTCACTTGCATGTGGTTCTACCCCATCTTTACTTTCTCCTGAGAAAGGAAGACCACAGAGAACATATTGCTCTGATCTCTTGGAGGGGCCTCTCCTGACTTGGAGGAAGCCTGTCCCAACATATCATATCCTTCGACCAGACAGAGCTCAGTTTAATTCTGGGATTCATATTAAGAAACTCATTTGTTCCCTGATTTAAACCACATTCTTCAGCACAAGCTTTCTAGGCAATAAAGATCAGGATTTGGTCTCCATCTGTTCCTGTTTTTCCCTCCATTGGCCAGCTCTCATCTGGGAAGAGGGCTGTTATTACGAGCACATCCTTGGGCCCCAGAGCACTAGAAATGGATCAATGTGGACCCAACTGGAGCCTGTCCCACATTAAAAAAAAAAAAAGCTAAGAATACAAAAATTTGTTTTCCTTTTTTTTCTTTATTAAAAAAGATTTATCTAGAATTTCACATCTGAATGTAATCTATAAAATACTATTCGGAGGAGTTCACATATTCCTATGGTCAAAAGAATGAGAAAACCTGAAGATCATGAGTGCTTTCTGTCAGTTGATTCCCAATGTACTTTAGTGTCTGAGAAATTGTACACTAAAGAAATTCATTTTTTGTAGTTTTCTTTTCTTAAATATGGAGCACTTCATTTATTTAACACCGATTAGGATCTTACAAAAGTTCATTAACACCCTAGGGAATGCTGCTATATAACATTTCTGAACCATATTGACATAACATAGACTATAAAATATATTTTTTACCTGACCCATTTTATTTACCTTTGAAACTTCATCTTATATGATGCTAACTCACACTTTATCCCTTTCACAATTTTTTTTTACAAGGCCCTGTTAATTCACCTAAGTTCATTTGCACTTGTGTGGCAGTATATGATTCATTCTAGTACACAACTCTGATGATATGAAGAGGAGAAAAGAACAGTCAGGTACCTTGAAGACAAGGAAAAAGCTCTAGTACTTAAAAAAATATCTCCATGTATGTGTGTGTGGGGATATCAAGAAGATGGAGGAAGGATGTGAGGTAGGGAGAATAATAAGAACAAAGTATGTATGCAAATGCCATAATGAAGCCTATTATTTACTATTAATTTTTTAATGTAAAAAAGATTAAAAAATAAAAATATTTCTTCAACAAATTCTACCAATTAGAGAGAACTAATGAGCTCTGCTTTTACAATGCAAATGTCTTCTGGGAATGTTTGCCTATTAGTGATTCACCAAATGAAGTAGTGGAAAGAACAGTGGAATGGCTATGCCATTAACTCCTTCTCAGCCTTCAGTTGCACTCATTATGAAAGGCAGCCTGGCGCTAGGGAAAGTGAGTGGTTTTGAGTTCTGTCTGAGGACTCACATCTAATATCAATCTAAGACCTTATGAAATTATTAAAAGTCTTACAGCATTAATTTCCTTGTCTGAAAAAATGGGACCAATGATCATACTGAGGCCATTACAAGAAAATATGAGAAATACTGACTACAAGAAGGGGAGCTGGAACAAATCTGCACACTGCAAGTTAGGGGTCAACGGTTTTACCACTTGTGTCAAGCAGATGCTGCATTCAGACACTGACTGAATATGTATCACTTCAAAGTTCACTGTTGAAATGGAGCACCCAATGTGATAGCATCAGCAAATGAGGCTGGTGGGAGATCACGAGGTAGAGCTCTGGAGAGTGGCCTCTTCTGTGATACCAGAATGCTCCCCTTTTACCACATGAGAACATTCTTTTTTTTTTATTTTTTAATTAAAAAAATTTTTAAATTAATTAATTTTTCCGCTCATACAAACTCTCTCCCCTTTTCCCCTTCCTTTCCCCCCTCCCTCCCTTTCTCTCAGTGCCCCCTCCCCCCATCTCTGAAGCATCCTTTAATGTGTATATCAAACTTTCCTCTGGGTCCTCCTCTCTGATGAGGTGTAAGGGACTCAGTGCATTTCCTAGAACTCTTTCTTGTGTTCCCCTTAAGTATAGGAACACTATTGTGACTGTTAATCCCTTGCTTCTAAGGATCCTAGTGCCATTAGTCCATGCTAGATTTTGAGGGCTCAATGATATGTTGGTCATTGCGCAGATCATGCAGAGTCCTATTATGATTGCTTCGGCCCTAACTTGTGTAGAGTATCTTGCATATCATGACTCCTCCCATCCTTGTGCTCTTACAGTCTTACCACCCCCTCTTCTGCAAATTTCCGTGAGCTTCAGGATGGGGAGAGATTAGGCAGGCCTGATTCCAGGTGGTTGATATAGAGTCCACATGAGAACATTTTTAAAAGGTCTATGAAGCATAATGATAAGACCTCACCAGACTGCAAATCTACCAGAAATTTGACCTTGGACTTCTCAGCCTCTGTAACTAGGAGAAGTGTGTGTGTGTGTGTGTGTGTGTGTGTGTGTGTGTGTGTGTGTGTGTGTGAGAGAGAGAGAGAGAGCACACAAACTATTTATAAGCTACAACATTATGGTGTTTTGCTATAACAGCCAGACTGGGATCAGAGAGCAGGGTGGACGAGAGGCTCGCAGGCTTTACTACATTCATTTACCAGTAGTGACCCAAGGCAGCTGAAGATGCCAGTTTCTTCCACAACACACTACTTCTCATCTTCTCATTACTTAGTAACACTTGAATTGGGGTTTTGAGATAGACCAGTGGGTAAGATACCTGCTTGCAAACCTGGCGATCTTGAGTTCAATCTTCAGAAGACCTCGTAATGCCAAGAAAGAAGTGACTTTGGAAAGTTATCCTCTGACCATTACCCATGTGTCACAGCATACATATATGTACATATTCTCTCACTCCTGGCTCTCAAATAAATTAAAAACATAAAAAAATTCCAGTTCAGTTTTCCAATCAGCCAAATACACATGTAATTATCACCTCATTTTTCTGTCAATTTAATCCATTTGTTTTCTACTACAATGAAGAAAAGAGAAACAGCAGAAAGAAAGGTAAAAGTGCTGTTTAAAATGGGGCCTGCCCAGAGCGCTGGCAGGATTCTGCTAACAACTGTTATAACCTCGAAGGAACCAGGAATGGAAACAACTCTCGGCCTTAGCCACAGAAAATCCTTTTTGCAGTGGGTGGCAGTTAATACTGAGACTCATAATTGTTGAAGTGCTGACAATAAGTGACTGCTGAGTGCTCAGCCTTAAATGGGACATCTAGGGAACATCATGCAAAGTGGGCAGAAAGATAAGAGCCAGGGAATGAGAGGGAGTGCTGTGAGAAGCTCTCTTCTGGGCATGCCATGGCCGACACACTCATCAACATAAGCGACTATGGCTACCTGCCCAAGATCTGCACATAAAAAATGTGACATGAAAGTAAGAGTCGGACTGGTGAAAAACAAGAGGTTCTGCAGGAATACAGGGTACACAAGTGTGATGGAAAAACATGCATGCAGAATACACTGTATGTGTATATGAAATGATTTAAATTAAATTTAAAATGCGAATGAATAGACAGACAGACAGATAGACAAACATGGTAGTGTATAATTGTAATCCCACAGTTTAGGTATAGGGCAATTATAGTCCAGAAGTCTTACAAATCAAATAAATTACACAGACAAAATTTCTGTGGCAAGTCTATGAATTCACACATGTCCATGAACACACACACACACACACACACACACACACACACACACACACACAAATACATATGAATAACATGAGAATGGAAGAGGGATTATGAGGAAGGAAGAGGTCTAAACAGAGGAAAAGAGAGGGTAATGGGAAGAAAAGATCAAATCACATATTTTCTCTTATACACAGAGTCTAGCTTTAGCAACATAGATAAGTGTGATGTGATAAAATCAAAGGAGAGACTATAGAAGAGGAAGACAAACAGGAAACGGTGGTGGACTATAAAGAGCAACACACAATAATATATATGCATAAAAATGTCAATGAAACTCGTTATTTTATAAAAATAATGATAAATTCTACACAAATATTCACTACAGACATGAAAAAATTTAAAAAGTACCCACATATAAAGAAAAATTAAAATAAGAGTTCAATACAATAGTTAATCTAAAGACATTGGTGCGAATGTTAGTTTAAAATATTTCTATATACCTTTAGGCACTATATTGGATTTTAACTTCATGACTATTATTAAAATGATATGGCCAAACAATGTTTTTTTTTAAGTTTCTTTTCTATCTCTCTCTCACGCTCTCTCTCAAGCTCTCTCTCTCTCTCTCTATGTGTGTGTGTGTGTGTGTGTGTGTGTGTGTGTACCAAAAGGCACTGTGTATGCCTGTGGAGGCCCAAGGGTGACTTCTGGAGTCATGCTGGATTGCTTTTACTTCCTTTTTGTTTTACTCTGGGATTTTCCAAGCTCCACCTTCCAGGGCCAAAAGTGCAGGCTGCCACCATTTCTGCCTAGTACTTTTACCTGGAATCTGGGATCTAATCTCAGATCCTTCTGCCTGCAAGGCAGAGTCTTAACTCAAAAAACATTTATTAGTTTAAACACTTAGGACTGGTTGAACAAATGGCATACGCCTCTAATCTCAATATTCAGAAAGTGGAAGCAGGAGGATTGAGAGCTCAATGCAAGTCTGAGTGTCACAAGAAAAGAAATCAAAATAAAACCACCAGCTGTTGTATGACCATACTAAATACGTAAGAACATTTCGAAAAGTAAGAATACCATGAAATCTAACTGATGGTCAAACCTGCTGAGTCCTAACAGCCTATTCTATAATTTGTCCTAGGATGCAAAGGATATCTTGAAGTTTGAGTATTAGTACTTTGTGTGTGGGATAATAATTATTCTGGAAGATCTCAAACAATCAAAAATATCAATTAAATTGCTAAATACTATGCTAAAATAGGCATGTCTATGCATTCCTACTTTTAGACTTGAAACTAAAAACTGAAAAGGTTAAGTAAATTTTGTACATGTACATTTGTATCTTATATTATGCAGTAAAAATCAGCATCAAAAGGTACTTTGTTATCAATTATAAGTGTTGTTAATTATCTTTCCTAAAAATTTGATACTGGTAGGGTAAACTGAACTGACCATGTCTGAGCCTGAGTCTCAACAAGAGCTTCTCTGAGCAGTCTACTGACAACATGTTCTAAGGAATATGTTGAAAACAGAAAGGACGGATACACAAAAAGGTGTTCAGAGTGTTTAGCTTAAAGCCTAAATTTATAAACAGGAAAGAAGCAGACTCTTCTCTACTGGGTTAAGCAGTATTCGGACAAAGGTTCCGTGTGCTGTTGCCTGTGGAAAAATGGTGTTGACAGCATTGATTCTTCACAGAGAATGCAAACGGAGTTGTAGATAACCTGGTGTGGAGTCATACTCAGTACACAGTGTCTTTCAGTCAAGAAAATGTGAATAGCTATGGGCTGGTGTTAAAGCCCTGCTCAGTTTTCAGCATAAAAAAATAAGCAACCCCATGAGAACAAATATGCATTTCAATTTTTTATAAAGCACCATTTGGTCCACAAGTATTAGGTAAATCTCCCAAATTCTTAAAATTAAGTTTCTGGATGAATGGAAGAGCTGTACCATAATAAAACTGCAAAGAAGATTCCAAGAGAAACAACAGTAGTTTGTGAATATATTACAATTAGGTTCAAGCTAAGGTTTCAATATGTCTTCAATAATGTCTCTGAGTATCTATTATATGTCTTGTAACAGGCTGACCATCATGGGAATTAGAATAACACTACTCCCATCCTCACAGAACTCTTATTCCTAGGACATTTCAATAAGCATATAAGAAATCATAAAAGGTCATAAATGAGTAAAAAACTAAGAATTATAGGAACACCAGAAAGGTTAAGGAATTAACATTTATAAGAAAAACACTACCCAAAAGGTGGCCATCTATAACAAGAATAGGCTTCCTTATTAAGGCATTTTTCCCTGTGTACATCTTTTTAAAAAGGTGTTTGTAGTAGCATTACTTATACTAGCTAATTGGTAAGGCAACCCTAATGTCCATATATTAATCAGGATCATGATTCTTAATATAAATAAAATATTAAATATAAGCCTATGGCATTATAAAAGTTTGATGAGTATTTTCCAAAAACATACCAACATTATTTGAAATAAAAGCACTGTTATAGAAAAGTTACCCATTCTAATTAAACCACAACAGACGCAAAGGCATACAAGCCAGATATAATGAGATGGCTAGATGTAGACAGTTTAAATTTAGATGCAAAGTACATTGGCTTAATTAAAGATGTCATACATGTCATTAAGTTACACAATTTTAAGTGTAAGATTAAGTCCTGAGGATCACAATGTGATAACATTCTTCAAATGCTCACATAAGAAGAGGTTTGATCCCCTAATAACTCAGGGGAGAACTACACTTGGTATCTTGGCTTCCAACTTAAGTCTTGCTTGAGCCCAATCTGTGTAACACATTGAGAAAAATGGAGAATGGGGAAAAAAAAAAGAAGAAAATAAAGAGGAAGAGGAGAATGAAGTGGTGACAACAAAAATGGAACTCTTGGAGTAACTTAAGAAATCTAAAATCTAAAGTGTTGGATTGTAGTCTAGAGTGGTAGAAGAGCAGTGAAGTTGACAACATAATGCACAGTACCGGTGACCCACCAAAGCTCACCTAGAATCAGGCCAACCTAATCTCTCTCTATCATAAGGCTTAGAGAACCTCGAGGAAGAGGGGGAGGTGAGAACCTAAAGACAGGTTCACTGTTGGACAAGACATTCCATTCGAGGTTGTGCATTCAGGAACTCACTGAAGTGAGACGTGTCCTTACCAGACATGCATAATGGCTGAAATACCAACATACCCCCATAGACTATGGAGGATCTCAAGAGAGATAAGAACATACAGTGGAAACCTTGGGGACTAAAACTGGATGAGAGAAAGGAAATACACCTATGAAATGGGGCGGTCCAAAGAGAGGCAACTTGGTATATGCCACAATAAGTCTGAATGCCCAGAAGAACAGGCAGGCCAAATGGAAGTCTGGGGTCAATAGAAGCAAACAGACGGGAGGGTGGGAGGGAGTAGGATAGATTGATGAAGGGCAGGGAGGGAACAAGAGGGAGGACGGATAGAGGGAAGTAGGGGTAAGTACTCAATTCGTCTATAAAACTAGAAAAACAAAATAATAAAGAAGTGTTGGATATTTGGATATAAGCCAAGTTATAAAATCCTCGAAACTCTTAAACAGGTCTTGAGAGATGACACAGGGGTTAAGACTCTGGCTCACAAACAGAAGGTCCTGAGTTTGGATCCCAGGTCCCACATAAAAACACAGGCAGAAACTGCAACAGCCTACACTTCCGGTTCTAGTGGGTGGAGCCTGGGAAATCCCAGAGGAAAGCAAGGAGGAGGCAGAAGCAATCCAGGAAGATTCTCGAAGACACTCCTGGTCCTTCACAGGGACACACAGTGTCCTCTGACACCCACACAATAAATAAATAAAATACTTTAAAAAAACCTCTGAAACAAATAAGCATATTCTTTAAAAATTTAATCCAAAATAATGACATTTCTTCTGAAAACCACATAACTTTAAAGTTTTTTAAATAGATATCATTAAGAGAGAGAAAAGGTTACTGATAATTAAATTCAGGTGTTTGTTTGTAGTAGGGATATAATATCTACAAATATTCTCAGGTCCTCACTACTGGCTTGTACTTTCTATAGAAATCACAGAAATTTTGAGGAGTTAAGGGAAGAAAAAGAAGAGAGTCACAGGACAGAAGGCAATGGACAAACTGAGCTTAGATGGTCTGCTATTTGTAGATTTACTCCAACAACTTGGAAACTTTGTTTCAGGAGTAATGCTGACAATATGAAATCAGAATTACGTTAGGAAAGATGTAAAGGCAACAGCTTGTTCAAAGGAGCTGGTGCTCCAGTGAGAGGGAATAGGTAGAATGGTGCAATGATATGAAAATTTGCTCACATTCAGAATGGAAAGAGATGATAGAAAGCAAGGACCAGATTTTGCCTAAAATGATCCTTAGCCCAGATCACAACCAAATGATACTCTATTTTATGCCTCAATCTCAACACTACAACTGAAGACTTCTGGTGGAAACCATTTCCATGTGTGGGTCATTCTATCTCTGAGCCATTGTGGATCCCTACAATGACCACTTAATTACATGCAAGAGTAATTATTATACTTATAGAGCAGCTGTTGTATATCAGATGATTAGTTCTATGAGATCAATGGCATTTCTATTTTATTTGCTACATATTTTCTGTGTTGATATATGGTGACTGGTAGAGTTCGGATATTAAAAACCTTCATTAAATGTTTGTTTTCTGACTGACTCATTGCAGTGAAGAGGTCAAGAGGAAGGTCACAGACTGGATGATAAGTTTCTGATGAAACTATGTGTTAGATGAAGGAAGTTGAAGAGGATACAATATGACTGGTAAAAGGAAGTAAGTTTATTAAAAGCACTTTGAACTGGGTGAAAGGCAGAGATTGAACAAAACGTTTATTAAGAAATCAATTATCACAACTCTCACCCAAAGTTTAGACAGATTTCTGCACTAAGGAAGGATAGATAACAGTATATCTCTAAGAGACATGGAAACAATTCCCAGAAGCTTTATGCTTATTTTTTTTTTGTTTGCATGCACATGTGTGAGTTTTACCAAAGGGTTTTAAGTCTGTGATGTGGAGGCCCAAGGGTAACTATGGTATTCATCTTGGATTGTTCTTCTTTTTGGTTTGCTCTGGAGGCTTCCCAGGCTCTATTTTCTAGGACTAAAAGTGCAGGTGGCTGCCATTTCCATAGACCATTTTTACATGTAATCTGGTGATCTCAACTCAAGTCTTTTTGCTTGCAAGGCAAAGGTTTTAATCCTTGAGCTATGTCTTCAACCTCTTCGCAGAAGTTTGCAAAGGTAGAATGAAAAGCAAAACAGAATTTTTTGCATTGGGAAAATAACAGGTTTGTAAATATGTGGGAAAATGAGATAAGATTTTTTTTGTTTTACAGTTACAATAATAAGAACAGTTACATAGAATATAAAAAGTGGCTAAGACACCAGAATTACCCTGATGTATTTTTATCTTATGATACCCAAGTTGCTATATTTTTAAACACTCAATAAAAATATGTACTTTGGGCTGGAGAGATACCTCAGGGGTTAAGACTGCCTCACAAGCAGAAGGTCCTGAGTTTGGATCCCAGGTCCCGAGTAAAAATTCCAGGTGGAAACAGCCAGGGTCTACACTTCAGGCCCCGGTGGGAAGAGCCTGGGGGACATCCCAGAGTGAAGCAAAAAGGAAGTAGAAACAATCCAGGATGATTCCCGAAGACACAACTTGGTCCTCTACAGCGACGCACAGTATCCTCTAATACACACACACACACACACACAAAATATAAAGAAAAAATTTAAAAATAAAAATACCTATTTTGAAATGAATGCAAAAAATTCACTGCATTTTTTAAATCCTCAAAAAATAACTGCAAAAACTATAGATATTTAAGTGCATAAAGCAGGAATTTCCAATTTAAAAATTTATTAAACTGTAGGCATTTACAATTCCTAAATTATGAAAATTTATAAATTTAACTTTATATTTCTAATTTATTACTACCAAATTCCATGCATTGCTTGGCTTTACATGAACATACAACATCATGACTCTGATTTCAGATACATTTGACACTTTTATAGGGAGCAAGTTTAATGAAAACCAAATTGAGTTGGACAAATGCCCAATTGCCAAGCATTTAAAAATTCCAATCTTATAGCTTCTTAAAAAATTTGAAATTTGAAGCTGGAAAAAGAGAACACTAATCAAGCAGTTCTGTTATGCAAAACTCTAAGAGTAGTTGCTTCAATCAAATCAACTTTTCACAGTCAAATTCTTTCTCCCACTTAAGCATAAACTTAAATGGAAGCAAACCCCTCTTATGACTGCCATGCTGTTTCTCTTCAGGCTAAAACAAAGTGTTTCAATTCTGTTGAGAGCCCAGTGGCAACTTGAAAGAGCAAAATTTTTTTCTCTAAATAAGATTTCCAGAGTAGGGAAATACTAAATGTTTACTTCTCTTTAGCAACACCTGATCTGTGGACATGCATCTATCTATCTACCTCGTGGCAAAAAGGAATTGGGAACAGAAGGATAAAGGATATGGATCCTTGTTAAGTCTTCTTCTCTAAGATTATATCAAATGGTATGATCAGCTCAAGTTTCTCAGACTGGGAGCTAGTAGGATTGAGACGAAGAGCTGGATAAATGAGACTGGTTAGAATTTTAAATTCATTAAGCATATTTATATACAAATAATGGCAGAAAACAAAAACATTCTAAAAATTAAATATCTGGGTTCCAAGTTCCTGAGCCCTAACCACAGTTTAATGAAAGAATATCAGAAAATCACAAGTAAAGGAATATTTTATGAAACAATTGGCTTGATCTTAAAAATGTGACACTGAATGCCCAGAAAACACTGACATACTATTCAAGAAGAAAAGGAATCAATCAAATAAAACAGATCTTCTTCTTCTCCACCATGGCACGAGTGAGAAAGAGAACCCCACGCACGCAGGTTCTACTTCAACAAAAACTGTGTGAGGAAGTTAGAGACAGATGTATCTGGGCATCCAACATGTTGAAGCAGCTAACAGGGCAGAGGCATGTGTTTCTAGAGCTGGGAATGGCTTTTGGCTACAATGAAAATGAAGACTGCAACACAGCATATTCTGTGGATCCAGGGAAGAAGGGATTCTGTAGAAAGATCTAAAATAGTACAAGTATATGCATCGAAGACAGAAAGTAACTTCTAAAGTACTGGCGATTTTGATTGGGGGCTTCAAGAGCACAGTAATCTAGAGATCAAATATGACCTGAACCTTGGTGTCTATGGCCTGGCCTTCCAGGTGGTGTCAGGTAGGCTTGGCATTAGGACTGCCAAAAAACAATACAGTAGAGGTGCACTGCAGCGAAACACAGCATCAGCAAGGAGGCCACATGCTGGTTCAATGGCCAGTGTGAGAGGACTATCTATCCTGATAAATAAACATCCTTTTCCATTCAAAGATTAGTACAAAGTTATTGGTGAAAAAAAATCTATATACATAAAAGAGATATATGATAAATGGGTGCAACATGTGATTCTGAGTTAGATCTTTTTTCTTGAAGGCTACTATTGGAACCAAACATAAACAAGGTTCTAAAGTAGTTAATTTCTTAATTTTGATGACTGATATAGATGTTTTTGCTTTTAGAAAACACATGGTGAAGCATTTGGAAGTAATGATGGGTCATTATTCCTAAATGATTCCAGATAAGCAAACTGTCTATTTCTTTAAACTTGAAATTATTTCAAAATAAAAAGAGCAAATAGGAATACTTAAGATGTTTTACAATTCATAGACAGAATATGAACAGAGACAGACACATTGACAGATATAGAGATATATCATAAAAACCCCTTTAATCCAGCTACCAAAACTAAAAAGTTTCTGGCCATCACTTTTGGCTTTCCAATGCAAGCAACCTTCCCCTAGTGCAGGCCAGAATCATTTTTTACTGTGGTTACCACAACTGGCCACACAATATCAGTCTCCTTTCATCAAAGACATCACACCATTTTTCCCTTTAATTCATTCTCCTGCTCTTTCTTAAACACAGATCTAGACTTTCTCTCCACCCTACACTCCAAAGCTATGTTACAACCCCATCTTGATTAAAATAAAAGTCTCATTCCTTACAAGGCTCACAAGGTAAAGATAATCTGGCCCTCTACTATCAAGTTCCATCTCTCTCTTTTGTCCATTTTCACCCCTTCAACTCCAGCTTTCCACTCCGGCCAGAAAACAACTTTCAGGTCTTTAAATGTGCTGTCTCTCAGGTATGCTACTCTTTGCCAGCCATACTTTCCCTTAGCCACTTTGCCTCTGCCCTACCACACACTCTCAATGCTAAAGGAATATTCAGTTTAATAAGTGAATGAATGTATGAAAAATGTATTGTCTTCATTGCATAGCCTAAATCACTACTCAGAAAACTTCATTCTTTCTACCACAATCCTACTATAGCTATTTAAAATTTCGGTCTTTCTTTGTTCTGTACTTGCTGCATCCTTGAAATACTGGACATCAGAATCTTCTGACATATAGATTAGTAGATGACAATAGATTAGTAGTAGTAGACCAGTTCACCAAGGATATTTCTCCAGTAGAGTTCAGACAGCAGGAAAGGCAGAAACAACTTTAAAAACATATTCAGATGGTAAAATTTGTAATCAGACTTGTCTTATTTATCTCGAAATACTACTAGATGAAAAGGAAACACACTCCTATCACAAACACTTTGTAAAGACTTCAGGAAATAGGAATTATTCTATTTATGTAATAGATAAAGAAAATAAAAGACAAATTAAAAATGTCCCTAGCAAGGTTGATGTGATGGCTAATCGGTTGAAGAGGCTAATCGGTTGAAGAGGTGCAGAGCTGGTAACCTAAGGTGGATGCAGAAACTTGGCTCCAGAAAGCTGTTCTCTGACTTTGAAAGTGAGCATGTATCTTTTCTCTCTCTTCTCCCTTCTCTTCCTTCACACACATACATACACACACACATCAAAAGAAACTGAAAATACTAAAACGTTTCTCAGCATGATGAAACTTCTAAGTGGTAGAACCATGTTCAAATTAAAGACGGTTTGGGTTCAAGAACCATTTCCTCTACACACAGGTATAAAAGAAAATAGTGTTCTCTCCATGAACAATACCTACTTTCTAAAGAGCATATAGTCAAGGGAACTGGATCATGTATTGATTTTTATTTCTTCTTCACTCTGTGCTTAACTGGGGGCTACATGAAATTAGAATCTAACTGTTGATTTTGGGTTTGTTTCACTAAACTTGAAGTACACTGGCTACTTTACAGCATTATGCAAAGTAGGCTGAGATATTGCAAGAAAATGGGTACCTAGTAAAGTTTTGTTGACATTGCTATTAAACTTGCTATTGATATGTTTATTTCTAGATCTCATCTGCACCTTAAGTTTTGGAACCAGTATTGTATCTCTCTATGAAAAGCATATCATTTTAGCTCTAAAATTCATTAGTTCATTTTTGAGCAAAACAAACAAACAAACAAATAAATTGCTATAAAGGAGTACTGCAAGCAATTTTTATGTTGAATACTTCATCACAAATACTAAACCCATCTAATGAGCAAAATCTGAATAGTGCAGTGAATACTACTGATTCTCTTCTTCTGCCCCTGAAAAGTTAAGGAACAGTCACAGAAACATACTTTGCGAGTTGTTTTGTATACAAATGTATGTATGTGTCTTCTACAACATGAAAGACAAACTTTTCAAGTTATAATACTCCCCTTCTATCATTCTGTTGTCACTAAAAAGAATACCTTTTTTTTTGAACAAGGGACCATTTTATTTTGGTTTATGGGTCATTCAATGCAAGACACACCTACTTATAACTGATCTGACCTAGTTTCATTTTACAAATTAGACAAGATCAGTGCAACCAGACTGCCTCTGTAAGGATTAAGAGGGCCCCTGTATGGTCTCCTCTTAAAAATCAGCAAGCTGCCATCTCAAAGGAGGATAGTTAATCTCTGGATCAGCCTCTGTCAGTGAGTCTGTGGATCAACACAGGAGATTACACACTAGACGTTCTGCTATTGTTGTTGATGTAAGTAAAGAAGGTCAATAATGTGGATTAGCTAGGATTAAAGTATTATTTTACTGATTAAATTTTTAGTTCAAATTTCTAGGTACTTAAAACAACCTTTAAAATCAAAGAGCGAGCCTACAATTTAAAATGAGTAAAGAGGAAACAATAAAAGTAAAAGTTTAAAAATAAGGGCAAATTGATGAAAAATGCATTTTCTTACACAGTAAATAGAATGCATAGATGACTAAGACATTGTTCTAAATCAAACAATGTATAATACAAACTGGTATATTACACACACATACATATACACACACGCGTGCAAACAAATGGTATGAGGGAGAAAAAAATCATTAGAAGTATAGAGAAGAAAACACCTAAAAATAAAAGTGAAGAATTTCTATGTAGTCATTTCTTTTCAGTTAATGTGTTCATCAGCATTAAAAAGATTTATTTCTAAACTATTATCAATTTCTACTATTCCTAGAAAAGGGTAAAAAATAAAACAGAGAACACATAGCAAGAGCAGGAAAGATTATAATTTGAGGAATGAGAAAACTAAATTCAGAGTAACAAATACTAAATAATATGCTTTTATAACTATTTGTGTAATGGGATGACAGTCTTTTCATATTAAGAAACTTCACTGATTTTGTGTGCAATTGTGTGGTTTGTTTCATCATTCAAAATATAAAGCTAGACAATAACTTAATTTTGACAAAGATAAATCTCTCAAAGCAGAAAAAATGAAATTCTGCAAATGATCAGAATTCTACATTTTTAAAAAATATTTTTCTTGATTAACACTTTTCTATTACTTTATTACAGATATCAACATTCTTTTTCTAAACTTATAAATTAAAAGGCCCCAAACACAAAAAACATTATGGAGGAAAAATACCTGTTAACATTAATAAGAGCTAAAAAAGATTAATGCAAAATTAATATATAACATTTCATTTCATATAACTAACCACAATTTTAATATATAAGTAATATATATGTATTATAACTAGTTATAATAAATGTAAATAAACTGTCCAATTCTCAATAGCCAAGAAATATAAAATACTCAAAAATAATTAATAAAAAATACAGGTCCTGATACAAAGTTTGAGTAATGTTTATAAAAAACTTGGATAAATGGAATAGTCAATCATGAAAAGGACAATAAGTATAAACATATGTCAGTTCTTCCCACACTAATGTATATAAGTGCTAATAACATAATTCCAATAAAATCCCCAGTGCCTTTAATGAATTTTTAATATTTTTTATTTTATGTGTGTATGTGTGAGAGAACGACAAAGAGAGAGAGAGAGAGAGAGAGAGAGAGAGAGAAGTATCAGAGGGCATTGTATGTCCCTGTGGAGGACGAAAGGTGACTTTGGGAATCATCCCTACTTGCTCTACCTACTTGCTTCGCTTTGGGAGTCCCCAGGCTCTGCCCACCAGGGGACCTGGTATCTGAACTTGGGACCTTCTGCTTGTGAGACAGAGTCTTAATCTCTGAGCCATCTCTCCAGTCCCTTTAATGAATTTTTTAAAAATTCTAAATTAAATAAGAATGAGGTGGAAAGGAGATTGACCTCTGACACAGCAAACTCGTAAAAGAATCCAAGGATGTAAAGAAATTTGGGGCGTCCAGGTAGTAACAAAATGCTCTTGAGTGCTTATGAGCTGGTGCTGTGACAGTAGGGAAGCAAATGGATACAAGCTCTCCAGAAAGGAAGTCAGTAATTTAGATCAAGAACTTTGAAGAGTTGACATTCTTTTTAAAATTTATTTGAGTGAGAGAGGGAGAAATGGAGAGAGGGAGAGAGATGGAGAGAAAGAGAGAGAGGGAGAGAGAGAGAGACAGTGTGCAACTTGTGAAAGCCAGTTTTCTTCCACTATGTGGGCTCTGGGATTGAACTTGTGTTGTCAAGTTTGCACAAAAACTACCTTTACCCTCTGGATCATCTTTTAAGAATTTATAATCTGCTTCCAGTAATCCATTTGGATTCATTCTAAGAAATGGTGAGAAGTTAATTTGTTTATAAAAATGCTAATTATATTAAGACTTATTTGTGACAGTTGAAGACCTGGCAAAAATGACCAATGCATTATGTAATCTTTGGCATTGTATTTAAAAATGTCAAATACTCATTTATATGCCATATAATATCATTTCAACTAATGATAGATTGCACAGGACAGTGGTTTCTTATGGTTATAATGCAGTTGGAACATGTTATGTTAAATAAAGATTTTATTTGAGAGAGAGAGATAAATATGTCATGGTGCACTAGTGGAATTCAGAGGACAACAGTTTTCTCCTTCTACCATGTAGGTCCAAGGACAGAATTCAGGTTTCCAGGTTCATCAGCAGTCACTTCACTTGCTAAGCTATCTCAGTCGGCCCCCATTTATCAGGTTTATAGATTGCAATCATGTATTTAAGATTACCAATTATTTTAATTTCACCATTAGCTATTGTGTGACTGAATTAAAAGGAATATCTACTGAGAAAGCTGTGAGGAAAGAGGCAGGCACTAACACATGGAGAACAATGGATTTACTGACACACTAAAGAGGAGGCTTCAAGTACAGGTAGTTTACGTGGTGATGTATAGGTGAGAACAAAGCAAACTGGTACAGTGTAATGATCCCTGGACTGGACAGTGAGGACAGTATGAACCTTGTGATATGCAATTCAACCCAGTGGGGAAGACAAGCCACATTTAGTGATTAAAGAAAACAACTGGACAGTGGCAGAAGTGCTCAAGAAGTTCAGCAGAAAATGCTGGCAATAAATTATAGAAACACATCCTTGATGGTGAACTCAAAGACATCTATTTTTCTTAGCTACAGACAGACCAGGAGAGGAGATCACAAAAGGAAAGAGGCTGGAAATGATGGAAGGAGCAGGTGAGGAAGTACGAGACTGGGTTCCGAACACACACTGTGGAAGGCTGGGTCCTGAACACAGCATACCTTTTGGAAGGAGGAGACAAAGTGAGAAGAAAACTGGGTGAACAAAGACATTTTGAGACTGGCCAAAGAAGCTCTCTATAGACTTGTTCAGCTTTTCTAGAAAAATGAGGAAGGAGGTTATCTGCGGAGACTAAGAAAGACGGCACTGGCTGGGCCTGAGAAGGGTGAAAAGGGATCAATGTTGTGGGAAAGTGGTGGTTGAAATCATAGAGAGATAAATTGTGGTATTATCAAGGCTCTTTGCAGTACTCACAAAGAATCTATGTTTGTAAAGTTTAATATTTGTTATGTTCTTTCTTTGTCTGCCAAGAATTTAAAAAAAAAAAAAAGCCACAAAAGAATGAATGAAGTGGCTCCATAACTACACAATCCTTCGCTGCCTCACAGAACTTTTACTTTTCACGCTTGCTCCCGTCTTTATTATTATTTTTTTAAGGCTAACAACCTGCTTAGTACGTAGAACAGGTTTCACTCTACGCATGAAGAAACAGAGACCAAGAGAACAGCTCCTCCACAATGTCCAGCTAGCTTGGACTTGAATCTGGATCTTTTGAGTCTAATTTTGTTTACCTGAATTTCTAATGCATTTTCTCACTGCATCATATTGCCATCTATTCTCATCTATTTTTAGCTGAAAACCTGGCAAGACAATATCTTCATAACTCTCCTATCCACCGACCCAGTACTCTGTTCCATGTGCCTTTGTAAACTCCACATGTGCTCTCTGCAGAGTCAGCAGGGGTCAACAAGTCTGAACAGCATCCTAGCCTGGGGGGCTGCGTGGAAAGGGGAACTTGAGTTTGGTGCATAGCACAGCTCAGTTTGCTAATAGGAAGAACTGACTTTCTGGATGCAGTCATAGTTTCCCATTAAGAATGAACACAGGTCTGATTTAAGGTTATTTCTTTAGGGTCTGTGGCGAGCTGTGGGGGTGGGAGGAACCAGAAAGGCAGCAGCACGACAGCCAGAAGTGGCAGCTGGATTCATCTGAACACCAGTCTGCCGAGTCCTCCTCCCACAATGGCTCAGGGAAGGGCTGCACACTGGCAAAGGCCCAAGTACTTCAGATCCTTTTTTCATCCAGCATTTCATATGCTCTCAACTAAAATGAAGCCTAAGGGTGTCACATAAAAATCATTAATCTATGATAAACTCTAAGCACAAATCTGAAACTGGCAGCTCTATTTTGTCAAAAAATGAAAGTCTTGTATATTAATGGGTTGGGAAGACAGGATACAAACTCAACAATGGCTGAATGTCTAGTACCAACCTTGCTTATTTGCGAACACAACAGTTTTTAAATTCAGCTCCTTCTGACCTTGAGACAGTTACTTTGCTACTGTAGACTGTGATGCAAATTAAGGCATTTCTATTCTTATTTCAGACTGCCTCAGAAAGTAAGTGTATGCTTTTCAAGTCTCCTGACAGCCTAATGTTGCATTTTCCCTTCAACCAATCTGTACTTCTCCAGCTTATTTCATTATGGAAATCCATCAAGAAAAATGTAACTCTCTACTCTTCAGCTTTTGGTATCAAAGAACAAACATTCTAACACTAGTGAATAAAGTGGGTCTAAAACACAGATTCAGATTCATTTTTTTCTATAGAAGATGACTAAAACATTAAAGTTAACATAAATGTAACTGTACAATTCTTTGTGGTAAACATTATTTTGAAAGCAGATCTTTACAAAGTTAATCATCTTGAAACTGGTATTTTTTAGGACTTGCTACAAAACAATTATTCTGTAGCACAGCATCACATGTTTCCTAGAGCTAAATGATACTCAAAATGGCAAAAACCTCACAGATCATAATTACTGTGATATTTTCACCTTTATACATTGTGGGAAGTTTGCAAATTTAAGGTGAAAAATGTTTAGAGCCTCTTCTGTTATATTTAATTATTTAACCCACTTTCACACAATTTTTCTTAATTACACTACAGCTGTCTGTAAGGCACAACTGACCACTTCCATCATGAAAACAAACTGTACCCCACCATCTGAAGCTCTCGATTAAAGAGCCAATGTTCTGTGAGCCCAGAGAAAGCGGGTGCAGCTGCTCCATTTCACGAGCGGCACCTCTACTCCATTCAGCTGTGAAGAATGGTGATGACTGTAAATTGTTCCTCCTGATCGGTTCCACAATAAAAACAAACCGCACTACTTGCAATTTTTCAAAGCCAATTTTTTTAAGCCTCCTGTACGATGGAAACAAGAGTTGTGTTCTTCTGATTCATGGCCTTTGATTTCTACATAAACGTCCCTGTATGCATGTAAAAACAGGTCCCTGCAGGATACTCGCAGACTGTATATATTAACTTACCAGATGTACCAGAAGATAGAAACGCCATCAGCCTACCTTTTAAAGCAAGATACTATTTAACAGCTTAAACTGCCTGTGACTAAAGGGTGGCTGCAAAGAGCATACCGTGCGTGGAGAAGCTTTAGGTAGTTCATGAGAAAACTCTACCATGCTTACAAAAGTTACAACAAATGGTTTTGAACTTGTGTTTTCACAGACTCCATTTAACCCAGAGTAAGAAAATAAAGTCAAAGCACACACACATCTGCATTTTGCAATTGAATAGTTTGAAATTTAGTGGAGAAAATAGTAACATCTTGGCTAAAAACTTCTAAATGTTCCTAATTTACCTATAATATTCAGAGACACTGTGATATATTTTGATCAAATACATGCTTAGCAATTTAAAGTGTTACCATGTGCCTCTTTATAGTTATATACACCATATATACTTTATTTATTTTAAAATATTACTAATATGTAATGCACATGCAGAAACAAAAATAGACATTTGTTAAGGAAAGAAAAAATATTTACAGATATGTTTTAAGACATTTTTGTACACTGTCAATGAGTACTCTTCCACGGCTACTGGGGTACTTCTTCAAGCCATGGGATTCTGAGTGAGCCCTGGCTAATGTGAAGTCAAGATATGTTCTTAGTGACTTTGATTGCTGAAACGTTCTACCCCAGCCCTCAATGAGTGGAAAAAGGGTAAAAGGGGGGAAGAAAAAGAGGGGGGAGGTAAGATGAGAGAGGAGAGAGATGGGTGCCTAAGGATATAATTTAGTTTAGAACAGTTTTTAATTTAGTCTCAACTCAAGTGTTGTAATGAAACTTAAGTGATAAAAAAAATGGGAATAAAAAAAAAGGATCAGATCTAGAAGTCCCCAGTTCAGTGTAAAAACTGCTGCACAAAACTACCAATGTTTCTTCTCTCACTCAAGAAAGCAATTAAAATCACCTTCATCAATAAACAGGATTCCTTTGAAAATAATCTCTCCTATGGCTGCTTCAGTGATTATACCCCTAACCATGCTGGTCACCCAGACTTCCATATACTACTTACTCACAACTGAGCTTTCCAGATTGTCTCATTTACAACACCATTCTTTCCTGAAACTCTAGCTACATGTGATATCAGGCAAAGGTACTTTTCATCAACTAATTATTCTCTGTACTTGGGCTTTTAAATAAGCAACACTACAGACATTTATGGAGTATGTACATTTTGGCTAAATTTTGCTAGAAGTTGGCAATACAATTATCCTTGTCCTTAAAGAACTCAAGGTTTTTTTTAAACTATCGAAAACTATACACATAAATATAATTTCTCTTTGCTTTACTTCTCTGTGGTGCTTCCTAGGTTCTTCTTCCTCCACCTCCTGCGTTATTTCCCAAGGCTGTTATTCTCTTCCCATTCCATCTCTAAGGGATCTTATTCAAAACTATGAATAAGATATACCATGATGTCTTTGAGTATGATAGCTATTTCTAAAAAAAAGCATTTTTTTTTTGAGGTACATAGTCTACCCATCTCTTGCTTCTGTTTACTTGGTTTCTGTGACTGGATGTTCCAGGAGCGTTAATGGTGGCGTTTCCAGAGGTGAACTCACTACCTTCATAAAACTTGCTCTGCTTTCTGTATAACATCAGTTGGCGGGAACCATCATGAACCATGCCTTAACCACTTCTGGAAAAAACTTGCTTCTTCCACTCTATCACCACCACCGTCATTCAATACTGTTCTAACTGGTCTTTTTTCCCCCCCCTAATTTCTACTTAGTTTCAACATCTACCTTTTCCCGTCAAGTCCACTTTCCCCTAGATTCCTGTGATTTAGATCCTCTTCTAGAATTCGTGTTCCAACACACGCGATGTTATCCTGGACATACAGTTTCCTCTGTGCAAATTTATCTCTCTGGATGCAATCTACTTCTCTGCACCTTTTCTCATCCTGTATGCAACAAGGGTAATATTCCATAAATAAGTCTTCCTGCCTGAGTCAACATGGCGACTGGCCAATAAGCTAGGTACAAAATAGATGAAGGGATTATATGAAACAAAGTAAAACCCTACTTTGGGAGTGAGGCGTTTCTCTATAGCATCTGAAGAGGAAGGTATAATGGGTATCATCAGGTACTCCCTTCCAGCAGTGTGGGAACAATATTCTTGAAGTCCTTGTTTCCAGAACTAATTCAATCTAAAACTTCAAACATGTTCCTCTAAAGTTCTCCCTGACTAAAACAAATGAAATGAAAATAAAAGGTACTTGTTTGGAGATTTTTTTGTAGAAGTGGAAGCTACCTACTAATAGATTCTCTAACTGACATGGTAGATTTATGAAGTTTTAATTGAAGGTTTCTATCTCTAGAACTACTGGCACTCTATCTGGTACCCCAAACAAGTGTATCAGAGGCATGATAAGCTAGGCTTCTGGAGGAAGGAACAGAAGGGGGTATTTAGTGCTGGTGTTTGTACTCCTTCTTCCTGTCTTGGTTCAGTGCTCAACATTGGTCTTTTCAGATACTCCTCATTTTCATCATTTCCTCTAAATCAACTCCATACAAACACATAGATGTAAAGGTACTCATTAATCACTTAATCATTACCTTGAAAAAATATTTTTCGTCCAACTCTAATGTTATACACACTGGGGAAAATACAAAGGGAAAAAATAATGATAAGTTTTCAGCACAAGAAAGGAACTTACTTATGCATACAAATGCACACACAGCTATAGTTACACATATGTACACTCACTGAAAAAGGAGGAGATCTCGCTCAAAGAGCAAAATTGAGCTCTTTGCTATTCCAGAAAAGGGGATTCATTATTTTCCAGAGGTATAAAGACACATCAAATTTTGCACACAATAATGAAATTCTCACATTAAACTTGACAAATCTGCCAGGGAGCTAAGTAAAAGAAACAAGGAAAAATTTAATAAATAAGTAAGCAAATATAGTTAAGAACCAAAAAAAACCCAAAAAACAAAAACAAAACAAAACAAAAATTCCCAGGCTCCTATCTGATGGAATTGCAACTAAGAATAAAAGTGTACTTTTATGAATAAATCTGAGAGGAAAAAGTCATAATGAAAAAAGCCAATACATTTCCTATGAAACTGAAAGTATACTACATGACAGAAGCTAGTATTTACATATCTAACAGAGAGCAAGCAGCCAGAATGTGAAGCCAGAAAGCACACACTGTAGTGGTTGAAGAAGTGAGCTCAGGCTGGAGAGCCAGTATATGGAGAATCTCATCTCAGTTTTGCTTTTTACCAGCATTAGAACTGAAGAAGTTCCTTCACATGTCATATACATCATGAGGTATAATCATTGTATCTACCTCAAAAAACCATCTTGGGGACTGAAACTCAAATATGACTACTTCTCTCAATAAGCATAAACTGCTATTGCTGTAAACTGATAGTGGTTATGGTTTTATGGTTGCTACTGTGACCTGGAGCTGAGCACTGTACTACAGAATTGAAGTTAGCCCCTCAGGAGCTCTTGCAAAGACCCTTATTCTTTCTACACAGCCAGAAAATGCTGCTTTTCGACTACTCCAGAGACGATACTAAAATAAATAAGCTTAGCAAAATGCAGAATGCTTAATCCTACTTTTGGCTAAGAGCTTAATTTCTTAAAATGTTCACTATTTACAATAGATAGTAGTGGCCATCTCTGAAGCCATCTCTTAAGGACAAAAAGATTTTAAAAGATATGACTTAGAATAGTTGTATCCACTTCTCCAGACTGGAGGCTACATGAAGGCAGGTGGTCAAGAATGCTTATAAAACCCACCAGACTGAATCCCACTAGACCAGGGTGAGGACATCTGTTTGTGTTCAGCAATGTGTCACCAACATCTAGGCTTGTTGCCTGGAACATGTCAGTCAGGTTCTTAATATTCTTCAATAAATAAACAAATGGCTTAACATGAACTGCTTAAATGTTACATAAATGATCTAATGCACATTTGTAGAAAAATGCACACTTAGATAAGAAAATGAATAGTGGGAACTTTTTTTAAAGAGATCACACTTCTGAGCTTCCAAAGAAGTAGTTGAATTTATCTTCAACACTATAAGCTCACATACAAGCAGAGAAAGAAACAAAACACTTTGGGGAATGTGGTGTGGTCTAAAGAGGGTGTATACTCAACCAAAGCAGCACCTGCACCAGTTAGAGAATAATTCAACAAGAGGCAGTTATGAAATATAA
This sequence comes from Typhlomys cinereus, assembly GCA_023101885.1. Classification (NCBI taxonomy): domain Eukaryota; kingdom Metazoa; phylum Chordata; class Mammalia; order Rodentia; family Platacanthomyidae; genus Typhlomys; species Typhlomys cinereus. Next base: position 2,442,109 of record JALPQD010000214.1, read on the forward strand.
ATTATAAAGCTCTGGGGTTCTTTATTATGAGTGTAACAGCAGGTGTTTTCTAAATTTGCACCTGGTGTACTATTTCTAAATTCATGAGAACCCGTTCTATTCATAACAGAGTTTGAGACCTGAGGTAATATTAGTTTATTAATCTGATGAATTTTAATGTTAAATAATGAAAACTTTATTTCTTAACATAAACTGCTGGCCTCCAGATGTAAGTAACCAACAGTATGCCATTGAGAGTGTCTGGAATAAGCAAGAACTTGTAGTAAAATATACTCTTCAACACAATTTGAACAAAATACCTATTTATAGTAGGAGACAGATAAGTAACCAAAATTTGCTGCTTATCTGCAAGGTTTTCCCACTATAATCATATGTCCCAGCAAGTCACTGTCACAATTTCATTAAAGCAAAGCATTGCTACATTTGTGGAACCTAAGAATTCACCTCAAAGTACCTGTTCTAACATTTATTAAATGCATAAGGACTATTTCCTTAGCTGACAATTTAATATTTCCAAAGGCATTAAATATGGGGGAAAATAAATTTGAGAAGCTGAAGCTCAGTTTCGAGTAGGATATTTTAGTTTTAACACTTTGGAAAATGTATTTATTAAATAAGCTTGAAAGAATCCAAGACTCCCCTGGAGCTAGCAGCCTTTCTCTAGAACTCACCCTCTTTTCCCCTTTTGCACGTTCCTGTGCGCTGCAGTGCTCCCCCAGCATGCTCACGCTTCACTCTACCCTGCTGCTTTCTCGGCAGCAAGATGAAGTGCACACACCTCTCAGTTCTGTTCTATTACTGTTTAATGATATGTCTCCTCAGTCACGTGGATCAAACTCTTATCAGCCTTGCTGACCACACTTGCATCCCAGGTCCTAGCCTGCTGAATCTGAATCTAAGGCATACTAATTAAATATACGAATGATTTCTCAACCAACCTAAGTAACTGTTCATAACAAGAATGTGAATTTCTTAAAGTCAAAGGCCACAACTCATTCCAATCCTGACTGGAGATCTAATGCAGTTCTTGACATAGACATGGAATTCAAGAAATAACTGATGGATCAATTAAAGTAAACTCTAAGACCTAAGTAATTCCCAATACTAAAAGACAAATTTTGGGACGCCAACTATAGAATATGCTTAATATAAATAATTTTCTTTTTCATAAGAGTTAGAACTTTTTTCTAAATACTATTATCAATCAGTATTGGAATATTGTACTGGAAACAAAAAAATAATTTGAGAAAAAGGTTTCAAGAGCAGATTAGGCTCTTGGAGGAAAAGAATCAGACGCATAAAGAGTGAAGTGGTGTGAGCCTGGATTGTGGGAGGCTTCAAAAGAATCCAGGTTTTTGGTCAGTCAGAATGTTTCACTCAAGAAGAGGAAGGTTGTGTTTGGTCCGAATTGGTAAGACATTGCTGTGAGCAAGAATTCAAAATGCACATACAAGAAAACAGAGCATCAGACTTTTGCATCCTCAAAGATGACACTAAGAAACATAGTAGGGAGGGAAGCGTCATCAAGAGCCAGCAGGGATAAAGCGCAAGGATGACTAAGCTAAGAGGACAGCAGGTACATAAGGAGGGAGGAAGGAAGTGCTTTCAAAAGAAACAGTAGGTCAATTATGGAGATAAGAGATAAAGCAATCAAGAAATTCAAGAAGCTGAGATAAAGGTGCTAAGAAAAAGAGCAGGGTGCCCTGCAAAGACATCTATCTGAATGGTTCCTGTTGTATACACTGCACCACAGATTGTAAACAATGAGGCAGAGTAATCTCACCAGAATAAACAATAGTGGAAACATGACCTGTTACAGCACCCTGCTCCCAAAAGTCAACTCTGGCACTGTTACCAAAATCAGAAGTTCTTCATGAAGTCCAAATCGACTTCATACCATCCAGTTTCCATCACTGTATTAAAATGATATTTTGCCATTTGTGCAATTGTCCTATGTATCTAGAATTGCTTATAAAAGGATTCACATCACTCCCTACTTGCATGGTTCTGAGCTTAATTTAAATAAGCTTATGTTGCAGTAATTTATTTATATCTGAGTAATTTTATCGTTTTACTTCTTAACCAAAAGACATTTTACTCTCCAAATTCTTTTTCATTAGGTTAATTCCTGCCAACTGTAAGCACAATACTTATCTTTCTTTTTTGAGGTACTGGAGACTAAATCCAAAGGCTCACACATGCTAGGCAATTGCTCCACTACCGACCTATGTCTCAGCCCCAAGTACTATCATTTCCAGTTTCCAAACTATTAAAAAAATACTAATAGTTGCTGTCTGGGGAAGTTACTGGGCAGGTATAAGACAAATGTGATCTTAATACTCACAATTTGGCTTCTGCTTTTCTACTTCATTGTAATGAGTTCACAAGGAAAGGCAATGGGGTCTTTGGGAATGCCAGGCTCCACTGCAACCTTATATCTACTTTGCTATCTCATACTACCTTGTCCCCCTTCCAGAATTAGTAAACATTTTTTCCCATTTAATGTCAATTTTAGCATAATGGTCTGCATGTTCTTCAGTTGAAACACACTGCTTCCTAGGATAGTCCTGAACCTTTATAATTATCCCTGTGATAATTTTCTTTCACCATGAGATGATTCACAATTGAATTAGCATGACCTTTCATAGTATCCACCATAATGTAATCTGCATGCTTACTTCAGTTTCACTATCATTATACCTTTTTTTTTTTTTTTTGAGGCAGAGTCTTACCCTGTGGCCCTTTGGCTGGGAACTCATTATATAGCCCAGACTGACCTTAATCTCAGAGCAATTTTCTTACCCCAGTCTCCCAAGTACTAAGCCAACATACCAACATGTCTTTATTGGTCATGTTTTGAGAGTAAGTGGACATGGAGATAATGATTGTTTAGAAAGAAGCAAGAACCGTATTATAGCCAAAATTTTAGATCTTACATCACTTAAATGGAAAATATTCAGATTTTTTGGCTCTGTAATGATTATAAAATATGTCATTGGTTTTAGTAAGATAAAAAACGCCATAAATATCAATGGTTTCCATTAAATATTTTAAGTACTACCTAATTATATGTATAAAAATTGAATACATTTTTCCCTAGTAGGCTATATATAACTTTTTTCATGTGCTTAAACCATATTTTAAAACATAATTTGGCTAGAGAATTTTAGGATATTTATTTCCTCAATACTAAGTTTATGTAAACGTAAAACTCCTATTTTATATCCTTCTTCATTTTAGGCTAATATTCTTTCTTTTGATAAAGCAAACTTAAAAGCATTTTAAAAATCAGACCTTATATGATAACTTTTATTCATTGCATATGAAATTAAATTCTGCTGAATGAGTTATACCTACTGTGGTTTTAATTTAAGAAGCCTTAGAAGAAAGCACATTTCAATACAACCCAGGAAAGTTAAGAATTAAAACATGTACCATCAGGAACATACAGGACCAGTTCACGTATGTGGCCTAGTTCAAGTAATGTTCACTCAGGGACTCCTGGTCTGTCTGTGCTACATGATGACCCTTGTCATCACCTGCTCTGAAGCAATTGCATAAATGTCTATTCCTGCTAAGCAAGTCTCTTCTGAAAGGTGAAGAAAACTGAAACCTTTGTTTCTTTCCTGAGGCCTCCCATGGCTCTTTGCACAAAGCAGCCTCACAGTAACTGTTTGCCTAGTTATCAGAAGAGGGAAGTTGTGAGTTTGTCTTAATACATACGCCCTGGAGGAAAAAAATGAAAGGAAACATAACCCAATGAACAATGGAAAACCAGAAACTGCAAATGCGATGTGAGGTAATCAATCTAATGCATTTGAACAAACTTCAAAATAAACAAATTGGAAAAAAAAAAGGGCTTTTCATTTTTTCCCCAAGTTACAAGTTATGGAAGTTTCACTATTTTGTTTGAAAGCAGTTTCTGAATGAGACACACCCATATGCAGAGCCAATGTAAATAATCTCTTCTCCAAGTGTTGCCACTACTCAACAATAATGAAGAGGTCAACAGTACAGCATTCTCCAAGAAAGAGTGATCCATTGTGCATAAAATATATTCTAAACAAGGAACTCTTTTTATGGCAGGTCTCTACTTTCTCAATGTTGGCATAACATTAATCTCGAGGCCTATGAGAAAGTCTCCTAGAAAACCTGAAAGTAATCTTTGAAAGATAGCATAATTCAATCTACATTTATTATGTATTTGAAATATGCAAAGAACAAGAATGGTGACCTGAGGGGGGCAAAGGGACTGTAAAAGAAATTAAGAAAAAGCAATGTACATGGAAGACAAAATTTTATGGATGACAACACACACACCATAAAGGGCATAAAGTAGACATTCTACAGGGAACACAAAATTCTTACTAAGTTAATGGCAAAGGATTCCTTGGAATTTCTATGTTAAGAATGATCTGTAGCTGGAGTTAGACTCTGTCTCGAAAATAGAAACTGAAAGTTCTACTTTTGCCAGTGTCAACCATCAAGCTCCCCATCTCCAGGCTTAAACTTCCTTTCCCTCCAGGTTGGCAAATGTCACTCCCACCTGTACTGTCAGGGTGCCTCACCTGAGATGAACATGTACACCACATTTACATCTCAACTGTATAGACAATTTCCCACCAGGTGGCAGCAGCTCAAGCAGGTCACCTCTAAAATTCATTCTGGATGCCTATGGCACAAATCACACTCTGGGACATCTTGCATTAGCTTCCAGACTGATCTGAATTTCTGCATACTTTAGACTACAACATCCTACAAACACTGAAGAAAAACCCCTGCAGAAGAGTCCAACGGCTCTTCAGAAAAGTCCTCTGTGGCCCTATGTTGTATGATTTTTGTCAGCCCAGCACTCAGGCTCCCTTGTACTTAGTCTTTTATCTTCCTATCTGGCCTCTCACTAATCCCCAGAAGCAGCCTTACTGCTGGACCAACATAACTATTCTCTGGCCTAGTATGTGTCCTCCTTTACCTTGCTATTTTTGGTCATATAATTTCCTCAAACTGGAATTTTCTCCAAATGCTGGTAATGGTATTGAATATAAATTATACTCAAGAGTAAAATTTGGGAAGAGGCTTTAGAAGAGCTGAATATTATCAATAACTAACACACACACACACACAAAATTTAAAAAAAGAGAGCCTGATTGATCTTAAACAAAACAAACAAAACATCTGAAACTCACATAACGTGTAACCCCCCCAAAAAGTAATTTCCTGTGTGGAAACAGCAGCTTCCATAACATGCAGTTTGAAATTTTTAAAGCTCAGGTTTAGGCTACATGAGTGCTTACTATATTATACTTAATAAAGTGTGTGTGTGTGTGTGTGTGTGTCAGAGGGCACTGTGTTTCCCTGTGGAGGCCCCAAGGTGACTTTGGGAATCATCCTGAATTGCTTCTATTTTCTTTTTGCTTCACTCTGGGATTTCTCAGGCTCTGCCCACCAGGGCCAGAAGTGCAGGCAGCCACTGTTTTCACCTGGCATTTTTACCAGGTACCTGGGATCTTAATTCTGGACCTTCTGCTTATGAAGCAGAGTTTTAATCCCTGAGCCATCTCTCCATCCTACTTAAAACTTTTTAAAAGCTTAATATTGAATAATAAAGTCTCAAAACAAAAACATTTATAAAGTTAGCATTTATACACCTTTGACTTTTGAGATGTTCACTATCAAGATTCAACACCATAAGAGAGAAGTAAAGAGTTGACAATCTACAATGTCAACATACATTCAAAACCGCTGAGATTCAACTATGAGAGAAAAAGGAGACAAAGAAGACTCTAGGTCTCAATCAGAGAACAGGCAACTGCTATCTAAATAAATGCTAAATAAATCAAGACCGAGATTCTTCCCCAATGTCTGCATTTCTATTTTAAGAGTGACTCCTGACCCTAACCTTCTGGTGAGCCTGAAGAAGACAGGACACAGAAACGAGTCCACTGCAGTCTCTGGAAAGGTGGCAACAGCAGAAACTGCATAACTAAGATTTAGTGAGCACATACTGCACCAGGCATTGATAGCTTTAAGCTCTATCTGCATTCTCTACATTCTCTTTGTTATCCACACAGAACTAGAAGGAGGGAATGACTATCATGTTCTTTTCAGAGGGCTAAAGGACTTGTCAAGGCCATTCAGCTAGCAAGTGGTAGAACCAAGATGCTAGCCAGAACTAGTCATGTTATCATGATACTCTGCTTTAGTATACATATATATATTTACACACACACACACATATATACATAATATCTATGAATTAGCTCAACCTCAAAAACTTTACTCTGATTCATCAATGTTTCACTAGCTTAAAGAAGCTTTTCTCTGATAACTTAAATATTTTCTCTTTCATAATGCAGTTCAAAGAACTCAACAATAGAGATCACTTTTCTTAAAAAAAAAAGTCACCTGTATGTTCACATCCATTTTAAGATTTAAAAGTGAATGCCAATAACAGAAAGAATTCCAATGGGCATTTTTCTTCTGAAGGAGGGGACTACACATACATACTCTAAAAATGAAAGAACAACAACAATAAAAAAGGACAGCATGGAAAGATTGTATCTTCTCAAGTTTCTGATACTTCAGAGTGAATGAGCATCAATTACTGCGAAAGAAGTGCTGAAATTCAGCACAGAAGACCCCAGGCCCAAAACACCTTTTTCCTTTTATTAACTACTAACATGTTTACATCATTCCTTTCTTTATAGAGTAGTGGCTCATCTCCCAAAAATATGCAAAGGCCATTCATTTATTTAAATAAAAAAGACATACATTGATTTAATAAGAACAGATCAATTTGCAGAAATTCTACCAAATTGGTCATTTCCTTCAATGTAAGCAAGCACGACTTACTTATGACAGTATCAGAAATATCAGGAACACTCTCAGGAATAGAGACCAAAGATTCCTATGTGCACAGAATTATTCAGAAACTTTAAAGGAATAATAAGCTGACTATTGATCCAAATATAGTTAGTAAAACTGTCTAGGAAAGTCTATAAAAAAAGTATTTTCTAAATATTGGAGTAGGTGGAGATTATTTCCAGACACCAAAGGAGAAAGAATGACAAATCAACATTGAAATTAGCAGGCAGTATTAGAGATAAAAGCGAGCAACACTATACACAAAAGAACTGTGTGACTGGTTTGAGCTGTTGTAGCCAGCCACCTTGTTAAGACTGAAGACGCCTATCCACAGAAGGATGGACAAAGAGAAACATCTAGGGCGTCACTAGAACCTTAACTCCAGGCATGGCTAAAGTCAACTCAACCTAAGTGCTCTGGTTTTAGGAACTAATAGATCTCCTTTTCACTTCAAAGATTAAAGCAGGTTTGCTGTCACTCTTTCATCACAATCTCAAGTCCAGATCAATTCATTCCAATTCTCAACACTTCCCTAACATATTGTCAATCTGGTAGGAACAGGAAATGGAAACTGCTTGGGTCTCATAAAGTGAGCCTGGCTAGGCAGGAAATGCCCTTGTCTCCAATGGTAGTCAATCCATGCTGGAGGCCAGAGATGCCAGAAATATTTAAGCACAAATACCTTTTGGCCAGGGACATGAGAAAAACAAACATGGTTTCTCCTTATCGCCCATGAGGACAAGACTGAAACTGAGTAGCATATGGACACCTTGGAGATAGGCTAAGTGGACGGAACAGTTCACCCTGCTCTACAAACTGTCCAGTACAGCCTTGGTAACCTCGAGACGAAGTTCCTTAGTGGCTCCCACTTCCGGGAATCTGCTTCTGCTACTCAGGTACTCTGTCCTTTTCTTTCTTCAGCTCCTTTTCAATCTCTCTCATTGGTTCAATGAATAATTACTCTATAAATAAAACTTTTCTAAATGAATAATTACTCTATAATAAAACTCTTTTCTAAAGTCAACCCTTCTGTTGTCTGTTAGCTATATACTTTGAATTCATGGATAAGAACCAAGAGGGCAATGACTCAGTAGAAAGCTTGTGTGTCAAGGGCACCCAGCATCCTAACTCCTAAGTCGATGTCTAACTGAGGCACGGAGCCTTTCAAACTCAAAGGCTCATTTTCCCATAACAAATCCAACAGGTTAAAATGATTACGTTCTCATTCATGATTATGGGAGAATACAGAAGTCTTAGTAAGTCCAACAGGTGTAGCTATTAATCTGTTATGTATTTTGGTTCCTAGTAATTCCCTTTAACCCATGACACTCTGTTGCACTCCATACTTGGTTTCCACATTAACAGAGTTTCTGCCAGCACTACATATTCTTTTTTTCTACTTAATTTCCCTGATGTTACTAGTTCCCAATTCTCACCCAAGTCTAACAAATCCTACTTCCTTGGAAAAAAATTTCAACAGGTTTATTCAGTAATATTTGGTAATGCACTATGTGTAAACAGCATCGTATCTTCCATCAAGTTACCTTTAGCTCTGTAATATTACATTCTTAACATTAAAATTTAAGGACTAGCAGATGGCTTGGTGGGTAAAGGAGGAAGCTGCACATACCTGACAAACAGAATTTTATATCCCAAACCTAAAGGCAAAGAAGAGAACCTACTCAACAAAGTTACACTCTGACCTCCACATCTGCAGTGGCAAGCACAACTCTCACATATATATATAACACACATAAATAATAATATGAAAATACTTTAAAAGTATAAATAGGTCCAAGGGCAGCAATGCACACTTAGCAAACACATTTTTGGTGATCATTATTCAGTTTTAAAAATATCTTCCTATCTTTTACCATTCTAACCTTTATGAATCTTTTTTCTGTGAAAAATCTACTCTTAATATGCTTGGAGAGCATTCTGGAGTATGTTTCCATAAGCCTGACATAGGCTGAACTGTAGTGAGATGTATGAAAAGAATGGAGACAGATTTTTTCTTCTTCTTTTTGCACACTCATTTTTTTTAAAGTGCCACCAGATGTGAATGGGAAAAACTTAGACTCTGAATTCTGAAATTCAATCTATCAATAAAGAGGTACTGAATTTTTAAGACAAGTGCACTTCAGCTATCGGCCATAATAGCATTTCCTCCTCTCAATGTGCTCTTGATTAGACAGGGCTTGTATCATTTTTTACTTGGGTTAACGAGGTTTACATTACTTCAGTGAGTGCTATTAGTGAGACAAAGCAGTATGCCTTTACTTAAAAAGAAGCTAGTGATGAGAAAGTACAATAAAAAATATCAAAAGTAATACTATTGCTCTAGCAGTTTTATTTCTGGAATATAAAAAATAATCTAATCCCTAACAATACAGATAATTAGATAATTATTCTCCCCCAAACTAAACAGAATACCCGATCCTGTTAAATCTTAAATACATTCAAGATTTGGGTTTTAATTTTGAGATGGATTTAAAGCTACTACTGTAGGGTTTTGTTTTGTGTCTTCAGTCCTGAGACTTAAAATATAAGGTCTTAAGCATATTAAACAAGCATTGTACCACTCAGCTACAGTACCTGCTTTTGTACTCAACCATTTTGATATTATATTTGTCTTACTTCCCCTACTAGATTGTAAGTTCTTTGGAGGCAAGACTGTTGTATTTACTTAAATATAAGATGCAAACTGAGGTAAACAAACCTTGTTTATGACCTAGTGGATCTTCTTAAACACATGCACACTATCTCCATCCTAAGCCTGTAGAAGAAAGCAGCATAGCTGTGCGGCAGCTGAACACTTTCCCAGAATGATGGAGAAACCCAGGCCTGCAGAATACAGAAGTCCTGGATGTGCTCCAGGATGGCAGAGCAACTTTCCTACTGCAGAGTTCTGAGCACAGAGTGATATTATCATACTTAAAAAAAAAATCATATCAGCTGAAATAAAAAAAAAAAGAAAAAAAAATCATATCAGGGGCTATGTGAACACTGTAGGATGGAATGAAATACTATGTGATTAATGAATGGAGATAAATGCAGTATTATTGAAAGAATTGTGAACCATGTAATTAAGCTAAAAAGCTAGGATGCAGAATAGTACACATGAAATATGATTTTCATAGGAAAAAATGCATGCATATGCATGCATATACAAGTGTATTTCACAAATTTATGGCTAAACAAGAACTGATATATCCAAGTTTTAAATACACGTAGATTTTCTAATGCACGACAAAATAATGATTTTAAATGCAAATGAATTAATTTTGGAATTCAGGACTTTGGTAACAGTTCATATTCTCCATAGTCTTATGTGTGATTAGCAGCCATTTAACTGGCAAAGCAGATTTAAACAACTTGGAAACACATTAGAACCATTTCCTCTTTGGACTAATAATGGGGATTATTGTTAGAGAAATAAGAAAAAGAAAAGAAGGTACAAAGAAAAGAAGGAAAGGAAAGGAAAAGAAAAGAAAGGAAAGGAAAAAGGAGAAGAAAGAAAAAGAGTGGAGTAAGCGGGGGATGAAGAAAAATGGGGGACATACATATAAAAAAGTTTAAATGATACACATGTATAATAATATTGTGAAATTCATTATTTTGTACAGTAACTAAAAGAATTGAAAAATGATGGTGATGGAGAGGTTTACTGCCTCTCTCTTTGAACTTCTAAAATACAAAGGTCATATTATAAAATATATTCACAATAAAAACCATTAACTACAGAAAAAGGAAGGACCAAGTTTACAAGGGGTCTGATGCTTATCTAGCCTTTAAAGCAAAGAATATAAAATGATGAGCATGAGATAGAGAAAACAGAAATGAGCTATAATCTACAGTCTGAAGACTGAGACAGGAAGATCATGGATTTGCAGCCAAAGTAAACTACACAGGAAAATGCTTCTTAAAAAAAAAAAAAAAAAAAAGGAAGGAAAAAGAAAATAAAAACACATGAAGTTTTTTTTAATTTTAATTTTTTTATTCAATTGTGTGTGTGTGTGTGCGCGCGCATGTGTGTGTGTGTGTGTGTGTGTGTGTGTCCCCACCATGGACAGCCTCTACCTCCTCCTTGTTTACTCTGCCCCGGGATTCACAGGCTCCACCCTACCAGGACCAGAAGCGCAGGCTGCCCCCGCTTCTGCCCAGCATCTATATGTGGAACTCAGGACCTGCCTGCAAGGCAGAGGCTTAACCCCTGAGCCACCTCTCCAGCCCCACATGAAGATCTTATTACCAAATATTATAACATATTAAGAAAAATAATGAAATCCAAAAAGCCATTCTATTTTTATTAATGAATCAAATTTACTGTTTTAAGTAATTTTTCCTAATTTTTTTGTTTGTTTTTCAAAAGTTATTTGTTTTGTAGTTAGAAAATAACAACTTACATTTCAAAGACAGTAACAGGTATCTTATTTTGGAGATATTGACCGTTGCTTGGAAACACAGATTTAGGTTACCCCAAATTCCATGTATTCCATTGTAAAAACAGTTTTTCAAGGTTTTATATTCTCAGAACAAAGACAGCAACAATTCAAGACACTTTTCAAATACCTTGGTGGAGGTGTCAGGTATGTGAGTGACACAAAAGTGGGGAGATCTCTGCCATACGTTTTAGATGCTGAGGACATTCTTGACTTTTTGGTTATTGATACCAAGGGTCTGATTGGACATTTCAAAGGATTTACCTAGTAGTGCGGATGTTAGGCCAAATAACAGAAGAAGGCAAAAAAAAAAAAAAAAAAAAAAAAAAAGGCAATAAAGGGGGGTTAAAGATGATCCAGGATAATCTGGCTCTGGATTCATTCAGACCTCTCCACATTGAGGTTCTAACCAGCCAGTCAGCCTTATAGGTGCAACTTCTTGCCAGGAACTTACATTCATGGTTTTCCTGTGGAAAAAAGGAACTGGAGCCAGTCAGAACTGCTGGGCCGTGTGGTGCGGGCTTAGTGCTAGAGAACTTGCCAAGCATGAGCAAGCCTCTGGATTTGGCCCCGGCTCTGCAAGACAGAACATCTTGTGGTGGTAACATCTAGATGGGTGACCGACTGAACAACTGAGCCAGTCAGCAGATTTTTTTTTCAAGTGCAGTCATCATCTGCTGAGATTTTACCTGTTTGCCTGTAGACAGCATCACTTTCACTCTGGAGTAAGTGTAGTGTCCAGAGGAGTCTGTGTGGTGAACAAAGATGTTTGTCTCAATTAGGGAACTGAGATCTAGAAGGGCCTGGCAGCTCTGGGCTGTCCTTCAGAGACTTCAAAGACAGAACACACAAGTGTCTAATTTGATCAGAGAGTTGGCTGACGTCATGGTTTGAAATGTGTCCCCCATAGTCTTATGTGTTTGGGAAGGTCATGGCACCTTTCCTAAAAATTTTAATATATTTATTTTGGTAAATGGCAATTTTATAATATTTTCACGGTATAAATTGAAGAATAATTGGTGAACTAATTATAGAACAGAAACAAATTTTAGAAAACATGGTTAAGTTCCACAAATAATATCTGGTCATCTTTTAGAATCAGTGTCAAAATAAAGAAAATGTCCATAAAGATCCCCCCTCCATTTCTTGGCTGCAAAATTTCAGGACATTTAGAAGTTTTTTATGTGGTTATTCATCTAAGTACTCTTTTGAGTTAAAGAAATTCGTTAATTGTAAGACTCATTAGATACATTTTGTATTTTGTTCTCTTTCTTCAATTAGTATTTTTCAGTCAGGATCATCAAGAATAAGTCTTTTGAACATATGCATATGATTCGTTCTTCCTCATCCAGCACATTTTTAGCAATTCATTGAGCCTATTTATTACCTTTATTCCAAACACATTTTTTATTGTAAATGATCTACTGGTTTTGGTATGATTCAGTCTTTTGTGTGTCTTTTGATGTTAGAATAATTTCAATCTATTTCACATTCATCTTTATAGACATAGTTTTGATCCATTACCTAAACTTCCCTAGTTCTTAAATAAATAAATGTAAAAGTGAGAAAAGAATCAACACTTCACATTTAGCCAATTTCTTGCTTTTTGGAGCCATTTCAAAATGACTTTCAAGTTTAAAGTTCTATATTTCCAACTCAGTTTCCCTTTAGCCAGATCAGGAATTGCCTGCCATCACTTCAAAGCAATCACATGTGAGGAAATATGAGAAAACGAGAGTCAGAGTAGGAAAGAAAAGTGATCTTAACTAGTTGTGGTTTAAATATCTTAAAATGTTTCTAATTTTCAAAACCATAGTAACATATAATGGAGGTCCAGTAAAAAAACCCAGGTCCCAGGAAATCAGGTGGCTTTGCTCGCGGTGATTACAGGCAAAGGAGACAGTACTGAGCTCACACCCAGAGGACCCCACCTAACTCTACCAAATGGTATGAAGAACATTCAAATTCAGGCTAAGTACAGTTGTTAGAAGTGTTATTACAAATTCTAATTGACTTTCTTTGAATTTTGCACCTTTGAATTTGAACGGTATAACTTAGTTTTTGACAAAGTTAAGATTCATAGAATTGAGATATTTTTATAAATTTCTTGGCCAGTTTTGTACATGTACAAAATTAGTCATTTCCTCCTAATGTTTTCCTACTCATCCTGCCTCTTTCTCCCACTGAAAATCTCACCGAAAATTTTTTTCCTATTTTTATATCATTTTTCGTGGGTAGTCACTGATTTTATCTTTTTAATTCTTTGGTACTTTCTTACATACATACAGAAATTTGTGTTTTCACCCCTTATTACATAGTTGCAATTCCCCTTTCTGTCCCACTTTATACTTTTCTTTTCCAGCCAGTCTTCCTCCTACTTTCATGTCTTCCTGCATGTGTGACCACTGGGTTAATCTGGGATGTCTGTACTGGCAAGTGCCTGAGTAGCTTCTGGGGCACTGATGGCTTATCAGTTGATAAATCCCCGAGTAAAGAAGCTTCCCTTCTGCCCACTGACTTTTAATAAGGATTGTCTGTATTAGCATGTCTGGGCATTGCTGGTGAATGAATGATATATCTTGGCAACACCACTGAAGCTAAATTCCCTTGAAATCTTAATTAACCAAAAATTTCTGACTATAGAAACGTCTTCAGCTTCAGTTTCATTAGGCCACTTTTTAAAATAAGTGTATTCAGGCTCTATATTTTTAAAGTTTACAAATTTCAGTCTACTGTAATATAATGACTTTAAAAGTTTCATTTGCCCAATATGTCCATAAAAAATATCTCTCATTTACAACATGGGGAGAAAACCATGATACATATCATCAGGCAGAGAAATATTCACCTAAAGCTACTAAGTATTTTATAAGCAGAACTAACATGGCTAGTGGTATAACATGGGAAGCAATAAAGACAACACTATACCCATACTGCTTAGTTATATATAAGAAGGGAGCTGCAGAACATCAAACAGACCTACAAAGCAGAAGCCTCTACAGCTTTTACCACAATTAAAGAAGGGTTTCAGTTTCTCTTTACAATTCATCCTGTGTTTTTAAAAAACAGAATTTCAAGATTTCACTGGAGGTTATTAAGTATCTTACTGACACTGTTTACTGTATTCATTGAGTCTCTCATAGTTGAGCCCAGCAATAGAATTAGAACAGTACATGCGTTTTGCAAGCTCTGCAAAGTCCTAAAACTACAGACAGTAAGAGAACAAACTCTGGGGCCAAATTTATCTTGTTTAGCTACTTTCTGGTCATACAAGCTTGAATAAGTCACTACTTAACCTCTATGTATCAGGTAGTCTATTTATTTAATAATGATAAAAATAAACCCTTCATCATAGGAATAGCAATGATGTTCTAATAAATTCTTTACTACAAATACTAAAAAACAGATACAAGAGGAATATATATATACATACATACTTATATATATATATATATACACGTGTTGTTAAATATGAGCAACATATGTATCCAAGTGCAATATGAAATAAGAAGCAGAGAAACTAAAATGAAGAAATGGGGTGGTTTTACTATTTTCCACTAAATTTCATAAATTCCAAACTGCTAAGGACAGTTAACTCAAAAAACTTGCATGCCATACCATGCAATACCATATATATCAGGTCATAAAATAGTCAAACATTTTTAGGTCCTTGGTTTGTTGGAATTCAATACATATAAAATGAGCAGCTTCAAGGAAGTCATTTAATTTCTTGGAGTCTGCATTCAGACTTCTTAAGACATATGCTAAAATTACATCACATAAAACATATTCAAAGAGTAAGTGTGTCGCATGGCTCCCAATAAAGATTCAATAAATCATAACTACTATAACTGCATTTGACAATTATCAACTATTTTATCAATATTAATCTTCTTGTTACTACATATAGAACACTATTGCTCACCATTTAGCAGCATGAGAAAATAAATTTTCTCTCTTTTCTTGTTTTAATTTTTTAATTGGTTGACAGTTTCATACATACATACAATGAATTTAAGTCATTTTTGTACCATGCTGCCATTATTTCATCCTCTTTCTCCTATTGAAAAACTTTCTTTCCAACAAGTCTCTTTCCTATTTTCATGCTTTTTGTGTGTATCTGACCTGCTGATTTTAATAAGGATTGTCTGCTTAACATGTGCCTGGGTACTTACTTGAACATGGGTGATACAGCACTAGCCACGCCACTGAAGAAGTGGCTTGCTTTCTCCTGGCCAGCATTAACTATCAACTGTCCCTCATGAGCACTTGGGCTCTACAAGATGAAATGCTGATAGGGTTTGTATAGATCAACACAGCTGCAGTGAGTTCATGGATGCAATGGCCTGGTTGTGTTCAGAAGACAGTTTGGTGGTACTTCTTACCATCCTCTGGCTCCTGCAATCTTTCTGCTCCCTCTTCTGCAATGTTTATTGAGTCTTAGGGATGTGGGGTGTGAGTCAGATGTCCCACAATCTCTTGGATCTCTCTGCACTTGGATCAGTGATGATTCTCTATGTTAACTGTTATCCACTGTAAAAAGAAGCACTCTGAACAAGACTTAGAGCTGCTCTAATTTATGGGTACTAGGACGATCATTTAGAAGACAGTTTGATATTATTTTGCCAAACTCTGTTCCATACTATTTACTAATATTAGTAGCATCACTTGAGCTTATGACTTTCTCACCCAGGGATAATTCTTAGCCAGATTTATAGTTCGAGGCCTGAGTTCCCTCCTCTGGAACGGAGGGAACTTTTCCTTTCTGTGAGGCCCAAAAAACTCAATGTCTAACCTTGCACTGGATAGTAACATTGGAAAGTGAACTTCTGGACACACCAAGAATTGTTTAGCTAAAGCAGGCCCTTTGAGCAAGCCTGTAGGAAAGAGATCCTTCATCGACATTCATGAATGCAAATGTGACACATTGATCCTTCCATTAGTACTTAACTAATATCATTAAATATTTTACAGAAATTGGATAAAGCATTGCAGAAAAGATTAGTTTGTTCTTAGATGTTTTCTATGAATTAAATTTGATTTTTAGCACCTTTTATGAAACTTTCAGGTTTTGGTATTATTTGTGAACTTTTTCTTCATATCTGCACACGGATTACAGCAATGAATTTGAACTTATGAAGCTTGAAATTTGAAGCTGGTCCTCTCCTAAGCATGTCAAAAACAAGGTTCATATAACTTCTTTTCTGGAAAAAAATTGGCCATCGACATTAAGAAACCTATAAAATTAAGAGGTAGAGACTAAAACTGCTAAATATTCCATAAGCTATGAAAAAAGTCGCTTAACCACTCTCATTCCTGGAAAATATATTAACTAATGTCCTTCAAATATTTTTCCTTGGATTAGGTGTGGAAGACACATGATTTTACTGTGGAATGCTGGCTGTTAGAGCTTACAGGACTGGAAAGCAATCACACTGCAAGTCTAACTCACAGGAGAGTAGAAAAACCCAGGAAAAAAATCCTTCACAAGGATCATTCCAAAGCACATAAAAGTTCACTGTATCTACTACAGAATTGCGGCAGCTATTTTACCATGAAAAATAAGTAAGCGATAAACGTTTGTCTTGGAATCCCAAACCGTTTGGTTTGTAGGATATCAACACCAAATATGGGAAGGCTAGACTCTACAAAGAACTATCATGGGAAATCTTTGACAAAAGTGTAAAAGCAAATATAGAAAACAATGCAATCACCCTGATCTATGTGAAGAGGAGTCCATGGCAGAAAACTAACCTATACAATGCAATGTCTCTCACATAGAAATAAAAGGGTTAAGATAAAAAGAGAGCATTTAGAATGTGGTAATTCATTAAGCTTACTGGTGACCATGTTTACTCTTTTGCTGAAAGAAACAAACTCCAAAGGATTCTGACAAATATATTGTTTTTCCCTAATTTTCTTCTAAACGTAACAAAATTTTAATATATGTAATATATAATAATATATACTACCATTTCTAAGAGTTCATGATGCCTAGCATGTTAACAGGTATCAAAAGGTAATAGATCTTAACAGGCACACAACACTATCATCACATTATTAATGTATAACACTGTGGGAAAGGGATGATGACTTGACTGCAAATATAAATACAAGACAAAGGTAAGTTCTGCCTTATTTACCAAATCTCAAACTGCAGCAGTTCTGACAATAAGACTAATTTATTAATCTAAATTCCAATTCTGGGAACAGTCACTAGTTCTACAATGTGCCAATTAGTTTCAGCTGTAAACTTGACACTTGAGAGGTGGGCCTCTAGATAGGCCAAGAATTACTTAGTTTGGGCAGGCCCTTGAGCAAATCTGCAGGAGATTTGTCTTAATTGCTATAATTGAAGTGGGAAAACCCGTCCACAGTAAATGGAACTATCTTCTGGGCAAGTGGATAAAGTTTATTACTGCAATTGTTACAAAACTAAAACATATAACATCAGCAATTTCAAAATACCAATGCCAATCTATTTCTATATGTCTTTATGAATGGTTACTAAATTTATAATATGCTTCATGTAATAGAATCTGGCTTAAAGGATTATTGCAATGCCATATAATTTTATGAGTTAAGTAGATGTCATAAAACAAAATACTTAATATACAATACATAAAATAATACAATATAATATACAATATATAAACAATACTTCCTCAGGTGGATACAAATGGCTCTCTTAGTTTTGGTCCAGAACCAGTGTATTCTCTACAAATTTCATGATTCAGATTTAATTTCTACACTTTCTTCTCTCCAAACAGGCATAGCCCCTTTGTATTAAAGGAAAAGTATTTGTTAGCCTTAAAATAATGAAGTTGAAGTTCTCTATTACAAGGAAGAAACAGGGCAAGTTAGCAAACAGCAATGATTCCTAGAGGCCTGAAACCTTGGCCTCATGAGCTCAGCTCTTGATAAGAAAGGATGAACAGCCTCCATTTCTGCCCTGTCTCAAGTTACTGCTCTACCAGCCTTTCTGACAGTTCAGTTGGCTAAAGGGTTTATTATTTCTTGGCAAATACATAATTTCAGAGGCACCAAATGCTACAATAATGTAAGATTCAAAGCTGTCTGTAGAGCACCAGGTGGAGGATCACAGTGGAAGGGGAACCACACTCTGCTTCCCGCCTTCTGACCCTGGCCAAGCCTCTATAAGTCTCTCAGACTCGCTTGCCCTCCTCATCCATAATCCACAATGGCACTTCCCCTTGCTGTGGTCTAAAGATCTTTGAAAGAATCAAAGAAAAAGGATAAGAAATGCTCTGTAATACATAAAATGTTATAGAGAATAACAGAGTATTTGTTGATGATCATATCTATCCCTTAGAGACAGGTATGAAAATATAATTTTATGCAATCAACATAGAATGATGCCCTCTAGGGAATAATGAAAAGGAAGGGAAAAGTACCACTTTCATGTTATGTAAAGGATGTGACAAATACACTAAATTTTATATATTAAGAAGGAAGAGAGGAGGAAGGGAGGGAAAAAAAGAAGGAAGTAAAAGGGAAGAGGAGGAGGAAGGGAGAATGAAAAGAAGAAGAAGAAGGAAGAAAGGAAAGAAAGGAAGGAGAAGTACAAAACCCAGCTGGAAACTGGTGGGACACCTGTAATCCCAGCAGGAAGACCCTCAATTCTAGGTTTGAGGACAACTGAGTGGGCTCAGAAGAGTAAGTCTTTGAGGGTTCAAAATGTGATTGTCCTTTACAGCCTGAAATTAATGCTACCGATAGCAACAAAAGCATTAATGATGAAAGAGAAAAATACTTAACCAGAATTGGGCCTTCTAGAAACTTCTGATCTCAAGGATTTTAAGGATTTTAAAGAAACAGAGAAAGTAATTACTTTAGAAGATAAATTTAAAATATATTATCAATACTTAGTGAAAGCAAAGCTAATTTTTCCTATATGTACCAAAACACCATATGGTAAGTTCTGTATTCCTGTGACATCCCTAACACAGTACTAGTGTTTATCAGTCCTTCCCTGGTGAAACACTTAGGAGTAAGTCTGCATGGCCATAATGGCTAGTGTTTACCTCTAGTTCTCATCATGCATTTGAAGCCTACTTTTGCCAACTGAGCACTAAACATTATTTCTAATTACACATATGTATTTTTGATAATTAAAATAAAGATAGCAATTCAGTGACAATATACACGAAAGAAACACATTGCAAATTCTTTTAAATTTTAAACATTTAGAACTCTAATGTCTGACAGTAACAATAGGGGAAGGGTTGTCTATATAAACTATAATGAGACAGTTCCTAATTGTGACCGAAATTCTTTAAACAAGGTGGCCTTTCTAGGGAGCTGAGATACAGTAAACCATTTGAGGGACAGGCATCTGGCTGGCATTCTGCCATTTTCCTCACCAGATCATTTCAGTTCTGCTGTTTGTCGCACGTGTTTTTATTCTCCCTCTAGGGAAGCCAAAGCCTTTTACTTGCAGACAGATTTTACTATAGCTCTGCTAACTACTTTACAAGGTGATAAGAATTCACAAGAGGCTTTTATTAGGTTAGTAGCTAAAGCAAAAACTACATGTGAGTATTTAAGGGATATGTGTGAAAAGGAAACTTCAAATCCATAGGCGTTCCAAGCTAGCACATTAAAGCTGTCTCTCCTGTGAAAAGCCTAGGGGAAAGAAGGAATGTTTCAGATAGCTTGAAATGGAGTTGTGAATTTGTATATTGTCTTTGTTTTCACTCAGCATATCAGCTTGCTTAATTAAGTACATCAACTCCTGCACCTGCTACCCCATTGCCCTGCATTCGCCTGCTGTTTCCTTGTTATCACTTTCTCAACTGCTCCTGTGAAGTTTGAACAGAAATGCCTTCTTTTTCGTTTGTTTCTTCTGCTGTTCCATAGTAGCAATGTCCCAAAGAAATAAACAGCCCAGAGTTTATGTTGCATGAACGGTGAGGGAAACGAAGCATTCAAATGAGAGATTATTAGGTAAGACACAGCCAAGACTCAGCAGTACCACACTAATTGGAAAAGATCATCGTTCATGAGAAAGGCACTATTCATAAGGTGCTTGAAGGTAGATCTTGGTGCCAAACAGACTTGGGTAAGTGTGGAGAGAAGAAACAGCTCAGGAAATGAAAAGAATAACAGCCCAACACAAGCTTCCATGGCCCACAGAGTCTGACTTAAGAGCCTGATGAGGCTATTGGAATATGTGGGGAAACAGACCATTTATCATTGCATTAGACTAGATTTACAAGCCATGAAGTTAAATATACTCAGTGATATCCAAGTTACCTTCAACTACTTGCAAACTTCTAACATAAATCTAATAAAATAAACTCTCCTTGGTTTGCAAAGACAGCGCTTTTTTTGACAACTCAACCTTTTCTTCCACATTCAACAGTAAGTTCACTGAAAATGAGTTCTATCTTATATCTCCAGAAGTTGGGCACAGTATCTACTATACTGGCTACTGCCAATATGAAAAGTTTCTTAATGCTATGGAGAACAAAAGGACTTGGCTAACAGAGACATTTTTCAATTGGTCATAAGCAAGTACTTCCCAAATAAATTTGTGATCAATTAGAAGAGAGCAGCAGTCATAGAATCTCAAAAGATAAAAACAGTTTAAATGATAAGTGGTGTAAGATATAAAGCCTGAACATGCTATGTCATATACAAGGATGAAAAAAGTGTACTGATTATTACATGGCAACATGGGCTAACTCTTGAAGGGAGAAAAATCCAAGCCTGAAGGCGATGTGGAGTTTTTATTCCTGGGTTTGTGTGCAGGGTGAAGAACAGAGGGAAGCGAGTGAGCCCTGCCCCAGTCCCTGTCCCCATGAGGTATGTGACTAGGGATCATGTAAACAGGGCTCTGCAAGGGCCAGCTGGACTTGGGGGGAGGCAGGGAAAATGACCAGCAAGCAGAGCTTTTGCTCTGAATATGGGGGTTGGAAGGAAGGTAATTTATCAATGGGAAACTACTTATTAACATATATATTATGAGAGTTGCATCTAGAATACGCAAACAATTCTGACTATATAAAAACAGTCCACTGAAAATAAGCAAAAATTTGACTAAGCAGATCAAATATTTATCAATTATACAAAGATCAATAAACAAAAAACACACATTATCAGCCATCCAGTAAATCCAAGAAATATACTAGATGTCCATCAACTGATGCAAAAGCAAATATGATGGGGTATAAGCACACAATGGGATGCAGCAACAGAAAGGAATGGAGTGACAATACGTGTTTCAAAAAGGATAAATCATGAAAACAGAAAACAGGAGTAAATCCACACAATGAATGATTTCATTACTATGAAATATCCTGAATAGACCTATCTATAAAGACAGAAAGCAGATTAGTAGTTGAATAAGGATGAAGAAAGAAGGTTTGGGGAAAACAAGGAGTGGGTATTAGTGGGCACAAGCAATTCTGACTAGGCGATAAAAATGACTGAGAAACAACTGTGGGAATTGCACATTTTATGTAGGTCAATGTTATGGTGTTCGAATGGTATTTGAAGAAATATTGTATTTAGGAATTTCTGGGCTGGAGAGATAACTGGACTAGCATAGACTTCTGGTTTTCATTTTCACACACAGATTTCAATAACGATTAAGTGCTTCTAACCCTAATACAGTATACATATCAAGATTTTCTGAAGTTACTGCTTGTTTGGCATGTATATCACTAAGAACACCCAACAATTACCCTATAAACAAGTAGACCCTGAACAATCTATTTTAACTTTTGAAAATATTTCTGCCTCTTGAGACAAGTAAAGACATTGAGGCAAACCATACTGTAGAAGAGAAAATAATCAGTTACATCAAAGAAATACTTGCTATAAACAACTGTTCTATTCTCAAGTTCCACATTGAAAATGCAAGGCGTTAGGAATAGGGAAAAAACATTAGATCTCACTGAAGCAACAGCAATTTATAGAAAAAAATGTTTCACAGGGACCAGCAAGGGAATAACAGTGAGCTCCCAAATTCCCAAATGCTAGCTGATGTAACAGCTCATGCTTGGAGCTGCTATGTCCATAGCTATGGTTTACTGAAATTAACCAACTGTTAATTTTGTTTTAACAATACAATAACCACAGCTATATACAATATGTAACAATTAAGCAACTGCTAAAATACCGAATTATTTTAAAGTTTATGAGCTGTTAGATATAATGCTTGAATACAGGTACTATGAAATAAAATAGTTTCTCACCTTTTTCTGAAATTTCTGCCTCTTTTTGTGGGAACTGAAACAAAAGGATTTCATTTGTGATGCTCAGTCTTCTTTTTTCTTATCTATTCCTAGACTCTAGCTTACCTAGATCCTTGGAACAGCCAGGGGCTCAACCTCCATCTGTTGTCAAAATTTTAAATGTGCTACATCAATTAATCTTCACATGACAGCCACAAAGCAAAGATTAGCATTTCTCTGAAGATAAGGACAGTGCCATTTGGAGATATCAACACCATCCCAGATAAGATGACATCTGAGGGCTCTAGCCTACAAAAAGGAGGAACACATAAAGAAATACCTGCATATAGCATCATCAGCTACCCACAGTCCTAGCTTATCCAGTGGAAGAGCAAGTGGCCAAGCTAAAGAAGTTCTTGGCACACACCATTAAGTTACACAGTTACACTTATTTATATTCGGTATTTACTCAAAGATTATTAACTAATCATGTTATTTTGCAGTTCTCTGATACTAATACAGTTGCCGGGTGTGAGCAGATTTTGAAAAATAGCTGTTAAATAACAACACTAGGTCATGCTTGAACCAGGTATTAGTATCAAATATCACAGCAAGATGTCTCACTCAAACAGATAATCTAAAGTTTATGACTTGATGAATGCAGTAATAATTTAATTCCTGGTAGAGGACGAGACTCTATTTTATTCATTTTATTTTACATTCAGCAAGTCAGATCCCGGAATGGAAAAAAAAGTTAAATTCTTTCAATGACTACACTAGATCATTAAACATCTTTAAGAAACTGAGTTTTTCCCAGCAATTAACTGTCTAAAAACTACAGATTTTTAAAATTCTAAACAATTATGTCCATACTTGATTAACTTGGCTACAGCACCTGTTTTCTTAATTGATAGCATAAAAATTGAATTTTATAGTTTTAAAAAGGCTACTCTGATGAACATTTATTAATACTGAAAGTTTCCAATACATAATAATAACTATTATTCACTGACAAGTACAGCAAGTGCTGTGGTATGCTTTGACATAAGTGATTTCATTTAATCTTTATAAAAATCTAATAAAACTTTTCAAGTCTCCCAGTCCACATCAAAATAACAAACACACTATGTTTCAAAAAATAAATACATAAAACAGTCACTGATGAAATGACTCAAATAATGCTAAGGTTTTTTTCCCATGTCTCCAGGCTTTGGTTCCTAAAACATGACAAAATTTGTTCTGAAGATCAAATATTGCATAAAACAAAATCCAAACTTAAGAGCTTTTGATACTTCTGGGCAGAAAACTTTCCTCTGGAGAGGAAGACCACATGCTGTTACTGGGCTCCACTCTGTGACTAGAGCTGGACTGTGTACTACATGAGCCTCCATCACGACAACCCTACTGAGACCATATCATCACCCTCATTTCACAGCCAAGGAAACTAAAGCCCAGAGAGGCTAATTAACTCATCAAAGTCCCAGGGGCCTAAAGTAGAGCTGAGCCTCAGATTCAGATATCTGACTTAGTAGACAATCTAAATGTATATACTTTGAATCTTAATTTCTTTCTCTCCAAAAGATGATACATTTTTCAAAGTAGAGTTAGAAGATCTGGTAGTGAGGCCACAGCACAAGCCAAGGAAGGGAATTCCAGGGCTGTGCAGCTGTCTGTGACATGACATCATTGTATTCATGAGCTCATAGAAGCTATGGTTACCAGCGTAAGACCTGCACAAGATCAAATAGTTAACAGCCCATGGATGTCAAACAGCCCATGGATGTCAAACTATCCCCCTTCTATCTGGGTGCCTTCTGTGTACCCAGAATGATATGCTATCATTTCCCAATGTCAACTTTTCTCTTTGACTTGAAAACAATATTCATTCAAAGCATAATCACTCTTCATGGACAAATCGATGACTGTTAAATGATTTACATGATATGTTTCTCAAAAAAAAAAAATTCCACCAATAGTTAACTCCAGGTTGGGGGAGAAGTTTAAGAAACCTAGCTGAAAAGCAGTTCCCTGTGTGGGGAAGGAGAATCATCTTTCTTGGTGTTGTGGCCACTGGAAGGTTATTCATGCTCAAACAAATGGTTTCACACCCATGGATATGCCAGTCAGTGGAGATATTAAAAAAAAAAAAAAAAAAAAAAAGAAGAGGACATAAAGTTTGGAGGGGAATGTGTTAGGAGTGGCAGGGGTTGGATGGAGATCAGGGGTTATTATAAAGATAAATTGAACACATGTACTAAATTGTCAAAGAATAAGAAATTTCAAAAAATTCAGAAGTCTTCTGCAAACACATGTGCACATACCATATCTTTAAAAATAATCTTGAGGGCTGGGGATGCCCTCAGTAAATGATTGAGGTCTTGCTCAGCAAGTATGAAACCTTGGGTTCAATTAATAACACCAGAAAAAAATTTCTGTTAAAAAAACCAAGGAACTAGTAAATAATGATTTATTATCTATGTTCCATGAGGAAATTTTCTACCACTACTTTCTTAGGATGTAAGTGTTCTAAGATAGAATCAGCCAAAATAACACTGTATTCACACTACATGCACTAATACAATAAATAGCCTTATATTAATTCTAAAAAACTATAATCCAAATTATATTAAAAAGCTTTGTGGTATGTAAGTAGTCTTGGATCTTACATTTCTCTCCTAAACATTTTGATAAATTAGAAAGCAATTTTAATTAATATAAATAAGTTTAAAATACTGTGTAAGGAAACCAAGTAAACTGTAGCAGGCTTGTAATTCCAGCACTCAGAAGACTGAGATAGGATGCTCAGGAGTTTTGAGGAAAACCTGGGTTATAACAGAGTGAAACCTTATTTTACAAATATATAAAAAAATTGTTAATGAATAAAAAATAGGGTTAGCTATAATCTTACTTTAAAAACCAAAAGATATGACAGAGGATTGTTAACAACAATTAATGGAAATAATTCCTCCATTTTTGGAAAAATATAAGACAATAGAGACCATTACACCCACGACAGGGTAGGTTTCTAACCTGAGTGTGGTATGATGAAGGGGACAATTTTGGCACATTCCCTGTCATTTTTTTTGGTGCTGAAACATGACTACACGTATTTTAATATATATTTTAAAATATAATATTTTTCCAAGTTAGGATTACATTAATATATTCTTTTACTCTTTTTAAAACTAATATATAAAATTTTGTATGCATTTTTCAGGCATTTTGCACTCTTTTTAAATGTGCAGTATTATGAAATGTTCAAATCAGGGAAAAACATTAGTTCCTCAAATGTCTATTAAATGTTGATGATTACAATTTTCAAAATCCTTTTTTTTTTTACTTTTACTACTTTTTTAAAAACTTTTTTCTACTTTTACAAGCATATCGAGTATTCATCTCAGCTTCTATCCCTCTCTTCCCTTCACTATTTCCTCCCACCCCCTCCCATCCTTCTGCCCACATGCCTCAGGAACTCAGGGTTCACTCTGGCTTGTCTACCTCTGTGGAAGTTTAGGCCTCTATAGTGTAACATGTGACCTCTTTTCAGGCCCTCACTGATATGTGATTTCCCTTCACTCATCCAACTTTAGACCCAAAGGTTTTCACTGTGAGTTCCATTCTATGGGTATAGTAACAGCTGCCTACAGAGCAGTTTGATGCACTGTCTTCCTACCTATAGATTTATTGGCTGTCTTCCCTATTGATCTATTTCCTTTCCTTTTTTAGGTTCTTGTTCTAGTTTACAATAACAGGGATGGGTACCACTCTGACAAACGGGTCTTGAGTACAATCAGAAAGCTGTTGGTTGTCTCCTTAATCCTTTCTTTTTAAAAGACACATACAATGAACACCAAGACATCCCCCCTCCCCTTTCTTACTATGACTCAATATCCATTAGTCAACCGGTTTCCAAATTCTTCCCTCTTCCTCTCCTTGCCTCTGCAAACTTCCCTTCTTCTCTTAACCAGTCTCAAATACTTCTAATCTATAGCAATATTTACATAGTTTTCCATAATGTATAATAAATAGTACATTTTCTAAACTTTAGTTGAGTGAAAACCAAATATAGATAAATTTAACTATAAAAGTAAAAGCATTAAAATATATCTTAATTAAATAGATCATTTTAAAAGTATAAGCTTCCTATATTCATTAACTTCTTTAAATAAAAATATATTAAAAGTTAGCTCTCACTTCAAAGAATAAGGAACTACAAAATTACTAGGAATTAATGATAGATTAACAGTGACAGTATGGAAAATCTAATAATTTAATTTGAACCAACATGCTCAAAAAATTCTACATGAAACTCAAACTCTGAGGATCCATTGATTATCTCCCCAACGTTACAAAATCAGGCATATTATCTTGAAAGACATTTTAGCAGATAAGTTGTCAATAACTTTGTAACAACTTTGCTCATAACACTGACCAAAATTGTCAAAAACATTTTAAAAGAGGCAGAGAAAAATTCAATGTTTTGGACTTAAAGCACACAATGCTAACTGTTGACAATAACCACAGAAAAAAAGAAGAGAGAAAGAGAGGGAGGGACAGCGGGAAGGAGAAAGGGTGTAAGGGAAGGGAAGGGAGGAAGGGGAAAAGGGAGAAGAGGGAAGAAGGGCAAAAGGGAAGGAAAGAGGAGGAGAGGAAATGAAAAGGAAGAGAAGGGAGAGAAGGGAAAGGGGTGGAATGAGAAGAGGGGAGGGAAGGGAAAGAAAGAATCAAAAAGAAAGTGAGGGTTTCTTTAAATGCAAGAAAGTCAAAATCTTAGAACAACTATCTTCTTCTCTAAAGAGAAATACTCATATTGTATATATGTGTCCTCAAATAATTAGATAAATATATAAGAAATCTGTCTTAAAGAACATTATATTAAGATAGTTCGTCTAAATTACTATAAATAGACTATGCTTGGAATAAACAATACATAGACAATGTGTTATTATAAAAGTTTAAAATTCAATGAGGTTTAACTCACTTTACTTCAACTATTAAGACTGGTCGGCATTAAAAACTTCCTTGAGTTTAATTCTGCACAATGCCTGACAACGCATCAGCTCATACGATCATAATCACCACATATTGCTAATGTTTTCTGAGTGTCACTCACTTCATGTAGCTCAGTCATTTGAAAAATAAGCAACATCTATTCCTACAAAGGAAACTATAATTCTCACTTAGGAATATGAGATTTATAATGTTTGGCTTTGTATTCTAGGATAGCAACTGTCATGGTAGGGTGAAATACCTTCTTTTTAAATAATAAAACCGGCCTGGGAAATGCATTAAAGAAGCACTCCACATGCCACCCTTCACAGTGACTCACAGCCTCACGTATCTAAACAGCTAGCACCAAGGCCACTGAAGTCTTTCTGAGTTTTAACTCAGCATCCAGCTGACTACCCAGAGATTCTGGACTTTCTTGCCAAGTAAATGACAAACATACCAATTGGGTGTAGTGTGCCACTCACTGCTGTTTTAAAAAATAAACAATGCCAGATCACAACACTCTTTGTCTACAAAAATGCTTGACATTTCTGGCTTAAGACCTTTTGGAGCTAATAAATAACTCCATTACTTATGACAGAGGCTTCTTTCACTGGTGGATTTATTAAATAAATAAGTAGTTCATCAGTTTACAGAATGTGTTATTTCACACAATTTAATATGAAAGAACCAGCAGGTGGTACTATTAAGAACCATCAGTAGTAGGAATTGTTTCATAGATGACCAAGTTAATCTACCTTTGGAACATTGCCATTCTTTTATAAGGTTTTTCCATATAACACAAGGTTTTAGGGCTCATCTACTTGGGGTGTTTATAAAATTCTGTTGCAACTTTAAACTTGACCTATCCACTGAACTATATTTTATGGGACTGTGTTAGAACTGCTCTGTATTCATCCAGACTACATTCTTGAAAGAAACTTCAGGCCAGGATCATGAATGCAATTTATGAATCACTCGGCAGCAGCTGGAGAATGTTTTCAATGAGGTGGAAAATCAGACTGAACGTTGGATCACCAAAAAATGGTGGTTATGTTGAAGTCTGTAAATTTAAACCGCAGTGTTAGAATTCTATGCACAGAGATTTCAGTCATTTTTAAATTTTGTCTGGCACAAATGCAACAAAGATTAAAGCTCAGAAATAATATGGAATATTTTAAAACATCCAAAATGGCTGTGATGCTACATATAAACACACACAAACATAGATATAAGAAATTGCTATTTTCACAGGTTATTGTAGACTAACAGTAGCTCACTAAAAATGTTTTATAGCATCCTAAAAAGGTGAAATATGTTTTATAGGTCTGATTCACCAACTGAATTGGACCACATTTTAAAATTTTAACTACTTATAAAGATCAATACCTGAAAGTAAAAGAGGGCAAAAAATGACCAACATGAGAGATAAAGTAACATGCTAAAATACAATTTGCCTCTATATAATGCTCATCTTGGAGCAAAAATTAGAAATTAATAGGAAATTCAGTAAAATTCAATTATAACTGGTAGCTACTTAATAGTATTAAAGCAATGTTAATTTTAAGTACTAACAAATCTAGTATAACTATAAGAATTTAACTTCAGGACACTGGATGACAAGAAACACTCCTTATAATTATTATAATGTTCTTGTAGATCTGTAATTATTTCAAACTAAACCTTAT
Source organism: Typhlomys cinereus (assembly GCA_023101885.1). Lineage (NCBI taxonomy): Eukaryota > Metazoa > Chordata > Mammalia > Rodentia > Platacanthomyidae > Typhlomys > Typhlomys cinereus. Next base: position 2,471,293 of record JALPQD010000214.1, read on the forward strand.
ATTTATTATTAATGTGATTACACTGGCAGTTTTTCTGTGTGTGTGTGTGTGTGTGTGTGTGTGTGTGTGTGTGTGTTTGCGCACACATGCACCTGCAACCACACATGTAGAGGTCAGATAGCAATTTTGAGATGCTGATACTCTCTCCTTTCATTTTCAAAGGGGTTCTAGGTTTGACTTTAAGTCATTAGACTTACAGGGCAAGTGTTGTTACCCACTGAGCCACCTCTTCACCTTTAAAATAAAAGATTCTCACTGTAGGCTAGGATGGCTGTTTAGCAAGCCCCAGTAATTCATCTTCAAGTGTAGGCCACCATCCGTGGCCTTTTTTTCAAACAAAGGAAGCTATCGTCCCATCCCTTCAGCAGTTTTTAAAATCTCTTTGCCTCTATAACTTTATGTACTCACTGATTATGGTGAATCTTATTTTTCAAAGCTGCGCACAACATTTATTACACTTTTTCATAAATAATGCTTTTCCATTAGGAACTAATATATACTTGCCAGCACTCCTGAATTTGGGAAAACCCTGAATATATTTTTGATCAGCAGAACATAGTGATACTGCTATACCAGTTGTGGATATAGCTTTTAACTTCCTGGGACCTTCTTTCTTTCCTTCTGAATGTTCACTCCTGGAATCTAGCAACTGTCTCATGACAATGTCAATCAAGAGGTGAAGACAAGTACTTCCATGGCCTTATCTTGAGGCAGCATCAAAGGGCAGTCATGTTATACAAGCAACCTTGAGATTGAGCTCAAAGCCACTTGTAATGACAGTAAATCCAGTTGAGCCCTGAGTATAACCACTTGAAAGTGCTCAAACCAAAGTATCCAGTGAAGTCAAACCATAGAGCTATGGGAAAGAAAGAACCTAAGTAGGACAGTTTATTACACAACCAAAGATTAACTCACACAGTGAAAGAGAATAAAGAAGTTATCTATATTATGGAATAGCTGTATATATGGAAAATAAATAGTTTCTCACTTCTACCTACTATTTTTTTGCTGAGTTCATTGATTACAATTGCATGATTGTGGGATACATCTAGGAAAGGTGTCATCAGATGCTTTGGGCCATGGCATGAGCAATCCAGAATATACTTGTTTGATGCAACTTATTTTGTTTTTATTGTTTTTTATTCTTTGATGCTTTCACAAATACAATGAATTTACATTCTTTTTGCCCCTTACTATGTAATCCTATCCTTTGCTCCTGTCCCACTTCATACTTTCTTCTTCCTGATCATTCTCCCTCCTGCTTTCACATGTGTGTCTCACTAGGTTTCATCTCGATGCCTGAACTGAAGCGACTGAGTAGACCTTGCTGGGGCACCAATGACTTATCACTGGGTAAATTCTGTCTAGCCTTAGCCTTAATAATCTCTCAGGGAGGTGTAGTGCCTCTTGAGTACTTCTCTCTTCTGTGGTGAAATGATAATAATAGTCCAAGCATTGTTTAGGTAATACTGGAGTGAGCTCTTAAGAGCAGCAGTCCTGTCATGAACAGAGGATACTGTCAGGCAACACCTCTTCCCACTTTCAGGCTCTTATGTTCTTACTTCCTGCTTTTCCATCAGGTTCCCGAGACTTGAGATAGGGGAGGGGGTGGATTTCAATATCCTGTTTAGAATTGAGTAGTTCACAGTCACTTGTTCAAGTACTTAATGCTAAACCTTAATAGTCTGTTCTAATCTAGGGCCTAGAGTTTCACTTTCACAAGTTGATAAAGTTTCTTGATGTAAGTAAGATATGTGATGAACACTACATATATAAGGCTGCCATCTTATATAATAATCTATTGTTTCATGGTAAACATCTTTTAATAAGTAGAAGACTGTATGTTAAAATAATAACCAAAAGCTTGAACTCAACTAAAAGTGAATCTTAAATTTGAAAAGGGAAAGGGTCATCATTTGAAGCAAAGCTAGCTGTTGCAGTCTGCCTGCATGGTTGCTGATAAATGACCAGAACACAGCTTAAAGGAACAAGGAGTTTACTTTCTTACGACAGTCCGGTTACAGTTCATAGTCCAGCTTGACAGGAGAGCACACACCAACACCAGGGCCGAGGGAACTGGCCACCATAATGGCTGAGAGATGGACAATACTTACTTATGAGACCAGCATGTCTAGCCAAGTATACAGAAGGACGCCAACTCTCTCAACCAGCTCTCTGTGATTTATCCAGGGCCTAATCCCACCAACCATGGGCTGGGTCTTCTCCAGCACCCAGACAATCTCCTTCAGGTTTGCTCTGGGCTTAACTCAACCATCAACTCTCTACACCTGTGCCAGAGCTCAAACCCTCAAGAGTCAAGTTGACACCTATGCTTAACTATGACACTAGCAGAGAACATAAGAAACACTAATGTGCCTGTCAGCCTGCAAACATTTTAACACAATGGTTGACAACCTGGGCTGCATGTCAGAATCACTTGGAGAACATTTAAAAGTACCTGCTGTGTGTTTTCCAAGCAGTTATGTCTGACTCAGGAGCTCCAGAGAGTATTTTGGGTATGCAGTATTTATACTGGTTACTTTTACATCACTATGGCCAAAATACCTGAGAACAACCTGAGAGGAGGAAGGAGTTATTTTGCTTACAGTTTTAGAGGGTTCAGTCCACCATGGAAAAGTGTGTCACAGCAGTCTCCCCATGGCAGACAGAAAGGAGCAAGCAGCAGAAGGGACTGGAGATCAGATTTAAGTTCCAAAGAAAGACAATCAGGGACCCATTTCTCCCTCCCAAAGTTTTTACCACTTTCCAAAACAGTGGCACAACTGGAAACCAAACATCAACATTTGAGTCTATGAGGGATAGACTGGTATGCTGCAGAACACACCCAGGGGATATCATGTATAGTTGTGCTTGAAATGCACTCTGTTAAGAGAAAGCAGATAAAATGGACCACAAAAGAGAATTGACAGCTCGGTGGTGCCCATAAAGGAAGAGAAATAGATCAGTGGTAGTACACTAGCCTTCCATGAAAAGTTCGATCTTAGCACTGAATAATAATAATTAATAATATTAAACAAAAATAAAGTATCTAGTTCCCATTTCTGATGTTCTACATAATTGCTTAGAATCCTGGAGGAAGGGCAGATAAAGGAGATGTTAGTTTTATCCAAAGTAGAAAATTAAAAAAAAGTCAAAGTATCTGATTCACAACACTGCAATGATTGATTGAGTAAAACTCTAGACTGGATAAGAAAAGTAGCCTGGAAGTGACAAGAGATTGAACATAGGAGAATGACGTAGGAGAAACAGAAGACTGGCCCACAGCAGAGACAAATTTGATATTAGAAAGGAGAATTACTAGGTTTAAAGTGAACTATGTCAGAGGTGGCAAGATTCTCAATGATTATATTATTTAGAGAAGGGCGAACACAGAACAGCTAAAAAATAGAAAGTGAAAGTCATTGGCAAAAATGCCTTTAGAGAACAAGAAACTGAGCTTAGGGGTTAGCTGGAGCATAATCATGAATTTGAATTGCCCAGGATATAAAAAGGGGAGAACTCACATCAAAGGGTTCTGTGAACCCTTTAAAGCACAACTAAGAGCAACAGAGAACAGAAGCAAGCAAAATTAGATGACAAAGATGGCGGAGAAAAGGACTGCAGCTGACACTGACAAGCAGAGAAGGTTAAGTACTGCTTCTGAATAAACACTACCTATCACAGACCATGTCTTTCAAATGAGAAAAGGGAATCTGTATCAAATCCTTGTTTTTTCGGTCATCCCTACTCTCGGCTTAATGCTCTACACTGCTCTATTGCTCTAATGATCAGGCCCCGCACAGCATGACCAGAATCTGCTTCATGTTTTATACACCCCCCACCCCCCGCCATTAGTAAAAAGGCCTTTTCCACCAAGCACCAAATGTGCTGCTTTCCTTTGCATCTAAGGGTCTTTACACAGTACTGTTCCCTCAGTCTTTAATTTCTGTATCCCCTTCCCTTTTCGATCCAGCTAGCTCATTCATGTTTCTATTTTCAGCTCAGACATTAGCTATTTAAGAAAGACTTCTTCAACTTTCCACATTGTGTTCTCTGCTTTTCTAGCAGTTGTCATTGTTTCAGTTTCCCATGTATTTGAGTGTTCATATAATTAATATCAGCTCTTCAGCTTGACTGTTGGAGGACTGTTAGTGCCATAAAGGCACAGATTGATTCTGCTATATTCACATTCTAATCCCAATGCCTGGAGTCTAAGTTTCACATCTTATTCCTGTAATAAATATAACCCAAACAATTTAGAGGAACAAGGGCATTCTTATTACAGATTAAAATTTCAGATTACATTTCATCATAGCAGAAGTCATACCATCATAAATCAAGAGAAATAGTCACAGATAGCCACAGATAAGAGCTGAGAGAGGAACAAGGGCAGATGCTGCTTTCTACCTTGCCAACTTACCAACTGCTGGACAACTGTAGCTATTTTGATCCATGTGATGAGGGAATAATCCCACACACCATAGTCTTGTATAGACTTTTGAAGATCTGCTTTAAATAATTCCTTATAGTTGTGCCTAAAAGCCCTTATCTCAAGTTGAATGCTGCAACTGTGACACACCGAGCAAATGGACTGGTAGTAGTCTTACTACAAGTTGAATGAACAAGCAGATATGCAAATGAGAAGGAACATAGTTATGAGGCTATCAAAGAATGGTGATACTATTCATACAGCAGTGAGAGATACCACTTCTTTTTCTTTTTTTCTCCTACCCTTGGTCCCTATTCCCATCAACCCTCCTATTCTCCTGACAATCCTTCATCTCCCCTATCATACTCCCTCCTATTTTAAAGTCTTTTCACATGTCTTTGACGTCATATGCCTGACATGCTTCATACTTCAGCAAATGTCATAGATCAGTGAGTATACCATTAACTGATTGTTTCTGTGTTAAATATAAATGTCAAATATTCCTCCCCAAAGCATCTTTTGATGTACACAGATACTGAATACATATCAAACGGGCTGGCTCCAGACTGGTGTTCTTTACCACAGTATTTTACAAAAGAATGTTAAACCGTAAGCTCTAGAAACTAAGTAGAGAACAGTGCTCTAGAAACTAAGTAGATTAACAGTTTTAGATGAGGAAGTTGATAAAAGAAAAAAGACAGGGCTAGGACAATAGCTCAGAGGTTAAAGTACTCGTCACACAAGAACATGGAACTCAGTTTAAATTCCCAGCAACACATAAAAGCCAGATAAAGTACATAAATATGTAATATCCAGCTGACAGGGATGGAGACAGGAAGATCCTTCGTGCTTACTAGTCAGTCTGTCTGGTCAACTGTTAAGTTCTGAGCTTAGTGAGAAGTCCTGACTCAAAACAAAATAGGGAGCAATCAAAACACCAGATGCTGACCTCTGGCCTCCACATGTACTACATATATGTAAACATACTCCCCATACACAAGTGTATTCACACGAAAATGCATAAGCACACATACACTATACACACACAAAATAAAACAAGTAACCGAAATTCTCACAAGTGGAATCTTAATTATTTCCCTCATTGTGCCAACAAAATATCTGACCAAAGCAACTTAAAGGAGAAAGAGTTTATAATGGTTCACAGTAAGAGGTGCTGGGGAAACTGAGGCTGGTCATCATACATCTACAGTAAACAAGAGTGCCAAGAATGCTTGTGCCAGTTGGCTTTCTCCAGCTTATGAAGTGCAGGACCCAACTCACAGAATAGTTCCTTTAGGATGATTCTTTCCATCCAAAGTAACCTAGTCAAGATAATCCTTCAAAGGCATGCCCGGAGGCACTAGGTTTTTCACTATAAAGAACTGACAAACAGCTGAGGAGATAGATAAGCTTAACTCAATTGAAACATTACATATTCAGCACTAAATACATATAATAAAACATCACAGGAAAATCTATAAAAACATACAATTTTCAGCAATTTATTTGAGCAAATTGATAAGTTTTTGTAAGTAGGGCAATGTACAGAATCAGAGAGGACTTTGAGAACTCCAATCAGTGACACAATCCATACTTACAAAAAAAAATAATGATAGGAATAGAATGCAATGGTTATAAGATATGTCAATCAAGTTATAGCTTAGTCAGCTAATGTTTATGGGCTAATCAATATTTATAGAACTTTCTGCATCCAGCTGAAGTTCAGCTACAATGAATAAACACTACAATACATTGGTTTAATTCCTTGGAACTAGAGCAAGTGTCAACTTCAAACCCATGGATGCCTATACAACATAATTTGATTAAAAAAAAATGTATGAAAAACCAGTTGGCCGCTTCTACAAAATACTATTAAAGTTACTAATTATCATGCTTCTTTGCTCTTTTTTATTATTATTATAAAATAATCATTACTCTTCATCACATTGAAAGATTTCCTGATATACAGAAACTAGATAATACTACAATAGATAGTGCTTCTACAAGCACTATCAAAAATCATAAGGAAAGGGTTCAGGGTGGGAAATGGTTTAAAACACAAGTAACTTTGGGATCTACTCCAATTGTAAAAAATCAGAAGCCTAGGCTTATCCACTTATGACATGCTTTTAGTCGTTTTCCTGTACACCAAGTTAGAGTATTCCAAGCTAGGGTTTGTTGGTGTTGGGATACCCCAACTCCCCTTTTATTTTCAAGGGGTAATTTGCAAATTTAAATTTTAATCTTGTGAGTTCCATGTCCTCTATTGCAAATTATATTATATAATTTTTATGTTTACAATTAAGATTAATAGGCATTTTCACATTTTCTAAGACTTCTACTTCTTAACTACTTTTTTTTTTGCTTTGGCTTTGGTAGCACTTCTTTCCAAAGATGAATAGAGTCTTGCTTTTCTCTCAGTTGACAAGATTAAGTGAAGCTGTAGCTAAGAACATCTTTTGAGTGGATTCAGAAGATGCAGAAGGTAGAGTGATGCAGTATGATCATCAAGCTCTAGAGAGGGTCATAGATGTGTGATTTTAAAGACTCTTAAATAGATAGCTTTACACATCCTCACCTAGTTCCTCTGTGCTATACTAGAAGGACCTGTTACACTTTTCAAAGATTGTAGAAAAGAAAAAGCACATATCCAAGTCAAACTTAGTATTTATTGAACATCCTTAATGTTTAGGATACTGTTCAATGTTACCTCACCAGAACAAGTAATAGCTAAAAGAGGTGCCTCTCTGTGGAAAGTGTACCACTGAAATCCTTCATAACCTAGTCACTGATTTATCATCTCTTGTTTCTACAGAATTAAACAATCTGGAAAGCTTATTTTAATTATTGTAAGAAACTGTGAATAATTCTGCATAGAAGCCTCATTCATTCTATTTTTTCATCTTCATTTCATTTGTAAAAACTAATGAAAGCCTATCAAACTTAAGATTATGAACTACAATAAACCATAATTCCTTCCCATGGCTTTGTCTGGCTGAAATTATGAGATAAAAAATATAGTAAAGTCTTTTGTGAAATCCCTTGTGAGAATCAATTGCTGACTATGGTTAGAACACAGTCAAAATTCTCATCCAATTGTATCATCTGAATGCTCAGAGGTCAGCTGAAGAAACATGTGCCTATGAAACTAAGGCTGGCATACTGTACTCCTCTCACATGGGATTGCCAGAGAGTAATCACCACTTTCAGCTGGTTCTCAATTCAACTGCTATGGATACAAGTACAGATGTAATGTCTCATCCTAAGTATACTGCTCCCAGTTTAATCTTTCCATTTGCAGCATACTATGTAATAGATAAGTCTTAAAATTTGTTTCACAGACTTTAAAATATAAATTATATAATGTACAGAAATACTACCTTTTGAAAAATTTTCCCTTCTCTTGAAATTAATTAAATTAGCAAATACTAAGGAAATTCGCCAGTGGTTTCTTATTTAACTGATGGCCGAAATAATGCATATGAAATTTCAAATACACACACACACACACACACACACACACACACACAACATACACACACACACCACGCTTCCCCTCTTTTACCCTAGATTTACTAATTCATAACTTCAAGAGATGTTTTTTAATTAATCAAGAAGTACAACTTATGTTAGGAATACTTCTGAAAATAAGAAAGAAAAGGAACAGGAGAATATATCTGATTATCATAGTAAAGTCCTTTTAAAAAAATTTTGCATGTGTGTTTGTGTATGTCTCTGTGAGTGGTGTTTATGTGTATCAGAGGCACTACTTCTAAAAACTGACCTCTGACCTCCATTTGGGTGCCAAATCATGTATGCAAGCATCTTTTTGCCCTACCTCCCTCTCTCGAATGAATGAATGAATGAATGAATGAATGAACGAACGAATGAATAAAAGCTACAGGTTTTTCTATGTTTTGTATCCTGACACTTTGCTGCATTCTGGGGAGTATTTAAGATATCTTATGTAGAGGAACACATCATCTGCAAATAAGAATAATTTCACTTTCTCCTTATTTGTATCCCTTTTATTTTGCTAATATCCATGCTTTAGTTATGCCTTCAATAGAACAGAGAAAGTGGATTCCTGATTTTAGAGGCGATGCTTTGGTTTTTTTCCCTCTCATTTAGTGTATGTTGGCTGTAAGTGTGGTATATACACCCTTTATTATGTTGAGGAATATTCTATTCCTAGTTTCCTCAGGGTTTTAATCATAAAAGGATGCTAGATTTTTGTTAAATATCTTTTCTGCTTCTATGGAGATGATTGTGTGATTTCTGTCCATGAATCTACTAATGTAATTTGCATATGCTGAACCATTCTTACATCCCTGGAATGATGCTAACTTGGTCGTAGATATCTTTTTCATGTGTGGTTTTATATATAGTTGAATTTAGTTTACAAATTTTTATTAAATTTTTTGTGTCCATGTTCATCAGGGAAATTAGTTTATAATTTTCTTTTCTTTTAGTTTGCTAAGTGCTCTTTCTATTTTATAGCAAAATCAGGAAGCATTAGTATGTTCTTTAAAGGTCTGGTAAGATATATCAACAAGTTCATCTGGGTTTGAAATGGTTTTAATTGAGAAATAAGATTCATAAATTCTTAGCAAAACAAACCAAAAGTATAGACAAATGATCTAAATAATAAAGTTAGAGCTTGGAATACAATCTAATAAAATTCAAAGGATCATTAGAATATACTTTGAAAATGTATATTCTAAAAAGTAAAAAGTAGAAGAAATGAATAAACTTTTAAATATTTATGGCCTACCAAAATACACCAAGAAGATACAAACTGCTTGGGAATATCTATAACAAGCAACGAGATTAGAGCAGAAATAAACAATAAACAGGTGCTTTGCGAATATTCTCTTATTCTACTCTGTTTTTTCATTCACTTTATTTAAAAGTTGTACACTTTTATATTTTATGGTCCACTTTGAATAATTATGCATAGGAGTTGAGACTTATATCAATACTTTTTTTTGACCTATGACTATCCAGATTAAAAAAAATAGCAAAATGAAACTCAAAATGTTCATCTTTAGAACAGATAAATTTTCAAAATCGTCAATAGAATATCAAATAGTAAAGAAAGAATTAAAGTTATATGCTGCTGTATAAAAGAATGGTAGCTACAAGATGTTCAATGATATGCAAATTACTGAACATTACTGTAATATATTGTGGCTGTGACTCTGTGGTTCTAAAGTATACAAAAACCAACCAACACACACACACAGTTTAAGAAAAGCAAATTTAGCAAAAGCAATTTAAAACAATACTTCCTAAGATTCACCACTTTTAAAGACCTAACAACCCTCTGTAGGTCAAAAACTAGCAACATGAAAAATAACGGGAACATATTAAACAGGATCTTATTTAGGAAAGGTGATTTCTGATCAGACTATTAATCCCACAGCATTCCTTGTCCCTGCAGGTTCAATGCCTGCTGTCTTTTTTCAACTGCCAAGTTTTCTAGTGGTTGATCTTTTCTTTAAACATCTGCTTTGATTCAATGCATTAGGCCCTTCTCAGTTGGCACTGCCTGAAATGGACCAACATTTAACATCTTTAGATTTTTAACAACAGCATCTCATAAAAAAAAAAAAAAAATAAGGACAAGGGTTAAGTCTTCCTGATTCTAGATGATGAGGATCCATAAGGAAACAGATTTCTAATATTCTCATCCAAAAAAATGTGTCTATAAAATTATGTGTACAGTCTCACTTAATCAGTACTTGGAAGTAACCCAACGTATTAGGTAATTATTTACATATACATAATACAGAAACATTTGAGGATATAGAAGAAAAAGATAAATGAAAATTAATTTCAAATACCTAAAATATCCTTTATTACAAAATTTCTTAATCATGTGGGAATTTGAAGATATGTAAGAAATTCAAGGCACCAAATAGATTGGATACTAAATGGTATTTTGAATGAAGAATGAAATGGTATTTTTTGAAGATTCCCTGCTCTAACTTTACTTCTTACAATCTTTTACTTCCGTCTCTGCCTCTGCCGCTCTTTGCCTCTCTCCCTCACACAAGTTTTGCTGGTTACAAAATTCTAAAATCCAAACTACACAATACATCTGGCTATAATTATACATTTAATGTGCATTGACATCTTGCGACAACTTTCTTTTAAACCATGTTTTAATGCAAAAAAAGTCTTAAATGTTTATGTTTTGTTGCTCATTTCAGTCAAGTTGGCTTTATTCACTATATAATGTGATTTTAGACCTGCTGAAAGATTTTAGAAAAGTATGTTAATATTTTAATAGTAGCATGTTTACAATTCCAGGTGCATTCTATAAAGGACAAATACATTGATTTATTATAAAAGATTTCCTTTTAATATTTCAAGTTATAAAGCACTGCTGCTTTTATTAAAAATAATTTTTAATTGAGTGTTAAACTTGATCTCATACACAAAATAGTTAAGTTGTTATTAAATATATGGGTGGCTGAATCAAGGAATTTGGGGAACTAATACAAAAAGAACTTATATATGTATACACACACACACACACACACACACACACACACACACACACACACACAAGCTGAGCAATCAATTTTGTCTTCCTTAGTCTATAGATTGCTTATTCAACATTAACTAGTAAATCACAGATAAAAGGGAGGGTTGTATATTACAAAGATTCGTTTTATTCTTAATTCCCACTTGAATCTACGTGTAATGTTAAGTTACAGACAGTAAAGGAGAAGCTGTTGTTTTTGAATATGTAATTGCTATTTAGATGATAATGGCATGGATGTTGCAGTAGAACCATGATTCAAATTTGAATAAGGTCTTAATGAAAGAGGCTAGGAAAAGAATAAGGAATGAAATACAACAGTGTCAGCAACAGACCTTAATGAAGCAAATTACTTTCAGTACCTTTGTAATTCAGGAGAAGCTGAATAAAAAAAGTGACAACTAAAGGATCAAAAGCAGGACCTTTGCAAACTAAACATGCTTAAAACATGACATCACCGTCTGGGCAACAAGGCATTGTGGAAAACAGCTTCAGTGTTTGGGTTTTAGGGCTCACATTGCAAAATAACTACATTAAAAGATCTGGCTAGGCAAGCCAGTTTCCTTAGAAAGCATCTTTATAATTCAAGTTAATGACATTTCAGAACAGAAAAGGAATTTAAATGCCCAAAGACATCTTGGCTGATTTTTAAAAAGCATTTGATATTAACACTAAGAATAGCTTTAAGGGAAAATTAAGGTGGATTCTGGTAGAAAACAAAGAAGTTTTCCTTAAGTTCCAAAATATCTATTCTTTCTTGTTAGACTTATAAACCATACAATACATACTACTTAATAACTGATATAACCACTTTTCTATATTCATATTTTAAAATAAATTTCACTTTAAAAAATCATGCTGAAGAAATCTGAGAGCATATGGTAGCTTCGCTGCCAAATGGAGCATACGTTTAACATTTGAAATGATTTACCCAAGGTAGCATTGATAATGGTGGTAGCAACTGAACACAAGGCTCTGGCTTCCAGGAAGTCGTTCAAGGCAAGCAGTGAGTGCTCAATTACAAATGCATTTTGATACTTAGAAGGCTATTTTTCTCAAGTCTTCGAAGTTACTATAATTTGGTGATAACATTCACTTCCTATTAAAATTGCTGTCAGGACAGGAGCTTATTACCATTCCAAATACAGTATTTGTTGTACAGACTAGTTTATACAATTATAAAACTGATTTATGCCTTTTTCTCAAATATATACACAGATGGAAGTTTTACCATCAAAAGACATTAACATAATAGCTTTATATTTATAATTAAAATAATTCCTTAATACTAATGAATTAGTGCCCTGACAGAGTGAATTTACAGAATCTATGTAACTGACTGAAAATGGTTTTACTTCAAGATAAGAAAAATGGCAAGAATAAAAGCCTGACACTTAGAAAAATTCGTTGTCATCTCCCTGAATCACTGTTAGCATTCTAACTACCACCATACTACTAGATTTTATTTTAAGCCAAAGTAAGTCAAGATGGTCTATCCAAAAGTATGAGGCAGAATGTAAAACACACTGGTTAAGAACACAAACTAGTAATCTAAAGTAAAACTCCATCTCTGTCACTTATTAACTATGTAATCTTTGGCAAATTATGTAGTTAGCTTGCAGGAATACAGTACTGAGTTCTGTTTAGAATATTTAATTGCTTATTCACTGATTGATTGATATGTGGGAGCTCATGTCACAGTGTACACAGAGAGAGAGGGCAATTTCTTCCACCTTCACATGGGATCCTGGGTTCTTCAGGTCTTCAAGCTTACATGGCAAGCACTTCACCAGGCCAATACTAAATTCTTAATGCTACTATGTAAATGAATTAACGCTAGTTATCATTATCATCTACTAGTATGCATCTTTGGACTCATAATTGAGGTTTGTATACCACATTTTTTCCAAATTCTAAAACAAATAACGATAATACTGGAAACTTTTAAGGTACAGTTCAGATGAGGCTTTGGAAACTATCTGAAAAGATTAGATCATATCGTTAACATTGTTAACTATATGTTTCATCTAATTAAAATTACTGAACCTGCTGTAGCTTGCATGTTCACCTGACATTTCCAGAACATGTCCTTTTTGCCTCTAACCAACAAACTTATACTAGGATAATAGCACAGTCAGTCTCCTTGCCTCTACCTTTTCTGCATGTTCCTAAAACGTAATCTGATACTCTTTTTAAAATATTTCATTGCTTGTTTCCTCTCAAAAGGTGGTTTCCATTTTGTTCTGACTAAATATGGACTTCATCTGTTTTCGTTGGTCATTATTTTAAAAATCAGTCAACACACAAATACTATTGAAGTTCATGAAACTTAAAACCTAATGCAATAGTGCTGGGAGGCACAGCACAATAGGAGACAAAGGCTTCATGAATGTGTTAATGTTGTCACTGTGCACATTACTGCAGTCTTTTTCATATAAAGAGGTTAGACCATTCTTTTTCTTCTGAGCTCCCTTGCCCTATGCACTAGGGTGATAAATGAGAAGGCTCTCACCTACAACTTTGAACTTTGGCCTCCAGAATAAATCTCTGTTCTGTTTCAATCACTCAGTCTCGGCTCATCTACTACAGCATCAGAAAATGAACTAAGGTAATCATTTACTTTCTTTGTAGCAACCCAATGCCATAACTTCAAGTGGCAATGTTCAATGTTATTTTAGGGAATGGTCATTTCACCTATGGTTTCTCCAAGTAAAAACAGCAACAAAGATTTCTCATCAAAGATTGAAGGCAACACATATCCTTAAAATAGAATCTAGTTTTTAGAGAAGTTTTAGGTTCACAGTAAAATACAGCAAAAAGTACAGTAATTCATCATCTACCTATCACTGCAGATGCACAACTGTTTGCATTATCAGCATGTTCCACAAGAGTATTCCATTTCTCACAACTTATGAATCCATAAGGGAACATCATTATTATCCTAAATCTATACTTTATATTAGAATTCACACATTTATGATACCATGTATCTACCATTATCATAACAGTAGCTTCACTATTCTAAATATTCCTAAAACATTATTTTGCTTGTAATTTATAAATGTCACCCTGAATTGTTATCATTTACCACTATCCTATAGAGGAAATAATCATTATTACAATAGATTAGATTAGTGAAGTACATAAAGTCAGATTATAATATAAAAATGTATTGTTTATGAAGATAGTAATAGTTACTCTATTATACTTATACCACCCCTTTTAGGATATGCAAAATTATTTCTTAAAGGTACTCTAATAATATAGACAGGAGATTATTAAAATTTATTAAAACCAATTTACAAATCACTTATTTTTCCAAAACATAGTTTTCATAATAAAAACTAAATAGCAGTTCATTAATTACACATATATCTAATCATGTTGGAAGGTTATTTGCCCACTTACTACTCCATACAGTTCAGTGAGGGGAAGTCTAATTTGAGTCTCTTTCCCCTACTTCACAAAAAGTTTAAAAGCAAACAGTGGTTTGTAACAAATGACATAAGGAGTTCCTATTAATTCAGAATGACATTCCAGAAAGAACACGACCAGTAGTGCAGTATCATGGAGGCCAAGTGATATTCAGATTATGAATACTATTCAGAATTAGACTCATTGCTCTAGTTATTATAATTTGAATTGGAACTGTCCCTCACAGACTTGTGGTTTGAACACCTGGTTCCTAGCTGGCGCCCTATTTGAGAAAGCTGAGGAAGCTTTAGGAAGTGGTACCTATCTGAAAAAGCAGGTCACTTGAGTGCACTTTCAAAGGATTCTGTGAGAACCCTGGATCATATGAGAGCATCTGCTTCCTAATCTAACATAATAATGAATGACAGTTTTCCACCACATATCCACCACCATGAACTGAGCTGTCCTTTCATTCCTTTCCCACCACAAGCATCAACACCATCTGAAACTGTGGGCCAAAATAGATGTCTCCCCATGAAACTTTCTGTCAAATATTTAGGCACAATGATACAAAAGTAGTAAACATATCTATTTTATTTCTATACAAATAAAACATATTCATATTCTTCAAGTGGTGTTTCTTTTGCAATTAATAATTTATAAATTAAGCTGCCATATGAGGACAGAAGCAATTTGCTGAGACAGTAGTTCTTAAATTCTGTGACCTGAAGATCTCATTTTACTCTCAAAAATTTATTTAGGGTCCAAAGACTTTTATTTATGACAATTTAATCTACTGGTATTATTTATGTTAGAAACTAAAATTGAGAAATTTTACATGTGATCATGAATTTACTTGAAAATGGTTTACATATTAATATAAATAGATTGTTACTATAAAAATAAGTTTCCAATATAAAAAATACAGTGAACAGTAGATTTTCATTTCTGTAAATTTTCCTTATTTCCGGCATAAAAGAAGAAAACTGGCTTGTTTTATTTTTATCTTCTTCTGGATCCAGGCTGCTGTCATATGCTGTTTGGTTGAAGTGTATTGAAGAAATCCCAGCCTCACACCCAGATATGCATTGGGAACAGGGAAGAATTTGTGAGTTCCATGAACATATCCAATTAAGTATTGCTACTTTTGGATATGCCTCTTTCATAGTTTAAATATCTCACTAGTCAAAAGAGAGACTAAAATTACCTAGGGTCTTGAACTAATTAAGACAAATTTTTGGAAACCCTGGTGCTGTTGCTTCTTATATTTTGAAATTTAAAATCTGAGCCTAAACTTCCAGGGTTCAAAGTAGGTTAAAAAACATGATTATTAAATTAGTAGGAAGGTATTTCTCCTCTTACCCATGGCCTGTCATAATACAGAGAAAATGAATTTCTCTTCTCATTTCATAAATGAAAAATAGAATACCAAAAAAATTCACATAGAAAATTAAGTTTTATAGTGAAATAAATTAGATTCATAACTTTTTTCTTTAAATTTTAATGAAAAGTTAGTTTAAACAGCCGCTTTAAAGAATGTACAAGGTTCAGTAATTCTAAGAACTAACATGAGTTTTGTTATTAAAGTTTCATTATAAGCACTCTTTCAAAACTCTGCAAAAAATTACAAACATCAAGTAGATTTTAGTAACCAGTTTGGAGGTAACAGTAATTATTTTTAGCAAGTAAATTAAATATACTTGTACTCGATGGTAAAAATTGACAAGAAAGGAGGCTCAGCACATTATTAACTAGAAAACTAGCTCATATTATTTTGAAATACTGCTGCTGCTGCTACTCTCACTATTTCAGAAAAGGAATAATAAATTTATATTCCAATGAGACCATTAATGACGTAGGAGAACAATCAAGAAACTTTCCTCTGTGGTAGTATAATGAAATCTTCAAGCAGGTGTAAGAATAACTATTCATCAACACACAAACTAAACAAACTCACTCCTGGTCATGTACAGTACATTGTATAAGCTGTTAATCTAGCATCAAATATTACTCATGAGAACAAATTTCAGAAAATGTTATATTTATCAATGGAAAAATCAGGTTCATTGTAAAAGAAATCATATTACATAAATTCATGTGTAATACATTAAGAAACACTTACTTTTCATTTTCATTTTGGAAGTCCATTCATTTGAAAACGAAAAAAGTTTAAGAAAAAATGTGAGGAACAAAACTAAATGACAATATCTTTCTCAAGTATTAGAGAAAAAGAATGCCTGAGGCAATCTTTTATAAAAGCTATTTGAATGGTATGAAATCTAGGTCTTTCACCTCACAGATTATCATTGTGTTCCATTGTAGAGCCATAAAATATCAACTTAAAAATGAGATGTTATAAAATATGTAGCATGGAAACCAAGCTAAAGAAGAAGAAATTATAACTATAAAACTGCTAGTTAACAGAGATTTAAGGGTTTTAAAATATAAAAGGACTTGCTATTACTGCATTGATATTTATTGAATTCCATAATTTTACAGGCAAACTATGAATAATTCATCCTATTAAATTTATCTTTCCATCACAAAAATAGCAAAAATGAAAGATGCATAGAATATATATATATATATATATATATATATATATATATATATATATATAGCTTCCTGACCTTAAAGTATCTTCCATAAAATTCAACTATCTTTAAAAATATCTGCACACTTCAGTAAGAATTTTAAGTTTAGTTCAATTTTAGAAATCATGACTCCCTCTTATTAGGACAATTCTTAAAAGAGGATAAGAGAGGTCAGAAGTAGAACAGGAACTTCAGCTGATAATAAAGAATTAACATGTGTATATCTATGTGAGTGGTAGGGTACATAACAGACAGGGGCACATGAACATGTGTGTGGAGGTCCAAAGTTGACATTGAATGTCTTCTCTATAGTCCTCTACTTTTTAAATTGCTTATAATTACAATGGATTTTTATTGTTATTTTCCTTCCCTCATTTCCCCACTTATCATCCCTCTTCTTCCTTACCAAAAAGCTTCCCTTCTATTCGACTGTATGTGTATGTGTCACACTGAGGAGATGTCTATCTGTAGTCTCTGCTACAGCACAGGCAATAATATTTCAGTAAGGGCATCACTGATATCTAGGAGACCACTTCCTCCGGTAAGCTTTGACCAACCTGAATTCCCTCCTTATTCACTATGCCATGGTACTGGGCTCAATCTTACGTAGGCCATGTGCAGGTGTAGTTGAATTGGTTTTATGATGGGAAGATACTGTGAGTCAGCATCTTTCTCCCACTCTACTTCTCATCTTCTTTCTGTCCTCTCCACATGAATGTACCCTGGACTTTGGCATGGGAGATAAGGGGGCAGGGGGGAGTTTTGGGATGTCCTGTCCATGGTTGAATACTCCTCTGTTCTCTACTTTCATTGCTAAGGCAGGGACTCTCAAATGAACCCAGAGCTCATCACCAGCTAGTCTAGCAAGTCAGCTTGCCCTAGAGAGTCCCTGTGTGCCTCAAAGTGCTGGGACTATAGCCGGTTTTTAATGTGAGTTCTGGGGATCCAAACTCCATTCTTCATGACTGTAGGCAAGAACCGTATTGACTGAGCTATCTCCACAGTCCTTGGATGATTTTCTTTCTTCTTACTGTATATTTTGGGGCTTTGGGTAAATTTTCCTCTTTATGGACTGAATATTTATATCTGATTCTCAATATTTAAAGGTTGAAACGTTAACCCCCAAGATAATGGTATTAGGTCTTTGGGAGATAATTAGATACAAGGGCAGACAGACCTCAAAATTGGGATTAGTGTCCCAATAAAAGAGGCACCAGAAAGCTGATGTGCCCTTTCTAATTCATGAGTACTTGTCAGTACCTTGATCAAACCATCCAGCTTTAAGACAGTAAAAAAATTTTTTCAGTCATTTGTAAATACCCAGCCTATTCTACTCCATTACAGGATTACAAACAGAGACCAGCCAAGGAAAGAGCTATATACTAAAGCAGGCATTTCTAAAAATCTAAATGGTGGTTAGGTAGGTAAAATATTACCACATTTATGTCACAAAAAAATGCTTTGTTACTTTTAACTTTCACTTTACTACTTGAATATAGATTTCTAGATATAATCCATGAATAAACAACAAACTTGTTTCCAGTACAATTTGGAGCCCTGTACAGGGTTGTAACATGCAAATTCATCCACTCATTCACAATTCACACACAACTAAAGACTGAGTGAACACATGAGATCTATAAAGGAAATTTCATGATCAAGGATTCCAGAGTTTTAGAAGCTGTGAGTGCTCAGATATGTGGAACTGAAAAAGGTGTCTGCCCTCTCTCAACACAGCTTTAGGGCTAAAAGAGATAATTATGGAGGGAGGAAGCAGTTCTCTCTAAAGCACTTCCAGTAGACCTCAGACACTGGAGCTTCATGGCTACTGACCATACTAAGGACTCAACTCTCCACCAGTTTCAACTCTCCAGCAGTTTCTGGAAGTGAAACTTTTCAGTGCTCCTCTAGGTGCAATCTGGTGCTGCTGTTTTTAAATAGTTTAGTGACTTTACTATTTTAGTACAAGTAAAAACTAAAAACAAACAAACAAAAAAAAATTACATCTAACTCAAAAATTCTTATAAAACCCCACATTCAAGTCATAAATGATTAAGGCACACATATACTTTAGTTTCAATCATCAGTTGGTAAACGAATCTAAGATACCCAAAACTAATTCTAGTCAGGTAAGTAGTAGCTCATACCTGTGACCTCAGTAGTCTGTAGTCTGAGGCAAAATTGACATGAGTTCAAGGTCAACTTACACTATAAAGTGAAACAATATCTGAAAAATTACATGGTGGGGAGAAAGTTCAAAAAGTAAGACTGCTGTGCATGGGTAATGACCTTAGCTTTAATTTCCTAAACTAATGTAACAAAAGTTGGCTGTGGCTGTATGTGCAAGAGTTGGGAAGACAGAAGAAACAGGAGGATCACTGAGGCTTGTTCAACACCACACCAATTCAGTGACAGAGCCTGTCTCACTGGAATAAGGTTGAGAGTAATGAAGCAGAATAGTAATATCTTTCTGTGACCTACAATCATGTGCACCTGCACAAAAATGTATGCATACCACACACACACACACACACACACACACACACACACACACACACACACACACACACTTTCTCTCAAAGAAAAACAAGATATCTCAGTCAGTACAATGCTTGAGCAAAAGGGCCTAAGTTCAAGTCCTAGAACCAAAGTAAGGAAAGTAAGGCGATTACACTGCTGGGGAGGTGTAGAGTCCTGCCTACTTGGGGAATTTACAGGCCAGTGAGAGGTAGGAAAGGAAAGGAAGAAGGAAAGGAAAAAGGAGGAAAGAAAAAAGGAGGAAAGGAAAAAGGAAAGGAAAAAAAGAAAGGAAAAAGGAAAGAAAAGGAAAAAGGAAAGGAAAAAAAAGGAAAGAAGAAAGGAAAAAGGAAAGGAAAAAAAAGAGAAAGGAAAGGAAAGGAAGGAAAGAAGGAAAGGAAGGAAAGAAAGGAAAGGAAGGAAAGGAAAGGAAAGGAAAGGAAGGAAAAAGGAAAGACAAGGAGGAAGGAAGGAAAGAGAAAGGAGAGGAAAGGAAAGGCAAGGAGAGGAAAGGAGAGGAGGAAGAGGAGGGAGGAAAGGAAGGAAGGAGGAAAGGAAAGGAGAGGAAAGGAAAGGAAAGGAAAAAGGAAAGGAAAGGAAAAAGGAAAGGAAAGGAAAGAAGAAAGGAGGGGAGGGGAAATGTAGAATGGGCTCAAGGAATGACACACATAGGCACATACCATTTATTGCACATACACGTTTCCAAATACAGGACACACATATACAAAACAAACAAATGAAAAATGCCATAACTGATTGTATCTTATTAAAAAATTAGTCTGAAATGCAAAATGACTAAAATCTTTAAGAAAGATCTACATTCCCATTCCCATAAGCTGTGATGTCAATGCCCCTTAATAGAGTTAGGGAACTCATTTCCCACAGAACTTGATACTCACATCCAGTTAGAAAAAAGGTAACATAATTTCCCACTCCAAGTTACTCTGAGATAAATTTACTTATAAGACAAGATTCTTTTCTGTTTTACCACTGGGTGATGAGTAGGAGGTGGAGTAGTAGCCATAAAGAGCTGGAGAAGGAAGAGGGTTGGGAGGAATGACCCAAATAGAAACTGACACTGGAGACCTCATAGTGCAAAACACTTAAGTGACAGTCAAACCCTTGCCAAAAACTGCCTCCAACAAGTTCTAGTTATACATTATACTACAAAGAAAAAAAGAATTAGACAAAATAAAGAGTGCCAGAATTGACCCTCAAACACCTTTTTTATATTTTACATGTATGTGTGCATGTGCATCAGAGGGCACTGTGTGTCCCTGTGGAGAACCAAGGATAACTTTGGAAATCATCCTGGATTGCTTCTACCTCCTCCTTGCTTTGTTCTGGGATTTCCCAGGCTCCGCCTACCAAAGTAGGACGTGCAGGCTGCCCAGTTTCCACCTGGTGTTTTTATGTGGGACCTGGGATCCGAACTCGGGACTTTGTGCTTGTGAGACAGAGTCTTAACCCCTGAGCTATCTCTCCAGTCTGTCAAAACACCTTTTGTTAGGTTGAGATAACTGACTTCTGAACACTATCCTCTGAGCTCTGTTCATACACCATAACATGCCTCCCTCCCTTTCTCAAATAAATATATAGTAATATATTTTTCAAAAAACCTTTTGTTAAGCCAGGTTATGTCGGGGTTAACAAGTGATTTCTTGGGAAAAAAACCTTGGCTTTAAAACCAATGAAAGTCAACTTTATAGGGGTTTCTCATATAATCAAAACTTATAACAATATGACTGAATGGATAGCAGCGTTAGAAACATGAAATGATTGATCATATAATGTTTATTTTAAAAATTATACTGCTGGTCTTATACCTATAATCTCATCTAATGAAGCTAAGAAATACTGTTATTAGTTTGAGGCCAGCCTGGGCTATAGACTAAGACCCTGTTTGAAAACAAAGATCAAAGCAAAACAAAATTTATTTTCTAAAATTCTCTATTAAAGACAAGTGAAATGGCTCAATGGATAAACATGCTTAACAAACATGCCTGACAACCTGAGTTCAATCTTTGGAACCCACATAAAGGTAGAAGGAGAGAACCAACATTTGTCCTCTGACTCCTGCCTGAAAACTGTGATACATGTACACTATACCCTACAAAAAAATAAAATTACTTAAAGAATAATAGCTATTACATTTGTTAACCTCACAGAACTTTGTTCTGTACTATTAACCTCATTTTTAAAAAAATGAGAGTATATAAGAATTAGTAAATCAAATCATGTAAGAAATAAAGGTCCTGAGTTTGGATCCCAAGTCCCAAGTAAAAATGCCCAGTGGAAATAGCACTGTATTTGGGCTCTAGTGGGCAGAGCCTGGGAAATCCCAGAGGGAAGCAAAAAGGAGGTAGATTCCCAGGATGATTCCCAAAGACACTTTGGTCCTCCACAGGGACACACATCACCTCTGACTAACACACACACACACACACACACACACACACACACACACACACACCATTAAGAAAAAAGCACAGCCAATTGCTTATTCTTAGCGCTTGTCAGTACTGTGTCTAGTTCAAGGATTTACCAGCTATTTGAGCAGGGACTCAATAATACTTAATGAATGAATCATTAACTTACTAGAAATCCTGAGTAGCTCACAAAGATTCTGTGAATCTCCTGAAGTTTTAAGTAAAATATTGAACCCAGGGCACACATGGGAATTTTCATCAGATTATCATTTGATGATCCATACCCAAAAAAAGGGTTAAGACTTGTTTGAGTAATGGAGGATCTTTCAGACATTCTACTAATACTATTGGTAGTTACTAAAGACCCAGAGACTGTGTAGCTAAAACCGGAAGTGCAGATTCTCTAGTTCTACTTAAAAGCAGAATCACACAATAATCAAATAAGGAGGTCACTGAATATTCTCCAAAGAATCCAAAATGCTTTCCAAAAGCAAGGCCATTTATCAGCTCTCATGAAGCTAGCCCAAATAAATGCTGACCTTTTCATCTAGAAACACTTATGTTCTCGTTAAACAAATCATAAAAGCAACAGAAGAGCTCTCTGCTTTATACTTAAGTAGAAGGTGATTATTCTTAGGAGTGCATGAGGCATGAGAGAAAGTACTTAATAACAAAAGAAAACATAGTAAATCTCCTATCATCTAATTTGCTCTTCAATGCTTTACAATTCAAAGTATTTTTTTGCTAAAATAATCACAGCTATATTATGAACTAACTACAAAACCCACATAAATGTATATAACAGAGGCTACAGAAAATTTCCTTGAAGTTAGGTACCACTACAAGTGGCCCTCACACTCATCTTCCTGCTCCTTCCACAAAGACTCAGGGTAAAAGACAATTTTGAAAATTGCAGAAGGATGAAATGAGAATAATTTCTCAAACTTGATTTCATATCAGACTTTAGTTTCTAACAGGAAGCCATAAAACATCTGTTTTAAGCAAATAGCATAGGGAAAGCTTTCAGATGAGATGAATAAACTGTATGTTTTACAGGTCTTTTAGAAAATACATTTTGGGAGCTGGGAAGATGGCTCAGGGGATAAGATGTTTCTTGCAAACAGAAAGTCCTAAATTTGGATTCTAGGCCCCATGTAAAAAACACCAGGTGGAAATAGCGGAGACCTAAACATCGCCGCCCCCCCCCCCCGCCATGGGCAGAGCCTGGGAAATCCCAGAGCAAAGCAAGGTAGTAGTAGCAATCCATGGTGATTCCCAAAACCACCCTTGGTTCTCCACAGAGACACACAGTGTCCTCTGATACACACACACATACACACACACACACACACACACACACACACACACAATAAATAAATAAATAAAATACATTTTGGAATTTGTCTGGCAGATTACCTGAGCCTGATATCACAGCAGTAAGTATTAAGCAGTTTTGTGTGTGTGTGTGTGGGGGGGTAAATGTTCAGTGTGTGACCATTTGCATGCACGTGTATGGACATGAGTATGGGAGTTTAAGCACCAACACTAGAAAACAGTGTAAGTACTAAGTATAATGAGGAATCCATCAAAAAATGACAAAATTGTTGCAGAAGATGCTAATCTCTACTTCTGGTACATAAAAGGTCAGGAACATAGTTCAATGGAAGGGGATATTTGCTGGTCAAGATAAAAAAAATTCCTTAAGTCTTTTAAAAATAATAAGAGCGGGTGCCCTAGCCCCTCTTGGCACTCCATGTCTGGAGTCCATGAGTTCCAACCTTTCTCTTCTCTAATAAACTGTACCTTAATCCTCTAAAAAAAATAATAAGAGCAAAGTAACTTGAATTACCTACACTGAAAACTATAAGACAAGTTCACTGCTATTACCCCTGAATGGAACATGTATGAAGATGTAAGTTAATGGACCATAAAGCCAGAAAGTAAGTCTTTACTGAGTGAGCTTTATTTACAGACTGTACCTCGAATAGTCATATCCCAAAAAAAGAAACCAATATATCTGTGACTAGTTTTATGCTATCAACAGATTTCAAATGGAATGTCTGGAAAGGGCAGTCTTAAAAAGGAGAGTGGGTCCTATATCTAAGTGTGGCCTGGCAGCGTAAACCTGTTGGCCAAGTTTGCTGACTGCTCTTCTGAGCTCACTTTGAGTGGCTCTAGCAGCAGAAAATCTTTACAGAGTGCTTTATTTAGCCTGAGAATGTGAGTCATTTACTCTGTTAAAGGAGAGCTACTGGCAACAAATGAGGAAGAAGCTAAAAATGAGTGAATTTCAGAAGTTGACAATATATAACAGCAAGGGAGAAGCATACTTGCCCATGATTAAAATGGAATCCAAATTTCCACAATTTTACTTAACAAACACATACAACAGATTATCCTTTTCTAAATCATGGCTTGTATATGAAGCATGTCACTTTATATATGTTTGCAACAGAATAATTCACAAATCTGACCACTGCATTGACCACAACATTGCATGGATGGTTTTAATTTGAACAACAACAAAACAAAGTTGAACCAAAAATCAAGTTAGATGGCCCACACCAGTAATTCTAGCACTAGGAAACTGAAGCAAGGAGGGCTTGTCAGCCTGGGAACTTAGGTTAGCTGGACTACATAGCAAGTATCAATGACAAAAAGTACTAATAAGTATTAATAATTTAATAATTTTGGTGAGATGAATCTCAGGTGAGTTCAGACAGAATTATGACAGCAATAGTTTATCACAGGATTATAAGAGCCTTACATAAAAATCAGCAGTCTACCTGAATCTTATTCACCCTTGTTCTACTAAACTCAGCCTTGAGTGCATAAAATGTTGTATGCAAAATGACATTAAAATAATAATATTAACCAACACAGAAGACTGCCATGGAAAAATGAAAAAAAATCTAAAGATGACTTATTTATTCCCAATGATGCTGGATCAATTTGGAACAAAAGTTGTTGATGATTCTTGCTGAGATTCACATGCTCAGAACAGTGTTTATTCAGGGCTACAGTGAAAAAGGGTCAGATTCTGTCAGCAAAAGTGCACTGCCAGACATTCAATGTACTTTAGCAACAAATGCCAAAGAATATGGATAGCTTGAATGTTTTGAAAGTTTTATGCATGAAATCATCAAGGAAAAAGCACTGCTGAAAAGCATGTGACAAAAGTTAAGTGGACAGAATCAGAGTGAAAATCAATTCAACCTAAAAAAAAGTCAGATGGACCAAGGCCAACAGATGTTTAGTCCTCCACAGACTTTCTTATCAGATGGCACAAAAGTATTCTGTGTAAATGAGATCCTAACATTGGCTGGGACTGAGAATTCTGCAAGAGATAAATTGTGTTAGAGAAAATATTAATGGCAAAAAAAAAGCTATTATATGCTTACTTTGCAGGGAGTGCAATGTGCTTCTCTCTACTGGAAAATCTTATATCTTTCTCTAGAATATTCAAATATAACTCAGACAAGTTCCAATTACTTAATAGTGCTACTCTGTAAAAATGGAAGGACACCAAAGGGTTTTTTTTAATTAGAATTTCTGGTGTCTAATAATGAAGTCAGATAAAACTATTTTCCTTCAGTTAATAAAGTAGTAACACATGTTCCAGGTAAACTCCGAACAACAGAAATCAAAAAGAGATAAGTCAGCTGGTAAAGTGCTTGCCATGCAAGCATTAGAAACTGAGTTATCCCCATCTCCCAAAATAAAAGCCAGGAATGGGAACACATATTTGTAATACCAATGGAAAGAGGGAGCCAGGTAGATTAGTGGGGTGTTCTTAACAGCTAGCATAGTTCCAGGGTGCAGTATGAAGCCCTGTCTCAAAAAACATGGTGGATGATTTGTTTATAAGCTTAATATGAGAATCAAATGTTTGAGCTAATATATGTAAAACTTCTTAATACAGCATGGCACACAGCAGAGCTCCTGTCAACTCCTGGATATTTATTAACTTCTTTCTGGGTACCTTTTTTTCTCCTAACTCTTGGGTATAAAGTCTACAATAAAATGCTTTGATTGTATTAATAATTGCAGGAAGAGCCAACCCACATGGAGTGGGACCATTCTTTGGGCAGGTGGTCTAGATTGGATAAAGCTGGACAAGGCAAGCTAGCAAGTAAATAAACGTGTATTCACCTGTTGCTTTCTGGTCTTGCTGTGGATGTGTTGTGACCAGTACTGACAGCTCTTGCTGCTGTAATTTCCATGCCATAATAGTGTGCAATTTACAACTGTGAGCCAGGATTAAGGATTATGCACGTGCCCCTGCTAATTTACCTTTGGGTTGGTATCTTGTAACCATGTGTAATGAAATTAGAACAATCACTATTACTTAACTTGGGCAGCATAGAATTTTTGCCCAATTTCAGGAATGTACACATGGAATCCAAGAAAAGTATACATGGCATGCCACAATGAAATAATTCTTCATGCTTCATGCTTCTCATAACCTTGGACAGCTAAAAGCAACTGGAAGAAACTACATCCCTTTAGGACATGAAAAATGTTCAAATAGATACTGAACTGAGCATATTAAAATATATTTGGATGCATTAGAATATTTTCAGAATGGGTAGAAATCATCATAAAATTTCTTTGGTAATATACTTGACTTAACTTAAGCAATAAAAAGATGCCTACAGGCTAGAAAGGCTATTTCGCTATGAAGGAAATGGTTTCATTAAAACTGGTTCAAATCATAATTTGACATTTTTATGAGGTAGTTTATCCTATATTTTCCTTACTTTCTCTTTTAGCACACAAAAGAATTTACATACTTTGAAGTACTCTGAATACATAAACTATCACACAGACTATCCACATATTTACATGAGGATGAGAATTATTCCTTTTCATGTTGCCACACACCCATTTTTTCAATAGTGATCTGCTGTAAATTACAGTTCAATTATAATAAAATAGTAATTTTTAAATAAATCACAATGTTTATTATCACCTTTAAAAACTCTTCTTTATTCTGTGACATACTGAACATTGCTGATGCTAATTCAAATAAAAACATATGATTCTAACAGTTAATGTCACTCTAGAACTATATGAATTTGTAATGATAAAAGGAAAGAAGCATTTCATTTTTCTCTCACAAATTCTTCTATTAAAAAGGTTATGATTTCACCTACTGTCACCAGCAATTTTTAAGATGGTCCATTCTAAATTTCTAAATACACATTAAAATCATGTGGAAAATACTGAGGAGTTTCCGGTTTAAGACTATATTATCACAATTGCTATCACAATAGCAATCATTAGAGCAATTCTGATGACTTAATAAAATATCTGGTCCAGATTAAGAAAGCAATGTTCTGTTTAATCAACAGTCCTTTGATAAAAGCAATATGTATGGGAAAATGTGATGAGAGAAGTAAAGGCCTGGTCCATGAGTACGGTGTTACTGAGAAGGAGCTGAGCCTTGAAGAGCTGGAAACTAATCTCACCACCAGCAAATAGCCCCTTCAGGTTCTTGTGTGGATGTCTTGAAGAAGACAGTGCACACTACTCCCTACCTTTTCCTCATTTTCACTTTACAACCATGAGGCAAATGTTTTTCTTCTAAAACATGCTCCTACTATTATCACAGGCCCAAAGCATCAGACCAACCAAACATAGAAGTCAAAAAACCTTTGCTTTTAGAAAGTTCAATATCTTAGGTCTCTGTTTCAGTAATAAAAAACGTCTAACAAACACTACAGTTCAAGAGGTTTATACAACAACACATCTAGAAAAGTAGTTTTCAAATGGTCACAGACCTTTGAGAAATTTGCAATGCAAACTCTCTTACCATAAAGCTATATACCTACAATTATTCTCTAACTTCTGGGGCTTTCAACCATTCCATTTACTTCCCAGGAACATGTGGGTTAATAATCACTAATATAGCATTAATAGGAACAATAGCTGGCTATCAGAGTTATCAACTTCTTCAAGCAATTCATCAACAAACTATTTTAAGAGCTATAGTTTTCCTTTGATGCTGCCAAACATATTTTCAGTTGGTACATCAGGAAATAACAGATGCTAGAAATAAAAATAAGACATTCTTCAAGTTTAAAGCTTAACTATTTGCTTAGAATTCTAAAAATTTGTATATGCATAAATGATGCCTTTAAGTCACTACTTCAATATACATTATGTTTCATTAATAATTATGATGAATGTTTGTGTTTGTGTGTGTGTCTGTGTGATATGTAATATAACTGTATAGCATTTACAATGTCTTTTTTTTTTCAATGCTGGGAATCATTCAGGTTCTCATACTTTGTAGGCAAGTGCTTTACCACGGAGATACACCTTAAAGCCCCTTTTTTAAATTTATTCAATTGTGCGTGTGTGTGTGTGTATGTGTGTGTGTGTGTGTGTGTGTGCTAAAACAGTAAAGAATGGACTAACACTGCCTATCCATAGTACTCATCATTTTCTCTGTAAATGTCTATAACATTTATCAGTAATGATCCAACCTTGGTAAGGATCAATCTCTAGTCATGTCACTGGACTAATTTAGAATTAACAAGTAAATTAAAGCTTTAGTCAACACATGTACTATTTCCCATCATTTCATGCCATCCAACAATAGCATGAGGAAATACACAGCATCAGGATATTATTAACATTTCATATGTAAGGAAAATGTGGTTGAAATGATAAACAGGTTGTTTAATACATCCAGAACACATGTCAGAACCTGAGTAGAAAACAAATTATTATGGTTGCCAACCAAGTACCTACATTAGCTTCAGTTTGGCTCATCTCAAAATGACAAAATAAAAGAGACTTGTAGAGAATAGAGGATTATTCATGTTTCATATAGGAAGCTCAAAGGAAAGTATTGCAGGGCAGACATGAGGAAAGTATTGCAGGGCAGACATGACAACCCCCCACCCGACTCCAAGGACCTAGCTCTTCTCAGCTTACTCTTTAGTTATCCTCACATGCACGATAGGCTTCAAGGGTCAAGACATGAGTTAGAACTTTCCAAAGTCACCATACAGCTGAGGAAGTAACTTGGAAAGGGAAGGAAGGTACATATCAACTATTTTTAAAAGGCTTCTTACAATCTGCAATATAGTTTCTTATTATATACCTCTATCCAAAATAGTCAAAATCTCACACCTGATTACAAAGTAGCGGGACACTGAGGAACAAGTTAAAACAGATGTTGGAAAGGTTGTAAGTATTTGCTAGAACAATTGTAGCCTGTAGTTTGAATGTAAAATGTTCTCCACAAGCTCATGTGTTTACTTGGTCAGTGACTGGTAGCAATGCCTGAGAGGGCTGTGGAATCTTCTGAAGGAAATACGTCACTGAGGGTAGTCTTTGAAATCTTATATAACCTGGTCCTATTTCTTATTCTTTCTTGGATTCCTGAGTTTGGATGCAGTATGAGCTAGTCACTATACCTTCTCCATTATGGTCTCTAACTCTGGCACTGTGAGCAAAAGAAAACCTTTCCTCTTTAAGTTGCTTTCGTCAGAGTATTTTTTAGAGCATCAGGAAACAAAGACAATCCTACATGGAGTAGTTTTGTTTTTTTCTGTCCTAATGCATCAATCATATATGTATAAACCAGCATACTGAAAAAGTATTAAAGCATATACAGAAATCAATTTTTTTGCTGGAAAAATAAATCATGGGGTGGTGGGGAAGTGCAGTGTGATATAAGCCTGATGACCTGAGTTCCATGCCTGAAATCCATGTAAAGGTGAAAGAAGAGAACCAAATCCATAGTTCTGACTGCCATATTTTCCCCTGTGATGTACAAACACACACACACACACACACACACGCACGCACACATACGCACACACATGCTGGTCCAATAGGAGCACAATGCTCCTATTATAGCGCACATCTCTAACACCAATGCTGCTATTATAAGATGGGATTCAGAGACAGGAGAGTCCCTGGAAGCTCAGATACCAACTAGCCTGACGTACCCAGCAGAAAGCAGTAAAGAAACTCTGTCTTAAACAAAGTAGAAGGTGAAGATGAACGTTCAAGGTTATCCTCCTTGTTTAAAATGCTACTTTCTGGGCTTTAGTGCCAAATTCATTGCTTCAACTCGGAAGTAGGCTAGGCCTACAAACAGGCAGATTCCTTATTAAATAGCGAGCACACATCTGGTAAGAGAAAGAACTCAGCAATGTTCACTTAACAATTTTTCAATAAGAAAGACCATATAGCACTAATTTACCATGTATCTCTCAGGGACTGATTAGATTATCATTCTTGTTGAGGTAACACCATAATTTTTTCATGACAAAAAGAAGCAAGAAGATCCTTAAAGTTACCAAAAATTCATATTTGTATATATCAATCTGGGCATTCTATAATAATGCATTCTTTTATAATAGATTTGTAACATACACCATAATTTTTTCATGATAAAAAGACGCAAGAAGATCCTTAAAGTTACCATAAATTCATATTTGTATATATCAATCTGGGCATTCTATAATAATGCATTCTTTTATAATAGATTTGTAACATATCATGGTCAAAAACTGATGGCAAATAAGATAATCATTAAGTACAGAAAAATAATGAACTTTAATCTATCCCACAGCATCCAAGCTGGCTGGCTGCAAGACCCTCATCACGTATCCTCAGATGTTCAAGTTCTTATATAAAAAGGTATAATGCCTTCATGGAGCTTACACACATCTTTACTACAGATCATCTCTGGATTATTTATAAAAACCTAATACAATGAATGCTATACCGACAATTCTTGTGTTATGGATTTGAGGAAATGATGATCTTATACAGATTCAGTTCAGTGAAAACTTTTTCTTGGAGTTTTTAATCTATATTTGGCTAAATCTACAGTTGTGGAACTTGAGAACAGAGTCATTGGTGTTAGGAACTTTATTAGTAAATCCTCCAGGCCTTCCAGCCCCACCTTAAGCACTTTGATATAATACTCTGACCTGAGTAAAAGGAAGATTTTCCTCCTTTCTTCCACAGTAGAATAAAATAATCAGAAACATTACATAAAATACATAAGCTACTTGCCACAATTTTTCAGCTAGTCCTACTGATGAAAATCTGTAAGAAACTATTGGAACAAACTCCATTTTTATAATATGGAGTTTCCCTATTTATAATAAACTCCCTAAAGAAAAATGGCACCTCGATAACCTGGCAAACTCCTCAAACCCCATGTACTATGAAGACTAATGAAAAAGTACTTAAATACTGTTTAAAAAGTGATGGTAACACTGCCACCCCTTAACCACTTGTCATAATTTCACTTAAGACAATCTGGGTATACTGTGACTAAAAACAAAAAGAAAACAAAATGGAAAAACAAAACAAAAAAGAGGGAACAGCTACTTGGAATTTGCATTAGTGTAATCAGCAATCAGCATAACAAAATGTTTCCAATTGTTCCATTAATTCAACAGAAAAATATGTTTCCAAATTTCTGACATGTAGACACAAACTTCATCTCCAGAAGCTTTCTGTTTCTTATTCTTAATATACAGAGAAATGCAAGGCTATCCAAAAATGTTGTGGTTTTATTTGCTTTCTGTTTATTTGTTTATGGATCAACTAAAGCAGAAAACAAACTAACTGCATTTTAGGAGACTTTCTCTAAGTGTCTTAACATATTATTTGATGGTGTACAATTACTAAATTATAAACTACAGCTCTTCTTCACCCTGCATGTGCTCTAAAATCAACTAGGAAAAAAAAATGCCACCCTCTTAGCCAAAGCCTAGGCCCATCTATCAGAATTTACTGGTAGACCCCAGGATAGCATACTTTCCAAGTGTCCCCTAATGTACAGCAGGATTAGAACCACAGAATTCTAAGCACAGAACTCTAATTTACATCTGAGTTAACTAAGACTACTAAGCCTCAGAAAGAATGAATGGTTTCCATACAATTAATTGCACAAATACCAGGTTCAGCTTTGCAGCTTTGTATGGTTGGCACTTGCCCCCTGTTCTCACAGCTTGCTAACCTTTGGAAATGGAAAGTTCCTACATTAACAGGTAGACCGGAATTAGATAACAACAAATGCAAAAATTCTGTTAAATCTCTCTTCTAGGCACAACTCCAAATTTCTTAATGGGAAAATAAGGAATTTTACTACATAATGAAGTTAACTGCAAAATTCTAGTATATTTGCTTTGGAATTTAAAGTTCAAGAATAAAAAATATAAAGATTGGTAAGGTAAATTAAATGCAACTTCTTCTGGAAAACACTATACACAAGTAAGGACAAATTACTTTAAAAATTTTTTTATTATTTATTCAATTGTGCGTGTATGCGCGCATGTATGTATATGTGTGTGTATGTATGTACATATGTGCAGAACCATGGAGGAATTCGGGAACCACCATGAACCCCCTCCACCTCCACCTAGTTTACTCTGCCCGGGGATTCACAGGCTCCGCCCTACGAGGACCAGAAACGCAGGCCGCCCCTGCTTCCACCTGGCATCTATACGTGTGGTCTAGAATCTGAACTCAGGACCTTCTGCCTGCAAGGCAGAGGCTTAACCCCTGAGCCACCTCTCCTCTTTTTTAATTGAACATTATTTCTTTTTTAAGAATAGTTATACATTTCTTTTGTAAGTACAGGAGTAAAGATAGGAAGTTCATTTTAAAAATCTAGATTTTCTGTTTTAATTAGTCTTCAACCCACCACAGAAACAAAGTTACTTACTGTCCCATATTCCTTGGAATGTTTAAATTTTCACTGCACACAGTGACATTTCCATTTTCAAATAATGGAAACAACACAGAAACGAAGAGACTACTTCCAAATAAAAATACAATAATCTAATTGAAATATGTATATATGTTTGTGTTTCATGATAAAGTATGTAACAGAAGAGAATCTTAAGAATAATCTTCAACTTTCTAAAGCCTGTTTATCAATAACTTAAATTAGAAACATATTTCACTATCAATACTTAAAAAAGATGAGATCCAACCTAATATTTATTTCTCAATTTTATAAAATAATTAGTTTAATGCAAAGTAGACATTCTCATTGCCCTATCTTAAGAAGCACCTGCATATTCTGAAAAAACAAGATGAATTTCAGCCTACTATGACCCAATTCTTTAAATCTCTATAACAATGCTTGCCTGGTTTCATTTTGTATCTTTCAAAGTTACACTCAATCTTCAGTCAAAAATGTTGTGAAAGCAACAATATAATCTAAATTATTTCCCTTCATTATATATCCTATGATTTTCTTGTTTTCCTTATTTTTGCTAAAACAATAAGCTAGTTTTACAAGGAATTATATGCCAATATGAAGGCAATATCCTTTCCTAATTTAAAATAACTACAAGGTTGCAGAGTACACTACTAAATTTATAATCAGCTTAAAGATAATGTGTTAAAAGTACAATCAAACATGTCATAACAGAAGAAAGCCTTGGTAATCACAAGTAGTGCCATGTTAGTTGGGTTTTTAAAGAGTAGCACAATACTATGAAAAATCGCCACCCAGTGATGTGAATGAAAACTGCAATTTGTTTTTGTATAAAATGAGTACCCAGGAGAACTTCATCAATGAACGACGGAATAGCTATTGAATTCTTATGTGAAATAGACAGGGTTTTTTTTTTCTACTAGATTTTTTCTCTTTTATTCTTATTCAGCATACTCCTTCTAAAAAGGATAAAAGTTTATAGGAAATCTTAAAAGACTTTCTAACCAAGTGTGAGCTAATTGTAAAATACTCAAGATATTCCTTTATTAACAAAAGTACCTCAATTCTGCTTGGACTCACAATTTCCAGTCTTCATCTGTTGACTTCATTAATTCAGCAATAGCATCTGATAGTTTGATCTAAAACATACAACTTTTAAGCAAGAATACTGCCCCTCAGGAGGAACAGCATTCTCAAGTGAAAAAAAAAATCACTTTTAGCTTTAACCATATAGCTGACTATGGCCTTTAAAAATATATTATAGGGCTGGAGAGATGGCTCAGAGAGTGAGACTCTTGCCATGCAAGCAGAAGGTCCTGAGTCTGGATCCAGGTCCCACATAAAAATGCCAGGTGGAAACAGTAGTGACCTGCACTTCTGGCTCTGGTGGACAGAGACTGGGAAATCCCAGAACAAAGCAATAGGAGGTAGAAGCAATACAGGATGATTCCTGAAGTTACCCTTGGTCTTCCACAGGGATACACAGTGCCCTCTGAAACACACACACATGCGTACACACACACACACACACACAAACACACATACACACACAGTAAATCAGTAAAATAAATAACAAAAATATAAATGCTAAAAAGGAGATAATCTACCAAATTTTGTAAAAATCCATATTGCTAAGAAGTTGTTGCTACAATTATTCGGTTTCTGTCTTTACTTGGACTTATATCAATAGGTAAGCACACAAAAGTAATCATTTTCTTTCTGTAACTAAACTGAAAAAAATTCTATAGGTATATGTCACCAAAATATTTGTGTGCAAGCACGGCACTGTGCCAACAATAAAAGTACTGAAAACATTTCATGTGTACCATTTAACCTACTGGACATTTTCCATATACTTTTATACAGTATACGCTGAGACCAAAATATTATATAATATGTTAATATAGAACCACACACACAATAACAACAGAATAAATCAACTTTAAAGTTTATCACTCTATGTCTTAAAAACAATTCAGTTAAATCATTGTCTATTAAAAGATAATTAACTAAACAATGTATTCTATTAGCCTTCAACTGCGAGAGGATTAATTTTCCAGAGTATTTTAAAAACATTTTAAAGTTATTTAAAATGTTAGACAGTGAAAAGATTGTGACAGCCAAAATGAGAGCCAAATTTACAGAGGAGTATTACAATAATAATTCTCCGATTCGAAAGAAAGCAATTCTATGTTTAAGAGGCGAAACACACAATTTAAGATGTTTGCGTATGTATACGAATGTGTGCAGGCACCCATGACCACACAAGCTCACAGAGCACAAGGAACATGCCGGGATCCCTTGAGACAGGGTCTTTCACTGAACCTGGAGTTCAGCTGGTGACCAGCAAGCCCCAGAGATACTTCAGTCTTCAGATGCAGCCCACACCCCCATCCAGATTTGCACTTCCAATCCTGAAAGGCAAAGCCAAGGAAATCTCAGAGCAAAGTAGTAAGGAACTAGAACAATCCAAGATGATTCTGGATGTCACTATTGGGCACACACAGCACACACACACACACACACACACACACACAGACACAAGTGCCACTAATATCTTAGAATTAAAACTGATGATATGGTAAAAAAAAAAAAAAAGAAACATGCAAACCTTTTTCTGGCTCTTTGAAATACATTATCATTATCATAGTCACCATACTGTGCAACAGCACACCAAAACTTTTTATCTCTTTTCATGTACCAGTTAAACAAATTTAACTAAAAAAAATTTAAATGCTGATAATGTGACTTTAAAAAATGACAGAATGTAAGCTTCATGACTAAAAAGATAGTCCCTGAAATCTGGTTATCCAGGCCAACTCAAAAATGCTTCACATAAGGTAGAGGAACCTGGAAAATGAAGTCCATCTTTTATATACATGGTGATTGTACCACATTATCTACAAGGTTATTCTGAGTATTCTATGCACATTAATTCATTCAATTCCTCCAATAACAACATTGGATTGATAACACATTCTGTGACCCCACAAAGTTTAAATAACTTCTGATAGAAACCCTAGTAATCTGTGGGGCTGGAAGTCAGCCATAGGCTTTGGCTCCAGAGTCAGTACCCTTATCTGTACTTCACTATACAGCTCTTAAGAGCTCCTGAGAAAGAACCACAAAGAGAAGATAGAGTTAAACAGAGAGCATCAGCAGAGGAGCTGCAGGACGAGAGGCCCCAGGTGGCACTAAGGACCCTGTTTTGTGAAGTATAGTATCACCTACACTGAAAATTATTTTGTTTTTCTAGAATGATGACTGAAATGATTCCTTAACATAATGTCAAACTGCTAGACATATAGTCCTGGGTACAGTAATCAATTCTGCTCAGTTCAAGATGGTCCTGGGGAAATTTGCTCACAACACAGCATGTCAGCCGCCTTTGAGAAAATGTACCATTAATGTTTAGATGTATTAGACAGAGCAGCTGCTACTGCACAAGTATATTAGAGTAAGTCAGTCTTACAAATTCCCTCATGAAATGGAAAATCTGGAAGTCATTGAGACTTTGGAAACTCAGTAAGAATTCTTTTTTTTTTTTTTTTTTTTCCCGGTGCTGGGGACCGAACCCAGGGCCTCGCGCTTGCTAGGCAAGCGCTCTACCACTGAGCTAAATCCCCAACCCTCAGTAAGAATTCTTAAGCTTCAAACCTCCTGGAAAAGGAAAGGTCCACAGCAGATAAATTTTACCTACATAGACAGGAAGTTCTGGAAACTGCACCCCCACTGGGGTAGCCTAAGATAGTCAATAGAACATCTGATCAAAGCTACGCGACCATAGAAACTGAAGAAAATCTTGGAAATCTTGGAAAAATCAGCACTAAAGACAATTTCACCTGTGGTTACGTACTATCTCTAAAATATTTCATGGTGGCAAACTACAGAGGTAGAAGTTTAAAAAGATAACGTAAGAGTTACAACATTGGCTCAGTGAGTAAGGCATGCTCTGGCAAATATGAGAGCCTAAGTTTGAATCCCCAAACTTATGTAAAGTCAGATCCAGCAGCATGTGTGTAATCCCAGAGCTCCTACAAATTGGGAGGTGGAGACAGAAATATCCCCAGAAATTTGCAGATCAGAAAGCCCAGAACATACAGTGGCAAGCAACAAAAAGATCCTGCCTCACTCAGGGTGGAAGGCAAGAATCTATATCCAGGCTTGTCCTTGTCCTTTAGTCTCTACATGTTTGTCAAGGTGTGTATTTACAGGATGTTCATGTTCTCTCTCTATCCCCACCCCCCCATGCACACTAACACACTACAGATGATAGGAAAAAAAAAAAAAAAAAAAACATGTATAAAAAGCTACTGAAGGGGCTGGAGAGATGGCTCAGGGGTTAAGACTGCCTCATAAGTAGAAGGTCCTGAGTTTGGATCCCAGGTCCACATAAAAAACACCAGCCTGAAATCGTGAAAGGCTGAACTTCCTGCCCTGGTGGGCGGAGCCTAGAAAATCTCAGAGTGAAGCAAGGAGGTAGGAGCAATCCAGGAGGATTCCCTAAGTCACCCTTGGGCCTCCATAGGGACATACAGTGCTCTCTCTCCCTCTCTCTCTCTCTCTCTCTCTCTCTCTCTCAAAGTCAAACGAATGGACTCAATACATGTAAATCTGATGGAACTTGGCTGTGGAACATTTGATGATAAAGTTTACAAGCAAGATAAACTATTCTGGCCTTCCAGAGATTAAGGTCAAGAAATGAAGGAGACCCATAATAAAATTTGAATTTGCCTAAAAATCATAATGACAAACACTAAGAAGGTAGAAACGCACACAAGCCAACTTTCTATTGACTATGTAAAGCTTAAAGGCAGGATTTTGGTTACTCTGCAACACTCTCTGGGGAGATAGCTTCCGGAAAGAGCATACCTGCACTGCAAAGGGATAAGAGGAATTTCCTTTTTTAAAATTCTCTTTAAAAATTTCCAAACATGCATCTATAAGCTCATACATTAGTGCAGTCTGTAACCAAAAGATCCCTACTCAATGGAAAATGGTCAATATAGAGAATCATAAGTGATCTCAAGGCAGAGACTAAATGACTGTGGAATATTCAACCATAAATAGGACATTCAAAATTCTACCATTCCCTTAGCCCAATGCCTAGGGAATACCATGGAGTAGGGAACAAAAAGAATTTGAGAACTGGATTGAGGGTAAAAGGGAGGGGCAGCACCACCGAACAGTACCCTATAGACAGAAATCCACTGCATCTATGAATGTACAACTAAGTTTACCTATAAACAAACAACCTGCTCAAGGTTGGGCTAAGCATCAAGGCACAATGAATGAGGGAGAAACTTAGGTGACCCCACTGCTTTCAGAGTAAGCATAGATGGTTGAGGCTGGCCAGAGAAAGGGGGAGGGGGAGAGTCCCTTGTACATCAATGGTACTTTTACTGAAATACTGCTTTTATGCTGCATAGATATCCAGGCCCATTTCAGAACACCCAGGCCCATATCTGAACAGGCAGCATATATGGTACTCAAAGAGACAAAAACATAGGAAGGGACATTGGGATAGGAGGGAAGCTTGTTGGGAAGAAGAAAACTCTCAACGAAATTTAAATTTAAAAGAGAAGGACATGCTGGGGCTAGCAATGACTCAACAGGTAAGTTGAGCTGTTAAAGTTCATTTCCCAGAAATCATGGAAAGGTGGAAGAAGAAAACTGACTCCACAAAGTTGTTATCTGATATTAACACGTGTGCAGTAGCACACAGGCCCCTGTATACATACCATACAGACACACAAACACAAAAAAATCCTTTTTAAATATACACTGTATTTAAATGAAATATTTTTAAAGTTACCACAATCTTTCAATTAGTAGATAAAATTTAAAAGTCCTTTAAATCTTTAAAATTAATTTTTTTATTTTGTAATAGAATAAAGTTTTCTTAACATTCAGGGCTATTTTTGCAAATTTAGACTTAAAAATCTATGTTACTGAGCAAACTGAAAGCTCAATTTACTTTCAGATGTTAATTTAAGAGGAAGCTGGGTATTACTGGTAAAACAGAATCTGAATTCATGAAGGATTCTTGAAGTTTGCCACATTTACAAATTCTAGTCTATCATATTTAATACTGGAAAAGTACAGCCAAACCAGTCTGTGGGAAGACACTGCCATGACAAGAGGACTCCATGTGATCGATGACTTTGAGATTTAAATTATACATACAAGCTCATCCTGAAGTTGCCAAAAGTCAATCATACAATTACTAAGTACTTTTGAAACAACTCATTTAATTATGATTTTGTTTCTTAAAAAGACTCACCTAAGAGGACAAATCCATCTGTTTCTGTCTCTGGTACTGAGGGCTTTTTGGATTCCGGGGGCTTTCGAAAAAAGTGAAACATTGCTGCCCCGGCTGTAACAGTACCTGAAACAGATATTCCACATGTCAAACTTGATGAGACCAAAATTCCTGTCTTCAGCACTTTTTTTTTTTAAATCTATTTATTTGAGAGAAAGAGAGAGAGAGAGAGAGAGAGAGAGAGAATAAGTAGTGAAGGTCAGATGACATCTAACATTTAGAAGTTAAGTCTCTCTGCTTCTACCATGCAGACTTCAGGAGACTGAACTCAGGTCACCAGGTTTGTGAGCAGGTGCCTTGCCTACTAAACTAGCTCAATGCGCCCCCATTCCTCTTTGAGACAGCATCTCACTATGGAGCCTAATCCAGCTTGTGTTCCTTCTGCCTCAGTCTCCTGAGCAATATGTAGACTACTTGGTAGGGCTCTTAATTTCCAAATCTGAAGACACTTATGATTTACTAGCAGTTCCTAACTTCCCTTTCGGTCAGCAGTCCACTAACCCTGTCATCTTTTTACTATCTTTCCCCTGCTCTTAAGCCAACTGTAGTGATAAGTGTTTAGTCCATCACTCAGTTCGTTGGTTTTCTGTTGCCTCATTCTCATTTTGTGTTTTGCAAGACCACAATCCTTATCAAACTCTTATTAAATATGAAATCGAAGTGACTTTTTCAAGAAGCCCAAATTTTGGGGGCGTGTCTTACTTTCTTCTGAGCACTTCTCTTTCCCATCAAAAGTTTTAAAAAGTCTATAAGAAGGAATCTACAATCATTTCTCTTGGCAACTTTATTGCCAGATTTAAAACCATAAACCATCTCTAAATAGCAGAAAAATTAAAAATTAAGACTCATAGGTTTACAGTCTAAAATTCTCTATGCAACCTCTTTCTGTTTCCAAAGATTCATAAAATCATCCAAGAAACTACTTCATGTAACATTAAAATCAATAGGTTAACATCTGGATCTAAACTAATGAAAGAGCAAATGCTATTTTAAGGGAAAAATTAAAAAAAAAAAAAAAACCTGTCCAGGTTTCTGATCATGGCCGTAACTAGTTAAAGCCTCATAATAC
Organism: Typhlomys cinereus; assembly: GCA_023101885.1. Taxonomy (NCBI): domain Eukaryota; kingdom Metazoa; phylum Chordata; class Mammalia; order Rodentia; family Platacanthomyidae; genus Typhlomys; species Typhlomys cinereus. The sequence continues at coordinate 2,511,325 of JALPQD010000214.1, forward strand.
TAAAATTATTTTTAAAAAGTTTTCAAAACATCTTTTAACATTGGTTACCTGATTCAGATATTTAAGACTCTATCCATCATGAAACTGTTCCTTGGATGAGATGGCTGAGTGGTTAATGACTGCTGTGCAAACAAGAGAACCAGAATTCGAGTTCCCAGATCCCACATAAAAATATTAAGTGACTATGGAAGCATACCAGTAATTTCGAGACTTGGAATCTACAGACCATGCTGGCTGTATTACCCATGTATCAAAAAAATTCTGGGGTTGAATACAAAATCCTGCCTCAAAAAAATAAGAAAGAGTGATTGAACATGAGTCCTGGTACCACATGTACCTCCACATGCATGATACACATGTGCATAAGCACCAACACATATATATACACACACAAGCAAGCAGACACACAGGTATGTGTCCTACAAACACTACACATGAAAAGGGAAGAATATACAAATAAAAAAATAAAACTACACCTTTCAACTCTCGTGCAGACCTCTGAGCTGGTAAAAGTACTGTATACAGTTCCCAATACAAATGTGCATTCTCAGGTTCATACACACACATCCTTACTACCAACACCTTTGCACTTTCAAGCAGAGCAAAAACCTTTAGCAACATCTGGGATGAAAGGTGAGGACTGCTCACACACCACATTCTGCTCATAGTCCTTTCAAATAAAAATTAAGAGAAGGCAAAGAAAGGAAAAAAATCCTGGTGGCAGAAAGCAGTCCACATTTAATTTTCATAAAATCTAGCACAAGCCTGTAATGCCAGCATCCGGAGGCTAAAGGGACAACTATGGCAAGACAATTAACATAGGAGCTAAGGATGGATAGATGGGTGGAGGAATGGAAAGAAAGCAAGAGGAAGGAAAGAAGGAAGGAAGGGAGGGAGGGAGGGAGGGAGGGAGGGAGGGAGGGAGGGAGGGAGGAAGGAAGGAAGGAAGGAAGGAGGGAGGGAGGGAGGGAGGGAAGAGGGACAGAGGGAAGGAAGGAGGGAGGCAGGGAAGGAAAGAAGGGAGGCAGGGAAGGAGGGAGGCAGGGAAGAAGGGAAGGAAGGAGGGAGGGAAGGAGGGAAGGAAGGAGGGAGGAAAGGAAGGAGGCAGGGAGGGAAGGAAGGAAGGAGGCAGGGAGGGAGGGAGGGAAAGAAGAGAGGGGAGGGAGGGAGGGAGGAGAAGGAAGGAAGGAAGGAAGGAAGGAAGGAAGGAAGGAAGGAAGGAAGGAAGGAAGGAGTAAATAAGATAAACTAAGATAAAAGGAAGCCCATTCGAGGAACACAGTACCAGAAAAGAACTCATTGGTATTGATTCTCTTATTATTTTTTTTAATATTCTTTCTTGAAAACTAAAGAGTTCATATTCAAAGACAAGAGTAGAAGAGCATGGAGTACATTTCCTGGTATCACCCTTAGGTGTTCACATTTAGGAACACTCATATTCACCCACACATGGTATGCCTACCCTAATGCAAACACATACACATATACATAAAAAGAAAGAAAAAACTTTCTACCAAAATTGGCCATTGATACATGAAGCTGAATGAAGTAAAGGAATAGGAAGGCAACAGGACACTTGAAAGAGCTGTACCGAAAGTATTACTAACTTTACTAAAATAACTACTAGGTGTTAATTTTCTACAAACAGAAGCTACCAGACAAAATCATTCAGCCCTTATAGAGAGTATATTCTAGGACCCATATTAGTAATAGTCAAGCAAGCAATCAAAAAGGAAGATCTAGGCAGGTACAGCCCCTGGACAAGGAGAACAAAGGGCAGAGGAGCTTAACCCAAGCAGAAAATGCACAGCACCTAAGGAACAGTCTCCAACTCAAAGTCCCTCCACTCCCTGCAAAGTCAATACAGTGGAACTGTAGAACTCACAACTCATTGCTTCTCTCCATTGCTGGGTGTGAGTGCTTTAGGACAACTTCGGACCAAGAAATGCCACATTTTGACCTGATAAAGTAAGTTTTGTACATGATCTAAACACGCTAAGCTTTGAGCCTAAGTCCATGAGTGAATGAGACAAGTGGAATGTTTGGTTGAGGTCAGTGATTCTTCCTGTGCATGACAGAGCAAGAGCTGAACGTAGGTCAATTCTAAAGAGGACTGCACAGTATCTCATGCTGTCTACCAGCTTTTCAGAGACAAAGTTGGGCAGTTTCCACCACCACCCCCCCCAACAAGTTAGAAGTGGCCACATGGCTTGTTCTATTCACTGCATCATATATGGTGGTGCTGCGATAAGTTTTTGTGGAAAAGAAGGAAGAGCAATCCTTTAAAAAGATGGATCAGATTCCTCAGAAAATAAATAGTAACATAATCACTTCATGTTTAGATACGTTTTATACAAAAGTTGACCAAACTCAGGAATAGTGCAAGAAAAGAATGTATTTTTAATCCAAGTATTTTGTAAAGAAATGATAACTTATGTAATTAAATGAAGTGTTTAAGATTTTGTGATTTAAAATGTCACATTGAAGTTAATATAAAATACTGGCCAAGTGTAATATTATAACCATTGGAATCAAAATACAGAATAACAAAAACCCCATGTACATTAGAGAAAGGACAATTTAGGTTCCAAGAATTGAAAAACTTTCAGGCACAGAAGGATCAGATAAAGAATAAAGCAAAGGGGGCTGAAGAAATGGCTCAGTGGTAAGAATGTTTGCTGCAAAAGCATGAGGACTGAGTTCAAATCTCTAGTATCCATGAAAAAGGCAAGTCTCATCACATGCATACCTTCAACATGCATGTGGGAGCACATCATCAATGTGGGGGCACAAACAAGAGGATCTCTGAGATTTGTTGGCTGTCAGTCTAATTTCAAATTCAGCATGTGAAACCCTTTCTTTTTTTATATTAATACATTTTTTATTATTATTTCAGCTCATTGAAACCCTTTCTTAAGACAATAAAATGGGGGGAAAAAGGACAATAAGGTGGAAAGTGATAAGGTAGGGCACTTATATCCTTCTCTCGTCCTATTTGTACCCATATGTGTAAACACACATATACACAAAGAGTAAGGCAGAGGAATCATTAAAAAGAAACTAAGAACTACCTGAGAATAACTAGCTTAATACCTTCTGGACACAGCCCTGAAACTTAGAGAAGTGTCAATCATTTTTTCCTATCATTCCACCAAAGTGACTACCACTTTAACCCCTGCTTGACTACAATTTACCTCTAGATGCTTTCAATAGGAACACACTTCCAATTTTCCAATAGAAGCTGTGGAATCCCCCTGTATGGTCGATACTACTGTTGACATTAATAATTCATCTCACTAGGTACCAAAACTGTCTAATCATACATAGGTCTCCTAAAAAATGAAAAGGCCATGTGTCAAGACATAAAATCTGCACTCAAACAACCTTTTTCTAATTTTATTTTCATGTCACTCAAAATCATACAATAACATAAAAATGTGCCCTGAGAGGGGGCTGGCCTCATGCTTATACTGCAAGTACTTTACCAGTTGAGTTATCTAAGAACTAAACCAGGTACACACAATAATTTACACTGTATATGTGAAAGGATTAAATGAAGGTCAAGTATTGTTTTAAATTTACGCAGGTAATAAACAGGAATGCTGAATGTATTTTCCCTTGAGATAGGCTCTGCTATGAAGCCCAGGCTAGCTTCACACAAGTAAGCCTCCTGCCTCAGCCTCTAGAATAGCAGGGACTGCATGTGTCCACTACCATGCATGGCTAAATCCTACAGGCACCAAAACCAATTGCTTTTCATCAATGAAGCACCAAAATCATGTGGTGTGGTACATGCCTGCAATTCCAGGCTTTGGAGTCAAACAGAGAAAAATCATAGTAAGTTGAAGGCCAGCATGGTCTATAGTGAGTTCCAGGCCAGAAAAGGCTACACAGTGAAACCCTGTCTCAAAAACTCAAATAAAAAAATAATTTAAAAAGAAAAACAGAGCACTTCACATAAGTCTTAAAACTTTTGGGATTCGTGTTGGGTTTTAACAAAGTTCATCTCAGGACTAGTCAAACACATTTCATTCCATTATGCCTTTATCAGCCCCCTTTCCAAACCTTGTTTCTCTGCGTTGTGAAGACATCGACTAATTTCATACCATCTATGTTCAAGACTTTGACTTAAGTCATATTACATAAACATGTATGAAGGGCTTAAGCCAAGTACACTGTAAATATGGCTCTGACTTACTCCAGGGACCCAAATTGTAACCTAGGCCTACAACACTGTGAAAATCAAGAGCAGGAGAGATCTGTCAGCACTACTGTGCCATCTGAGCATGTGATGGTCCAAGCGCTGCCGCCTCTGGCCTGCATATCAGCGACTGGCGGACTTCGACGATTGCATGACTTCTACCTGGAGTTCCTAAGTATACTGCAGGCTGTTTTTTATAATTTCTTTACACTATTCAGTATTTTTAGATAGCATATAATGAACACATTTTATATCTTCAAAGAGGGGGAAAAAACTAACAAAATTTCATCTTAAAAAATCCACTATTTGCCAGCTTGAATACTATAGCTTAGCTAATCTAGAACTCAATCCAGAATGACTCCTAGTCATCAGACACAAATCTCAGCGCTACAGAGGGATAAAGAACTCATGTTCCAAGCCACAAATTGGGAGAAAACACCTTCAAACCATATACTTCAGTAAAGTTATAAAAATTAAATATTAGCATAATTAGTTATTACATAAGCATTTCAGGTCACACTTCTTTATTCAGAAAATTCACTTTTAAATCAATTTGTGTGTGATAGAGATATCTTTGTGTTGAAAGTGAAATGCCTCTTTTCTTTAAAACACAAGAGGGCAAATGTGTCCACCTTCTACATCTCAGGCAGACGTGCGTACAGCAGGGCTGGCCAGATTGCTGCCAGTCAGGACAAACCATGCTGCTCTCAGGGGGACTGCAGGCTCCAGCATATGTATCTTTTCCCTTGTCATCGTTAGATACAGGTGTCACTTGACAGTTGAGGGTTTGAGCTCTGGGCACATTTGTGGAGAATTAGTGGTTGGGTTAAGCCCAGAACAAACCTGCAGGGGATTGTCTAGCTGATGGGGAAGGCCCAGCCTATTGTGGGTGAGACTAGGCCCTGAACAGGCGAATAAAATACTGAGAGCTGGCTGAGGAAGTTGGCATCCTTCTGTACACTTGGCCAGACATGCTAGTCTGGCAAGTAAGGATTGTCCATTTCTCAGCCATTATGTAGTGATGATGTGGCCAGTTCCTTCAGCCCTGGTGTTGGTGCAAGCTCTCCCGTCAAGCTGGACTATGCACTATAACCTGTAATCAATCGTAAGAGAATAAATTCCTTGTTCCCTTAAGCCATTTGATGGTCATTTATCGGCAACCATGCAGGCGAACTACAACACTCCTATTAATCCAAATGTTTCTTTTTAGAAAATATTACCTGTGATAAAGAGATTGAAGCAACAGAGCTTTCTAAATTTGGTTATCTCTTTGTCATCAGATACCTAAAGTAAAAGCATCATAAGTAGTGAAAATTTCTACGTGATTTGAAATACTAGCCACCTACTATAGTGGGTAACATATGTATAATATATACATTTCTTTCATATTTATGCCAAAATTCAGTAAGTATGCAAATTTCATATTCTGAAAAATTAAAATACTGGATAATGTTTAATCTTCTTTCTCTGCATGGTGGACTGTGAACTTCATGACCATTTAAATATAAAAAAATTTAGATTAAAGTTTACTAATTTCTACTGAGAAATGCCAAAATAGTATAGGCCTATGATCTATCATTTTTATACCTTTAATTTAGACATAAGAATGCATTACCTAAAAGCATTAAAAATCAAGATATTTCAATAGAAAATATTTCAGAAATATCAATGAGAATTCATAGTGCTCTGGTAGGCTTCAGAGAATAAAGCAGTTTTCCTTTTAACCTACCTAATCAGTAGGGCATAAGCATAAATGAAGAGAGGGAAGGAAGGCCACAGGAACCAACAGCGTTTGGATGACAGCAAAGAGATTAAACTTCCCAGATAAGCAATGGAACCATACACAGATAATCAATAGAAATGAAGACTGAAAAAGAAAAAGACAAATAATTAAAGAGGCTGAAAGGTCATGAAAACATTAGAATATTCATAAAGGCATACCAATATCTGTTGTATAATTAAATTCATATCATCTAGGCTGTATGTTAAATTTAAAGTAAAATCCTTCAGAGACTAAGAAGAACACACTATGAGGACTGGGATAGGAAAGAGACACCTCGGCAAAATGAGACGGCCTGGACAAAAATTAAAGAGAATACAGCTCAATGACTCTTACTTCCATGCAGATGAACTGAGCTAGCAAAAGATGACTGAAACTGTCTCTTTCTGAGGGACTGATGGAATAAGATAAGCAAGGGAAGTTTAAGAGATTAAAAGCAGTATAAATATGCCCTTTTGAGGCACATTGCTTACTATGTGTCATAGACACCGATGTCAATTTGACCGTTGAGGGATTGAGCTCTGGGCACATTTGTAGAGAATTGGTAGATGAGTTAAGTTCAGAGCAAACCTGTGGGAGATTATCTAGTTGGTGGGGAAGGCCCAGCCCATGGTGGATAGGACTAGTCCCCAGGAAGGTAATAAAATACATAAAGCTGGTTGAGGAAGCTGGCATCCTTATGTATACTTGGCCAGACATACTGGTTTGGCAAGTAAGGATTATCCCTCTCTTGACTGTTATGTGAATATTATGTGGCCAGTTCCCTTGGCCCTTTGGCGATGGTGTATGCTCGCCTGCCAACTGGACTAAGAACTGTAACCAGACTATCATAAGAGAAAAAAACCCTGATCCCTTAAGTCGTTTATCAGCAACAATGCAGATGAACTGCTATACTATGCTGAGAAATTTAATAAAAATACAATGAACTAAATTTCAATATGATTTTTCAAGATAATCTAGAAGTCCAGACATTATGTAAAAGTCTAGTTTTTATAAGATAAACTCTGATATAATTGGAGTTGGTACTTGTTCAGGGGGAGAAATAAGGAACCAGTTTCATTCTTCTGTATTTGGATATCTAGGTTCCACAGAACTTTTTGCAAGATGCTTTTTTTTTTTTTTTTTTTTTACTGCTTTTGGGGCATCTTTATAAAAAATCTTGTACATGACATATCTGAGTCCTCAGTTCTAATTATTAATTAGTATGTCTCTTTTTGGGCCAGTATCATACTATTTCAATTACTATTGCTTGGTAGTAACCTGAAATCAGATATGGTGAAGCCTCCAGCACTGTTAGTATTTACTACTCAGGAATGTTTTTAGCTATTTGGAGTCTCCTGTGCTTTCGTAAAAAAAATTTAGATTTGTTTTTTCAATTTCAATAAAGATTAGCACTGAGATTTTGATGGGAGAATACAGTGAATCTATAAATTGCTTTTGGGGGGCTGGAGAGGTGGCTCAGGGGTTGAGCCTCTGCCTTGTAGGTGGAAGGTCCTGAGTTCGGATCCTAGACCCCACATATAGACACCTGGCAGAAGCGGGGGCAGCCTGCGTTTCTGGTCCTGGTAGGGCGGAGCCTGTGAATCCCCGGGCAGAGTAAACAAGGTGGAGGCGGTCCATGGTGGTTCCCGAATTCGTCTGTGGTTCTATACACACACACACACACACACACACACACACACACACACGCATACACGCACAATTGAATAATAATAATAAAAACATTTAAAAAGTTGCTTTTGGTAAGAAACTTCTACAAGAAAGAATATATAGGCTCCAGTAAGGACTTCCTGAATAGACCCCCCCCATCATCCACAAATTGAGGCCAACAACTGAGAAATGGTACTTCATGAAATTAAAAACTTTCTGCTCAGCAATGGAAATGGTTAATCAAGCAAAGAGGCAGCCTACAGAATGGGAGAAAAATCTATATACCTGACAGAAGAATGGTGTCTAGAATACAAAAAGAACTTTAAAAAAAAGAAAGAAACTAAGTAACAACAAAGCACATGAATTAATTAAAAAAGGGGTTAACTGATCTACAGACAGTTCTCAAAAGAAATACAGATGTCCAAGAAATATATTCTAAAAATGTTAAACACCTTTAACAATCAAGGAATTGCAAATCAAAGCTTTTATGAGATTCCATCTTACCCTAGTCAGAATAGCTATGATTGAAAAACAAATAACAAATGCTGGAAAGACTATAGGAAAAAGGGAACCCTTAGTCACTGTTGGTGGGAATGTAAACTAGTGCAGCCACTTGAAATCAGTTTGGAGATACCTAAAAAAACTAGAGACAAAACTATCACATGATCCAATTATACCACTCATGGGAATATTCCCCCCCCCATCTCACTTGCACACCTATGTTCACTGGAGTTCTATTTTAATAGCAAGGAAATGGAATCAGCCTACATGTCCATCAACTGATGAATTTGTAATGAAAATGGGGTATATATGCACAATGGGATACTATTCAATCATTAAGAAAGATGAAATCATGAAATATACAAATAAATAAACAGAAATTATACAGATCCCAAGGGACAAATACCATATGTTCTCTTTTTTATGTAGGTACTAAAATTAAACCTTAAGATTTCTGCAGCTTGCAGCCTCTAATCCAGAAGCGAAGCTTCTGGCAACAGAAGGCAGTCATCAGAGAATACTAGATTGTGCAGCACTCAGTCACTGGTGGGAGAACCAGTCCTCTCTCATCAAGGATCAGAGTACTTAAAGTGTGTGTGTGTGTGTGTGTGTGTGTGTGTGTGTGTGTGTGTGTGTGTGTGTGTATCAGAGGGCAATGTGTGTCCCTGTGGAGGACCAAGGGTGACTCTGGCAACCATCCTGGATTGTTGTCACCTCCTTTTCACTTTGCTCTGAGATTTCCCAGGTTCTGCACACCAGGGGAGGAAATGTAGACCTCTGACATTTCTGCTGGTATCTGGACCTGGGATCCAAACTCAGGACCTTCTGCTTGTGAGGCAGAGTCTTAACCCCTGAGCCATCTCTTCAGCCCTGGAATTATATTTAATATGTATGTATTGTACACATATCTACATAGTTCTCTTATATACAAGAGTTAGTATTGTATACTTTGTAACTTTTTGAAACCTGGTAATAATACATGAGTACACAATACTGTATTCTTTTTTATGACAACATGATAGGACACTATCAGTTATTAACATGCATGGATGTGCACAACATATAGATACATATCTACTGTAATAAATGGTAAGTAAATTTTAAAAAGATAAAAATGAGTTAAAATTATTTTAGATACTTTACAGAGTGAATGAACACAATACAAACTGAAAATGGTTCTCTTTTAAACTATTTTAATAACTTGGTAGTTCCCCACTAGATTAATGAGCTCAGGTCTTTGAAAGATTTTTATATTCATGAAGTTATCTTCTCTCAAAGTTTATCCTTTAGCATCAGCAAAACCAGCAACTAGGGTCCACTTTTTTTTTTCTATTCCACTTTTCTGCTTTTGTAGATTTTCAAATATTGATATAACGAGCAAAAATAAAGATATTTGAGATGCAAGACAAGGAAAGACATTTAAATACATGTCACAAATAGGCTCCACCAAACAGGAAAACAATGAATTGTAAAATTAAAACAGATTTAATTTCTACTTCTTTGATTTATTCACAGGCTAAATAAATCAAAAGAATATCAAACAAACTACATTTTCAATCTAGCTGTTTCATTTCTGTTCAAAAAAGAAAAACTATAGGTCTTCAGCACTTCCTATAGTTGTAATAAACTCATCTTAGTGGTTCAAACAAGATTTTTTTTAATGGATGAAGATTAAACAAAAAAAGAGGGGAGGGGGAGAAGAGAAGTCAAAAACTGTCTGAGAACATTACAATATTGTAAGTTGTGTTTCATAAACCTTTGCTTTAATTTAAGGACGTACTTCTTAGTTTGGGTTAAAGAAAAGCAAAAGCAAGCAAACAAAAAAACCCAGCTAAATTAAAAGTCTCATAGCCATTGATTCCACCTGAGTGCTCACAATGCCCCCTTAAATTTTTTTGAAAAAATATTCACTGTCATTCATTTCTTGAGTTGATATTTAAAACTTTCCATTGAAAATTATACTGGAAAAATTATAAAGGACATTGCAGTTTCTAGCACACGATAAATATTTATATGTCAAAATAAAAACTCTCCTTTAAATTTTTCTGAAAAAAATCTAAATATCACATTTAATATTCACCATCAAAATACTTTATTCACTTTAAAAATACTTTATGAAGTTATTTTCTAATAATAGAGAGAGACTTTTTTTCATTGCTCTTTTTCCTCTTTAAACTTCTATTTTCACTTCAGTTCTAGTCTGGTGTAGCTTGAAATTGAGCTCAAACATATTAGCATAGCTTTGCAGTATAGCAGTATATACAGAGACGAGCTGGTAGTTTCATATTTTTATTTCTGAAGCAACCAACTAGAATAAATCATAGAAAAAGAAAATCGCATTTCTATTTAAACAGGCCCCACTGTCCAGACCATGTGACATTTCCAGCCAGACGAGGTAAAAGGACAGTGACTTGGATACTGTCACTCAACATAAACATGAAGCCATTACATGCCATGGAACCTACTGAGACTCTTCTTGTCGCCTCTTGAGCGCTGTGCTGGATTTTAAGCCAGTTTACATCTAAATCTATGGGACAACTATGCTTCTGTTTCCTTCTGAAAGCAAAGTAAAATCAAGCAGCACATAACAACCTCCCTTGTAGGAGAGGCTGTGTTCCATGTGAAACTCCTAACCTTTTCACTTGTCACCTGAATGGAAAGTGACATCATGTGAATATATAACAGGCATTAAAAACTGAAGACGTTTGATTTAATGAAACTTACTTCCCTAATGTGACCTTATAGATGCTTTTAGCAAAATGAGAATTCAACACACCATTTTTAGCCAAAAAAGAACGTTTAAAATACTTAAAAGTTGGAAAATCATGAACTAAAAGTTAGAACAAGCTATGTTCTAAGAGAGAACAAAAGAGATTCAGAGAACTTTCAAGTTTAAGAATTTGTTCTTGATCTTACAGAGGTTTGGTTTGGTCTGAATAACTGTCATAAATTCTTATTTTACTTTATACTAATTAAAAGGACAGGAAAGGTTTTTCAGAAATGGGACCTGTGAATCCAAACACCACTAACCTTTACACACAATACAGGAAATCCTAGGTTAAAAAGAGTACTGGAAGAGGGCCAGCAAGATGGATCCTCAAGTACAGCACTCATCATGCAAGCCTGAAAATGGCAGTTCCAGCTCCAAGCCCAGGGTAGGAAAGAAGCCACTCCAAAATCTCTCAAGCTCTCCCTCCCCCCAATATTTTTGGCTTATTTATAGGAAAATGAGCGTCAGGCATCAGATGGAGTGCTTACAAAATAAAGAACTTATCATCACATTACAGTAATTATGACAGATTCTAACATGTTTAACAGCTGCCCACTATCCAAGGTGAGGTATCCCTTATCTTATGTGTCTGCTGTGTATTCTGTTCATTGTATCCTCTACGCACCAGATGTTCTCCACTGAGCCAGTTCCTAAGGGCAAAACTTTCCTCTAGTAAAGATCACGGCATTGGAGTAAAAGGATTCCTTCCTTCACTAATAGCTACCAATAGCTTCATCTCAGAGGCAGAGCAGAGTGCTGCAAATAAAGCAATTGTTGGAGTGGAATATAAGACTTCACCTGTGACCTATGAACACACTGCCTTCTTCTCAGTAAAGACAGACAGTACGGATAAGGACAGTTGTGTCACAGTGCGCTAAGGAAGTGCACCATCACCTATAATGTGCTGCATTTCAATCATCTACTTTAAAACAAAATAAAACTTCTCTTTTTGATTCTGTGCAAGTAAAAACCACCACTTTTTCTATAGACAGATGCTAAATGTTAGGAGAGACATGGAAATATAAAAAGAAAAGTTACTGACTTTTGAGAAATTATAAATTGCATTTACAATTCAACACTTGTATCCCAATCACTAGCTGAGGAGATAATTCACAGAGTTTAATGTCATCCTGATCTTCTAATAATATAATAACATATGCTTATGTTTTAGGAAAGTTATAAGCATAATTCTAATCAATGCCAATAATAAACAGCTTTACTTTGGGCATAAATAACACTTTGACAGTACAACTCTAAAACTAAAAAGTAAACATAAGCAATTTCAGGCAGTTCAAACACAAAGCACCTCCCAGAAATAGCAAATATCTGAGACAAAATAAATATATGTACGAATGTCCTGTGTGAGAATAAAATCTCATGGGTTAGCTATGATAGCTGGACCTAATCCATTAGGCTATTATTACAGAAAAGGCTCTGTTAGGTGGTCTATCATCAAAGAACCACAAACTGGTCCAAATTCTCCAATTCACTCAGAGTCCTTACATCCTGAGTCACAGAAGGACCAATCAATGGCCTAGTACAGCCATACATAGTGTGTCTATTAGGCACTTGAACTGACTAACTTTCAGGACCAGACAGAGAAACAAAAAGCTGCCAGCAATAGACAGACTAAAGTTACTTCATCTACCTGGTCTCCATGTCAGTAACACATCACCAGAATGAGATCAAAATAAGCAAGGGAAGATATAAATTCAAAGACAACAAGACCATCTCTCTAGGGACACTTTTACTGAAACTGAAAATGTAGAAAATATCTTATTAAACCTCAAGTGATGTATATGAAGAAATTATTTCTCATGTCCAAGGTGCTAAAAAGAATAAGGCAAATTATGACTCAGATTTAGGACCGCCTCAAGACAATTCCATGACACTTTCTTCCCCATGGAGAAGCAGTGTGAATTTTCTTTCTGCCTTCACTATCTCAGTGTTCATTACCAGCAAGCTGTTCCACAGATACTTAAGGACAGTCTAGCCATCACAACGGCACTGGTTCTATTAAGTGTAGTTTTAACAAATCACTGTAACTGGTATATACATGGCTTTATTTGATGATTGTCCCAATAATTTTCTAAGACTTGGCTATTTCCTATGTTAATAAAGTGCAAATCTAAGAGTTAGTAACTTGTCCAAGCTACTTAAAAACATCCAGAATTTAATCCAGATCTGCTTGTTCCAGTATTTATATTTTTCGTGCTATGCCACTTATTCTTTATTCAAGCAGGGGGTCACTTATCCAGCACACGTGTTCCTTTCCTAGTCTGTTATCTCAGGAAAAACTGTGATGGCCTAGCCCAATGCTAGAAGCAGAACTGTATTTCCTTGATTTCACTTTCTCTCCTTTACTCCACTAACCAATAACTACCAACCACTAACTCCAACAACTTCTTAATACTTTAGGAAACATTTTGGTTTTTGCTGTCCCTGTCACCACAGAGTTTTGCTCACCAACATCTTCAGTATAGATTATAGTAACCTCTCCAAGTTCCATGCAACACAATGGATTCTCAGTACCCAAGTTTGTATCCAATCCTCTTTCACACCACACCTATCTGGGAAATATGACCATGTTCAGAACAAAATTGGTGACAAATTAGATTTCCCAAAGAGACTGGTACGCATGTCTACTTAAACGATGATGAAGTGAGGAAGCAACAACATTTGGCTACAGAGAAGACAATTTAGATTCTGATAGCTTTCACAATATTTTCCTGGCTCTTCTGAAGTCAGTAACTTTGAATTACTCAGGTCAGTCCAGAATTCTAATCTGATCTGTGCCCTTCCTTCTGACTTCAAATGTTAAACTGGAAGATGGATACCATTCAAATGCCCACTGGCAGAAAATAGACAAAATAAAGTATTATCCATACAACATATTGTTATTCCACATTAAGATACAATGTAACTCTGATGATATAATGTAACTACAACATAAGCCTTAACCACACTACTAAATAGAAGTATTAACTTTCTTTTTCTATAAGGGCTCACAGCTAACACATTGTTTCAGTCACAGAAGAGACTTTGGATTGCTGATCAGTGTTAAGACTATGGGGACTTTTAAAAGTTATACTAAATGACCTTCCATTAGAAGTGGCCATAACCTTTTGAGGTTCAAGAGGAGGTTGTTCTAGTTTGTATCTCTGAAATACCCCCTACAGGTTCACATGTCTGAGCAAGGTGATATTCTGGGAAGTTGAAACATAGGGGAGGGGGGAAGAAGGGGGAGACACAGAGTATTCCCCTAGGGCAAGGCATCCTAGTAAAAGAATTAAACGGTACATAGATATCAGCAAATGAAAGGTAACATCAAAGGAGAAAGTACAAACCTCGACAAAGGGAAGCGCCCAGGAGGCAGTCACCTGGAGTTGCATTAAGAGATCTGGGCAGAGCACAGGATTTGGTCCATTGATGAGCTTCTGGCTAGCCATGTCCACCATAGGCATTTCCGTATCATGGTGTAAACAATTATAACATCTGTTGGAAATGGTTTATCACGGTGCTCTTCTCCAGGACACGTGTTCTTAAGACTTCTAGCTGCTTGTTTTTCTCTCTCCCCATTACAGAGCAGGATGCCAGCCTGACCTAGAACAGGTCTTTGGGAGGACACCTGACACAAGCACGCTTGGGTATGAAATGGCAGGAAAATTCCAACTTCTACAGCTAACTTCTCAACGTGCTTAACTAGCACCACAATTTATCAATACAGTGTACATTATTACAAGGATAAATCAGGTTTCAGAGACATCATATCTCATTTCAATCTATGTAAAATGCTAGAATATTTTAAAATGTCTTTTTGTAAATGGTTAAGCAAATAAATAAATGACAAAAAAAATCACAAGCACCATAACAAGGTTTAAGATTAAGTAAGCAAAGCTTAAAAATAAATACTTAGAAATAAAGTTAAAATTAAGCTAATTTGTTTATCTAAAGGAATTTCCTCATCTTCCTTGTGGTAAGATATATGGGCTCCCATCCTTGGGTTGACACCATCAAATTTTTTGCTTCAATTTGCTCCTTCAACTACATGTCCTCCATGTGTACTTCTCTACCTTTTGTTAAAACTTAAAAGATTCTCCAATAACCATCCCAGAACCAGACTTCAAAACCAGAGACCCCCATTTGACAAATCTCAGCCAGAGATCCCTCCCTAAAACCATATCTCTCACCATAAAGTCAGAGATACCAACTTAAAGTTAGAGACCCTATCATAGACTACTACCAGAGACTCTACCCAATAATTTGTTAATTTGATAAAGGTCAAACCCAAAATCCCTTCTCCCTGCACTCCACTATAAAAGCTCACACCCTTGGCTCTAAGTGAGCAGTCATTTCCATCTGGATGCTGCTCCCTGGAGGGAATAAACTTCAGTCTACCTGGATGAAGCTTGGGTTCATGTTCTATCTCCCACACTTGCCCCTTATTCTGTCTTCCTCTCTTTTTCTAACACATGCACTGCTTGTTCATTTGATATTTGATAATGTTGTGCTATCTACTTACATGTATATGTTCTAAATAAGACAATGCAAAGGTTTTCAGCTAACTTGCATTTTCTGAGGTCAATTTATCAGTTAATCAAGCTAGAACAAAAAATATTTCTAAGCAATAATTCATCTGTACATTTGGCTCTAAAGGATGCTTATGAATTGCATTTTAGATACAGCCTCTAACATTCTAACTTAATTGACAGATGATAAACCTGAGTAAGAGCAACAAAATCTTGGATTTCAAATTATATATTCATAAACTACTGTATGTGTACTGTATGTGATTAGGTATTTATGTATTTTTATCATTTACATAGTACCAAATTAGTTTATAAGTATATAGATTACAATTGCCAAATTGAGTCCAAATCTTTGGCTCAAAATATAATTAGAATTGGTTAAAAAAAAATTCAGCTTTAGTAGGCTATTGCAGTTAGCCTGCATGGTTGCTGATAAATAACCATCAAAAAGCTTTAAGGGAACAAGGGATTTATTTTCTTTTACGATTACTGGTTACAGTTTAAGGTCAAAATTAAATACCCTAAGATGAAGCTAATGGCTAGTTCTCTGAATGTGAACATAAGGTTTTAACTAATGTCAAGCTGACCTGAAAGCAAATTTTACAAATATAATGCCTGTTTCCCTCGCTATTACCTTCACCTCATTAGGTCACACAGTGAAATTGATAAACTTTATGTATAATATTTCTATCACAAATCACATGTAAATGTTGTGTCAGACACAAAGGAGAGGAGTTTCTTAATGACTCTGTCAGCTAGCTATTTCTTTCTCCTGACTGTTACCCTATTACTCAGCTTCATCTACATTAAATACTAGGAATGAGCCTTCCACATGGGATATTATATAATGATATATGGCCCCTGAATGCAAAAAAATGTGCTGCTTGGCTAACAGGAAGAACTGTGAATGTACAGTCTTGAACAGAAGTTGCTACACATATAAGACTGATTGATTTGACTACAGCATCAACAAAATGAAAAGATCTAGAATGTTGCAAGTACAGTACCTGATTATCTTGGGACCATCCTTAGGCCCCTTAATCGCCATGTATTGCCTCTACATGCGACCCAACATCCTGGTGACTATTAGTACATTCTTTGAAATGTACAACCAGAACTCCTGGTTTCCATCAACCAGAGGTGATATTAGGTAAACTAAACTAGGAAATTAACAAATTCGGTATAGTCTCTTCCTTCCTACCTTTCTCGTTTATGCAATTTGTTGGGCTCTTGATAATAATAAAGCTTTTAGTCCTTATAATGGTTACTTTTGTGTGTTTCTGTGAGACAACACTGAGGCTCAGAAAACTTAATGGGAGAAAGGGAGATTTATTCAGCTTATGGCCCAGAGGGGAGATAGTCTTTTCATGGAGAAGGTGGCATGGCCCCTGTAGCCAAAGCTGAAGGCTAAGTCACTGCAAACATCTTGAAGGCTGAGAGCTATAAGACTGACTGTTGCAAAAAGACACTTTTCCAGAAAGTAAGGTGGGACTAATACACCTCAAGGCCCACCACCTGTGACCACCATCCTTCAGTAAGGCTCTACCTCTCAAAGGTGCCGACCCTCCCAAACGAGAGTGTGGGGCACACAATTCAAACCATGACAGTCCTTATTAGGCAGTTTTAAAGTATCCATGTTAAGAGATCTCTGAGTTAGGATTACATTGAAGGCACACAGCCTATCTTGAAGGGACATACCCTACTAATCTGGAGGAAAAGATTTTAACCTTCTCAACATAAAGTCATCAACTTCCCCCAATGCTGTTTATGAAAGTAAATGAAGATTAGTTCTCCACCTTACGTAAACCCTACCAAGGTCAGCCACAAGATTAACTAAGTTCGATCCAATATGAACAGACCAATGAGATGTAGACATCAAAAGCTCTAATCAGGTTTGTTAAAATCAGAGCTAACCAAACGAGGAAAAGCCACTTCCAATCCCCCTCCCCCAAACCCTAACTAAGACTATAAATAACCCTGACCCTGACGGCCATCTTTGGCCCTCTTGCTCCTCAAGGATTCCATGCCTGGAGTCTGAGTTTTAGGGGGCTCCCTTGCCCCTCATGGACGCATATCTGTGAGTTCCTTTTGGACTTTCTTGCCCCTTGTGGATTCATGTCCATGAGTTCAGTTCTTTTTCTCCTCTAAAAAACTGTCTTAATCCTCTGTGTGTGTTCACAGTTCATACTTGGACTCCCGAACACAAGAACCTGGACACGTGTAAGACCCCAGAGAGAACCCAAAACATTTTGTCAAGCACAGTCAGAAGATCAAAACTCTCTATTACATTTACTAGGACCTTGCTTACTTAATCTTCTTCTAAAACAAGTTCACAAAACCTCCAGATGATGGGTCAACAGAACCCCATCTATGGTGGACCCCTAGACCATCTCAACACTTGCAATGAGGATATTTGACAGTTACTCTTTTTCATCCCCATTCAGCACCAAGCAGTCATACGTGCCATAACCCCTCCTCCCTCATGGATGGTGGGAGGAATAAAAAAGATAGTTTTTATTAGGCGCCAAGAATAGCTAGGAAGAAACTGTGGGAACCACACTCACCACACAATTCCGGGAATGGACTTAAATTCCCCACCATTCTTCCAAGTAGATAAGTTCCTCATCTTTAGAAAAAGAAGCAACTTAGTCACCAAAGGCCAACAACCAACATAAATGGACCAATCAGACACAAAAGCACTAAAAATGCCCAAAGAAACTAACCCATTAAAAAAAAGCTACTTTTTAAGCCTGCCTAGCCCTATAAACACCCTAACCCTCGTTACCTTCCTATGACTTATTCTTGCACCTCTCAGATTAAGCATCTGAGTTTCCTTTCTTCCGATCTCTCTCCCCCTCTCACATACACACTCGCACACACTCTCTCACACACACTTGCACACTCAAAACATCCTGTTTTTCTCCGTATGTTCTAGTTTCAACCTTTGACTCTTGGACGCAAGAACCCCAGAAAGAAATCCAATTTTAAAAATATAAGGTAGTTTTACAAAGTGCACTGTTTAAATTTATGGAAGATGGGTTAAACTTTTGTCAAAGTTTTGGCACTGGTAAGTAAGATTTGTTGTTCTTAACATACTTGTTTGAAACACCTTAAAGAAAGACAAGCACTATATCCAGGGAATTTTAGGTTTATCAATCGTGTTGAAGCTTTTGACTATCAAACTACATCCTAGTGAAATGCTTCTTCCCCTTCCTATGTCTCCTTATTTTTTTCTATTACCTCATTAAAATATGAAAGTAAAAACCTACTGTTTTAGAAAAGAAAAAAAGTATATTTATGCAAGATACTCCATACAAGTTAGGGTCTAAGTAATCATAATAGGACTTTGCATGACCTGCACAATGACCAACATATCATTGACCCCTCAAAGTCCCAGCATGGATCACAGGCATTAGGATCCTTAGAGGCAAGGGATTAACAGCCACAATAGTGTTCCTATACTAAAGGGGAACACAAAAAAAGAGCTTAGGTAATGCTACTGAGTCCTTACACCTCATCAGAGAGGAGGACCCACAGGGAAGTTTGACATGCACAATAAAGGATGCTCCAGGGATTGGGGGGTGGGGGTGGGGACAATGGGAGAAAGGGTGGAAAGGGGGAAAAGGAAAGGGAAAAGGGGGGAGGGAGCAAGGGAATCCAGGGAGGAGTGGAGGGAGAGAGGGGAATGGGGTACCTATCAAGTTTGTATGAGTGGAAAAAATAAATTTAAAAAAAGTATATTTAGGAGCTTGATGTAAAAAAGACTCTTAAATGTGATTTCTAACACTTTCAATTATGTTAATCTTTTTAAGTCTACTTTTAAAACAAGAACTCTTTCCAGTCCCCAAAGAAGGAAAGAGACTAGAAGAATTGTTTAAAAAAAAAAAAAAAGGCTAAGAAAATAATTCATTGTATTACAGTCCAATTCTCAAAAAAAAGAAAAAAAATCTGAGAGGATATTCAACATTATTCATTGAAAGGATATTCAATGGGAAATAGAAATTCATGTCACAAGAACCCATTTCATATCCATCATATTAGAGAGAAACAACCCGAATGGCTGCCAAGGTGTGGGTTACTAAAACTCTACCCCTCTTGAGTAAATGGAAAATGAATTCCAACATTTGCTTTTACTGGTATAATTTAAGTCCCATACCTTATGCTCCAGAAATTCTGATACACATTTACACAAACACACCAAGAAATAAGCACAATATTCACAGCAGCTCTGTCTGCAGTGAAGAACTGCAATCAAATGTTCCACGACAGCAAGAGTAAGAGCACAGAGAAAGGAACCCACATTTATTGATTCAGACTTAACCTCAGACACATGGAAAAGAAATCAGAAAGCATGATTCCATTTATAAAAGGCCAGAGATTTGCAAAACCACAGTTATGTCACTTAAAAATATTTGAAAGATACAAGTGCGTATCAAAACAGAAGCTCAAAACATGATGCTCAAGACAGAATGCCTGTGAGGAAACTTTAAGTGGGGAGCAGGAAAGTTCCATTTCTGAACCCAAATGAAAGGTTCACATTAAAAGTCACTCAAAGCTATACGTTAAAGAGCAGATGTGGCTCAGTAGTGGAGTGTCTGCCTAGTATTCCCAAGACTCAGGCTTGGTTCCACTACAGCTCAGCCTAAACAAATAAATACTTTAACCCAGCATCATGCATTTCATAATAAATTTAAACGACTTAAAACAATTCCAAAGAACTGTTTCATTTTGCTCTTTGCTCTCGGTTAAAAACAAATGCCTTGGGCTGGAGAGATGGCTCAGTGGTTAAGACACTGTCTAGAAAGCAGAAGGTTCTGAGTTTGGGCCCCAGGTCCCAGGCTGAAAAAGCAGCGGCTTGCACTTCCAACCTGGAAGGAAGAGCCTGGAAAACCCAGAGCAAAGCAAAAAGCAGAAGCAATCCAGGATGATTCCTGAAGTCACCCTTGGCCCTCCACAGGGACACACACACACACCAATCAATAATTTTTTTTTTTTTAAAAAAAGAAATGCCTTTGCTTTAAAGTGGTCGTTTAAGTGTGCTAAAAATATTAGAATCTGGTACTTTCAGGGCTAATCTTAAAGCGAACACACACACGACATTTATGTGTGCTATACCCTAAAATCTGCACGCCAAGTTCCTTTCCAAAGTACTTAAATCCTTAGGCTTGATGCAGAAATACAGATTTTATTGACTTGTGCCCACACCACTTTAATTCACATCATTGGAAATTGTAACCCATATTTAATGAAATTCTTATGTTCTAGTGACAACAGAATTAAGACAAGCATAGCAAGTGCTAAATAAACACTAAGGAAGCTAACTCATTTAAATATGGTACATGGAATTTCAATCTTAATTCGCCAAATAAGATCCCAAAAACAGATCTCTGGGAACTTCCCTCAAGGCAAACTGTAGACTGAAAACTCCGACCAAGTACCTGAATTTGAAGGGGACCAATTGTGGCTTTGGGAAAATTTTGACTCGCCTTATAAATTAGCCCAACACTCATTTCAAATTACGTTCTAATTCCTGCAGCGCACGCGAGCCCTAGACCGCCGCCCGCTCCACAAAACGGCTGTGAACCGTAAACCGCCCCGAGTCCTGCGTTTCCCCGAGAGCCCGCCCGCGCCGGGCCGCTGCGAGCAGCGGGGTAACTGTCGCGAACCGAGCGGACACTCGGCGCCGCCGCCCGCCCGGACCCGTCCTCGCCGTCCGCAGGGGGAGCACGGAGAATGGGGTACGCGGCGGCCCCGCCACCTCCCGCGAGAAGAGGTACCTGAGTTCGCGCCGCAGCCCTCCGCCCAGTGGATCCGTCACCCCACTTCCGGGTCAAGGCGCCGGGGTGGGGGGAAAGAGGCCCTCCTCGACCCGCCGTCTCCGCCCACCCCGCTGCGCGCCTGAAACTTCCGGAACTCTTGTGTCAAGGCGCGGAGGATTCCCCACTTCCGGTCGTCTTTGGCCCGCCCCGCCTGAATTGGCTGGAGGACGGCCGGCGGTTGTGATTGGCGTAGCTGTGACGCCAGTCTTCGCTGCTAGGCGGCCGTGGCGCGCTGAAGGTTTCCGCTCGCTCGAGCCGCGCTCTGCGAGTCCCGGAGGCTTTAACCATGGTGGACTTGACCGAGCTGCCCAAGACGCGTGTCACCGCCAGCATGCTGCCGCAGTTCATCGACCGACTCGTCTGCTTCGTGGGGAGGATGGAGAAGGTGCGCGGGCTGGGCGGGACAGGGGCGGGGGAGGGGACCCCAGGGGACCCCGCGATCCAGGCCTCTGAACACTGATCGAAGAAACTTGGCAACTTACTTACCTGCAGAAAGTGACTTGGGCGGCCCGCACACCTGGAGTCTGCGGTTTAGCCGAGCTTGACATGGCTTCACGGATCCTTGCAGAGACACAGAAGCCGGTTTATCTTACTGTAGCCCTCTCGTTCTTCACGTGAAAACCCGGTGCGAGGCCTTGGATCGCTGGCCGAGACGGCCGCCCGGGGGAAGCGGGTCCTAAGTCGCTTACTAACGCCGTCACTCACGCCCCCAAGTGCAATGAGATGGGGAAACTGAGCCCAGGTGTTGGCGTGTTGTGTCGCCCTGTGCTGGAGCTAGAGGCCACGCGCGCATGTAAAACCAGTCTGCACTCTGTTAGTATTAGTCGTTGCAGAACATGAGATATGACTGCCATTTCTTTTACTTCATCAGGTCTACTATTTAAACCTATCTTTAGAGAGAGATACATACTCTCTCTAAAACTAAAGTGACAGTAGAAGCCTTCCTTTCAGGGAGCAACCATACAATTGCCAGATTTTGTAAATGTTAACAAAAACACAGGACCCATGTGACACTAAACTATTCTTTACCAAGAATTCAAAGTTAACTAGGCTTCCCATGGCTAGATCTGCTAAAATGACATAATTTAAACCATATTGTTCAAAACATGATTGCTTAGCCGTCCGCAAAGTTAAAGCCGATTGTTCATCTTTAGTCAAAAATAATTTCTTCTATCTTGATGAAATTATTAAACATTTGTTTTTGTAATTTTTTAAACCCTATTTTCTTGTTTTTTTTTTTTTTTTAGATCCATCCCACTGGAAAAATGTTTATTCTTTCAGATGGAGAAGGAGATGTAACCGTTGAGCTGAAGGAGCCAGTATGTTTGTGTTAAAACTGTGATGTATTATTAGTTTTATATATTATTGGTTCCGTTTTTGGAGTGAAATGTATAAAGGATGGGCTTGTAAAACTTTTATGACTCTAAAGTTAAATTTATATCATCATCTGTATTACAGTTCTCTTTAGAATTTTAACTGGTAAAATGATACTACCCCATGATTTTCAAATACATCACTTAAGTGTTGGTTGAATAATAATTCTTGTTCTTTACCTGTATATATTGCACAAGAAAAACTCTTCGAATGATTTCCTCCTTGTTCTTATTGAAGAGTCTTTCCTTTGTGCTTTTCACACAGCTTTACACATTTTCTCATGCTCTCTTTTCCTTTTTACACTTCTTTTTTTTTGTTTTTTTCTTTCAAAAGGTCTGTGTTGCCAAGCTTGGCCTTGGAGGCCCTGGCTCAAGTTATGCTTTGCTTCAATCTTCAGAGTAACTTTTGCTACTCCACTCTTGTGTGTGTGTGTGAGAGAGAGACATGTTTTTAATTGCTTATTTTTTAATTTTATATTTAATGTGCTTTTAAAAACATTAGGCCCCCAGAACTTGAACACTAGTCAAGTGCTCTACTACTAAGCTATATGACCCAACTCATTTCTTCATCTTTTCTAAAGACAAATCCATTTGCTTCTTTTCCCCATTCTTTTATTTTTTTCAGTGTTGCATACATGAATATAGTGAATTCATAATATTTTCAATTTTCACTCCTTAGTCCCAAGTCCCCAACCCCCTCCTTTTCCACTTACAACCCTTCATCTGCTCTGCCTCACTCCTTGCGGCTTTCAAACCTTTCACTTCTGGGGCTCATTGTGTTTCATGTAGTTTGTCTTTGATGACATATGCCTGATGCGTTTCTTGCTCCAGAAAAAGATCAGTGGGTATGTACCCTTGAGGAAAGCATCCTCATCAGCCTTTCAGGGGTGTAGAGATCTTTCTAGTTTCATGGTGAGATGTTGAGATAGATCCCCTACAATTCTTGCATAAATACATAGATTGGCCATGAAATCTTGTATATCGCAACTCTCTTATGTCCAGGAGATAATGTCTGGCTTACCACACTCTCAGTTCAGGCTCTTATAATCTTACCACCCTCTCTTCCTGGATGCTTCCTGAGACTTGGGGTGGGGGTGGGAATGTGTGAGGTATTTGTGTCCTGTTTAGGGGCAAACAGTCCACAGTCACTTAGCTCTGCATTTTGGAAAGTTGTACTTTCAGCAATAACCTCCTGTTGTAGAAGGAGGTTTCTGGGTTGAATGCTGAATGCTTTTCCAACTTATGGGGTCATTTACTCTTTCATTGCTTTATATAGAACATACATTAAAATGTTATGGGTAGTTCTCAATGAGTCTTTTCAAGCAAATCACTGCTTATATGAATTCTCAATATCTAAATAAGTTTATTTTCAACTTACCTTACCTTACCTTTAGATACGTTATGCGAAAGTAACAGGACTTGGAACATTCTGCCAGTTATATACTTAAATAATTTTTTTTTGGCAAGCTACAATTCAGTTTTTACATTGTTAAATTTTAAATAACGTTGCCAACAGTGAACACTAACACAGTGTGTTGACCACTAACACAGTTTGAAAAATAAGTAAACGGTGTAACAGTTTCCAAGCTAATTTTCAATTGAGAAGATGAATATACCCCATTGATAGATTGTTCCCTTTTTCAGCTTGATGAAGAAATTTCTGGAATCGTGGAAGTAATTGGAAAAGTAACAGTCAAGGCAACCATCATGTGTTCATCTTATGTCCAGTTTAAAGAAGACTTAAATACTTTTGGTAAATAAAGCAGTGTTGTTTAGTAGTTTTATGTAAATAGAAGAAATACTTTTAGTCTTGGTGTTGATCTTAAGTGTCAGTCCTCAGAGGGAGAGAAACCTGCTTTTAAAGTCTGTGGTTGCTTGTAGGTGAAGGAAACTATATGAAGACTAGCATTTTATAGAATGAAACATCTTTAAAATAGGATAAGGTTAATATTATTGATTTCAGTATTTGAACTGAAAGCACAGAACAAGGCAGTAACACCTGACTAGAACCAGATAGAAAATGCCTGGACAAGGAACAGTATAAAAAGACAAATACATAAAAAACCTTTAAATAATAATGTTACAGATTTCTACTATATAGTAAATGTTTATTTAAATGTTTCTTTCAGATCTTCCACTTTACAGTGAAGCTGTGAAAATTATCAATGAGTTTCCTCAGTTCTTCCCTTTAGGAGTTATGGGACAGGAATGAGCTGCTCGAAGATTTTTGTATGATTGTAAGTGAGTGCCACTGAACACTATTGAAGAAAACCTCCTTCCATATTTGAGGAAAAGACTCCTATAATTTCTACTACTTAATCTTCAGATTTTATTTCCAAAACTTTAGATACGATACTGAACAGTTATAGATAAAGGTATATTGACAGATTTCACTTGCTAAATCCTTTTCTATTTTGAGGAGAAAAAAAAATGCCCCTCTAGTATATGTTCTGAATGTAAGAACGAAGCATTTGGCCTGGGTTTAGATTTCTAATGTCTTTTAATAAAAAATTTGAAATGACACATGTTTTTGGTCATTTGTTTTTATTTTTTTAGTCTTTGCTAGTTGGGTATTGGTGTTAATTGACTCTTGAAAGCTGAGCTCTTGGCAGACGTGTGAAGAATTAGTAGTGAAGGCAAGGCCTGAGCAAGCTGCAGGAGAAGCTTTTAATTGATGTGCGAGATCCATTGCCTGGTAGATGGGATTACTCCCCGGCTGGGGGATGAAGTGCAGAGAGCTGGTTCAGTAAGTTGGCATCCTTTAAGCATACTCTGGCAGACTTGCAGTTTGGCAAGTGAGGAGGTTTGTTCCTCAGCAATTCATTCCTGTGTTACAGAAAAATGATAAGCAGGCCCTTGGAAATGCAGAGTAGCAAGGCTTAACTCGCATCTGTACTAGCCTAAGGAGAATTCCTTTCTTTGAAACTAAGCACAGTTTTTTGTTCCACTTGCCTTTTATATAAATACACACACACACACACACACACACACACACACACAATTTTCTGACCTTGAGAATTCTTACCTATGCAGTTCAATCCCTCCCCTTCACAGGTGGCTCAGGCTTCTTGCTCCTGCATTTGGGCAGGCTAGATTACAAAGGGAGAAAGCAGGATGAAGAACATATTGCACATGGAGATCACCACTTTAAAGAAACACTGCATATGACGGTCACCATTTCACCAGTGGATGTAGTGTGGCAATTCCCTCAGCTTCTGGTATTTGGTATGAACTCTTGCCACGCTGGTGTGTGAGCTGTAATGGGGAATTATAATTAAAAATAAAACCGGTTTCCTTGAGTTGTTTGGTTTTGTGGTCATAGCAGCAACATGAGCTCAAACTGCAATAGAATTTATACTATCATAAGACAGGTTATTTAGCTTACTGATGATGTGTCATTTCCATGGTAATCCTCAGTACGAGAGGGATTATAGGTTCAGACATTGGTGTGTGTGCTTGGTGAGGGCAAAGGAGATACAGAACAGGTAGTTGAGAGAGAAATACTAGCAAAAATCAGAAACAAAGGTTGTAATTGCCCTGAGTACTATCCTATTCTGTTAAGAATATGCTAATGCATATATACATTAAGCAAATGTTAATGTTATACTTATATAATGTCAATTGATATACTATCTGTAGTTAGGTGGTTAACATTATGACATGTTACGAGATACAAAAGACTAAGCATTTGTCAAGGAATTTTGTATTGTATATGGGGAGAAAAATAATGTTTTTGTGATCATACATGGGATAATTAACGTTAGGTGCTTTAATGTGGAGATTAAGAAGGGCAAGAATATGTGATTTAGTGCCAAGTGACCAAGGGTACTAAATTTGTGTGATAGTTAAGTTTGGAAACTTTGATTGGACCTATGATTAACTGACAGTACAGCCATCATACCACATGAAGAGACTGTCTGGACTAAGGTATTGGAAACACGGTGACCAACTGTAAATGTAGGTGGCACCTTCTGGTAGTAGATCAGGTAAAAGTTAGTATGAGAAAGAAAAATTCTTGCCCTGTGTGCAAGCTCATCTTTCCTGTTGCCATTCTGTACTGACACAATCCAACTTTATGAACCCTCCCATGTGATTGAAGACTAGAGACACTGGAATCCTCCAGCCTTCAACATCAGATTGGGACTACTGAGCTACACAGCTCCTGAACCAATTTTCTTAAGGATTTGCTCAACCTCCAAATCCTTATTCTTTGACAAAGAATATTCTGTATCATAAAGATTATTCTTTGATACTCAAAGTGATTTTGATGAATGAAAAGAACAAGCTGAACACCTTCTATAATTTGTAAAGTTCTCTTTTTATTCTGGATTTTAAAACAAAAGAACAAACTGAATGCCACTTTCTGTGATTTGTAATGTTACTCTTTAGTCTGGATTTTAAAACTGAGTATATCAGGAATTTTGACAGAATTGGTCTTTTTGTTTTTCTGTCTTTATACTACCATTGTTCTTTGTATGAAATTCTTGTCTGTCACTGGTACGGCTTAAATTTGAGGTGTCTCCCCACAGATGGTTTTGATAGGTTCTGGAAGCCATAGATGTGGCCTAGTTGAGAAAGTAAGTTAACTGGGGACATGTTGTCAAAGGTGATACCTACTTAACCTTTCCCCGTGCTCTTTAGAGACAGTGAGATCTTGTCTAGACCTTGACTGGCTGGAGATTTGAAGGATGGCATGTCTGATTATTCACCTGCTCTTGGCATGCTGGAAGCAGGATGATAGCCCTTCGTTCATCTGTGATTTTAGGTAGTCTTTGTTTCTCAGTCTCAAAGTAAGTCCAGCTTTCTCCTGTCTGGTTTGCATATGAAATGTTCCTGTAGATTCATGCATTGAGCATTTGCTTCCCCCATCTAGGGACTCTTATTTTAGGAGGTTCAGGAAACTAGGAGGTAGAGTCTACTTGATAGTTGGGGATATGTCTTTGATGGTATCTCGTCCCGTTTTCTCCCTTGCATTTGGCTATTTGTTTACAATGCAGTGAACAGTTCTCTGCTTGCTCCAGCTGACCTAATATTCTGTTTTGTCATTTGAAACCATGGAGCCAACTATGGCTGAAACTATCAGCCCCCAAATCTTTCATCATTTAAGTTATTCTCAGGTATTTTTGGTCACTAAGACAAGAAAAGTAATACAATCATTAAGAAATTGGGGAAGAGGGCCAAGAGAGAAAAGGTATAGATATAGAAAGTGCTTGTGTGGCCAGGCACATTCTGGTGCATGTGCACATGTGCCCACCCACATGAAAACCACATCTATAAAATATATAAAATAATTCCAGTGCTATATTGATATAAATTATATGAAAAATATTTAAATTAACATCAATTTCAGCTTTGATGACTCTAATCTGTATATTAAGAAATATTTACATAGTAATGATAAAGCATTTTATTATATGATTAAATGAATACAGTTAAATTATAGTTCAAATGAAGGATGTCAGCTAGTCTCAATAAAGTGATCATTCCTCAAATCTGTGCTAACCTCTCAGTGCTAGTAAATGTTGAGAGTGGGCTGGGGAGATGACTTAGTAGTCAAAAGTGCTTGCCATACAAACAAAAGGACTAAAGTTTGGATCCCTAGAGTCCATATAAAAATGCTACATGGGCATGATTCTGTCACTGTAATTCCAACCCTGGAAGGTGGGTCCTGCGAATCCCCAGAGCAAGCTAGCTAGGCACATTAGCCCCCGTGGCACACTTTGGGCTTAGAAACCAGACTCTAAACAATGCAGTTGGATGAGCAATTAAGGGTGATTCCTGATATCACTCTCACACTTCCATATGCATATGCATTCTGGTGCATGTGCACATGTGCCCACCCGCATGAAAACACACACATGCACATACATACACATGAAAAATAGTGGGAAATGTTTAGGGTGTTCTCAAATTGGACTAAGTGAATCTAGGATCTTGTTTTATGTCAGATGAATTTTTTTCCTAATGATTACAATACCATGTCTCATATTACTTTTAAGCTCCTCACCATAAACACCTGGATGTCCCATTAGCACTGCATTTTGAATGAGTGTTGTCTGGACATGGAGCCTCCTGGTAATAGTTTCTTGCCAAGATTTCATTGCAGTATTATTCATATCTTGTACAGTTCACTTACTCTAAGCATATAATTAAATGATTTTGGTGTGGAGTTGTACAACCAGCACTATAATGTATTTTAGAATATTTTCATTACCCTAAAAAGAAACCTCATAGCATTTACCTGTTAATATTGTATACCTAACAAGTACTCGGCAGACTAGAGTATCGTGAATGGTGAAGGAGAGTTTCAAATATTACATAAACAGTTTTCTCAAGCGCTCAAAGAACATTTGTAAGTAAGGATTAAGGATGGGTCAAACACGGACATTAGTTTATAATATAGCGTACTTCATGTCTTAAAACATTTAGTTATAAAGAGAAAATAAGTAATATTGAAAAATAAAAACAACCAAACAAATGTTAAAAAAAAATACTGAGCTTTGGAACTTTAAGTCTTCAATTTACTAGGACAATCAAACTTTAAATTGTGAAATGAATATCACACAACCTAATGCTTTGACCTAATAAATTTCAATTGAAGTACCAATTTTACAGATCTTGTTTAGTTTTGTTTTGTTTTCAGGTAACAAATTATACAGATCTGAAAACAACTCTTCAAAAGGCAACTTGTATACTCTGAATAATGAACTGGTGTTAGTTACTACTGAATATATACAATTTAGGGGTTATCTTTTTAAGGTATTAATATATGTTATTTTTCAGCAGGCGTTTTATGTCAAATCCTAGCCTAATTACTAAAGATACATAGAAAAAGTATCTATGAAATCAGTCTATGACATCTTACTATTAAATATTTGACTCATCTAAGGTGTCAAAGAAATATACCTTACTTACCAAATTATTAGGTTCTATTCTGTGAAAACTCAACTTGGTTTCTTTATTTATTTTACTTAGAATTGTATTCTGATGTTATAAAAATTTTTACATCTATGAAGATGTAAAAGCTAGAGTACCAGTAAGCCTGTATTTTTACTTAATTTCTGATAGTGATGTTGACTTTAGCTAAATCATTAATGTTGCTTTGATCTTATTTGGTATGCAGCATGGGGTTATGAGATAGCTAATTGATACCAAAGTTGTAAACTGTGCACAATATAATATTTTCATCTTCGTTGCAAGAGTAAGAAGTATGGTTAATATAATATTGTTTCTACTCTGTATATTACAGAATGTTAGCTGTAGAGCATAAGGTTCTACAGTTTTTGCTCATTTTAAAAAACGATTTAGGCTGAAATAAAATGACTTCTTAAAAAGGTTTTATTTATTACTTGGGGTGGGGGAGAGAAAGGAGATATGCACCATTATGAGCTTCTAGGGATTGAACTCAGATTTCCAGGTTTGCAGGCAAGCACTTTACTCACTGAGCTATCTCTCTAGCCCTAAAATGTTTTTTTTATTTATTGACAGAAAATGGTTCAACATGTTGAGTGAACAGACAAAGATCAGGAGACTTTAAGACAGTAAAATCTCAGTGCTATAATGTGGACACACACAGATGTCTTGATTAGTCCAAGCAACTACTCATGTTCCATAGAATTTGAATTATTACCCAAGAGAATGTTATACTATGAAATGCTAGGATAATAAGGTTTATATAATGATAATTACAGATAGTTCATTGAAAGATTACTTGAATTTTGAAAGATACCAGCAGGAAGGTGAATAATATGTAATTAAATACAATATAATTATTATATTGAACATTTATTTAGGAAATAAATGTTCTTTAGATACCGGTATCTTTTTTTGTCAATTCCCTCCAGTTATCACACTATGCTAAATTGCCAGCCAAATTCTGTTAAGTGTATTTAGTGCTAACTAATAATAAATCATGAACTACCTGTACTGAAATATTTTCATATTTTTCTTTAAGCATTATGAAAGCATTGAGCCTGATGAGACAATATACCTTTATATTTAAGAGGTACATCTGTCCTTTAAAATGATGAGTTCTTTTAGCAAATTATTTCTCCCATATGCCTAAGCAATGTAATGGTTTAGTTGGTTATATATTTGACCTTTATGAGAGGCAGACAGACAAGATTTGCTTCACTTTGGAACCTCTTTCAAAATGACTAAATATTTTCCAGATGAGTGTACTAGAGACCAGAAGATGAAGGAATTAGAAACCATCGCTTCCAAGCTAAGAGATTTTGTAGATTTCGTTTTCTATTGAAACCCAGTGAACTAAAAGAATGGACCCTCTGGGCAATTTCCTTCACTTGCAACAGTACACATAAATCATGAAAACAACTTGAGAGTAAATGTGATATTTATTTATACTGTTCTTGCTTCCAAAAGAGAATTTAAGACAGCTGCACTGATTTCTGTCTTTTCCTGTTTTCTCATTATAAATGTACAGTGAGTTTCCCAATTGTAAACCTGAGACACAGTGAAGCAGAATGCAGCAGTTTATAGTTACCATTTATCGCTGATCACTCATCTGCTGAAATTGGCAATAACAGACTTTGTAAAGAACTCAAATATCACATTCAAGATGAATCAAATATATTGTGTTACTTTCCTTCCTTTAATCTCCCATCCTATAATTTAACCTTTCTGAGGTATAAATTTAAGAATATGTTTTAAACAATTCAGGGAATACATTATAGAATATATGAGCCTTAAAACTCTATCTAAGATGATGTGCTAAAATGAAAATAATAACTCCCTGTTTAATCTGTGACTCAGATTGAATGTTTAAAGTAAAAAGTGCCAAGAAACACTTGTAAATTCCATGATTTATATATGCATCTATGACTTTATTAAAGGGAAGTATAGGATTATATAGTCTAGGCATGACTATAAGCAGTATATGACATATTGCAGAAAATCTAAAAGTAGGAACTAGATATAAGTTCTCTGCTAATTTCTCTCAGTAAAAAAGAGGTTAAAAATTGCAGGAATTTGAAGAGAGAACACATAATACAGTTCTTTGCAACAACACAGAACAATGGACTATCTAAAAATAGATTTCAGAAATGATCAGGATCGATGCATTTAACTCTCAACATTTTTGTGAGTTGCAATCATGAAGCCAATGACATTTAGAAATAGTACTGCTGCCTTCTGTGTTCTCAACACATTCTAAATTAGGCTACACATCTCGTAATCACAAGATATGATTACAAATAGCAATAATCATTCCAAAGCAAATTATATAGTGGCACAGAAAGCATTTTCCTTCCAACAGAGGAAGTGAATTACCTCACTCATATACCCAGCAGGTTATATAATAAAGACTGCAGACTTGAAAATGAAGAAGGAATGTATGCTAGAACAGCAAATGATTGCACGAAAAGTAGAGA
Organism: Typhlomys cinereus; assembly: GCA_023101885.1. Classification (NCBI taxonomy): domain Eukaryota; kingdom Metazoa; phylum Chordata; class Mammalia; order Rodentia; family Platacanthomyidae; genus Typhlomys; species Typhlomys cinereus. Next base: position 2,543,337 of record JALPQD010000214.1, read on the forward strand.
CAGATGCCTTTGTTTAGACAAAACATCAGAGTATTGATGAAAAACAGTATAAATGTTTATGAGATCTGGAATTTTTCTAACAGGCTAATTTACTAATTTCTGTGACTTTTTTGTCCTTTTGTTTTTATCTTCTTGAGGCAGCTATGTAGCTCAATGTAACTTGAATTCTGTGTAGCCCAGGCTGGCCTGAAGTTTGTAATCCTCCTCCTGTCTGTACCTCCTGAATGCTGGATTAGAGACATAAACAACACATATGGCCTCCATAGCTTCTCATAAGGATATAATCTTATAAAAAAAGAATTTCCTTTAGAAAGAGCCTACAAATATTACAACTGCGTTACACAGCAATACTGTATAGGAAATGTACACTTATGCAAGGTTATATATAGTATATATGTTGTAACTATAGCTGCATATTGCAATTACATAAAATACACTACAACTTTGATGGAATTCTTAGCTAGATTCAATGTCTAGAAAGAAATATCACTATTGGTTTTAACCACACATGTTAGAATTGCCTGGAGCTACCTACTTCAAATTATTTATGATATAAACAATCTTCAGGAAGTTGCCATGCACCCAAGTGATTACCTTATAATTAAAAGAAATTGGTGAAGGAATCATTTTCAGTATTTCTCAGCCTGGTAAAACCTCTCTAAGCAAATATTAAAACTTATGGCTCTTATATTTCCTAGCCTAGGATCTGGAAAAACCCTCCCAGAACCTGAAACCCCATCAAGAATCATAAAGAGAATACCAAGTGTGCTCTGATAATTTACTAGAATTCCCTACTCTTCTGACTTTCCAGGATATCACAGAATTGGGGGGAGAAGCTGAAGGAAAACTTTGTTGGATGTGATGGAGTATGCCGTAATCCAAACGTTCAAGACATTTGCAGGATTGTGAGTTCCAGACCAGTGGAGCAACCAAGAGAGGACTTGTTAAAAAACAAACAAACAAAAAAAAAAAAACAAAACAAAAAAAAACACAAGAATCTCAGAAGGAAAAGGTGGGGAGAGCAAAGGGTGTGTCTTTCCTTTGTGCTTTTGGAGTTTGACAATGTGCTGGTTCTGTCAACTTGGCTGGATTTAATGTCATTAGGAAACATTCCTCTTGGAGGGGGGTGTCCCAGAGCTGTTAAACTGAGGTGGGAAGGCCCACTGTGAACGCGGTTAGTGTCCTGGATTGTGTAGCACACGGAGGCTGACAGGAATGCCGCATGTCTCGCTCTCTTATTGCAGTCAGTGTGACTAGTGGCTTTCCACTCTGCTGTCTTGCCCCTGCGCAGGATTCCTTCAAACTGTGATTCAACCTTTTCCCAGCTGCTTTTGACAGGTGATGTGAGACTAATTTAATGTATCAACTTGGACACAGATAGCTGACAAAACATAATTTCTGGGTTTGGCTATGATGATGTTTCTGAAAGCGATTAGCATTTGAATAAGCTTTTATATATTTAATAATTTAGAAAGGACAGAGAAAAGGCACACATGGCAGTCACAGGACAACTAGTTTTGAAAGTCAGTACTTTCACTATAGGCTCAAACTCGGGTTGCCAGTTAGCATGCAGACATCTTTACCTGCTGAAACATCTTGTCCCAAGATTAGTATCCAAATCAGTAGACTGAGTAAAGATCCACCACCAGCTAGACATAGTGGCACGTGCCTGTAGTCCCAGTACTTGTAAGACAGAAGCAAAAGTATTTCTTTCTTTTGAGTTTGAGGTCAATCTAGATTATTTAGCAAGAATGTCTCAAAATACAAATATACAACAAAATACAAAATACTTACCTAAAAAAAAAAAAAGAAGAAATAACCACATATGTGGGTGGATGTCCTCCAACTCTGGATGGAATAAAGATGGTGTACCATCTCTGGTACCAGAATAACACTGGGAAGGAGAATGAATCCTCCCTGGACATCAGCATCTGATTCTGTAGACAAGCACTAATGCTCTCTGTTCTTAGCTCAGCCTCAGTCTGTGAGGTACACCTTCAGTTCCCCTGCTCTCTGACGTCACACTGTGCACTGATTACTAACTTGGCTTTTCCATGGCTCTGTCTTGAAGTTCATGGCCTACCATGGGACCTATCAGCTCAGAAATCATGTGAACTACTTCCTGTAGCAAATCTACTCATAATCTCTCCTGTTCATTCTGTTTCTTGAAGAATACTAATCTTTATTATGAATAAATTTTCTATTCAAAATTCAACTGAAAAGTCATTATGGAAGAAATCTGTTTCTGAATAGCTCACCCACGGGGCAAGTGAACATCCTTTTTCAATGATTTACTCTTAACCAAATCAGCCAAGCTGGGTCACTTTTACCTGTCAGTACATGGCATGTACTCTCAAAACAGGAAACTAAATGCTATCCCTAAAAATGGGATTCTAACTATAGTAGAAACTAGTCAGAAACAAAGTAACTACTCAGGACGACACTAAATGGCAAGATGATCAAGCACAATGTTATGACAACCTGGACCAAGACTTTGATGTTACCATTATTCTACCACATCCTAACTATAGCCACTGTTTTGTGAATGCAGTGATGTGTGCAGAACCTGGTTAGACATTGAGAGGCAAATTATTACTTTATCAAAAACAAGTACTTAAGTCTGGAACATAACTCCAAATATACAGTGTTACTTCTTTTGAACTAAGTACTTTATACAAAATAAAGCCTCCAAACCATTTACCATCAATGACACTAATTTTTGAAGATTTTTTATGATTGTCCTTTTTCACATATTAGCAGCACCCTATCTTAGGTAAGAAAATCAAATCTGGGAGGTTTGGACCAAGGTTATTTAGTAACTAAGTGAAAATCAAAATTGTGACTAGAAACTGGGAGATGTTTTAGTGGGTAAAGTGCTTGTTGTACAAGCAAGAGGACATGAGTTTGGATTCCCCACACCCACGTTAAAAAGAAAACAGCTGGACACAGCAATGAGGGTGCCTGCAATCCCAGTGTCGGGGCAGGAGGGGTAGAGACAGGTAATCAGATGCCTGAAATCCACTGGCCAGCCAGACTAGCCAAATTAGTATCTCCAGGTTCAGTGAGAGACTCAAGATATAAGATAGAGAGCAAACCAGAAGGACACCCAAAACTATCCCCTGGCCTCCATGTTTATGTAAACAGATTTGCAAAGGCAGAAAACTGTTGACTTCAAAGATGGGGCTTACAGCTGCACACCCTCCCTTGGTGATGGTCCAGTTTAGATAGTTGTTTCCTTGTGAACAATGAAGCAATCTTTTCAGCTGATAGAAGATGAACAGGAAGGAGCTTTGTTTTCTTTTGAGGATGGGAGACACATGAGGTTAATTAATATGAACAAAGACTGATAATCTTTTTTTAATTTATAAAGTTCCATCTATTGATTTATCACATATGTGTATGGGGAGGTTAGACAACCTGGAGGAATCCATTCTCTCCATCTACCACATGTTCCAGGGATTGAACTTGGGCCACCAAATTTAGTGAAGAACATCTTTACCTGCTGACTCATTTCCCAGGGCTTGATCATTTTTAAAAGAATATTAAAAGCAGTGAGACACAATAAAGAAATCGATCGCATTCTCAGATTTTATGAGAAAGAATCTAAACAGTGAAACCTAATTCAGGATTGCTGAATTTTGTTCTTTAAAAGCATACATCAAGATTGAGAATGAAAATAAATAGGGAGTGCATATACATTCAAGCTGGACAGTTGTTCAAATCAATGCATAGTTCACCCAGAATTAAGTAAGCTACTTTAAAGGACTGTTGTCACAAGATATTTATATTAGAATTGCTAAGTGTCCAGTGTTTAAGATATTGGGAGAACAGGGAACATGTTGCTATGCCATATACTCTGCAGAGAAATGGCTGATACACCCTTTAAAAAGCTAATTGGCAGTATCAATCAAGATGTGAAACACATGAAAGGATTTGAGGGAAATCTGTAAATCTCTAACGGTGGGTAATACATATTTCATACATCATGAACTCTTCAGTTTCTGAGTAGGCATATACAGGTTAATAGGAAAATTATACATGATGTGTGTTTTAGGTGGAAACAAAGCAAGTGGAAGAAGGCTTGCACAGTATGATCTTCTCATCCATGCACAGCTGCAAAGACTGACAAGGACAGAAACATGTAGTTTATGAATAGTTCCATCTGCGTCTGCAACTCTTTGATCAGTTTCCCTTGGAAAGAAAGAGCTGGAGTTTGGAAGGCAGAGCTAAGTGCATGTAGCAATGGAACACAAGGTTAAGACATTCACTTCCTCTTTTATTTTGGAGTTTTTAATTTTTTTAAAATTATAGGGCTACATTATTTTTATCCATCTTTTTATTCTGAGAAATACACATAACATCAGACTTACCCTCTTAGGCCTTTGAAGTAAGGTTCGCTGCTGTTGTACAGACTCATACTGCTGTGAAACCATCTCCTGTTTATCCTGTACAACTGAAGCTATCAAATAGTAAATCCCACATTTCTTTCATTCCAGCTCTCTGCGCCAGATGTCCTTCTTTGTTTCTATGCTCTTCATGAATTTGCATATAAGCGAAATCATAAGATATTGATGTTCCTTGTTTAAATTAGAATAACATCCTCATGTTTTGCTATGTTGAAGCATATGTCAAAAAAATCTCTTTTTAAGGCTATATAATATTCCACTGTACAGTATGTTAGATTTTGCCTATCCATTCATCTCCACATTCCACATTTTAATTATTGTGACTAGTTCTGTTAAAAATATGTTCATGCAAAGATCTTGAGACAGTTTTCAGTTTTCCTATGTATGTGCCCAAAATGAATTGCTAGATATTATAGTAACTCTATTTTAAGAGTTTTCAAGATCTGCCATACTGTGTTCCATACTGGCCGTACTATAAGCATGAATTATTTTTAAAATACCAAACTGTCTACCAAAAAGAAAAGTCAACACTTGGAACTCAGAGGCTTCTTCAGGTCTGATTTTAGCTTTAATATCCACCTAGTACACCTCTCACAATCTGTTTTTGTTTCAATTGATAATTTGCGATTTTGAATGTCCTATTAGATTTCAAATCAGTGATTAAGTTAAAAATGGCCAATAGGGGGACTGAAAAGATGGCCTCTCAAACAGAAGGCCCTCAGCTCAGATCCAAGGTCCCACTGACAGAAATGGCAGTGGCCTGCATTTCTGGCCTTGGTGGGCAGAGGTTTGGAAATCCCAGAGAGAAACAAGAAGTCAGAAGTAATCCAGAATGATTCCTGAAGTCACCTTTGGTCCACCATAGAGACACAGGGTGCCCTCTGATACAAAACAAACAAACAAACAAACAAATAAAATGAATGAATTAATAAATTAATGAATAAATAACCAAATAAATGGCCTATAGGTAAACTATCATTTAGTTGTGTTGCCTAGAATGTTATGCTGAAAAGGTGCACACTCCAATTGTATTCTTTTTAAATTAAAGGAAGAACTGTGGAAACCTTGTTCTAAAATGTTTTTCTTATTGCCCATTTTAACTATAACTCATTTCTACATACTATCCAAAATACAAGTCTCTGATATCAACATTAATCAATATGGGGCAAGAATGTTCTGTACTCAGCAGTCATCAGAGTACCCTTTTCTAATGACTTCTTAAAATGCCCCAAAACACAAGAATGAAAATTCACAGCATCAGTATCAACAGCTCAACTGCTGTGCTAGACTCTGGGAAGAATATTCACCAAGTATAGGGATGGTTCCATTATCTGCACATCCTTGATTCTGAAGGAAATTCACACACACTTCAACTGGACAGGTATTAAGTCAGAAACACTTTTAAGTGCTGTCTTAGGAAATTCCAAGAGGAACAAAGGCAGAAAAGAACAAGGACATAGAGGGGTGTGCGTGAGTGAGCATCATGCTGAAAACTGAAGTAAATGAGGGAAGAGTTTAAATTTAGTAATGAGGAGAACTTGTGCACAGAAGCCCCAGGGGTAGAATGGAAGAAACTAAAATAGAAGTTCTAAGTTCTATTCCCTTCCCTTGGATATATCACTTTTCCCAAACTACAATCTGCCACTTATTCATAGGTCTATGCTGGCCCACATTTTATGCCATCTGTTTTAGAAATGCAGCCCACCTCTAAATGATGTTTTTATCCTCTCATTCTAGCATCTGCTTGCTGAAATCCCATTTCTTTGTATCTGATTCACCTGTCAATCAGGATCCTCTTTCTGGGTATACCTAACTTCTCCAAAGTATCTAATTCTATGCTCTTTCTCTATGGAAATAATTTGGCAATTGCATTTCATGCAAGTTGCAGGATTTCATGAATATGCTAATGTACTGTGGCTATTGAAAAAGAACAAATCAGTGCAAATTGAAGCAGGATTATGAGTTCCAAGTAGTCCTGAGTAAAATAGTGAGCCTCTATCAAAAAAGCCCCAAATGAAAAAGAACAGAAAATCTGGAAATCCTTAGGGAGCTGACATTACACAAGAATTATCCTGTTTCCCTCCTTAGTTTAAGGTTTTGTAATGTGAACTGAGAAACACAAAACAAAACCAACTTGCCAGGTTCGGCAGTGACTCAGAAGGCACTGTATTATTTTTAATGCAGTAATTCTTTTATTTAGGTGATAATTGATTGTCCTAGCAGAACCCTGAAGTGGCAGCATCAATTTCAGTTAAGATGCCGATGGCTGAAATATGATCAACCAAAGCCTCTGCCACTTGGTAAAAAGGAGTGGAAATGATAGGCAGCTCATTAATCATTTATCTGAGATGAATGTGTTCTGGTGCAGACAGGGGGCTGTAGGTGAACCCTGCCAAAATGAGAAATGTCAATTGTCAGACCTCATGCATAATAACTGTGGAGCTATTTTTAAGCTTCTTTGAAGATTAAAGTTATGCCCCTGTTTCCTACAGTTCTATCACATATACTTGGCAATTTTCTATGAAAATTCATTTTTCACTCTGTTCAGAAGTCTCTGATCAAAAAAATATACAACTCGAAGTCTACCAAATACATTTGAAAAGTTACTTAGAAACTTCAGTGCAGTAAGAGGCAAGCCAAAAGCAGTTAAATGGTTTTTGGATTCCTTTCCTGCACAGTATGTTTTATTAGTAAGGATAATATTTATCTTAATTTCTCGGGAATAAGTATAATTTATACTTTGTACATTATTTCTGGAAGAGAAAAACAATAAAATTCACTATACTACATGTAAAAATTATCATTCACCAACTATGTGAGCAATGTTTCAAGGGATAATTATCTCAAATTACTCTGAGAATGTGCCAACTTCATTTCCAAACTGTGTCTCTTTCAACTGGAGAATAAACTTTCTGGAATAGTAGTCTCTCAGAAGGTAAGAATATATCAGCATTCATTGAAAGAGATACACAAACTACTAACTAAAAACTAATATATAAAAACTAAGTGGTGCATGTTTTGCAATTCTTCAGGAGGAAGCTAATTCATTCAAGGCCAGCCTGGGACACACAGCAAGACCTTTTATCCAGAAGTGTAGAATAGACAATATGTAGAGAGTTGTAATGGACTCAATGTCTATTTTTCTCCCTTCATTTTTGAGGAATGGAAGATTAGATTTAAGGGATACTCTCCAAAATTTATCAAGTTGCTGTTCATTTATAATCATAAATTATACACCTCCATCTATTTAGTAAACATTTATGTACCATAGAGATACATACTGAGATTTGTGCAAATATTATTCCTGCTTAAAGGGTAAAATGATTTTCCAAATTGAAGATGAAGAACTTTTCTTATGTAATATAAATAATGTTATAGCACAAGAATTCTGTACTATTCAAATTTTTTGAAACAGGTAATTGTTATTTAGCAACACAGTTTTGTCATGTTTGACAATGCAAACTTATTTTACTATCAACAAAATGTGGCTGTAATGTAATATAAATCTGGATATGAATTTTCATTGGCTATTTAAAAATCCAGGTTTTCTTACACACTAAAGTGTCATAAGATTGCCTACACAAATCAAATATTGTTTAAGTAAAAAGATGCAAGTACAATGATACACCTGAAGTCATACATAAATGTGTTTCATGGTTATGATATATTAACCCTTTCAAATGCTCTTGCAGACTATTCTGTCTTTATGATTATGTGTTTTAAGACCTCAACTTGATTAGATTACTATATCTGAATTTCTAATTAGGAAACTACATTAAGGGGCCATTCATAAATTGAATGAGAAAGACTCTCTGTACTGAATTATTATTTCTGGTACTGCATAAATTATTCTTAATGCCTTTTAAGCAAAATTTTATAAAACATTATACTATCAATAGTATATCAGCTAAAAAACATTTTGGAATGGATATCTTCTATTTCCTCAAATTATTGGAAAATAGATGTAAACTTTAAAAGTTCACAATTAAAAACTAAAAGGATCTATTGCTTGGCTTGCAAGAAATGCAAACGTTAAAATGACATTCTGTTCTTTTTTTTTCTTTATTCAATTGTGCGTGTATGCGTGTGCGCGCATTGTGTATGTATATATTTATGTATGTGTGTGTTTGTGTGTGTATGTGTGTGTGCGCGCGCGCGCGCAGAACCACGGACGAATTCGGAAACCACCATGGACGCCTCCACCTCCTCTCTGTTTACTCTGCCCCAGGATTCACAGGCTCTGCCCTATCAGGACCAGAAACGCAGGCCGCCCCCGCTTCCGCCCGGCGTCTATACGTAGGGCCTAGGATCCAAACTCAGGACTTTCCGCCTGCAAGGCAGAGGCTTAACCCCTGAGCCACCTCTCCAGCCCCGACATTCTGTTCTTTTGCACAAATGATAAAGCAAATATAAACACAGATTTAAGTGGATGTGAGTATGCTGAAACTATGCTTGTGTCTACCTCTTTCACTAGACATACAGTTCCTCCCAGACAACTATGGTGTCATCAATCCCTTATCATAAACTTTAGCAAACTCTAGAAGGCACTTGATGTTGTTTAGAAGTATGAGCATCAGACATATTCAGAATTCACCACTTAATATAACCAACTTACTAGAAATGAATTGTAAGACATGTGTCACTCCAGAGCAGACAATGGAAAGAACAGCTTTCCTCTCACAGGGTGGAGCCAAAATGGATGAATTTCATGAGGAAGATGGAGAAAAGTTTGATATGAAGTTATTGTGTGCCATTAACTTTGGGAAAATCACAGTAATTCCTGTAACAATCTTTTGGTGTGCTAAATAGAGAACAAAATCCAATTTCTACCAATTATAAGAGAAAAAGACTATCTATTACTCTAATCCTACAAATATAGAATACGAAACTTGGAAAAACGCTTTCTAAGTAATTCCAACATTTGGTAGTTTCATGATATTAATATAACTTTTGTAATATGTGCTACCTGTATATCTGTTACAGAAAAATATTTACAGCTAAAGAAAAATGTTAGTCAAAATTCTATCCTGAAGACTGTTAAAAGTATTATAGCTCTATAAACAAGTGTCATTCTTTGAAAACTTATGATACATATGATGCTGCATCACTACTTTTTTTTAATTTTAAGGATGAATGCTTGAATATTTAACAAAATTACTTAACTTTTATATATAAAAATACAAAATAACTAAAAAGGAAAGAGAAAGAAAGAAAGGAAGGAAGGAAGGAAGGAAGGAAGGAAGGAAGGAAGGAAAAAGAGAAAGAAAGAAAGGAAAGAAAGGAAAGAAAGAAAGAAAGAAAGAAAGAAAAAGAAAGGAGGGACAGAGGGAGGGAGGGAGGGAGGGAGGGAGATAAAGAGAAAAGGAGAAAGAAAAAGAAAAAAAAAAAAGAAAGAAAGAAAGAAAAGAAAGAGGGCCTGGTGCGACAGTCCAGCAGGTAAGGTGCCTGCAAACAAACGTGGTGGCCTAGGTTTGATCCCTGGAAGGGAGGAGAGAACGGACTTCCAAGAGGTCCTCTGACCTCTACCCAGGCACTCACTATGCATGCATATGCACGCCTCTTCACCTCCTTCTCTCTCATATAAGTGAATAAAATATAAAGAAAGAGAAAAAAATGAAAAAGTTTGATGTTCAAGATTCTCATGAAAACAAAATATTCTATAAATATTATGATGTGACTTGCTTTTCCCCTTTGCATAGTAATGTTCCAGATTCTCTTTGTCAGTAAGAATATTCATATCACACTCCTTATACCCATCATGTAGAACACTGCAAATGGACAGCCATTTTTAAAACGCCATTTTAAAGGATAGTAAGCATTCTGGAAAGTATATTAATATGAAAAATAGAACCTAGCAGAAATGATACTCCAAAGTAAGACTATAAAGTATGCCAACACAATCAGAATTAACATTAACTTATGTGATTACTTGTAGTGGAGTTACAATTTCTACACTGGATCTATTGATATCAACCTGCATGTATTCAATATTTAAAAACACAATAAAATCTTTTATTAAACACTTCTACTGAACATTTTTAGATAAAATATCTTCTTTAATTTACAGTCCCAAACATTAATGACCTAGTAATAAAAATGGGAAAATAATCTGAATCTATTTTCATTCCATATAGAATATAATGGAAAAAAAAGACATCATATAAACTGCATGGTTAGACTTCAAAAACAATATTAAGAAGTCAATGCACAGAAACTATCTTTAAAATGTCACCTTATATATTAGGATTACAAATAAGTATATTTACATGATATGCTTTATATCTTATACTCCATGTTCAAAAAATAGCAAATATTTAAGCTAATTTTATATTGTACTTTAAGGAAAAATGAGTATATATACTTCCAACGTTTTTCTAGAAAAGGTTTATGTTCATTTAAAATTAACAAAATATTCAATTTTTTTCTCAATATTTCAATCACATCCTCAGTCTGATCTAATAGTTCTTAACTTTCATCAGTTCCATCTGCTAACATAAAGCCTCTTAAAACTCCTCAGTTTCAGGCCTTTTTTTCTTCAAAGTCCATAAAATAAGGTGTTTTTCTTTTTGTCTATGGATATAACTTGAAATACAAAATCTGGTTCATTGCCAAGTGTATCACAGATGACAAAGTAGCATGGCACAAAGCCTTTGTCTTGAATCTATTTAGTTGTTTAAAAAAAAAAACAAAACTGAAACCAAGTCCCTAAACTGGCCCCCTATCTTCAGCAACTTATATCTGAAGTAGACTCTAAAGTGTCTTTGGAATACCTAACATCTAGTCTACCTTGAAAAAAAATATTCCAAAACCAGAGGGAATCTAGCAGCAGGGTACACTATACAGATATGCCAAATGCTTTGCTGTATATTATCTTGCATAGACTTTGTGCGCAGCAAATGCTCCTAGATGATGAGGATGCTATGCCAGCACAGAGAGAAGTCTTTAAAGACAAATCAGAACATTGAAAAGCAAAAAACTGAAACTACAAATTTTATATCATGTTCTGAAAGTTTATGTAGTTCTCAGTTGAAAAGATGAAAGTTATAATACACTTTCACAGTCTGGGCTTTTTTTAAATTTTATTTTATTATTTATTCAATTGTGTGTGTGTGTGTGTGTGTGTGTGTGTAGAACCACGGGCGAATTCTGGAATCACCATGGACGCCTCCACCTCCTCGTTTACTCTGCCCAGGGACTCACAGGATCGGCCCTACCAGGACCAGAAACGCAGGCTGCCCCTGCTTCCGCCTGGTGTCTATACGTGGGGTCTAGGATCTGAACTCAGGACCTTCCACCTGTAAGGCAGAGGCTTAAGCCCTGAGCCACCTCTTCAGCCCGTCTGGGCTTTCTTGAGGAAGACAAAAAGTCTAAATCAAAAATTTCTTATATTAAAATGTGTGCCATAGTTTGAGTGTGAGTTGTCCCCCATAGTCTCATGTATTTGACTCTTTAGCTGATGTTAATGTTTGGGAGGTCACAGCAGCTTTAAGAGGCAGAGCCTCGCTGGAGGAAGGCACATCACTGGGAGCAGGGCTTGAGGGTGGGTAGCCCCGCTGTACTTCTAGAAGTCATTCTTGCAGTTGCAGCTTGTTTCCTCTGCCTCCATGATGGCTGCAGTCACCTGAGCTGCTCTGAGGCTCTGCCAGCTGCCATGCCTTTTCCATTATAATGGGCTATCTATATCTCCCCTCTAGAATCATAATATATATACTGATAAAATTTATTTTCAGTGTATTATGGGCTAGTTCTCAATATAAAAACTATACTTTTATCTGAAAGGCATCTAGCTACAGAAAAACTAAAAATGTATTCTGAACCACTGAATTTTATCAAAAGTAATCAAGTTCAGCTTTAAAATATAGATGAGGTACAGTCTGTTCTTGGATATTCCCAAAACTACCTACATAGCATCCATAATTTTGACAAAACCGGAAAAAGTCCTTCCAATATTAACTTTTTAACCCACTAGATAGCACTTATGCTCACACATCAATGTTCATTTCAGCAACACTTGCCCTGTGAAGCACATCAAAATCACTCAAACATCAAAATGCTCATCTGATAGAATGATTTATTTTCCCATTAAAGGAAAGTCATGAGTGACTTGTTCTGAGGTATGTTTTTGAACTGTGAAGGACATCTATTTAAAAACTCCACACTTGAAGATCTCTCTTTAGGTAATATCATTCATGGCTGGACAGTCTCTGCAGGTACCAGATTCCCTGTTGTATCCAACTGCATACATTTACATGTACATGCAGACACAGGGCATTCTGCGTGGTCCCTGGAAAAATTAGGCAAAATAACAGGTGAGAATACAAAATCAATCCATCCATCCATCCATCCATCCATCCATCATCCATCCATCATCCATCCATCCATCCATCCATCCATCCATCCATCCATCCATCCATCCATCCATCCAAAGTCTTCAAATTAGAAATTAGAAAAAAAACACTACAAAGCTTAACTTTGTGGAGAAAGTCAGACATACATAAAAAGAAAAGCTTGTTTTCTCCATATATAACAACATATGTGCTTGCAGTTGAGATTAACAGTTATAAACATGCACATGTTACTAAAGAAGAGGACAGTACCACAGGTGTTTCTTAAGACCAAAGATCAAATATGGTTTGGAGATTTCATGTTTATGTAGAAAAGACTCAATGAAGTAGGTTCCTACATAAAAGTGTGTGTGTTACATTTATAATTCAATTATATGACAAATCATAGGGTATCCAATTACTTATAAAAATGTAAACATATCTCGTCAACCACATTAAATAATGCTAAAGATTTAACCCACACAAATTATTTCTTATGTAAATATTAATTTCATGGTTGACCATCACTCAAGATAACTAATGGTAGAAATGATAATACTATCTTTTTTAAATCAAGTGGCAATAAAAGAAACTCATCCTTTGGCTAGACAGTACTAGCACATGATACTGTTAATAATGTGAACTACTAGAAGGGCTATCTGGTATATGTCCTACAATTCTAAGCTTATCAAAGAAGGAATGTAATGCTTACCTGAACCAACTAAGCATATGGCCGGCATGCCCACCATGCCTACAATTGTGACACCATGTAAACCAGTTATTAAATTGAGCTAATTTTTTGTCCTTGCTCAAATCCACTTTTTCATCTGATTTGGATCCTCCTATGGGAAAAGAAAATGCTCATTTGCCAAGTCACAATATTTAATTTTCTTAAACGGTACCTTTAAAATTTAAAATACAAATTACAGACAATATTGAAAGAGCAAGTATAATGCTAAAATCTAGCACCAAATAAATGATAGTTCACCTACTTTTTAATAGGCAATAAAATGGAAAAGTATAAATTATCAAGATCTATTAAGAAACAATATGAATTTAAAAACTTAATAATTTAAAACCTCTCCATAAAGAAAATCGTTTTCAAGCAAGTTTTCCAAAATATCAGAGACAGGCAATTCTCATTCATACAAGCTCTTTCACAGAAGACAAAATGAAATTTCACATCATATTTCTTGAGGGTAGTACAACTTTGCTAACAACAAAAATGACACAAGGAAGAAAGAAAACAGACCAATTCTTAAACAGACAAAAAGACCAAGTAAAATGTGAGCAAAAATATTTATAGTACCATGGTTCCTACATTTTAACACTTTTTCTTCAATATTAAATATATAAAGGGAATTACAGGGGCTGGAGAGATGACAGAGCTTAAGCCTCTGCCTCCCAAGCAAGGTCCTGGATCCCACATTAAAAATGTTAGGTGGAAATGGTTGTGGTATGCTTTTGGCACTGGAAGGTGGAGCCTGGGAAACTCCATATCAAAGTAAATAGGATATAACACAATCCAGGGTGATTCCTGGAGTCACCCTTGGTCCTCCACAGGCACACACAGTGCCTTCTGATACACATAGACACAGATACTATGCAAAAATAAATAAAAATTTAAAAAAGGGAATCACAAAACTATCGATCTAGCAAAATGCCTATTTTAAAAAATAGTACAAACATAAGCTAATAAGCACTTTATTTGAAACATAAACTCAATCATGGCAGAAACAATCTGAACTTGGGAAAATATGCTATGGAATTTTGTCATACCAGGACAGCTGGAAACAGGTGTTCCCATATTAATAAGGCAAAGAGCACATCGAGGAAGAGGTTTTCGACAGCCAGGGCAACTTGTGACTTTTGATTTAGTCGGTGAACCACTCACACCATATTGACTAAAGCCTCTGCCCTGATGAGGCACAGATGAACAGCTGTAGGAGATTGATTTGCCACAAAAGTTACAACTTACAAACACCTACAAAACAAATGAAAATTAAATGTAATTTAATGTAAACCATAATAAGTTTGAAACTTGCGAAACATTTTAAAGACTTCCTTTTACTTTACAATGATTAGCTCTTGATAAGGTATCTACTTAGCTGTTACAGCATTTGATTTGGTTACTTCCTTTCACTTACCATTGATAAATTACATTCTTTCTAATACCATTGATATTAGTGAAAAATCAAGAACTTTAGATCCCAACATTTTAGAACTATCAAGGATAGTAGAAGTCATGGTAGGTCATAAAAATTACTGCAATTGCTATGGTTTGAATGTGAAATGTTGCCCAAAGGTTCATGTGTTTGAAAGCTTGGTTCCCAACTTGGAGTAGATCCTTCCTGACTCCTCTTGTTTTCCTGACTGTGGATGTAATGTGAGCAGCTGCTTCATGTTCCTGCCGCCATGCTTTCTGTGAAGGGCTCTATTCCCTAGAAATGAATGCTTTTTTTTTTTCTTTTTTTAAAAAAAGGGGCCTTCTCCCCTTGTTTCTTCAGCATTCGATCACAGCAACAAGAAAAGTAACTAAGTGGAGAGTTAGGCGTACACAATAAAGGACTCTCTGGGAATTGGGGGGGAGGCACTGGGGGATGGGGAGGGGGAGGAGGGGGTTCGGGGGGGAGGAGGAGGGAGGGAGGGAACTGGTAAAAAAATTTTAAAATGTATAATTAAATTTTTAATAAAAAAAATGAAAAAAAAAGAAAAGTAACTAATACGCCAAGGCATAACTTCTCAGTCTCAATCAAAATTAAATGATGTAATGTGGACGAAATTTCGTTATAAATAAAGCATTCTGAGTTGAACCTGGGAGTGCAAGGCCTGAAATACTAGTCACTAGGGTGGCTAAGGCTCAAGGACTTAGTCAAATCTTGTCAAAAACAAAAAACAAACAAACAAAAAAAACAAAAACAAAAAACCAACCAGAAAGCAAAAAGGAAGTGCTGGAAATGTAATTTGATGATAGAGTGATTGTCAAGCATGTACGAGACCTTAGGTTCCCTTCCTAGTACCACAAACACAGAAAACTATATTGTTCCTAAGACTGAAATGAGTTAAGAATCCTGTAACACAAAAATGTTAAGAATTTAGAATAAAAAACTTTGTATGAGTGGAAGAAATAAATAAATTAATTTAAAAAAGAATTTAGAATAAAAGCAAAAAAAGGTATTTGTTGCTTTTATGACAAATTCCTCAGCTTTTACTTACTTATCTTGATTAGGAGCATAAAACAGAATTCTACTTTGGCTGCTACACCAATTTTTCAACTTCCTACAATAAGAAAACAGCACCATCCAGTGCCCACATTGAGAATTAACCAAGTATTTAATACTTGAAGCAATGTACTTTATGATATAACTGGTCTCGTATTTTTAAAATTAATGATAGAAGAAAAATTTTCCATGTATAAAAGACCAGATATATATCCTGCTCTACTGGATGTAAGTAATACAAAAAAAAAAAAAAATGCACAGAGAGGGATTCTGAAATACTGGTAAACTTCAGACAGCCTTAAGGTTAGGCTTCCTAAGATTCTCAGGCCTGCTTGTATCTCAGAATAATGTTTAGCTGTCCAATATGATTGGAAGTAGAAAAAAAACAAGAAACAAAATAAGAGCAAAGTGTAGCCTGCAATACACAAAGACATAAATAAGAACCAAATGTAAGTAATAATCCACTATGCTGAATGTTAATATAGTACAATTTGATTCTCTCTAGAACAATCTACTTACCTGTGCTAAAGGC
Source organism: Typhlomys cinereus (assembly GCA_023101885.1). Taxonomy (NCBI): domain Eukaryota; kingdom Metazoa; phylum Chordata; class Mammalia; order Rodentia; family Platacanthomyidae; genus Typhlomys; species Typhlomys cinereus. Next base: position 2,559,820 of record JALPQD010000214.1, read on the forward strand.
TTTGAACTGGGATCCAACTTACTCCTGTGGATATCAAATTCAGCTCGCTTGTGCCAAAACCTCCATGCATCTAATAAATTTCTGTAATTCTCAATCCAATACTGAACCCTTTCATCTTTAAGAACGTCTGAAGGTGAGCCCTAAGAACAAAATGTGAATTATTTTAAATGTTTTAAATGTCCTAGCTTAAACAGAGGATTCAATGCAGAATGTGAGTATGAGTATTTCAGAAGAAATACCTTTTGCCAAAACTGTCTACTAGTGAGCATGTGAATAAAACAATAAAAGCTCCATTAACATCCATAAACTTGGGTTCATTAATGATATAAATATGTGCTGTATATAAAATACTGACCAAGAAAGTGAAATTCTCTTTCAGTTAAGGATGAAGTAGCAAACAATTTACCTCTATGATTGATGGAGTCAATGGTGATGAGAATAACCTTTGTCCCAACTATTAAAACTTCTAGAATCATAAACTGGGTTTACTATCTTGTCCAAATGACAAACTAATACAAAGTCTGACTTTTCTTATCTAGTAATGTACTGTCAACTGAAATGCTGCTTTTGAGCATCCATTTTCAACAGTTTAAATCTGAAAATTCACTCTTACTTTCAATTAAACACACATTTATTGCCTTAAAATAATTTAAAAACTAACAATCAAAAATTCTCTACACTTTTTTCTGTTCTTTTGAATGTTTTGTTCTTCTGTTCTTTTTGGCTCAAAGTCCATAATAAAAAGAAATAATATGTTTTCCTCAAATTTACTTTATACTCAATAAAGATGCCAATTTATGGCCACTGAGAATTTCCTAATGTGACTGCCCTACCTGAAAGCTACGGCATTTGTATTTCATCTGTGTTGCTGTTTTTTTTTTTTTATTCAGTTGTGCGTATATATGTGTGCGTGTGTGTCTGTGTCGTGTGTGTCTGTGTGTGTGTAGAACCACGGACGAATTCGGGAACCACCATGGACGCCTCCACTTCCTCCGCCCGGGGATTCACAGGCTTCGCCCTACCAGGACCAGAAACGCAGGCAGCCCCCGCTTCCGCCCAGCATCTATATGTGGGGTCTAGGATCCAAACTCAGGACCTTCCACCTGCAAGGCTTAACCCCTGAGCCACCTCTCCAGCCCTGTGTTGCTGTTTTTTTAAAGAAGCTTTACATGTTTAGGAGGATATCACAGACAAAGAAGCAAATTGTTAGAGAAAACTCAGAAAACATTTTACTTATAGAAAAGCAAATGAAACTTGCAAGAGCAAATACAATGTATTTTAATATATTTAATAAGAAATAAAAATCTTACTAATTAATTCAATTACTCTAACTATAAGAACATGTAAAAAACTAAATTGATAATTTCATTTCTTAAGTAGACATCTACTCTAGTCCTAAATATGCCAAGTAAGCAGAAGTAAGTACTACAGTAGCAATTCATTAACCTTTTCATTTTCCTTCCATGGCCATAAGAATAAACTAGAGCTGAATTTGATCAATTCCCATTTTTTAAGTCTTTCCTAGAGCTATTCAAATGAAACCTGAAATCAAGCTCCAATATATATTCTGCAAAGGAACATCAGTATACTCAAATTATAAGCTTGGAAAATACCCTGGACTTTTTGTAGATTCACAGAAATAAAAGGCAGTAACAAAAATAACCAGTAAGTAACTTTCAGGAAAAAAAAAAAGGTTTAAAGAAGCTAGATCTCTATAATTTGATTTGAGCACTGCCTAAGAGTCAGTGAAAAAGGCAGTCAACAGAGTCTACAAAGAAAATGGCCTAGACATCAAAACTGGCAGATGATGGCTTTAATAAAATATGTAGTATGAAACAAATGTGTTCAAAAGCCTAATGGAAAAATGTATTTTTAACTAGTGAAAAAACAGGGATTCTGACCTGAGAAATGTAAACTTTAACAAAGAAAGGCTCAGTAATAAACATGATTTAAAAAAAAAAAAAAGCCATACTGGACATGTCAGTATCATTTTGCAGAAGTCAAAGGGGTGGGGGGAGAATGAACCATAACCTACAGAAAAAAAAGAGTAAGAGCTGACTTCTTGTCAGAAAGAAATGGAGGCCACAAGATCACAAGGAACACTCTGAGAGAAAAAACTAAAGGTGACTTAGGTACTTCTGCTAACATTTAAAAGCTTGGAATATCAATTACTACAGAAATAATTGGAAAGAACAAAGACAAATGAAAACAGATAATCCTCATCTATAGGAGGAGCAAGAAACCAGGAATAGTGAATAAATGAAAAATCTGTATTTCTCTTCTTCTCACAATTTATTAAATCAAAATAGGGATATGGTTTGAAACATGAGTTGTCTCCTATAGGACCATGTGTTTGAATCTTCAATAGTTTGGGAAGGTCATGACACCTTCAGGATATGGGGCCTTGCTGGAGGAAGGCACTCACAATGGGTGGATCATGAGGTTGGTTAGCTCCACCCTGCTTCCAGGACAGGTCTGTTCTTAGAACTGGCAGTTTTGCACCTTTCAGTCTCCTTAATGGACATGATTTAGGCCACTTCCGGCTTTTGCCAGCCAGCATGCCTTTCCTGCCATAATGAATTGTATCCCCTCTCTGGAACTGTAATCTGAATAAATATCACCTTTTAAAGTTGTTTGAGCCTTAATGTGTCTCACAAAAACACAGAAGAGAAACTGGTACAAATAGGGTCCATGTAAGTTGGAGTTTTTAACATATGTACAATAAATACTCCATCACTCGATGCTTGTGAAGTGTTAAGTGAATCTCAGAACATGTTATGTGGAAGAAAAATATAAAAAATAATGTGTCAGGTGTGAAATGAAGCACAAAGGGAAAGTACTCAGCTTGGGATGAGTTTAGGATGTGCACTGTCTCATTTAAACCAACTTTACCAAAAACACAAGTATATGAACAAAGAGTCAACAGAGGTAATATAGTGAAACACAGATAGATGAAATCACTCTGTAACAAGGCAGGAAAGGAACAGAGAATCAAAAGGAAAAAGGGCAAACAAAACGAAAATATACAAATAGGATGACAACAGACTTAATACCAACCACATAAATGAAGGAAATATCAACTAAAAAGCAGTAATTATCAGGACAGATTTTTAAAAAGGTGTTTGTTATACACTGCATTTTGCACACATTTTATAGATTGTGATGTTAGTAACCTGTTTAAACTCTATAGTTACGTATCCACTGCTGATTTGAAATATAACATCTCATTCCAGTAAGAAAAAAATGTTAATAAGGAACAACTTTTCTTTAATGGGCAGTGTATTAATATCTTACATAAGCAACTCTGTGAGCCAGTATTAGGTAAGTTCACAGGAAATCAGAGAGAAGGGGCACTCTTTTTGTTTACCCAGGCAAGGCAGCTTTCATATTGTGCAAGAACAAGAGGGCAGCAAAGGTAAAAGCACTGGTACCCTGAAAGGATATGACTAGCTGCAGAGGTATTAGACATGTCAGGAACTGAATTTTTATCATGTTTCCACAAAAGTAAAGCAGAGAGCAGCTTTGCCAGGAGTGTGAGTTTAGTCAGTGGACAGTAAAAGTGTGGGGAAAAAAAAACAAACAACTAGTTATTCAAATCAACATCACTGATAATAAAAAAAGGAATGTGAGAGAATTATAGCACAACTTGTCTTCTGCATTCCGATTGAAATCATAGCTGAGACCAGAAAATGGAATAATTCTCTGTCACTAGCTATAAGAAATAAAGGTCCTCTGTTCCTTTTATGCTTTTTGAACATTCAGATGTAGTTAAAAGTGAAAGAAAAAACTGGATTACCCAATGAAGAAATGTATATTCACTTTCAGCTGAAGAAATAAGAAAAACACAGAATGTGGTTTGGTTTTTTTTTTGTTTTGTTTTGTTGTTTTAAGCTGGTGTCAAATTGCACTAACCTGTAGCATGCAGTAACTTGCAGTCTGGACATCTCCAGTTCTATCAACATAGCTCTCCATTAAGTCCACTCCATCTTTAGTAAGTCCAGTAAGCAAAATTCCTTCTAAATTTCCAGCCTCTTTCATTTCATTGGTCAACTTTTCAATGTATCTATTCAACTGGAAAATTCAAAGTTAATGTTTTAATGCATCCTATTTCACTACAGTCTGCACTTGAAAAGTTCATTTGCAACAATTCATTCCTAATGGAAAGCATTTTAAAAGGGATGCCCTGCCAAATTAAATGTGTACTAAGAAGTCTATATCTACTTTAAATTTCAAGGTAATCCCCAAAATCAAACTTTTTTATGTGTGTAAATATTTTTCTGCACACTTATGTGTATAGGTATGGAGTCTTTCTCAATCACTCTCTCCTTTATTTTCTGAGACAAGGCCTCTTACTAGAACAGCAGAGCAGCAATCCATAGGACTCCTGTCTCTCTCCCCATATAGGAAGAACAGGTATACCAGGCTATGACATTCTTTTATGAAGTGGGTTCTACAAACTCAAGTCTTCATGCTTGCCAGAGATCCCTTTACTGACTGAACCATTTACTCAGTCTCACAATATTTTAAAAATGTTAACATTTTTAATGTTTAACATTATACCATTTATAAAAATATATTATGCTAATTGTTCTATAAAAATACTACAATGGCTTACTTTTAAGAAGTGTACTCTTTTCTACAACATTCTTGTAGTTTATCGCAGCAGTATGTTACAGAATTAAGAGTCTGAATTACAAGTTCAAAATCATAAATAACGACTACATCCTTCAGATTTTCTGAATTCAATGCACCCCAAACTCTAGTTACGACCCCACCATATTCCCTTGGCATGCTGTCATTATTCCAGCATTGTTAGCTGTCTGTGTGCATTTTTCCCTCGCTGAACCCTCAGTTCAGCAGTACACACGAAAATGAAGGAATCACTTAGAGCATCACTAATAAGCTATTTAAAATTTTTTATTCACTTCCAAAACAAATAAAAAGTATTAAGTTAGAATTTTAAACAAGTAATTGAGTTACGGTAGTCAAGTTTACAATCTGAACACAATTATTACTTTTTAAGAATGTATATGTGTATCTCATTGGCACAAAAATTATATGTAAAGATTTGTTTCTTAAAATAATTAAATGATAGCAAATTTTGATCACCTCAAATGTGGAACTAAGTCAGTTCTCACCTGAGCATCACTAAGGAACTTACAAGCAAATGCCACTCTGTCACGGACTGCAACTTTGTTTTCATACTGGAAAGAAGGGGAAAAACAAGGAATTACATCCTATTGGTTTTCGATTTTTACAGACTTACTTAGGTTTTATATCCCTAATAGTACAATTATTTTCAAATGTATTGATAAGTTATATAGAGATGCTGGAAGAGTCCTTGATTACCGAAGACGTCTTTTCTGAGGAAACTCTCAACACAGTTTAGCACTGTCGCTCTTGAAAGTAAAGATGTACCTTTCAAACACAGACCTAATTTAGTCTTTTACAAAAAAAAAATCAGGTCAGTCTTCTATAACTCCAATATAAAATGTAAACAATGATATAAAATATACAAACTTAAGATGTCATTTAATCTTTTTTTCATAGGAATTAATTTTGGAGTTAATCAACAAGTTTAGGAAATTTATGAACAGATTTTAGAAACAATACCAAAAATACAAAGTGACAAGTTCAAAAACTTATAAGAAAATATTTTTGTGTCTGAAATAAAAACTACTTATGGCTTTCAAAGACAACATGATAATTTCAACTTTTATACACTTTTTAAAGATCATTTAATTTAAAAAGGCTGAAATTTAATATTTAAAGAATATACTGTCAGGTCACTTCTTTCTCGAGTCTTCATCATTCTATAGTGCTTCCTGAACAGTATCCTTTCAGGTCAAGATAAACTTACAAAATATTAACAACAATAGTTATAAAAGTTATAAGATAAACACTCCTAGATAAGTAATCAGAAAAATTCATTAAAAGTAATTTGTTAGAATCGACTTACAAAATATATAAATTGAGGACATTGCCAACATGAACACCAAATTAAAATCTTTAGTAAGACATCTCAATAAATTACATTTTTTATAAATTTTTATGGATTGCCAATTATTCAGGTAATTCTTATTTTAAAAGAATTACTATAACAGCAAACAAAAAGGTAAGTTTTGATGTATAAAGCTCTTCTCCTTGTTAGATAGACAGATGGCAATGGAAAGTAACTTGTAGTTCTAAACGTAAAGCTTTAACCTCAAGCTGGAGAGATGGCTCAGGACTTGACTCAGCTTTGCAAACAAAAAAGTCCTGAGTTGGGATTCCAGGTTCTACACAGGCCAAACCAGCCTGCACTTCCAATCATGGTGGGCAGAGCCTAGGAAACCCAAGTGTGAAGCAAAAAAGGAGATAGAAGCAATCCGGGATGATTCCCAAAGTCACACAGGGACACACAGTGCCCTCTGATACACACGCAAAATAAATAAATAAAGTTTAAACACAACAACTATAACCAATAAGCAAGCCTCTTTTTATTTGGTGATGTGGCCGTAAGTGGTAAAATCGGGGGGTGGGGGGAGAGAATAGCCGATCAAAGAAAGAGTTCCCTATAAGTAATGTGATCAGGGGCTGGAAAGATGGTTCTTAAAAGCAGAAGGACCTGAGTTCAGATCCCAGATTCCAAGTAAAAACTAAACGCAGAAATAGTGGTAGTCTGCACTTCTGGTTCTTGAAGGCATGGGTTGAAAAACCCCAGAATGACCAAAAAGGAGATAGAAGCAACCTAGGATGATTTTGAAAGTCACCCTTGGTCCTGCACAGGGACACACAGTGCCCCTCTGATACACACATCACATGCAAAAATAAATAAAAATATTTATGAAAAAGTAATATGATCACATGATATATTCCCAAATAGCACATGTCTGAGGGTGACAATTATTAATTTAAGGCAAGATGTACGGTCATCTTGACCAAAACGATTGACTGATTATCAGTTGTTTTATTTGGCTAAATTAGCACACACACACACACACACACACACACACACACACACACACACCATTCATATAACAAATATATTTTTACATATAACAAACATATATTTATATGTTGATAGTTGTAGATTTTTACAGCTCAGTTCTTCAAAAAAAGATGAAATGTTTATTTGTTGTAGAGCTATAAAATTATATTAACAAAACTATAAAAAGCAAATTAATTTGATATTAACTTGCTGTAGGATGGGAATGACATTTAAGAAATGTTCAAAATGTTTCAGATGCTTATTTTAAACATATATATGCATAGTACTATAATAATGCTATGCATATCTAAACAATTTAATAAAGTTAAATAAAAATTCCAATGTTGATTCACGAAAATCTTGGGAACAAACTCACCAAAACTCCATCATAAGATCCTGCTTCACTTGTGAGAAATGCAAACATGACACACAGATATGGATTGTTTAGTTGCAACCGTAGGGTGCTGCACATTTCTCGCCAAAGGGAATTCTTCTCATCCGTGTAACCCGATAAAGCCATTGCTACCACATTGAGATTTAGGTCTCCTATAAATTAAAAACAGCCATTTAATCAACATGATTGAAGGATTAATATCCCCTTCTCTTGTATTTCTTACGAACAGAGATCAGAGGGTGACTTTTACCCCTAGAAAAACAAGCCCACTTGAATAAGAGTTTTGATTTAGACTTGAGAATTTGGCAAGAACAAGGAACAATACCCATTTTTATAAAAGACTAATAGAATTATCTGTAAACTCTGTGCAGAGTAAGTACTCTTTGGGAGTAAGAGGCACTACAGAGGTCTCACATATGTCTGATAAACACTCTACTACTGGGCTACATACATCTTCAGTAGTCAGTGCATCAGTCTTCAAGGTCTCATTCTAAGCAGCTTCCTATGAGGTATATTATTACTGTTTAGTACATAATTTCTTCACAAGTTAGACTGCAAATACATACATCACAGTTAAGTCCATGTTTTTCTTTATAATATAACTGAACATTGGGCTGAAAGTTGACGAGACCAAGTAGGAAATCATTTTCTGAATATTCAGATAATTTGTTAGGTGTATCAAAAATAAATAGATGTATACATCTTAGGAACTTTTAAAGGAAATATTCCTGATAATAAGAAAATGGTTTTAAATTAAGATTTGTTTCCTTAAGAATCTTCTGGTAAATTTCCAGAGTAAGAAACTTTATTGTATTTCTTTCTTTTTTTAAAAAAAAAGTTACAGAGAATCTATTTTTTAATCACAATTCTGGTTCTAAATAAAAATGCCATTTAGTTTATTCAAGATCAATCCAGTGATCATGGAAGAAAAGGCACACACCAAATTACACTCAAATCCAAATGGTGATAGTAAGCCAAAGTAGTACTGATGACAAAGGAAACTTTTTTTTTAATATGATGCATCTTTAAAAAGTAAAACATTGAAAACAGTCACAATTGAAAACTCATAAAATTGTTAGAGTAACAAACCTAAATTAATATATAAATAGTTTGAGCTAATATTTACTGCTATATTTACTACCTTACATGCTGTATTAATTATTGGTTTCTTTTTCAGTAAAAATTAACATGTGGATTAGGCTAGCTGAAAATTTTTATCCTCCTTTCTTTAAATAAGTCTATGAACTGCCAATTCTTAGAAGATAGTTTAATACCTTTTTCTGAAGATGCTCCTTCATTCAGAATTTGGATTGCTCGACGAATATCCAAGTTGAATAGAGCCACAGCAGCAGCTCGTTCCCATTCCCCTTCTTGTACAAGGGAGTTCAAAAATGGCCCCACATCTACATCAGTTCCTTTCTTTATCCACCCACAAAGCTGTAAAGCTAAGATTCGCTCTTCATTTAAATTCTGAATATCAGTTTGTTTATCTAACCCACTCCAATTATGTCTGCTGCTTTCCACCATTCCTGAAAATAGAAAACATTTTGTTATTTTGAAATATATTTAGAAAAAGGTCAGTTTCATACAGAAATATTCCAACATGTTTAAAATACTCAATTTTTCAGCCATAATTTTATGATAGCATAAATGTGAAGTACACCACATTTAAAACATTTTATGCAAATTAACTGAATTACTAAAGAGCTCTTTGAATAAGAGTGAATGTTCAGATGGAATGGGTTACTACTTCAAAAAAGTCTCTTTAATACCCTAACCTAAACTGGTCACTCACTCACAATTTGCTTTATTTCCTGCATACAGCACTGACTATAAGCCCCCATGTTTTCCCTCCAGTCTTCTTCCACTGTGACACTTATATCTGGAGAAAGGTAGGTCATTTTATATTCAAGAAATGCCACTGCTTGAAGATCTAGTGGAAACACTTGGGTCCTTGTCCTTCTCCCTCTTCTCATCCAAGCATGTACAACACAGAGGAGATTGACCTTGGTAATCAAATTTGCACATGGAAGTCATAGAACATGTCTGACCTTTATTAATAAATGAAGCACTTTTTAATTAAACTCATTCATTTTATTCCTTGTGATAAAAGTTAGAATGTCTACTAGAAAACACCATTATAAGGCCCATTATAAGAAATTTAAGGTTAATCAAAACACTTTAACATATGCTTTAAAATGTTGTGAATTTTATATTACTTGTATTATATTCAAGAAAGTCCTATAAATTTTTTTGGATATACTTTTGCTCTGGTAATGTGAACTATTTTTCTAGCATCTTACCTTGAACCCAAATGAGGTAACAAAAGCCAAAGACCAAATCTAAGTTAGGGACATATTATAATATGACCTACAGTTCAATTGCAGTTTAAAAAAGAGTACCTGTTTAAAGCAGTCAGTAAAAACGAATCTGTTTGGGATGGTACTTTTATTCCTAAGTACTTTATCAACTTTAGTTTTTTTTTTTTTTTATTCATGTAATGTGTGATTTAGAATAGATTGTTCCTTCAATGTTCAGGTTATATTACAAGGGAGTTTCATAAAGAAAAACATATAAAGGAGATAGAGCAATCCAGGATTATCATCCTTGGGGTTTCACAGGCACACACAACTGCCTTGTGGTACACACACACACACACACACACACACACACACACACACACCCCCCAAGAAAACATATAAAGTTACAAAAGCATTTATATGCTTGAGTGACCTTTTCTTTTTTTCAGAAATAGTGAAAATAATATAAAATTATAGATTGTCAATTTGAATCTTGGCATTTCTGTGGAAATGTTTATGGGAATCATGTTCTACAGGAAATATGAATAATTGACTCTAAGTAAAATTCCTCATTTTTCCTTTACAGGTGAACAGAGATTACCCTGGTTTTTTACATTTCTTAACTGTTCCTTGTCTTATGACAGAATTAATGTGATAGTAGACATTCAAAGAGGTGTCAGAATTTGACCATAAAAGTGAAACTTAAGTTTCATGTTAAATTTTTTTATTTTTATTGATTTATTTATTCAATTATGCATATGTGTGTTTGTGTGTGTGTGTGTGTGTGTGTGTGTGTGTCTGTAGAACCACGGGCGAATTTTGGAACCACCATGGACTGCCTCCACCTCCTTATTTACTCTGCCCTGGGATTCACAGGCTCTGCCCTACCAGGACCAGAAACGCAGGCCCCCCCTCCCCCCCTCGCTTCCGCCTGGCGTCTATACGTGGGGTCTAGGATCCAAATTCGGGACCTTCTGCCTGCAAGGCAGAGGCTTAACCCCTGAGCCACCTCTCCAGCCCCTCATGTTAAATTTTCAAGCAGCTAAATTAAGAGCCATTCACTCTTTGACCTCTTTCTCCATCCACACTGTCTTCTGGCAACAGTGAAGTTAAACAACTAATACACGAAAGCCGCTTCTACTGATATTATCAACTTTAGTTTTATATTAATTTATCCATTAACTGATTCCTTCACTTATTTATCAAAGATTTTTAAGTATGACTCCATGTCAGATCAGTCTTGTCAAAGTATTTGGACAGCAATATAAAGCAGGGTCTCCTTCAATTGGAGATCTTCTAATTTAGTGTTTAAAACATAAAATACTGTGATTAAAGTACAACTAACAATTAGTAATCTATAAATCTTCTTAAAGTGGGTCTTTAAACAAGCAGCACTAAATAAATGAACTGACTTAAGAAAATCCATGTTAATTCAAAGAACCAAAATCCCTTCCAAAATGAATTTTGGATATAAATATAATCATGCATTCAAGGATTCACTAAACTAATAAGGAAACAAAAAAAGACAAAAGAATGTTTATGTACACAATCCAAAATAACCATAATTTTAATGAAATGATAACAGTAAGGAAAACATGTTATAAACATCTGAATAATAAAATTGGAATTTTCTTACCCAAAGATGATTTTACTATCGATTTAATTCCTGCATAAACCAGTGATCCTTTGTTGCCTGGAGATTTCTGATCCATATCTTCTGTATATTGCTTCATAAGTATTTAAATGCATAGGAAAGACTAGTGATAATGCACAATACAATATTTCAAGGTTAATTTATTTTAGGTAGGAGCCAATCCAAAATAGGCATTGATGCAAATAAGTCAATTTTACTCTACTGTACGATTTTCTTTTTTATACAATCTACAAAACAATATTTCAAGTTGGAATTTTAAACAATTCATAATTTTTATTATTAATACAACCTACATTAAACAATTCAGTATGTTTATGTACTGACCTTTTAGCAATGTCAAGAACATTTCTATCTGATTTATATCAAAAAGTTGACACAAAGGATATAGTGTAGAGTATACCAGAGTGACTTGAGCTGAGGATCCTCATTTCCAGCTAAAATGTGGTTTCTCCACACCTGCTCTGTATCAAGTCCATACCTTGACAAAGCCCGAAGGCGCATTTTTGTTGCTATATCTTTTTCTAAAGAAGTATCACTTTCTTCTTCTGCACACTCATACAAATGACGACCACAAGCCCACATTAAAGATGTAATTGGACTCCAGGCGAGAGATATCCTTTCAAAAACAGTGAAGTCAGACATTGTTCGGTTGGGTGTTACAACTATCATTCGATTTTGGCTTGTTGGATGCCATGCAAAAGAAGCAATGTAATTGTCACAAGGTTGCACACTTCTTTCGATTATTGTGGGTTCAGTTTCATCACCAATGGGAGTAGGTGTATGCTGCATATCATACAACCTAATAATATTACTATCCCTTGTTAAAGTGGCAAGTAGACCAGTCCTAGTTGGACACCACGCTACTTTGGTTAAGGGCTTTGGTTGTTCAGTCAAAGTCAAAACTGGCTTCTCAAATTTCCTAAGATCCCATATTGCAACCTGACCTTCATAGAAGGAAGCAACACGATCATGGAAGTAAGGGTCTACTGTTACCCCCTGAACAGCTTTTGTATTCACAAACATCTTTTGACTTGTATTCCGAAGATCAAATATGGCTAGGTTACGATGCATACCAGCAAGAAGAAGTTTCTGGTCTCGTGGAAGCCAACAAAGAGAAAGACAAGCATCATTCTGTCCTAACTCATAAAGTGGTTTTGTTACCAATGTTGTTTCAGTTTCACCTGTTGAAAGTCTCACTTTTTCCATGGGGACAATGTCAGGAGTATATTTGCTGCAGATATCCCATATTAGCACTGAAAAGTCAGCTCTGTGTTTGTCTAGACCTGCAGCGAGCCAGTTACTGTCCAATGGATTCCATGAAAGGGTATTGCATTGTCGTGCATGTTTTGGAACAAATTCTTTCCCTATCAAATCTTTGAACTTTGAGTTATGATCTTGACCAAGACTTGTAAGTACAACTCGACCATTTGCTTGTCCAACTGCTAGGAGACATTCAGGATCATAATTGAGGTACCATGCGACACATTTCATATAGGGTGTATCTGAATTTATTGACAGTAACGTAGCTGCAGAGTCTTCAGATAAACGTAAAGATCCAGCTTTGAGTTCTGAATTTACAGTAGGTTCCACATGATAAAGGCTCAGTTCCGAGTCACATACAACAAATCTATCAACCTGGTGTGGTGCCCACAAAATATCAGGTTTGGTACCACTCATGTTTACTGTTGTGCTCAAAATATCCAGTCAGGTCCATTCACTGAAATGTTTAAAAATATAAAAGTTTAAAACATCAACAAAATACAATCTTTAAGTTGAATTCTCTACACAAATTTTCTTCTACAGATTTAAGACAATGTTAATTTTTTAATAAGGAGAAAGAAAAGCAACTACTTTTTTCAATAAGATGAATTAGTAGAAATCTGAGAACCTTATCCTGGCTTTATTTGCCATTATGAATTGTCATAATTATACCGCTGCTAGTCTTCAATTTAACCTCAGGGTTTATTACAGCTTCAATGTGATAAGCAAATTAAGTACCACCTTTGAAGAGGCAAAGGTAAAAGCAATGGAAATCATGCTCCTAAGCAATAGCTACAGCAGCAGCATTTGTCAACAGAACTCTCTCCATGAAAAACTTCAGTATCTGAGCTAATATGGGAGGGAGTCTCTAGCTATCTGTGGCTATTGGACATTAGATATTTGATTAATTCAAATGTTAAACCTTTTTTTTAAAGTCTCAACTAATATTAATTTTTTTTACTTTCAAGGAATGTCAATGTAAATAGCTGCATGCAAGCACAAAAACATCACAAATTTAGAGTGTAATATACTAAAACAGAGGCTTCTTTGACTTTTAATAATAAAAAGTCTAGTATGTATTATAAAATAAACACTGGAATGTACAATAGAAACACGAGATCTACTTCTAACTTTCTCATATAGTAGCTATGGGGCAGCTTTCTTATCTATACAATAAAAACAATAATTCAGACTTTACTTATTTGTGTATCTCATACATACAAATATATGTATATATGTAAAAGTTACTAATGTTCTTTAATCTGGCTTATTTTTAATATCTGAAAATCAACTTCAATCTCAACAGGTACTAATTTGTTTCTAAAAATACATAGAACTATTAAAAATGTTTGATTACATTTTATCTAAAATTATCCTGTGAAAAGTAGTATGCACATACAACTCTTGAGAAAGTAAATTTGGTGATCATTAAAGGCATTTTTAGTTTTCAATTCTATAAATTTTGGATGTGTTGAAATGGGATTTTGATTTTGATATTCTGGTTGAGTTCTCCCACAGCTACCATCCAGGGGTCCCTCCCGAAATGTAGGGACAGGGATTCTGCTGGACTGCAGCAGTCCTGGCGTAACGTGCTGGCTCTCCAGACCTGCTACAGCCACTCTGCTACAGCCAGGCCTGAGTTGTGTTTTGAACCTGGATCCTTCCAGTTTCCAAGGCTGCTGCTCTACTTACTGAACTATGGCCCCAGAAACTGAAATGGGGATTTTTGAAACACAAATATCCAGCAGTTTGAGAAAACTTGAAAAAGTTAGAAATGTTTTAATAACACCTAGCTGAAACACGTATCTGTTTCTAAGGCTGGCAAAAGATTCAAAAATGAACAAACACATTTAAATTCCTCATTGCAATTTTGTACAACCAAGTTGTCGATTTTGAGAGGGTGAACATATAATCCATTCATAGTTTTCAGAAGGTGAATTTATGATCCATTTATTATTATTCCCTTATCAACTGATAGAGATACACTAAGTAATTCAATATAAATACAATTGTTTTACTTTTTGTTTTTGTAAAAAATTTTAAGATGCATAATTTAGATGAATAAAATTTCAGGAATTTTCATTGACCTTATTTTCTTCCTCAGTACTTGTGAAGCCCAAAATCAGCTATATATACATATTTCCATTTTTGAGAGGGGAGGGCACAACTGGAGATTGAACTCAGGACCTCACATACGTTAAGGAAGTGAGTTACAGCTCTAACCCTTCAATTATATTCTTCATAATGCCTGTAATTTCTTCATTTTTCTGCTTTAGGTTTGCCTTATCCTAATCCTAGAGTAACTCAATGATTTATCTGCTTCTCTTCTCCACTCAGGCTATCCCACTGAGGGTAGTCTCAGAGCTACAAAAACTGACTTTATTAAGAAATTAAAGTGTATATTATGTCTGGTTCATGGTACAAATGCAACAATTCTTACACGTCTTTCTACTCTGATCACGTAAAATCAGAATAACCTTTCTATATCACAAACTAAACATCTTTACCCGACTAACTTATAAACCCTATATCAAAAAAAGAGGGAGAGAAGAAAAAGCCTTAAGTATCTCTGGTTTCTGCTGCTCTGATTGCCCATTTGTGTGTGTGTGTGTGTGTGCGTGCGCGCATGCATGTGTGAGTATGTATGTTATCAGAGAGCAGTATGTGTCCCTGTGGAGGACCAAGGATGACTTCAGGAATCATCCTGGATTGCTTCTACCTCCTTCTTGCTTTGATCTGGGATTTCCCAGGCTCTGCCCACGAGTTTGGTCTGGCGGTTTTTTTATGTGGGACCTGGAAGAATCCAAACTCAGGTCCTTCTGCCAGCCCTGACTTCCCATTCTTCTTTTCAGTTCCTAGAATTCACCCCTCCTCCCAATCACCATACCTTGGCAAAAAAAATGGTTGTAACACTCACCTCACCACTTGGCTACGTGTACCTGCTCAATTTTTATACCAATCACTTTGTACTGATGTATAAACTCTCACTGGAGAGAACTCTTCCCTTTAAATCACGTATCTTTCTTAAAAACAGATGAAATCTTTTGTTTTTCACTATACCACAGCACAGTGCCAAACATTTAGCAGAAGATAGTTAATATTTGCTACATGAATGTATGTTTTGAAAATATGTTGTTTTTCACAATTTATATTCTCAAGTTTCAGCAGTTTCTTCCTTCATGTTTCAGACTTTTTTCCACCAATAAAAAAAAAACGTATTCCTTATGTGCACACAGTATTCCTTCTTTTTTTATTATTATTTATTCAATTGTGTGTGTGTGCGCTTGTGTGCATGTGTAGATGCATGTGTGTGTGTGTGCGTGTGTAACCACGGACGAATTTGGGAACCACCATGGACCGCAGCCACCTCCTCGTTTACTCTGCCTGGGGATTCACAGGCTCCGCCCTACCAGGACCAGAAACGCAGGCCGCCCCCGCTTCCGCCTGGCGTCTATACGTGGGGTCTCCAGGATCTGAACTCAGGACCTTGCACCTGCAAGGCAGAGGCTTAACCCCTGAGCCACATCTCCAGTCCCAGTATTTCTTCTTATGTACGTGCACACAGAAGCCAAAGGTGAGTGAATACTATGTGTTCTATCATGCTCCATGCTATCCGTTATTTATTTATTGAGGCAGGTTCTTTCACTGAACCTGGAATTTACTGATTCCACAAGACTATCTGTCCAGCAAGCAAGCCGAGGGATCCGCCTGTCTCTGACTCCCCGCTACTGATTCTTTCTCACCACTGGGATTATGGGCTGCGGTTTTCATTTAGGTGCTAGGAACCCAAACTCAGCCTTTTATGCCTGCACAGCAAGCACTGTACCCACACAGATGTCTTGTCAGTATTTCTTTCTAGTGGAAGCTAGCTGTCATTAAATGGTTGCAATGATGGGCAACCAAAGTGTCCATCCTATCAGAGGACTACTCTGAAACACTGCCTTTTGTTTACTTTCTAAATGTTTATTAAGCATCTTCTATGTTCTAGGCATTATTCTAAACTCTGGGCAAACAGTAAATAGAGGCGAAGAAAGTCCTGTTTTAACAGAGTCTGAATTCTAATAATGAAGTACATCCAGTCTGAAGAGAGTGAGAAAACTAAGATGGAGGAATTATGAAGTAGCAAAAAAGAAGGAAAAAAGGAACAGATAATCCTAAATAAGGGATGATAGTGATACCTAGACTCACAATTAGGAGGAAGGCTCTTACTTGGAGATAGTTTGAGATCTTGCCTATCCTCCTTCACTGCAATAGAAAACATCTCTACAATTTTAAACTCTTTATCTAAATGATTCTCAGTGATGATTTAATCAGAATTTCTTATGAAATGTCACAATCCACAGAATCTGACTATACTAACTCAAGCAAAAATCACACAACTTCAACAGACGAACAGTCTTTTCATTTTGTATGTGACTAGCTGTTTGAGTTCTTGTCCAACATGTGTCAATTTTCTTTTTTTTTTTAAATTTTTTATTATTATTTATTCAACTGTGTGCATATGCGTGTGTATGTGTGCGCGCGCGTGTGTCTGTGTGTGTGTCTGTGTATATGTGTGTGTATGTATGTGTGTGTAGAACCACGGACGAATTCGCGAACCACCATGGACGCCTCCACCTCCTTCTGCCCCGGGATTCACAGGCTCCGCCCTACCAGGACCAGAAGCGCAGGCCGCCCCCGCTTCCGCCTGGCGTCTATACGTGGGATCTAGGATCCGAACTCAGGACCTTCCGCCTGCAAGGCGGAGACTTAACCCCTGAGCCACCTCTCCAGCCCAAGATGTGTCAATTTTCATCCTAGACTACTGCTTGAAAAAGGATCAGCTACATAATTTGCAAGGCCCAGTCCAAAACGAAAATGCAGGCTTATACTTAAAAATTTGAAGATAGCTCTCCAAACTAAGCTCTAGCTATATAAATGCTGGGCCTCATGCTGTTGCATGTTATGTCATTGGCCTTGTAATAGGAAATCTGTCTACAACCATCCTCTTAAGAAATCTAATACACAACAATGATGAGTACTTGCTCATCAATACCTGCAAAATCTGGTAGAGAGCAAAGAAAACAATCAGGATTCAGAAATTCTTCAGCTACTCATTAGCTTAGACTCAAATAAATCTCTTTTAAAAAAATTGTTTATTCATTCATTTAGCGTGTGGGTGTGTTTCAGAAGGTACATGTGACCCTGTGGAGGACTAAGAGTGACTCCGGGAATCATCCTGGATTGCTTCTACCTCTTCCTTGCTTTGCTCTGGGATTTCCCAGGCTTGCCCACCAAGAGCAGAAGTGCAAACAGCCACATTTCCACCTGGAGTTTTTTTTTTTTTTTAGGATCTGGAATCCGAATTCAGAATCTTCTGCTTGCCAGGCAGAGTCTTAATCCCTGAGCCACCTCTCCAGTACCCCACCTTCCCACCACCAAACAAGTCTCTTAATACCAAAAAAGAATCTACTCAGAAAGTTGTGAGTGTGTATCCCTACCACTCTGAAAAGTCCTAAAAGTCTATGTTTTCAAACACTGCAAGATCGGTGGAAAGGTTGGAGTCTGCAATAACGGTGGCGTAAAGTTTAACAAGTTCCCCTCAATAGTTTCTCAGCTACTAAAAGCCACGTTCAATCTGTGCTCATCACTAAAACACCTGTAACATTATCCAAGAGAGTCATGACACATCTTTAGCAGCTGCATTTAAAAAGTAACGAATGAAATTACATTTAAAATATACAAGCTAGCATATACATATCAAAATATTTAAAAATATACAATCAATATAAATTACTATGAACTTTGTTTTTTTCTGCTAACTCTTGGAAACCCGATGCGTATTTTACGCTCATACTATACCTTTGTGGCTATGGACACAAGTCGAGCTCGCTATAACAACATAACGCATACAATCACACGCTTTTTGTTGTTTTCTACTTTCTTTCCACGACAAGTTACTGTATAGCGACAGAAGACTCAAGTTATCTGCAGTGCTACCTCTGCAAGATGTACGCATTTACAATTTCCTTAAAATAGTTCTGCGAAAGTCGTTTTTGCTACCCAACCCAGCAGGAACGCTCCACTCATCCTGAAAGAATGTGCTTTATTCCTGCTTGAAGGAACTGAACCCGGGGCACAGGCTCCCTAGGCAGGTTTCACAGGTAGCGACTGAGAGCCGGGACCGCGGGGTTCCTCCCACGCGGCGCACACCTGCGTGAGCGGCGGGGCCGCGGCTGCGCTCTCGCCGCCCCCGGGGTGCTGGCGGCCCCGGGGCGCCCGGGCGCTCGCCACGCGGCCCCCCGCCGCCGGCCCGCCCGCATTCCGCGCGGGATCGAGCCTCTGCGCCCGCGCCCCCGGCTCGCGCGGCTCCAGGAAGCGCCGGGCCCGCGGCCTCATCCCCGCCGGCCCGGGCCCCGCGAGGCGCCGACGCGGCCGGGCCGCACGCACTAACCTGGGGTGGCGGCGCGCCGCCACACCGCCGCTTCCGGCCTGGACGCCGCCCCTCCCGCCGCGGGCGTCCGGGCGCGGGCAAGATGGCGGCCGCGGCGTGGGCCGTGACCGCGACCACCGGCAGGGCCCACCGCCTCCACGACTCGGCCTCCGGGGGGAGTTCCCTTCACACCAAGCCCCGCCCGTCACACGCCCAGAGCCGCCCGCCCTGGGGCGGGGCCACTGTGGGGACGCTCGGCCTTCCGCCTGAACATTCTGCCCAGCGCAAGCCCCGCCCCCAGGACGTCCCCTCTCCCTGCCCCTGGGGTGGGGCCGTCAGCCGAAAGCCCCGCCCACCAGCCGGTCTCTCCGCCCAGTGCAGGCCCCGCCCCCGACCGCCTTCTCTCTGCCTGCTTTCTACGGAGACTCAGCTACCAAGCCCGCCTCTCTCTCCCGTCCTGGGCGTGAGCCACCTACTGAAGTCCCGCCTTCCATCCAGTAGCTCTGCATTTATTATCATGACCCCCTCAACCCTCCTCCTGACTGTTCTGGGGCGGGGCTACCCACAAGAGCCCCGCCTTCCACCCAGAGCAGGCTCCGCCCCCGAACTCCCTCCCTCCCTCGCTCCCCGCCCTGAGAATGGGAATTCCGGACTTTGCAGAGCTGGGTTGATTCATCAGCGAGGAATAATTAATGTGTTCAAGCAGATGTGCGCAGTCTAACTCATCTGATCCATTATAATTTCCATGAAAAAGTTATCGTGGGAGCTTTAGTAGAAAGTTCAGGATTTAAGATCATGATTTAGTCATCCTTTGCTCATTCCACCAAGTCTTAAACAATTAGTATGAACTCAGGTCATGTTACAATGCTGCGATACAGGATTGAATAGAACGATCTGATGCCTATAGGAAACGGAAAAGTGAGTGATGGCTTTTTAAGGTTACAAATGACTACCCGGGAGAACCTTTTGCTTGGGGTGCAAGGTGGAGGGGGGAATGTATCTACAGCTTCTTTGAGGACACAGCAAGAAGAACGAGTATGACATTGGCTAGGAAAGATCGCAAGATAGGGAGAGCTGAAGAGAAAAGCCTAGATTGAGGTAAAGTACAAGGTTAGTCAGGGGATAGAGCAGTGGGAGAGAACTATCTTAGCTCCCCACTTGCCCGTGCGACTGCCTTCCAAGATTTCTGTTACTCTGAGCAACTAAGATCTGAAAATATTTAATGAGAAGATTCCACAAGTAATTAAATCATCAATTTTAATTGATGAGTAATGTGATGGTCCTGCACAGTCCAGCCCAGAATATCAACCAACAGTTTGCTTGAGTGTACTTAAGCTCTCGATATAGCCTTAACACTAGTTGTTTAGCTTCTGTTCTGTGGCGCTTTCCTCTGAACATAGTCACCATCTTTGTTCTGAGACCACCAAGAGTGCAGGACTCTTCCTCAGAGGAGGATGGAGAGGGTCTATGCAGGCTGAGGAAGGTTGATTGGTATTCCATTTAGACAGCCATGGGGTAGACGTCAGCCACGCTGGATCTTCCCTAGACTCCTGTAAGTAATCCTCACCCCTACTCCTCTAAGCTAGTCCAATAAACTTTTTATTCTGTCAAGTTAAAACTTGGCGAAATTGTTGCTTTGATCTGTCATGGAACTCCAGATCTCTCTGGGGTAGGAGTACAGTTTATATATGTCCTCTCCCCAGGAAAAGTATCCATGCAACAGCTTCTGATTATCAAATCTGTCACTTATTATCTGATTATCAAATCTGTTACTTATTCTAATAAAAACATTGAATTCAGACGATTCTATTGCAATTAAGATTGTTATTACTCCCAGCTGTTTGAAATTTTAGTTACTAGAAACTATTCCTTTTAACTTACATTTACATTTACATTTATTTTATAAGATGGAGGTTAGGCAGTGGGAAGTTTTCAAAGACTGATTTGTTCAAGTAACCTTTACCGATAGCCTGATACTAGGTTACCATGTCTACAATGTTCACTTGGTGTTATCTTATTATGGAGGCATATAGTATCAAACCATAAGGAGAGAGCTGAGTACATGATGGGAAGAAGGGTAGAAAGAAGGAGAGGAGATTCACATCTATTTCATTAAAATACAGTTGGTCCTCTACATCCTCGGCACCTTCCAGTTTTGCATCTATGTATTCAATCAAACACAGATGAAAAGACAGAGCTTTCAAATATGTGTAGTGGTGCATGTTTGTGATGCTAGCACTATAGAAGTGGAAACAGATCAGGATTAAGAGTTTGAAGTCATTCTCAGTTCCACAGTGGTTCAAGCCAGTCTGGGCTATATGAGACACAGTCTCACATAAGTATATGTTTTAAAATTTTATCTGTATTGACTTTGTATATTTTTCCCTGTCAAGATTCACTAAACAATATAGTATGGTAGTTCTTTATGTAAAATTTATATTGTGTTAAATATTAGAAGTTATTTAGAGATGATTTAAAGTACAGAGGAGTATTTGTGTGTTCAACGGTAGAAAAAGTCCAAAATGGCATTATGCTAGACCCAGAGGAAAAGTGCCATTGTAACACCATGATGACCAGATACAGTCACCAGAATGAGAGTCAGCATTGTAGTCAGCAGTATTTTATGACAAGAGTGAATTATCCCTTGAAGAAAGATGTTCTAGGCATTTACAATATACAATACAGTATGCGATATAAATTGTGTTTGACGTCCACCAGGCAAGAAAATTGCACAAGAGTCATTAATAGAAGGTGGAATAAAGAGAACTTCAGATAAGAGATACCCAGCAAAGCAGAGTTTCTGAATAATCCTTAAGAGCACCTAAATACTTTCTGAGTTCAGAACAAGGCAATAACTAATATGTAGATTTTTTTCCTGGCCTTCTGCCTGGGATGAACTGCTCTACTATGTATGAGTTTGAGGAAATCAAAGAGGCAGCAAGTGGGGAAATAAGAAGGTTTCCCTTTTCCACAGATGATGTCTGAGCTGAGGAAAGAAGAGCTTTCAAGTTTAGTTTCAGTCGATTACATGATGTATATTATGGAATTGAGTTTTTATGATAATGTGTGAAAAAATCACTTTTCTATCAAATTATGACCCCAAGGTCTATGACTCCTGCCTGAGACTTCAGCCAAGTAGCAAGGAAAATCCTATCTTCCAAAAATAGTGCAGTGGGGGAGGGAATAAATTTGCATTGTGACACATATTATAAAATCTTGTTCTTTCAATGAAATGGTAGTATCCAACTGAAATGAGGAGGAAAATAATTTTATGTAACCAAAAATGTGCAATATTTTAGTGTATTAGGCAGGCTTTCTATCACTGAGCAATAACTCCAGCCTAAAAAATTTGAATCTTTGACAGATATAATATCAATTACAAAATAGAATAATAAACAAACGAAACATTCAAACAGGTTTAATTGCATAAGTGTGTGTGATGTGAGCTAAGGAGATGGCCGAACATGTAAAGTGGAAGACCAGAACTTGATTTCCAGACACCAAAAAAAAAAAGTCAGGTGGGCATAGTGACTCACTTGTAATCCCAGCACTCTAAAATGGAGTCCTGGGACAAGATTACTACCCTAGACTAGCAAAATCAGCAAGTTTCAGGTTTAGCAGGAGATTCTGTCTCAATGAATAAGGTGGAGTCATTGAGGAAGACACCAGATGTCAATCACTGATGTCCACACATACATGCACACATATACATATGCATATGCACTCACACTCATGAACATGCATACACACACTTATGCATGCCATATGCATACACATCATACATGTGAAAAAAATTTAAAACAAAGTTACATGGAAGCCTGTTTGTGCTGTTCTTATTTTAGCCAATATCTTCAGCAAGGCACTTTCCTGATACAGGGTAGTATTGGGAGTGTGATGTACACATGGTGTGTAAGTTGAGAAAATTCTTAGAATACTACTATTACTAACCAATTAAACAATCTTTTCTCCAAAAAGCAATTCCAATTTCAAAAATACAAAAAGTACCTCTGCAATGATTTGTCTGAAAACTAAAATTCTAATCTATATATTTTTTAAACACGGAAACCAAAGAAATATATATGTATATAAATATAGATACATAATGTTCACTTGTTTGTACATATGTCAAAAATAAATGTATTGAGCATAAATTGAAGAGCCTTCAGTGATCGCGTTTAACTGCAAGAAGTTAGCTGTTTAAAAAGTGAAGTTGACCACCTGTTCTGTGAGCAAGTGTTAATTTTATTTAATGCTATCTGAAATGAGCTAAGTTCATATTTAGAAAATAATTTTAGAATTTCTTGTGACATGACTTTTCATGTGTAAATTTTTACACTCCCATTTCTCTGTCACCAAATATATGTCTGACTGAAGATCTAAGACATTCTGTTTATATGAAAATAATTGCCTGTATTAATGTCTATAAATGTAAAATTACTTATTATATACAGAATTTATTTTCTAAGAGTTTTTAATGCAGCTTTATATAAATGTATGAGATATGAGACTCTCATTCGATTAACTATAAAACATTTTGATGTATCAGCTGCCTTGTATTATTGAAAATAATCAGAGTCTGCCTTATGTATTAAATAGGGTTACTTATTCTAATAAAAACATTGACTTCAGACAATTCTGTGGTTGCTCTTAAGATCGATATTACTACCAGCTGTTTGAAATTTTAGTTACTAGGAACTAGTTTTCCTTCATTTACATTTATTTTTTAGTGGAGGTTAGGGAGTGGGAAATTTTCAAAGAATGAAACAATATGCAGTCACATTAAACTATACCTACATATTTATATCCAGGGAAATGAATATTGTAAGCAATTACCCGTAACATTCTTCTTCTGGGCTTGGAGTTAATTAAGAAAGATGCATAGCAATCAGACACATGGAAAACAAAAATGCCAGTTTTATTATTGGTAACATTGAATGTGGTTTGGTCCTTCAAACCAGACCAAGCTTCCTGATTCCAGTCTACACATGGACTTAGGGTTTCCAGCCGTACTTTTTCCAGAGAAATGCAGAACTTCACAGGACACATTCACTTCCTCTCATCTTGCTTCCTGGGGAGTAAGTATGGAGGAGATGAAGCCACACATGCACAGTATTGTAAGAACAGTTAGTCGTCTGATTCAAGCACAATGGAACAATAAACATTAGATTTTTCACCTCCAGAATTCAGGATAAATCTACTCTTCCTATTAAACTAGATAGAAGCAGAAGAGCTGCCAAAAAATTATAGGCTATCAAAAGTTTCGCAGAAATATGAAGTCAGAATCATAGAGTTTTCATGATACATTCTTGGAGATTTTTCAAATTTAGGTCATCAAAAATCTTTAGAAAGACAGAAAACAGTTCCACAATGCACACTATTTTCAAATAATTACTCATTTCATACCTTTTACTGTTGAATGACCACATGTACATCACTATTGTGAAATAATTAAGTTCTTGCCTTTAATTAAAGAGAAAGATGATATTTAAGTATCACTAAATGATATAAAAATGGCTTAGTTCAAGGTACAGTAAGTATGTTGGATGGATGCTACTGCTGGTAATCCTGAAGGATATATGCATAGAGAATAAACTCTTTGGTTTGTACATCAGAAACATCAGGATTAAGCCCATTTAATCTAATTCATGCCCTGAAAGGGGAGATTTTGGATTAAGTACTGTGAATCCAGTAATAGAATGGGCTTCTATTTTGATTCACTGGTTGAGTGATGTCAATACAGGACTGTGTTTCAACTTGGTTTTTCCTGTTTTGAATAGATTTGTCAAAAGGCTGACTGTACTTATTATAAAATGGATACCTTCAACTGCAGGAAAGTTTTGTCATGTAAGAGATCTTTCATGAAAGTTCTTCCAGGTACTACACTTGATCTTAGCCAAAAGACAAAGAAGCAATGAAAGCTGTCTCAAAAGACCAAGGAAGCTTCTTTAAAAGAAGTCACCCCAAGTATCTCTATAGTTTCTTTTCTCTAAGTGGGGATTGTGTCCACCTCTAGAAGAGTTACTATAGCTGGAGCATAGGATTGTGTTGTTTAGTTCATTCTGAATCTCATGCATAGGAGTTACAGGTATGTATGTCACTTACCTGGAATTTCTGTTCCTAGTTGAACCATGTCTGGCTAATAATGTTGTATAAGTATATCCTAAATACTGCCTCTGTGATAGTTATGCACAGGTGTCAACTGGACAGTTGCAGGCTGACCTTTGGGCACATCTTGGAAGAGTTGGTAGTGAAGGCAACTTCTAAGTGAACCTGCAGGAGATTGTCCAATCGGTATGGGAAGTCCCAGGCCACAGTGAGTGAGACCATCCCCTGAGCAGGTGAATAACATGGAAGAAGCTTGTATTCTTCAGCCTTCTTTGAAGATTTGCAGTCTGGCTAGTGAGGTTTGCCCCTTATTCAGCAATCTTGTGAACATGGTGTGGCCAGTTCCTTCAGCTCCTCTGTTGGTACGACCTCTTTCTGCCAAAACTGCAAGAGTGAACTATTTATTGTTAAACTGAAATTCAAAATCAACTAGATATTTACATTTATTTTTCTTCTTTTACTTTTGTTGTGGATGGAGCATTGGACTTAGTTTGAGCTGGAGTTTTGTACCAACGGGGGAATGGTGTAATGTTTTTAAGTTGACTCGAATTTAAGTTGTGCTTTCACAGGGGTATCTGCTGTTCAAAATGGATCATTGAGGACTTGGAGCAAGAGAGACAAGGAACAAGAAACCCTAGAAGGACGACATCCCAGCTGGAGTCTGAATCCTAAGTTATGTTCTTTCCTAGGGTTTCTATGTATTTGGAGCTATCTAGTGAGTTTGTTTGTCCTAATTCAAGCCTATGTGCTTTAATTTGTTTATTCTTACGAATATTTTTTAATACTTCATGAACTATTTAGGAAATATCTGCCATTCTGGGTGTTGGTGATCTAAAGTTTATAAAGTAGGGGCACTGACCAAATCTGATCTGTGATCTGTTTTTATGGATAGGGCTTTCTGGAATATAACCATGCTTGTTTGCTTGCATATGTCTCAGGCTGGTTTTGTGCTAAAGCAGTAGTGTTTAAAACTTGCAACAAAGACCAGCAAAACTCCAAATATTAATTGTCTTTTCAGCCAAATAAGTTAGTGGAATTCTTATTTACTAGAAATGAAGCTCCCATGTAATAACTGAATCCTCTTGAGAACAAGAGATATGAATGTTAAAGATCTTCAAGCTAACCATCTAAGCATTCTCTGCAAAGGTATCATCTGCAAAAGAGGTTGAAAGACTTCTTGAGCTAAGACACATACATATGGAAGAAGCTGAAAAGTAGAGAACAGAAGAGAGGATAATTTGGAGAGATGCCTGATTGTGTGGGAGCTTGCCTAGTATCAACTAGGGATAGAACCCATATTTCACTGTTCTTACATGTCTATCTTCCGTGTTAATCTGGGTGGGGTGTGTTCTTTGCAAGTTTTTTTTTTAATCTATTTTTACTTTTTGCCTAACATTTTGTTATGAACATTTCAAGCATACAAAGAAATAGCAGAGCACATGAAACATACTACCACCATCTAAATTTCACAAAGACTTTCTATACTCCTTTTAATATATTTGTTCTGACCCACACCTATCTATGTACACATCCTTCTACCCATCTGTTTTAGATAATTCATTTTTAAGAGAGTCCAGAACACTTTTCCCCTAAATATTTCAGTATGATATCAGTAATTGGAATTCAAATTTGATTATTCCAAAAATGCTGTGAAGTGAATGGTAAAGTTTAAGAACCCAAGACACTAATTATATGATCACTTCACATTGCGCACCCGCATATATAAATCCATATAAATATATACAAACACATGCACACGTAAGAATTTTTGGAAAGCTATTCATTACTTTTTAATTGCTTATCTCTCCAAGTAGATGAAAATGACCATATTGCTTTCTATGTATGTCTCAACAGGAATTACATTAATTTCAGACGTTGGCAGATATAGTTTAACACTGATTTGATTTATCTCCTTAATCTTCTATTGAGAAGATTTCCAGATAACAACTTCAGTAGCACTCATTCAGTAACATGAGCAATTAATAGATTTAATCAGACAGACTTAATTTATGACAGACTTTTGTGCTGTCTTTCTGCAAAGTTCCACAAGGTGGTGCCCAAATCTCTTTTTTCAACAATTATCTCTTAGGTCTCATGGCCAGTCCTCACTGATTTGTATTAGTATTTAGTATTTCTGAATTGATCAATTAGTAAAATAGAAAATATATAATTTAAGTAAAATTATTTATGATAAATAATGTTATACATATAATTTCAGATACTATAATTCTGGATACAATCAATAAATAATGATTATAGTAAGTAAATTCCAGGTGTAGTTAAATATTATTAATTTTTTATATCCTCAATTAGTAAAAATAAAGATTCACCTAAAGTTCCTTTCTCTATAAGCTTTATCTATGCATGATTTATACTTCACATAGAATTCAAAAGAACAGAAGTAGCAAATCATTTTATAAGAAGTGTATAATTTATAATAAATTTTAGAAAGATGACTTTATGACTTTAATTTGGGGTGATGTTATATGAATCACCATAGTAATGGCCTGAGATAATAAGTTACTTAGTGTTCTTAAAACATTTCTATTGATGAATTTGAATTTAAATTTCTTTAACTTTTCCTTTATTGGGTCATTTTTTGAATCTCAAATCCACTGACCAGAAAGCTCAGGGTTGTATTGAGCTTCTTCGCTTACTATTCATGTAATTGATGTTATACCTCAGTGTCACTGGCAGTGCTTTCATCAGATATTAACAATATGGATGGTAGACACTGTAATAAGAGCAAAAGCCTCAGCCGCTCGGGCAAAACTGCCCAAATCTAGCCAAAAAAGTTTTGCAGCCACTTCAGGATTCTCAGAAGGAGTGTTGGTTGCTTTGATGGCCCAGGCATCAGAAGTGAGACTCATAACATGTGGAAATTTAGCCCATCATGATTTTGCCTGAGCCACTTACCACTAAAGCTAAACCTATGTTTTCCAAGCATAAATTTCTGGTATACAACCTCCTTTTTCTCTTGTTCTACATAAGCTTTGGATGGCACAAAACCTATAAATCTCCATGTATTCAGGAATACTGAATGATGGTTACTGGCTGCATAGACATCTGAACTTCTTCTCTAATTCTTGGTTTCACCTTTCTGTGGGTCTCAACATCTAATCTCTAGTTTACCAACTGTCAAATGGGAAAAGCAAAAGTGATGTGTTTCTACTATTATTCTGAAACTTGAGGCTATTATTTGGTCTCAGTACAAGAAAAACACTGGAGAATTAAAGAATTCAACCAGGTATAGCACAAGATTCTCTACTACCAATGAAATGAAAAATAGCAGGATTTTTATAAATAAATCTGATTTTCCCCCCAGTGGATGTTGAATGAAAAAGCTGAGACTATTCTACTCACTGAGCAAAGGGTATAATCAAAGGAAAAATGATTTAAACCTAAGATAAAACAAATTTATTTTCTCATATTTATTGAAGGAAAAATTGTAATTTTTTTCAGATGCCATCCTGATATTGTGAAGTGAAATAATTGCTCTTAGTAGGGAATAAAACACGGAAAATAGAAATATTAATATTAAAGGAGCATTCTAGACCAAGAAACATTTCAACAGTCTTAAGATTGTGGTGACAATTTATGCTGTCACTTTGCCCTAGGAGACATATGTGCTGCATGTGTGACAGAGCTATTCAAGCTGGGGACCAAATGATGGATGATGAAGGAAGATAAATGTGCTGATTTCATCCTCTCGTGGCTAAATGAATATGGACTCACACGGCTTAGGGGAACAAGAAAGATTCTTGGCTTATAGTTTCTGGTTACAGTACATCATCTTGGTAGGACAGTCCATACTAACATCAGGAGCTGAGGAAATATATATATGGCCATACCATATATGAATATAGAGCTGAGAGAGTGGCGTATGTCCTTGCTTGACATTCTGTCATAATATTGAGGAGGATCTTTCCATCTTCCATCAGCCCAGGAAATAGTCTCACCTACTCTGGACTTGGTCTTTCTGCATCAATTGAATATCTTCCTGAGGAGGCACAGGGCTACACTAAACTAAATAAATCTTTCTATGCTTAAAAACTCCCATTTGACAAATTTCCCACTTGTCAAATTGACACCTGCATATAACGGTATAATAGTAAACAAGGAAACAATTGTTTTTAAAATTTCTCTATGTTTAAGATTATCCTAAAACTGAAGATTATTAAATAATAGTAGCAAAAAAATACAGGACACAGAGACAGGGAAACTGAGAATCTGGTGAGGGGAAGTGGAACTGGCAGTACCATGTTGCCCACATTTTAGTGCTAGTGAGAGGTTTCATTCCCTTATTATCTTCAAGGTATTTCATGTTTCCTGGGGTTGACAAATAAGAATGATATCTTTTTATGTTTTTCTAATTTGCTGTAGAAGGACATGAGAAAATGTCCAAGTCATGTTCTTCGAGCCAAGAAGGATGATGCATCCTAGCAACTTCCTGGCATTGGAGCAATTTTCCAGCAATTCCACCATAACCAGTTTTATATTGGAAAAGGAAATACCAGGCCCTTCTACCAGCAAATGTCTCCAAGTGCTTAAGAAGCTCACTGAATTGTCCCTCTTCAGTTCCTCATGGTCTTTGCCACAATGCGGCAGCAGCACGCAGGTTGTCGAACGGGGGAGAAGCTTCTGCCACAAGCGGCTCTACTCCGCTCTTGTTCCAGACAAGTCATTTTCATACAAGTGTGAGCTTGTTGTTAATGTTTATGATTTTATGACTCCATAAAGATAAAACTTTCAGAGATAAGTAAGTCATGGCTGACTTTGATTTCTCTTGAATACTACTAGGACTGCAAATGCTCTGGCTACTTGGAGATTTTAGTAATGCTTTCAAAACCATAAAGCTGTTACAAGCTGAAAGTCTTTCAAGCTGACAGCCCTCAGGAGGAGAACAATCTGTTGTCTCATGGTCTGCAGGTGATTGGTGAATACTAAAAACTACTTGTGATAATGTTTTATTTGATTTCATGTATTGAATCTGGATCATCTGTAATAGTAATAATAAAAATTATAGTGCCATCTTTCTCTTAGCTGCCTTTTTAAAACATGTGTACTTGTACATGCATGTTCACGTATGTATGGGCACATGTGTGTGTGCAGGTCTGTGTGCATGTGCATATGGAGGCCCAAGGTTAATACTGGAAGTCATCCTCAGCCACCCTTTCACTTCATTCTTTTTGAAACAGGGTTTCTAATCAAACTCAGAGCTCATTGATTGGGGTGGCCTGATTAGCTAGCTTCCTCTGGGTATTCCCAGTTTCCACCTTTCAAGGCTGGAATTACAGACCAACCTTCATGCCCACACAGTATTTTACCTACGATCAGGGGAGTCCCCAAGTCTGATTGTCTTGCTTATGCAGCTAGTGCTTTAGCTACTGGGTCCTCTCGCCAACCTCTAGCTTTCTTTTTCTAGTTATCATGGTTATTCATACTTTATTTGGTTCAGTACATGTGTAATTGTACACAAATTTAATCCATCAGCTAAGATTAACGCTACATTCTGCAGTCAGGGTTTATTGTTTCTCTGAATGAAAACCGTTTTATGTAATTTGTGACAGAACTCAGTCAGGCATGGTGACTTACACCTATATACCCAGGACTTGGGAAGCAAAGACGGTAGGATTATCGTGAATTTGAGGCCACTGGATCATAGAGTGAGACCCTGACTCTTTTGAGATTAAAAAAAACCAATAAAAATATTGAAATAGCTGGAGGCTTGCCTTGGAGCTATCTATCCAATCAACTTACTGCCACTTCTGTAAATAAAAGGTACAAATTTGTGCTTGAATTACTCTGTGTGCTTTGTGGGATGGAGGAGAAAGACAGACCGACTCAAACTATTCATCTGCCTCAATCAGGACGTCATTGGAGGGTATGAGTCCATTTTTCCTTCTCCACAAATCAGTTTTCTTTTTTAGTTCTGCATGCGTTACTTTGCCTCAGGAAAACCAAGTTGACCTTCTCAAAAATGCATTGTTAATATGAAAAGTATGGCTAATGTCCACAGGCAAGTAGGTGAATATGTATGGCCTTCATGCAGAAAATTTCACTGTGCCCTAACGAAAAACTGCCAGTGAGAAGATAACAATGAAAACATTAACATTTGCATGGATAGTTAATGTAATGATGAAATTGTTATGAGTGAGGTTCAAGCCCCAAGTCCAAGGATCCTTCCAATATTTTCTATCTTAATAGGACAGTGGGAAAGTCATTGAATTCTCTTCTGTGCCATCTACAAAACTGATTCTTTTTATTTGTTTGAAACACTTCCTGTTCTCTTAAAATTTGTGTTTATATACTAATTGTAGAGTCGCATCTAATTGTGAAAAAGAATGTTGATGTATCGTGTGTTAGTTTCATTTTCCTGTTGCTGAATGAATACAAAAGTCAAGTAACTTAGGAGAAGAAGGAGTTTATTCTTACATTTTCTGCTTATAGTCCGTTATTAGAGCAGGAGGGTTCATGCCAACAACAGGAGCTGAGAGAACTGACTACAACATGCCCATGGGAATAACTGAGAAGGGGGCATAATTTCTGTACCACCGTGAAACACACTGGGGGCTCAAACAACTTGAAGGGAGAAAGGGGAAATTTATTTGTCTTACAGTTCCGGAGGGGAGAAATAGTCCATGGCTGGCAGGTAGAAGCTGGAGGCAGCCTAAGTCACAGCAGACATGATGGAGGCTGGCTGAGAGCTGCTGCTGCGAACTCAAAAGCAGACTCGCTAACTCAAGCATGGCAGGTTCAACTAATCTCAAGGCCCATCCTCTGCGAATGCCTTCTGTCAGCAAGGTTTTATCTCCTAAAGGTGCCATGACCTTCCCAAATACTGGAAACAGCTAAGGATTCAAACACATGAGCCTGTGGGGGACAACCCACATTTCAAACCATGGTACTTTCTAACTTGACAGTCTGCCGAAACCCAACACCAGCTCTCTCCATCTTATCCAACTGCCCACAGTATGGTCTCACTCTCTATTATCTGGATCTTTTTATATCCATTAGATAATCTTCTACAGGCTTGCTCAGGGTGTGCCTTAAATAAATAATTCTTCACATATGTGCACAATTTTCTAGTGTCAAGTTGACATCTTTCTAACTGGCACATGTTATCTGTCTTTAATTCAGTCTTCCCCAGTTGGTAAGATCCTCCAGGGGTTATAGTACAATGTACAACCAAAAGCAGTGACATCATTAGTCATGATCCAGTAACAAGACAACATAAGAATATAAGCATATCAATCTTCTTCCCTCTTCCTGCACTCCCTCTTGGAAAGCTCTGCTGACTACATATCAGACTGTGCATGTGTTCTGTACTTATATGTCTTTAATAGGTATGCCTGCAAAGGAGTGAAGCACTCGGTACTGGGCTTAGTGACCACAAACAGGTAGTTATTGATAAGATGGTGAGCACTTTCTTAAGAAAATTAATTTTAATTTCAAAATTTAACATGCACATTACTTTCTCTGATAATCATGCTGGTCTCGAGACAGTACACACAGAAGTACATTTTGTCATAGTAAACGTTGATTTGACATGGACTGGAATTCCAAGGTGAAAAAAGAAATGAACAGTGTGTCAGCCACAGTGACCTTTCCTGGACCAATAGCTCAAATTATCAACGACTGCAAAATCATAGCCATGAACAACTTAGTTGCCAACTGTTTGAAAATCCCATTGCCTTGAGGAGTAGTTGCTGGGCAAGCAAAAACAGATTTGGAAAGAGCAATCTGAAGATGGAGGCCATCACCAGGAAAATCTATTTTGCTTAGGGTTTGAAGGCATAAGGCTCAAGTAGAGAGTTTCGGGGAGACCTAACAGGTAGGTGAGCACCAAGGTAGTTAGAAATCCCAGCATAGTTCCAAGTTTGGAGCAGCCTGCCTTTCTAATGCTCACACTGACGCTATCTGTAGGTCACTGGGTACTTTGGATTCTGTAAATCTAAAGAAAAGTTACTTGTTAGAAGGCTTGCAGCTCATATCTTTAAATTCATTTTCTCAGGAGTAGGCAACCTTATATTTAATCATTAAAAGCAAATTTAGTTAGAGAGCAAGGCAAGACACTGAAAGGGAATGGTCTCCTAGAAAACAGGGGAAGAAACTGGAAAGACCACTGTTAACAGGAAAGATTCAAAATAGAACTGCTCACAGAATTGCAATGATGGATTAAGAAGCTTCAGCCAGCAGTATCACCTATAGCAAAGCTTTTAGGAGACCAGTGATTAGAAGACCAGTGATAAGTGGTCAGCTCTGTCACTTTCAAAATTAATGACATTTAAGGTGGACTAAAAGCAAGTAGATCCATAGGATTGATGTAGGCTTTCCCTTGTGTACAGCTGCATTTTGAACAGGATATTAATAAGTAACTCTATTTTCTCATTTCCTAAATGGCAAAACCAAGACGCAGAAACTGCCAGAGCTCAACTCAGACCATTGTTTCACCATGTTATTTAAACTTTTGAAACAGAGATAGAAAGACTAAAATAATAAACTACTGTATTCATACCATCAAGCTCTATAGCTGTTAATCTGCTAAACCGTCAAACAATTTTTAACAAGTCTGCTGTTGTTTATGTTCCTTCACATAGCTGTTTAGAATCAATGTCTTAGAGAGAAAACTCTAGCAAGAAGAGTGGCATTTAAAGAGAAGGATATATCATGAGAAATAAAAGCAGATTGCAGATAAATACCTAAAATGTAGAATATCTGCTTTTATTTTCTTTCTTCAAACAATAGTCTGGAACACAGGCATTCTGAAAGGACACTGTTCCTTTAAGTGGCCTAATGATCCCACCCAGATCTTGCACCTTGGCCAAATGCCTGGCCACTCTTGCTTTAACTCAATCTAACAAACATGAATAAGAGATTGCAAAAGAAATTCAAAAGCAAAGATAATTATTTCTTATGGAACAGAACAAAACCAAATAGCTAACTCCATCCTTTATAATTGTCATTACTGTGAGCATTTACTAAGCCAGCTTTTGATTCCTGTTTGACAAACTTCATAAGGTAAGACATAGCTTCTTTGTTTTAACTCAACTAGAACCATCTAGGGACTGTGCAAGACTAAATGGTTCATGTACTTGGTATGTGAAGAAGTCTTGTCAAAAACTTTGTTCTCTGTTTTTATTTGCACTGTTTTGTTGGATAAATAATTGTTAAGCATACTCATTTAAAACTTATTTAAAATTTTATTCTTAATTTAAAGTCTACTAAATAGCATTACAATGATGTAAATAACTTTTGGGGGGCCTTTTAAAAATTTGGAATAAACTTTATAGTACAGGATTAACTCTAGAATACTTTATAACTCAACTAGCTTGAAATTTTAATAAGGAATATTTAATCATTTTGTCTTTGTACAGAAACAAATGAAGCACAAGAATTGTGGATAAAACTGGTAAACTCTACAGAAAAATAATTTTCTTTCTAGAAAATTATGAAATATAAAGTCTCTTGAACTTATTGATCACAATAGTTACCTGAAATTAATTTTAGACAAAAAAGACAAGAACAAAGCATTTGGCAAAAATCATTATTTTTACAATTATAAAATTTGCCTATGTTAGCAGAAGTTTATATTTTTAATCTAAGTCTTGCAATTTTCATGCATTGCAGCCCATTTTTTTGTATAGTTACCTAAAAGAAAAGGGAGGCAATTATTAAAACCAGAAACAATGAAACATGATAAAGGTGATTTGAAATGGGAGGACCTCCATGGGGCCCAAATAATAAAGGAGAAAGACTTTGGGAAGGCAGTAGAACTGAAAACCTAGAGAAAGAAAGCTGGAAAGATAGAATAGGGTCCTCTGGATACTAAAGGGAAAAGAAAAGGAATAATGAAACGGGTTAGGGAAGGCTAGGCAAAAACTGCCAGAAAAAATCATGGTAATGAGACATGATGATTTTTGCTAATGATTAAATTGTGATAGTGACTCTCACATACACAAGGGTTTAGGTGTAAATTCATAAGTTTATGGCAAAGAAACTATATGATCCTCTATATGAACCTGGGAAAGATAAGCATTTATTTAAAGGGTACCGTTCCCAAAATCTTAAATGAGATTTGTGTCTGAGAAAGAGGTTCTCTCCTCAGCTTCCTGCATGGGAACACCTTCCTTAGGTTTCTGAAGAATTGTTGATCATATTATAGTTTATAAGATTTCTCTTCTCCTCAGTGTCTTATTTCCAGAATTTCTGAGGTTGTCCTTATGGCATGAACTCAACCAAAGAGAAAAAAAACCCACTGTAAAGCCAGTGACTGGTGGTATTCCTTTTCCCTTCTAAAAATGCAATGTCAGGTGCCGTTGTTCTTACACTAATCTTGGGAATTAAAATTCTAGATCTTGTATAATCATTTCCTTGGTTAACAAAACAATTAAGGAAAGATGCTCTTTGTATGTTCTGTTTCCTCATTGTGATTTTTGGTTTGTTTTGAATGCCCAGTTGTCTTCCCATTGTAGCATACCTGATCTCAAGCTTAATTGGCATTTGACCAATAGCTGTTGGCCAACACAAGGTGCTTGGTCTTACAGACACCAAATTCAAGTTCTTTCAATAAACTTTCTGCTGCATGATATTTGAGGAGTACACTATGGCCAGAAGCCAGCTGTCACTCTAGCACCAACAAAGCCCTCAACAGCTTTGTTTCTTTGATGGTGGTGGGGATCGTTGAGTATCCATCTGGCACGCATGAAAGAAATCAATCTCCCAGCTCACTCTCTGTTGAGAGTCTGGAAATACCATGGTCATGATTCCCCAGTTCACACCCTCTGAAGGCGAGGTGCCAAAGAAGGAAAATGTGAATCCTTTTCTAGACCTCCTGGAGTTAATATAGTTGCAGCAGGCAAACATTTCCTAGCCATGCTGCTATCGGTTCAAAAGAAACCTTTGTGTTCACATTCTCTCCCATAGTGAGTTAGTAACACATCAGTCTCCTCTTGCCAGGGAATTGTGTAGGTTTAGCATTATCCGTTGTATAGCCAGGCATATTAAACTGATGAAGATAATTGTGAATTTTAATACAAAATTAGAAATTCCATTGTTTATCTACCTAGAAAAATAATTCCACAGGGCAGTTAACATAGAGTTCCTCCTGACTCTAAATCTATCTACTGGTTTGTAGGAATGCATGTGCTGGTAAGTGTATCTATTTTGTTGTTTCATTGTTGTTATGCTCTTTTGATTCACTGGATGTGTATTTTTACTTTCAAACCCTAATGGAGACAAACTCTCTAAAGCAAGGACAGAAAAGAGAAAGGAGGTTCCATGGAAACAGAGGAGGAGCAATTTAATTTTTGACCTGACCCCTGAACTCATTGAAGCTGCATGCAAAATATTAAGTCTGAAAAAGATACAGGAAACAGTGTTGGTTTCTCAAACTTTTAACAAGACCAGCACTCAAGTGACTCTCAAATTACCAGAGTCAAAATCTGATGACTGAATCATGTGAATCTCATTGCTTACAGCACCTGTCTGATAACTAAAGCTAAATCCAGGCGTCTCCCAGTGTTCCTGCAGTGAATGGCACAGCCACGAAGCTCTGTGACTGAATTCACTCTGAAATCTGGAATCTGACTGAATTTAGTCTGAAATCTGGAAATGTCAAAGGAAGAGCTTGAATTGAACTAACCCCCAAACAGAGTGGGACTGAAGCACTGTAAACAGCTCTCCTTACTTCTGGATCTCCATAGCACAGTTAGAAAGAAAGACTACTTCAATATAGATATTTGAATATAACAAAATATTCATTAATAACATTTGACAGTGACTCCTTGATTTACATGGCTTAGAAACTTTCAAAATCACAATGCGAATATTTTCTTGAAAATAGGAATGAAAAACTCTTGCTCCAACCACATGCTGCTTTCTGACTCTGCCAACAAGAAAATACAAAAACAGAGAGCATTATCTTTATTAAATATTCATAACTGATTTTTCTATTTCAAGGAGCCACAAGGCAGATGAATTTTTACCATCTATCATAATGAGGAAAAGATGTTTTATCTCCTGTCTCCTGTTTTTGTCAACCTTCGTGAGTCACACAGTATATGGACAAAGAAAAAAAGGGTCCAAGCCAAACACGCTGTCAAGGAAAAATGACCTCCAAGGTAAATAGTTCTTGAAAAAAATATTTGTTTTAGTTTGTAAAGGTACTGATATGGAACTTTAAATCAGCATTTTATATACATAGCAAGTCATATACATGATATGTATTTCTTTGATTCAATCATGTAATGATTATAGTGATAAGTCTTACATTGTTAGAGCTCCTCAGAGATTTTAGAGCATATGTGCATTTGCTCTATCTTTTGACCTCCACTTATTAATAGGCAGGAGACATCTGCTGTCATATTGCAGACAAAAAAAATAGGGGCTCAAAGAGGTTAAGTGGCACATTCATGGCCACAGACAAATTAACTATTAGAAGCAGCATGTAGACTTTGTACCTAGTCTATGTGTTTTCAAAGTAAGTTTTGTTCCCTCATTACTCTTGGTATGATGAGTTAAAAGGAACAATAAGACACACAACCTGATGATTAGATAGATCATTACTTATTTACTTTTAGACATCTTTGCCCAATATTTGTTGAATTTTAAAAATATGTTGTACTTTTTCTTCACATTGTAAGTGGCTTAATATTGAGACAATGCTGAACATATATAACATTTGTTTATTTGTTTGGTCTTGATTCGAATGATTTCTATAAGACAGCAATAATTCATAGATTTGGAAAGATATTTAGTTTGTTACATGTTGTTTTATCTCCAAGGTGATGTTTCATCCTTTAAGGCATTTATCTCAGTCATTCCCCCTTAAACATGCTCCCCCCTCCACGGCACATCAACACAGGCTTTTCAAAATACCGTGTTGTGTCATGAGTAGGGAATTATGTTGCTTGACCTTTTTGTTCTATTGCAGACTCCATCTGCTTCATAGATGTGGTCTTCATTGTAGACAGCTCTGAAAGTTCAAAAATTGTCCTCTTTGACAAACAGAAGGATTTTCTGGATAGCTTGAGTGATAAAATTTTCCAACTGACTTCTGGTCGCTCACTGAAATATGACATCAAACTGGCAGCCCTTCAGTTCAGCAGCTCTGTCCAGATTGATCCACCTTTTTCTTCATGGAAGGACCTATGGACATTTAAACAGAGGGTCAAGTCTCTGAATTTAATTGGGCAAGGTACCTTCTCTCATTATGCCATCTCCAATGCCACTAGACTACTTAAGAGAGAAGGACGGAAAGATGGTGTAAAAGTAATTTTGCTGATGACTGATGGAGTTGATCATCCAAAGAGTCCAGATGTCCAAAGTATTTCTGAGGACGCAAGAATATCAGGAATATCTTTTATCACCATTGGTCTTTCCAGTGTGGTCAATGAAGCCAAACTTCGTTTGATATCTGGAGACTTACCTGATGAGCCTATTCTACTGTTGAGTGATCCAGCCCTTGTAGATAAAATTCAGGATCGTCTGGTAGGTATCTAATTGATATCTAATTGGTAGATATATTAATCATCATATATTGATATCCTGGTCACAAATTCTGGATCAAAAAAGATGAAAAAAGTAGGTTTCCCCTTGGAAACAGAAATAATCAGGCAGCCTTGGTGGTATCAAACACTTCATGTGGATATTTTGAATATGCTACAAAGAAAGTTCAAATCTTTTTTGATCTTTTTCTTCTCTAATATCATTCATCTTTATCTTTTTAATCTCATTTGAGACAGAAAACATGAGGCCTGTTTTTCTTATATAAATAATATTGTGTATTGAGTGCTATCCATTACATTACTGAGTACTTCTCATGTTTTATCTTTTTAAACTTAATTTCATCACGATTTTATGATGTAGGTACCATTATTATCATCCACCCTTTATGATGCTTTCTAACCTTGTATCTTGAGGACTGAGAGTAAAGAGGAGAGTCCACCAAGTTGAGTCAGAGATGGTGGGCAGGGCCCACCATGCCTGGGAAAGCGTTCAGCCTGAACAGCTTTCTCATGAAAGGGAAACTCATTGTGGCGACAGGACTGCACGTGCTTGTCTGCACCTTTGGTTCAAGGCAACCCCAACATTCAACTTAAAAGATTGCAGAATGCACGATAGAGCCTTTCGAGGAGGCGAACCTGAGTGTCTATTGCTCTTTCTCTGTCTTCATCCCTGGGGTAAAAATAGCTGACTGCAGAAGACACCAGGCAGGCAGCTCCTTGTTTGGACAGATGTGCGGGCACAGGATGTTCCTCCTCCCTCCAGACACACCCTGACAGAGAGTTCCTGCCCATCTGAGGACACAGGCTCTTGGCAGTGGACCAGAGCCACACTGTGTTTGTTTCTGGGGAAAAAAAAAAAAAAAAGACCCAGGAGGCTGTACTTTTTCAGCATCCTGTGACTTCAACTTGTTTGTTCACATGGCAGCTCTGTGAATAAGCCTCTTTTTAGAGAGAATAACTGCTTTCTAAACACATCTGGGTCCAGATGTTTATTAGCTCTTCAAAGAGTGACACACCAACTTTATGAGTTTCATATTGCCCTCCCCATCTGAGAGGTAGGAATTGACCTGTATGTAATCAGACTATTGGAAAATGTCTCATCTAAACCATCGCCATTACATTTTCTGTTGGCATTTTGATCTTTTATTTTGAAATTATTGCATAGTTCAAAAAGTTTATTGTAATCATTTAAGAACAAAACTGCATGCAATTAAAAAGCACAATTTTGTGAGTGTAGTTGGATGTGTCCATTCATGGAGCCACCAACACAATTGGAAGATAGACATTTCCATCAATTCCAAAATGGTTCTTCTAGTTCCTTCATACTTTGTACTTCCCTTACTCTATGGCTACTGATCTGACTTTCATCACTCTAGACTAATGGACACACTCTAGACTTGTACGTAAGTGAACCCATTCTGCATGTGTCCTTTTGTGTCAAGGTTTATTTATTGAATATAATAATTTTGAAATTAATTTGTATTCTCTTTGGATCATCACTTTATTTGTTTTAGTGGCAAAATGGATTTTTCAGGAGCCAGGACCAAGGGTGACTTTGGGAATTATCCTGGATTACTCTATCTCCTTTTGGCTTTGCTATGGGGTTTTCCAGGTTTGACCTTCTGGGCAGAAGTTAAAGCTGCTTCCATTTCAGTTCAGCATTCTTTTTTATTATTATTTATTCAATTGTGCATGTATGTGTGTGTGAACATGTGTATATATGTGTGTGTGTGTATGGGTGTGTGAGCATGTGTATATATGTGTGTGTGTACGTATGTGTATGTGTGTATAGAACCACGGACGAATTCGGGAACCACCATGGATGCCTCCACCTCCTCCTTGTTTACTCTGCCCCGGGATTCACAGGCTCCCCCTACCAGGACCAGAAACGCAGGCCGCCCCCGCTTCCGCCTGGCGTCTATACATGGGGTCTAGGATCTGAACTCAGGACCTTCCACCTGCAAGGCAGAGGCTTAACCCCTGAGCCACCTCTCCAGCCCCCAGTTCAGCATTCTTATGTGGGATCTAGGATCCAAATTCAGGTCCTTCTGCTTGTGAAGCAGAGGCTTAATCCATAAATCATCTCTCCAGCCCTTTCAATACTTTTTAATAGGAAGCATCATGTAAGAGCCTCATGAAAACATTTCAGTTCTGAATTACCCAAGAGGATGTGATAATTTGTAATGAAAGGTGATGTGTAGGATATTTTTATTGTTAGTTTACTCTGTGATTTTCATTATAGTAGTGAAATGTATGAAACAAATTAAACTCAATATTCCAGAATATATTACTTGGTCCTTCAGAAGAGGAAGACAGAATATGAAAATGAATACTGAAAAAGCCTTTATGGGAATAAAGATTGTGACAAATGGGTTTCTTTTCTGAAAGTTCTTAAGAAAAACACAAATTTAAGGTATTCCTGACACCACAAAAGGAATTAGTTTGACAATTTCTATGTCAAGATCAGTTTCACAATTTCTTTCACCCTTGGAATCCTGTACTTTTTATTTTTCATTAATTATGGCCCACTTGCCATGCCATTTATATTATTTATTTATTAGTGTGTGTGTGTGTGTGTGTGTGTGTGTGTGTGTGTGTATAAGGAGCACTGTGTGTTCCTGTGGAGGACCAAGGTTGACTTTAACAATCATCCTGGATGCTTCTG
The DNA here is from genome assembly GCA_023101885.1 of Typhlomys cinereus. Classification (NCBI taxonomy): domain Eukaryota; kingdom Metazoa; phylum Chordata; class Mammalia; order Rodentia; family Platacanthomyidae; genus Typhlomys; species Typhlomys cinereus. The sequence continues at coordinate 2,601,088 of JALPQD010000214.1, forward strand.
CCTCCTTTTTTACTTTGCTCTGGAATGATTTCCCAGACTCTGCCCACTAGAGTGGGAAGTACAGGTCGCCTCCATTTTCCTCCTGGCATTTTTTACCTGGGATCTGGAATCCTAACTCAGGACCTTCTGCTTGGATGCAGAGTCTTACATCTGAGCCATGTCTTCAGTCCTCAACCCCCACTTGCCATAGTTTTTCAGGCTTTTATTGTTAAATTTTTATTTCTCTCTGTTTCTGATTTTATTATTATTGCAATTCTGCTACCATATTAAGTCCCAGTTGTTGTTTTTGTCATAGAGTTTGCTAGTGTTGCCTATTGAGTCATTTCGTCTCATCCAACTTGCTATGATGCTAATGAGCCTTGACTTCATATTCATTCATGATATTGGCAGTTACCTTCACGCCTTCAGCTTTTATTTGTATCTCATAATAGGAATCCACACACTGGTAAAATACCTCTTGTGTTCTAGTGGGGGGTCTTTCTCTATTCACCCTTTCCACTGTAACTCAAGTTTTAGCGAAACTTGCTAGATGATAACTCAAACTGAAACCAGTGAACCTCCAATGAGCGTGCCCCTCCTTCTGCCTTGGCCTTGTAGTCCAGGCTCTTCCCACAATCCCCCTCTTTGCCTATAGGAAGCCCTCACTACTTCCCAAGGCATCCAGTTTTGCACATGTGGGCCTTTTATCCAATCCTGCTAAATGTTACTCCTTACTGTTTCCTTTGTCTTTTTGCCCACACTGGTCTGTATGACTTTTCCCCCCACAATCTTTGACATACAGTAAAGCATACCATGAGAGCATGTGTTGGTTCTTTGCATTCCTCTCCTCAGAGTCATCAAGAAGCCCCACCTATTCCAAACACTATCTTAATTCTGGCTCCCACTCTTCCAGTCTAAGACCTCCTTCCTACGCTGCCTACTATGTGTTGTCCTCTGTCTCTGGGGTTTATTGTCGATACGTGTGCCCTTGAGGATGAGGCTTTGTTCTTTGTTGAAAACAGTCTTATCTGCTATGTAGCTTTGCATCCCCTTCTGTTTCCATAGAAATATAAATTCCAGAAAACACAAGATCAAATGAGTTACAAAAATAGTTATTTGTGCTGTTAAGATGTTAATCCTCATGGCACATATTTTTTAAAGAGCAATATGATGAAGCAAAAATTGAACGTTCAAGGAAGACCTACAGATTACATCAGGCATGGTGAATAAAATCATGAATTAAAAATCAATAATGGTTCAATGGGTAAGACCCCACTTGCAAACTTGATAACCTTAGTTTGATCTTTAGAACCCCATATGGTAGAGAGGACTAACTTCTAAAAGCTTTGCTCTAAGCATCTCTCTTTCTCTCTCTTTATCTTTCTCTCTCAGTTAATAAATAAATTAAATAAAACTGATTCATTCAAGTACTGGTGGCTCATACCTGCAATTTCAGCAATATAGGAGGCTGAGAATTAGGAGAATTGTCACAATTTGAGACTAACCTGGACTACATGGTGAGTTCGAGGCCAATTTGGACTAAATAGTCAGATTTGGTCTCAAAAAACAAAAACAAGCAAACAAAACCAAGCAAAATTTGCTAAGGATATTGCCCATCACAAACAGTTGTAAAACAGCAAGACCTTGAATTTTTTTGTTTCAGTAGTTTTGAGATATTTAATTTGATTTGAATACCAAATGCCTTGCATTCTTAAATTCCTCTTGAATTTTTCTTGCCTCTCTTCCACCTGCCAAGTTTCTTATGTGTGTTTTAAGTACCTTTTTTTTTTTGTGTGTGTGTGTGTGTGTGTGTGTGTGTGTGTGTGTGTAGCTCTATCTATATGTTCATATACAGGTGCACGTGCATGTATGTGTGAAGCCTGCAGGTTAACCTTAGGTGTCACTTCCCATCATCCACCTTGCTACTTGAGACAGGATCTCTCACTGGGATCTGAAGCTCACCCATTAGACTAGACTGGTTGGCCAGGCAGCATCCTTATCTCTCTGCATGGAGTTGCAAATGCATAAACCATGCACAGCTTTTTCCATGGATGCTGGGGATCCAACCTGGTTCTTCATGCCGGAGCAGCAAGTACTTTGCCCCATGTAGTTTCATAATTCAAGTTATAATATATGCTACATCTGAAACTTGTTCTTGTGTTCAATGGTTTTTGGAAGTTTAGCTCTGATAAATTATGCTGATCCAATGAATTCACTTCAACTGATGAATGGAATTTCATTTGCTGATCCAGCCCACTGGAATAAATGTTTTAATGGATCCATGTTTTTCACTGTTGTGAAAAACAGTGAGTGCTAGAATGTACATGGGCAGGAACTTCTGTAGGGTCTGTTTGAAAGGGAGTGCCAAGTACAGGTGAAGACCAGCACTGTTGTGCAGCCTAGACATGGGCATGTTGGGCTTTAGCTTTAGGCACAGCTGGATATTGTATGAAGAGACAGTGCTACTTGACACTATGACTGTCAAAAAACTGAAGAAATAAGTATCTTACTGGTTTCCAGACTGGATTTACATGGCCAGAAACTGAAAATCATTTGTTGGGCTGGGGTGGCAGATGAAATGCTTATATTTTATAGGTAGCATCTATGGCCAGAGTTTGCTAGTTCTAAGAGTATGTGGTCAACCCCCCCCCACTTTTCTATAGGAAAACTTACTTAGAAAAATTATATGACAGTATCAAAATCATATGCTAGCTAATGGTTGAAATAAAATGAAAACTCAGAATGACATATAATTCCCAGTCTAACCCCCAGTCTGTTGGTAAGTCTTTAGAGCCACTTAAAGTTTTACCTATGTTATCCCTCTTTGTTACTAATTTGAATGAAAATAGATAGTTGAAACTATAGGCTCGCAGTCTCTATGACATCCCAGGTTTTGCCTTACCATTATTTCCTCATTAGAGACTAGGTGTTTGTTAATATCTATGACAAATGTTCCAGAGCCTTTCCCCTTAGTTTTCTATTTTATTAATATAAATTTTCCTTTCAGACTGAGCCTTATGGCATAAGTTAAAGACAAAATGTCTTTCTTGTACTTGTTCTCCTGTTAATACTGTCCCCAAGTGCATCTTTCCGCGTGACCTGTACTTCTCAGGCCGTGCCCACTGAGCTGAAGGATAATAGTGAGGGCTATCTGCTACAAGAAACAGATTGCACATTGCCATAAAATCATGAATTAGGCATAATTTTGAAAAATACTTTGTCCAATCCTAATTTTTGAGTATGAAGAGGCAGTGAAGATGGTCAAGAGGATGAGCCAAGTATATGACCTCAGCCAAGTTGCATCATCGTGGTACCTTGTTTCCATACAATAAGGCCAGAGGTTAGCCCACTGACTTCTCTTACACACACACACACATGCACACCCATCACAACATATATACCATGTATATAGGAAATGCATATTGCCACAAACAGTGCAAATGTAATATTTTCACAAAATATTATTTTAGAACTGCTCAGATTTAAAAGCCGTTTCTCTTTTTTATGTTGAGATTTTAAAAAATAGAATATGATATTTGAAAATTTTAAAAATTTGACTAGAAAACCTTTCTCCTGGTAATCACTAAGTGGAAAACATTGTCTCCCAATAATTCAGATCATCCCTCAATGCTAACAGACTCTCTTAATTTTCTGTTAATTGAGCTTTATTACAATTATCTGAGGTCTACTAATAACTTCATAAAAATATGACTACAAAAGTTGATGTTTTAATGTCAAAAGCAAATGTATAACAGTGGGAAAAATAGAAAAAAGTATACAATTATGCATTCGCCTATGTCTATTGTAATAAAAGTGAGACTTTTCTCATTATGACTGAGTAAGCTTGGAGCTAAGTTATGAAGTTTCCAGACCTAATCAAAGAAACAAAAGATAAAGCACAAGATGCAACAGGATCAAGTTCCTAGAAGACAGAATAATCTGTAATGTTTGTGCCCTTCATGTCTCCTATTATTACATTGCCCAGAGCACTCCTTGGGTGGTTGGCTGGCAGGCTTTATTGCTTTCACAAGGTTAAAAAGGCTGAATTGCTGTTCTTCTTGGAAATTGCATAGCCCATAGGGAATAATTAAGACTAATAAGAAGCTGGAAGCAGAACCATTAATTGAGTTAATGTTTCATTTTTTTCCCTTCTAGGATATCTTATTTGAAAAGAAGGTAAGTACTGCACACTTTGATGACTGTGAATTACTCTAAAAAGCTTGCATTATCAAATCAACATGATAATCACATCAGACGTGATTAAATAAAAACGCCTAATTCTTTATAAAGTGAGCCACTCTATTTTGTGCCATTTTTAATGCTACTGTATTTAAACTGCAGGTTGGAAAACAGAAATAGTAGACAATATTGAATGTGATTGAGAGATTATTTCAGGAATCAGTGATATCCAGATGACATAGTTTGTGTTTACTTTGGCATGGTTTCTCTTGTTCTAATCACGTATCTGGCATCAACTACTTGTGGAAATCCTTGACTTCAAGAGGTGTTGTAGGGCCAGTGTAATGCTCGAGATAGCCTCCTGCTTCCTGCTGTTGACTTGAAGCTCATTCTCCTTTCTTTGGGGAGCCAGAGGAGGACAACCAAGATATACAGCTGACCAGAAAGAACACAGTGCCACAGATAGCGGGAGTTTGCTTAGGACTCCTGAACTAGATACACATTTCTTTTTTTTTTTTTCTGTCTATAAGTAATCTTTTTAAAAAAATTTTTTTATTTCCCATGATGCAAACTTAACTGGTATACTGGTTCCCTCCCTTCCTCCACTGCCCCCCACCCCCATGCTCCCCCACTTCGCTCCCCCTCCCTCCCCATCCCCCAGTGCCCCCCCCCACATCCCCGGAGCATCCTTTATGTAGATGCACATGTCTTAGAGTAAAGGGCTTGGAGCATCTACTGTATTGCTTTGAATTATTATGGTCAGATACATTATTTATTTTGTGCACTCTGCCAATTAAATTATGATTCAAATGCCTTCTTAACAATTGTAACTTTACACTTATAAAAAGAGTTACTTTAGACTTACTTATATATATATTCAAACCTTGTATTACTCTTGTGAATATATGTAAAGCTGAAAGTAAGCAAAATAAATTTATTATTTCTAAAACCAAAACCCAAGTTGTATGAGTTGGTGATGAACTGGTCTTTCTAGCATCAAAAGCACTGGCAACGTAGCTTTTGTCCAATATAGTCTGGAACCTTCTTTCATTTATGCTGTGAATTTTATTTTTATTTTTACGTGTGTGTGTGTGTGTGTGTGTGTGTGTGTGTGTGTGTGTTTATTGGATGGCACTCTGTGTCCCTGTGGAGTACCAAGGGTGACTTTGGAAATCATCCTGCATTGCTTCTGCCCCCTTTTTGCTTTTCTCTGGGATTTTCCAAGCTCTGCCCACCATGCTCAAAAGTGCAGGCTGTCACTGTTTTTACCTGGTGTCTTTTACATGAGACCTGGGATCAGAACTCAGGACCTTCTGCTTGTGAGACAGAGTCTTAACCTCTGAGCCCATGCTGTAAATTTTGAAGGCACATTTAAAAAAACTCAACTACTTGTTATGTATGAGCCTGTTTGGCATATCATAAGACTTATTCTGATTCCAAAGATGTTAAAATGAGGATAAATGAGCATCTTGGATAAAATGTGATTTGAATCACTTTTTCTTTTACAGAGTAATGAGAAATTCACACACAAATTGTTGAGCTTTGATATGTTATATAGGAAAGAATAAGTAAAACTGCTGACAACAGTTATTTTCCAATTTTAACTAATTTTTCTCTCTTTCTCTCATGTGTATATAATATGCATATAATATGTATCATAGAGCATTCATTTCATTTAACCATGGCAAGCTAAATACTACTTCAGGAACTGGTGCTTACTAGGCTTGAGTTTAACTGGAATAATGAAATATACAAAGCAAAATGAGAATAAACTTGCAGGGCAACTTTCTTCTACAGAGTGCTTCAGTTAGTTGCATGATGTACATGTTTGGCATTCTAGTATGTACTGAATTTCACTGTGTATTGACATTGCATTCTTTGTTGATTCAGTGTGAACGCAAGATCTGTGCGTGTGAGAAAGGCGATCCAGGTGACCCGGGGCCTCCTGTGAGTAGATGCCTGCGTTGAGCTGGTAGCTGGTGATGGCAACGATGAGAGTGTTTTTAGAAATGGCTTCACAGTGTCATTCTTTGCTTGACAATCAGGGCCAGAATTTCTATAATGCTTTTTTAAAAAATTGCATTATTACTATGGGGGCGGAGCATGTGTAAGCTCTGACACACGTGTGGAGGTCAGAGCTGGACTTGATTTCGAGGAGGTAGTTCTCGTCTACCTTCAGGTGAGTTCAGGGGCAGGAACTCGGGTCATTGGGCTTGCGTGGCATTTTTATTGCCTGAGCTATCCCATTGACTGGATCCAAATGTTCTTAATACAGAATAAGGCAATACAAGCCATCGGTGTTTAGGCAATGCTCTTTCCCATTAGAAACAAATGCCACGAGTCCTTTCTGGAAGCAGCTGCCTGTAAAGGAACTTAACGACTCAGCAGCAGCAATGTTGTGTGGCCTTATGGACGGGAAGTAGGTTAGGGACGCTTTGGGAAATTAGATAAATTCTGTGAAATGGAAGCAGTCCCTTGGCAGCCAATGAAAAAGGTGTATCAAGGTGCTGATTCCTCTCTGACTGATGGCATCAGAAGGTACCCAGGCTGCTTATTTGGGTTTTCACCTTTTTATGTGATTGCAGACGTTTCCCTTAGTGTACCAAAGCCTGGGGCATATGTTTAAGGATGTGGTATGGCAGAAATGTTGGAACTGGGGTTGTACTTGAGATAGGAACAGTTATGCATATCACAATTATATTAGAAAATGACGTATTTTACCATAACACTTGTGTCCAGAGTTCACGCTTTTTCAAATAACTCTACCAATCAACATGTTAGATAGTGGAACCCCTTTTTCTGTCCCAGCAAACACAAATTAGATTTATTGCATGATAATGTGGCAGTCAGTAAGATGATTTTTAGCTAAGGTTTTATCTTCCTTTCCTATAAGGTTTTCCTATTTATCAAGCAAATGGATTGGTATGAAGGTGGATATTTCATTATGTCTTAACACGAACAGAGAACTTTCGAAAAAAACCTATTCAAGATAGTACAGGTTTATTCTCATAAGGATGTAAAAGAGTTGAACCTCTGTTTGACTGGTGAAGGCATTACAACCATCTCTTGTTTTGGGATCTAGAAAGTCAGAAAATATTCCAAAGCTTATACAGCTGCTAGAATATGTGACCAAAGTATTTTTTCTCCCTTTGCCTTTAGGGTACACATGGAAACCCAGGAATCAAGGGTGAGCGTGGACCAAAAGGAAACCCGGTAAATGAATAAGCAGCTTTCTTGAGCTAATGTATCTCTTAGATTTATTTACAGACTAAAGATGAAGAAAGCAATAGAGTGCTTCAGAATAGGGCAAGAATCTGATGACTTTTGTGAAGGTTATAGGATGTGCACATCCTCCATAACTATCTTGTTTGCATTAACTTGAACTTAAATCTGAGTAACAAATATTTTAGTCACTGCATTTATGAAGCCTAGAGGCTTTGAGGAGATAGAAACCATGATTTAAATAATAGTGGCCCTAATTAATTAGGAAATTTCGTGAACCACTAATAAATATGCTACTTCAGACTGACATTGGCACTTGTTCTATTTATTAGTCTATTTAATGAATAACCAACTTACAATAAAAATGAGAAAGCAATAAGTGGTTTCTAAGTCCTAGGACATCCTCAGGCATTTCCTCAATTCTCTTCTTTGTGTAGCTATTAAAAAAAGATCAGATAAAAAAATCACTCATTCAGACTACTATTGGAATGGTTCCAAGTTCACTAGTTCCAAGTTCAAGAAAGACAATGAAATCACAAGGTGAAAGATTGAAAGACACAACTGTGAAGATGTAGAATAAAATTCTGAGTAATGAAAAATAATTAGAATGAGGAAGACAAGAGTTTTGAATCAAATACAAAGATATGGGTAATTTCTGTAGTACATCGAATTAATTTTTTTCTTTTTTTCTTTTCTGTTTAGTTAGTATGAGTTTAAAAAATATGTTAATCTAGTCTGTCTTAGTCGATATCAATAAAATTAATCTCAGATGATTGTTATCAAGTCCCCCAGAACAGTTGGAAAGTCAGACAAAGAAGAAGTAATTCACAGGAGATGAGACAGATGAGATCAGCAGGCTAGGCAGATGGGGAGAGGGGAACATCACGGTCTTAATGAGATCTCTCCCACCATCCAGTTCCTGAAACTTTATTTTATACAGGAATCAGGTTGTAGGCTTAGGTGAAAGGCTTTGTTATTAGTGGAAAGGAGAGACAGGTAAATGAGGGTCCTCCTAGCTTCCAGTGCATGCTCAGACAACTAGACTGTGACGTCAGAAGAAGTCCTCAGAACTGCAGAATACTTCCTAACCACCACTTTCCTCCAGATGGCACACTACAAGTTAGTTAGTTCGTTTTTTGAGACAGTCTTCTTACTCAACCTAGGCTGGCCCTGAACTCATAGCACATGAGTTGTAAGGTAACAGGCATCAATCAGCTCATTGTGCCAATGCCTGTAGTACATAGAAAAGCATACCTTGAACAATTTATGAGTAAATATCAACCTTCTAATAATTAAGTGGGCAAAGGATACAAACTGCTTTTCAAAACAGAAAAAAGTAGCAAAGAAAGAAGTAGAAAAATATTTATCTTAGATAAATGAAGAAAATTTAACCAGACAATAAGGTATCTGTTAGTGACAATTCTTTACTTTTGGATAGTTTGTAATCCAGAGAATTTTCTTTAGAATCAGTTTTGTCGTTCATATAGTTTGGTTTCTTTTCTTAAAGCAATAAGAGCAACGATTTTAAAAGACTAATGGTTAGTGATAGTGGTGTGGTGAAAAGTTTGCTCTTTGCTGCAAGGATCACTTAACACAAACAAGCATCTATGAAGCAATTAGGCAGTACATAAAAGATATTCAAACTTTAATTCTGAAAATATTTGCATGATGATGCAGGCAATATCAAATGCATGAAAATATTTTGGCAAAGGCTGCATGCCCAGGAAAGGGAATGCCTAGGGCTCTTGGGTCACTTTGCATGTTCACTTATGTAATGATGCAGGTCCCAGTTGATGCCACCACTGTCTTCTTTCACTTTATTAAATACCTGCTGTAAGTCGACGTTCATACTTCATTAGTTTGGTTTATAATATTGTGCCCCATAATTTATTTTGCTAAGTCTTGTTGAAATCGAGCAATCACTCATTAGGGACATTTTAGAAAACATTTTCTAAAACCTCTTGGAGAAAAGCCAGGGTGTCCAGCTCCAGAAAAATACAATGCTATGTTTGAGATGAACTACCATATTGTAAACTGGAATGTGGCCGAAGTTGTGAAAATGTGCCTGAATTCTGCACCCCGAACATCTGGCCTCACTCTAAAAGGCCAAACTTGATCAAGTTGCTGCTTTATTCTTAAGATTGCATGGTGAAAATGCCAATGGTAAAAACTTAAGATTCTTCTCTAATTGGGTTAGCCTATTAATCTGGGAATAACACATTTTATTGAGTAGTCAATCACTCCACAGGGCTGTGGAATTTTGACTGAGTTTGTTGTTTGTTGCAGGGTGATGCTCAGAAAGGAGAAACTGGAGAAAGAGGACCTGGGGTATGTGCACAGCTGCAGTTCCTTCCTGAGAAAGTCTCCTGGGATGGATGCTAAGAGTCCGTGACCACTTTGATACCTGCAGTGAGAGTGCAGAAATAATTTCTACCTCTGTGTGCTCTTGAGGGCTCAAGCAGACATAGGGAAAAAATATTGGGAGGGGGGGAAGAATTCTTCCTTTTATGAATTTTATTTTTGAAAATTTCTACACAGGGAAAAATGTAGTCAGATTCATGTGCGACTGCACTATCAGCTCGTTTCTGTCACTTGTTTTTACCAGTTTGCCTTCAATATGTCTTAGGATTCTATTTTCATACATGAAAAGCACAGTTGCATGAAAAATATGTGAAATACCATTTGGAAAAGACTTGCTGTTGCTTGGTGTTGGCAATTTCACAGTCTGTTTAATATCCAGGATTGCATTCCATAAAGGGGTCATGTGCCATGACTCAGTGGAAAGGGCCATGCAGGATTCCCACCAGTGACTCGGAAGACAGCAGAGGTGCTGGCCCCTCACTTAGTATGAGATAAAAGACAACAACTCTAAGGTCACTGTCTCATTAGACTTGATAGAGGAGCTATTCATTTCCTTGATGTTATGTGTTCCAGACTGAATTTGAAAGGACCATGATGGATACAGATGCTTAGAAATATTCTAAAGGCCATTATCTCAGCTCATTTCAAAGCCAATTTCTCTAACAGTCTCTGGGAAACATTCTCAGCTGCAAGAGTTTATAGTTTAAAAGTCAATATAACAATTTTGAAAGGACCATTATAGGTTGTCTTGTCTACAATGACTTTCAGTGTAGATTTTCTCCTTCAGTTTGGGGCCAAAGGGTAAGAAATTGGATTTGAAAAAAAATACCTGGAACTAAGCATAAAATGTCATGGGGGAAGCACATCCATTACTAAACTCAAGAAGATGTGAATAGCTGGGTTATATGATCTTGTTTTTCTAGACTCTGTAGATGGGCATTTATTTTGATTTATATGTGAAAACCAATTAATCCTCTCATTTTGTTTTGTAGTATCTTACTTCACTTGTCTCTTTTGAAAACTTATTTATATAAATTTAAGACTTTACAGATATATTCATATTGTTTTCACTATTTATTAATCAATGCCGATCCTCATTTTTCCCTGTTAAAAGCTTTCTCCTTTCCCACCCATCTCTCTTCTGTCCTCATGTCCTTCTGTATGTTTATGGTTCACTTATTCCTATCTGGGTTCCTGCTAATGACGTATGTCTGAGCATGCAATGCACAGGGCAATGTACTGGTGGGCATATCCCTAGGCAGAGTCGATCCCTTTGCTCCCAGCATTACTTACTTTACTTTTAATTTTTTTTAAATAGGGAATTCCTGGGTACAAAGGTGACAAGGTAAGTTGATAATAACAAAAAATTTTAAAATTATATACTTAATGAAAAAATTATTTTTGCAAGTCTCCAATCCCTCATTTTTAAGTATGTTAACTGACTAATAATGAAACTTAAGATGTGGCTGTGTGCTATAAGAATGTAGGTTCCCCTCTCCCCTCGCCTTATATTCCAGCCCCTTTCAGTTCTGCAATCATGGAATCTTTGAGGAGAGAATTCCAATATGACAATAAAACAGCATAAACTTTCAGCTGAAAATTTTCTCTGTGCAAATGGGTTGTTGTTTTGTTGTGTAACAAGCATGAAAACCTAATTCTCTGACCCTCTCCCCAGGGAGAGAGAATTTACTAAGAAGTAAAGAACAGTAGACCTCAGTGAGTCATGCCTTGTGTGCTGTGGGGGTGGGGCAGGTTAAGCTTGACAGAAGCAAGCAAAAGGTATAAGCTGGTAGAAGATTTCATGTTCATCTGCAAAATGCAAGTCTGGAAATTGAAGTGCTTCCAAAGAAATGAGAGTGCTCAGCGGTTCACTGGTGTATCTAACTCAGTGATTTCTATGAGCACACTGTGTTGGGTCTGAAGTCAGACATAGAATAGAATCCTTCTGTGAGTGGCATGGCTCTCAAACCTGGACAAACAGTCTGCACTTTTAGAAGGTTCTGCTCTTAGGTCTCCTTTGACCTCCTCAATTCTCATGGAGCCAGGAGCCTGGGCTATCTTCCTGTGTTTGGCAAATACCTCAGTTTTCTCTGCAAGAAGGCCAAATCCTGCTTAGAGAGCATCCACAAACTTCCTTTCTGTATCCATTTTCTGCCTAAGATCCAAGAGGGAGCCAAATGGCAGCTCTTGTCAGCTGGATTCTTGTCAGCATCCTTAGAACCAATTATTTCTCTGTTCAAAAGCAGGTGTCAATCATGTGGGAGCACTGATGCACTGTATGGACAGAAGGCTCACAGCTCTTCCCCCCTCACTCCCACCCCCATGGGAAGAGTTGGCAATAGGAAGTGAAGGCAGGCTGTGGGCATGGGGTTGTGGTGGCCATCTGAGAATTTCTTTATTCTTTTTGGAAGGTTTATTTGTCATGGAGGAATTTAGAAAATTATTAATTTATTAGTCTGATTTATAATTTTATCTAGATCCATGATATGTAGACCTCTGCTTGCACTCTTTGTGCCTAGGTCCTGTAAATGTGAGGAGTGAGCCTAACACATAGCCCAATAAACTGTATCCCAAGTACTGTTAGATCCAAGAGGGGAGAAGTATATCTCGTAACTATGAAGTTTAGCATCTATAAGAACACAAGCAATTCAAGATCTCAGAGTGGCTATTTCTTCTTTCACAGGGAACTGAACTAACACTTGTCTGATTTATGTGACAATTGGAGAATCAAATGGAAAAACAAAAGCAGCAATGTATTGCATACTGTTTGCTGATCTATGGATGTAAGGTGCCATTATAAGGAGGCAAGGAACAGATGTTAATGAAAATGATCTTCATGAAAATGAAAACTTTTCGTGATGATAAGATTATTCTTTATATAGTTGAGGAAAATGTTAGAGGCGCTCTTCTTATCTTGATTTTAAATATATATTTAGATCGAAACAGTGTGAATTTGTTTCTCCGTTCCCAAAGCCCTTGCTCTGTAGAACTATGCAACTGACCCTTCTACAAGGGTTAATGGACCCACTAAAAAAGAATTGCTTTTGTTGGGGCAAATAACTGAAGACAATTTTTTCATTGATGGAAATCTGTCCCTCAAACAAATGCTGTTCCTCAAGACCCTATTTCTAACAAATCTGTCTGGGAACAACTGGAATGTGAATTCCGGCCAAAAGGATTTTGAGCATGCTTATGGTACTTTTGTGTTTTATATTTTGGTGGTTGACTCATTTTGTTCCTTTCCAACATTAGTAAATTAATTGCTTTCTAATTGAGACTTCTAGAGTGATTTTTCCACTTGCATTTGGAAATAAATGCTCAATTTGTTCTCACTGGAAATTCAGTTTTTCCTGGGTCAGTTTGACTCATAAAATGAAGAGAGAACAGACTGCTTTTGAGCAGAGAATAGTTGGCTGTAGGGCTTGCATCGCCCTCTCCTCTGCTCCAGATGCTAACTAGAGCCCAGACAGTGCCCTAGGTGAAATGTAGGGTTTAAGAAAGTAACTTATGGCCCATGTTCAGCTATGAGATATTAAGAATGTGGATTTCAAAGTGTAACAGATTCCAAATTTGTAGTCATGGGTGAGCAATGTAATCACTCCAAGCCTCATATTCCCTACAAATGACTGGACTATATGTGTTAATGTATATGTATATATATATGTTTAGAGTTTATCATTCACATAAAGGCTGTAACATATACTTTGTGCCATAACTGGTGGTTTTAGTGACCACTTCTTCTATTAAAGTAGGGTGGCCTGCAAGCTGGTTGCTGGTTTGGTTGGGATTTGGAAATGAGATAAAACATGCACAAGAGCATCCCTCCCCTTTTTTTTTTTTTTTTTTTTTTTTTTTTTTTACTATTGATAGTATTTATGCTGTATTAAATACAATGCATCATACTGTAATTACTAAGTGTACTGGGATTTCAGCTGGCATTTCTTTTTCATAGTATGGTTTTCTCAATGAAGGAAGCAATTTTTGAATTATATCCTAGTGAAATTTCCTTATGCCTTTGTGCAGTAGCATATCAAGAACCATGCGCCAGAGTAGCACATAGATGGTAAAGTACAGCAGAAGCCTAAATTAAAGAAGGGCCTGGACTAGTGGTCACGAGTAGCTGTATACAAGTAACTAAATAATTTAGCCTCATCCACTGAGTTTCCCTCTCCTAGCAGTAAGAATTATTTTGAGACTCAGAATAAAAATATGTATGAAAGCATTTTGAAATACTAAAGGATTTGTTCACAGCAGATGTTAATATTATAACTTAGGAACTTCAGCCAGTTTTTTTATAATTGGCTGTTTCTTTTTAGATTCAATTATTAAGGGTTTAAAAAATCTGATGGAATGGATTAATCCATTCAGAGGTCACAATTCTCTTTCCATTTAGGAGAACTGGTGAACCTTTTTAAAAATGAATATTTTATTTCAAAATTTTAATTGGCAAGAAATGATATGCTTAGCATGCAGAATATGATACTTCACAGTTTGTGTGCACTGTGAAATGGCTGAGTGAAGCTGATTAACTTATACCTTACCTCACATAATTATCACTTCTTACAGAGAGAGCTCTTGATGCTTACTTTTTAATAGTCCCCAAGGATAAAAACATTGTCATTAACTATAGTCACCATGTTGCAAAATAAATCTCTTGCACTTATTGCTCTTATCTAAGAAAACTTTGCATCCTTTGACCAATGTCTGCCCAAACCCCCACCTGTTACCTTGATATCACCATTTTATTCTCTGCTTCTATTAGTTCAACCTTTTCAGATTCCACATAGAAGTGAATCGTGAAAACATTTGTATTAACATTAGATTCATCTATGCTATTCCAAATGACAGTATTTCTTATTACAGACTAAATAGTGAAAATTTTTGTTGCACTTATCCATATCTTTTTACACATTTCACACCTTCTTAATTTTTTGAAACACAAATGTAAACTTTATAAAATTGGATTAATAATATCTCTCTGAAACAAGAAATAACAAGTAATGTCTGTAAAATACCATTATAAACTCCGAAGCATAATTTTCATGTTAGTTTACAATATTCTAGACAAGTTAGTACAGTAGAGTGTGATAGTGGAAATAACATGTTAAGTCCCCCCATTGTGTCTCACTGCGCTTTTAAGGCTCTTGCTAGTTCATCATGTTAGGCTTCCTAAACCAGGGCACAGTCTAACATCAGAACTCTTCTAGTATTGTAGACAAACACTACTGATTGATGCTGGTTGGTATTCAGGCTGGAGTATAGTGTCATGAAAAATGTAGGGATTCCTGCATTAAGGGAGAGCTAGGTTCAGACCCTGATTCTCCTCTACTCACTAGCTATGTGAATGAAGGAAATACTTTGGGTGAGTTTACAACTTCTCCAGCATAAAGTAAAAATTGTAAAACTAATTTCATTGGCTCTTAATGTGGATTCAATTAGACACCATATGCAGAAAGAACATCTGACATTTGGTAGATGCTCAATTATTTTCTTTCTAATTTCATTTCTATCTGAGGAATGTCGAACTTCATTAGACACCTCTGATTTGAGCCTGTCAAATTACAATATCTCACAGACAAGAGTTTTCAGACTTCAATGCCCACCCCATTCCACAGTATTGAAATGATGTAAAAACTGGGTAGAATGCTATGTTGTAAGACTATACAAGATTCCTTTAAAAAACAAATATTCAAAAACTGTCAATATCTTATTTATGTGTTCATTCATTTATGTTTTAGGGTGAACGCGGAGAATGTGGTAAACCAGGAATGAAAGGTGACAAAGTAAGGAGCATGTTTTTTAAAGCTAATGCTTGGGATCCCTTTGGGGCTGAGTTTCCTTAAAATAAAGTCCTGGGATGAATTCTGTGAATCTTTTCCTGCTCAGTTGGAGCTTGGTTTTCACATCTGTAAAACATGAAGCAGGCAAACCTGACCTAGTTAATAGAGCCCCACATTCCTTTCTTATAGACCATTAAGACTGCTTTGTGACATCCTGGCCTTTTAGGTCACTTTACTGAACTTTATAGTGAAAAGAATAACCAACAAAGTCAACTCATGGGCCAAATGAATAAGTTAGGATTGTGGTCTGAATCAACTTTGCAAAGAAGAGTGAAACACTATGTGCAATTGTTGAAATTGTGTCCAGAACTAGATACAGAAGCTTGAGATTTAGAGAATGAAGTAAGACAAAGGTAACTGGGTAGATTTTCAATGTCAATATGGACAAAGAACTTAAGCTGAAAACATAGTCAGTGTGTTAAAGACTTTAATAGGCCCAAAACACATGGAGGCCATAGCTAAAATATAATGATAGAATCCAATAAGATTTAAAGAAATAATTTTCATCATTTCACCAGTGTAATGAATATTAAAGATGCTTATTATAATTATGTATAAAAGTCCATGAAAGAAAGTAAGACAGAAAGTTGAAAGAGGATATGATAATATTGACTGGTAGAACTAAGCAATTTGAAGAGTTTGTAATTTCCTGTAGGCTTTTAAAATACTATAGAATTGGAGATTACATGGATGTACAAAATGCAGACTTGCTGATTATTTCTGGATAAATGACAGTGTGAAAAGGAATATGTTCTTTCCAAAGAATAATTGAGAATGGGAGACAGACATAGGAGTTGAAAGTCAGAAGAACGAATACATGGAATAAGAGCAGAAATGGATGTCAGATACCTCAAAATTGTTGTACAAAATATCATCAAATGATATATTTTGTAAATAAGATGCCACATTTTTGGTGCTATATTATTCATAATACAAGATGTGACTGACTCATACACCAATGTTATGGATATAAAAACATGAACATATGTGTTTCTCAGAGTTATTAAAATATGACGTCCTTGATATGAAGAGTTTGCAGGAATTTATAAGAAAAAATATATGAAGACCATTAAGAGATACAAAAGAAGAAATGTAAATAGTTAACAAATGAGGAAATACACCAATATGCTAGTAATCAGAGAAGTGAAATTAAGATATTATGACTTCACATATCGAACTAGTATACAGCAAGGTCATATACTCAGTCTTTATGGAGATCACATGAAATAAACACTTTTCTGTAGTTAGACAGCAAGAGAAGCCAACACACTTGCTTTGCATATATGGCGTGAGAGACGGAGGAGACTTAACAGAGGATCTTCAGCACACTTATGATCTCTGCTCTGACCATCTTCAAGGAGGCTAGAAATGACCCCTAGGGATGGATTGGAATTAGACAAAGATAATATTATTTTAAATATCAATCATCAGGAGTCAAAATAAGGGAGTTAATAAAGAACAGTAGAAATTCTCATTCTTAAGTTCTTATACATAAATAGAAAATTATGTTAATTCCTATTCTTGACTATTACCTTGAAAAGCAAAGTGGAAATCTAGGAAAAGAAAATCTAGATTATGTTACATTCAGAAAGAAACAAATTTTAAAGGAATGTTGTGGAACATATTGGAATGTTTTCTGTTAGAAGATTTTGAATATCAACACCATTTTGCCAAATTCTACATCTTGAAGATGGTCTGAAATGTAATTCAAATATCAGGTGAACCCATTACATTATTTATTTAATGGCCTTAAAGAAAATGTTATTCCATCAACATTAGGAATTTCTATACTTGGTGAAATATTATCCTAAGGAACTTTATGAAGTAATTTCTTTACTTTGATTCAAATGTCAATATATAGGCTAGTGACTGACATGTAAAATTGGATTTTCAAGGAGTTTATTTATTGAAACAAAGGTTGACCCTAGGGTCTCTTGTTAATTAGGATCATTTCAATTTGATTTGTTTGACTAATGAGGAAAGACTTGATAGTACCCAGAGTACATTCCTTGGATCTAAAATCCCTGCACTTAGGAGATTGGTATTTAGAGAGACTAACCATTAATTTTATTCTACAGGGTCATCCAGGGCCATATGGACCAAAAGGACCCAGGGGACTTCAGGTAAGAAAGCTAAGAACAAATCAAGGTTTGAACTAGAATCATACTGAGAACTTAAAAAAATTATATCCCTTTGCCCATTTGCATCCTCTGCTAATTAAAACAGAATGTATAGAAACTGGAATCAGGCATTGATTTTTTTAAATTTTTCTGCTTTTACAAGCATATTGAGTATTTATCCTTGCTTCCCTCCATCTCCCCTTCATCCTACCACCTCCCTTCCCTTTGTCAATCCCTCTCACTCCCTACAACCCTACTGCCTGTATATTTTTATGGACCCCAGGGTTTGCCCTGGCTTGTCTATTCTTGTGGAGGTATATTAAGTTACCTCCCTTGTGTCTACTCTACTAATACGGGCATTTCCCTTCACTCATCCAGCTTAAGACCCAAAGGCTTCTACTGTATATTCTTATCTTGTTTGAGTTCCTAGGTAGTCTATTGGTGCATGTTAGTATTCAGTTATTATGCAGGTCTGGGAAGAACAAGTCTCACTGTAGTGAGTTCCTAGAGGCAGCAGTCTTGCCTTGAGTAAAATGTCTTGTCTAAATGTAAATCTTCCTATCTTTAGGTTCTTACAATCTCACTACCCCTTCCTCTATGAGGTTCCCAAAGCTTTAGAATGGGGAGAGATTAGGTTGGCCTGATTCTGGGTGAGCCTTGCTGAGTTGCCAGCCAACCATAATGCAAGGACATTGATAGTTTTAAAGATTCCCAGATGATTCCAGTTTATAAACCACTTTTGATTAACTAAGGCTCCCTTAAAGATAGGTCCCAGTAGGTATTCAATAAGTACCACCAATAATTCCACCTAATCAGTAGTTCAGGGGATATAGAAAAGCAATTAAATGGGGAAAGTCAAAGTAGGTAACAGATAAATGCAGTTTTTTTTTTGCCTTATTTTGTGAGGTGGTTCTACCTAAATTATAATTTTATTATTATTCTGTTATATGATAAAGCATAAATAGTTAATTCTCTAAGATAGGGAATGATTCTCTAGGCATTTGACTTGGACATATTCCATGGCATCAGAAAATATGGATCAATTTTTCTAGTGCAGGGTTATAGCATATGTGTATGAAGAACTAATTGTAGCATTTCAAAAAATCTTCTGAGAGTCTAGGAATAAAATTTATATAGCACATATAAGGCTCAACCCTTAGCGCTGGAACAATATCACACCACCACCACCAATGTAGCTCAGCCAATCAAAACAGCCACCCCCTTTTATTCAGTTCCCCATACTTTGCAAAGAATCCCTAGGCTATATGTAGCTAATCAATTCCTTTGTTTTGGCCTGGAATTTGCAGAGTGAAGTAAGTAACTGTGGCTATCACAGCCTCAATGCAAGGTATAACAAGGGATCTTAGATATTTAAAAGGGAGTCTAACACAGGAAGGCTAGAAATACAGAATTAGAAACCAAATGCCTCATTAAAAATTTTGAATGTGATCCCAATATATTATAACTCTGATCTCTCTACATATGTATATATAATATATACATTATATAATGTATATATAATCTGAGTACTAATGCCAGGATGGCCCAGAACCCTAAAGAATGATTTCTGGGTTGGCCTTCTGTATCCAAAATTAATTCTTGGTTTTTATCTTGAACAGGGCATCAGTGGACCTCCGGGGGATCCAGGCCCAAAGGGATTTCAAGGCAACAAGGTAATCTTTCTAGAGACAGACAGTGTCTTTCCTAGGGCATTATGCTACTTCGGGTTTTTATTAGGCCAGAATCAGTATATTCTTTAAGGAAGGGCCTTGGAAATATTTAATACTTAATAACCTGAAGGTGAATCAAGCTCAAGTTCATGTGGGAAGGCAGTGGCATGCTGTCAGCATTTGCTACTTTATTATTCAAGAGAGCTATTAAAGGTGTGCCTATATCTAGAGTCTGAGTTGTAGCTCTTTCTTACTCATAATCTTTAGTTCTTTATGGCTCACTAGAAACTGAAAACCGTGCCAGATAACACTATTTAGATCACTCTGTTTTCCTCATATAAAACCATCTCAATCTACAGTTTATTGGGGGAATGGAATTTAGAACTATTATAGAGACAGACATTAACACTCTCAAACATGCTCGTAACATCATTCCACAGATAATTGGGAATGACAGAGTGGGAGGAGTGGAATAAAAGCTAAATAGGACCTGAAGATGTTGCTAAGAGGAATTTTTAACGACTGGTTTAAGGCTCTTTTCCGTTGGTTTGCTAAAGGCAATCGTTTTAGTTTCTTTTTAACTCTTCTCAATGCTCAGTAAATTTCACAGATGTGGTAAATATCCAATAACAGGCATTCACCCAGTGAGTGGAGTTGTGCAGAATTTATTAACTGCAGAAGATGCCAACCTTGCTGACCTCAGATGAAGCCAGTCTTCTGAGGGTAACGTTTAATTTAAGTTGTAGAAAGCAAGTTTGACTACTTGAGTGTTAATTTTCCAGAGAGTGGAATGGGAGTGACAAGTATGTATTTTTAATGAGATAATGACACTATGAGATTTCCCAGGCCACTTTTAATTGGCAAATTAAAGTAGAATGGGCTTCTCAGCGGGAGCAGGCATAAACTTCATCTGGGGAAATGTCTTTTCCAGTCCTTGCCTATGATTAATTCTCTTGGGGGAGGGGGCAGGACGAAATGGCTCTATTGACTACCAAGCCGTTTTCATAAAGTTGCTTCAGCTGTAGGTAAAATCTTGCCACAAGGAAAAAAACAACCTATATTTTGACAGCACATACATATTTCTAGGAATCACTGGCTAAACAAGGTGAAATGAAACATTTGTGAAATAGGCTTAAAGCAGGATCAGGACAGAGGTCTGCTTGCAACAGTGCAGAATTATAGAATGTGTACAAGAGACAATCTTGGAACCAAAATAAGGCATGGAAAAGAACGCTTCATCTGAACCGAGTTAGGGCCTTCAGCAGAGGGCACTGGCGAGGGGCAAGCACCACTTCGGTGATGGTGGTGGCAACAGTGGCGGTGGGGACAGGTCTGCAGAGAGCTGTCATGATGCCAGCAAATCTCTTTATGTGTCACACACTTACTACTTAGGTTTTTAGGGAAACAAGAAAATGAATTTCAATGAATTTAGCTTCTAATTCTCATAATGCATTGATTATTAAATCAATTAATTTTTCTCACATGATAACCCTGCATTTGATTTTCATGGCACAGTCACAAAAGGAGACATTTTTCCAAAAGCATTTGAAGATTTTGTCAGTTTCTTAAAGATATTTCCTTAAACATTTTTTTGTACACTTGTGTGTATATGTGGGTATGCAAGAGGACACTTGCGCAGTGTGTACCTGTAGAGGCCCACGAGTGGCATTGGGAATCATCTTCCTTTGCTCTACATCCTTATTGCTTTGCTCTGGCATTTCCTAACTTCATCTTCCATGCAGGCTGCCAATATTACCTCCTAGCAGTTAACAAAGGATCTGAGATCTGAATTCACGTCTTTTTACTTTTGAGGCAAAGGCTTTAACCCCTGAGCCATCTCTCCAGTCCTAAATATATTTTTAATTAATAGGTTCTAACTAAACTTTGGCTGTGGTATAATATATGTGAAATAACTTACCACATATGCTTCTTTCTCTCTCCCTTCGCTCTTCCATTCTTTCCCTTCTCCCCTCTGTTTCCTCCTACTGCTCCTCCCTCCCCTCCATCCTCACTCCTCTGCTCCCTCCCTTTCTTTTGACAAAGTCTCACTCTAAAAGCTAGACCAACATTGAGCTCAACTGAAGATCTTCTTGGCGTAGTCTCCTGATGTGATTCAATATTTTAATGACAAAGCTCATTACAAGTGAGCACACAAATTTCATTGCTAATTTCAATCAGGACAGATGGCATAGGCCTGTAAACCCAGCTATTCTGGAGGTTGAAGTGGGAGAATCACAAGTTCAAGATCTACCTGGGCTACAGAGAGAATTCAAGACTAGTCTTGAGCAACTTGGCGAAATCCTGTCCTGAAATAAAAGTTAGCATGCATGCACACACACTCTAGGGAATGTTGGACCTTGTTTGCAGGCTGTGAGGTAGAAATGAGTTTCCCTTCCCTCTAACAGTATAATTGATAAAAGGTCACATATGTAGCAGACTCTTAATTCTTGCTTTGAGGCTATTAGTCTTTTCCATCTCATCTCTAGTATTTTGGGTGTCTGATAACTAGAAGTCATGTTCCATCAGTCATTAGTTAATTTTGTTTTCATTTTGTACATTTGCAAGTATGCTGTTTTAAGGACCAGGATTTAGAGAACAATTCCATCTTGTTTCTTGTGCTTCTAAATTGTGAAGATGTAATAAAGTGATTTGTTCTTCAGTCCGAAATGTTATATTGACGAACGACTTCTTTGTTCTTATCTACTATCATGTTATCTTAAACAGTTTAAAAGGAAACTATTCTTGCAATTTGTGTTCAAAAAATTCTCTAAACTTTGAGGCTTCTAGATTTTCTAATGAGTACAGGAATATTATTTATTTTGAAATTTCTACAATTACAGCTAACATTGGTTGTATATTTTCTGTGTAACAGGTACTTTTTTTGACACTCTTAATACTGACATTGCCCTTTGGGGAATGATCTATTTTTATCATTATTGTACAAATTAGACTTCCAATGTACACAGAATTCAAGCAATAGGCCCAAGTCCACAGGACTTGTAAGGTCTATCAGGATCTGGGCTAAAACTCGAAAGTCTGCTTTTAACCATGCTATGCCACTTACCCTTTGGGGGAAAACAAGCTGGATTTTCTAAATATTTAGCCTGAGATAATTATTTCCTCTGGACATCATGGAACTTTCATTTATCTTCTCTTCTGAAGCTTTCTAGCTGGAAACCACTGTCTATCGGAAGCTGGTCATAATGTTCATCTGAAAGTTTAGATAAGGAAGGAAATCACTTGTAGAAAAAAGTAGTAATTGTAACTGCATTTTTAAGTGCTGTATCTCTAAAATACCTTTAAATAGAATATGAGACTTGTAGCAATTGCAAAGATGTCATGAAAGTTTTTCATGGGGCCTCCCTGTGTTTCTGAATTTGTGAATGGCTTCTTTCATGAACTACAATCACTTTTTGTTGTTATATGGGTTGGATTTTCTTCATCAAAGGTTTTTCGCCTAGAAAAGGTGGCCAAAGAACAAAAGGAGGAGAAAATAGCATGTGCTAAATCAAGGAAAAATGTGCCTCTGGCCTGGTTTCACAAATCTTTTCTGTCATTAATACTTTCCACATGGAAACTGACTCCTAGTCTGCCCTAAATGCCCTTGTTGCCTTAGCAACAAAACATAGATGTTTCTCAAAATGAAAACTTGGCTAAGGGCCACCTCCGGCTGTCCTACTCATAAAGGTCATGTGCTAGTATTTCAGAAGAATATACTGATAGTCTACAGAAATAATTAGAACTATAATCACACACGTGCCTGAGAAGCCTGATCCTTAGAACCAAACCGAAATTGTACTCAGGAGAAACTTGAGAGCCCAGGAACCTGGCGTGGTGCTTTCCACCAGGCTGTTATGGTGGCCCAGTCTGTGATCACAGGCTGCCGAAAGGTCCACCAGCAGCAGGTGGATGGATGGAGACTAGAGACCTTTCAAATTTGATCCAAATCAATTCTGAACCAATGAGCAGAGTGCAACACTAGGTGACCCAAGACCTGATTAGGTTTTTTTTTTTGTTGTTGTTGTTGTTGCCATTTTTGTCTCTCTAGTTATTTTTGAGGTGTATTTCCTTCTCAAATCTCATGCAAATCTGTTTTTTGTTTTTTTTTTGAGATTCTCTGTATTCCTGACAGGAGGGACTATGTAGTAGCATGTGAGTATAGGGAAGATATCTTTGATACTTGGAGCCCCAGAGATAGGCCAGAAGAGTGCAGGGGACATGCCTGGCGCCTTTTCCATGTGAAAGTTCCTCATAACAATCCCCACGCTGTCTAAAAGCTCATGTCACACCACATAGTAACTTATTTTTGGAGACCACTGATTCCTTTATCTCACCATCCAGTGGTCTCAGCACAGTCACAATAATTCCTAAAAGGTTTTTTTCCATTGGTTTTCTTTCTGCTCAGTGTAAGTAACACAAGAAAATTTGTCTTATTTTATGTTCAGGTTAGCTTCTGAGATGTTAAGAAAACCCACAAAGAAATCAGGAAATGACAGTGTCTCGTGTGGGGAATCAGGTGGGAGGCCGAAACACTCAGATTTGTTAACCTTACAAAAAGTATCTGGACAGTGTAGGCCTTGCCCATCAAAAGCATCTTGTGCACCAAATAGTCTGATGTGTTCTTTATATTTGCATGTTCTTCTGAAAGTGGCATGAAGACTTGGAATTCTTTTTTACAGTTTCATGTGTGTGACTTAAAGTCACATGTTTTCTATAATATTAATGCTATTATTAGAACAGAAAAAATACTACTGAAGATTTAGTCATTTTAACAATACATTTCTTTTTGGGTCAGTATCAAAATACTTGGTTTGGCTCAAAGTTAGCTTAGTAACTTTAGAAAGTCAAAAACTATTAAACATGATTGATATTTCAAACTGGTGTGGACATAGTTTAGCACCACAAATAAGAATAACTGGAGGGGGCTGGAGTGGTAGCTCAAGGGTTAAGCTTCTGCCTTGCAGGCGGAAGGTCCTGAGTTCCGATCCTAGACCCTATGTATAGACGCGTTTCAGGTCCTGGTAGGGCGGAGCCTGTGAATTCCAGGGCAGAGTAAACAAGGAGGAGGTGGAGGCGTCCATGGTGGTTCCCGAATTCGCCCGTGGTTCTACACACACACACACACACACACACACACAATTGAATAAAGAATAAAAAAAGAATAACGGGAAAGACTTTTGAATTTCTGCTTAAACAAGAGTCATGTGTAAATTTATTTAAGATCTTGATTAACTGAAAAAAGCCTAACAGTCACGTAATACCATAACGTTGCTTTCAATCACTTAACTATCAGAATACAACTTACAACTTGATGCAGACTAAATCAGGCTAAACTGTAGTTTTTGAAATTTGTAGTAAAAAATATTTAGTCAAGGAAAGAAGTGTTCAAGTTTGTAGCACTGTAAGCAGAACAATTATATTTTAGACTTCAGGTAGGCACTACAATATTGACAGCAACATTTTCATTTTGCAGAACATGCCTACACTTGCAGCTTTGCATTTCTAGCATGTAATATATCCTGCCAGTGACTAGTCAGACGGTGATGAGGATGTGTGCAGTTTTGCTCAGCTTTGCATTCTCAATATTTGGTCAGTTATTGTCATTCGCTCAGTCCCCCCACCTCACCCATTTCCTAAGCATCAGCCAGGGAGCAGTGCCTGAAATAAAACCTGGTCTAAGTGGGGGCGAGTTGTGGGTCAGGAAATTCTCTTCTGGAAAATGGTGCTCTTTATACTGCAGTGCCTACAGTAGCAATTTCACCTCAGAAGTGAATTCTGCTATTTAAAAATAGTATCTGAGGGGTCAACAAGAACAAAGATGGAGGTAAGGGCACCCAAAATAGAGTGAGTGACATGTGTAAAGATATGGCAGAA
This sequence comes from Typhlomys cinereus, assembly GCA_023101885.1. Classification (NCBI taxonomy): domain Eukaryota; kingdom Metazoa; phylum Chordata; class Mammalia; order Rodentia; family Platacanthomyidae; genus Typhlomys; species Typhlomys cinereus. Next base: position 2,626,333 of record JALPQD010000214.1, read on the forward strand.
AGGGACACTTTGAGTACAAGGAACCAAGTGAAGACCACTCCTAACAGAGTGTTGAGGTGGCTATAGATGAAGGCAAGAAAGGCTGTAGGGCCACACTATGTGACATCTTAGTAGGAGTTTTGTTTTTAACCCTACTTTAAGTCTCACACACACATACCTTCTAGCATTATGCTTGTTGCATAATGTTCTTAAGAATTCATTTGATTCAATATTCTATTCTGTTTCTAAACCGTGTGTTCCTTCCTACTAATTACCATATGTTCCATCTTAGTAGACAGCAACCAACACATAGTATGTTTTTATAATTTTCCTTTTCTCAGCCATGTAAATGTTAGCACTGTCCATGGTTCTGACTCAATGCCCTAAACTCTTTAGCCATTCTGAAACTGCATGGTCCAATACAGTAGCCACAAGATGTTCTTGAGCACTTGAAATGTATCTCCTCCGAGTGGGATTTCTGTGAGTATAAACCACACAGTGAACTTCAAAAACAGTACAAAACTAATAAAAAAGCATAGTCATTAATATTTAAAAAATATTGGTGACATGGTGAGATAAATTTGGATTAAAAGGAAAACTATTACTAATTATCTTTCACCATTTCTCTTTACTGACTTAAAATGGCTTTTAGGGAAGTTAAAATTATGTGTGCAGCTCACTGTATTTCACTTTAACACTCATGCTTCAGACAGTGGCTCTACTGTCACCTTATCCCTGGCTCTTTGTGTCCACACAGATGTCCAGAGAACTTCTCACATGGCTTAATGACTTGTATTATTTCCCCTTTAATTTTTGTTCCTTTTCTTTTGCACCAGACAAGCTAAATCTGCTACATCTTTGTTCAGTTCAAATATCTCCTCTAGTGCTACAAGACAGCTCAGTGGGCGAGACAACTACTTGCAACCTGAAATGCCATCCCAGAAGCCCATATGGTAGAATGAAACAGTTGACTTCTAAAAATGGTTCCCTGACCTTCACTCACATGCTATGGCTCTCTCTCTCTCTCTCTCTCTCTCTCTCTCCTCCTTCTTCCATAAATAAATAAATAAATATATATATGTGTTAGTAAAACTTTCAAAATTCTTTGAGACAGAATTAAACATTTTTGTCTTAGAGACATATGTTCTCTCACTAATATCTCTAGCATAACTAATTCGTGATCTTGTTTTCAATTTTTTAATCATTTTCAATTATAACCTTATTGTAAGCTTCTGTAAAGTATGTATGCAATGTGATGCATGCTTCTTACTATATAGGCTGATACTCAGTTACAGATCTAGGTTGTTTTTCACCAGACATTTATTGAGCATCAGTTCTTGTATCAGATTGATCAATAAAGGCTTGCTGAATAGCAATTGAATCTGCACATAAGAAATAGTTATAGTATGTAATGAGAAATGACTTACAAATTTTATAGACCAATATTTTGAATCCTTTCAACAAGGCTGCAAAGTACATATAATCCTCCTAATTTTTCAGTTTAGAATCTCATAAAAGCTCAATCATTGCAAATGAACGAGTTAAGATTCCATTAGACCAAATTACTCAAGGCCTTGTTTTATTCTTCCTGTGATTGTATGCATGATGGAAAGTGGATTTAAAATCAAGATTATATTCCTGTACTCTAAAATTAGTGGGGATGTATCCTATTTCTAGGACTGTTAGAAATTAAGTGAGATAATGTATGCAAAGTGTCAGGAAAGTGTGTATAAATAGATTTCACTAACTAATGACTTCTGCTCTTGAAGCTGAATGCAGCAGTAAGGGTCTTCATTTCTGAGGAGGACCACAGTGCCCAACCTCCTACATTGCCATACATGATCATGCTCATTCACATATGCCCACACAGGACAGTCATTAAAGACATATTTCTTGCAGAACTATGCTTTAACTATGTCCTCCATGTTATTCTCACTCCTTGGTAAATGGTTCTGATGGTCAAAGGAAGTGGAGAAATAAAAAGTAAGTCAATACTGAGGACACACAATCTGTGTGTACATGCAAACACACACACACACACACACACACACACACACACACACACAAATGCCTGAGCAGACATATATTAATCAAAGTTGCAAGACGTCATTCCAGGAAAAATATCAAGCCTAAGTCTTACCATGGCAGTGTATTCTTGATAAATTCTCAAAGAGAACTATTTCAAGTAAAATTCTGACATCTTGCCCTTGCTTTTTCTTATCTAAATGTCATATCTGAATATTAACCCTACTTTCTTTACCATCTAAGGAATTTTTGTTAGGAGGTGGAATTTTTGTTGGAAAACTACAAAGGAAATAAATTCTGACTTATGCTACTGTTGATCCATGGGTTTTTACATTTGAAGGCCAGGCTGGTGAGGGTAACATATGTGTGAGTGGCAAATGAAGATGTGTTGCTACAAGTAACGGAACACAATCACTCTACAGTCCACGGATCCCTGCAATTCCTTTGTAAAAGTACTATAAGAAGTCTCTCCATTTTTATTGATACTTGGCTGAGATTAAAGAGAGTTCTTGGGCTCAAGGGTAAGATAGTTGCTTCTGCTCTCAATTTTCCTGGCTCAATCAATTTCTTGCCAGTAGTCAGAGGAAATTTTCTTACCAATCTATGCAAGGATTTGTTTCTAATTAAACTTATAGATGAACATTATGTAGAGTAAAGCTTCTTACTACTTAAAAAGAAATCTGAATTTCTTACCAAATGTATAACTTAAATGTTTTCGATCATTAGTAACTTCCGTTTTCATACAGAAACAAAATTGTATACAAAAAGGAGAAATATAATAAGTTAACTTGAACATAGAGTTATCATTTAGAGGAATAGAAAAAAAGCTTCTAAAAAGATTATCTAAAAAACTTTCTGAAAATTATAAAATTACCATGAGAACAATAATAAGATAGTTTCTGGATTATCTCTCAAAATGAAGCATTTAGCCAAAATATTAGCTCAATAAACATTTGTTTGGAGATACTAAGGTTATTTTGAAAAAAATTTTACATACTTCTTTTTCTTAGAATGATTTTTCTACATTTATTTCTTGGGTGAAAATTTTCTTAATATCTGATACTTTTTACAAGTAAGTTATCTTATACTAATATTAATGGAAAGGCTTCATTTTGGAGGAAAACTTGGTAGATTTATTTTAGGTGAACACCTTTACTATACATTGGTGGTGTTTGGGCTTTTACCATTCAATGACACATATAGTTGAGAACATGTTAAATATTAAAACAACAAAGTGATCAAAATCTTACTATAGTTGGGATTTCATTGTATCTCTACTACAAATATCTACATGTATCCTTTCTTTCCTTCTCAATAACTCCAACATACCACGCATTGTGCTTATTGATTTCTATTGATGCTGTCTTCTGCAGAAAAATTATACCATATGATTTATCAAAAGACTGTTGCCTTCTTCAAAGAATATGCTCATTTTAGATTTAAAAAAATTAGAGACTGTGTCTTAAACGTCTAGTATTAACTTCATGGCCCACAACATAGCAAATATTTCTTTATAGAGAGCTGAAACTTGTATGATTAACATGGGGATTCTAACTTGAGTGGAGTAGAAGAAACTGCAGGGTAAAAAAATTCTTTTAAAAATTTTTTTTATTATTTATTCAGTTGTGCATGTGTGTGTGTGTATGTGTATGAATGAGTGTGTGTGTGTGTGTGTGTGTGTGTGTGTGTAGAACCATGGGAGAATTTGGGAATCACCATGGACCGCCTCCACCTCCTCCTTGTTAACTCTGCCCAGGGATTCACAGGCTCTGCCCTACCAGGACCAGAAGTGCAGGCCGCCCCCGCTTCTGCCTGGAGTCTATACATGGGGTCTAGGATCCAAACTCAGGACCTTCCACCTGCAAGGCGGAGGCTTAACCACTGAGCCACCTCTCCAGCCCCAGGGTAAAAAAATTCTTAAAAGAGAAAAAAACTGACATTTCTAGCAAGTTGAATTTTTCTAACAATTATCTACATATGCTTTAAGATTAAGGAAAAAAGATTGAAATCTCATATGAACTTATGTCTGACAAAAAGGGAAAAAAATTCTATGGACAAGAGCCTATAAAATAAGGATGACCTTCATCTGTCTGCTGTAGAGTATTTAATCTGTGCAGAAATAGAAGAGCAGCCTAGAATTTTAAAAGGAAAAATTTGAGTCTACTTATTTGTCACACTGAAATACATCTTCATGAACATGGACCTTTGATTGCTGTCATTTAAATGCCAAAGGATCATTCATGCCTGATGTTGGATAGGTTTCCTTTGCTTTTATTCACTTTTGAGCCTGGATGTATATTTTGAGGAGTGAATTTGACTCTGACCCTTCTTCTTTTCCCTTGCAACAAACTTCTGTAAATAAATGTCACTCCATGCCAACAGAACACTGCTCTGGTTGCTAGGCATCCTCTCCAAAGTCACCAGTGTCTGGTGATAATTGAGACTTTAGCATTAGTAGAACTATTTATTTCCTCTAACCTGAGGGAAAGCTGGTGTCAGTTCATACTCCACTTTTCTGACTTCAGGCATCAAGTGAGAAATGCTCAAGCTGATGAGCCTGGACTGAAACATAAGAGTGTGTAGAAATCTTCCTTTGTATCAATCAAATGATCTGTGTGTGTATGTGTGTGTGTGTATTATATATATATATATATATATATATATATATATATATATATATGTATGACAACATACTGAGAATGAACAATAACTATAGATAAATACTTTGAAATTTTTAAAATATATGACAAACTTTTCACCAAGACAACATACTATTTCTGACAACTGGAACAACTTGACATTCTAAGGAAAACAATTGGAACCGTTCCCCCATCATCACTCCCCAGATCCGAATCCCAAGTGTCCTAAGGAGATGCATCTGTGTAAATGATGGAGGTGTGTCTTGGGGCCGACTGAGTCATCTGTCTGCAGGCTAGGGTCCATCTCCTGTGAAAGGGAAGTTTGAATGTCATGCTCCTGTCTACTGCTGGCGCCTGAGTTCTTTCATGAAGGGGTCACACATTGGGCTGTATTAACTGAAAATTCTCTAATTTTGAGTAGTAGAAATAATCTTGAGTGACAGGGCTTTAAATAAAAAAAAACACTTTTATTTCTAAGCAGTGAAACAATCTATATTTGAAGCACTTAGTCCAGGACTGGATGAGCCTAGTGAGGTTACCCAGCAGCCAGGCTATTTTGTGTTTCATGGTCTTCTTTAAGGTTTGATATTCATCCTGGAGACTGTTGTCATATTTACAAGACAGTTTTCTATCTACAGAGAAGGAAAGAGAAGAGTAGAGAGAAACAGGGCAAGAAACAAAATGTGTGTGCAGTAAATAAAGGTTTGTTGAATGAATGAGTGAGAGATATATTATGACCTTCATAGATCCCGAGGTGGTTCCCTTCCCAGGCACCTTCCTCTTTAAAAAATCCAAAATATATTAGATTACTGAATTTCTAGAAAGAACCCATGTTGGATACAGTATGGTATGTTCATTAATATTTTGTTTTTTATTATGACTTAAAAAATTAAAATAAAAATTTTCATAGGATCCTGAAGTAATATGGACCCTAGAAAAGGTCTACTGCGCCTAGTAGATAATTCAACTGTAGGTCTTTGCTGTCTTTTCAGTTGGATTATAGACCATTAGGGGTAGAGACTGGGTATTGGATTTTGTTGGTACCCTCTAAGTCCCTGTTGCAACAATGTATATCTAAGAGCTTTTAATAAGAACTATTGTCTTGACCTAGCACATCCCTCTTTCTTTCTCGCAGGGTGAGCCAGGTCCTCCTGGTCCCTATGGTCCTCCAGGAGCCCCTGGCATTGGACAGCAAGGACTTAAGGTAACGAACCTTCTCTCTAAGTTCATAGATGGCTGTTGAATTTATTGTAGGATCTTGCAAACTGTGATTTAAGCTCTGTTCAGCCCCTCACTTACAATAAATGACACAAACAGATTTTGTAAAATTAGTTATACTTCTGATGCTTGGACACTACATGTCAGCAATAGACTCCACAAGAAAAATCAAGATGTATTTTGATTTGACTGGAATGAAAAATTTACATTTCTGCAGCAGCCCTTCCTCTCATAAGGCCTGTATGCACTTTAAATATGAATGTCCAAATATGCTATTGGGAAGTGAAGCACCTTAATTCATTTACTACCATCTGTTTATGTTAAATAAGCAGATCACAGGTCCCCCACACTGATTGAGTAAATGCTCTCAGAAAGGTTCTTAGGGATCTAGAATGGTAAGAAAGCTTTAGAAAGTAGATGAATTGATTTCAAATGTTTTTCTATGTTGTTGGGACAATAAATTTTTGATTCAGAAGGAAAAGCAGAGCACTTTGAATACAGTTGAGTGTCATATCATGGGTAATGTTTCAACAATAAGTACATTGAGAAGGTGAAATTTATATGAGCAGAGTTATTGGAGAATGGTTTCTGAAAGACATCAAGTGTGAATTAGCATGAGAAAGAGTTGAAAGGAGATGGAGTTGGGACAGGGAATGGGTGACCTTTCAGGATAGTGGTAGGGAATGTCACAAATGCTAGCTTGGTTCTCTCAATAGTAGTTCACCTTGCCAGTTACTATGCTGTCACTTGTAAAGCTGGAAATCTTGATTGCATTTGGTCAAGAAGAGCTAATGAACATTGTAGGCTAATTGTTCATTTCAGCTCATATCGAAGTAATTTCTCCTCCTCCTCATATTTTTCTAAATATGTGAGGATATGAAAAGTTTGATAATTTTGCTATTGATCTTTGATGAAATCTTCTTATCTCATTTTATGTTGTATTTATTCTTTAATTAAAAACTTACATTGCAAGTTCTACTATTTCTGTCTCAGGGAGAAAGAGGCCAAGAAGGAAGAATGGGAGCTCCGGGACCAATTGGAGTTGGTGAACCTGGACAACCAGTAAGTAGCAACAATTCCAGGTGGAACAAAAAGGAAAATAAGATTTATATGCATTCTTTCTGATATGAATAAATGACCAAATAGGTCTACCTTGTATGATTTTTGTGAGAAGATATAATAATATAAAAATGGGAAAGCCAGATCAAGGGTTACTTTTCACAGCATTTGAAATAAGGTTACGTATTTGGGTGTATGATGTTTCCATCTGGTTCTCTTTTACTGTAATCTCTTGCAAGATTAATAAGCTTAACTAAGAACAAGAGTTTTCATGTGTCAAAATATCCTAGGACATGATAGATCTGGATTAAAACCTAAAGACTGCACATGTTAACTGTGTGTCCTGTAACACTGAGAACAATTTTGGAGAGTAAGAATCTTCTCATTATGTAATCCATGAGTGTGCTATACAGTTAAGATTGATGATGGTACATAGATGAAGCCTGTTTTATTCACAGATTCCATCTTATGTAGTCTTGAAGCTTGCTATTGTTAGAGAAAAAAAAAAGTTCTGTCAAAACAAATCTGAAGAATAAATGAATAAAACATGACTATTCTGGTACAAGGAACTTCATAGCTTCTGCAATGATCATTATTCTCATAGGAAAGAACTGTAGCTGACTCACCAAGAAAGAAACAAAGGCAGCTGGTTTCAGGTAGTTGGCTTCTCAATTTGGTTATAGTTCACAAATTTCCCCATGTGTCATTCTTAGCAGAGATGTATGTCTATGCTGTGCTCTGTGAATGCAATGATAGTAAGTTATTTGAAGGTTAGTATTTTACCAATATCTTGATACAAGAGTTAAAAAATAAAAGAACATTGAATGAAGGAAAAAAATCCTACATTGTCTATATGTGTGATGTCTCAGTTTTCATTAACTAGATAGTACTCCTTTGCTTTTCAAAATGTGTTAGAGATGAGAGAGAGAGAGAAAGAGATAGAGAGAAAGAGAGAGAGAGAGAGAGAGAGAGAGAGAGAAAGAGAGAACATCAGAGGACAACTTTCACAAGTGAATTCTTTCCTTCTACCATGTGGATTCTGGAATGAACTTGAGTCACCAGGTTTTCATGCAGGCTTCTTGACCCACTGAGACATCTCGCTGACACTAGACATGTTAGGGTCTGAAATTTCTCAAAGACCAGCCAAGACACGTATGCAAAAGCAAGAGCGTTTTATTCACTCCAGCATGCTGGGGTCCACCATTGAACCAAGAAAATGGCGACCCCGAGAACAAAAGAGTTACAGCTTATATAGCCCTAAAGGGGAGGTCTTCTCGCTGTTTGCTGTTTCCCTGAGATGATTGGCCAAAGTACAGCCATTTATACCTGGAGAAACCCCATTCATCCCATCTGCCTGTACATGCTGAATGTACGGAACGTATGTTGAGGTTTCTTTGGTATGTTCTTGTCTCAATTGATTGTTTGGCCCCAGCCCAGGGACTTTTATTGTCGTGTTAGTCCTGGCAAAACAGGCCTGGGAGCCTGGGTGAAACCTGTCATGGGTAAGGCTAGTTCTCTAAGCCGGTGCCCTCAGACAGTACTCTCAAAAATAATCAGCATATTTATTTGAGAGTTTTGCTGGTATAGAAATTTAGGTTACCCAGAACGAACCCCAGGACCCATAGAACCTAAGGATAGGAGAATAGAAGGGAGTAGATGGCCCATATAGTGATGGGCAGGAGGGCTGGGATGGGATGGGAATGGGAGTGAAGGGAGGAAGGAAGGGAGGAGGGAAAAAGGTTGGTAAGGAGCATGTATATAAAATGTTAATTTAATAAATTTATTTTTAAAAGTTTGGGTTACATACTAATTCTACGATCTTCTACCAGAAATCGTTCCCTTTGAGATGCTCGCAATATGTGTATAATTTCTTTTGGATATGTGTTTATGTGTGTGTGTTTGTATGTTTATGCCTGTAGGTCACGGGTTAATTAAAGGTTTCTTCCTTAGTTGCTTTCTGCCTTACTTTTGGATATAGGATCTGCGGGGGTCCATGACCTGCATGCTTACTTTGCATGTACCAGAGTGGGATCAGCAAAAATTAAATCTGTCTGAGTCAAGAGTGGATCTTGGAAAAGCTGAAAACCAAGTCAAATTTATTATGGAACCTAATCCCTTATATACCATAAAACAGAGGGTGAGGTCTGCACAGAGGGATGACATCAATAGGGGCAGACAAACTACACATGCAAGGTCAACAACAGGTGGAACCACCACCACCAGTACAGCCCTGCCAATCCTTAGACATGTTAATATGTCCTAATGGCCCCATTCATTGTGGGGAAAGCAAAGGCTGTTAATAGGTCAAGAACATGGTGATAGGGTTATAGTGATAAAGCTCTGTGCTCATCCTTTAGACATGTTAATTAATATCTAGATGGCTTCCAAAGAACAGGAAGGAATATGTAAAAAAACACCTCTGCCCTTGATCTCAATTCCTCAAGATCCATCCCTGCCCCTTGCAGGAAAGTCAACAGGAGTCAGCCTATGACTGTGCTGGCATAAGAGGCACACTGCAATGAGACTTCAAGGAATGCCTTGGAATCTGTATTCAAGAAATGGAGATCTCGGGCTTGAGTGTTCCTTACAAGGGTCTTTCACTGAGCCCACAACTTAACATTTAACTAGGCTGACTGCCAATGAGTGCCTGTCTCTTCCTCCCTAGTACTGAGATTACAGATGTGTACTACTGTGTCTGATTTTTTCCTAGGTACTAGGGATCCGAACTCAAGTCTTCATGCTTGCATGGCAGTCACTGTACTTATTGAACCATCTCTCCAGCTCCATGCTTACATTTCTTGGTGATTTATCTTTTGTCCAATCACAACATATTTTTACATGCAAGTGAAAGTTTGTGTTTGGGACAATCATAGTGCATCTCAATACCTATAGAGGTTTGTGTTTATATCAATCACAACTTTGCCTATTTAGTACTAGCCACAGCAATGGTTCACTTAGTCTTGAGTTGCAAAAGTCTGGTGCAAACTTTCAGACAGTTCTAGCAAAATCCGTGCCTTCAGGAGCTAAGGGAATCATTGTGTAATTTTTCTCACAGTGTCTGTGCAGTGTTCAAGGTGGTTGTGTTGGCATTAAGTATAGTCAGGTCCTTTTGCTCAAGACAGCTAGGAAAGCAAGAGGGAGTCCAATATCTGCTAATTAGGGAGTCAAAGTACCACTACTCCAATTGTTTTGGCATTTATAAAAAATGGACATCAAAAGAAGTGTTAAGAACTTAAAAGACTTAGCACAAATAGTGATTTTTAACAGCTTTAACAGAAAATAGCTCCTGCTCTTATCCCAGGAGAGGTGACCCCTCTATCGGGAAGCCACAACGGCAGCTCCATGCTGACCTAAGCTTTCAGTTTTGTGTTTGAGCCCTGAGATCTCCTTTATTTTCTTAGGGTTCAGCTATGCCTTTACAATTCATTTGAGAGAGAAAACAAATTTCTTGTCTTTCCATTGTAGTTAGAGCGTTTTCACAAATATTGACAGAGCATGGAATTCATGTTTTCTTGCCTCCCAAGTCACAATTATGCAAATTAGAGTGACACTGTGATGTTTCGTGATTTAACTGAAAAGAAAAAATGTCATTAACGAAGGTGGGAAACGTCCCAATGTAAAATTGCTGAATCAAAATATCATGATAAAAAATATCGACAAGGTGAGTTCTGAAATTGAATAGAAGTAAACAAAAGACTTACCTAGGACCGACAAAGCTCCCATTGAAGTCCCTTTGCTTTTGTCTCTTGGCCTGAATCTTCTTCAGAGGTTTTAGCCTTAGTACTACCCTCTCTCTTTGACAGTAATGTTACTCTGCTGATAGACGAATTGAGAGTCCAGCTCTGACACTTGACTTGGAATTACCAGTATTGTCTTAATGTAATTATTGATGACTTTGTGCTGATCTGATGACTGTAACTGATCATAAAAAAGAAATTGGCCAAGACTTTCAGGGTGATCTGCTTTTTGTGTAAGGTTATTCAGAATATTCTACTCCCCTGGAGTCGAACTGTAATTATTCTAAAGTTAAAGGTAAAATAGTGCTCCAGAAATGAAGAGAAGGAAGGAGAACTAGCATTTATTCTGGGCAGAGCACCCCTCTCCATACTATTCAATACAAACCACTCTCTCCAAAGCTGCATTGTTTATGATGTTTGAAGATAATGACCAATGTTTACTATTAGCTAGCATATTTATCTTTAATGCTTGATTTTATTAAGGGAAATAATAATATAAATATAATGAACAATCATATTTTATCTCACTCCTAATGTTTCAATAAAGCATTTCACTGATTAGACTATATTAACTGCTAATTAGTTTTCTGCATTATATATATATGCATATATGTTTTTAGATATATATAAATATATAGATGCAGTATATATTTATTTGAGGTATTTGCTAATAGCCAAATAAGTACATAATAATTATAATTGGTTTTCATGGGTTTTATAAAGGATATTGCAATTTTTATAGAATAATTTCTCTTTTAATGCTATACAGTTATCTGTTAATTAAAAAAACAGAGCTTAAAAAATGATCCTTTGGCACTGTTTAATAAATTATAATTTTGACTCAGCTAGTCCAAGTATCTACTACTTTTCTTCTCTGGTAAACAAACATCTCCTATCCCAACTGCTTTTTGGAGGAAACCTGAGAATTTACTGATGGTATGGAATAACATTTGGACAGCTTGCAGTGATTAAGCCATTGACCACTGATTTTTAAATCCCCGTTTGCCCGCAATCATTAGTCCTATGCTGGAGGCCTTCAACACACAGCTTCATAAACTGCCAGTGTCCCTGATTTCACCTGACCTCCTGTGCTCCAGAAATGCAGAGAAGGAAGGAGAACTTGCATTTATTCTGGGCAGAGCACCCCTCTCCATACTGTTCAATACAAACCACTCTCTCCAAAGCTGTATTGTTTATAAAGACTTCCACAAAAGAACACATGGCACAATTGTGGGGCTAGAATATAGCTGTATGTTTAGCAGTTGAGAAGCTGGAGTGCAATTGCTTTGGTGACCCAAACAGATGTTCATGCAGTACAAGGGCTGTAGCTCTTGCTGAGTCCTTACATTGACACTTGTGGCATTACCATTCTGAGAATAATGTCCAGTGTATAGTACAACTCACATTTGAGCTTATCCCCCCAACAAATGAAAACAACTCACTAAAATGTGAAAGCCCCATGACACAAGGAGGAGGTTTGCTGCTGTTTCTAGACCTTAACATAGAATCTTCTGTCTATTAGAATTTGTTTGGTAAATGCTTGTTGAATAAATGAAAAAAAATTGAATGAATTGGAATAAATTATCTTTTTTATTCAGTATAAATTGTGCTTTTTCATATGTCATATCATTAGGGGAAAAGAATCATTTGCTAATATGTGCCTTGTTAAAGTGCATGATGCTAACTTGGCACTTTTCAGTTTAGTTTGCAATCAAAAGTTTTTATGTTCATTTTCATTTTTTCCCTAGTTAATTGCTCTGCCATTAGGGTAAGCTGTCAAGGATATTAGAGTTTTGATTAAGGTTTTAGAGCTAAAAGCTAGGTTTCCCACAAGCATTGCAATTTAAATTGAACTCCATTCTAGCTTTTTCTTTTAATTAAAATCTTTACTAAATAGGCTATGCATAAATAATAAAGAAAGACTGGCTTTCAAAATGTGCAATTTTAAGAAAAAAATTAAAAAAGAAGCTTGTGACCAAGATGCAGCTGGTTTTCTTTCTTACACATGACTCTGTAACTGATCAGCTAGTGATGAGGATAACGCTACCTTATGTGCTACCACATGTGTGCAGAAAACATTGCAAAAGCAGCCTTGAGGTACTAAACCTCAGACCTCATGATCACTTCATGTGTCTATGGTGTACTGTTTTTGGAGCTTCTGGAAAGTTCAGTAGCTCTTTTGCCAACCTCCTAGCAAGCAAATCCTAATTATCTTCAGGTCTATGGGGGAGAAACTCCATCTATGTTCCTAAAATTTCCCTTCTGTTTTCTTTTTCTTTCTAGCTGAAAAGGAGGGAAATATTTTACTCTTTTAAAATCCTCGTTTTAAAGACTGGGGACATGGAACATTGGGTGAATCGCTTGTTGTGCAAATATTAGGACCTAATTCAGAGCCCTAGTACTCAAGCAAAAACTGGGTGCTGTGGTAAATGTCTATAATGTTTGTGACTCCAGCATTGGGGGGAGGGGAAGCAATCTCAGGGGCTGACTGGGCAGAAGTCTAACCAGAAGCATATGTTTCATGAGAAAGAGAGACTCCATCTCAAAAAATAAGGATGGAGAGTGATAGAGAGCAAACCATGACACGCACAAACGAGTACACCTACACACACCTGCACCCACTTACATATAACCCCTGCCCACAAAACGTGAAATTTATAGGTTTGATACAAACCCCACTTTTTCTTTTATTTTTTCAAAGTACTAGTTTTTTTTTAAACAGCCTACTTCAAAGCCTGAACTGTGTTGCTCCCTTAGTATATGAGAAGCCCTCTCTCTAGTGCCTTTCTGAGAGGTAGTAGTGTTGACTTCTTAATTATAATGATTGCGATTGAAAGTCATGCTCTTTTCATGATTCTATAGAGATATCAGCTTATACATGTCAGTCTGTGTGAGTTCAATCAATTACTAATACAATTTAAGTTTTTTAGGACAGACCTTGAAACAAACAGTGTAGAAGTTTCCCTGCAGCCCAATGGTGAACTCTTCACAGGCTTTTCTGGTCCTTATTTAAATTACTAATCTTTCTGCATTAATCTTGGAACCACATGGTTCTGTACCTCATGGGACTTACTATCTTATCCTGCTTCTGAAGCAGCACTTAGTAGTTTCCATTTCTTTTCATTTGAGGAGACCAATGGAAACTCTCATATTATCCAAATGGAAGAAGTACTGAATCTGTCAGGAATATTAGTCCTCACAACTCAGCAGTCCTAGTGTTTGGTCTGGAGCATACCGGAAAAATCCTTACTACATCTTTAATGGGACTAAGGAAGCATCACAACCATGTGACTGAAATGTAACCATTCTCTTTCTTCTGTCTCCTTCCTCTCTTCTTCTGTCTCCTATTCTCTGTCCCACTCTGCTTCCAATTCTCTCCTACCCTAACCAGGGTGCCCGTGGTCCTGAGGGAGCACCAGGAGAGAGAGGCTTGCCTGGAGAAGGATTTCCAGGACCAAAGGTAACCATGATTCCTCAACTAGGAAAAGGACCTATGCCTTGCATAGTCATTAAGTAAAGGAAACTTAATGACTAATATAAATGGACATGAATTTTTAAATTATAAATTAACTAATCCATAAACTTCTATTTCATCTAATTACTATGTATGAGTCACAAAAATCTCTTAGTTTTTGGGCACTAAAACTATAGTGGCAAATGTAATTTTTTGTGCAGAAGTTGTTATTGAATGTAGCTATGGTAACCCTTTGCTTTTTTCTTACAAAATGCTGTAAAAGAGTGCAATATAACAATTTTTAATAGTACTATCATTAAAATAATAAGAAAAGGTAACCCTATCACGGGAACAAAATGTTCTGAATGACCCGCCTTGGCCTGGTAATTAAAAAGTCAGTTTCCTACTGCTTCCCAGTGTAACTGTTGGAAGTTAAGTTCCTCTACCCTACACGTTGACAAACTCTTCCTGTAAAGATCCAAACAGCAAATACTTCAGACATCATAAGTCATGTGGCATCTATTTCAATGACTTCACTCTGCTATAGTTTGAAAATAGCCATAAGCAATGTTTAAGGGCGAGTAGGAAGCAGAAGCATGCAGTGGGATTCGACCAGTGGACTGAAGTTTACTTTCTCTGGTCTACACAGTGGACCTTTAGGCCACATAGAAAATAGTGTTTCAAACTATTTTGGACACTATCAGAGAATCTCAGAATGAGATAAAATTTTGAATTCTTTCATTTTTTAAAGTTTTCAGAACATTCATATATGTGCAAACACACACACACACACACACACACACACACACACACACACACCAGAGAGAGAGGGTTGCTCTCTCAATGTCTGAGATTCTCTATATGAGCATTCTTGTCTGTCACTAAGATTTGACCTCACTGTAGCCTCCTGCTCTAAGCATCTCACTCTTCCACTCTTCTATCATGATGGACATTCACATTTTAAGAGGGAAGGAAGCTAGCTAAAGTAATTCACACTAAACTGTGAGTGACTGGTGTATTGAATTTTAAAAGTAGCCTTTGCTAGCATGTTAAGATTTGTTATAATCATAGAAATAGTATGTTGGATAAAGGTACCATTATGAATACCCCTGATTAACTGAAGGATCACTCTCTAGAAGACAGATGAGCAATTAATTACCAGATTTATGTTATTATGTTGTAATTTTATTGAATTTTTAGTTATATCTAATCCAAATAACATAGAAAATCCAAACAGCCTATTTATTTCTCTTTGTGTTAAGGATGAAGAAACAAATGAGAAACAATTATGTTGAACATGTCTTAATGACATGTCCAATGTACTTTTGCAATATATAAAGTATAGGGTAATGTTACACTCTGATATATAACAGTCCAAGGACACTCTATTTGGTCTCTGTTTCATTAAAGAAAGGGCACAATATATTCACTGTTACTTGAGATCAAGAACATGTGATTTTATAGATGTGATTAAACAGAAAACTTCATTCTTCCACCAGTCAGATCAATCACAATCAGAATTTTCTTTATGTAGGCAATAACTACATATAGTTTTCTGTTGCCTATAAAGGTTCTTTGTTTTTACTTTTATTCTAATAAATTCATGAGTGCTATTTCTGACAGACTCACATGGCTTATTTTCCCTACACAGGCACACAGTGTGAACACTTCGTGGCTGTTACAGTGAGGGAGAGCTAATCACAGGCTATGTGACTATAGAAACCTGTATTCAAGATTTCATAAGAGTCCTTCTTGCTTACCATACAAGTTCAAAGAGAAAACACTGAATAAGTAATCTAGTCACAGCAAGTATTAGTTCATAGAAGACACAAATTTCTATTAAATGATAAACCCAGTTTCATCAATATAAGGAAAAAGAAGCTTGATCCAGTTATGTGTATCACCTGCTTGAATGGGAATTTCACTCTTTCTCAACTTCAGTGGTGCTGCCACTGCTCTTCTTAGATAGACTTCTTCCTAGTTAAATGCTCTAGCTGGTTTTATTCTTCAGTTACATCTTACAGTCACAGTCACAGTTACTCATCTGTAATAAGCAGTGAATTTGGATGCTGATTTAAAAATCAATTTGAAGTATAATTCTTAGCAACTATAATGCAAATATTTTTAAAAGTCCTATTTTTAGTAGTGCACTAATATGCCTCCTATGTACTTTTAGGGTGAAAAGGGCTCTGAAGGACCAATTGGCCCACAGGGATTACAAGGCCTGTCAATCAAAGGTGACAAGGTAATATATATAAAGTATGTAATAGAATTGATGCCAGTAAATTATTTTGGCAGTGATCTTTCTTTTTTTTTAATTTAATTTATTCATTTAGCGTGTGTGTGTGTGTGTGTGTGTGTGTGTGTGTGTGTGTGTGTGTTTCAGAACGCACTGTGTCCCTGTGGAGGGCCAAAAGTGACTTCGGGAGTCATCCTGGGTTGTTTCTACCTCCTTTTTGATTGTTTCTACCTCCTTTTTGCTTTGCTCTGAGTGCAGGTCACCTCATTTCCACCTAACATTTTTACATGGGACCTGGGATCCAAATTCAGGACCTTCTGCTTCTGAGGCAGCGTCTTAACCCCTGAGCCATCTCTCCAGCCCTGGCAGTGATCTTTCTGTATCTGTTTTTTTGAGATACATGTAATATGACAACCATGCCAAACAAGTATCCAGATAATTATGAACTAGTATATGCAAAGTACTATGCAAGAATGAATTAAGATTTATATAAAATACAAATAATTTATATAATGATTTTGAATTATTTATATCTTGAGTAATGACTCAAAATGACCCACTTATTTGGGTTCCCAAGTTTTAGCATCAGCAATGCACATTTGAAACGAAGTATAAACAAAAGACACTTCCTAGTAAAGAACCACAGATGTTAAAAGTGTATTGACTGGAGTTGGCGACAGAAGTGCATGTCTATCCGTAGACTCTCATGTAAAACTCTTATCTTAAAATGGAATTTAAATAAAAGAACTTTTTAAAGAAGACAAGCATTGCTATCCTCTAACCAGGATCATCAGGTGTGTCTGCCTATCATTAAGCAAAGGCCATCAGTTCTTGGTGAGAGAGACCCCTGTGCCATGAACTAGGCCAGAAGGTGTGTGTTAAGGTTTCCCATAGGATTTGAACTGGTGTTAGGCAGCTTTAGGAAACTTTCACGAAAACGCAAGTTTCCTTTGAATTGGATTCTCTCAGGGAGTGGAGACAATTTTAAGGATTTTCCCCTAAAAGCTGGGGGAACATGGAGCCTGGTTGAGTTGTAATTGTGAAAGGAGTAGGAAGAGCTAATTTTAGTTGGTTTAAGGGGATGTTTGACTATTTCTTGGGATTTGGACAATGCTGATTGTCTTGAATGTGTTCATAAATGACAGCAGATTGGTTCTGCTTTTCTCTGTCAGACACTTAAGATATGTGACCTTAACATTTGGCTCACAGCCTTGGTGCCAGGGGTTGGCTTGCCACCT
Organism: Typhlomys cinereus; assembly: GCA_023101885.1. Lineage (NCBI taxonomy): Eukaryota > Metazoa > Chordata > Mammalia > Rodentia > Platacanthomyidae > Typhlomys > Typhlomys cinereus. The sequence goes on from JALPQD010000214.1 coordinate 2,643,921, forward strand.
GGCTGGTGGAATCTGCTAATTAGACCCAAACTAGAAGTGAGGCTGGAGACAGAGCTACTAGAAGCTGATCAGGTCTAAAAGGAGGGACAACTTCCAGAGGAGAGGGTCTATAAGATGTGGTTTATATGTAGACCTCTAAGGATATCATTGTATTAACTGATAACTCAGGATTATTTCAAGTATTGGGCTCAAATCTTGAAAGACACATTCCTTTTATTTATGGGTAGCTGCCTCTTCTAGCTCTCTGCATTTAATTATCAGAGATAGTAGTAAACAGCGAGTTCTACAAATTTTAGATATGACACAATTCTTGGTCCAAATAGCTTAGCTGTGGTTTAACTGCAGCTATAAAATACTGCAAAATTATGTAGGATGTCTTTTTAAATTTAATGTGTGTGTGTGTGTGTGTGTGTGTGTGTGTGTGTGTGTGTGTGTACATGTGCCTTAGCATGGTGTGACAGTCAAGGCTAACTTGTGGGAGTTGGAGCTCCCTACTGTGTGGGTTCTTGGGATTGAACTCAGGTGGTTAGCATGGTGGCAAGCATCTTTACCCCTGTATCACCTCTCCAGCCTAGTTATTCTTTTTCCTTTCAGAGCAGTTCGAACTGAACACAACACAGCCATTGTTTTGGGTTCAGTCATTAACTTTTTCAAGTGTCACTGTGACATGACATTTGTGTTTGCACATCTGGAGTTCATGCAAAGAAAACACTCTGAAATACCAGGACATTATCACATAGCAAAGCTTTTATTTGCTGTTTCCTTTCCAAAACAAATACTCTCTTTCCTTACCCTCCTTTCTTCTTTTCTTATTTAGTTATATAAAATATGAGGTTCAGAAACTTGCACGTGTAATTCAAGCATAAAGTAAATATATTAAGGGCTCATAAATACATATTATTGATATAAAACAAAGATAATTATGACATATGTAATTGTTGGTATATTTGTTTTTTTCAGAATACAGTGGAATACATGATACTATGTAACATAGGACATTTTTATACAAGTATCTATTGTATGTTGAACATTCCTCCCCAACCATTTCCACCTCCTCTCCCTGTCTCATTAGACTTCTTCATTCTCCTAGACAGTTTCCCTTCTATTTCAAGTTATATATACATACATGATTTTATGGATCTATATAAAATTCTAAGAATCACAAATAAGAGAAAATATATCATAATATTTGTCTTTCTGAGACTGGTTTAATTCACTAAATATGATTATTTCCAGCTGCATCCATTTTCTATAAATGACATGGCCTCATTCTTTATGGCTGAAAAAATTTTGTTTTGTATGAAAATCACAGTCTTTTTATCCACTTTTCTTGTTGGATACCCAGGTTGGATTTGTAACTTAGCTATTGTGAATAGTGCTGCAATAAACAATGATGGCGACACAGACATTTAATACATGTATGCATAAAAAGAGATCTTCCTACCTATTTATCAAACATTTACAGATTAGTGGTTCTGAGTTGGGTTCTGAAATCAGAAAACAAACATGAAACACTCTGTCATCTGACAGGTGTGGGGCCTTGAGTGAAATTTTAAAGATCATCTGGAAAGTGCAGGGAGTTTCGGAGAGGATTCAATGATGTAAAACAGGCAAAACATTTGCCATGAGGACTTTTGCATAATAAGCAATCACATTCTGAGTCAAAATGACCTAGCTCTGAATAAAAGGTGAACTCATTAAATGAGTACAGGGAGTCTTTGTCTTGGCAAAAGTCTAATTTTTATGTAATTTACATAAATTATGTACATAATTATGTACATGTGTACTTTAATTTTATATAAGATTTCAATTTTATATAAGAGATGGACTTTAATTTTATATAAGAGATGATGCAATTAGGTGTTCTAGTTAGAAAACATTTAGCCCAAGATGCTTGCCTATCTTTTCATACAAATATCACTGAAGCACAGGCATACCTGTTCATTTGTTGGTTACCTATGGTGCCACCAAACCTATAAGTTTCAAAAGAAGATGTTTATTTTTGGCACTGAAGCCCAAATATTTAAGAAAAAGTTTGCCTGATGGCACTGGCCTGTAATCTCAGCTGCTTTGAGAAGCTAAGACAGGATGATTGCAAGTTCAAGTCCTACCTGGGCTATAGCATGAGTCCAAGGTCAGCCTGTGCAGTGAGACTGTGTCTCAAAGTAAAAAGCAAAAAGAATGCTGGAGATAAAGCTCAGCAATAGGGAGTTTGCTTAATATGCATGAAGGCTTCAGTTAAAAGAAATGTTCACCTTGATGTACTGATTTACTATACATATAATTCCCATCAAAATAAGCCTATTTGTCCATGTCCCTCAACCTAGTGTTTAGATCTCAGTAGTGAGCTTTCTTGACCTAACAGTAGCATTAACTAACTCCTCACCCTTAGAAATCCTCTTTTCTTGATTTCTCTGGCTGTTTTCCTCAGTTTACCTTTCTAACCATTTCTTGGACCTCTAATGACTGACATCGTTGAAGGACTCATGCCTCTGGCTGACCTCTAATGACTGGCTGTTTATTCTGTCTGGAGTGCCCCCCTATCCCCCTTGTCCCCCCATCCTCTCCTCTCCCCCCATCCCCATACATTTGTTTCTTTGCTGAGGCCATCTTGGCCAAGTTGTCATTGAACATCTCCCTCTAAACCCTTGTCATTATTTTACTTATTTTATCTATCTTCCTTGCTGATTGTCTTCTATTTCCTTCACACTCTTTCAAGAACAGAACAGCTCTTTTAACTCCTGTTACTTCCCAGTGTTTGGGAACAATTTCTGACACACAACAGGCACTAAACATAAATTTGTAGAAAGACATAAAGAATGTTGATGTTTTTGCTGGTAACTCACACTTAGTTTTCCTGACTGACTTCATGGGAGAGGTTTGGCTTCCTTAATTTTTTTGCTTTCACCTTAGATCATTTTAAATTTTTTTCTGCACTTATTTATTTATCGTGTGTGTGTGTGTGTGTGTGTGTGTGAGAGAGAGAGAGAGAGAGAGAAAGAGAGAGAGAGAAAGAGAGAGAGAGAAAGAGAGAGAGAGAGAGGCACTGTGTGTCCCTGTGGAGGGCCAAGGGTGACTTTGAGAATCATGCTGGATTGCTTCTACTTCCTTCTTGCTTTGCTCTGGGATTTCCCAGGCTCCTCCCACCAGAGCCAGAAGTGCAGGTCCCTGCCATTTCTGCAGTGAATTTTTTACATGGGACCTGGGATACGAATTTAGGACTTTCTGCTTGAGAGGCAGAGTCTTAACTCCTGAGCCATCTCTCAAACCCAAACTATCTTTTTTAAGATGACCTTTCTCATCAGACCTAGAACTTGCCACTGAGAGAACTAGTCTGGTTAGTCAGTATGCTGTGGAGATTTCCAGTCTCTGCCTTCTGAGGCTGAAATTATAGGTGGGCCAATATACCCACTTTTTTATGTGGGATCTGGGGATCTGAATTCTGTCTTTTTTCTTGGCTGCAAGTTCTTTAACCATTGAGTCATCTTTGCAGCCCATTTCCTAGTTGTTTGAATGCATTTTAATAAAATTTGGACAGATATTTTATTCAGAAAGTTTAGAAATATTTTCTCTAATTCATTTTTCAAATGTATTTTTCTCATGCATTCTTAACTTTTATATTTTTAAATATTAGCTATGCTTCATATTGGAAAGCTTTGTGCCTTTATAATAATTTCAGAAATTTTTGGTTGTGAGAGAATTGGCTGCTAAATAGAGGCTGATGCAAATTCTAACTCATTCAGATGAAACAAAGACCATGCCATTCATTGTTTTTGGCAAATTTGAGCTGTAATTGGTTCAACAGCAATGAGGATGTTGAATTTCCATTTGAACATTTTATAGCATAAAAATTGACTTTAATGTAACCCAATTCCAGATTACCAGGATTGAATGAAGGAGGCTTTATTTACTGTTATATTTTGACAGGGAGATTTGGGACCTGTGGGACCCCAAGGACCAGCAGGCCTGCCGGGTATTGGAAGTCAAGGGGAGCAGGTAAGTAGTCCCTGATTCTTTTCTCTTGAGCATTCCAATCCAGTCCTGGTGTTCAGAGTAGCCCAGGTGTGCAAACATCTATGATCCCAGGGCAGTGTTAAGTTCAAAATGAATGTAGGGAAGGATAAAAATAGTTTCATGAGATTATAATTTTAGAACTTTCAGAGACTTAAAAATAAAGTGTATTCCTTGGTGACATGACTTTTTACATTAAGACAGGGAAAGTGTTTGGAACAATAGTTTATATTTATAGTTCCCCTTGGGAAAGCAAAAGTTTGTTTACTTCTTGTCCTCTATGATTCCCCCCCCCCTTGAAGTGATTAAATCCCAGTCTCTTCCAATGCCAGTAGTAGAGTTTTTCCCACACGCTAAAACTACTCACTCTCTTCAAAATACTATCGACCTTCAATAAAGACCAGAATCAGAGGTAACTAACCGAAGGGGCATTCCTTCAGAATAGAAACAAACCACAGATAGGATGTGTGGACACTGGGCCTCTTGTGATCAGATCTTTGAGGACGTTTCTATCGCCAAGGCAGGAGCTACCCCTAACATCTGGTTCTTTACGGAAACCTGCATAATTGTGTAAAGAATAAATAACATCGGGGCTGGAGAAGTGGCTCAGGGCTTAAGCCTCTGTCTTGTAAGTGGAAGGTCCTGAGTTTGAATCCTGGACCCCAGGTATAGACACGGGGCAGAAGCCTGCCCCCACCGGGGGCCGCCTGCGTTTCCAGTCCTGGTAGGGCGGAGCCTGTGAATCCCGGGGCAGAGTAAACAAAGAGGAGGTGGAGGCGGTCCATGGTGGTTCTACACACACAAATTGAATAAATAAAAAAAATTTAAAAAAAGAATAGAAGGTGACAATCCAGTTCGATTAAAATTTAGAATTAAGACTTGATTTATTTTGTTCCCTAGACAATGGACAGTACTTCCTTAATCCATGATAATAGAAAAGGAAAAAATATTGTAAGATAAGATGTTGCAAATTTCATTGTTGATGCTGATTCTGAGATTATTTCTAAAAATGCAACTTAAAAGAAGTGGCATATTTCTACATATTTCAGCTAGTCCAAACACAGTCAAGTTACATATGTCTCCTTTTTTCGTTCCTTGTTCTTGGGAGAGGTCATAGAATAATGTGTTGGGAGTTTAATGAACAGAGGCATTGAAACTAAATCTGTAGGTAAATATTTCGAGAGTGTTTAGGAGTTAGACGTTCTGACTTCCTGATGATTCTTTCACTCTCCAACTGTGCAGTTTACCGACTGGGCTCAGCAGAGGTTGAGTTTTGGTTCTGGAAGCACAGGTACACTATCACATCCGGGGCTTTGTCTTGCGTCCGGTGCTTAGAGCTTCAAAGACCGACCAGTCTGTCCAGATGGCCTGTGGATTTTGTACCTCCCACCTGCGCTTCCCATTCCCTTTAATGCTGCTCCTTGGTGGGGGTTGTTATTTTTAAGTTAGAAAACAAAAAACAAATTCTTTGGCTTCTTTTGTTGTCTTATGCCCTTTTCTTCCTTCACAAGGGACAAAAATATTAAGGCAAATGTCTTTACTGAGCTAACTCCTGAAGAGCAGGGGAATGAATGGAATGTATTCTTCATAAACTTCTCCAAGCAAAATAAATTATTTATTCCTTTAAGAGAATGATATAAATTCTGCTTATGTAGCTATTTGACTTCATGCTCAACCCTAGTTTAGCATGTTTATTTATTTAATTCTTGGGATGATCACTTCTTTCTGTATGAATTCCTCTTCAGATTGAATTTTCTCATTCTTCTGTCAATGAAGGAACTTTTGTCTCTAGAAAACTGTTTACAACATCTATCATATTTGCATATCATTAAATGTTCGGAGAATTGATCGCCTCAGATGTTTCACAGAATAAATGGAATATAAATAGCCTCATGCACACATATATCCACAAATAGTTGCGTGCTGTGATTATTTGTTTCATTCCATCAAATGTTCTTGTGGACAAATGTAGAAGTCAGAAAAGTTCCTTCTTAGTATCACTGTAATTTCCTTATATTGTTTGGACTGCTTAGTCTTATCCACCAGATTTAAGGGATTTGTTTGTTGTTTGTTTTGTGAAATTTCAACTTCTAAACAGTAAGTTATGGAGGGATTTCCCCACATGACATATTGTGTGTGTATGTATGTATACGTTTGTACAAAAGGGTGCTTGTATATGTGTGTGCCTGTGGAGGATCAAGGTGACTTCAGGAATCATCCTGGATTGCTAAACCTGCTTATTGCTTTTCTCTGGGATTTCCCAGGCTCTGCCTTTTAGGGCCAGAATTATAGGCCTCTGCCATAACTGCCCGGCATTTTTACTTAGGATTCGGGATCTGAACTCAGACCTTTTTATTTGTGAGACAAAGGGTTTAACCCCTGAGCCATCTCCTCGACCACCACAATTATATTTTCTGAGTGTAGGACAGGGGGTTTCCTTCTTTTTCTTTCTTTCTTTCTTTTTCTTTCTTTCTTTCTTAATTTCTTTCTTTCTTTCTTTCTTTCTTTCTTTCTTTCTTTCTTTCTTTCTTTCTTTCTTTCTTTCTTTCTTTCGCAAGTTTATTTTGGTCAATTTCAGTTATAATCTGTTATGGTGAGGAAGGCATGGGGCAGCAAAGGTGGGAGGGATATGAGGCAGCTGGTTATAGTGTTTCCTCAATAGAGAGAGATGAATTCTCATGCTTTGGGGGTGACTTTTATTACATTGCAATGTATTTATTGTACATATGAGTTAATGATGTATAATAGTGTACACACTTCTTTACAGTTACAGTTTGTGGTACATAAGCCAACAAAATTTTTTGTCCAGTCTGTTTCTCTGACCACAGACAGAAACTTTCCAGCTGGTTCTAGACTTTTTAGATCACTTTTAGACAATACAAAATTGTAGGGTTATTGCACATTTGAAATGAGATTTTAATTATGCAATAAAAAGTGCTCAAAAAAACCCAACACACTAACTAAACAAACAAAAGTGTCTAGTCAGCATATTAACCTTCATCACCTAGTGCGTGTTGGAGGAAAAGGTTTCTCTTTTCTCCTAGGCTGAGGCAGGAAGAACATGGAGGCCTTTTTTGATTGGTTCCATGATCACTGACCTTGGGCATCTGGGGCTGGGAAGATGTGGACCTGACCTCTTTCTTGGGGGTTCCTTCACTATTCCTTTAATTGACCCTTTAAGCGTGTGGATATAGCCTTCTTCCTCCAGCACATGTCAAGTTGATCTGATTAAAACCAGCCCCTCATTTTTCTGAGTCCCTCTTCTCATTGTTGGAGTTCTGTGGCCCTTCCAGGTCACTTAGGCAAAATTTAACTTAGTTCCAGGCACCTCTTCATCAGGAAAATATCTCACAAACTTTTGCTGTGACAAACCCTGGATGCATCAGCAGATTCCAGCTTGGCTCTTTGGATGACCATAGGTCATTTTAGCTTTCTCTCACTAAGTTAGATGTCAGTCCCCTGTGTCCCCAAGATCAAAAATCAAGTATATGAGTGGATTCACCGAAATCCTCCACCTAGACCAAAGTAAAGAAAGAAAAACTCGGGTTGGAGAGGTGGCTCAGGGGTTAAGCCTCCGCTTTGCAGGCGGAAGGTCCTGAGTTCGGATCCCAGATCCCACGTATAGACGCCAGGCGGAAGCGGGGCGGCCTGCGTTTCCGGTCCTGGTAGGGTGGAGCCTGTGAATCCCGGGGCAGAAGGAGGTGGAGGCGTCCATGGTGGTTCGCGAATTCGTCCGTGGTTCTACACACACACAGACAGACACACGCGCGCGCACATACACACGCACATGCGCACAGTTGAATAAATAATAATAAAAATTAAAAAATTAAAAAAAAAAGAAAGAAAAACTCAACCTCTTCCTATTCTCCATAAAGAAAACTCTTTGTCTTTAGACAACTTTGTCCTTCCACTTTGTTTTACCCACAATATAATGAACATACTTTTGAACATGCTTTAGTTTGTTGTCTTTTGGTTATTGCATCCCAGTGCACATCTTTTTTTTGTATATATTTATACAAGTTTTATTTATGTTTTCTACTTAATTGACTTGCCCATTGTCAACAGCACTTAATGCAATAAGTCTGGGATGGGGGTCTGTTTGCAACTCATGTCTTCTTTTTCTAAGTTGGATTTTCAGGTGCGTGTAAGGAGGGAGGTTGAGGGCTGGTGAATAGACACAGATCCGTATCTACTCGGCACATATTGTTGGGTCCAACTAGGAAATGGGTGTTTCTGCATGTGACAAGAGAAACTGGGTTAACGCTATGGAATTTTGCTCTTTACATTGAAAATTCCAAGCTGGGACAGTGGCTTTGTTATCAATGTCGTAAGGGTTCAGCTTCTTCATCCTTGTTAGCGCACTTCTCTGAGGGAGTGTTCCCCAGTCGCGCTATACAGGATCTCCACAGGGGAAGGAGAGAGAAGGACCATGGTACCTCATCCTTTGCATGAACCAGAAATCATGTACATTACTCCATGTACCTCCTGTCACCCCACCTGGTGTCACCCCAGCAGGGATGTGGAAACATGATTTTCATTTGAGGTATTCATGTGGATCATCTAAAATTTCTCTTAGTATGGAAAGAAAGAATACACATTGGGGTTCAACTGGAATCCCTTGGTACTCCAGTTAGCAAGTAGTCACGTGTCTTGAGTAACCTGCTATGGGAAGCCAGCTTACATTGTAGAGGATTTGAAATTATTCTCTAAATACCTTCTTTGTTTCACTAATAATCTTTTTAAAATTTTATTTTAAAGGGGATCCAAGGTCCTGTTGGTCCACCTGGTCCACAAGGACCCCCAGGACAGGGTCCACCTGGTTCTAAGGTAACTTTCTAAGTGAGAGCAAAATTTAATAACTTTATAGTATAAGTACTGTTTTCTGGTTAATGTAATCACTGTATTTGGAAGAGATTAGATAGACTGAATTTAAACTAAGTATAGCAAATGCCATTGATATTGCTCACAGTTTAGTTTAGTTGTAGTTTATTTCTTCATGCTTTAAGAAGCTTTTACTTATAGATCTGTGATCCCTTCTTTTATATTTTTATTTTCACCCATGAGAGACTATCTAGCAATACAAGTAGTCATCAGTACAGGTAGTAGTGGTCCGTACCTCTCTGGATTGGTGAGTTTTCACTGTAATCACTACTCCCACAATAGGACCTACTGATAGAATCTTAAAGTGACAGACAGAAGTGACCTAAGAAGTAACATTTTTTTCATTTTTTCATTTTTTCATGTTTTCATTTTTTTCATTAAGCAAATGATTGCTTAAATTGAAACTAGCATTTATTCATTGCACAAAGAGGCATGGTGCTGTTTTATTACACTTGATCTTAGCCAAAAGGCTGAGAAGTGATGGCACTGTTTTATTTAGTTACCTATAATGTTGCTTCAGGAGCCGCTATTCATTATTTACTAATAAAAATAAAGAAAATACTTTTCGGAGATGCTTACCTTAGAATACACTCAAAACTGAGAAGCAACTCAGTCAAAGATCTCTGCTCCCATAAAACTCTTATCTCGCTTTGCCTATGTAAGATAGCTCTAAAGAGGTCAAAGGAAGGAATATATTATTTTTATTTTTATTTAATATTCAATTCTTCTTTCCTTACTAGGGAGAAGTAGGCCAGATGGGACCTACTGGTCCAAGAGGACCAGTGGGAATTGGAGTACAGGGTCCAAAGGTAAGTTCCTCTGCTGCTCAGGTACAATTAGACAATCTGCACGATTATAATATGTTTCCTGTATATCTGAATAGAATAAAGAACATGTGCATGTCATCTATCTGTTACACACACACACATGAACACACACACATACATACATATATCTTGCTTTTCTTAACTTTTAGACAAGGCTACAATACCTGGAGTGCTTGTATTTCTAGTGCACAGAACTGCTCTAAAATTCACACTTTATTGAGGACAGGGCCTTGTTCATCTTGTTTATTATCAGAGTCCAGTTGTAAGGACAAGATGGGTTCTCAATAGATACTTCTGCAGGAATGGATGCATTTTCTCCTCTGTAATTTATCCCAAAGTGATATAGGTACGGGTGAGCCAGTGTTAAACAACACCAATGTTTCCTTGTCCTTGTTAATATCATATCAAAAGAACACGTAAGAGGGATGTCAAAGAAGAACATACAGTTACAAATACTCACAGAACATAATGATAACTGCATTTTTCTCAGTTTTAATATAATATGCTAAACATGTGTGCATGTACAGGAGGCATACATGTGTGAACACATAATGTCTTTAGAAATTGTAGATGATCTGTATATAATATGTTGTCATGGCAGTTAAACTTCTTAAATCCTAAATTTTCTAGTTAGTTTCAAGTTCTCTCACTGTAAAAAACACTTCAAATATACTCACATATATGATAGTGCCAAGAATATATGCTTTGTATTCCACAGTCCAGATTTATCAAATATTAGTATTTTACCATATCAACTTGGCCTTTTTTAAAAAAAAAAAAAAAAGAAGCATTAAAAATACAGCTGGGAAGCCCTTTCCTGCCTGTCTTCTGGAATTTCATGTTCTCTCTCCCCGTCCAAGACATAATCACTATATTGACCTCAGCATTTCTCATTTCTTCAAAATCTTTATGAGTTCCCATGCTGTACATAAGCCTTATATTACTTTGTGTTCACATAATGTATTATTCTGCAATTTACTTCCAGGATATGAAATGCACAGAAATAAATTTTCATTGTTTTAATTTTTATTTTGTAAATACTAATGAACAGTTTTCTCATGTACTTAGTGTACCTTTAGCTTTTCTCTTTGTTAGATTTGTATATATATTTATTATTTGATGCTGCATTCTTTTCTTGTAGAACTCTTTATATATCTGAATGTTAACCTTTTGTTATATGGATAGTAAATGCACTATGACTGGTATTTATCATTTTACTTATCTATTTACTTTTAAGGAATAGATGTTTTGAGTTTTGATTTATTTCTCTCATTTTATGATTCTTTCTTTTAAAATCTTTTTTAGTATTTTTAACATTTGAATGTTTTAAATAATTTTTTAAAAATTTATTTCTTCCATACATACAAAGTTGATAAGTACCCCATTCCTCTCCCTCCCTCCACCCCTCCCTGGATCCCCTTGTTCCCTCCCCCCTTTTCCCTTTCTTTTGCCCCCTCCCTCCCTTTCTCCCAGTGCTCCCTCCCCCCCTATTCCTGGAACATCCTTTAGTGTGCATGTCAAACTTCCCTCTGGGTCCTCTTCTCTGATGAGGTGTAGGGACTCAGTGGTATCGCTAGAACTCTTTTCTTTCTTTTAAAATCTTATTGTAAAGGATTTCTGAACTTAAAATTATTAGTTATTACATATCTTTCGATTTTTAAATTTAGGTCTTTCATCCACATATGATTGAATTTTGTGTCTGGGTCAGCACAGGGGTCTACTTTCCCCCATATCGGCAATAGATGGCCAAGCTCCCTCTGTCTACTGAGCCACTTTTGTCACACTGGTGTGCAGCACCACCACAGTCTCTGTCAAATGTCTGTGCTTATAGGATCTAAGCACTGAATGCACACTTATGCAATGGTTCGATCCCGAGCTTCCTACTCTGTTTGCTTTGTCTATTTCTATCTCCCAGCTCTACAACCTCTCAGACTTAATTATGATAGATTTAAAATGTTCTTTTGCTAAGGGTATAGGTCAGTTGACAAAGTGCTTGCCTAGCATACATGAAGCCCTGGGTTTGATATCCAGTAAGTAGCACATAAACCACTTGTAGTGGAACATGCAAGTGCTGTTATTTGACAGAAAAAAAATGCTCTCAACATCTTCTTGCTTGCTTATTACTGGTTCCAACACACACATTTTAGGACTAGCTTGTCAAATTCAACAAAATAGCCTGTTGAGATTACATAGAAGTTACAGATCAATTATTGAGTCATTTAACTACAAGAGTAGTGTTCTCTAATTTTTCAAGAAGATAGTCATCATTTTCTTTATAACAATCTTGTGCTTCAAACTTGTTTTTTGCTAAAGTCATTCCAGGTACCTCAAATAAACTTTTGCAGTGTGAATTATTCTCTTTCAACATTTTTTAATTAGCTATTATAGCTCTATACATAGCATTGTTTTCTTGTTGAGTTTTGTACATAGTGATGCTATGAAATAGCATAATTTTTGAATATTGTACCTTCTACTTTTTTAACACACAAATATATTGTCTAAATATTTTGTTTGCTTGTATTGCTTCGAAGGCTTCTAGACATGCCAAAATTGCTTATCCATGTGCCTGGTGCTAGAAATGCTGATTGCTTCTGGTTTCTGTATATTACGAATAAAGTTTTTTAAAGCTTAATTTGCATCTCTTTGGACAGCTGTTTTCATTTTTCTTGAGTAAATGGGCTAAATCAAACAGAGGAAATTTTTATTCTTTTTCTATTTTTCAGAAAGTTTTGTATAAAATAGAGGCTGGGTCAGGCTAGATATATTTCAGCAGGTAAATGTGAAATGGTAGAGAGAGAACTGACATTCAAAATGTTGTCCTCTGACTTCCACCCATGCACCATGCACGAGTGTGTCATCTCTTTTTCTCTCTCCAAAATACATAAAAAACTTTACTGTGTATATATTTTATCAACCTTCATTCCGAGTACTATCTATCATTAGTGTTTTAAAATATTCTTTTAACTTCATGAAACTTCTTCCTTTGGTTTTCAGGTTTATTTTTAGTTTTTTGTGTTCTCTTCCCTAACCCATCCTCACATTTTTTGTCACTACTCTTTTTTTGTTGTTGTTTTGTATGTGTGTGGGGGGGAGGGAGAGAGGGAGGGAGAGAGAGAGAGAGAGAGAGAGCGAGCAAGAGAGAGCATTGTGTATCCCTGTGGAGGACCAAAGGTGACTTCAGGAATTATCCTGGATTGCTTCTACCTCTTTGCTTCACTCTGGGATTTCCCAGGCTCTGCCCACATGGGCTTGGGAAGTGCAGGCTGCCTCTGATTCTGACTGGTGTTTTTTGAACTCAGGACTGTCTGCTTGCAAGACAGAGTCTTAACCCCTGAACCATCTCTCCAGTCCATTACCCCTTTTAGATTAATTGGAGTGACTTTGAATTAGAACACTTCTGTATTATTTGAAAGTAGGACATGTGCTTTAGTGAAAAGGCTTAAAGGGCTTATTGCTAATGGTGAATTAACTGGAGAGCAAGTAGGATAATTGAAGATGAGAGCTGGAAATGGTGTTAAGCCCCAGATTTTCCTTTCTTCTTCTGGCAGCACTGGGACCAAGCTCAGGGTGTCTTGCATTCCAGGAAGCACTGTTCCACCCATTACTGCCCATCCTTTCTTTTCACTTTTATAATAGCTTCCCAGAGCTGATTTTTAAAATAAAAGGGGGGGGGGGTCACAAACTGGGGGGCTTAAAAGGCAACAAAATTGATTATCCCATAGTCTTGGAGGCCAGACTCTGAAATTGAGGTACCACTAGGATCATGCTCTCTCCTGATCCCATAAAAATCCTTCCTGCTTCTCCTGATCCCATAAAAATTCTTCCTGCTTCTTTTAATCTTCCCATGGTGGTTGTTACCCCTTTGTACTCCTTGGCCTGTGGCTATTTGTCTCATTTCTGTCTTGCCTCTGTTGTCTCTGTGTTTACCTTTACATAACTTGTTGCTTTTTAGCAAGACTCTCTAGTCATCCTGAATTCAGATTCACCACAATGACCTCGTATTAACTTAATTATAGCTATAAAGATCCTATTTCCCACTAAGGTCACTCTAGAGTGAATTACAATTTAACCCATAGCAAAAGAAGAGGCCTACAGAGAGTAGGCAACTTGCCCAAAGTTAAGTGGTTTAATTAAAACTGAAGTAAGAAATACTGTACTTCTTAGCTCAGAGGCTTTTTGTCAAGTTTCACGGAGCACACATCCCAGTGCACGTAGGTCAAAATGGAAGTGCATGTATTTCCCTGGAGTGAAATCTCTGTTCTCCACCAGGGGGAGCCAGGCACAGTGGGGCTTCCCGGACAACCAGGAGCACCTGGAGAAGATGGAGTGATGGGGAAAAAGGTAATAAATAATGTTTTACATGTCTTTAGTGTCAAAACTATTGGACCAAATTTACATCTTGATCTCAAACTCAAACACTCAGGAAAAAACTTAGAATCTTTAAAGAAAAAAATCTTTTCATTTTATCCAAGTAGAAAGTACCAATTCCAAAGCAGCCGTGGTTCTCACAGCTTCTGCCTCTTCTCTGGTATTTTGGCCATGTAATTTCTCAGTAACCTAATCCCTTCAGGATTTCTAGAAAGCTCATTAATTCAAACTTAACCCAACCATCTCTTTTTGTCCTAAAGGAGGGAGTCTGTAAACACACATAGAAAGTATGACTATTGTAAAGATCCCTTGTATTTTTTTGAGTTGATATTTGAAATAATCATTTTTCAGTAAAAGTACTGAAAAACAACAGATGGAGAGGCTAAAGGTCTTTTTTGTTTTAAAAAAAATTCTACTAAATGTTGAGTGGAGGAGAGCCAAAGGAAAGTGAGCGTAGTGCTCTGGAAATTGGCTGAGAAATTAGAGTTTTTTTCATGTTATTTCAGCTGCTGTAGTTAAACTGGAGTTTAATGTGAATTTATTCATTGACAAGCTTCCAAATTAATTTGAGGCTAGGAAAAAAGGTCTGGTTTTTGGTGTGTATGTGTGTTGGGGGTTATGTATGATGGGGGGGGAGAGTAGTTCAAGCCAAACCCACTAACAATAAAGGAAGACAAGGTGCGTCATGCATTCTGTCTAAGTGTCTTTTTCTCCAGGGAGAAGCAGGGCTTCCAGGAACAAGAGGCCCAGAAGGACCACCTGGAAAAGGACAACCTGGGCCCAAGGTATGCAAATGACAGCTTTAGGGGGGACAGATGACTGGGTTCTGGTCCTAAGACTGAAGAGCCAACCTAGGGGAAAATTGATTGTTATTCTTCTGTGTCAAATGTGTTTACATCTGGCTTAACATGGGTAGTATATTGTGAGCTTTTGGAAGACACCAAGTGCATATGATTCATCTTTATTTTCCTAACATCTATCATAAGGCCCAGCACAAAGAAGAATTCAACACATGTTTTCTCAATAAGTGCTCAGATTTGACATTTAAGGAAAACATAGAAAAGAATCCCCAAGGCGCATTGTTGGAACTTGAAGTCTATATAGCTTGTTCAAATATTTAAAGGATCTCACACAATAATAGGATACATCACCTTATTAGATGGTAATTTGGGGACTGGATATGTAGCTCAATAGTAGAGGACGTGCTTAGCTTGTGCAAAGCCCCAGATAGATAGAAAAATAAATAAATAAATAAATAAATAAATAAATAAACAGATGGAGTTTTCCATTTATTCCTCTAGAAATGCTAGTTGAATAACATCTTCATATATCAAGATAAGAACATATAAGTTTGTCAGTAGAGTGAAACCTATAGTGACATAACTTATAGCCTACAAGGTACCAGATGTTCCTATAATTTTTATGTGTTGTTATCATGGACACGTAAAGAATTTTGGGACAAATGAGCATTGTAGAAATAATATGTTTATTCTATTACAATACTAATTGTTATACTAAAGAATTAACCAAAATCAAATCCTTAATCATTTGAAACTGAAATTTAAATATATTTGTAGACTTTCAACAATTAAATTTATCAACTGTTTTTTGAACACATGGACAAGAAACACTTTCTAGATTTTTTAATGAATTAATTTGTGTCATGGGGGCATGTGTATGTCACGGTGAATTTGTGGAAGGCAGAGGACAACTTTTGGGAGTGCTTCTCTCCTGCTACTATGTGGATTCCAGGGATGGAACTCAAGTTTCCAGGCTTGCTATGTGAGCAAGTTAATTACAGGTGTCAGCTGAACAACCGATGATTGATCTTTTGGGCACACCTATGAAAAGTTACATAATTGAAGCTCTGAGCCAGCCTGTAGGAGATTATCTAACTGCTGTCTGGAAGACCCATCCCACAGTGGGTGGGACCTTTCCTTAGAGAGATGTCTGAGATATAGAGAATTGGTTCAGTATTGGCAAACTGACAAGCTAGGAGGTGTACTCCTTCCTCAGTTTTTCCTGTGTAGTCAGTTCCCTCGACCTCTGCTGCTAACTCTCATGCTATATATAATGGACTATAACTGAAACTAGGAGTATAAATAAACCTCTGTTCCTGTAAATTTCTTAGGTCATGTATTCATTATGGCGATGGGACTATGAGACTAAGACCTTTTGGTATCAGACAAATAGGTGTTGCAAAATATAATATCATGCCAAATATGTACTCAGAAATACTGAAATACTGGCCCATGTGGCTGAAAGGAGGTTTGTGGCACATGGGGTCATTGGAGAGGAGTAGCCAGGAGCCTGTTGCAGCCAGTCCACGGGGCACATTTGACTGTACTCGTGTTGTCTTTGGGGATGATTTAAGTCAGTAGGTTGGATATATGTGGGGAATGAAAGAAATTAAATAAATGTGGCGGTGTTTTCTCTCTCTAGGCAACAATACTATATTAAGTAGCTCCAGGACATTCTGCTATTTTACCTCCTGTGCCATTGCTCTTTATTAGTGTGCACCCTGGAGAGTTAATTACATCTTTGTGGATCCCATGGAGACTCTTTCTTGGTAGAGAATCTGTTTGCCGGATGAATTAGTATTTCCTCACTGGTTTTCAAACTTATAAGCATTACCCGGGAATGATAGACATGCAAATTACTGAACCTTCCACTGCACATCTATTAAGCAGAAACTCTGCGGGGCGTGTGTGCTGCTGAGCCCACCAAGGATTCTGAGGTTCAGACTTGAGAATTGTGATTTGGTCATTTATGTCGTGAATATTTCAGTGATCTCCACTGAGAACCCCAAAGTGATGCCTTTGTTGAGTTGGGCGCCTCATGGTGGAGCCCAGCTGAAAGACAGTGTTCACAGGCTGTGCGGAGGCTTCTCATAGGAGTAACAGGTGCCGGCACACTGCTGAGCACACTTATGGTGCGGACCAGGCGGGAGGCAATTCAGGCTCTACTCCAGGTTAATGCTTAAGTATCTCCCTACCAACAAGATTATTAGCCTCCTGCTGGGGAATGAACTAAACTCCCCACTGAGGAAGAAACAGGACTGTGATTTGAAAAATGTGTCTTTCAATTTTTTTTTTAACCTGAAATGGCATGAAAATTGAAAAACAGGATAAAAAGCATCTTTTTTCTGAAACTCTGAATGTCTCAGGGCCATCTGTTAATAGTCCAAGGGAGCAAAAGAATTGGAAGTTCGAAGGAAAGTTCTCCAAAATGTAGAGGTCTGAGTTGAAAGATATCACCTCACATTGAGTAGATACAAAGCGGTGCTCTGGAGTAGCCTGAACGCTGAAGCTGTGTTGGGCAAGCCCCTCTGGCGTGGTTACTCTTCTGCTGCTGGGAGAAAATTCTTTCACCCAAGTAGCTTAGGTTATTTCTTAGGTTTATGGTTCCAGGGGGGACCCAGTCCATTATGGCAGTAAAATACAGAGCAGAAGGCATACATGCCAACCAAAGCAAAAAGCCTCATCAAATTCCAGCAGTTATCCAGAGGCAGGAGATGGGGGGGGGGGAGAGTGTGTATTAGTTAGGGTTCTCTAGAGTCACGGAATTCACAGAATGAATATATATATGAAATTTGTTGAGTTGGCTTACAGATATGGCCAAGGTAGTCCAGCGAAGGCTGTCAGTAGCCGAAGTAGTTCCAACGATGGCTGCCAGTAGCTAGCTGCTCAGTTCGGTAGTGGGTGATGGCTGAAGGCTGGAGAACTCTTAGAGTCTAGTGGAAGGCTAGAAGGTTGAAGAAACTGGGCAGCCGGAAGGAAGAATGATTCCTAGCACAGCTGCAAGAAGGGCATCTGTTCTCCTTGGTGGCTCCTTTTTATAGATGCAGTACTGGGAGGATCCTTTGAGAGCTTTGGAGGTTCTGATAGGATCTGGGGTGGGTATAATCCTTTCAAGTAGTCTCAGTTGATCTTTTCCAGAGGTGGTCTCAGTCCAGCTTAGTTAATACCGGGTGTGTCTTAACTATCACAGAGAGGAAGCAGGCCAGGCTATCCAACTTCATATCCTGCCCCCAGTGATATCCTTCCTCCAGCCATGTTCCACCTCTCAGAGATTCCATAATCTTCCCAAGCAGTGCCATCAGATATGGATCAAGTATTCAAACACATGTGCCTGTGAGGGCACAATCCATATTCAAAGTATGACACACTTCAAAACAGTATTTCTTGGGAGTCTGGCTTTGATGTCACTCTATGGCCCAGGAAGGGTGTGTTAATACGCTCTCTCTCATATACATATATACTGTATATATGTGTGTGTGTGTGTGTGTGTGTGTGTGTGTACATCTGTGTATGGATGTGTGTACAAGAGGGCTTTTGAGCGTGAGTGCCTATGGATGCCCAAGGGTGACATGGGGAATCATCCTGGATTGCTTTACTTCCTTATTACCTTGCTCCTGGGTTTCCCAGGGCTGGAATTACAAGTCACTGTCATTTCTGTCCTGCATTTTTACATAGGATCTGGGACCTGAACTCGGGTCCTTTTGCTTGCGAGGCAGTGGTTTTAACCCTTGAGCCATCTCTCTAGCCACAATGACTACAGTTTTCTTGTGATTTTGTCAGGGTGATGAAGGAAAGAAAGGGAGCAAAGGAAATCAAGGACAGACCGGATTTCCAGGACCTGAAGGACCAAAGGTATGTTTCTTACATTCTCACTTACACACTTGGGAAACTGGAATTGTATCTGGTTTGAAAGGAATATTATGTTTCCTCTTCAGATTCAACGTTTTGTTTCCTTCTCACTCATACCAAGTTTTGGTTTCCTGGCTCTGCTTGTCAAAATATGGTGTGTTCTCTGGGGTCTTATTTGCCCAGGTGCTTTTGTTCCAAAGTCGAAGACCGAAACCAGAACATGTGTAGAGGATTAAGGCAGAGTTTGTTAGGGGAGAGAAAGAATGGAACTCATGGACATGGATCTGCAAGGGGCAAGAGAGCTGCCAAGAACTCACAGACTCTAAGCATGGCATCCATGCAGTTAGTGAGGGGCAAGGAAGTCCAAAGATGGCTGCCAGGATCAGGGTTCTTTACAGTCTTAGACAGGTATGGGGTGAGGGAGAAACGGTTTTCCTCATTGGTCAGCTCCAGTGTCTGCAAACCTGATTGGAGCCTTTTGGCCTCTACATCTCATGGGTCTGTTCCTAATGGGGCCCGACCCAGTTAATCTTGTGGCTGACCTCCAGGTAAGATTCATCTGCAGTGGAGACCAATCTTCATATTCTTTCATAAATAGAAAACTGGGAGAAGTTGGAGACCTTATCTCTGTGGAGGATTAAAATCATTTCCTCCAGGTTAGTAGGTAATCTACAGGGTAATCCTAGCAGTCAGGGAGACCTGCAGACCTCCAAAGACCTCCCAGCATGGCTGCTGTAAAACTGCCCAACCAGCAAAAAAAAAAATCAAAACCCAATGGAAGGGTCTTTAGAAACCATCTATTCCAGACCATAATAGAATGGAATGAAGAGGTTATAGAGGTATGGCATTGTCCCCAGAATGCTGTGTGCTTCTGAGAGAAGATGTGTATGTCTGTCATCTCAAACAATTACCCAGGATCAAGCATCTGGGAGAAAAGTCACTGTTAGTCAGGACTCCCCACTTCACTTGCTGAGACAGGCTTCTCTCTGAACCTGGAGTCCAGGAATTGGCAGCAGAGTTAGAATGATCTGACTGTCTCTATTAATCAATTGTGGGATTATGGGCTGCACAGCTGTGTATGACTTTTTTTAAAAAATTTTTTTATTATTATTATTTATTCAACTGTGTGCATATGTGTGTGTATGTGTGTGTGTGTCTGTGTATGTGTGGAACCATGGACGAATTCGCGAACCACCATGGATGCCTCCACCTCCTTCTGCCCCGGGATTCACAGGCTCCGCCCTACCAGGACCAGAAGCGCAGGCCGCCCCGCTTCCGCCTGGCGTCTATACGTGGGATCTGGGATCCGAACTCAGGACCTTCCGCCTGCAAGGTGGAGGCTTAACCCCTGAGCCACCTCTTCAGCCCCGTGTATGACTTTTTTTACACAGGTGTTGGGGATTGGAACTCAGATCCTCACGCTTAAGTGTCAAACACTTCAACAACTGAGCCTTCTTCTTTCAGCCTCACAATTTGTTTTTAAAGACCTAAATAGTACATAGTTGAGCTTTGTTGACCAAGAAGCCAAATTTAGGCTCTTGTGTAGATGTTTATATTACAACCATTTGAAACTGTTCTTATTTTGAAAAACTGCTTTTATTTTGAGGCTGCTAAAAACCTGGGACAGGCTGGATTTGGCCCAGGGGCTGTAAATTCCCAGTACCTACTTTGAAGCTATAGTTTCCAAAGTGGTTCTGAGGATACAAACCCTGACAGTAAATTTTTGAATACACTCCAATACAGAGTTTTTATTTTTAAATTTATTTCTTGTGTGTGTGTGTGTGTGTGTGTGTGTGTGTGAGAGAGAGAGAGAGAGAGAGAGAGAGAGAGAGAGAGAGAGAGAACACTGTGTGTCCCTGTGGAGGACTAAGGGTGACTTCAGAATTATCCTAGGTCGCTTCTATCTCCTTTTTACTTCACCATTTCCCAGACTCTGTCCACCAGGGCTCGAAGTGCAGGCTACTATTTCTGCCTGGTGTTTTTTTGTGTGTGTGTGTGTCTGAACTCAGGACCTTATGTTTGGGAGGCAGAGTCTTAACCATTGAACCAGTCCTGGACTTTTTATCTTTTAATTATGATGTTTATACATAAACTGTTTTACTCATTTATGTTAGAAAATTTACATAAAGAATAGAAATTCTAGAAGATTAAAAAAAAAAAACCAAAGTTCCAATGTTTTCTTTTTATATCTTAATGGGTCATTCTCAGAACTTTGCAATATGCAGGGACAACTACTTTAGCATAGTTTCTTTCAAAATGCAGTAATAGTTGCTGTGTCAGCATCCCCAAATGTGCTTTATAAAAATCCATATTCCTGGGCCACAGGCTCTAGAGCTGAATCTGAGTTTCTGGTGAAAGCTGAATAGCACCTTTATCCAAACCCTATCTGAGAAACATTGGTCTATATTCAGGTAGGGAATTGTCTATTGCTCTTTAATCTTTGAGTTTTAACATTAGATGGAAGGACAGATGGGGAGAAACAGAGGAGAGAGAAAGATGGAGAGAAGGGAATGGAAAGAGAGGAGTTTTAATTTTTCTATTCAATTTTTCAAATAAAAAGCTAGGAATTCTAAGAAAGGATATGTACAGTGAAGGACTGATATTCCATGGACCATTAAAGTAAAACAATGTGGGGGAAAGATTTATAAATTAGGTATATACTGTAAAATATGTTGAAGGCAGTTGTCATACTTGAATAGAAAATTTCTCTTTGAGCTGCCTGGCAGCTCATACCAAATGTGAGCTTCATGGATTGCCTCATGTTTATTAACTAGTAAAAAGAAACATAAGAGATTAAAAAATCCTAACATTTAGGAATTAATTGGATACATTTCTTTAAAGGACTAAAATCTTATGGGTTGAAAAATAACTCTAGCACTGGTATACAAAAGATATTCCAGTTGTTTTCATATTGGCCTTTGATAGACACAGCTGTTCTAGTATTCTGAAATATTTGTATTGTCTTCTTACCATGGTTATTATGTATGGTTTCTCTGCTTGAAATACATGTATTTTGCTCCTTTCAAGGGTGAACCGGGCATTATGGGCCCTTTTGGAATGCCCGGAGCATCAATTCCTGGACCATCTGGGCCAAAGGTATATTCCTAGAAATTAATTTTTTTTCTGGGATCTTCAGCAGTTGGAGGGAAAAATTAAGATATTTGTCACAGTAAAATAGAATTTTAGTTTAGGACTAGTTCTAAGAAATGATCTTGTTCAACCTTAATATTTCACAGATATGTAGACACTTTAAGAAAACAGCTACAGCAGAATCAGAATGAGAAGCCAGAGTTCACACTTTTGTTCCCAAACATCCCATTTTACCCTGTCCTGCTTCCTCAATTCCTACCCCTAATGAAAGTAAGATTTTTATTATATTTATTGAATAGGATTACCAGGATTTAAAATGAAAAGCCTGGCAGTAAAGAAATGCACTCAGTTTTGAGAGAATCCCCAGGCATTTTTAAGTCTAAATATTTGAGTCTAAATTGCCACATATTATTTCAGTAGGTTTTCCCAAACAGCTATAGAAGTCTTGACTGACAGGTTTTATTAACTCAGTGTTTGAAATACATCTCAAATTTGCAGAAAGAATTTTCTCAAGGTCTGAAGTGGGCAAATTAAGTGATTTACAGATTGGTCATCTATTTTTACTATGTAGCTTTATACTTCTGTAACCTAGAGCCTGTGAACATTATTTGAAATATACAGGGAGATAGAGGAGGACCCGGGATGCCTGGATTTAAAGGAGAACCTGGAACTTCTATTCGAGGACCAAAGGTTGGTTTCGTTTATGTCCTATTTCTGAATGGGAGAAGTTGGACTTATGGGTGAGTACTTAAGGTTAACTCACCTTGCATGTGCAAGGCTCAAAGTTTGATGCCCAGCACTGCAAAAGAAAAGAAAATGATGAACTTACTGTCTACTGTATTATTCAGCTCTCTGACTTGTGTCAATCAGCTTTTAACTTTATTTTGGTTCATGGTTTCAGAGCTTTCAATCCCTTATCATTTGATCTGATGCTTTGGGCCTGTGACATCTCAGAACACCAAGGCATGTGACTGATGAGGTCTGTTTACCTCATGGTCACAGCAAGTCAAAAGATAAGAACAGGCCAGGATTCCAGAATTCTCTGCAAGGAACTGCTCTTAGTGACCTTTCTCATACTACGCTCCAGCTCCTAAAGGCTTTACTACCTCCCAGTAGTACCACAGGCTAGGGAAAGCCCTTCAACACCAAACTCTGTGAGAAACATTTGAGATCCAAACTTTAACATCTAATAAGTTCATTGGTCTGCTTATGAAATCTCTATAGTGATGAAATAAATATAAAAATAGAGCTGTCCCCTTCAGAACAAATAAAACAATAAGTAATCAGTTTATTTTCATGCATAGGTTTGAAATGTTCTTTTGTCTCACAGCAAAAGGTTCCAATTTCATAAGTCAAAGACATTCAAACTTAATAAAACATACCTTTGGAATCATCATTGAAGTGAAGTAATAGTGCAAAAGCCTATTCTAAAATTGATTTTAAGTCGGAGTGCTTTTTGCTGACAACCCTTCACTCTAAATTTTAACACTCTCCCTGGCTGGCGTGGCAGCTGCTCTAGTTTGTTCAGGACTGAGAGGTCCCAAGATATAAGGCTTTCAGGAATAGAATTAGGAATGAAATGGCAAAACCATAGAAACTGGGATCCTGGCTATGTAGATGCCTCAAGGGACGATGCCAGATTTCCTAGTGTGAAAACTATAGGCACGACCTTCATCAATTACGCTTGTGTGAAAGTTGATAACTGCTCACAGCCCACAGTGGTCCTTCTCTGTACTTCCTTGTCTTTGCAGTAGGACATTCTAATAGAGTTTTAAGCTCCATCTGTTCACTACTAATCACTGGCCATTGTATAAATTTTTTTATTATTATTTTATTATTTACTCAACTGTGCGCATGTGCGTGTGCATGTGCCCGCGCATGTGTGTTTCTGTGTGTATGTGCGCGCCCATGTGTGTGTGTGTGTGTGTGTGCCTGTGTATGTGTAGAACCACGGACGAATTCGCGAACCACCATGGACGCCTCCACCTCCTTCTGCCCCAGGATTCACAGACTCCGCCCTACCGGGGCCCACCCCCCACCCCCCACCCGCTTCCGCCTGGCGTCTATATGTGGGATCTGAGATCCGAACTCAGGACCTTCCGCCTGGAAGGCGGAGGCTTAACCCCTGAGCCACCTCTCCAGCCCACTGGCCATTGTAGATGATGGTATTTAAAGAAACTTGCCTCTTCAGCCAAATATTTCTCATCCTTTGATTTCTAACGTTATTTTTTTCTGCCATTCTTCCCTGATACATTAGTTTCACATTTTTTTTTCACAGAGTCATATACGTCTTTGAATATCTTATGGAAGTTTTGGTGAATTAATTCAATTTAATATAGTTTCAAGGAATTTTCCAGACCTGCCTGCCCTAATGACCTATTTAAAATCCCACACTTCAGTTTTGTGCTAATTTCTGTGGAATGAGAAAGATAGGTCAAAGTGACTTGCTTCTGTGGGACATTTTCTTAAATCTAATGAGCAAAGGCCAAATGGAAAAATTCCATCTACAAATATTTTGTGAGATGTCTAAAATAAAATCTGCCCTTACTCTTGACCCTTGATATTTCTTATATATTTTTTTTTCATAGCCATGACCAAATGCCTGCAAGAAGCAATTAAAGAAAGGGAGGGATTACTTTTGGTTCATGGTTCAGGGGGCAAAGTCCATCATAGCAGCGAAGGAAGCTCACATCCTAGCCAATCAGAAGGTAAAGATAGGGCTTTCTTCCTTTTCACTTTTTATTAAGTGAAAACTCCAGCCTATGGGATTGTGCTAACCTACATTCAGAGGGATTTTTTTCTCCTCTGTTGAACTTTAGAAACTCTAAGGCATATCTTTTGGGTGACTCCAAACCCAGTCAAACTGGCAAAGAAGAGTAAATGTGGCCATTGTTATTAACATTAGCAGTAACAAACTGAAGTTTTTGTAGAAGAAATTGCAAAGACCTTTAGGGGGAAAAGGTTGATGGATTAAGTATTTCAGCATCCCTCACTCTGTTGTGGCATCATAGATTAACCAATAACAGATGCTGGTAATTTATTAATAACATAGAGTTTAGAAATAAAAACTGAAAAGTAGACTTTCATTCCAATTATCTTTTCAAGCTTGGCTAGGGGGAAGTTACTGTCTTTTGTTTATTTATTCATTGCTGGCCTCCTCCTTTTCTAAAAAGCATGGGATGAACTAGGAGTCTTATCGTTGATTTCTAACGTTATTTTTTTCTGCCAAGTACTTTATTAAGTACTTTATTTATACTATCCTTTGAGTTTTTTAAATTCCCAGCCTTCCTTCTCTCCCTTCGTGGGTCCAGTCTGCTCCCTCCTACTCTCCTGTCCTTTGGCTTATATGGGTCTGGGGTTCCCTCTGTATCATCTAGTAGGGGTTTAGGCCTCTGTGGCAAAGCAAGTGGCTCTTCCTTGGGTGGACCACTGATACGGATATTCCCCTACCTCTGTCTGATCCGTCACCTATAAGGATCCAATTTCTTGAAATTATTTCTCCTGAGATCCACGCCAATCCACTGTGTTGGTCTCATAAGGTTAAGTCCCATTGCCATGAGTTCTCAGCAGTGGCTGCCCTATCTCCAGTGGAGGGTCTTGTCTGGGGGCGGGCCTCCCCATCTTTAAGCTCTTATAATCTTACCACCCCTTCTTTTGCAAAGTTTCCTGACCCTTCGGGTGGGGAGAGATTTGACTGGCCTAGTTCTAAGAGAACATTGCAGGGTCCCCCGTGTTCTGCATTCTGATTGTTCTCTATTTTGCTATTCTTGCACTGCACAAGGCTGCATCCTATCTGGTGTTGAGATCCTTACCTATCCAACAATACAGAAACTGTTAAAAAGAGGCCTTTGTATAAGAGAAAGCTTGAAGAAGAGGGAGGATCAGGGTTAGGGCGCAGTAGGAATGAGATCAACTTCCAGGCCATCATCCAGCTGTCTACTAATGACTAATCTTTTCCCTGCCATGGGGAGCGCATGTCCAGGTCTTCAAACCAGTCCAACCACCAGTGAATAGGAAGGAAGTTGACTATGGATTGGATCAGATATCTTGCTAATTATGGGTCTTTCTTGACAGTGTTCTTATTTCTCTATTAAACTGTGTTACTTTGTCTCCATTCTCTTGGGGTCTTCTTTCCTCTACCTTTCTAGTTCTAATCCTTTGGATTATGATACATAATAAAAAGATTTTCCCTTGAGTTTGTCACTATGCGGGTGAAATAGACAACAACAATCAGTTAGGTTCCATTTACAAGGGAGAACACATAACATCTGGCTTTCTGTGCTTGGGATACTTGATTTGGTATAACTTCTTCCAACCTGTTTACCAGCAAATTTCATGACATCATTTTTTGATGGCTGAGTGTATATGTGCCACATTTTCATTATCCATTCGTCAATTATTAGGCAGCTAGGTTGATTCCATGACTCTGTTATTGTAAATAGTGCTCCAATAAATATGGATGTATATGTGTCACAGTAGTATGATAAAGCATTTTCTGGGAATATTCCCAGCAGTGTTATAGCAGGGATTATATAGCAGGGATATCAATTTTTAACTTTTTTAGAAACTTCCACACTGATCTCTAGAGTGGTTGTACAAGTCTGCATTCCTACCAGCAATGCACAAGTTCCCTTCTCTCCGCACCCTCTTCGGCATGTGTTGTTGTTGTATGTATTTTGGAGTTTTGCCATTCTGATCAGGGTGAGATAATATTTCAGGGTAATTTTGATTTGGATTTCCCTGATGGCTAGGGAGGCAGAATATTTTTTAAGGTATTTGTTGGACATTTCAATTTCTTAGGAACAAGTCTTATACATGAATGTTGAGAACTTCAACATTAAATGCAGCTGAATAGCTTAGAAAACCACTTCTGAGCAGTGACCTGTTTCCTGTAGTTGGGGAATTATCAACATCTGTCTCATCTTGTTCTCCCTTTCTATCATACATTCAATTTTAAGAAAGCTATCTTGTTTTGTTTATAATAGTATACTTTTTTTTTGTAAGTTGTCAAGTATTTTCTGGAGGTGATCCCCCTTAAAGTTAACCACATAAAACTAGTCTCTGAGATTTAATAAGAAGAAACCCAACTGGTGCTTTTCATGGTTTTCAAAACAAATTTAACTTTCTTATTGCTGGGAGGGTCTGTAGTTTTTTTTTTCTCCCCAATCAATCATTCACAGGAATAAGGTTAAAAGCAGAATGGAACTATATTTGGGAAAATGTTTTGGTTTCAGAGAATGGCAATTTGATCTCACAATTTCCTTGCATGTAAAGTAAACATTTGAGGATCATTTGCTTTTTCTATTCCTGAAAAACAAAAGTCTAGTAATAGAGTTTCTTCTTAAATGTTAAAAAAATTAAGCATTTCAAAACATGAATGTCTCTTTATAAGTAGCATATACAGACAAGGGCTGGTATAAGTGTTATCACAATAACATAATGGCACAGTATGGTATGAAATATTAAGTTTTAAATAATATTTAATAGACTATATGTGTCTATCTTCTAAAAGATTCTTTAGTTTTCCTTCCTCTGCCTCCATTTAATTCTAGTCAGAAATTTCTTGAGTTTCTATTCACATCCATGAACATGTTGTTGTCAAAAGGACAATAATTAGCTCTCTCAGGTCTCTAATTAAGAAGTAAATGGCTGCTACTAGAAGTTGTGGTGCCCCCTGGTTAAGTTCACAGACGTTCGTTCCTGATCATTTACAACTGAGGGGGTATGATCTCACCAGAAGGGGAGGGCATATAGTCTGGCAGAAAAAAAGCAACCATTTTGCAAATGGATGATTGACCCCTCCCTCACTGAGGTTTCCTACTTTTATTATATCTACCCTTGAATGTGCTCTTATAGCAAGACTCCAGTTTAACAGCTTTTTATCTCTGGTCCAGGGGGTGACATACAATGCCCATCACGATGGAGTGAAGGGCATTGCAGGAGCAGCAAAACTGCAAAAGAAAATCAACAAACCACAATCCAGAACTTCAGAGACTATATCAACCACCTAGAACTAGGCCAGACTAATCTCTCCCTATCCTGAAGCTCAGGGACATTTGCGGAAGAGGGGGCGGTAAGAGTGTAAGAGCAAGAGGATGGGAGGAACAATGATGTGCAAGATACTCCACACAAGTTAGGGCCGAAGCAATCATAATTGGACTTTGCATGCCCTGCGCAATGTCCAATACACTATTGACCTCACAAAGTCTAGCATCTGCTAAAGGCACCAAGATCCTTGGAGGCAAGGGATTGGCAGCCACAGTAGTGTTCCTATACTTAAGGGGAACACGGGAAAGAGTTCAGGGAAATGCCACTGGGTCCTTGTATGTCATCGGAGAGGAGGGCTCAGAGGAGAGTCAGGGATGCACATTAAAGGACTCTCTGGGAATTGGGGGGGAGGCACTGGGGGATGGGGAGGGAGGGGTGAGAGGAGGGGGAGCAGGGAGTTCGAGGGGGGAGAGGGAGGGAACTGGCGTACCTATTAAGTTTGTATGAGCAGAAATAATAATAAAAAATGTTAAAAAAAAGAAGTTGTGGTGCCCAAGGTGGTCACTAAAAAGCAATATTTACGACTTGTTCCTAGGTCTTAAGATAAAAACCATGAATTGTCAGGATTCCTGTTCCTTCATAACTTAAAAAATCTATTTTCATTATCATTCATTCCCATGTAATTTAATTGGCTTAAATGAGCCCAATATATTTAACATAATATAGTAAGTATTGTGTAATAGTCATAGTCCATGTTCAAAATTTTTCCATTTGTTTTTTATTTTTTCACACAGAACTTCTCAATTTTTCTCATCCTGATCTACAATACACTGAAAGTTCATACTTTTATAATTGAAATAAATCATTTCTTAACACCTGTGATAAGTTTCTGACAGAATACTTAGAAATGGTGCTTGTGTATTACCTCTAGTCACATCACACTTCCCAATGAACTTCCCAATGAAAGTGGATATGTGGATGAACAGATCAAGAATTGCTGTAGTGGCAAGAATTTTTCCTCATGTGCTTCAAATTATTCCTCTGCGCTTGTCAAATCTGTCTGTGGTGTATTGCATTGGCATCGTGCTTAAATTATGCTCACTGTTCCATGGTTTAATTTCATAACATTATTTGGTTTGGGAATTTTCCAGGGTGCCCAGGGACCTCGGGGGCCAGTGGGTGCTCCAGGATCAAAAGGTGATGGCTATCCTGGTGTAGCTGTAAGTATGGATGTGACTTCTCTTTTTCTTCTTAAAAAATCATTTTTAACTTATGTATAATTAGTTCGAATATTTGTGGGCAAAAATTTTATGATTTGCCATGTTTATATAAAGTATCACGATCAAATCAGGGTCATTAACATTTCCATTTCCTTGCACACTTACCAGTTCTTTGTGTTGGGAACCTCTGAGGTCTTCTTCCTTATAAAATGTATAGTAAGCCATAGTTGAAACTCTTTTTCTTCTTCCCTCCCTTTCTTTATCTCTACCTCCATTTTTCTGAGCATTGTATCTGCAAGAATGTTCATGGCCTCCCATGTCATGTCATCTCAGGGACCTCGAGGATTGCCAGGACCCCCCGGACCAATGGGTTTACGTGGTGTGGGAGACACTGGAGCAAAGGTAAGATTTTTAAAGTAAGTAACAATACTAGCTTCTAAGAAGGTACTTATAGATAAATTGTTTTGGTAAAAACAGCTTTTTATTTAACAGAAAGAATAGAGATATCTAAAATAATTTTCATCACATTTCTGTACCAAGATCAGGGTTCAGACCAGTCTTCCTCCCTCCTTCACTAGGGTCTTTCCTCGGGTTCTTTCATCTACTCACATGCTTTACCCTGAATCCTCATGCTGATGCTATCCAAATGCTCAGCTTTCTTCCCCCAAGCTCTGATCTGATGTATTTGAGGGTCTTGCTATATATTATCTCTCAGATCTTCCAGACAAATGAGTCGTCCTTGGTCCCTTCTTTTCTGGATCTTCCTTCAGATTTAGTACTTTGGTCTATTCTGGAAGTTATATCTTCAAAATGCATTTGAACTCTGCCAATTTCTTTTCTTCCTTCAGGCAACTCACAATGAATGATCAATATGATTCCATGGAGAAAATCTTTTTCTTGTAACACAACTACTCCCTTATTTTCTCTCATATTTTTGTATCATTCAAGAAAAAGATGTTATATGTACTTAATGCTAAGATTTTGTTGTCTCTTTTGTTGTTGGTTTTTGCTACATACAGCAGTCAGAGGTAACATCGTTTATCTACTGCTCCTATATATAGAGCAAGTGCTTTTCTGTCCTGCTGGTGCTGGACACATTGGAGACTCATGACACTAAATATCATCTCTAAGAAAGAGTTAACGTCTGTCTCATTTCTAATTCTTTGGGGTGATCATGAGAGTACAGTGAACTTCTAGAGCCCCATTAATAATACATACAGAGTTAAGAAATATGAGTGTTTTGATTGAAGTTCTGGTTGGTCTGATTTAGTGCTAACTCATCCATGAAAAACCCTTGACATATTAGTAAAGCAAGTGGTGTTTAGATATTAAGATATGATCTTTCTTTAACAAATAGTATCTATCAAAATGTTAAAAATTACAAAATAGATTAATTTGATAGGCAATTTTGATTATTTGCTCTTCCAAATAAATCATTGGTAAACCTTAAACCTTTTGTTATTATACAAAATATATCCTTAAGGAAGTAAATGCTTATTTCTATTTAAAGTAAGACCTGAAATAAAACATGTTTGCGTACTGGACTGTATTAATGTTCCAGAGGATACATATGGCCGTTTAAATTTTCAAAGAGTTAATGATAATGAATGTTTTATGTAAGTACTTACTTTACTAAATCATTTTGTTACCATTTCATTTTTAATATTAACAATGACAGTTAAGTATAGACAAAGAACATTAAAAATTTGATTCTTGTAAACACTATGCTCTGTTGAGTTATTTAAGATTTTAGACTGAAATATTTACTGAATGGTTCCATACACTGTATCCCTCCAAAAATTTCTTGTATTCACTTTCATAAACTGTTCTTTTCAGGGGCAAAAACACACCAAAAAATATTGTTCCTTGTCAAAATATATCTGACTTTTTAATTTTTGGAAACAACAGCATGCTTCAACAAGCGTGTTGTGAGAGAAACTCATCTTGGCTTTCTTAACCCCACTAGGGTAAACTAACTTCTAGGTAGAGGGTGAAGGAGGGTCATAGCTTGTCTCCCTCTGACCTGCCTTTTCCTCCTCTGTACTGTTTTCTGTGGAAAGTATGCCTGCCATGGATTTCTAGAATGAACTGTCAGGAGAGTAAGGGAATCTTGGAATCAAAGGATCATAGGCTTGAAGATAAAGGCAATTCTGAAAGCAAATACCAGCTTTTAAATAACATTCAAAATCACCTCTACCTTTGCACAGAGGACTCAAAGTTTTCCTGTGACCTTTTCTTCTGAAGAAAACCATTGGGAACACACTGTGCACAAACATATACCAGACATAAGCCAGGAAAGTAAGGGAGAGATTGTGAAGATTCTAATTTGAATTATTGGAGATGAGATTAACAAAAACAAAAAAATTGTCAATGGCAGTAAATGCTCAGGATTCAAATGTGTGCCAAATGCCTCTTCTATTTTGAGTTAAAAAGACAGTGAAACTGTATGTAGGAGTGTGTGTGTGTGTATGTGTGTGTGTGTGTGTGTGTGTGTGTGTGTGTAGACATCTATATCCTAATATGTTTTTCATTTAAACTCTGTGTAGTCACCTTAAACTATTGGCCTTAAGGCACTGACTTGCAAAACAAATGTGTTTTGAAATGAGGAAGCTATTAAAGTTGATGATTAATTTATGGTGGTTTGTGATATTTAGTTAAGGTCACATATGTTTAGCATATGACAAAAACATTAGAATCAAAGCTTCTATGTTTCAAAACATATAAAATGCACTCCTTGACAGCTTGCACCTTTGTGGAACTCCGTGGTTTTTCCCCAGTAAAAAAATTTTATGGAGTTCTACTAGTTATAGTCCTTCTCCAAACAGTTGCTTTGAGTTTAATTCAAATTTGGGCAAGAATTCCAGAATTTCAAAAATTCTTGTAAAAAATTTGTCGTCAAGAGCAGTAAGTAGTAGTAGCATAAGTTCTAAAGTCTACCTGCAAAGCATGCTGGGAAAGTGACCTGTCAGTTTGGTCTTTTGCTGCATGGGAAGAGCTCATTCAGTGTCCTGACCAACACTCCAGGTCACTGATGGGAAGTCAGGCCCCAAGAACCTGCCAGTCCCTCCCTGTACTGAAGCTCTGGAGATTGAGGACTTGAAATTAGAGGATAATTGTAATATCATTTTTTTTAGAAGCTGCAGCTAAAAATTTCTTACCTGCAAAAGCCCCCAAGATGCATGCAGCTCAATGCTGATCCTCCAGTATCCTTCAGCCTAGGAGTTGACTTCTAGCCTTATGGAAATGGAATACTAAGTGTGGCCCTTCTGGCCTTTCCAGGTCAAATTCATCCTGTTTGGTCCTCCCATTGTTTTTTCAACCCCTCTTATTGTGCTAGCTCATTCCAGGGAAAGCCACACTCCTTCCCACAGCCTTGGAATAGTTACATATGGGCCAGACCTTCAAGCTAGCATGGATTTAAAATCCTTTAAAGAGTTGCTTAATCACCAGTGGCTGAAAGATGAGCAGAAGAGCTGTTGGACTATGGTTCTCACACTTATGATAATTACTATAATTATTTATTACTTAAGTACTTCTAAAGTATCATGGCTTTCTTGTTTTATAGATGAGAAAAATCAAGAACCAGGCATGTTGAATAACTTGCTTCTTTACATTGTAAACATTTTCAATATGCTTTGTGTTTGAGAGAGCATTTGGATGTGGAAAGAGACAGACCAAATGGAAAAGACAATCAGGTCAGAGCAGACAGATGACTTAGCTGGTCCACAGATGGTCAGTCTCTGTGCTGTCCATCTTCTAAGCAGTCCAGTTCCTGTTTGTGTATAGTTGGATTTTTTTGTCCATTCTAACTTTTCTGTGTCAAAACCTAGATGATATAAACCCTAAAGAGAGACATAAACACAAACCCAAAAGAGTGAAACATTCCCCCAACTTTATATGCTGAATATTGTAAATGCTTTATTTGACAAAAGCGACCCATAGTAATAAATTAAAATGCAAGCCTATGTGAAATTCCACTGAGAATCATTATTCTAAAAATGTTCCCAACGTCTGAATCGCTCCTCTGTTCTCTGCAATGGCTCACATATGTGCATGCCACCAACAGACCTCGGCAGAACAGAGGGTCGATTCACCCAGAGATGCATTAGGAATCTGGCGACTCCATCCACAGACATCTGACTATACAAGGAAGTCTATTTGGATTAGACCAGGCAAGAGGGGCTTGGCCTAAGTTGCAGGCTTAGCGATAATAGCATTAAGGTTCACAAACCCAAAGGAGACGTGAAACCTACCTCCTCACAATTAGCCTGTAAAATATCTACAGACTTTACCAGAAGCTCCAGACTGGACTAATCAAAGCCAGAGGCACGTGAATTTTGAAGAAGGGGCCATTTGATCTCTATATTTTTGAAAAAGTCAAATGCAAGGTTAACGGAACTTGAGGAAGTTAATGCTCCTTTCAGTACTACTGCTTTTTCTCTGTCTTGTCTTTCCTTGCTAGATCCTTATAAACACCATCCACACATCCTACTTTTAATAATGAGGTCTAAAGGAACCATCTCAGAGTAAAAAATATAGAGAATATATGTGGAAGAAAGAGCCTGTTCTCCCTGCCAGCGACATCAGTTCCTCCATCGTCATGGTCTCTGACTACCCTACATAAAAAAGAATTTCCCTTTCCAAGAGATTCTTGCCCCAGGGTATATGCAATTGCATACTCAATCTTCATAAATTGATTTTTAGAAAAGGTGGAAAAATCAACGAATCCTCCCAAATCCTATGTTGAGTTTTAAATCGATTAGGAGCTAAAAGATACAGCTATTTGAGGGTGCATATTAAAGGAATCACAGAGAAATTGATTTGAAAGATTGAATTCCTTTAAACACATTGAATTTGAAACTGAGGAGATAGCTCAAGGGAAATGCAATGGCGATTTGAGTATTGTGTTTCCAGTACTTTCTGAAGTCTTCCTTCATTTTCAAGATGATCATGTTGGTTACTGTTGCTGTTTCAGTGAGAAATGCTCAGTGATGTAGCAGTTGTCAGTCAATCAGTGGTCATTTTCCATGACAATACCAGGGTGTCTGCCTATATACAGTTGGATAGAATAAACCTCTGAAATTTCCACTGACATTCTGGCAACTGTACGTGAGATACTCAAGTTACTAAACCATGACATATGCTGAATAACATAATTCATTCCAGAACCGTGCTTTTGTTTGTGGAAGTCAAAGACTCAGAATATACAGATTAATTTTATTGAAAGCCAAAAAAGAAACATCAAGCAGATGCTGACCATTACTCTGTCTTTTCCTACCTTGTTTTAAGACTCAATCATTCCTTAGATTCATCATTTAGTGGAATCTTTAGTGTGTCATTCCATGAAAAAACTTTAAAAGTGATTCTTTTTACAGCAAAGTCAATTTGGGATTTAGTATCCCTGAAGTAGAAAAGCATGAAATCATTTGTTGAACAAGTGTAAGTTGCTTTCACAGTCCTCCCAAAGAATGTCAGGGGCTTAATTGCCATAAACGAAAAAAGACACACTTATTAAAGCCTTATTAATAGTTACAAGTTTGGATAGGCTAACTAGTTAATTATTTTCTCAAATATGGAATATGAATTTTGTAAAATATATGAGGTATAATCGGGGTTGTTTCTTTATTGCTGTTCTATTTTGAAATTTTTGCCACTTGTTAGATGTATGACTTCATTCAGTCCTTTACTGTCCCTGAAATTCAAGATGCTCATCTGTGGTTTAACATCTTAATGCCTATTTTTGCAGGGTTGTCCTGAGACAAATAAATAATATGCATAAGCTTTTTCAATTTTAATGACTGGAACCATTATCATTAGTAGTAGTCACAGTACACGTTTCTCTGCGAAATCAAGTGCATCATGGGATTGCTGAAAAGATAGAGTAAGTAGGAGATCTGAGGCTGGATCAATGCAAAGCAAGGAGCAAACCACAGAACTGAGGCAAGGCGGCGGGAGTACGATAGAAAGGGAAGCCCCAGGCTGCGGGACCCTTGTACGGGTGGCCCAGGTTCTTATAATCCAGGAAGAATCTTTATAACCCTGGATGTTTTCTTTACTCTCTTTGAGAATACAACTGAATTGACACAGGAAAAAGATTTGTACAGCCATAAGCTATGTTCTCTGACTAAATGGCAGCTGGAATAATGTCTCTGGAGATGTTGCCGTCTTGTATGTACTTCAGTCAATGTAAAATTGGAGGTGGGTTCTGCGAGTCATACTTAAGTTTGAATTGCATCAGGCTGCATGCATACACCCCCTGAAACCTTGGTTTCTTTATCTATAAGATGGAGTAAATTCATGTTCATAGGATTGCTAAATTAGTGAATGAAAGTATTTACTAAATAAGAAAAAAATAAATGTTCGTGATTATTATTAGCTACAACAGAGAAAAATGCCTGCAAACAGAATGCTTGCAATTCTCTTTTTCTACTTCTAGACAGTAGAAGTTGTAACATATACTTACTTTAACCATCAAAAGTTCATATATGTTTAGGAATCAAAATTAGACAGTATAAATCCTGTAGGTAGTGCTAAATGTGACCATCACTTTCCAGAATGAAAATGACCGTTCTGATTTAGAGGCCCTTTCATGGGCAGTGAGGATGAAGGAGACGATCTGAACAGTTGCCTTGAGCGGCAAAGGTAGGTAGGAGTACCTCGGGCTACATGCAGTCCTATAAAATTGATGGATGTAATGCCAATGGAAATCTCAGCATTTGCCCAGTTTTGTTCCCTGTCTCCTAGTGCAAGAGCTCCCTCTGCAGGCTCCAACAACCCAAATGGTACATACAGTATGTGCAAGAGCCTGCTGTAATTCCTTCTATTTCAGAATGCCACTCCATAAGCCTGCATATTTGAAGATATCACAGGCCAACACCTTCCTCTTAGGCAGCATATGGCAGAATCGATGTTGAATGACAAAGTGAGATTTGTCTCGAGTCCTGCTGCTTGCGATCATCAGGTGTTGGGACCTAACAAGGACTCATGGTCCAAGAAGCAACGAGAGACATGATACATGTTCTCTACCAGAATGGAGAGAGGAAATCTCTGTATACTTGTATTTCTTCAAGTGCCTAGTGGGCCTGCCTTATTGAAAGTATGGCGCACACACTGAGGAACAGCTCCCATTTCGTGTTTACAGACCAGTTGACAGCTGCAGAATGTGAAGTCTTGATTCCAAGCCTATCTGCTTCCTGAAAGAATAAGTACATATTGGATTATATTCCCACAGGTTGAAAGATACAAAAGATCATGTTAGAGATGAGGCATAATCCTATGTCAACAGCTGGCATGACTAAAGATGGATGGTGTGTTTGAAGTGAGTCCTAGAGTACTGCAGAAGACAAAGAGCCCACGTCCCTAAAGCTGGCTAGCTGAAGCTGTAGGCAGAAGGAGCAATGAGGTGTTTTTCAGGGTCAGCTGGCTTGTTGTAGCTTTCCTTGAAACACATGTCATGTTCAGGATTCAGTGGGACCGAATAGGAGAACGAGGAGATAAAATGAGTAGCATGCGGTTCAACATTGTCATGATATATGCTTGCAACTTATTACAACTGCTTTCCACTTGCTTTCCCATGTGTGTGTGTGTGTGTGTGTGTGTGTGTGTGTGTGTGTGTGTGTGTTAATATGAATCTGCTAAATAAGAAGGAAGCTCTAGCTGAAACTACAAGGAAAATACTATGAATTAAATAGTGGAGCATCAATTGTTTGTCTTTAAAATTCCTTTAATTCTTATAAATCATTCCTTTTTTCTTCTATCTTTGCTTTAAAAATTATATGGTATTTGGAACATAACAAGAATATAAGAATAAATGCACAAAAATTCTACCAATAATGTTCATTATCTGCCAGCATATTTCTTCCTTTAACCACTTAAACAGATTTTTGAAATCCTGTATCCCCTCCTTTTCATTACAGCAGTACTTCCTCATGCTTACCCATAAGATTTTTGTTAAATTTTCTTCGCAGGCTTTAAAAATGTTATTAAAACATTTTCTTGAAAAAATTATGAAGGAAAGACACCTGAAATGAGTTTCCATGTACTGCTCACACTTGGTCAACAATTATAAGTATTCAGTCCATCTTCTTTTATGCATTCTCTATTTCTCTTTTCTGAAATGATCCCAAGACATCATTCTCATAAAAATTTAGTACGTTTCTCTCAAATAAAGTAACATCTTTCTAAAAGCCATCTGCAGTGCCACTATAAAACAAAAAAAGTAAAAAAACATAAATGTATCAGCAATTCCTTGTTATAGCAAACATTATGGGTTCAAATTTTCCAGCTAGCCTCATACATTTCTAACACTTGGTTTACTTGGGTCTAAGTGATGCCCACACATTGCATCAGACTGAAACATCCCATAAACCTCTCAAAATCAATCTATTCTTCTTTCTTTTTTCCCTTGTACTTTCTTTGTGTATGAATATATATGTGGAGATTTTGCTGCTGGAATCTTCCAGCCCCATGGTAGTGTCTCATAAGCTTTTCTATCTCTTGTTTTATAAGTTGGCAGATCTAGAGTGTGTTCAGACAGGCCCAGGGGGCCATATTCTACAGTGAGTGCATGGTGTCCAGATGTGTTCTTTCTGATCTCTCTTGAACACCTTGGAAGGATGGAAGTGAACAGGAATCTAGGAGAGGCCATGAATGACAGCTGGCATGCAGTAGAAGACAAATGCTTTAAGAAAATCTTCCAGCCCCATGGTAGTGTCTCATAAGCTTTTCTATCTCCTGTTTTATAAGTTGGCAGATCTAGAGTGTGTTCAGACACTTCCTTTAAAGAAGGTTCTTTCAGAGGTTCTCAAGAAGGAGAGCTCATAGAAATGCAGATGACACAGAACATTCATGTTCTATGCTTGGTACTCTTGATGTGAGTGATCCCTGAAGTCATCCAGCGCTGGCAGTCAGTAGGAGAGAGGTGTTCAGGAGTAATTAGTATCTGGAGCCTCAAAGACAGACAAGTGCCAAGTGGAAGAGATGGAGTTACGTTGTGTGAGCTGCTTTTCTTTCTCTCTTTTTTCCTCCCCTCCCCTCCCCCTCCTTTTCCCCCCTCCCCTCTCTCCTCCCTCTCTCTTCTTTCCTCTGCTCTCCCCCTCCCCTCCCTCTCTCTTCTTCCCTCCCTCTCCTCCTCCCCTTTATGCTCCCTTTCTCCTCCCCCTCTCACTCTCTCTCTCTCCCTTTCCCTCTTCCTCTCCCTCTCCCTCTAATGAACAAAAGCCTACTCCCCCTGCCCCAGATAGGGCATTAATAATAGAAGCAAAGGGCTTCACTCAAGTGCATTTCATTGAGTCAGTGAGTTTAATTGGGGTTTCTTCATATCATATAGACAATATGCAGGCAGACAGTTGCAACACTGAAGTTAAAAAAATACTCTCCCCCAATAATCTTATTTTTGCATGTGTGTATGAATGTGGTTGAGCCTGTGTGTGTGTGTGTGTGTGTGTGTGTGTGTGTGTGCGTACATCTTGAGTGTGTGCGCACCTGTGGAGGCTCAAGGGTGACTTTGGGAATCATCCTGGATTGCTCTACCTCCTTGTTGCTTTGCTTCAGGGTTTCTTAGACTCCACTTTCCAGGGCCAGAAATTCAGGCTGCCACCATTTCTACGCAGCATTTTTTGGACCCCTGGCTGGGGAGATAACACAGTAGATCAAAGCACTTTCCATGAAAGCCTGCTAACTGAGTTTGGCTCTCTAGAATACACATACAAACCAGATGCAGTAACACAAACATCTGTAATCTCAGTGGCCAATGTGGAATGGGCAGGGCAGACAGGAACATCTCTGGAAGCTCACAGGTCAGACATCCTGGCTTACACCTGTCTCAAACAAGGTGAAAAGGTGACAACTCACACCTGAAACTTGTCCTCTAACCTGTTGCATGTGTGTTGGGACATGTACACACATCTTTACTCACAAACACCACACACACACACACACACACACACACACACACACACACACACACAGAGTAACAGCCATGTCCTGCTGAGGACAGCGTTCCCCAACAAGCTGGTAGACCATCAGCATGACTTTGACCTATAAAGAAAAGAGTCAATCGTAAGAGTAAGAGTAATCGTAAGAGTAATCGTAAGAGTTAAGAATTGAGTCAATAAGAATACGAGATATAAAAGTTACCTGAATTCTTTAAGTCTTATCTAGAAGTACTTTGGAAAGACAAAGATCTGAGACTGGAAAGGTAGCTCAAGGGTTAAGACTTTGCCTTGAAAGTAGATGTCCCTGATTTCAGACCCTGGGTCCATGTAAAAACATCAGGTGGTGTGTGTGTGTGTGTGTGTGTGTGTGTGTGTGCGCGCGCGTGTGTGTGTTGTGCGTGTGTCCTGTGGAGGACCAAGGACGACTTTGGGAATTATTGTGGATTGCTTCTACCTCCTTCTTGCTTCACTCGCTCTGGGATTTCCCAGGTTTCCTCCTGGCGTTTTTACCTGAGACCTGGGATCTGAACTCAAGGTCTTGTGAGACAGAGTCTTAACCCCTGAGTCAGCTCTCCTGCATGATTTTTTTTAAGACGAAAGAGAAAGATCCTAGAACATATAGGTTGAAAGCCTGACTCTCATTTTTTCTTTCTTATAACTTTATGGAAGTATGCCTCATAGAATTTCTCTGTTTTGGGTACACGACCCAATGCTTTTTTTTTAGTAAGTTTACAAATAGTACAGTTGCCTTAACAGATTAGTTTTAGAATATTTTCATGCCACTCCTCCCATAAATTCCCTCATGACCATTTATAGTTAATCCTTGCTCCTGTCTCTGGGTCTAGGCAACTCTGAATCTACTTCCTGTCTCTATAGAAGTATTTCCTTTGGATATTTCATAACAGGAATCATGTACCATGTCTGATGTCTGTCACCGAGAGCAATAGTTTTGAGATCCATCTATACAGTATGAATTCATAGTCAGTTTCTTAACACATTCTGTCTATTCATGCACCAGATGATGGGTATTAGTTCACTTCTAGTTTTCAGCTATTGTGAACAATGTGTACTTCATTTTCCTTCTTTCAATGTATGCCTAATGCTAAGTCATGCAGTATTATACATTAATCTCTTGAACTGCCAAACTGTTTTTCAATAGTTATTCAGATGCAAACAGCTTCTTCACTTGTGCTTTTAATTTTAGTTGCTTGGATAAACTTTAGTTTCCTCTTTAATTAAAGCAGGTATGTAGCAAGTTGACATTTACCAAGTGGGAACCTTGTGCTAAACATTGTGCAAGCTTGTTTTACTCCATAGGGTTATATAGGGTTAATTATTTTCTACATATCTGGTAAATTTACGGAAGTTCAGAAGATTTAGGGAGACTGTCAATACTGTAAAACAGGATTGTTGTGACATTATATTATTAAATTATATCAGATAACATGACCATTCCTAACCTAGTCCTGGGACACACAGAAAAATAATTAATGAAACATTTTTTCCTCTTATTCTTCTCTTTCTACTAGTATCATCTCAGTGAGATGCTTGCTTTTGACCTACTTCATCTGGTCCTCCTGCTTTTCTGATAATGGTTGCCTGTTGTTAAACTTTCATGCCTTGAAGAAGATAGTAAAAGCTTTATAGAATTTACTCTGTTGTCATAATCACTCAAATAGCACAAAAATCATAGAGCTGTTCTTCAATTCTAATAGCATAATTTTTATTGTACAAACATTCAGAGCAACGGCCCAGGAAATGGTCATGGCTTTGTGACTGCTTTTTATTCTTATATTTTCTTTCCTCCTCTTTTCACAGTGGCAGTAATTACTTTTCCCAATTCTAGAGGGGTGAGCTCTGAATTAAGTACACATTAATGCTGTCAGGAAGCTAATTAACTTGATTGATTTGAGATGGGATCTTTATCAGTTACTTTAAAGTTGCATAAGTGGCAATCAGAAATAAAACAGAATGCAGTGTTGGTAGGAAAATGACTTAGGAGAAAAGGGCTCAGTTGGCATACTAAAGTCCAAGGGACTTTAAAAAATTTTAAATATACTTTTGAA
The DNA here is from genome assembly GCA_023101885.1 of Typhlomys cinereus. NCBI lineage: Eukaryota > Metazoa > Chordata > Mammalia > Rodentia > Platacanthomyidae > Typhlomys > Typhlomys cinereus. The sequence continues at coordinate 2,684,956 of JALPQD010000214.1, forward strand.
AATGTACGTTCAGTAGGAAGTGTTATTTTTAAATAGGAAGTTTTTTTTAAATCAGTAATTAACTTGTTATTTATTGTTTCTTTCAGGGAGAGCCTGGAGCCAGGGGGCTTCCAGGTCCTTCTGGGCCTCGTGGCATTGGAACTCAAGGGCCAAAAGTGAGTGAGAACCAGGTGCACAGTGGGCATCCCTAATCTGAAAATCCAAATAAGGAAACTTCCAAAACTTGTGAGCGCGTTTCGCTACCAGCGCGGGCTCCACGCTGACTGTGTGAGGCGTGGCGGGCGAAACCCAAGTGCACCGGCAGCACTGTCAAACCACCTTCGGCTGCCACAGACAATGCATGGGAAACACAAATAAATTTCCCATTTCCATTTGAACCCCATCCCCAAGGGATCTCATTATAGAGAAGCAAAAATTCCAAAATCTGAAAAAAAAAAACCCATAAATCTGAAACACTGTGGTTCCAAGCACCTCTGAGAAGTGATGACCCGTACATCAGTGCCAACCTAGGAAGAGCTTTACAGCAAGTCTTCGTTTTGTTGTCAACTTAGACTTTCTTGATGACTGATATCTTGTGAGCTTAGTATCTTAATGTTTTTGAAGATATTTGGCTTCCCACAAAGAAACTAGAAAGTCACTTATGTAGTCATAACGTGCTCTACACATTTCAGAGTCTTTTAGGGACTGTGCTGCATCCTCAGGAATCCCACACTAGCACCATTTTCCCAAGTGTGTTTAGTGTTACTTAGACACTTTTGGAACATACAATGACAAGCTACTTTTTCTATCACACCTGTTTCCCACATGACAACATTTGTGAGCATCATATGATATATATGAGGGTTACATCTCCCAGTGATGCCAAAGCATCTTCATTTGCATAAGTGAAGTCTGTGTTGTTTATTCAGTACAACTGCCTAATCACACATTCTCCAAGCCTATTCCCCTTAGTACGGACCATATGTGTGTGCATTAATTTGCAGTGGAGACCTCCATTGGGTGCACATATTGATCTCTAATCTGGTTCCACTTCAGAAGTCTTTCCTTAGTAAACAGAGGCATTGTTATATGAGGACACACTGGGATATGCTGTCCCTGCTTATGGTTTCATGTCTTCTTAAACATCCCTATCAGTATCCACTCACTGTGTGCATATGCATGTGCATATGTTTGTGGGTGCATGTGTGTGCCCTTGTATGTGGAAGTTGGAGGACAGCTTTGGGTGTTGTTCTCAAGAGCTATTCACCTTGTTTTAGAAATGGGGTCTCCACCTGATGACTACCACTTTTTGCAAACCTTTTGGCCATTTCCTCTTGCCTCTGCCTCTCCAGTTCTGAGATTACAAGCACATACCACCTCGCCTAGTTTTTTGTGTTTGTTTTTACATGAATGATTCTGGGGATCCTACTCAGGACTTCATATTTACCCTGAAAGCACTTTGTGGCCTGAGCTATCTCCTTAGTCCCTCCACTGACCCAGTGAACTGTCACTCATGTTGAAAAGAAGCAACATGTTATTGGCTTCATAGAATCCAGCATCAGTGGTTTTGGACTTGGTACAAGCAGCCTGATGTTGGGATACCTAGATTTGACAAGCAGATATTTCCAACTTTCCTGTTTACTTCCTCTAAGCAGGTCTGCCTTGTTTCTTCACTTATATCTGGATTATATGCAAAACTTTGCAGGCAATTTGAGTGGCCTAAAAATGTTTAGAAAAGCGTTGCTTTGAATAAAATATGAACTAGCTTATGGCAACAAGATCCTAATCAGCCTGAAGTAGCAATGAAGCCAAGAACAATAACATGTACATTTTCTCTTCTTTAATCTACCCAGATTTTGTTGTCAATTTCTCTCCATCTTCCCACAGGGTGATATCGGGCAAAAAGGCTTGCCTGGTCCCCCCGGTGCTCCTGGCTATGGATCACAAGGAATTAAAGTAAGTGGATATGAGTGTACTAGAATCATCTCTCAAGTCAGCAGGGTGATGGGGAGAAGAGGCCATGCATAATAGAACATGTTGCTTTATTACAAAATGTGAATTTAATGTGAGCTTCACAGTTAAAATTGCATCCAGGATTTAGAGACATCATCCAGAGTATAGAAATGGTATAAGCAGAGTCATTTCCTGAATACTAACCATTACACAAATTGCTTGGTGAAAAACTGAACGGTCCAGTGGTTTGTCATTCTCCCTGGTTTCTGAACTTAATAGAGCTTTCCAACTCAGTGGTGGATTCTCCATCTCCTTCATATCTTCCTCGCCTTCTTCATCTGAAGAACCCCTTCACAGTTTTGGTGGTGGGACATAAGGAATTTAGGGTGTGGGACATAGAGGGCTTGGGGGTATATCATAGAAGACAGGAATGTGGCATGGGGTAGGGTAAAGGCAGGCTGTAGGGGTGAGATAAGTGGGATTTTCTAGTTCTAGCATGCAGTGGAGTTCTTAAGAGCTTTTGGAATAATTTTGATACCCTATCTTGGGAGTTTGAAATCTAAATCTCTAGGGCAGAACTTGAAAATTTTCTAAATTCTCCAAGTGCTTCTACTGATCAGCCCAGGTGATAAGCACTGTTCCTGGTTTGGGGACCTTTGTCATTAGCTTTCACAGCCAGCTGCTTTTTTCTTTCCAGTGGCAATAAATATATTTAAGAAGGTGGAATTCTCAGGGTCTCCCATGGCCCAGCAGAGAAAACTTGGTATCTAAAGGCTTTTAGATAATTTCAAGCAATTCCCTCTTTTATTTCTAAAATATTGATTGTCTTTAAAAAATTATTTATTTTTTCCTAGTTTTACAAGCATATTGAGTAATTATCCCTGATCCCTCCTTCCTTTTATCCCTCCTTCCTTCCCTTCCCTTTCCTTCCCCTCCTTTCATCAATTCATCTTACTCCCTCCCACCCTCCTGTCTGTCTACTTTTCTTGAGCTTCATCATCTTGCCTATCTATCCCTCTCTCCTGAAATACATCAGTATTTATTTATTGCCATGTGAAAGCTCTGAGGGTAACTGATAATTGATAACTGTGGATAATTGAGGTTGATTCTAAAGACATGGGAACATTTAAAACAAACTCTTTTAAATAGAAGAACTTAATAAGTAGGCGACAGTGGTTGCTTAAAATAAATGTGAAAATCCTGTGTTTAGCCATAGTTTGTGTAGAATCAGCAAAGTCAAGAACAACATTTATTTAACCAATGTTCAATCTTCCACATAACAATCTAGTGCATAACATCTAGGGTTTGTCAGAGAATCTTTAGAGTTCATCTCCCAGGCTAAAGATCTGCACAAAGACAGGCAACATGTTGATAACACAGTCACTGAAAAGCAGAGTGAATTCTACTTATTTAGGAAGCACATTCCTCTCTTGCTCTTAAATTCTACAGTTGAAAGATGGTAATGCTTTATACAAAATTGTGCAAGAATCTGCATAAGGAATTATGCTGGGGAGATGTTTTAGTGGTTAAAGTATTTGTTGTGAGAGCAAAAGGACCTTGAGTTCAGATCCCTAGATCCAATGTAAAATGCGAGGTAAAAGTAGTGGCCTGCTTGTGATTCCAGTCCTGGAAGATGGTACCTAGGAATTAATATCCAGAACAAGCTGACTAGCCTGTGTAGAATTATAGGTAAACTCTGGGTATAGAGACCCAGCCTCAAAAAAAGTAAGGTGGAGATTATTTCTACTATCAACCCTGGGCCTCTACATGCATGCATCCTTATGTATTTGTGCACCTGTACACACAGACAAGTGCAACACGTGTGAACACATGTTATCCTCCCAAAATACATAAAATTGAAAAAGAAAGAAGTATATGTGATATCACTAGTCTCTTCATCCATCCACATGAGCTCAGTTTACATGTGTACTATAGGCTCATTATCTCTACTTTTAAATCTGGCACCATTCTTCAGGGACTGCTTCCTTCACTTGCATTGAAGCACCTTGGGTTGCATTTCATTGATCCTCCTTGGTAACCATGACTCATGTGACTTTCAGCCATTTCTCATGCCCTCTAGGTAATACATGCTCCCTTCCATCAGAGGGAAACTAGGTTAAGGTGCCTGTCCCGAGATAGGCAGTTAGGGATGTGAGGTGATGCTTTCTGATCAAGGTCGACTCACGAAACTTCTCTGGGCACATTGGGTTGCCTGGCATCTGGTTAGCAACAGAAGTCGTTTCTTCCAGACTCCTTCCTCATTGCTTGACCACCTATGCTTAGATCTTCACCACAAAGAGGAAAAAACACTAAGCACAGGGCTGAAGATATCCCTCCAAGGCATCTTTGAGGCTATGTAATCACTGAAATCTTATTTTTAGCAATCATCTGTTGACATATTCCCCACAGGGTTTTTTTTCTGCACCGGTGTGTATCAGAGGGCACTGTATGTGCTTGTGGAGACTCAATGGATTGTTCACTTCCTTCTGGCGTTGCTCTGGGGTTTTCTAGGCTCCACCTTCCAGAGTTGGAGTGCAGTTGGCATTTTTACGTGAGAGCTGAGATCTGAACATGGGCCCTTCTGCCTGTGAGGCAGAAGCTTAACCCCTGAGCCAGCTCTCAGCCCCTCCCCTCATCTTTCTAAAGAACATTAGATCAGTGAAACTTGCATCTGTGGTTGTGCTTGTCTGTTAGGCCTTGGTTGGAGCTTGAATTGCTTTCTGCCTTCCTGTGGCTTCTCAGGGGGAGATTTGGGCCAGAACCACATTGGCAGCATCTGCTTCAGCGCCCACCTCACCGTGGTGCTGTGAGAAGGCTGAACAAGAGTCAGATTGTCCCACTCTTATTTCTGCTCGGGCGTTATGTCGATTTCCCTCTCACTGTTCTTATAATGTCAGTATCAGAGTCCTGATCAGCAGGACATTTGCTTAGTATTTTTCCTAAGAGATTTCAGGAGAACTTTATGCAAATATGATACTCTTTAAAAGTGTTTGGAGGAAGGTTTGTGTACTAGGTTCTTCTGTAATTCTTGCTATGCACACATTCTTTTTTTTTATTTCCACTCATACAAATGTAACAGGTACACCGGTCCCCCCTCTCTCCAACCCCCTATCCCGCTGTGCCTCCTCCCCTCCTCCCTCCCCATTCCCCAGTGCCTCCCCCTCCCATTCCCGGAGTATCCTTTAATGTGCATGCCAAACTCTCCTCTGGGTCCTCCTCTCCGGTGAGGTGCAAGGACCCAGTGGCATTTCCCAGACTCTTTCCTATGTTCCCCTTAAGCATAGGAACACTACTATGGCTGTTAATCCCTTGCCTCCAAGGATCTTAGTGCCTTTAGCAAATGCTAGACTTTGTGAAGTCAATAATGTGTTGGATATTGCGCAGGGCATGCAAAGTCCTATTATGATTGCTTCGGCCCTAACTTGTGTGGAGTATCTTGCATATCATTGCTCCTCCCATCCTTGTGCTCTTACAATCTTACTGCCCCCTCTTCTGCAAATTTCCCTGAACTTCAGGATGGGGAGAGATTAGGCTGGCCTAGTTCCAGGTGATTGATATAGAGTCTCTGATGTTCTAGATTATGGTTTGTTGATTTTTCTTCAGTTTTGCTGCTCCTGCAATGTCCTTGGCTCCACCCTGATAGGTATTGGATGTCACCCCCTGGCCAGAGATAAAAACCTGTTAAATTAGAGTCTTGTTATAAGAGTACATTCAAAGGTAGATGTAATCAAAGTAGGAAACCGTGGTGAGGGAGGGGTCAATCACCCATCTGTGAAATGGTTACTTTTTATCTGCCAGACTATAAGCCCTCCCCTTCTGGTAAGATCATACCCCATCAGTTATAAATGATCAGGAAGGAAAGCCTGTGAACTTAACCAGATGTCTCATTACTTACTTGCAGTCCTTGATGGTGACCTATTTTCTCTGCTGTAACATAGTCCCCTCTCTCCTCATTACTGGTGTGGCCCTCCTTTCCAATCCCTCCTTTCATAATCTTAGCAATTACTATAGTTATTACAGAGATTTATCTTTGAGTGTCTTTAAGTGGGTTTCATTCTAGGAGCCACCTATTAGGGAGTACATATGGCGCTTAATTTTCTGTGTCTGGGATACTTCACTCAATATAATTGTTTCTAATTCCATCCATTTCCCAGCAAATTCCATTAATTCATCATTTTTGATGGCTGAGTAGTACTCCATTGTATAGATGTACCACGGTTTCCTTATCCACTCATCAACTGTTGGACATTTGGGTTGATTCCATGACTTTGCTATTGTAAACAGTGCTGCTGTGAACATGGTCATGCTTGTGCTATCGAGGTGAATTTTTGCTGTATGGAGGGTTATTCCCAAAAGTGGAATCGCAGGGTCATATGGCAATTCAATCTTTAATTTCTTTAAGAATCTCCAGATGGCTCGCCAGAGTGGCTGTATGAGCCTGCACTCCCACCAGCAATGTAGGAGAGTTCCCCTCTCTCCACATCCTCTCCAGCATTTGTTATTGTTTGTATTGTGGATTTTTGCCATTCTGATCCCCCGGGTCAGGGAAGATGATATCTCAGGGAAGTTTTGATTGCTATGCACACATTCTTTATGCATGGAAAGAATTTGCTTCTCTCTCGCTGGCTTCAATTTATCCCTAGGCGTGTCTGGTCCAGCCCCAGCTGATAGAACTTGCCATGTAGATAGACCACGGTTGAACTGGATTTTGGCTTGTCCAGTTATCAGTATTAGAAAATCACCTCACTGACTTGCTGGGGGACTGTGGGGAATACCTGTGTGACAGAAGTCCAGCATCTGCAGAGCCAAAGCAGCAATGGCTGCTGTATTTACTGTAGTCACAGATGGCAAGTCAGCTTCCGGACATGTAAGGTCCATAAAGGAAGAGAAACTGAGTCTACGTGCTCGGTCCTGTTTTTATACTTTAATTATAGTGGTTTCCAGGGAAAAGTGGCTTAAATCTACTCATACTTTGTCCCTGTTCTCACAAATTGTGTAACCTTATACAGTTTACTCATCTTTAAAGTAGAGATAATGAATCTTTACCTATAAATCTTTACCTATATTGTGAGGATAAAATTGTATCAAATGTCTGTATACAGTTGTGGGTATTCGACCAGCTTGAATACACAGTTTCTCTACTTTCTGAGTCCTCCACTTGTGCCACAGTTTCCTTAAGCAAAGGCATTAGCTTTGCAGAACCTCAGTGTGGCTCCTGTGGGTTTGTGTTAGGTGGGGAAGGGGAGCTGTTTTCTTCCACGGTACATCACTGTTATAAGGTCAGTCAGTGTTCCAGCAAGGGCCCAGACACATGCTGGTGTCGACATACCAGATGGAAATTAGAGGGTGCCACAAGCAAAAGACATGAAAGCTTGACAGGGAGACGAGTTGGGGAGATTTTTCAATGAGAGAAGAAGATGGGATGTGATTGGACAATATGAGGTGAAAATGACTTAAATTCATTGTTTTTCATGCTTGAAGCTATCATAGAATAGTAAAAAATGATTTGGAAGAAAAATAGCATTAGCTCTTTTTTTTTTAATTTATTCAATTGTGCGTGTGTGTGTATGTATGTGTGTAGAACCATGGGCGAATTCGGGAACTACCATGGACCGCTTCCACCTTCTCCTTGTTTACTCTGCCCCGGGATTCACAGGCTCTGCCCTACCAGGACCAGAAACACAGGCCGCCCTGGCTTCCGCCTGGCTTCTACACGTGGGGTCTAGGATCCGAACTCAGGACCTTTCGCCTGCAAGACGGAGAGGCTTAATCCCTGAGCCACCTCTCCAGCCCCAAAATAGCATTAGTTCTTTAACTTGCTATGTAATCGAAATGAAATAAGGCAAGTATACACAGTGCACATAACACTCAACTATACAATGTTCTTGCAGTTAATCATATGACTATTTCTTCCTTTTTCTTTTCCAATTCTGTTAGTGCATGATGTTCTCTAAAAAGAAGCTTCAGGATTCTAGCTTCCAATGACTTGATCTTTTTAAATAGAAAACATTGATTACTTTCATGTAGGCCAAGCCTTGTGCTTGGTGACCCCTAAAATACAAAGCACTCACACAGCAGACCAGTGTGGCTTCCAGGTTGTTGGGCAATTTTCTTCCAAGCAGGGTGTCAGAGATAGGGCTTCCTTACCATTTGTCCCCTACAGGCATAAAGAAAGGGCATGGAAGTAACCTACCTGCCTCTTAAAAGTTAAGGTCAGCACTGGTAAGTTGCTTTTGCTCAAGTAAATAACCCCTGTCACCCATGCTCATGCAAACAGCTCTAATGCGGGCCTCCTCCCCAAGGCATGCAAGAAGAAGGAGATTTGTAAAGAAGAAGAAGGGATTTGGTGGGAGTAGTAGGGAGATAACGGAGGAAAATGGGTAGGGAAAAACAATAAAGGTATATTGTATATATCAAGAAATCATCAAACAAATAAATTTGACAGAAAAATATGCTGACAAGAAGGTAGCACATGTAGTTAGTTACCTCTGTCCACATTCATTGATTGCATAGCTGTACATCACTGCAAGAAAGTTGGACTACCTACCTTGACTGTGTACATGAGAAGAAAAGGAACCAAAGGACTGGTAAAGAGCTAGCAGTGATCATCATATATTTGTGGCCCTTTTCTAAGCAAGATGGAAAAGTCAAAGTTCTTTGTTGCTCTGTGGCACATTGGTATTTTCTGAGGAAAGCAGGAAACAGTGAGTGGGATATTCAGGTATTCTGACCCTCCATGGAGTAGATAGTAGCTGAGCTAGTAGCTGACTGGGTTTAGCACCATGATTTTTTATCTTATACTAGACAATAGTGCAATCTTGATAATCTTGTTTGAAATCAATAGAAGGATTACTAATGATGATTTAGAGGTTTTTCTCTTTAATAGAGAGTTTTCTTTCTTTAAGAGACAGACTAAGTGCTTGCCAAAGAGCTGGAGGAGGCATGGAATGGGTAGAACCAGGAGAAGAAAAGCAAGTGCTCATTTGTGTCTTATGGCATACTGAGAGCTTGACATGGGCAGAAGTGTTGTGGTTCAGAGGCTGGGGAGAGCTGGCAAGCAGCAGGGGAGGGGCAGAGTTGGCACAGAGTCCCATGCTGGGAGATAAAGAAGAACCAGCAGCTAGCCCATGTGGGAGGGAAGGTCTGAGTCCTGGGATTATTTTACCGGATTACTTGTGAGGCTCGTGGGGCTGTGGTGGTGGATGTGGTGGTCAGTGATGGATGTGATGGTCAGTGGTGGGTGAGTCAGCCCAGATTATGGTATTAGAGTGGTAATACCCAGAAAATGAATAACGACTTCTGCCAGGTCTCTTTGAGTCAAGCACTTGGGGCAGCACCAAGAAATCTATAAGATTCTGGATTTAATATTTATGACTAATATCATTTCCTTGGTAGATTTCTTTTGGGTTGTGTCAGTTGTACTGAAATACCTATTTCTCTCACCTGTACTCCATGCTAAACTAGTGTGGACACTTTGCTGACCTCAACATTCCTTCACCAAACAGACTAATGCTTCAAAGAATGTCAGGATTCAGTAGAAGGAACCTCATCCAGAGCCTGTCCTCCTCCTATTAAGCTCCTATGACACCTGCTTGCTTTGAAAGAGTTTCCAGACTTCATGCAATTACATTTATGGTTGGACAGGACCAACTATAGTACAGAAAATAGCCATAGTTAAAAGATAATGATAATTCATTCATTAAAAAATTAACTGAAGGGGAAAGAGGGAGAAAAAGAATCTCAGAAAAAGCCAGAGATAAGTTTGATAAGCCACAGGCTATAAACACCTTCAAAGAGAATAAGAATTATTGACATTAGAACATTTTTTAGTATCTAACGGTAACAGTGTTCCAAGACAGTGTTATATTATTTGAGGAGCAGCACACATACATTTTGCTATCAGAATTTTCTGGTATCTGAACTTAAAAGGTCCCCTGACTGGAAACAAATAGCAACATAAAAAGTAAGAAATAAAACCCAACTTGGTTACAGTACCTTTACTGCATTTGATTTCCACCCACCTCAGAAATTACATAGAAATGTAAGTTCTATAATTAACACATGACATAGATGGTGTGTTTGTACTTATATTGAAATGATCTTTGGATTAACTTCTTACACTAACCCTAATAGTGCCACTATTGTTATTTTGAATTCACAATATTATTCTTCTAGGTACAAACAGAAGTCAAAGACTAGAGAGATGATTCAGGAATTAAGACTCTGCCTTGCAAGCAGAAGTACCTGAATTCAGATCTCAGATCCCACATAAAAACATCTGGTGGAAACAGCAGTAGCCTACACTTCTGGCTCTGGAAGGAAGAGTCTGAGAAATCCCAGAGCAAAGCAAAAAGGAAATTGAAGCAATCAAGGATGATTCCTAAAGTTACTCTTGATCATCCTCTGATACACACACACACACACACACACACACACACACACACACACACACACGCACAATAAAATAAAATAAAAATAAATAAATAAGAAGTTAAAATCATAGAAGCCCCTGTATACTGGTGCATGCCTATAATTCTAGCAGAGGGAAGACTGAGGCAGGAGAGGTCAGCCTGGACTATATAGTGAGACCATGTTGCTGATGAAACACAGAAGTTTCAGTCTTTATGGAATTCCGTATTTATGGATTATATTCCCCTTCCCTGTCCTGTTCCCCAACCTCAAATGCCACAAGAACAAAATAAAACAACACATCAAAAAACAAAAACCTGTAACAGAGGACGCTAGGCCTGAAAATTGATGCTGATAGGTGGTGAAGTTCACAGGTCTTGTTTTCCACATCTTCATCCCAGTAGTTTCTAATATGGTTTATAAACCGAGTGCGGAAGCCCTGAGTGCGCATGCGCAGTCTTTGATGCGTACAGGTTGCTCGCATCAGGGGATGCTGGCATAACTCAGTGCCTGGCTCCAAGAGCATCTGTATCTACCACTTACTTGTTTTATTTTCTTGTGGGCCAGATCATGTTTTGCTTTTTGAAACCAAGGAGGAAAAAGGCTGGCTTCACCTCCTTTCCTATGACTCCTACATCTGAGGAAGCAGTTGGGCATTTTCTTCTTTCAACTTCATCATTAAAATTTTCCTCTTAAGTGGCCAATTTCCCAAGTTGAAGATGGAAGGAAAGCTTTGGTCTCTCGTTTGGGTGGGGTTTGCCTCGCCGCTCACAGCGTATCTCATCTACTCATCTCATCTACTCACTGCGAATGAGGCCTGCACAGGGGTCAGTGACCTCACAGATGCGCTTAGCTTCTACCACATTCTTCACACTGCCTAAAGGAAAAGCAAAGCTTGAAATACTTTCTTTTGTCCAAAGTTAATATGGTAGCCTTGCCCCAGGATTTCGCAGGGAGTTTAAAAAAAAAAAAAAAGCTACAACCATCCCGGACTTGATCATGAAGGTAAGATGGTAAGATGTGTCCTCTGACATGTGTTCATGCTGAAGATATATTGCCACAAGTTAGAAATTTACATGAAATAGTTGACTTGAGTAGTCACAGACTAAAAGGACTCATTATAATAGTATATAACTTCCAGTAAGCCAGTGTGAGGAACTTCTTTTTTCTCCATTTCCTTCTTTCCATCCCTTCTTCTGTTTTTCTAGCCATTCACACTTGTCTTGATACAAGGATTATATAGTTATCTTTTTTCACTTTTGTAGCTAGTTGCATCCATACAAAACCAAGTAAGTTGAAAGCCACTGATGAATCACTTTTAGCTGATGGCTACTGTCATTATAATCCACAAACTTCACTGTTAAAAGCTAATAAAATGTGTTTTATTGTCCTACCACCATTGATGACTGTTCAGAACTATTTGCTAGTGTATATTTTCTCCTTCCTCTTAGCAAGGCAAGGGGTACCTTTATTACCAGGAGTTTATGACTCCTGGACAGAGCTGGGGCCGTACTATGCTCTCTAAGTTTTGTATCTTTTTGTTCAAGTCTCACAATCCAGTGAAGTAGGAAATTAAAGTAACTTTGCAAGGTTGCTCCAAGCTACTCTTCCACACAAACCTCCCTGAATCAGTCATGTGATAAGTTAGTAATCAATCTAAAGGAGATTTTAGAGAGAAAGAAGAGAGAGAGAGAGAGAGAGAGAGAGAGGATTTTAATTTGAGCCTTTCAGAAGCAAATGCCACTTTAAATTTATATCAAATTTGTCACATGCAAATATGAGCAATGTGTGGTAAGGACTTCTTCCCTGACAATCTAACCTTTGAAGGGACAAGAGTCTAAAAAGCAGCTGCTTTTCCTCAAGCACAGTGAACGAACTTTGAGACCCGTGTTGGGTTTATTGGAAATTGCAACAGGAGCTGGCTGGTGTGTATGGCTCCCTTGGGTGAAGTAGTAATAACTTCATCCTGGTCGCATATTTAGAAGCTTATCAAACTCTTTTCTGGGTTGCCTCATGGAAAGATTGAACAGTAGTACTGCAAACCTCTCTGGCCAATCAGTGAATGTCCGTTATCTGCATTGACTTTTATTGCTTTTGTAAATATCCTGAGAATGGTTGGCTTTTCACCACCGGCACCTTTCTAGAAATGACTTTTCATTTGAACTAGACGTGGCAGGAAAGAATGTAAATTACAGTTCAGGATCAATCACAGAACCTCTATTAAAGAAATGTTATGGCTTTATATGAGTACTTTTGCCACAAACTGGCAGCCATATCCATACACTCAGAGTAATCTTTTTCTCATCAATATCAGTTCAGATTGGGGTGGTAACCATAGACTGCAACACAAGGACTAATATTCATGATTCCCTAAGCAAGCTGAATGAAAAAACCAGGGTATCAAAATAGGGAGGAACAGAGGTCCCCAAACAATTTACTTTTGAGGCAGAGAACAGGAATTAGGACGAAAAATGAGAAGGAAAAATAAGTTAATTTTTCACTATGGTATTTTTTGTTTGACTAGTTTGGAAGTTATATAGTATTTCCCTATCCTCTTTCAATATTTACTTATGATTAAGATATTGGCATTCGCCTTTTGAAAAATCTAGATATCCTTACCACCTTCCTGTTTTAATAACAATAATTTAGGATGTTTTCTTTGAGGTTGTTATTTTATTTAGTGATCAATTTTAACTTAATACAATATTGTATCTTTAAAAATAAATTCACAGTTTATTTGGATTAATCCATGCATTCACCTTTCTCTGTGTTCTGTCTTATAACTCTTTCTATACAGTCATACTTTGGAATTTTCCTTAACAAAATCTACTGGGCAACTTCTCTCCATTTTTGATTGTTTCAAAATATATTATTTATCTCCTAAATATTTTATTCAAAGTTTCTTTTTCCATAAGTAGAAACTAACTTCTTTATTTGTTTTCTCTCAGTGCAAAGAACTTTCTCTGACATTTGATATTTATGATGGCTTTTAATAAGTTACTTATAAATCTATTTCTTTGATGATAATGTATATTTCTCTGTATTTTTTGAAGATTTATCTATTTTTAATTTGGCATTTTGTTATATATGTTTAGATAAAGACTTTCATCTTTGCTTTATGTTTTCAGAAATTGTTTATGATTCAATCTTTCTTAATGACATCTTCTTGGAGCTTCAGTTAGTCAAATCTTTTCATAACTATATCCATCTTTTCATATTTTTCATCTCAGATTTTGTGCTGCATTCTGGCTAACATTTTTCTAGTCTGTTTGTTAGTTCCTTAAATTTTTCTTTAGTTCTTATGAAATCTGATTAAGGAAAGAATTCAATCTATATTAATTCTTTTGTTAAAATACTTCCAACATCTTCCTAGGACATTTTTTAAGGAAGGAAACAAAGAAAACAACTGCAAACTGGAGTGGATGCAGTTACTTATCTGACTTATCTATACATTTCTCTGTCTCAACTCAACAAAATCAGGGCATGATGCTTTCTATCTTGTTTCTATGAATGAAACTCATTACTTTTACAGGACATTTGCACTACTGCTTCTTCTGCCTCAACATTGACATGACTGGCTCCTTCTTTTCATATAAGCCTTAGCTGAAATAGTTCCATAATGATACTACTCCTGCCCACTCTGTCATGTCTTTGTACCATTCTTGGTCATTATCTTGTGCTATTGTTTTCATGAAACTGTCATTGTCTGAAAAGATTCATTTCTTTGTTTTACTTGGTTCCTGATTTGTCTTCTCCCAGCAAAAGGAAACTCATGGAAAGCAAGGACTTTGCTTCTTTGACCTGTTTTCAGCCCTCCCCCCACCCAGCACCTGTATACGGAAGCTATTGAATTTGTTCAGTGAGTAAACAAAGTAAAAAATAGTTGAATAAATAAATGAATGGTACAGATGGACATTTACTTTGAAGAACTGGATTTGGTTTTCTTAAAAGTTGTGTATCACTACATTGCAGTAGTATCACAATTATTCTATTAAAACTGAATGTGCTATTTTGACATGAATAAACCTGAAGTTATCAGATCTGATGTTCTTCTGTATGGTCAGTGATCTTCAAGATATATTTTCAGTGAATTTCTGATAGAATTGACTTTGAAAGACTCTTATTGTCTCAATTTAAGCTATTTAGCCTATTATTAACAAGATCCAGAGCTAGGGTAAAGGAGATACAATGTATTGACATGACCTTTAAATAATAGTACCAACCCTTTCATTACACTTTTCATGGGGATGGGTAAATAGCTCAGGGATTGAAGCCTTTGCCTCAAAAGCCCAGATCCTACATAAAAATGCCAGGTAGAAAAGGGCAGAGACCTGTAATTCTAAACCTGGAAGGCAGAGCCTGGGAAACCCCAGAGCAAAGAAATAAGGAAGTAGAACATTTCAGGATGGTTCCCGATCTCACCCTTGGGACTCTATAGGTGCATACTTAACTGCACTTCTGTGCACACACCTACACATACATATACCTACTCACATGCAAAGCACGTGTTAAAATAAACCTTAATTCCTTTTCTTTGATAGACTTTGATAGACTTTTTGACATATGCAATTATGCCTTCAAGTGATATCTCGAATTTCAGAGCAGAAAATAGATTGTTTAATCCATTGAAGTGCTGGTCTCTTTTAAAAGTTTACCAACTGGCTTATGTTGGTTTTGAAAAATGAAATTTGTTGATTTAATACCTTGGTGATAATTATGCTGGTTTTAGAAATAAATTAATCTTCCATAGACCTCGATCTATCCTTTTTTCTTCCCTTACTGTGATGATTTTATAAAATAAGCTATCATATTTGCTGTGACTTAATGTAGTATACGTATTTAGATAATAATACACACATTCTCTTTGCCAGGGTTATAAGATAAATCATGCTAACATTCTCTTTAAAATGGAATTTATAAGAAAAGAACTTCTTTCAGCTTAAAGAATTCTGATTCAACTAGTCAGTCCTAGTCAGTTGCTCAAAATTTTATTTCAGCAAGTCATTCAATAATTATTTTTGCATGTATGTAATATACCATACTCTGTGAAACATCATAGCAAACGAGTTGATTCAGACCCTTATGCAATTGTATCCAGTAAATATAAATAAAGAAGTTATGGGCTATATTTAAGACTGAAAGCTATTAGATCAAGCAAAAGAGTAGAGGGATGTGATGAAGTTTTAAGTGGACAGACTTGTGTTCACTAACTAACTAGTAACACTAATAGTTTAAAAATCTCAGGATGGCTATTCCAGAAAGAGGTAAAAGCTCTGTGGAGACTTTACAGTGATAGGAAGGTGTCTTGAGTGCTAAAAGAAGAGAAGGAAGACCAGCATGGATACAGAGGTGCTCCAAGAGATAACAGCACTGATACTGGGAAAGGTCCCCTTGCCACATGGGCTTGTGAGATCTTTGACTTTTGTGTATGGTGAAATGAAGAACCACTTGAGTTTTGCTTGACAGTGTGATATGGTCTGACTTTCTGTTTAGAAGAAGATCCTAGATCGAGAATAGATTACCTCAGAGTTGGGATTCATCAAGGAAACTAGAAAAGGAATCTAGGCAATGACAAATGGTAGTTTAAAATCGAGATCACATAAATTTAACTGTTTAAAACAAGATTTGTATTAAATGGTCTGTGTCTGAACACAGAAACATGCAGTAGAAAACACTTTATTATGATATATTGATGCCATATGCATGTTACATAAATCTTACTATAAATCTACAACTGAATTATAAACTACTGCATTACACTTATATTTATATCTTGATTGTGGCACAAACAAAAAATACCTAAACCTAGACACCTATTTTTATTATGCAGTTAAGTAAAATAAATGTAGAATCCATTCCCCTCAAGTTATAATTATTAAATTCTAAAATATTGTCAGTGAAACTGCTACATGTGGGCCATGGTTAACAGAAATCACACTGTCTTATCTGACTTTTCTGCCAATGTTTAATGAAAATGTATTGGTCTTCTTTGGTTATCAATAAACATTTGTAAGTGCACATCGCCATAGCAAATATGAATCAGAATATGTAGTCTCAAATCCAGTTTATGATTTTAAATGCTTTATTTATTTATCTATCAAAAAACAAGTCAAAAAACTGTTATAACATATAACAAAAATTATCAGTGTCAAAGTTAGTTTTGCTGAGTCTTCTTAATCCCTTGTCACAGTTTACCTGCAGTGTTAATAATAAATCACAACCAAACAACTTACAGGAACAAGGGATTTTATTCTGCCTTATGATGTCTGGTTATATTTCTTAGTCCAACTTGGCAGGAGAGCTCATATCAACACCAGGGGCTGAAAGAACTGAGCATACCACATCCACAGGACTGCTGAGAAAGACACAAACCTCACTTGCCAGACAGCATATCTGTCCAAGTATACTGAAGAATGCCAAATTTCTTGACCAGCTCCCTCCATTTTATACACCTGCCCGTGAATAATCCCATCCACTGCGGGCTGGCTCTTCCTCAACAATTAGACAGTCTTCTGCAGAATTGCTTAGAACTTAACTAATTCTTCACAACTGTGCCCAAAGCTTAGCTTTCCATTGTCACCTGTACACCTGTACACCTAACTAGCATACCCATCTTCCAGAAAAAAATAGTAATGCTATGTGTGAGATAGAAATAATATCTGTGATAGCTAAAAACCCATGTGCCCAGTGATTAAATTCTATATAATCTCTACCTGGACTCCCTTGTTAAAATTAAATTTAAAAAACAAAGCATATATAGATATAAAAAAAGAAAATATGGATTTGTGAAATTGGGTCTTTGACCCTTTACCTCATGAGAATACTAAACAAAGTAATCTTTTTTAGGATTTTGACCTAATATAATTTAATACCTAGTAGAGTTGTTTCCATCATTTTCAACCCATGGTATTTTTTTTCCTTCCAAGCACATATTCTGATCCTCTAAACATCTCTTCAAATCATTTTTTTTAAATCTGAATTGTCTGCTGCTTATCCTATGAGCAATAGGATAAGATGTGGCTAAGCAATAGTAACATCATGTTTGTGATAAAGTGGCACAGAGCAAGACTGAATTCATGCAGCATGCACTAAAACGAGTCCACTCCTTCAGCGTCCGAGCACACACATCGATGATTTATAATTTATCATGCATATGGGGCAGGCGATGCAACCATCCTTGATATAGCTGACGTTTAACCTTGGTCCTGTCAGTGAGATCACAAAGTGCAACTAATCTTAATCATGTCAGCCACTGCCCAAGGCAAAATTCCTTCCCAGATTCACCAGCTGTATTGATGATACATTTTTAAAAACATTTTTATTAAAAATTTTTCGTATACAAACAAATGTGTTTATGACCTCCCTCTTCCTCCTCCCCCCTCCTTCCTTCCCTTCCCCAGTCCCTCTCACCTTCATGTCCCCCGGTATGTGTGGACCTCCAGGCTTCCTTCCGGTACTTTTTAAAGTGTAAACTATAAGAACAAGATCAGTTTTCGCTCATTTTGTGAAAACGTTCCCTTACTAGCCAGTATTAATTGTTCCCTACTTTGAATCCTTGTCTTTGACCTTCAATACTGTGCATTTGAAAGCAGGTTAGAATCTCAGGCATTTAGTCAGAAGTTTGGGGGGGGGGGGAATCCAGGGTTGGCATCCTTAAGGAACACCCTTAAGCGTCAGTTTGACTGCAATGCGGGGGTTTGGAGTGATAAGAGGTACTCAGAGAGGGCTTTACACATAAGTGATCTGATATATGTCAGGTTTTAAAAGATGGATTAGATGTGGGCTATTATATCAAGAAAAACTCGAGAGAGACTAAGATTTGGAGCCCAAATGAAGGGAAGGATGGAGTTAACATTTGCTGAAGTGAAACATTAAGGGAAAAATGAGCATGTGAAGGAAAGAAGAAATTGGAAATTTTGCCTTGGCTCTGTAAAGATGCCCCTACCCTGGAACTATCTGGTAAGTGTTTGGGGGATACGAATCTAGGTTTCAGGACAGGAAATGCAAGTTTTATTTCATAGCAATTTGAGAGCGTCGAAATTCTTGAGACCACATGAGAACATGTGAGTGTAGACAGAGAGCAAAGAAAATCTAGGATTGGGACAACTACCCTTCAGCATCTGGAGTTTGTAGATTCAGAACTCAGGAAAAGTGAGAGAAAACCATGACATGGTAGCACCCAGAAGCCAAGTGAAGATACATTTGAAAGATGAGTGACTTCAGTGTTGCCACTTAGATGAGATTGAATGAGACTCATTAGAGTTGAAGATATGAACATGGCTGGTGACCTTGATAAGAACTGTGTACTGTGGACTCCTGTGTGTGTGTGTGTGTGTGTGTGTGTGTGTGTGTGTGTGTAAAGATGAGGGGAGGACAAGGGCAGGGAGATAAGAGAGAAAAATCTTAACAATTAATGAATCAGGGTGAAGGGACTACGGGAAATATTTATATCATCCTGTACCTATCCTAGGAATTTAACTTTATTTTTTAAAGTTTTTGAACTCATAAGAAAGGAAGTGAAAACAGAATATGTGGACAACATTCTGAAAAGAAGAATATAGAAATGGAGCAATAGGAATGATTATAGGTATGATTAAGTTTTTTTAATGAGAGATATTACAGTGTGTTGTATAGTGATGGTAACAATCTTGGGAGCAAACAAAAATTTTGATGCCAAAGAGAAGGGAGTTATTTCCATATCCTTTTTAAAAAATTTACCTTATTCAGACGTGTGTGTGTGTGTGTGTGTGTGTGTGTGTGTGTGTGTGTGTGTGTACCAGAGTGCACTTGAAGAAGTGTACTTAAGAAATCCCAAGGATGATACCAGGAACCACCCTGGATTACTCTGCCTCTTCTGTGCTCTGTTCTGGTTCTTCCAGACCTCTCCTTCAGGGCCAGAAGTGCAGTCTGCCATCATCTCCACTAGGTGTTTTTACATGGGATCTGGGATCCAAACTCAGGTCCTTCTGTTTGGGAGGCAGGGTCTTTACTCCCTGAGTCATCTCTCCAGTCCCCACATTCTTGGTCTTTCAGAGGAGAAAGGATTTCTTTCAATCTGCTCCCCTCTACCATTCAACAGAGCGATTAATTCTACATTTTTAAGGGCACCTGACCATCTGGAAGCATTATCCTTTTATCGTATAATTTCAAATGACAAATTCTATTGTAATAATTTCATGGAGCTTCCCCATTAATATCTAAACAATGTATGTTAGTGTTGCATCTGTGTGCCTCAGATTGTTTAATATTGTAAAACTCACCTTTCCCCCTTCAGGCCTACCCGGTGGAGTCATCACTTCTCCCTGTCTAATGTACGGCTTTCGTGGTTTAGATGTCTATATTCACATGCATCAGCACCCAATCTTTTAAAAATTACATTGTTAGTTATTATTATGTATGCATATGTGTGTGTGTGCATGGCATGTGTGTGTGCATGTGTGCATGGGTGTGCATGTGCATTTGTGTGTATGTGCATGTGTGCATGTGTGCATGTGTGTGTGTGTATGTGTGTGTGTACACATGCAGCACATATGTGGAGGTTAGAGGACATCTTTTTTAAAAATTTTTTATTATTATTTATTAAATTGTGTGTGTATGCGTATGTGTGTGTGTGTATGAATGTGTGGGTGTGTAGAACCACGGACGAATTCGGGAACCACCACGGACACCTCCACGTCCTCCTTGTTTACTCTGCCCCGGGATTCACAGGCTCTGCCCTACCAGGACCGGAAGCGCAGGCTGCCCCAGCTTCTGCCCAGCGTCTATACGTGGGGTCTAGGATCCGAACTCAGGACCTTCCGCCTGCAAGGCAAAGGCTTAACCCCTGAGCCACCTCTCCAGCCCCCAGAGGACATCTTTTGAGAATTGGTTCTCTCTTCTCATAATGGGCTCCACTTGGGACTTGGGTCATTGGGCCTGACAAGTGCTACTAACTTCACTATCTCACTAGCCTAGTACAGAATCTTTTAAATCATTCTGTTGTTGCATTTTTAGTGTGATTTTCTTCTCCCAGTTAATGGACATTCTAAATCAATGCATCATTTGCTATATAGTAGTTCATTAAATAGATGTAACATTTTAATATACATTTCCCTACTTTAATGGTATTAGAGAAAACTCGTATTTTTTCATACGTGTGCTAACATTTCCATTTCATAGTGTTTTGAAAGGCATTCTTTTTTTTTGATACATCAGTTTTACTTTATTTTTTAATACATTTTTATTATTATTTCAGCTCATACAAACTTAATAGGTACACCAGTTCCCTCCCTCCCTCCTCTTCCCTTGAACCCCCTGCTCCCCCTCCCCTCACCCCTCCCTCCCCATCCCCCCGTGCCTCCCGCCCCAATTCCCAGAGTCCTTTCTTGTGCATGTTGAAAGGCATTCTTAAAGCTATGCTTTCTTCTATTGCATGAGGCAGAAATCTGACAGCCTATAGAATTTTCTGTTGTTGCTAATTCTTTGATATGGCTTTCTATTTTCACTTTGAACATGAGTCTATGCTCAGCAGAAAATATGAGAGTACAATTTCATTATCCCTGTATTTGTATTTTGCTGTTAAACTTTCACTTATGTTCTTGATTCATTCTTGAAGTAAGCATGATCAATAAAAATCTGAGTTAGCAAATGAATTTTCTTCAAATAATTCATTTTAATAAGAGACTCTTATTCTATAGCCTTTCCATACATATGTGCCTTCTGAGGCATAGCAAACCCAACAAACCAGTTGTCACTAAGTGGATTATGAAGAAATCCAGAAACCATTTTCAGGGAAGATTAAGAGGAACTTTTTCTATTATTAGTAAGTCTGGCTGCTCTAAACTTGGCCTATAGTTGGGAATAATTTTTGTCTGAAGTTGGAAACAAAAGAAAAACACCATCTAAATGAATGAGGTTGAGGAAGTGTTATTCATACTTTATCATACTTTTTTTCTTTTTATGTGCTTGTGTATAATAGGCTATATACATGTGTGTGTACATATTTGCATGTGTGTGGGCACATACATGCTTGCTAGTATGCTTGTATATGAGTATGTGATACAAGGAATTATCCTTGATCGCTCTTACGTCTTATTGTTTTGAGTCTTAGTCTCTAATTAAACCTAGAGCACTCCGTGAAGTCTAGTCTTACTAGCCGGCTTGCTCTGGGGATCCCCAGGTTCTGCCTCCCAGGACTGAAATTATAAGTTGGCCAACATTCCAGACAGGCATTTTATGTTGTATTCAGGGGTCTGAACTTCAGTCCTTTTGCTTATATGGCGTGTGCCTTAACTGCTGAGTTGTCTCTCTAGTCCACACTTTATCATGCTTTTAATTAAAGAAGTCAGGCCCTTCCTTTTAGAAGAATATAAAATTATAATAGTATAGAAAAAAAACTGTGCCTTTCTATATACTTATGAAGCACAAAAATTCAGAAGCAAGATGTTTCCATTTCAGTCTTTGGTGTCAATATCAAAGATGCCTTCAGAATTGATGTTTGGAGATCTAAGGTGTCTGTGCTGAGTGGGCATAGTGCACTCTTGTGCTTTTGGAGATGTGGACATCACCTTGCTGTGAAGTCAAGGAGGTAACCTGTGGACGGCCACCCCTTGTCCTGCTGTTGGGGAACCACACAACTATGCATACTTAACCCAGCTTGTTAATATGCAGGAATTTAGGCTGAAGAGAAAAATGTGGCTGAAGGTCACTTTGGGATATTTTTCTTGGCCTAATTAAACATATAGCAGTCTGAACAAGTTTCCTTCCCAGAATCTTATGGTAACAAAATAAGGTGAACATTGTTTATTTTTACCAGCCTTCACACCTCAAGGGATGACTGTCGGACATTGGCAGCCGACAGCTGGTGGGTGATTCCACCTTCTGCTGTTACACGGAGCCCCCTGCTGGGCTTTTCTCCTCCTTTTGCGTAGACACCAGAATCTCCTCATGCTTTGCTTCTTGGTACTTCTAAGGCATTAGAGCACCACGTCTAGTTAACTCTAATTAGAATCTTCCCTGTGGTGACATGCTTAAGGACTCATGGTTTGTAATGTATTTCGGTATATTTGGAATTCCTAGGTTGATAGACGGTTTATGAATATTATTTGAATCTATCCATTTTTTTCTTCATGGATCCTCTGTTAGTTACTTTCTTCAGTTTATAATTCTGAGACAAAATATCTGACACAAATAGCTTAAAGGAAGATGTGTTTTGGCTCAGCGTGATAGCTAGGATTAATTGCTAATGTGACACCTAGAGTCAGGACTCTGGGTGCAGGACTCTGGAGCTAGTCCTGAGATTAAAGCAGGCCTTCCTGTAGGCAAGAATCTTAACTGCATATTGGATGTTAGAAGATCCAGCCCAGTGTGGGTGGGACATGCAACTGTATAAAAATAGACAGAGCTAGCTAGTATAGACAAATAGGCAAGCAAGCAAATATTCATCTGTTGACTTTTGCTATTGACTATGAATAGTCTCTTGGTTCCTGCTGCTGTGACTTCCCTGTTGTGATGGACTGTTATTTAGAATCATGATTCAGAAACCCTTTCCTCATAAATTACTTGGGTCAGATATTTTGATACAGCAACATGTAAGGAAACCAATACAGTGAGTTTCAGAAGGTTTATTCCATGGTTATTTAACCCCATGCACTTAAACAGAGCATCATGGTGGTGGGAATATGTGTTAAAGGAAGTTTTTCATCTTCACCTCATAGCAGGCAGAAATGAAAAAGAGTAGAAGAGGCCTGGGACAACCTTCAAAGATGCTTCCGCCTAGCCTATTTCTTCCAGAAGCCACACCTCCCAAAGTTTCTACAAACTTGTGCCACTAAATGTGGGTCAAGTTGTTTAACACATGAGCATGTTGGGCACACTTCACATTGAAATCACAACAGCTTGCATCCTGCGGAATTTCCATAAGGATATAGCACCAGCTTTAGAAAGAAGTAGCTTTCCAGATGAAATAGAGTGCTTGGGGTGGCTTGTGATCAATCATTGGCTTGAAAAATGTTGACTAAATATCTGTTATTGTCATGTACTAAGTTAGACTCTGGGGGATAAATTGACATCTGACATAGGGCCAAATAACATGGAGAACTAGAAATACTTATGGTGAAGTAAATCTGAGAAGAGCCAGTGAGCAAGGAAGGTAAAGTCTGGTAGTGAAGGGCGGGGATCTTCATAGTACAGTCCTATGAGAGGGAAGTTCTTTTAGCAAGAACCCAGCCAGTTCTATAGCATCTTGTAGGAGCCTGTTACATATACAAGTTCTTTCTACCTGGACTTAAAGAACCAGTAACTCAGATGGTAAAGCCCAGTATCCCCGTTTGAAGAAACCACATAGATATTTCTGATATATACCAAAATTTGGTAATTTGGACTGTTTGGACAAGAAAATGATGTTTTATCTGTGTTAGCTTCTTATGGCTGCTGTGACAAATTACCAGCTGAATCCAACTTTTATTTATTCTAGGGCTTTTATTCAAGCCCTAAAGTGTGAAATGATTCTTAATGTAACCAACACACAGGTGTTGGCAAAGAGTTTAGAAGATGCATTTCTTAGTCCTTTCTAATTTCTAGAACCAACTTAAGCTTGTGTTTCTTGACTCCTTTCTCCTGTAAAGTCACAGATTCTATATTCCTCTCTGACAT
Organism: Typhlomys cinereus; assembly: GCA_023101885.1. Classification (NCBI taxonomy): domain Eukaryota; kingdom Metazoa; phylum Chordata; class Mammalia; order Rodentia; family Platacanthomyidae; genus Typhlomys; species Typhlomys cinereus. The sequence goes on from JALPQD010000214.1 coordinate 2,708,929, forward strand.
TTTTTTGTAACCACATGGCTACTTCCTCTACCAAATTTCCCCCTGAAGATGTGTTTCATTCAAGTATTCCACCCATGTCAATATCTTTAACGTAGTCATAGCTGTAAAGAACTGTTTTATGTAAGATAACATTTACTTATTCTAGGTATTTAGAATACAATGGCTTGAGTTAAAAAATGGTCCAAGATTCTTGTGTGGAAGACTTTGTTCCCAACTGGTGACACTGTTGAAAGGTGACTGGATTATTAATGGATCAAATTCAATGATAAGTTCATAGCTGTGTGCTATAGAACTTGGGACTTAAGTGAAGGAAGTGTCTTTTTCTAAGGATATATCTTGAAGTAGGTGTGTTCTTAAAGCATATACCTTGGCCCTGGTCTCTTTCTTTCTCTATCTTCACCTTTCTCTCCCATGAGCTCAGCTGTAGCTCCACTATTCAATGTCTGGCATGATGTCTCAGGACCCAAACAGTGATAATCATATGTTCATGGATAGAAACCTTGGAAGCTGCAAATCAAAATAACTCTTTCTTCCGTCATATTTTTATTGCATGCATTTGGTTGCACCAACAGAAGACTGACTAACATAGATGTCGTGCTAGGCAATTATTCCTCCTACTCCAGTATTATGTTATCCTGAGGAGATTTTGCCCTTTTCACGGTTTCTGGGTTTGTTCTTGTTATCAACAAATTGACATACAGAAAAGAGAAGAGTAATTTGAAAAGCATATAACATGTCATGGAATCTGTTCAGTTGGCAAATTTATACACCGCAGGAAGGGGTGGGGCTTGAGTATTAAGAGCATCTACTTCCTACTGCTGAGGTAGAGCCTGAGCTGTGCTGACCAACACTTCCTGCTGTCCTCACACCCTTGCAACACTGCAGAAGTGGCTTGTGTAATCAGCAGACTGCCTCTCAGATGAGCCATAATAGTGTTCTAGCCTACAAAAGCCTTCTTACCTGACTGAGAAGCCAGTGGCTTAGATGCTATTTATAAATTGACACTAGACCCAGTTTTAGATAAACTGGTTGTAAACATCTTTTTCAGCTGATCCATGAATTATTTTATCTCTTTTCCATGTTTCTTATCATTAAATTTTCCTGAATTAACCTGAGAGGTATTTAAATAGCTGGATGGTCTGTGAGAATAAATAAGGCAGTATTTAGAGTACATGGTCTCTAGGCAGTAGCCACAAAAGGCAGCCAGCTTTCACATCCACTCTCTTGAGTTCAGCACGATTATGCAGGGCTCTGAAATCAGCTCCTCAGAATGTGGAGTAGTAAGGGAAATCATTTCTGCCTTGAGAGTTTATGATAAGTAGAAGAGTTAGGATGTGAGCTTTCAAAGCTGTTGTGAAATGCAGGCTACTGAAGAAGCAAGGTTGGAGTGAGTTCTAAGTTGGAGTCAGGGCAGATCAGGGAAGATTCTTGGGTGTCTTAAGCAAGGTTGAGACTTACACACAGGTTTTGACAAGAGTTATCAGGAAGCTCAGAGGCTATGAATAAGAGAATATCCAAGGAGTGCATGAGGGAAATCACACATGTCCAAGTAAGATTTCTGTTCATAATAGATTTGCATCTGAAATGGAAAGCTCTAAAAAGTGATATGAAGTTAGCACTGGAATTAAAAGACAGGGATAAGTTCTGTGCCAGTGTCAAATATCTACTTAGAAGGTACAGGAAGCACCAAAGGAAGCATTGGACTCACCCAAGTCAAACAACTAAATTTATGAGCTACTGGAAACTTAGGTGAGGGCACCAGGAGACTGTGCCATCCAGATGGCCAGTGAAGGGAACATCCCAGGTGTGTCCCTAGCATAGCCAACTGCCATGAGGCCCACTCTGTCTCTTTATATTTACCATTTTGGGTGAAAGTATATTTGAGTGCCAGCTATGATATTCATGAAACTTGGCAGGTTTTACAGACAGTTATTTAGACAAGAAGGCAGGATAAGTTAATGTATGTAGCTGAGACCAGCTGGTAAAGTCCTTCAAAGCCATAGTGTTCTTTGCAGTGTGACTTATCAATGTATATTTAGTGCCAGGTTTAAACTAAGAACAATTTTATTATTAGAAAAGAGGACTACATTCTGTCAATCAGACAGAAAGTCACAGCAGTGAACATGGGTCAAAGAAACAAATAATCCAGCTAAGGTGGCCTGATGGTTGCTGGGATGATTTGTAAATGCTTCTCTGTTGCGTGTTCAATCATACCATCATCCACTAGTGGCTACGAATAGAAGAATGGATATAGAGACTAAAAATTTGAGGACAGTGACAGGGGAAGAGTATTCAGCTGTAGCTATAAGAACTGAGTGAGGTTAATTTGGATATTTACATTTTTTAGAATCTTTTGTTGTCAATCAATGGTCCCTGAAGATCAGAACTCAGTAGAAGTTTCTTGCTTTTCTTGGATAAACTTTATATCTCAGGTGACATGTTTCAATGAAAGAAAGTTTCATCTAGATTTCAACTGGAAACGTACCCATTTATTAAAAAGCAAGAACAAGGGCTGATGAGATAACCTGCTCATGAACCTAATGACCTGAGTTTGATCCTGGCAGCCCACATGGTGCATATGCGCAACCTTCTTCCTCTCTCTCACTCTGTCTCTTTTTGTCTGTCTCTCAAATAACTAAATAAAAAAGCAAGAACAACAGAAAACATGCACTGAAATATTGGTTAAAGACCCAGTTTCAGGTCTTCATAAGCATCTTGGCAAGCGCTGTAGGCAGCGACTACTTAAGGAAATGAAACCCTATTCTTCAGTTAGGACCAACTAACCTTTTCATCAGATCAAAACAAGGGTTTCTTCCTTTTTTTGTGAATGAGGAAGAAGGCTCATGTTCTGAATGGTGTTTTGGAAATAGGATTCTTTACTAAAGTATTTAGGCAGTGCACTCAGATGACTGTTATATCACATTCATGCAAGAAGAAAACACCTATACAGTATTTCTAGCTACATATATCTTGAATCCTCCTATTTCATCAAGGATGAATTGCTTTTTTCTTTTCTTTCTAGAACAAATCTACATAGCAACAGTTGAAGCACATGTCCTTAAGTGTGAATCAGTTATGATGGAATCATATTTGGTCTGGCAATGAGGTTATGTTCTGAGAAATGAGTCATTATGCAACTTTATCACTGTGCAAATATCATACAGAGTTCTTTCACAAACATAGATGGGATAAGGTGACATGTCCTTTTGATGCAGTCAAGAGATGGAGAAAACATAAGAAGTGTAAGCCTCTTGCTGACATAGTGAATCATATTATTCTATAGTCATGTCACAGTCATGTCAGATTGCCTCCAACACAGTGATTAAGATATAGGAGAGCAGGCTGATGAGATGGTATCATAGTTAGGTACAAGTACTTGATAGTTAAGGGTTTGAGCTCTGGGCACATTTGTCGATAATTGGTAGTTGAATTAAGCCCAGAACGAACCTGCAGGAGATTTTCTAGTTGATGGGGCAGACCCAGCACATAGTGGGTGGGACTAGGCCCTGGACAGATGAATAAAAAACAGAGAGGTGGTTAAGGAAGTTGGCATCCTTGTGTATATTTGGCCAGACATGTTGGTCTGGCATGTAAGGATTGTCACTCACTTAGCAGTAACGCGGATATGGTATGGCTAGTTCCTTCAGTCCTGGTGTTGGTTTGAGCTCTTCTGTCAAACTGTACTAAGAACTGTAACTGGGTGTTGAAAGAGAATAAACCCCTTGTTCCCTTAAGCCATTTGATGGTGATTTTTATCAGCAACCATGCAGGCTGACTGCAATGGATGGATCAGCAATAGAAGGTGCTGCCACCAAACCCAATGACCTGAGTTTGATCCGTGGAACCCACATGATGGAAAAAGAAATGATTCCTTTAAATTGTTCTTTAACCTCCACATACACCATGGCATGTGCATTCAGGTACACACATAGACACACACAAACCAAGTAAATAAAAATGTAAAAATAGTCTAGTACAGTCAATATATAAGCCATTGACATATAGGCTTATTATCAACATGCGCTGTACATAATGGAATGTGTTATATTTTTAAATGACTGACAGTATAGTAGATTTGCTTACATTAGTATCACCACCCACATATGATGTCAACTTTGATAGTAGTAAAGTAAGGGCAAATTTTCAGCCCTATTATAATCATATGGATTCACGATTGTATATAAGATCTGCTGTTGGGTTTTCTTGCCTCTCATGGGACTCCATGTCTGGAGTCCATGAGTTCCTTTCTTTTCCCTTGCCCCTCATGGATTCTATATCTGAAGTCTGTGAGTTCTTAGCAGCTCTCTTGCCCCTCTTGGATTCATGTCCATGTGTTCCGTTCTTTCTCTCCTCTAATAAACTCTGTCTTAATCTTCAAGAAAAAAATCTGCTGTTGAGAAAAATGTCATTATATAGAACATGATTATATATTTCTAGTGTTAACTCAGTATCTGTAGAGTGGAAATGAACTAGCACATATGAAAATTAATGATGTCTAGATGAAAACAAATTAAGATAAATTACAAACAATATAACTATCTTCTTTTCTGCATGAATAAGACAAAAGTAGGCTGAATAATGACTCTTAAAGATGTCAATGTTCTTGTCCTTGAAACTCAGGCATATTACCTTATGTGGCAGAAGGAATAGAACTGGGAAAGTTGTTCTGGGTGACCCCTAAAAGTGATTGTAAATAAGAGAAATCAGGGAAGAGGCTACGAAAACAGTCTGGAGCCAGGGAACACAGAGAAAAGCTAGAGTATGAAAGACAGTTGACACTGAAAAAAAATGAAAGCAACTGGTTGTCTCCTCAGGTCCTCTAGGGAAAACAGGTTTATCAACACCTTGACTTCAGCTCAGTGAAAGTGTCTCAGATTTCCAACTCCTGGAACTCTAAGAGGATAAATCTAAATCAGTGGTGTTTCAAACCTCTGCCTTTGTGGTAATTCATTACAGCAATCCTAGGAAATGAATGCAGCTATCAGTATTAATGTCAGCAGCATTGTGGTCCAGCGTCTGGAAGTTTCCATGGAAACTGTTTTGAAAACCGTTTCTGTATGTGGCTGACATTTCTTGGCCTTACACTGAGACCGTGAAGAAGGAAGGAATGCAAAAAGTAAAGGTTTTAAACTATCTACCAACTCAGAATCAACCCTTGAATCTGTAAAAAGCAAATGATTTCCTTCTCTCTCACCAGACACAATGGCAGTAGATCACCATTTCGATGAAAATCAAACATAATGAAGCCTTGGTTTTGTGCCATTAAGCCCACAGGCTTGTATTCTTGCCAGGTACCAGCTACTCCAAGGCTCTGCTCCAGGAAATGCTGCCCGATAACATGCAAGTTACTCATTGATTCTACTTGCGACCAAATGGGCTGCTTTATCAAGCAAGCATCAGACTATCTTGTCCCCATTAGAGAGGGTTATCATAGCAAAATGGGGCATTAACTTAGAGGAATTCAATTCCACAAGGGAAAGAGAGTTTTAAGAAACTAGAAACAATTGATTATCAGGTTAGAGCTGGATAAACTGTCTGAATTCTACTGCTGCCAAGATTTGTACTGAGGGACAAAAATCATTAGAGCCTGTGTTTGCAGCAACTGTCTGCTTACATTTTGGAGGCAGAATCACTGTTGGAAATATTGTTGTGAAGTCAGATGTAATCCAAAGTGATTTGAGAGGATAGCTAAAGTCTGACATTTCTCATTTTTATATAAGCTTCCTAAGTTATTATAGGAATTACCTGGGAATATTAGTGTGTCCTCTGCACATAGAGAAATATTAATAATTGTTATTTGCTGATTACAAATGCATATTGTCATGATCCAAACTTTCAGGAGATGAGTGCCAAAATGGCAGACCAATCTGATTGCTCCAGAAGTCACTGGATAAGCATCTTCTGTCGACATGATTTTATGTACCACAGAGGACAATGAGAATATAAGTTTCCCTTCTCATGTATACTAGCTGTGTTCACAGAGCAGTACAAAATGGTTCCTGGCTTCCATGCCAAACACTGAAAAACTATTTACATAGGCCACTGGTCTAATTAACTGTACCATTCATACACTGAGTCAATATCTTTACAGAATACTGGCTTCTTTATTCCCCTGGCAGAAGGTTATCATGCCCCAATTTCAAAATTTACAACTTCTTCAGTCACTAATTAGTGAAAGTGTTATCACTATCATAAAAAGGGGAAGAAAGTTTTAACCTGAAGAGGAGCAGAGGAATTTTATATATATATATATAATATATTTATATTTAAATATAAATTAAATTTACATAATGTAATATATAATATATTATAATATAACATAAATTAATATATATTTGTTCTAATTCTCAGATATCACCAGGTCATTATAAAGTAATGGAGTTTAGGAGTTCAGGTTATTTTTCATATGACTGCACAGTGGCATAGAAATTGCAAAGTAAATTTCCTACAAAGGTGAAATGCTTTCCCTCTTTCTCAGAGCCTCCTCAGCTGGTGCTCTCTACTTAGAATGCCCTGGTGACCTCTAGCTGAAGGTGAGCCAGAAGCTTCATTTGTTCTTAATATGTAACTAGGTCTCTGGGGCTATAATCCTGTCAGAGGAGAAAAAAGCTTCTGTTTGAGCTGGAAATCCTGGCTTTGGGATGCCTTATTGATTTTAGCTCTTTCTCTTTTAGCAAGTGATAGGAAATGATTAGGAAAAAATAGCACAAAAGTAAGATGACAGTGGTGTAAAGATGAAAAGAGAAGAAAAAAACAAACCCTTCGAAATGGTCGCATGCTTTCACTGAATAAAGCCTAGGTTAAATTAAAATCCCACTCACGTTTCTGTTTTCTTCTTATCTTTCACATTTCACATTGAAAACATGGACCAGTGTTGAAATTCCAGAACAACTTGTTTCCTTTTCCCCTTAAGAGTGACTTCTTATTAGCTTCTTACAAAGATGAAATTCATAACCCTTTCTTAGGAACAGACATTTCTGTGCTATCACTAATTATCACTGTTGTTCTCTGTGAGAAGATAGAGAAAGGAACTTGGATAGGAAGAACCCAAACAGGAAGGGAGAATGGCTGTTGGAAATTCCTTTCTTAAAATGCAGGAACAGCAAAACTGAAAATAACAGCAAACCGCAATTCAGAACACCAGAGACCCTACATTAATCACCTGGAACCAGACCAGCCAAATCTCTCCCCATCCTAAAGCTCAGGGAAACTTGCAAAAGAGGGGGCGGCAAGATTGTAAGAGCCTTAAGATGGGGAGGACCAACGATATGCAAGATACTCCACAAAAGTTAGGGCCGCAGTAGTCATAATCAGACTTTGCATGAGTCATAAGCCATAAGACAAGAGATTCATATCAGAAAGAAAGAAGTTAAGATATCTTTGTTTGAAGATGACATGATAGTATATCTGAGTGATCCTAAAAATTCCACCAGGAAATTCCTAGAATTAATACATAAGTTCAGCAGGGTGGCAGGTTACCAAATAAACTTGCAAAAATCAGTGGCCTTCATATATAGCAAGGATTAAAAAAGTGAAAAAGTCCTAAGAGAAACAATTACATTTACTATGGTCCCTAAAAAATGAAATACCTTGGTTTAAATTTAACCAAAAAAGTAAGAGACTTTTATACTGAAAACTTTAAAACCCTAAAGAAAGAAATAACAGAAGACACCAGAAGGTAGAAAGACTTCCCATGCACCTGCATCAGCAGAATCAACATTGTAAAAATGAACATCCTATCAAAAGCAATATACAGATTCAATGCTATACCACTCAAAATCCCAAAGCAATTCTTTTTTTTAAAATTTTTTTATTATTTATTCAATTGTACATGTATGCGTGTGTATGTATGTATGTGTGTGTGTAGAACCACGGATGAATTCGGGAACCACCATGGACGCCTCCACCTCCTCGTTTACTCTGCCCCGGGATTCACAGGCTCCACCCTACCAGGACCAGAAATGCAGACCACCCCCGCTTCCGCCTGGCATCTATACGTGGGGTCTAGGATCCGAACTCGGGACCTTCCACTTGCAAGGTGGAGGCTTAATCCCTGAGCCACTTCTCCAGCCCCCCAAAGCAATTCTTAAAGAAATTGACCAAACAATCACAAAATTCATATGGAACACAAAAGACCCAGGATAGCAAAAGCAATCCTGAGTAACAAAAACATTGCTGGAGGGATCACCATACCAAACCTCAATCTATACTACAAATCCATAATTGTAAAAACAGCCTGGTACTGGTTCCAAAATAGACACATAGATCAATAGATAAGGGTTGAAGACCCACATATAAGCTCACATGATTACAGCCATTTGATCTTTGACAAAGGGATCCAAAAAATCCAATGGAAAAAGAACAGCATCTTCAATGAATGGTGCTGGCAAAACTGGATGTCCACATGCAGAAGATTAAAACTGGACCCGTACTTGTCACCATGTACAAAAATTAATTCCAAATGGATCAAGGACCTCGATATTAGGCCAGAGACTATAGAAACCCTAGTTGAAAGGTTAGGGAACTCCCTTGAGCTGATTGGACTAGGCCAACTGTTCCTAAATAGAAATCCAATAGCATAGTCACTAAAACCAACACACAACAAATAGGATTTATGAAACTAAAGAGCTTCCGTTTAGATAAAGAGATTGTAAACCAAGCAAAGAGGCAACCCACAGAATGGGAGAAAATCTTCAGTAACCACGTATCTGATAAAGCTCTCTTATCCAGAGTGCACAAAGAACTTAAAAAACTAAACACTAAGGAGATAGATGGCCCACTTAAAAAAAAATGGGCCTGGGAACTCAAAAGAAACTTTTCCAGGATGAAATTGAAATGTCTAACAAATATCTTAAAAAATGCTCTACATCCATAGCCATCAGGAAAATGCAAATCAAAACTTCCCTGAGATATCATCTCTCCCCAGTCAAATCACAAAATCCACAATACAAACAACACCAAATGCTGGAGAGGATGTGGAGAGAAGGGAACTCTCATACATTGCTGGTGGAATGCAGGCTTATACAACCATTCAGCAATCATTCAGCAATTTCTAAAAAAGTTAAAGATTTAAATGCCACGATTTCTAAAAAAGTTAAAGATTCAAATGCCATATGACCATGCTATACCACTTCTGGGAATAATCCCTCATAATGTAAAAAGTCACTACAGTGACACAAAACACAACTATGCTCATAGCAGCACTAATTACAATAGCAAAGTCATAGAATCAACCCAAATACCCAACAGTTGACGAGTGGATAAGGAAAATGTTGTTCATTTATACAATGGAATACTACTCAGCCATCAGAAAAGATGAATTGATTAAATTTGCCAGGAAATGGATGTAATTACAAAAATTATATTGAGTGAAGTATCCCAGGCACAGAAAATTAGATACTGTATGTACTCCCTAATAGGTGGATCCTAGTACCAAACCCACTTAATGACATATCTGAAGATAAATATCTGTAATGCCTAATGTAATCACAAAGATTATAAACAGGAGGGAAGGGGAAGAAGGCCCCCCTCCCAGAAAAAAGGAGAGAGGGGCTCAGGCTTCAGTAGAGAAAATAGATCACCATCAAGCATTGTGTGTAAGTAGCGAGACATCTGGTGAAACTCACTCTTACCTCCCTTCCTGGTCACCTGTGACTGAAGAGGTTTGATTTTACCATCAGGGAGTATATAGGGACTGACAGATAGATGTCTACAAATGGGACACTGACACCCCCCTCACTGCAATCTGCTACTCCTATTTCATCTATTTTTGAGTCTCCTCTTACATTAAGATCTTCATTTAAACAACCTTTTATCTTTGGTTAGTAGGTGACTTTCAATACCAATCGGGATGGAACCAAGGGCGGTGCAGGAAAAGCAAAACTGAAAACAACAGCAAACTATAATTCAGAACACCAAAGACCCTACATTAATCAGCTGGAACCAGACCAGCCAAATTTCTCCCCATCCTAAAGCTCAGGGAACCTTGAGGAAGAGGGGACGGCAAGATTGTAAGAGCCTAAAGATGGAGAGGACCAACGATATGCAAGATACTCCACACAAGTTAGGGCCGCAGTAGCCATAATCGGACTTTGCATGACCTGCACAATGACTGACATTCAATGACCCTCCCCCCCAAAGTCTAGCATGGATCACAGGCACTAAGCTCCTTAAAGGCAAGGGATTAGCAATCACAATAGTGTTCCCACACTAAAGGGGAACACAAGAAAGGGCTCTAGGCAATGCTACTGAGTCCTGACACCTCATTAGAGTGGAGGACTTAGAGGGAAGTTTTACATTCACACAAAAGGATGCTCCAGGGATTGGAGGAGGTAAGAGGGGGGCTCTGGGAGAAAGGGAAGGAGGGGGGTGAAAGGAAGGGGAAAAGCAGTGAGGGAGCAAGGGGGTCCAGAGAGGGGTGGAAGGAGGGAGGGGACTGGGGTACCTATTAAGTTTGTATGAGTGGGGAAAAAAATAAACGTAGTCCCACTTTTCTGATAAGATCTACACTTTCTGAGATAGGTAGAAGTCCCAGGCTGGTGGTTGATAACCAGCACTGGGCTTATAAACTGTGTCCAGCCAGGACAATGTTTATTGCAGGTTGGACTGAAGGTGGTTTGACTATACATCCTGGAGAATTGGAAAGGGTTTTGGCAATGGTTAATTCTCCTAACTGCAAAGAATAGTTGTCTCAAGAAATCTATATTGGGGGCTTTGTCATAGTCTTGTGATATTATTCATTTTACCTATAAATACCCAAATTCTTGGTAAAATAGCTGTGTATTCATCAATTCTCTAAGAGGCACAGATAACATCTTTGTGCAAATATTCAGCTACTCTCACACTCATTCATTCATTGTATTGATCTTTAGCTTTATTTTGTCATGTAAAACTAACTTTACCTTGATTTCTAGGTATTTGCATCACCACAATTTTAATCAAAGTCTGCGTGCACACATTCATACTATTTTACTTAAACATCTGAGAGTATAATTCAAATGTTGCACACCTCTTTTACCCTAAATGCTGCAGTTAAGAAATGTCAGGAAACTGCCATTAACAAAATACTGTGCAACCCACAGACATTATTTAAATTTTTCCAGGTGTTCCATTGGTTCATTTTAATTTTTATAGTTTTTTTTTCTATTCTTTAGTAAAGAATTGTTTATATACCTTAAGTTTCACATCAGTTGTATGCATTCCAGCAAATGTACAGGAGTCCCCAGCTGGTCTGGGCAGATGATCCTCCCTGGGTTCTCCAAACAGAGGTGGTTCTAAAAGCTGGTGCCCAGAACTACTTTTAGTAGGTTTTATTCAGTTTCTTCCTCCCACCTGCCATAGCTTATGCCTGAAAGATAACAGTGTTTACTGCCCTTCTTCAAGCAGTTTATGACTTCTTTTCCCATAGTGGATATCAGATCTTTCTCTGGGTGATATGGTCTGAACATTTGTCTATTCCAAATTCCTATGTTGAGATCCTAACTCCAAGGGAGCTGTTACTAGGAGGGGAGACTTTTGGAAGGCGACTAAGTCAAGAAAGCAGAATTGCCACAAAGTCTCCTTATAAGAAGCCTCAGGAGCTGGCTTGTCCCTTCTACTATGTGAGGACAGGGCATAAAGGTACCTTCTGCAAACCGGGAAATGTCCTCCCTAGATCCTGAATCCCATGTCTTGACCTTGGGCTTCACAGTCTCCAGAACTGAGAAATACATTGCTCTGTTCGTTTATTTGTTTGTTTTTTCATATTGTGGTGTAACTTTATTTTATTTTGATTTATTTATTTTTATTTCCACTCATACAAATTTAACAGGTACACCGGTCCCCTCCCTCCAACCTCCCATCGCCCTGTGCCCCCCCTCCCCTCCCCCTCCCTCCTCATTCCCCAGTGCCTCCCCCTCCCATCCCCAGAGCATCCTTTAATGTGCATGTTAGACTCTCCTCTGGGTCCTCCTCTCCGATGAGGTACAAGTACCCAGTGGCATTTCCCAGAACTCTTTCCTATGTTCCCCTTAAGCATAGGAACACTACCGTGGCTGTCAATCCCTTGCCTGCAAGGATCTTAGTGCCTTTAGAAAATGCTAGACTTTGTGGGGTCAGTAATGTGTTGGACATTGCTGCAGGGCATGCAAAGTCCAGTTATGATTAGTTTGGCCCTAACTTGTGTGGAGTATCTTGCATATCATTGCTCCTCCCATCCTTGTGCTCTTACAATCTTACCGCCCCCTCTTCCGCAAATGTCCCTGAGCTTCAGGATGGGGAGAGATTAGGCTGGCCTAGTTCCAGGTGGTTGATATAGAGTCTCTGAAGTTCTGGATTATATTTTATTGATTTTTTTTCCAGTTTTGCTGCTCTGTTTATAAGCCAGTGATTCTACAGTATTTTATTTTAGCAACTGAGGCAGAATAGGACACTGGAGACTGCTGCTTCCTTCCTGGGTCTGACCACAAGGACCTTTCTGCAGCCTCCCATCCTCTTGTCTGTCTCTTCCGCTCTGGTGCTGTCCCCAGAGAGCTGCCTGACAGTGGTTGTGATGTTCCCTCATGTCTGTGGTCCCCAGGGTCCTAGCCTCTCACACATGCCCACATTGACCTTTAGGAATTTGCTACAATTTTTAAATCTGAATCCTTGTTATCTGCTTGTATAATGTCTGCCATCTCTGCATTTTTAGTTGTTAAGAATGAGAGAAGCATTTATTGTCCCTGTTCCTACCTTCTTGGCAGAAACTGAATGTCCCTTTTACTTTTTTTAAAGGATTTATGAAATTTAATTTTTTCTTTCTATGTCTTGAGAAAATATTTCAAAAGATATTGTTTCCTGACTTATTAATCATCTCTCTCTTGTCTCCCTGTGTCTCTTTCCCTTTCTCACTTCCATGAAATTGATTTCTTTCCTAGAAAATAAACAGTAGCACAATCATCTGAAAATGTAAAATGATTCCGTTTCTGACAAGTCATATTTAAAAGCTGGATATTGTGATACAATGATCAAGAAACTAAATTTGCAATTTGGAGTAAAATATAACTCAGGTTGTTCTCTGCGATTGTTTCTGAACCATGCTGGAATCCTGGCTTATCATTTTTCTGAGACTTGGAAGGAATCTGGCTGGATAAGAACTCACCTCTGGAAAGTGAAGGCATTGAAGGCTTTTGGCCAGATAATTTACTCTGAAAGTTATAGGAATCCTGCAAGTATTTTGAAGAGAAAATGCTGGTTACAAAGGGGGGGAAAAAGTCCTTCAGGACAAGGAATGTTTAAATTACGAAGTCATGCAAAAGAAACTTCCAGACATAGAACTGCTCTTGACATGATAATTAGCACCTCTGGGTTTTCCCCCGTCTGGGCGTGTCTTTTCCCTTTGCTGAGCATTGCATCTCTTCTTAAGGGCAGCTAGTTAGTCATAAACTTTTATTGAACATCGTTCATAATAGCCACTGTAGAGATCTGAAATAATGTCTAAGAAATAATTATTTTGACTAATTTGTTGGAAACATACACAGTTTCTTTTGCAAATCACTTTGTCTCACTTTAGATTTTCCAGTGACAAATTCACCTTTGTACCATGTCCCACAGTTTTTTTTTTTTTTTTTTAACTCTATCTTTGGGAGTAAGGTCAAAGCCACTATTTAATTGAACTTTTAGTCTCAATTAGGGCCATGTTACCTACTAGACCGCTATCACAGGCTCCAGACTCTGAGGCCTCCCCTTGACATCCAAAAGCTGCTTTGTACCATTTATTTCACTGAATTTAAGATGCCCTCAGTTATCTATACACACAGAAAAAAATCAGAAGAAACAAAAATATATCAACCTGTCCTTTTCTGAGACATCGTTTCTAAGATTCTAACCTTTAATACTTGTGTTTTTTTCTTCCTTTTGTTAGAGCATAGGGCACTAGGTTCCTGGGCAGGGTGTTTCCTCTACCATTGGGTGGGCCGTCTTTCCTGGCTAGCAGCCTCTCCCAATGAGGTTGTGCTCATTCCTGCTGGAGCCTATTTGCCTGTGAGTGGAAAGGGATTGATTTGTGTTATCTCTGCCCTCCTGCCTTCTCTCCATCACAGTACCAGCGTGAGAAGTGCCATCTATGCAAAGAAGATTTTCACTCTTGCTAGAATATTCAGCTCCAAATGCAAGTTTTGACTTACTGCTTAGGACACATGTAATTGACACCAGCTTCTGTGTAGGTTTCTAGACTTCCCAATTCTGAATATTTTGGTGGGGAAAGATCAAAAAAACTTTATTTATTTTGCGTGTGTGTGTGTGTGTACATGTGTGTGTGTCTGTCTGTCTGTCTGTGTGTTCTGATGGAGGACCAAGGGTGACTTCAGGAATCATCCTAGATTGTTTCTACCTCTTTTTTGCTTTGCTTTGGGATTTCCCAGGTACCACCAGGACCAGAGATGCAAGCCACCTCCATTTCTGCCTGGCATTTTAGGTGGGATCTGGGATCTGAACTCAGAACCTTCTGCTTGTGAAGCAGAGTCTTAATCCCTGAGCCAGCTTCTGTGTAGGTTTCTAGACTTCCCAATTCTGAATATTTTGGTGGGGAAAGATCAAAAAAACTGTTTACTCCTAACTGTTCAGTAGATAAACAAGATGCACATTTCCTACCTTTCCCTATGGGCCAACTAAGCTACTAATAGAGGGAACACACTCCTTCCTCAAAGGTGAGTCTTCTTAGGTGTGCTCAGGAGTTTGTCATACTGCCTAGCTAATCTTGGTAGATCCACCATGTCATAACATTGGGTTTGGCTTAGCATGCCTACGTGAAAAGACATTCAACAAAGAGGTTCTCTGATATTTGACTATTATCAGAAACCTGCAATTTTCTACCTGCAATCCATTTAGAAACATCAGAAGATAATAAGAACTGTAGACTTCAGTCACAGCAGTCTGCCATGATTTGTGTTGGAAAATGGATGTCCTACCTCTGTTTCCACCATCATGAAGTGGGTCTCACATTAAGCCTAGGTGTTGGGATTTTATCACACACACTGGTGATTCTGGTGGGGTTGGTCAGGATACTTTTGAGAATTGGACATAAGGGAAATGAAACAGTCCTTGGGCACACGGAGTTCTTCAGACCTTCACAACAGACTTGTCAATCATGGTGTTCAGAGGTAAGTAGGGATTTAGTACTGCACCCAAGTAGCACAATTACTGTGATGGTGTGTATTTAATGCTATTTCTATTTATCTGAAATCCCATGAAATTCTCTTGCCCCTGTGGTGTTTTGGCAAGAAATGGCGTGAAGATGTAGCAGGAAAAGTTGAAAACAAGTATGTTTTTATGCTATCAAAACAAGTATGTTCGTATGTTATCAGAGGTGGAACTAACAGATTATGGGGAATTATTATATGTAAACAACTCCTTAGCATTAATTGAGGGTAAATGATATTTCATCTTCTTTCCCCATCATTAATATATGCTTTAACATATGAATAGATATATGCATGTGGAGGTCTGAAGTTGACATCAGCAATCTTCTTCCATTGCTTTCCATCACTTGATCCCAGAGCTTTCCAATTGGTTCAGTTAGCTAACCAGCTTGCCTGGGGGACTCTTTCTCTTTCTCCTATTGCTAATACAGCAAGGGGTTGTCGTGCCTGCTAGGATTCTACATGGGTTTTTGGGTTTTAAACTTTCAGGGCAAGGACCATCTCCCGAGCCTGAAAGTCTACTCATAATACCACAACAGAAATAACATTTGTTTGTGAACTGCTGGATATGTTCATAGTTTGAGATAGGTCAAGACAGAGTTATTTATACATAGAAACCATAGCAAACCATGGAGTCTAGTATCTCCCTCCAAATCTATTCTTAGGTGCTTATTTCATCTCTTAAAATTGAAGTGATGCTACAATGCAGTGTGGAAACTATGAATGAGTTTCTAGCATCCCCCCTAAATATTCAGAGATATCCCTAAAAATGGATAAAAACACTTTTCTTCATATCCTATTTAGGGGGAACAAGGACCTCGAGGCTTTCCAGGGTCAAAAGGCACAATGGGCCATGGTCTTCCCGGTCAGAAGGTAAGTGTCTCAGGATCTCAGATATATGCTTAGTTAGGTTCAAGATCTCAATAACTAAACCTTAACCCTCAAAGAGCTCGCATGTGCCTTGTTTCTCCTTACAGCAGTCAGAAGTTACCTACCACAGCATCTGTATGCATTGGCTTCTCTACCTTCAAACAGTTTATTAAACCTCCTTTCCTTTAAGTATTCAAAGGCAGGCAATAAAGTATTAAATCCTTGTAGCACGCATGTAGGTTATGCCTGATAACTCCTAAATCTGGTCATTATTCAGCAGCTGAGTTTCCTGAGGGGAATAAGTAGATCAGGGCTGGCCAAGACCTCTTTACTCTGAGCTCCTGGTTCATCATCAATTGGGGTACCTGAGGAAAGGCAATGACTTTTTCTGCCTGTCACGTATTTGTGTTGACAAAGAACACCAAGTCTTGAGCAGACCCCAGTGGCAGATAAACCAAAATGTACCTTTTCTTAGTTTCTTGTCTGTAGCTTCAGTATTCACATTTTAAATTTATCTCTACCATATTATAAAGGGAGACCATGGAGAACAGGGCGACGTGGGAAAGAAAGGTGAAAAGGGAGAAATCGGAGAGCCCGGATCCCCAGGAAAACAGGCAAGCATGGTTTTTAAAGCCTCGCCATGTCCTTATGCCCTCCCTGGATCCAGCCTATATTGATTGATGTTCTTCTTCCACTAAGTAGGGGTTGCAAGGACCAAAGGGAGGCCTGGGACTTACAGTAAGTATTATTCTAGAGGGTAATTGAGAGGTTCGAGCTTGCAAAATTATCACATTCATGTTTCAGCCTTAGAAGTACAAATTCCTCAGATGCTGGATTCTTGTGTTTAAATGTTGGCGACTATTCTACTCACTATTCCAGTGATGACTTGGAAGCTTGAGGCAACTGAATTGGAATGAGAGGAGAAACCACAGCATGAGCTTTGCACGGGTCCCTGCTGCTTCTGGTAGAGACGATCGTGTTGCCATTGCTGACAACAAAGTTCGAAAGAACTCAAGTGACCAAGTGACTTTTTATTTCAGGTGTCTTTTCTTATTTCAGAATTTGCCTCAACTACAGCTCCTTTGGGAGCTACTCAAAAATATCAGTTATAAAATTGGAATTATGCTTCTGTATGGATTCAGTTATAAGAAGATTGTGAAATGTCTACAAACATTTTTCTAGTCTTCCACACAGCATTGAAAAAAAAAACTTGATTCTTTTATTACAATTTTTTACTTATGTTCCGTGTGTATGTGTGTGTGTGTGTGTGTGTGTGTGTGTGTGTGTGCATCAGAGGGCATTGTGTGTGTTAGCTGCTTCTACCTCCTATTTGCTTTGTTCTGAAGTTTCCCAAGCTTCTTCTTTAAGGACAGGAAGTATCGTTCACTGCCATTTCCACCTGACATTTTTACCTGGGATCTGAACACATGGTTACAGAAAAAAATAGTTATAAAATTTAATGTTAAAATATCCTTTTTCTCCAGAAAGAAGAAATTATCAAGCTTATTATTGAAATATGTGGTAAGATTTAATTATCAAGTATATGAAATACCCCTTTATAGTAAAATCCCCACTATGTGCAGTATTAGTGAGCTAATATGCTTACTTGGAAGATGTGTATTATATAGATATTGCATGTATTGGTGAGTTATTATAGAAGTATTGGTGAGCTATTATAGATGTATTGGTGAACGACTCTGCTCACTTTAAAGATGTGTATTGTATAGACATTATATGTATTGGTGAGCTATTATAAATGTATTGGTGAACTATTCTACTCGCTTGGAAGATGTGTAGTATATGGCCATTATATGTACTGGTGAGCTGTTATAGATGTATTGGTGGACTATTCTACTCACTTAGAAGATGTGTATTATACGGCCATTATATGTGTTGGTGAGCTGTTATAGATGTATTGGTGAGCTATTCTGCTCACTTGGAAGATGTGTAGTATATGGCCATTATATGTGTTGGTGACCTGTTATAGATGTATTGGTGAACTATTCTGCTCACTTGGAAGATGTGTATTATATAGCCATTATATGTATTGGTGAGCTATTATAAATGTATTGTGAGCTATTCTGCTCACTTGGAAGATGTGTAGTATATGGCCATTATATGTATTGGTGAGCTATTATAAATGTATTGGTGAGCTACTCTGCTCACTTGGAAGATGTGTAGTATATGGCCATTATATGTATTGGTGAGCTATTATAAATGTATTGGTGAGCTACTCTGCTCACTTGGAAGATGTGTAGTATATGGCCATTATATGTATTGGTGAGCTGTTATAGATATATTGGTGAGCTACTCTGCCCACTTGGAAGATGTATATTATGTTGCTGGCAGAGAAGTGCAAAAGTCATTTGAAAACTCAGTGGGAAACAGAGAGGAAGAAGTGACAGAGGGAGCGGGACCCCTGGCAGGAAAAAAGGAAATGATTTTCCAGGCTGTCTGGGGTACAGGGGGGCTTTGTAAGCACCACACTCATTTGTAGTCGGTAGCTTACCTGAGGTTCAGAAAAAAATTACCACGAAGGAAATTTGACTGTAAGAGCTCAGCTTCGATCTGAAGGCTAGCTGATGATGATATGTTTCCCCTAAGCCAGAAAGTCTTTCCAAATTGAGTTTCACACAGGACTTCTAGAGCTATATTCTCCCAAAGGCAGGAGTTCATTGTGCTTCACAACTAGATTTAAATTTTCTTAAGACAGAACACTTTAGACTTAAAATGAGATATCAGAGGGAGGAAATAAAGGAAAGAGATTAATGAGCCCAAGGCAAGAGAGTAATGGGATAAGGGTAAGACAGGCTTTGTGTTTCAAATGGACAGTGGCAGGAGCTTCATCATGTTTGTGCACAGAGGAATCCAGGATTCTTTGTCTTCTAAAAGACATCTGCATTTTAGAACCAGTCTGGCTCTGTCTGTGGAGATGGGACAATTTAGACACGACTTTAGGGTAATTGATTTTTTGGAGCTCTGGCTCTGATTGATTGCTTATTGACCTGTATTCTTTGGATCATTCTTGTCCAAAAGTTTGATAATACAGATGGACTGCCAGCCTGCTAGATAACATGGAAGCCACCATACTCATCCTTGTGGGTGACTGGGGGCATAAACTACAGTGGCTAGGCCCTAATCTGTCCCCCACATTTAATAATTTTCATCTTATCATTCTGTCCTCTTAGCATGCCAGTGCACAGGTCTCCAATTTCATATAAAGACATGGATGGAAGCTACAATATCAGCTATAATATCAAACACAAATGGTAGAATGATATGAACAAATTCAAGATAGCAGTAACCTATCTTAGCAGAATGTAATTAGAAAAGCATGTATGAGGCATGTTAATGTTAGAATTTCTTTAACATTGATTCATGTAAAATATTTTGTATTTTAATTTTAATAAACACACAGGTGTTTATTATCTGTAGTCCTCCCCCCACATGTGTTTTGAAAAATTAAAGTATGGACTCCAAAAAGGAATCAGATATCAGTACAGCAACTGGAAAACAAGATAATGGCTCAAGTCTTTTGCTCATGCACACTTTTTTGGATGTGGTGTTAATCTACAGCAGTTTTGGTTTTCACTCCTGCAATATTCCTATCTCAACATTCATGTTTTAGGTTGCGGGCCCAAATGCAAAGAGACTCCACTGGAACTGGTGTTTGTGATTGACAGTTCAGAAAGTGTAGGTCCAGAGAACTTCCAGATCATCCAAAATTTTGTGAAGACTTTGGCTGACCGGGTGGCCCTGGACCTTGCCACAGCTCGCATAGGCATAATCAACTATAGCCACAAGGTGGAGAAGGTGGCTGGCCTGAAGCAGTTCACTAGCAAGGATGACTTCAAGCTGGTGGTGGACAGCATGCAGTATCTGGGGGAAGGCACCTACACGGCCACCGCTCTTCAAGCAGCCAACGACATGTTCAAGGATGCCAGGCCAGGTGTAAAGAAGGTAGCCTTGGTGGTCACTGATGGACAGACAGATTCCCGAGATAAAAAGAAACTGGCAGATGTGGTGAAGGATGCCAATGACTCCAAAGTAGAGATATTTGTGATTGGAGTGGTAAAGAAAGATGATCCCAACTTTGAAATATTCCACAAAGAAATGAATCTCATTGCTACTGACCCAGAGCATGTGTATCAGTTTGATGACTTCTTCACCCTGCAAGGTATGACTGCATGCCCTCAAAGGAAAGGAATTTATGTTGTTCTTCCATCAACCACACCACTAGGTTGCCCTGCCCCAAAGTGAAAATCAGAAAGTCAAAGAGACTTAGGTCAATGTTAAATTGTAACTCACAAACTACAGAAAGTTAAAAAAATGAGTTCAATGCTGCTGAGTTGAAGGGTAGAGTCCTTCTTCATTCATGCGTAAAAAGTGTTGAGTTGCCTGTGGAGTTGCTTATCTGTAGTGTCCATGGTAAGTAGACAGGAATAAAGAGAAAGAATAATGCTTGAGATACTGTGCAGGTTGGTTAATGTTCAGAAAGTTGCCTAAGTAGAATAAGGAATGGAAGAAGCTAAAAGCAAAGCAAAAACCAATCTTAGACTCAACTGTAAGTAAAAACTGTTTGTTGATGATAGCATCACAGAAATCTAAGAGATGAAGAGCACAAGTAACTGAGAGTAGAGATCACGTTGTAGTTTCGGATCTTAGGAATTCCTAAAGGCAGCATAACTATGCCAATCTGATGGCATCGCTGTGCCACACTTACTCTTTCGTGCTAGCTGATATTTACTAATGGGGCAGCCTATTACAGTGACTCATCTTTACTTAAATTATGGTTAGTTTCATTTGACAATTAAATACGCCCCAGTTCTTTGGAAACTGATGAATCATTCTGGCAGGGCCCAGAACTGGCAAGCTTGTGAAGGACAAGTTATGCCTCATGTGGCTGACTGCAGGCTCCTTTTTCTCTACTCCTCCACCCTCAACCACTGGGAGCCCGGCTCGATGTGGCTGGGCACAGACCCACGCTGCCTCAGGACCTGCCTATGCCAAGTGCCACAGCCTCGAGTCCCAGGGTAGCTTCCCATGCTGGTGAAGCTTTCATTTTCTATTTCCTTCTTTCTCCGGCACTTTCTGACATGGAGCTCCTTTTCCTTAATGTTCTCCTGTATGACCAGTGTGGTTTATGTGATATATTCAGTCTCACTGGGCTGTTCATGAGCTAACTCATGAACTCATGGTCAGAAGTAGTTCATGTTTGAGGGAAAAAGTTAAATTTCAATAATGGAAGAGCTTTATCATCTTGAGAGAGTTTGCTATTTGTCACAGCTAGTGAGTAGTATATTTTTGGGCTAAATGAACTTTTATTTGTCCCAAACCAGAAGCAACTGCCTATTTAACACACAATGCCTGAGGCTTGCCCTTGTGCAGAATAATTCAGTTAACTGGTACTTTGGGTAAACAGGAATTTGAGTAACCCTTTAGTCTCTTGTGCTGTTATGCTTTTATTAAATCATTCATTATTAAATTTAATGAAGTGGTTTTAGATAATCTTTTACAGATAACATTAAAATATTTCTTAAATTAACTTACTCAACAGTTGATTTAAAATAATGGGAGATTGCTTATTTTAAGAAATGTGCTTATCTCTTTTGGTTTTAAGTAAATTGTTCAGCCTCCACTCCCTCATTTTTCTGCTTCTCTTTTGAAAAGACACTCTGAAGCAAAAGTTGTCTAAAAAAATTTGTGAGGATTTCGATTCCTATCTCATGCAAGTCTTTGGACCATCATATCTTCAGCCTCGATTTGGGACACTGGAGGAAGAGCTTAGTACACCTACTCCAGAACCTACAAGAGAAGTTTCCAGATTAGTAAGTAGCTATTTATCTACTCTTTGAGTTTAAATGATATAGTCTGTGTGTCTCACATCAAAGGCATTGTCCCCACCCTGCCTGGTCATGGTGTAGACCCTTAGGTCCTTTGCTCCAAATGTTACCTACCCCTTGCTCCTAGGATTCCAGTTCTGAAATAACTCTGGACTTGTAAACATTAATTTTGGATTTTGTATTTGATAATAATTTATTAAATGTTGTAAATGATATGCTGTATTCTTGTTACCACCATAGCTTAAATATGTGTAGTAGAATTTACCTCTTAGTGTGTTTTGCAAATTCTCCTTTGCCTGGATACGTCTCTCCATTGTTCATTTGTGCATCCATTCCCTTCTTTGTGTCCTCTCAAGTTTTTCCAGAGCCACCTTCCCACACTCCAACTCTTATTCTTGTCATTTGTGCTTCCTGTTTCTGTGCATAAATAAGATTTAGGCAAGGTCTATACAGCAAACGGAACAAGATAAGTGCTCTGTATTGGAGCTTCCCAGTGAAGCTACCTCCTGAGCAATGGAGACATTGACTGTTCTTGTAACAAACATCTGGGAACTGACTTAAGTCAACCAGATCATAGGGGAGCCTCCCATAGTTACTGGTGAGTGCTACAACTCTTTTTTTTTTTTTTTAACCAAGCTGCAACTAAAATATTAAAGCATCTACACTGGTTCTAGTGTGCATATGAATATCCTTTTGAAGCAGGCATACAGTCAAGTCATTACTCTTCAATTATGCCTGTGATGTTCTTTGACAAAAGCTTCATTTACATTAAGAGTCCTTATGAACAAGCACAACAATATTATTTTTTTTCAATTTTTTTATTTCCACTCGTACAAACTTAATAGGTACACCGGTCCTCTCCCTCCCTCCACCCCCCCACTCCTCTGTGTCCCCTTCCCCTCCCCTCTCCCTCCCCATCCCCCAGTGCCACCCCCTCCCATCCCCGGAGCATCCTTTAATGAGCATGCCAAACTCTTCTCTGGGTCCTCTTCTCCGATGATGCACAAGGACCCAGTGGCATTTCCCAGAACCCTTTCCCATGTTCCCCTTAAGCATAGGAACACTACTGTGGCTGTCAATCCCTTGCCGCCAAGGTTCTCAGTGCCTTTAGCCCATGCTAGACTTCGTGGGGTCAATAGTGTAAGTACAACAATATTCTAACAACAGGATCCAGCTAAGTGTGAGGATAGATCCCAAGAAATAGTGGGATCAGAGTCAGAGTCAGGCTTATTGAAGGATCAGGCCTGGGATACCATTGTTAAGGATACTGACTATAGAACTCACTTGTTTTCTATAATTTAATGATAAAGGGCAAAAAGTTCTCTAGAATACTTCTGTCACTTGAAATGCTGACTTGAAAATAGATCATTTCCATTAAGGTAACGGACAACTGCTGGATTATTTTGAAATTTACACATTACATGTGTAGCAGAGGTCAGCTTGCTCTTTGCATCAAGGGTCATATACTGAATGTTTTTCACTGGCAGGCTTTGTAGGTTCTGTTCTGATTATTTAGTTCTGTCTCTGAAGTGCAAAAGTAATCATGGACCATACTTAAATGAATAATCATGACTGTGTTCTGATAAAACTTATTTAGCAAAACGTGGGCTGGAGGTTAGTTCAGTGGTATCAGCACAACTACAAACCAAAACTTGTTACAAATGTAGATGGAGATTATGATTAGATCCAGAGAGTTTTCCTGAGTCTGTTCTATACAATAAATTTTAAAATAAATTATACAGAATAATGTATAGTCATAGGTGTCCTGTTGATTTTGTAATATAACATTGTCATCTACAAATAAGAACCCCATGGTTGATTACTAAAAATGTCCCACAAAAAAAGTCTCATGGTGCTTTAGGAAGATTAATACTTATAGCTTTCACCTCACGTGATTCATCTTTTAAGTATCTTTAAGACTATTACTTAGTTGGTCTAGTTGATATATGTGATCAATTTTCTAATAGATATCTAGACACCTTCATAAGTCTTCCTAAGAAAGAATAAGTTCAGGTTTCATCCAGCCAGCAGTATTTCAATTAAGTCATCCTTAGAATCACTGCATCACATCTTTTCACATTAGCAGCAATGAGTCCACATTGGTCATTTGGTGCTGGGCTATGTGAGGACTCATGGTCCTGCCTATGAGATATTCACGGTTTATCAGAAGCTAGATAAGTAGAAGATACTTTGACACTTTAAGAGTTATAACAACCAGTGGTTGACACTAGCATCTCTTGATAAAATGAGAAGGAAGACCTCAGAGACTAAAATATCCAACTAAGAAAGCGTGTGAACAATCTGGAGGCCTCTAAGTGTGACCTAGAAGCAACTGTGGATAAAGTAAGAATGGAATGAAAAGACTTTAGAGGTGAAATTGCCCAGCTCCAAATGTGCATAAACAACTTAGAACCTTCTAAGCATGCCCTAGAAGAGAATCTTCTCTCCAGTAGCAATAGGGCTCGAACACAGGAAATCAATCCCTAACTGTGATTATTAGGTTGGCTGAGTTACAATGTAAATTAAATTCTCAGCAGTTTGACATGCACACTAAAGGATGCTCCAGGAATGGAGGGGGAGGGGGCACTGGGAGAAAGGGAGGGAGGGGGGAAAGGTAAGGGAAAAGGGGGGAGAGAACAAGGGGATCCAGGTAGGGATGGAGGGAGGGAGGGGCATGGGATACCTATCAAGTTTGTATGGCTGGAAAAAATAAATAAAAAAATTAAATCCCCCCCCCCAAAAAAAAGAGTTATAACAACCAGGGACAAAACACAAGAAATAGTTCAATGAATTTAAGGGAAAAATGGGGAAAGTATCCTAGTCTGCTTGGAATAAGGGTAAAAATACTATGAACTGCCTAAATGCACACATTTCACTGTGTGGAAGACAGGGGCATCTGAATCTGGTGTTTGGTGAAGGTTCACTCCACGACTTCTAAACACCACTTTGGTGGTGTTTTCTCATGGGACTGAGAGAGCTCATCTCTCTTACGTCTCTTATAAAAACTTTGATCTCATTCACAAGAAAACTTCCCACTAAAAACAATTATCTCCTAAATCTGCTGCTTGAAAATACCACTGCATTAGGGATTCAATTTTCAATATGTGAACTTTGGAGGAACAGAGGCATTTAAGCCCAGCAAAGAAGGCTTCCGAGAGGAAAAACTGATCTAATGACAGAAGGTTACTAAGACTTTCTCAAGGGAAGAGTAGAGGGAAAGGTGTGTTCATCACAGGAGTCACGTGGAAAGGGTGGGAAGAAGGGAGGATTCCAAAGTTTATGTACCATGTTTCAAGAAAAGGTGAAAAGGTTAATCTAGAAATAGCCTAGTGTGTGTGTGTGTGTGTGTGTGTGTGTGTGTGTGTGTGTGTGTGTGTGTGGTGAAATTTAAAGCTGGATAGGTACTTTGAGGATTATTAAAGTTGGCTTCCTGTGTCAGGTCACAGAGCCTGGAGTCAGCAAAGGAGTTGGTAAAGCAAGATCACAGAAGGAATACCACTTGTTATAGTATGAAAGCTAGGAGGAGGAGAGTTGACTACAGCACAGGCTGGACTATGAGATAGAGTGTTATAGGTGAGAGATTATACAGTTCTAAATAAATTCAGGCAGAGGCAGTAGAAATAAAAAGGAAGGGGCAAATTGGAAAGCCTTTTCTAGGGTGGAATTAGTGAGATTTAGTGACTAAGTGAAATGGAGTTTAGGGAGGGAACTGGTTTTGGGTGAAACCACTGGGATTATAGATTAGAGATCAACTAGATTGAAACATCTTATACTGTCACCATGCATATATGTGATTGTGCCTATAGGAAGCAGGGTAGTGTGTGTGTGTACACATGCATGTAGAAACCAGAGGTTTATATTAAGGAAAAGGAACTTAAGTATCTTCTTCTATTGTTCTTCGCACAGAACCTGACACTCATTGATTGGCCAGACTGGCTGATCAGGGAGCTCGGCATGCTCCTAAAGACTCTGGCTCTCCTCCCTCCTTTATTAGGGTTGCAGACATACTTGACCACACCTAGCTTTTTTATGTGGGCACTAGGGATACAAATCAGAACCTATGTTTGCTCTTCAGGTACATTGCTGATGGAACCATCCTCCCTACCCTAGGAAGAGGTTTTTTTTTTTTAAGGAAAAGAAATGAGCTTGTATGTACTGTCTAAAGTGTCTTAGGGATATCTCTGAGCAAACCTGATAAAAATGAGGAGCAAGAATTCTGACATTAACAGGCTGTGACAGGTGAAGCACTGGAAAGAGAAGGCATAAAAAGAATACAACCAAAATAGTTTGAGTTGGTAAAACCAGCTGCCACATGAAGGGAAACTGGGAGTTAGCCAAGTCTCTGTAGGAGGACTTTGACAGAGATAGTGGGAGCTGGAAAAGAACTTGTACTTCTCAGAAAGCTCTAGCCAATAGGGTTCCTCACTTTTGTTCTCTTTGCAGAAATACCAAGGGAATACTGAATTTTAAACAATAAGCTTCCAATAGATATTTTGTGTAAACGTAAACATGCAGTTATGTTCACATTTAAATCTTTGAAATATCTGAAAAATCTTAGTGATTTAAAGATGGATGTGTTGGGGGCTGCAGAGGTGGCTCAGGGGTTAAGCCTCTGCCTTGCAGGCGGAAGGTCCTGAGTTCAGATCCTAGACCCCACATATAGATGCCGGGCGGAAGTGGGGCGGCCTGCGTTTCTGGTCCTGGTAGGGTGGAGCCTGTGAATCCCGGGGCAGAGTAAACAAGGAGGAGGTGGAAGTGGTCCATGGTGGTTCCTGAATTCGCCTGTGGTTCTGCACACACACATACATACACACACATACATACGCACATGCACACACACGCGCATACATGCACAATTGAATAAATAAAAATAAAAAATTAAAAAAAGAAACTTTAAAATGGATGTGCATGCGTAGATCTAGAAATGTTATTATGATTAAGTGTATACACATGCACAGAAATATAGGTGAATACAGTTATAAATTCATATTTCTGCAAATGAGCATAATATCTTTAATATGCATAATGACAGTATCAGCATCTAAAATAAACTTTCACATTCTCAGATTGTTCCCAAGTCTATTCCAGGCATATTGCAAAGCATGGAAATATTTTCAGAAGTTCTCTCATCTATTCTTCTTTCTATATTGTTCCCTTTATTACTTCCTTCACACAACCAGTTCTCTTTCTTTTTTTCTTCTTCCTACAAAATTTTTTTCAGAGAGAAAACTCTGGTGTTATTTAATTTATGTTAGTGTAAAATCTCAATTGGTGGTGTCTACCTCAAAGAGGGTCGTCTAGTGTCTTAAACATTACTTCCAAGTATGGAAAGAGACGCGATCCTTATTTGAATATGCTCTGGATATCTGAGTACAGATATGCTGGGAACTATAGAAAGCAAAATAATGTCCTGGATCCTTGTTGAACAGTCTAAAGAATCTATTTATGTGCATCTGTTCTACTTTATTCCACTCCTCAGCATGATTTATACTTTCTTCTGGAATTTATTACATTCATATTATCAATAATTGTGTATCTATGTATCTTAACTTTCTTAATAAATTTAAATTCTTTGAGGACATGATACATGTCTAATTAAACTTTGTGCCCTTTGCATAACTTAAGCTTTTGTTTTGCTTTTTATGCAGTAGATATTCAATGTATGCTTACAGACCAAATAAGTGCTATACCAGTAGAACATGAAAGAGAAATCTGAAGATTCTCTTTAATGAAAAATTACAAATTATACTGCTAAAATATTATATGCATAAAAATATTTATATTCTATGGGATTAATAGTGCTAATATTTCATATTCATTCTTTCTGATTTGGTCAGCTGAGTTGATATTTTCATGTACTAATAAGAGCAAGACAGTGTATTTATCAGGCTAGCTGGTTATTATATCCAATAGTGGTCCATTATGCCTACAAGCATCTTGATTTCTTAGCTTGTCTAAATGAATTATAACACATAATGTCAATACATGAGTGTTTATTCATTTGAGTTGGTTTCTTAGAAAATACTTTAGTTTTATTTTTCCTCTTGAAGAAGTAGAAAGGAATGAAACCTCACCGACTCTTTCAAAAAGCTCCTTTTTTGACATGGAAAAGGAGTCAAGGCAGGATTCTGGGGATCAGCATGCCCTGACTTCTACCGTTTCAGTTGGCAGATGGGGCCCCGGCTCTGTTTGAGTCTCTAGCAAATAAATCAATATAGTCAGGTAAAAAAACTGATTTTTTTTTTTTTTTTTTTTTTTTGCATTGTGAAATCTTCTTTCCTGACTGCAAGTAACTTAGATATCTGGCAGCGAGACTTCTTCCTCCCTGTAGGAAGGAGGCTGTGGGGCTCCTGCACAGAGCTGCTTCATAGCAACCGGATGACTGACATGGCCAAGCTAGCGTGGGATGGGCCCCTGGGGTAGCTCTGCCACCAGTTGGAGGAGGTGTAATGAGAAAAATGGTGAGTGGAGGGAGGGGAAGAAGGAGTGGGTGCTCAGAGCTTCCTCTTCCTGATATCATTGTGATATCTTCTTGCCAGGCTTACGTCAGTCTTCCATGCAGGCTCCTCCATGCTAAGTGCATTCCAGAACATTAGCACAGTGCTGATTTCTGCTGTCCTTTTGGAAATGGATGAGCTCTGGGCGTGTTCCTCCTTAGCTTGTGAGACCATGTTGGAGAGCTGGGTGCCCCAATGAGACCATTTTCCTGCCCTTAATTTCCATTTTAGTCAAATGATTCCTCCATTTCACTTGTACTGAGCTCACTCATTCTCACTCCATCTCAAGATTGACCTCACCAAAATCATCTCTGAACCAGGCTCCTCTGGGAATTCTTGTTGCTTGCTTGCCTGCTTGTTTGTTTGTTTGTTTGTTCGCTTGTTTGTTTGTTTGTTGAGATGGGGCCTTATTCTCTACCCTGTGCTGAATCGGTCTCAAACTCATAGATGCTTTCCTGCTTCCTCCTCCTGTGTGTTCTGTCCCCATGCCTGACTTCCTCTGGGAAATTTCAAAAGAACTGGAACCATGAATAGGATCCGTATTTGATACTGAAATTGAATGTATCCCTTTGTCCCAGAATCTGACCATGGACTTTGTCCTCAATTGGATGGGACATATTTTTTTCCTCCATCTGTAGTCTTTGGGATGTTTCCTCCTGTTTGATTCAAGATTTAGACTCATCATCTCTTTTGTGGCATCCTCACCAGTGTCTTTCCAAGGCTCAGTAAATACGCTTCCTGTTGTGCAGAATATGGTTAGAGCAGTCCTGAACATTTGTTAAGCAATGTCATGAAGTAAGTAAGTAAGTATTAGACTACTGAACTGCATTGCTGTATGCACCCCACCCTGGGAAGCCTCAGTGAGTCTGGGGAAGGGCAGACCAAGCCCAAAACATCATTCTGGTAATCTTGAAATGCAACTAGAAAGAAGAGTTACCAGCTGGGCTATTCCAACAAGGAAGACTCCAAAGAAGCCAGCCAGACAGCTTGAAGGTGCTGGCAGGAGCAGAATCCTCACATATAAACAGGAAAATGCTGTTTGAGCATAAGAACATTAGCATTCATGTAGAGCAGAGGTTATCTTGGGTTTGAACACCTTGTGTGTAATAGATGTAAGATTCTAAATGGTGGATTATGAGGAAAATTTTGGAATCCAAGCCCAGAATCTAAGACTTTTTGGAATTGGATGTGATCTTAGGGGCATCTTTCCTTAGCTCATGCATTCCAGTTGGAGAACAGGGTACTGCATAGAGACCACTTTCCTCCCCTTGAGGATCAGCTCAATGGCTGGAAGGGAATGGTGACAACACAGTTGCTCATCTAGCTGCACAGAACAGTCCTGACCCCAGGTGTCAGCCCCCACCCCTTCCCTGACATCTCCCAGGCATCTATCTGTTACAAGTTCCTGCTGGGCGCTGGACGCTTCACTCAGTCATGTGGCAGAAGCAGAAATAGACAAGCCTTGCAGGCAAGCTGGTGATTTGGGGTTTAAGACTTATGAAAAGGGACAAAGTACACAACCAATACTTGTGTGTTCACCAGGAATAACCAGTAGAGTGTTTTATTTGCTCACTCACTATCGCAGCAAAGTCAGATTCCCAAGCTGGTGTCCCTCCAGAGCTCATTTTGCTCTTCTCTCACTACTAGCATGAATTTAGTGTTCATTTTTCTAGTTAAATTTGCATCATTTAAGTCGTCTTAGAATTGGAAGTTTGTTGATCTTAGTGTATTTTGCTTTTAAAATGATGACATTAAAGCCTAGAGGGGTTAGATACCCCAACTGCCCAGCAATACTTTGGAGAGTAGCAACAAGACAAAGGGTAAGTGAATAGATGGGGAGGCTTACAGTAGAGTTTCTGGTACTGTCCCTTTGCTGAGGATCTAGGTTCTGATCTAGGGACTCCAATAATTAACTCTGTCCTTTTTTTATAGAGAAGGGGTCAGAGGATAACTTATAAAAATTTGTGTCCTGCTTTTAGGCAAATGAGGAAGGGAAGAGTGCTTTTCCTGGATTTACTTCCTTTTTAAATTTACTTCTTATTGAGCTAAAAATAATATGTCAAAATGGCATCCTTGGAGTAGTGAAGATTAAACTTTGTATGATTTGGGTTAAGCATAGGAAAGTCCTAAGGTGCTGTATGTAGATCAACCCAAAGAGGGCAATCATTACTGACTATGTTGCTGGAAGTTTTGCATGTGGTAACTTTCCTGAACTTTAATAGCATTGCTGGACCACAAGAACCAGTTTTGTGCCTCCAGTTTGGCCACTTGTCCCTATTAAGTTAACAAGAATTCAAATGACGGTACAAAACAGAGAAAGAAAATTTATTTGATGTGACCATAATAGGGAGAGAGTCCATCTCCCTACAAAGCCCAACTGGAAAGAGACAAGCTTAGATAAAAAAGCAGGAGCTATATATAACAGCATTATGCATGACTGGGTGAAACTTCTTTTGAGGAACAAACTCCCCCTCTAGCTGGCACCAGTTCTTCTGGTGCATCCAGCCAGAAATTCATGGGAGAGTGTCAGATCTCAAAATTGTGGGCAAAGGTAAGGTGTCATTTCCCTACTTTCCGTTTTGCTGTCTATTTATAGCAAAAGGAAAATGACAGGTCATGAGGGGGCAAGCAGTGGAAGATGAGGTAACAATGGGTAGGGAAGACATGGTGTCATGGCGCCCCAGGTCAGCTGGAGGATAGTTTACTGGTCAAATTGGTCACCATCTGCTTCGTCAGTCGTAATAGATAGAGAATGATAATTACTTAGTGAAGTGTGCAAATTTGTGGAAACACATTTGAAGGGGAATTTGTCTCAAGTCTTAAACATATTTAGCCTAACAATGAGCCATGAAGTTTATAATAGGAAAAAATACCAAGAAAATTCTATAATGAAAGTAGTGTTGCAGTGAAATATCTTCCATGGTTTTACTAAAATTAAGTAAAAGGAGGAAAACCAACTAGCATATAGCATAAGAAACCAAATGAAGCGTATTCTTTTTTTTTTGGTGGAGTTCTGTGCATTGAATCCAGAGCTTTATGATGCTGAGGATGTATTTACCAAGTAAGTTATGTATTACTTTCTAGACCTTCAGGTCAGTTTTTCCTTGTTTTTTTTTAAATATGGCTAGGAAGTAGAAAAATTATGTAAACAATAATTATCTAGAATGTGAAATCACTTCTGATTTCTATTTCATGTTTTTGTCTGTCCGTGGTTTCGAAAATTCCTTTCAATAAGCATGTTTGCTTTTATTAGAAGGAAGAAAATTATAAAAATGGCCAATCACAATAATTACCCATTTGTTTAAATAGTCTGCAACTTTATTGAGCCAGAAAGTAGATGAGATTATTTTCATTTATAAAAATAGTTAATTGTGTTTATTCTGGAATGTAGTGTACTGTTACAGTTGTCCACATTCCCAAATGATTATGTGATTTAGAGTAAAAATGAGCATTCTAAATTTAGATTAGAAGACAGTTCCTTAGGAACTTGAGTGGGTAAAGATTGTAAGGCAGAGTTAACTCCTTCAAGCAAACTTGACTGCCCAGAGCAAAGGGACGTTCTCACCTTAGAAATGGACTGTCTAAGTCACAGTAGTGTTCCTAAACTTAAGGGGAATGCAAGAAAGGGTTCTGGGAAATGCCCCTGGGTCTTTGCACCTCATTGGAGAGGAGGACACAGAGGAGAGTTTGGCATGCACATTAAAGGATGCTCCGGGGATGGGGGGGCACTGGGGGATGGAGAGGGAGGGGAAAGGGTAGGGGGGAGTAGGGGGTTAGGGGGAGGTGGAGGGAGTGAGGAGACTGGTGTACCTGTTAAGTTTGTATGAGCGGAAATAATAACAGTAAAAAAGAAGAAATGGGCTGTCTAAAGTGCAAAGTGCTGTCAGTTGATTTTTGCTTTAGAAAGACAAGAACAACAGTATTTCTCACCAGAAACAGGCCTTTCTCATCCTGCAGTGGAGAATGAGGACTGGGCCAACTTGCCTCCAGCCTTCGGATTCTCTAGTTCTACAACTGTAGCCAAGTTGATATCCAAATTGTCCTGTGCAAGAAGGACCTCAAGTGATGGATGCGGTTTTACCTGCATTTCTACCCAAGGATGTGATTTGAAGCCAGTGAAGTTACTATTGCATTTGAATACCTTCTGTACAGGGCTCATGCACAATCCCAATGGATGTACTCACTCTGACTTACCTTGTAGTACTTTAATACCAAGTAATAGAGTTAATCTGTTCTTCCCCAATGGTGCCTGTGTGCACATATGCATGTGCATTGAGGAATCAAATGCTGTAGAATAACAGATGTCAGATGCAGGTAAAGACAGCTGGCTCTGGTCACAACATGCCCAGAACCTTGGCAAGCAAACATCAGAAACCGCATTAGCTAGTTTGTGGATTTGTTTACTGAGATAAACAAACAGCAAAGAGCAAAGGAGATAGTCTTTCAAAGATGAATAATCTTTTCAGGCCAGACTTGAGATGAGTAACCAACTCTTCTCTATGTAACTGAGCTCTAAGAAAAAAATAAAAGGAAAACCCCAGGATTATTCCATTAAAAACTTGCCTGTCTCTGGATCACATGGTCAAGAAAACCAAGAGCTTTGTGTGATCAGGGCAAAACACCTCCCTTGTTGCTACATATCATAAATCTGGATGAAACTTAGAAGCTTAGTTGAAAGTTTTGCTTTTGACATTATAATCTTCTGGTTGTAGATATCAGACATTTCTCAGAACTTCTGAGAAGCTAAGTGCCCCTCAGTATTTGGCATTAGCTGGACTCTGGGGGTAGGAAGGGCAGGCCAAGGCCTTCTTAGACAGAGCAAGCAATCAGGTAAGGTGACAAGTGGCAGCAGCTGCTGTGTTGGTTTCAGATATCACTGCCTTGATCATCCAGTTTCAATCTCAATGCTCTGTGTTTCTGGGAGATAGTGTAGAATGTATTGCTAGGATCTTTCATGCTGAAAATAGAGAAGAAAGAGCACAAACAGCTAAATTAATGGTTATAAGCAATGACTCAGAGAAGAATAGAGACCATCTTCCAGACTTGGGTCTTCTACGTGGCATATTAGGCTCTCCCTAAAAGGTCTCAACACAAAAACATCTGTACCTAGATGTGGGCGAACGTGTACACATCGACACCCCAAGAGCTGTGGGAACCTTCACCTCTAGCAATTCATACCTGGGACATTGTTTTGTGAAATTTTTACATGAAATAGCCATTATTGGGAATTTAGGGACACAAGTCAATGAAGAACTTTTCTTAATGTTCCGAAAAGCCAACTAACTAGCTTTGTGGGCTTGACAATATGAGAAGGAAATAGAATGTTCTTTTTTCTTTTTCTATCCTTCCTGTGCATGTGCACATATATGTAAATGTGTGGTATTTCTCTCTCTCTCTCTTTCTATATAGTCCAGTGGTCCTGAAGGGCAGAATGAAGAGAACCAACCTTCCCTTGTGACTGGAGCTGATGACACGGTTGTGGCTACCTCACTTGAGGCCTCCAGCACTCTTGGGCCATTGCTCAACAATCCTAAGGGGATGCAAACCAGAACTCCAAGTCCCAGGTTGAGTTTACAGGCGGAATATATGGTGCACAAAGGTAAGAGATACTGATCAAGCAGCTGCTTTATCTACAATGTGAGGAAGGCACAGGAAAAATGGTCTCTAAAATTTCCTTCACAGAGAAATGCAATGACTCTCAATAGTGAAGACAAAAGGTAGTTCTCAGGTCATTTAGAATCTGAGAACTGATTGGCTGTGAAATAGATTTGGTTACAAAAATTTTAATGCTCTTATTAATATTTCAGCTTGAAGGCTTTGGAGATGATTATTTTCTTATTTGCCACAATCCCTACTACTCTGTATTGCCGTACCTATGAAAGTCTTTGTCCCTTGTACATATGAAAAAGAAAGGAAAAAAATCCAAAATTGAATTTGGGTTTCACAATATATTTCGTGTGGAGTAAGTAGAGGAAATCCATCATTATGTATATTTTTATAATATATGCAAAAGTGGCATGAGAATAAAAGTTCCCAGAAAGAAGCTGCACTGAATACTTAGGCTGACCAACTGATTAGAATCTTATAACTTCTGGAGAAACTGAAATGTTGCAGGTTCAGAGCCTAATTACAATTTATCTTGGGATGTCTTTATATCCCTTTTAATAGCCATTCCTTGTCCTTCCTCTGTGTCTGTTCTAACATCACATGTCTATCAGATAAAACTTTTTGAAAGTATTAACCTAGCAGACCACGAGCCAAAAGAAGTTCTCCCCCCCTTTGCTGTGATCTTCCCATGTACTGTTTCCACCAATGTATTTGAACATTGTCTTGGTTTATGATTTCTTTTGTTCTGTAATGATAAAACCCCAAGAAACTATTGTCACAGTGGAACATATGGAATCTGGGGCAACCTGAATCTGTGTCCCCCAGGCCACACATGCATATTTGGCTCCAGAATAAATGGAGGGGAGAGACGTGATTCTTCTGTTTATAGACGACATCCGTATCCAGTGGAGACTTGATCAGCTTGATTCGACTTGAAAATGTCTTGCACATTAGACATCATTTAGTTTTGGTTCTAAGAATAAAGGTTGTTGAAAACAGTCTTTCTCCATGTGGTCTAAGGTGTTTTAACAAGAGAGGTAGATTTAGAGTTTAGTTTCAAGAAATATATCAAGATGTACTCAAGTCTGAGGAAATGGCAAAGATGATGAAGAAATGACCGATTTTGTTTAGAGAAATGAAGTTTTTGTCACATAATCCCCCCCCCAGGACACAAGTTGCAGGCAGGAGCTTCTATTTGCTTGTTTATTTTGTTCCTTTTATTGTTTGTCTTTTCTTTCTTTGGAATCACTTCCTTAGGTAGAAAATAGGCATCAAAGCAGAAAACTTTCCAAGTTTCATCTAAATATGAATGGCTTCTTCAAGTAGAACACGTGAATTGATGGTATGGAGTGTTGAAAAGGATTCAACAAATGGGAGGCTCTAATGAAATCAGTAGGGCTTTATCGTTATGGCTATTTGACAGTGAGTGTATTCCTGAACTTTGTTGCAGACTGACTTGACAGGGTCATATCATATTTTTTTTAATGTCCTGCAGCAGTCGTCCTTTAAAAAGAGATCTGAGACATCAAGGAGCTCTCCTTGGGGTAGGAGATTTAAAGAGCCCCCCCTTTTTTTTCCAGAGGTGCAGTGTGACTAGCCTGTGCTTTCTGCAAAGAAGCTGGAAGGGACTGAATGGAGAAGGGTGAAATCATTTTCATTCAGATTAGTTTCGGTTGTTTACACAAATATTTGAGACAAGGTCTCACTTATGGGACCTAGGTTGGTATCTGCATTGTGCTCCTTCTGTCTGAGCCTCCTGAGTGCTGTGATTACAAGTTAATTTGATTTCAAATTAAATCCAAAGTTAAAGCTAAAAGTCTATTGACAGGCACGATAGTTCATGACTGTATTCCCAGCAGTTAGGAAGCAGAAGTTGAAGCATCACAAGTTTGAAGCTAGCCTGGGCTATATACAATGGCACATTGTAGGCGGGGAGGGAGGGAAGGAGGGAGGGAAGAAGGGAGGGAGGGAGGGAAGAAGGAAGGAAGGGAGAGAGGGAGGGAGGAAGGGAGGGAGGAAGGAAGGAAGGAGGGAAAGACGGAGGAAGGGAGGGAGGGAAAGATATAAAGAAAGAAAGGAAGAAAGAAAAAAGGTAAAGAGAGAAAGAAGAAAAAGAATGAAAGCAAGAGAAAGGGGGAGGTAGAGAGGAAGGGAGAAAAAAAGGAGAGAAGGAAGGAAGACAGAGAAATTTCTGTTTTTTCTACTCAAAAGCATTTATTAATTTCACTTAAGCGTTCTTGAAAGTGTACATTTAATGGGGTTTCACAAAGACCAAAGACTTATTTACGAAGGAATGACTATCCAGTCATAGAGTTTCAGGTTATGGGCAGAATAATTTGAGTATTACAGAACTCTTTTTCCAATATTAAAACCATGTGTTCATAATTGGCGTGTAGAAGAAGAAATGTATATATTACTTCATAAAGCTGTTGTTTTCCAATTTGAAGTCTTCAGTAACAGAAAAACCTCTAGTAACACAAGCTTTCTCTCCCTAGATCCTAGATGCTTGGAAACCTTGAAGCCTGGGAACTGCGGCGACTATGTGATCCGCTGGTATTACGACAAGCAAGTCAACTCCTGTG
The DNA here is from genome assembly GCA_023101885.1 of Typhlomys cinereus. Taxonomy (NCBI): domain Eukaryota; kingdom Metazoa; phylum Chordata; class Mammalia; order Rodentia; family Platacanthomyidae; genus Typhlomys; species Typhlomys cinereus. Next base: position 2,745,483 of record JALPQD010000214.1, read on the forward strand.
CCCGCTTCTGGTTCAGTGGCTGCAATGGCTCAGGAAATAGATTCAACAGTGAAAAGGAATGTCAAGAAATCTGCGTTGAAGGATGAGCAAATAAATTAACCTGTCCCATGGAAAGTTTTGAAAAAGCTCAGTATAAATAACATACCATATATGAATATTTACTAAGTATTGGCAACTCACAAATGAACTAGAATCATTACAACCACCACTGATGGATATAGGACTTAATAATGGAGTATACAGGCAATAAAGCTAGGACTCTTTTGCTTGCAGTAGCTTGCCAACCTGTCACCCAACTGAAAAGTGGTAGAACTGGAGATCTGGACTCAACTCTGTGGTTTCCATCTGCTTCCCAAATTGAAGGATGACCCTGGTCCAATTAACTTCTATTGCATGCATAACTTTGTATCAAGCCCCACCCATGCCTATCCCACTGCAACACACCTGTCAGCGCAGGGGTGGTGGTGGGAAAGGGCTTAGGTGTGAAAATCAGAAGTAGGGAGAATATGCTTAAGTGCAAGTGCTGGGTTAGGAGTGGAAATGATAGTGTAGTTAAGATTTTTGCCACACTTGTCCTAAGAGGATTAGTGGAAAAAGCCAATTCAAATTCAATTTATTTAATTGTATTACAGACTAACACCTCCTACTTCTCCTGTATTTTTTGGGGAAAAAAACTTCATTTATTGCTTAAACTATGTATTGAAATACTACCACTATTCTACTTTCCTTAAAAATGAATGGAACTTTCAATTTCATGGAAAACCAGTAAGAATTGTGTCTGTCATTTCGTAACAGTTTTGTGACCTCAAATGCCCGAAGATCACTAGTTCTGAGCTGAGATAGCATTTTTATAGATCATCTACAATGCATTTGCTCCTTGTAACTCTCAAGGTCAGGCTTGTAACTTTTATACAGGTCAGATAACACCAATAAGCTCAAGGAAAACAAAATGGAAGAACAGCTGTCTCAGCAAAACTAATGTTGTAATTTTTGTGTTGTCACTAAAATTTTATCTGTATGCTTCATTATGAAAGAACAGATACAATGCATATGTCAATGTAAAGACAGGACTTGACAAGCATGGTGAAGATGTCAGTGAGAGAATGAACCAAGCAGTACCACTTTTATAGACCTTTCTTTGTGTCCTTCAACAACCCTTTTTATGCCAGGGATATCTTACTTTAAACTTGGTGTCATTGGCTTTTATGTGTAAAACTAAACATGCCTCCTGAATATTTTATAGCTTTGTAAAAAAAGATTGCCACACTCTAGTCTTCTGCAACTAACTATTTTCATTCAACATTATAATTAACTCATGGTTTATCATCTATAATGAATTTATAATTCAGACATTGTACACTTAGAAAGCTTGTGCCAAAATAGGTACTGCTCTGTGATTTGCTAATTATGTTCTTCTTATTCTAGTGCATATATTCATAATCATGTCATACTTGTACAATATTTATGTGAATATGCAACAATACATTTAATCATTGCTTTGATTATGATCAATTGAGTAATTTCTATTTCATATTTTTCATCATCCCCCAGCATCACTAAGAATATTTATATAGTTCTTTCTATGGATGTAAAGATATCAGTTTTTCTAGGATTATACCAAAAGCGGAATTACTGATATGCAATACTCAAAACTAATATATCTCATACCAATTTTTTCTTCTCAGTAAACTAATTTATTATAAGTTCCCTCCAGTTGTGTACAGAGTCGCTATTGCTTGATGTTCTTGTCAAGACTCAGTTGTTACCAGACTTGGTAATTTTGCTGTGATGAGTGCAAAATGGTATTTTGTTTGTATATAAATTCTCTGATGATTTCTTTCCATGACTATCTGTCTTTGATGTTGCTTCTGTGAAATGCCTGTTTATAACTGTGGAAGATTTTATATTAGATTGCTTTGTTTCTTTATTGAGTTCTTAAAATCCTTATATATTATGAGCTCAATATTTTGCTCAGTGTTCGTGTCACTTGATTTGTATTGTGTTCTTTTAGCTTGACCTTCCTCTCTTCTTTCTTTCTTTCCTTCTCCTTTGTATTAACTTTAGTGCCATCAGATTTACTCATCTGAATTTAGGCTGTCCAGCTCTCTGATGATTTCTAGGCAGTTTAAAAAAAAATCTTTTCTTTTTGCTTAATCTTTAGTTATCCTTGACATGAAGATAATAGCTCTACCATAATTTTTTTTGTATGTATGTGGTTGTGAAATGAAGGGCTTTGAGTATTATTTTTTGAAAGTCCATCAATGCATTAAGAAGTGTGTATTAGTCACCATATGTCATTGGAAAATTTGAAGGATCTCAGAATGTCTAGGGCGCAATTTTGACAAGAATAGAAACATTTACATTCCCTTCTTAAGCTTTTTATATCCTCCCTCAGAAAGTCGACACAAACGTTACGTTGACTTGAATATCTTTTCCTTTGTCTGAAGCATCCTTTTTCTGCTTCCCTAAATCCTTATGCTCCATGGACAACCTGAAAGTCTCCATGACACCTTCTCCATCCACCCTCAGCGCCGAGGACCTAAGGCCCGGAATCTGTCTCCATTTTGCACAGTGCCCACAGACTGGGCTGCTTTGCACTCGGTAGAGGATGTCTACCTTGATTTTCTTTTGCTACTGTTATGAATGACCATAGATCTGGTGGACTAAACGACAAAAATGTGTCGTCATATGGGCCCATAAGTTGGAAGTCTGATGAGAGTCTCTAGACTAAACTCAGTATGTCTGATGTCTGGGCTGTGTTTTTTCTAGAAGACTCCCAGGGAAAAATCGTTTTCCTAGACAGAGACTCCATTTCCTCAGCTCTAAGGCATTTATGTCACTTAGATTCCTTGTGACCCACCCCTGTATATGTGTGCATGTGTTCGTGTGTGTGTGTGTGTGTGTGTGTGTGTGTGTGTGTGTGTATGTGTATGTTCCCCTCGATTGTTTGGGCCTTGTATTCATCACAAAATGTGAGACTAAGGCAGATGTTTAACTATCCGTGCTCTTTTCCCCACAAATGTATAATTCAGTATATTCAGCGAATAGCAATGCAAACTTTCCCCCTCCTTATGGTATCTTTAAGTGAAATGTCACAAAAAATAAGATACTTCAGAATAGCCCAGAAACGTGTGTGGTTATTAAAACTAACCCTTATTATGCGTATTGATTTGTGACATTTCATTTTTCAATTCTTTAAAATATTAGATATTCACATTTTAAACGGACTGATCATTTCTTACCATTTAAAATAAATTTGGAATATTGGGGGGAAATTCTTAATTTAACATTACCCTGGATTCAAAAAATTAGGAATTCTAAAGCCCTGTTTAGATCAGGTTTAGAGATAAGGAGTCTCAGATGGACCAGGATTTCCTATCTCATCTGGTGTTATATAAGCTTCAGATGTAAGGCGCTGACGATCTTCAGTTTCTGGAAGGTCCCTGTGTCTGGCTTCCACCCTTATGCACGCTGACCTTGTAGGACCATCCTGACAATTGGGTCATTTCAGGACAGTTGTGTTCTCTTCTTTGATTTGGCCATTTTGAATTGGCAGCTTCGCCAATTTCCATGGCTCTTTCCTGCTCTCTTCTTGATGATTTACAGCATGTCAGTCCACTTCTGGAGTTATTTTTGTTGACTGGGATGGGAGAGGAACAAACTACGTCCTTTATCCCAAGATGGCTGCCACACCATTAGAAGACAGAGAGAAATTCCTCTACCTGAAGCTGTATTATAGGAAATTTTTTCCTCAGGGGGTAAGAATCAAACTCAAGGCTCTGCTCTTCCTAGCAGCACAGCTCCAGCCCTAAGAAAAGAATCCTAAATGGCAAATTAGGAGTTGTGGATTATAAATACTTTTCTCCCTGATCTCTCTGATAGGGATCAGAGATTCAATTTTATTTTCACCATTTTTCAAGTTTGTCCTTAGATTCCACATTTGTAGTTTCCTGACATTATTCTTAAATACTAATGGAATTCTCCAGTTCTTGGCATTATCAGTTGATGCAATATTAAATTTATTATTTGGCCATTTTCCTCTCTTGCATCTTAATGAGGGTTTGCCAGTGTCTGCAACTTGGGATTTAAAAAAAAACTGATTCTATTACGAATAAATCACTGCTCAGTCTTGCCTTCAGCTGTTTGAAAAGCAGTGATAACAAAAACCAGACTGCGTCTTTACTGGGAAGCGAAACCATCTTGCTTTTATGTAATTGTCTCACTCCTCATCTTCCAGGAAATAAATATTTGCAATTAGTATAGGCTTTCTCCGTGGTGTATTACTGCTTTATCGTCAGAGAAATATTGTCAAATACAATAAAATTGACTTAATTGTTCTTCTCCAATTTTTCCTATGTTATCTGTATTTTTACCAGGCTAAAAGTTCGAGGTGAAGTTTATTCATTTGTTTTGTACGACTCCACCACCCTCGGAAGCCAGCAGCTGTCTGCAGTCTGCTTCTCTGTGAATAATGCAGTTCTGCATCCGGGACCTCATGTGGACCCTGAGAACATCCACACTCTCCTCTCCATCTCTTCTCAGTTCTGATTGCTTGGTGGATCTGGTCCATGTTAATTTTTCCTCTTCCTATATCTCACTTGACCCCATTTTACTCCTGCCTTCTAAACTTGCCTCTTCCCTCCCAGTCTCCCAGCCCACTTGTGCCCTCCACTCACCTGATACTATAGAAGTTCAATGACTTGAATCTAGTTGTTTTTCCTACAAGTGTTTTACTGGCTCTCCCTTTCGTCAAGATGACACAAACCTTTGAGCGCAATGCCCAAGGCTATCCGGAGCCTCCACCATCCATCCAGACTTCCAACTTGTCTCCCTGCATACGTTCACATACTTCCCACTCTCAGGTATTTACTAGTTTTTGTCAGCACCATTCATTTCTCCTTTGGTATTGCCCGTTCTTCACACCCTGCCTTTCCTTCTTTACCTCTTCAGTTTGTACTCTTGTAATGGAGTCTGGTTGCTTAGGAACTCACCCCTCTGACACCGAATAAGCATAAAAAAAGAGGGGGGGGGAGGCTTTTTACAGCCTATCAGAGTCTGCACTCTGTTCGGATTGAATGAAGCTGCTAATTTTTGTTTTGTCCAAGCTTATAAAGACAAGCACTACATCGTGGAAAGTCAGGGGCTCCTTAATCTATGTGAAGCAGACAATACAATATTCATGCTGCCATGAAGCAAGTAGTGTTTATAGATCAGCAGTTGCCAGTGATTATCAGTTATGCAACAACCTAGTTTTATAACAGTTATTCAGAAAGCCCTGTGCTTAAGAGAAATGACCCCCCAGGAAATTCCACGGAGTTATATGCTTTCCTGGAGTTTATCAGGGGCCAGTGGACTCTGACATTCTTGGATAGTAAATTTTCCATTCTTACCAAACCCTGCCAGAGCAGATTCCTTGTTATAAGTTTGTCCTATTATTTTGTTATTTTTTTATGTTATTCTTGAACACTACACTGAAAGTCATCCTTATCAACAGATAAAAATTATCTTCTTTTTTTCCCCCATTTAATTTTTTCCCAATGATACAAACTCAAGTAGGTACCCCCATCCTCTCCTCCTTCCACCCTTTCCCAGTCCCCCCATTGCACTCTTCCCCCCTTTTCCCCTTCCTTTCACCCCTCCCTCCCCTTCTCCCAGTGCTTTCCCCTTACCCCCTCCCATCCCCTACAGTGTCCTTTTATGTGAATGCCAAACCTCCTTCTGAATCCTCTACCCTAATGAGGCTTAAGGAATCAGTGGCATAGCCTGGAGCCTCTTCTTGGGCTCCCTGCTAGTTAGCTAGTTAGTTAGTTAGTTAGTTAGTTAGTTAGTTAGTTAGTTAGAACTCTATTATGACTGCTAATCTCTTGCTCTAAGGAGTTTAGTGCCTGTGATCCATGCTGGACTTTGGGGGGGTCGTTGACATGTCAGTCATTGTGCAGGTCATGCAAAGTCCGATTATGGCTACTGCAGCCCTAACTTGTATGGAGTGGCTTGCATATCATTGGTCCTCTCCATCTTTAGGCTCTTACAGTTTTGCCGTCTCCTTTTCCTCAAGGTTCCCTGAGCTTTAGGATGGGGAGAAATTTAGCTGGTCTGGTTCCAGGTGATTAATGTAGGGTCTTTGGTGTTCTGAATTATGTTTTTTTTTTCAGTTTTGCTTTTCCTGCACCGCCCTTGGTTCCATCCTAATTGGTATTGAAAGTCACCTACTAACCAAAGATAAAAGGTTGTTTAAATGAAGATCTTAATGTAAGAGGAGACTCAAAGATAGATGGAATAGGAGTAGGAGATTGCAGTGAGGGGGGTGTCAGTGTTCCATTTGAAGGATGGTTACCATCTATCTGCCAATCCCTATATACTCCCTGATGGTGTAATCTTTGTGATTACATTAGGTATTACAGATATTTATCTTTGGATATGTCATTAAGTGGGTTTGGTACTAGGATCCACCTATTAGGGAGTACATACAGGGTCTAATTTTCTGTGCCTGGGATACTTCATTCAATATAATTTTTGTAATTACATCCATTTCCTGGCAAATTTAATCAATTCATCTTTTCTGATGGCTGAGTAGTATTCCATTGTATAAATGAACAACATTTTCCTTATCCACTCGTCAACTGTTGGGTATTTGGGTTGATTCTATGACTTTGCTATTGTAATTAGTGCTGCTATGAACATAGTTGTGCCTTGTGTCACTGTAGTGACTTTTTACATTATGGGGGATTATTCTCAGAAGTGGTATAGCACAGTCATATGGCATTTGAATCTTTAACTTTTTTTAGAAATCATGGCATTTAAATCTTTACCTTTTTTGAAATTGCTGAATGATCACCAGAGTGGTTGTATAAGCCTGCATTCCCACCAGCAGTGTAGGAGTGTTTCCTTCTCTCCACATCCTCTCCAGCATTTGGTGTTGTTTGTATTGTGGATTTTGTGATCTGACCGGGGTGAGAGGATATCTCAGGGAAGTTTTTTTTTTTATTTTAATTTTTATTTATTTATTATTTATTCAATTGTGTGTGTATACGTGTGTGGGTGTATGTGTATGTGTGTGTGTGTGTGTGTGTGTGTGTGTGTGTGTGTGTGTGTGTGTAGACCCACGGATGAATTCGGGAACCACCATGGACGCCTCCACCTCCTCCTTATTTACTCTGCTCCGGGAATCTCAGGCTCTGCCCTACCAGGACCGGAAACACAGGCTGCCCCCATTTCCGCTGGCATCTATACATAGGATCTAGGATCCGAACTCAGGACCTTCTGCCTGCAAGGTAGAGGATTAACCCCTGAGCCACCTCTCCAGCCCCTCAGGAAGTTTTGATTTGCATTTTCCTGATAGCTAAGGATGTAGAGCATTTTTAAAGATATTTGTTAGACATTTCAATTTCATCCTGGAAAAGTTTCTTTTGAGTTCCCAGGCCCATTTTTTTAATTGGGCCATTTATCTCCTTTAGTTTTTTAAGTTCTTTGTGCACTCTGGATAAGAGAGCTTTATCAGATACGTGGTTACTGAAAATTTTCTCTCATTCTCTGGGTTGCCTCTTTGCTTGGTTTACAATCTCTTTATCTGAACAGAAGCTCTTTAATTTCATAAATCCCATTTGTTGAGGGTTGGTTTTAGTGACTATGCTATTGGATTTCTATTTAGGAACAGTTGGCCTAGTCCAATCAGCTCAAGGGAGTTCCCTAACCTTTCAAGTAGGGTTTTTATAGTCTCTGGCCTAATATCGAAGTCCTTGATCCATTTGGAATTAATTTTTGAACATGGTGACAAATACGGGTACCAGGTTGTTTTTACAATTATGGATTTGTAGTATAGAAGGTTGGTATGGTGATCCTTCCAGCAATGTTTTTGTTACTCAGGATTGCTTTTGCTATCCTGGGTCTTTTGTGTTCCATGTGAATTTTGTGATTGGTCAATTTCTTTAAGAATTGCTTTGGGATTTTGATTGGTATAGCATTTAATCTGTATATTGTTTTTGATAAGATGTTCATTTTTACGATGTTGATTCTGCTAATCCAGGAGCATGGGAGGTCTTTCCACCTTCTGGTGTCTTCTGTTATTTCTTTCTTTAGGGTTTTAAAGTTTTCATTATAAAAGTCTCTTACTTTTTTGGTTAAATTTAAACCAAGGTATTTCATTTTTTAGGGGCCATAGTAAATGTGATTGTTTGTCTGATTGTGTTTTTCACTATTTTCTTCCTTGGTGTATAGGAAGGCCACTGATTTTTGCAAGTTTATTTAGTAACCTGCCACCCTGCCAAACTTATGTATTAGTTCTAGGAATTTCTTGGTGGAATTTTTAGGATCAGTCAGATACACTATCATGTCATCTGCAAACAAAGATATCTTGACTTCTTCCTTTCTGATTTGAATCTCTTGTCTTATGGCTCTGGCTAAGACTTCAAGTAAAATATTGAATAGAAGTGGTGAGAGTGGATAGTCTAGTTCCTGATAGAAGCGGGAATGCTTCAAGTTTTTCCCCATTGAGTTTAATCCTTGCTGTTGGCTTGTTGTATACAACTTTTATTTTGTTGATAAAGTTTCCTTCCATTCCAACTGTCTCTAGGGTTTTGATCACAAAAGGATTTTGGATCTTGTCAAAAGCTTTTTCTGCATCTATCTAGAGTATCATGTGGTCTTGGATTTTGGATTGGTTTACATTTATTGATTTGCATATGTTGAACAAACCTTGTGTGTCTGAGATAAAGCCTACTTAGTCACAGTGAATGATATTTTTGATATGTTTTTGAATCTGATTTGCTAAGATTTTGTTGAGAATCTTTGCATCTATAGTTTTCTTTTTTAAGTGTATCTTTTATTAGGTTTTGAGATTCATATATTAACTTCATAGAAAGAATTTGGCAGCGTTTCTTCCTTTGCAATTTTATGGAACAGTTTAAGGAGTATTGGTGTTAGTTGTTCTTTAAATGTCTGGTAGAACTCTGTGCTGAATCCATCTGTTCCAGGACGTTTTTTGGTGGGAAGATTCAAGCTTACTTCATCAATTTCCTTATATGTTATAGTACTATTTAAATATTTCAAAACTTCCTGATTCAACTTAGGTAATTTGTACTTACTCAGGAATTCATCCATTTCTTTTGTGTTATCAAATTTTATGGAATATAAGTTTTTGAACTATGACCCTACAAGTCTCTGAATTTCTTGGGTATCAGTTGTGATAACTCCATTTTCATTTCTAATTTTGTTCATGTGAGTTTTCTCTCTCTTATTTTTGGCTAATTTGACTAGAGGTGTATCAATCTTATTGATTTTTTCAAAGAACTAGCTTTTTGACAGTTTGATTCTTTATATCATTTTTCTTATCTCAATTTTGTATATTTCTCCCATGATTTTGCTAATCTCCTCTCTTTTACTGCTTTTGGGATCAGATTGCTCTTGTGTCTCTAAAGCTTTAAGCTGTGTTGTTATTTACTTGTAATGTTTCTATTTTTTTGATATAGGCATTAAGAGCTATAAACTTATGTCTTAGGAAGGACTTGAATTGTGTCTCAGTGATTTTGATACATTGTATTTTCATTATCATTTGCTTCTAGGAAATCTTGAATTTCCTTTTTGATTTCTTCCTGAACCCAATTCTCATTCAGCATCATAATGTTTAGTTTCCAAGAGTTAGTGTATTTTCTGCTGTTTGTTGTGTTGTGGATGTCAAGTTTTAGACCATGGTAGTCTGATAGAGTAAAGGCTAGAATTTCAACTTTCCTATATATGTGGAGATTCGTTTTGTGGCCCAATATGTGGTCTCTTTTGGAGAAAGTTCCATGGACTGCTGAGAAAAATGTGTATTCCTTGGTGCTTGGATGGAAAGTCAATAGAGATCTGTAAGGTCCATTTCAGTAAGGGTTTGATTAAGTTCTAATGTGTCTCTGTTAAGTTTTTGGTCTGTTGATCTGTCCCACATTGAGAGTGCAGTATTGAAATCCCCAAGTATTATTGTTTTGGGATTTATTTTCTTGTTTTAAATGTTGTAGCGTTTGCTTAATGAATGTGGAGGAGCCCATATTAGATCCGTATATGTTCAGTATTATGAAGTCTTCCTGGTGAATCGTTATGTGACTAAACTGTGTTGTTATGATGGGGAAATTATTTTTGATTCCTGCCAATTTCTTGTGTTTAGTGTTTTTATTTGTGTATTATTTAGCCTGTAGGTTTTGGTGGTTTTATACTTCTTTTCTGTCCTCCTGGATATGCATGTTCTTTTCTTTAAGCTTGAGTACTTTTTCTAGCATTTTTTGAAGGCTTGGTTTAGTAGTCATGTAAACCTTCAAGTTGTCTTTATGGTGGAAAATTTTTCTTTCACTCTCAATCATGACTGATAGTTTTGCTGGGTATATCAGCCTGGTTGACATTTGTGCTCATTTAATACTTGAATACTTCTCTCCAAGCTCTTCTGGCTTTTATCATTTCCATTGAAAAATCATTTGTTCTTTTAATAGGTTTATCTTTAAAAGTGACTTGAATCTCTCAGCACATTCTCTTTGTCTTTGACTACTATTTGCTGTGATGAGTTTCTATTTTGATCATATCTATTTGGGGTGTAGAATGCTTCTTGTATTTGGATGGGCCTCCCTTTCTTTAGATGTGGAAAATTTTTCTTTATGATAATTTGAAAATTTTCCTCTGGTGTGGTATTTTGGGATTCTTGTTCTGGTATTCCATGAATGTACATGTTAGGCTTCTTCAAGATGTCCCATAACTCTTGAGTATTCCTCTCAAGTATCTTTTTGGCTTTAACAATCTCTTCAATTGAAATCATTTGTTCTTCAACTTTGTCTTCAAGATCTGATTCTATTTTCTTCTTTGTTAGTTCTGTTGATAAGACTCTCTGTTGAGTTCTAGGTTGGCGATAACTTGTCTTTTAGTTCAATTTAAACTCTGTTTGAGATTTTTTTAACTGCTCTATGCTGATTTTTGCTTCTTCAACTGCTTTTCTCATCTCCTCCAAGTGCCTGTTGTATTCCTGTTCAAAATGGTGATGCCAATTATTTAACTCCTCCTGGATTTCCTCTTTCATTGTTTTGAGCATAGTAAAGATTAGGTTTTGAAAATCATTATCTTGGGTATGGCTTTCTTGGCTATTTTCTGTGAGTTTGTTCTGGTTGGATTCTATCATTAAGAGGTTAATTCTTTTGGTAGAAGAAGATTTGTTGTCTTGGTTTTTGTTTCTCATGGATTGGCGCTGTGACCTTAGTGTTGCAGTCGGCACACATAGTTGCTGATAAATCACCATCAAACGGCTTAAGGGAACAAAGGATTTATTTTCTCTTACGATTACTGGTTACAGTTCTCAGTCCAGCTTGACTGGAGAGCACGCACTAACACCAGGGCCAAAGGAACTGGTCACACCATCTCCACACAATAGCTGAGAGAGAGATGATCCTTACTTGCCAGACCAGCATGTCTGGCCAAGTACACAGAAGGATGCCAACTCTCTCAAGTAGCTCTCTGTGATTTATTCCAGGGCCTAATCCCACTCACCATAGGTTGGACCTCCCCCATCAGCTAGACAATCTCCTTCAGGTTCCCTCTGGGCTTAACTCAACTAATTCTCTACAAATGTGCCCAGAGCTCAAACCCTCAACAGTCAAGTTGACACCTCTGCCTAATGATGACACTGGGCATTTTTGTTTTATCTTAAGAGATAAAGACTTTCTTTTTGTTTCTGTGTGTTTTTGACTGAACTGAATTAGACAGTATTACTACACTTGATCAGTTATTGCTAGTGTTTGCCTTGGAATTGGGTATGCTTGTCTAATGTTGGTATTATTTCCTAGCTATTAGACTGTTAGTACATCAATTAAGTCAGGTTAGTAGACAGCATATGAAGATTAGTATGGTAGTGCACTTTTTAGGTTTGCTTCCTTGGTGATATATGAGGGTGAATGGTATAGTCCCTGAAGTTGTATGGATTTTTGGATGGCTATTCAGAAATGTTAAACTGTAGTGACTAATAATTGAGAAGAACAAGATGGTAAAAAGAGTTTACTTATCTTAGAGCTGGATGTGAAGATTATCTCCCTGGTTGCTAATGCAACCAGGAAACAAGCAGAAGTAGCAATTATGCTATCTGACAAAGTGGACTTCAAACCAAAAAAAATCATAAGCGATACAGAAGGATAGAGCTTTACTTAGGTTTTCTCTGGACTCTGATGAATTCTGAGAAGAGGGAGTCTGCCCTGGTCTGGGGTCCGGGACAGAAACATAGAGTGATTAGCGGAGAGCACAGATCACCTCGGGTCTGGGGTATGGCCTAGGGACCTTCCCCAGTGTCAAAAAGGCAGGCTGGCTACTAATGGGCATGCGGATTTCCTGGGGGCTGGGGCGTGGTCTAGGGGCCTTACCTGAGGAGCAGGGAGTCAGCCCTGGTCCCTGTCTGAGCAGAAAGGATCTTCTTGTTTTTAAAAAGTGTCAGAACTGTCTCTCTAATTTGGTTGCTTTTTTTTCTCTGCATGTCTGCATGAATTTATTTCCTTTTTTAAATAAAAGAAGAGGAGAGCTGCATTTTGGCTATTTAGAAAATGGCCTCCTCACCTGAAAAAGAAATAACTTGCTAATGACAATAAGAACTGCCATTGCAAAGAGGACCTACAGCAGGGAGGGACAAGAGAGTCTTACTCTGACAACGTGAGGAAAGACCAGCTGAAGCTCACCTTCTTGCTGGTGCAAACTTACAACTCATGGATTAAAACCCACCACTGTGTGCAAAGCAACATAGTACAAAGAAATGGAAAATTGTGAATGAGTTTCTTAATTCATCTCTCTTAAAATACTTGCAGTTGATTTATCTGGTTTGTTTGATAAAAAAATTTTAAATATAGAAACATTAAGAGCCTCTACATTTAATCCTAAAGATAATATTCATGTTTCTATTGTCAAAATGGTCTGGCAAATACTTTTGAAGGGAAAAAAAAATGGAAAGTTCTCACTGATAGGATTCCTGCTCCTCGGTATCCCCACTTTCAGGGCAGAGCTCCTGCATGATGACCACTGTCCCTGGAGCGGGTTGCGTCCAGCACACATGGTCAAGATCAAAGACTGATCAAAGTCCACTTCCTGGGCTGGGCAAAGGTCTTGTAAATCCCCTCCAGACCCTGCCACCTCAGTGCACTCACAACCCTGGGTAAAACCTGCCATTCCCTTCTCTCAGCTCTCTTTTTTTCTTTTTCTTTTTCTCTTTCCCCTCCTTTCCCTCTTCGCATGATTAGTCCAGCAGTTCTTGGGACTCCATTAAAACTTCCATTTAGTCCACGTGTGGTACATTTCTGAGGTAACCTCCTTCCTTTTACGCTTTACACTCACTGCGATGTGTGTGTTGTCTGCCTTTCCCCATAATTGCTAACTTCACATTAGTGACTATCTCTCTTGCATATTTTCTCAGTACAAAGACTGTTCCACCCTCAGGCCGTCTTCGTTTTACATAAACTTAATGGGCATCCAGAGTGAATGAATGGAGTTTTTATTGTTTTATTCTGAGAAAGTTTCTCAAATCAGTTTGTACGGAAATTGGATGGCATTATTTGATTTCCTGAACTGTCATTTTTAAAATAGACTTGGGTATGTTAAAAACCTGGTCTAGTTTTCCAATACTTTCCATATGTTTTCCTTAGTTTGTACTACTGAGGCAGTATTACAACAGTTATGCTGGGACAGTTTATGGAAGTCTTGGAAAGCCATCCCCCATTGTTGGATTACCCTGGAGGAATACTCTGTTGATAGGGAGGAACTGACTCCAATTCTCCACAGAGGTAGAATGGTTAACTCCCCCCAATCCTTTGCTTATGAAAGGACATGGAGATGATTTCTCCTTTACAGATAAGCCCTAAGATGAGGTGGGCACAAGATCAACTGGGTTAGGCCTCAATATGAACAGACCAATGAGACGTAGAGGACCAAGGATCCAACTAGGTTTACAGAAACTGGAGCTAACCAATTTCCCCAGGTCTGACTAAAGGTGTAAATAGTCCAGATTCTGGCAGCCATCTTTGGCACCTGTCCCTCATGGCATGCCACATCTGTAATCCATGAGTTCTTTTCTAGCTCCTTGCCCATCATGGATTCCATGTCTGGAGTCCATGAGTTCCATTCTTCTCTTTTTCAATAAACTCTGCCTTAATCCTCAATGCATGTTCTGGTTTCAATTTTTGACTGCCAAACAGGAAACCCTGAACACATGAAGACACCAGGAGAGTGAACCCGCAACACTACAACGAAAGTCTTTGTTCCCTTTCCAAGTCAGGCAACATTGTATAGCTTTTAATTGGTTCTTTTCTGCTCTAGATTCTCAACATTTTAGAAAGAATATGTATCTTTCTCGAGGAGCTATTTAGTAAATGTAGATTTACTCATATTAAAATGGTCCTGACGGGCTGGCTTCACTGAAAGGTAAGGTGCCTTCATGAACTTGGACCGAGTTCAATCTTTGGAAGCCTATATGTTGGAAGAAGAGAATTGATTTCTGAAATTTGTCCTCTGACATCTACCTGTGTGCATGTGCTTGTCTTCTTGGTCTTTCCTAAGTAAAGTATTTATCAAAATGATGTAGCAAAGAAGTTGTTCATCAGATAGGTTGAAGATGTGAGAGAGAAGAGATCACCAAAAAAGGAAGTTCCTGAGATGGAGGGAAAACATGTTATTTAACAGAAAGAAGAGGTGAGCTGGACATGCTGCTTCCTTTGCAACATGTCGGAAGGAGGAAGGATGAGTAGAGAGCAGAGTCTTGTGCTGATTCATTGGTAGGAAGCTGCAGATGTTGGCCAATCATCCTGTGAAGAAAATAGAAGGCATGATTTTAAAATTTCATCAATTAGCATGGGCTTATGTTTTTCTCCAGCCATATTTTATTGTTTAAAGGCAGATACAAATGAGATAGACTGTTGTATTCACCTAAGGTTCAATTTTTGCTAGGCCAATGAACCAGAAGGATAGCAAAGCAAAGAAGTAGAAAGAGAAGTGCTTCTTGAGGTATGTGCCAAACAGAAAGGCAGTGAGTGTGGGAGGTAGGTGTATCAATTTGCCATCTCTGGTGTAACAAATATTACGTACAGATTGGGTGACTTAAACAACAATGTGTTTTCTTATCATTTTAGAGGCTAGAAGGGCAAGATCAATCTGCCAGGCTAGCCTAACATCTTTGGTTTTTCGACTTGGTTGGCAGATGGATTTCTTCTCTTTGGCTTTGCATAGTCTTTCTTCTGTGTACAAGCATCTGTGTTCCAGTCTCATACATTTATATAGTGTGCATATGCATGTATGTGCATGTGTTGGTATGCATATGTGTGCAATGTGCATGGAGGTTAAGAGGACAACCTCAGGTGTGGTTTCTTTCTCAGGTTCCATCCAACTTTCCTCCCACCTCCTTGAAATATGGTTTCTTATTGACATGGAACTCTCCAAGTTAGGTTGACTGGCTGTGAGCCCTAGATATATGCTTGTCTCTACCTCTCCAGGACTTGAATTACAAGCTTGTGTCACTTGGCTTTATAAATGGGTCCCAAAATCATTTGGATTCTCATGCTTATAAGATAAGCACTTATCAACTGAGCTATCCTCCCAGAAACTAATCTTTTCTTAGAAAGATACAACTCTTACTGGATCAGCCTTTTCTCTCCCAGTTTGTTTATCTTACTTTTCCTCTTTCCAAACTTTATTTCCAAATACAGCCATATTCTGAGTTGACTAGGGCTTAAAACTTTAACATATGCACAGTTCATTCCAAAGTTGATGATAATTGGTCATCAAAAGGATTCAGGAACTACTGTCTTCTTTTAAGCCAAAGAGCCAGTGTCAAGGCAATGGATAAAAAGGAACTAGGTGGACAATTTGTAGATAGTTGGATGTCTGAATTTATTACTTCAGAAGCTCACTTAGTGTCCAATTATGAGAAGGTGAGAGGCAGGGCTACAAGAACGTGACTGGAGGGGAAAACGCAAGCAGATGATCCAGAGACCAGCATCCCTAAGGAATCTTTACTCCAAACTGGAAGTTGTTGAGGTGGGGTTGATAATAGACATGACTTATGATGCCTGTCATGCCATAGAGGATCTGCCTTTGAAGAGTTTTGAGGAAGGTGGGTTTGCAGATATGAGCCTTTTAGAGGGTTTACCAGAGAGAGCAGATGTGAAGTTGGTAGGGAGACTGGCTGCTGCGGAAGGAGTTAGGGAAATAGTCCTGAGCTCAGGCTCCTGTTTACTAGGCTCTGGGTCTTGGGGTCCTCCAGAACAGGAGGTTTGTGAGATGGTGTTGATTAGAGTGAAGGGATGAGGGAAGTCAGCAGGAGGCCCTCATGCTTTGTTCTTTGAGCAGAATTCAACCAGTAACATTGTTCCTTTCTTAGTTACACCTTTGTTGTCAGACATAGTAGCAGTAAGCAATGACATATACTAAGAGGGAAATGAATTTCACTCTTTACATTGTTCAGTCACATACTATACATTCTGTAGATTTTCCTTCCTGATGCCTTGTTACTGTGGTTACCATATTTTCCAAACAAAATACCTGAGACATGTAGACTACAAAAGGACAGAAATTCAAACAGGAAAGTACTGGATCTTTGTTTTAATTGCTATTACAGCAGCAAAACTCAAGAAAAGGCACAATTATGTATAAATCCTACCCCAAGCCTGCATGAAGCTATTTAATCTCAATAATAAAATTTGCCTTCTAACTTAACTTTTAGGTATTCTGTATTTTGGATTTAGAATAATTTCCCTCTATTCTGTGGATTGCCTGTTTAACCACTTTTTTCCCAAAATACTCTATTTATGTAAAAGAGACAGAGAGAGCTAGCATGCACATGCCATTGCATCATGTGGAATCAGAAGAAAACTTTTGTTAATCAGTTCTCTCCTTTCTCTACTTGACCAACTGATCCATTCGCCAGCTCCTGTTCACTTTTAAATAATATGTTTCATGACCTTAAACATTTTGTATTAATAATACTTTTAAAAGGAAGGGGCTGGGGCTGGGGATTAAAGGAAGAGGAAAAAAATGAAAAAATTTGAAAATTAAAAATTACTACTTTAATTGGTGTATATTCATCATACATGGCATTGGGTTTCCTAAAGACATGCTCATCCAAATAAAATGTACTAGAGCAAATTTCCCTACTATCCGCCCCTTTGTTCCGCCTCACCCTGTTATCCTTTTGCTATCCTAGACAGTTTCACGCCTACTGATACTATACTGGTGAGAAACACTTATACAGCAAGTCAGTACTACTCAATGTAGCTTTCCAAAATTTTCTTCATTCTCGAGAGAACTCCACAGTTATCAAATTCTTGCAAAACGTAATAATTTACTTTATCTACCTTAAAACCTCCTATGGAGGCAGCCCCCTGGTTCTGGCAGGAAGTGGTCCCCTCAGTTCCTAGTCCCTTCTAGTGCCCGAGTCACCCTGCTGTGAACAGATGCATCGGCTGTCATATAGACTAGTGCTGGGGGTGGAACTAATGGTGTATTTCTTATGTGCCTACAAATAATAGGAGGGATTGAAGTTTTTCATGTCAGTAATTCTTTTAAAAAACTTGACCGACACAATTTCTCTGAGGGGATAGAGAAATAAAACATTGGAAAAGAAACACAAAATTTGTTGTGGAGTCATGCTCCAAACTAGTTAATATGCAAGGGTCATCTGAATGGAAGAAAAAAAAACCCCATTTAATTCCAGAAAATATAAAGACTGTGTGAGAATCATTTTAAAGAGCAAGAGACTAGGTCTGACACCAGCTACTTTTCTCCCACTTGCAGAACCTTGGGCTGTTTTGTAGCTTTATTAAATGGCATATGCCTCGGGCTTTGCTTTATAATAATCCCATTTTCTCTGGAATGCTCATTCTGAAACATTCTGAGATCCAGCGGTACACTAGAATTTTAATCACAGAAGGAGAATAATTGAGAAATGAAGGTCTGTTTACTTCCCCCCAATACTTGAGAAAGCAATTGCAGACATGTCTGGCATCATCCCAAACTCACAGCCCTTCACATTTTGGGCAGAAGGTGGAATTTCTCAACCTTTATTAAAGAAAAGGCATGGGACTTGTCCCTGACAGTAAAGGAAAATCAATGTGATTGGAGGAGCATGGAGCTCTTGCATCCAGAAGAAACAAAACTGACTTCTTTGTCTTCATGATGGAACCCAGAATTCGGCACCGGATGGTAAAAGGTGTTACTCTCTAGATCTAAACATCTCTAAAGGGTCCCAATCTCTCTCTGTTCATGAGTCTCTTTGACTTTCTAGCAGCCTCAACCCTCTTCCTCCTCCCCACTAGGAGTGTCAGCGAAGAGAGGGAAGGTCTGGTAAAACCTCTTGCCAAATGTTCACAATTCCAGCAAGCATGTTTGTATGCACGCCAGCTCTTGGAACTTACTTCCTGTTAGCGTAATTTCCCTGAGTGCCTGAAGAGGAAGACTTAGTTTGTAACATCTATTGGCTCAAAAAAGGGTGCATAATCCAACCCCTTGACTAAAATGAGCACGGAGGTTTGCTTCTAGTTACAGTGGGGTAGCCCCGCACACTTGTCTATTTCATCCACTGCCGATAAGCTATTGGGTCCATTTTAAAATACGCAATTCAGAGGAAGAAAAGTACAGTAGAAGCAGAAGTGAAGAGAAAGCAGCAACGACCTAATTTTCTCTCTCTGGGTAACAAGTTCTACAGAGGTTAAATTTAACTGAGTGGATGTGGGGGAGCAGAGAATATGGGTTCAGAAACCTTCCTTGGCCATGTGTCCTCCGCAGTCGGGCTCAGCTCTAGGAGTTCAGACGCACTGTGCGTCGAGGCTGTGGTACCTGGGAGCATGATTTGTGCATGTGCACCCTGCAGTTGGAATGTGAACGACCCTCCACAGGCTCGCACGTTTGAACACGTTTCTCAGCTGGTGGTGCTGTTTGCAGAACTTTTAGAAAGTGGCTCCTTGCTCTAGGAAGTGGGTCACTGGAAGTGAATCAAGTAAACCAGAGAATCCTCAGGAGATAACTAGAGCAGTAACAATCGTTTGCTCCATTTTTGTTGATGCGATGCTCGATGTTTTATGTGTGGGTTTGGCGGCTTCAGTGTCCACAAGTTCTAGATAAACACCAGTCTTGCTGTTGTTACGGGATCGGGGGTAACTTAACAGTTAAGTTACTAGACACTGAGTCAAACAGATTACTTTCTAGGATTTATCCAAAAAATTGTGGAGGGCAATAGGAAGGGTGGAAGTCGCCTTCTAGTCTGTCTTCAGAGCCAAAATTCAACAGTTCTTCCCTGAGGCTTCAGGCCTGTAGCTGTTCAATTTGCCAACTCTACATTGAATTAGCCAGTTTCTTAAAATTTTGATTTTTCATTCATCTTCTCCCATCCCCTCCCCTCCTTTCCCCTCCCCTTCTCTCCCCTCCCCTCCTCTCTTCTCCCCTCTCCTCCTATGCCCCCCTTTCCTCTCCTCTTTCCTCATCTTCCCTTTTCTTCCTTCCCGTCCCCTTGCAGTCTCCCTGAGTACAATATCTGATAGAGAATTCTGAACTAAGAATGAGCATGCTGAGTGTTGAGTCTGCTCTATTAAGACTCTAAGAATAGTCCACCTGTATTTTAATCTCCCTGATGGAGTTCACATGAAAGCCTTTTCACATGTGTCCCCTCTGGGTCTCATTTTCAGCCACTGACCTTCTGTAGCAGGGACAATCAGGTATATGCCATGCTTAGTTTTCTGACTGATTAGCTAGTAAGGCAGAAGTGACATTTAATCAGAAAGGCCAGTACAAACAAGCAGCAATGTCTTTTTTTCCATCTGACTGACTCAATTCAGTCAACAATCAAAGTTATTGGATGCCAACTATAGTTAGAATATTGAATGAAGCATTATTAGGATGAAAGCAAGAAAAAAATCACACCCCTGTTATAGCCACATACTAAAGGAGCCATTCACAATTAATACCATATATGCACAAAAAATCAATATAACATTTTATACAACAATCATTGTTGGGAAATATTAGATGCTATTCAAATGAGTTATTCTTATCTAAATTTTCTCACCTAATTTTGAACTTTTATCTTAAATAATATTAGTGTTCCAATGAAGTATATAAGGTGAATTGTTAAAAGAAACATAAGATGCTAGATCATATGATGCTAATGTAGCTAAGCCTCTCATAATATTTATTTTAGTGATATTTTATTTATTCTTTGACAATTTCATATCTGTACATAGTGTATCTTGATCATATCCACCTCCATGTTCCCTAACTATACCCCCCTGCAAACATATTCCTTTCCTATCTTTATGTCCTCTTGCTAAGAATCTGTCAACAGACAGTTTTGATGGAATAATATGGAAAATACCATTATGAACTGAACCAGATCTAGAATTTCATCTTAACACTTATATCTTAAACTATATTAAATTCATGTCTCTCATCATGAATATTTTTGACACGTATATGTGTGCTTTCTGTGTGCATGTGTCCATGTTTGTATGTGTGCAGAAGCATACATGCATGCACATGTGGAGGCCAGAGTTTAACAATGGGTGCCTTTCTTGATTGCTCTCCACAACATATATTGAGGAAGGGTCTCTCACTTGACTCCAGAATTCACCAGTTTGACTAGTCTATCCAGCCAGCTTTCTCCAGGGGTTCCCTGTCTCTTTCTTTCATGTACTGGGATTGCAGGTGGGCTTCTGAACCCACCTGACATTCATGTTGGTGCTGGGGATATGGGTTCTGTCCTCGTGCTGGCATACTAAACACTTTGACCCACTGAGCCATGTCCTCAGTCCT
Organism: Typhlomys cinereus; assembly: GCA_023101885.1. NCBI lineage: Eukaryota > Metazoa > Chordata > Mammalia > Rodentia > Platacanthomyidae > Typhlomys > Typhlomys cinereus. Next base: position 2,766,258 of record JALPQD010000214.1, read on the forward strand.
CCCATCGCAAATCTGAATAGAAATGTATAGTTTACTAGTTACTACTGAATCCAAGGCCACATATGAAAAAACATAGTGAAAGAACATAATTTCCCGCCTTTCTTGGTCTAGGTCCTGCCTGGGCTATAGGTATTCAGCAGAGTTGACCAGCCCTGTGGTCTCATTGGCCCAATTACTGAAACAGAAGCGCAACTTCAATTCATATGGAAAGACATTATATATATGAGTCAGCAATTGCTACTTTCAATAATGCTTTGACTTGGAATTGAAGCCTTAAGGAGTCTCTTGAGTATCTAGCCTAGATGGTGAGTATAACTTAGAGCCAAGTTTCTTGGAATTTTAAATCCATACATAATCAAATTCTCAGCTCCCTTTCCACAATTTCAAGGTGCGCATAGGTCCTCCTCAGGCCTCTGTTCTTTGGAAGGAGACTACAATGTAGAGAAGACCCAGGGCAGATTTCATTCACACTTTCACCCATCTTAATGCATTATCATTTTGCCATTACTGCTGTCATTTGTAAACAAAAAATAATTCTCCTTCACATTAATGCTGGAGTTTTTCTGTAATTTTCATAGTGTATTTTTTTCTAATGCAGCAGTCATTTTGTATCTTTTAAGAATTAGAGCAGAGGGAAGCACTGGAAAAGATATTGTTATATTGTTATATTTCAGAAACCAAGGATATTAGTAAGTTTTAACATAATTGATTAGAGTTCTCTAGGTGCAAAAAACAGAATATTCTCAGTCAATCCCCATCGCCCGAATGACCTGAGGTTTAGCAGGCTGCAAATCAGCTGTCCAAAATTGCTTCGTTTATTAGCTGGCTCCTGTGTTCTAGATGCCCTTGTCCTGACTCACAAAGCATTTTATAAACCTGTTTTCTGTATACATAAATGTTCTTGAGAAGCCACTCTTTTAAGAAACAAGGGATTGCCATGAAGAAAGAGCAGATTCAGCCTCCTGCATCACACACAGCAGTGCTGACTCTGTTTGCAGTCGACAAAGTCCTGGGTCTTTGATTTCCATGGGGAAAAATCCTTGTGCAGAGACTGAAAGTAATCTTTGTTCTCACATGACCACTTGCACATTCTAAGTCTTCTTGCTGTTTATCCAGTGCTCTTTCCATGCTGCAACAAGCTGCCATTCACAGGCAGTTTTTCAATGTTCTATAGGCCAAGAGAACGAGATTCTTCAGCCCATGAAACTAATATTGCAATCTAATACATAAGTAATGCGTGGAAACACTAAACACACTGTCTCCTGGCAAAGGGCTCTCACTTTTTTTATAGTCCTGGATTTACTTTCATTGTACCCTGTCATGTTTCTCATATGTCTGTCCATTCCCACTTCCCTCACATCCCCTCACATTATATGGTCATAACCTTCTAAAAATTGAAATACAAAACCATAAGCCTGGAAATGCCACCTTCCTTTGTATTCTACAAAAGACATCTAGGTCATTTGAGAATAGTTTCCATTCTCTCTCTTCACTGACACAAGGAAGTCTGTCAAATATTTGACCTTGAAAATTGCAAGACAGTCATTTTTGCTTCATTGAATGTGATTCTTTTGCACTACACCATTAGACTGTTTCAGGTAGCAAGAAAGAAGTTTCTTTCCTAAGTTTTTGCATCAGAGCATTCACAGGGAAGACCAGGTAGTGGGGAAACCATCCCTCAGTCCAATGTCTTCTCCAGTTTCATGTCAGCAAGAAAGCCACACTGAAACCTGATCATTTGAGGTAGAGAAGTGCCGCTGACCCAGATGTGATGCATTCTGCCCCTCGTTCATTTTGTGGCTGGCTGAGTCATGTTTTCTGTTCAAGATGAAAGCACAAAGCAATTAGCGGCATTCAAAGAATAATTAGGAAGAAATTAGGATGCTTCTGCAAGCCATAGGTCCTCACACATTACCACATTGTTTTTTAATGTGTGATGTGAAAGTCACAACTAAAACCTTATTTTATGTCTGTCTTGGGAATTCTCCAGTATGGGAGCCAGATGTGAGTCCAGTTGGTAAGGGACGCTTCAGACTCTTAGGGAGAGAGTAGAAGTGACCTCAGACCTCGTGGTCACATTCCTGGGGATGAACAATGCATCTAGGGCAGTCCCTGAGTTTTGCTCATAGAAAATTAGGGACGCAAAAGCCAGCTCAGAATGTCCACAGACCCAATAGTGACAGAAATGTAGAGGATCAAACCAAGTCAAGAGTTCTTAGAAGTTGTTGATATCTAAGTTTTAGGAACGCCGTTTTCTAATGGTGATGAGTAAGGGAAATAGTCAGATGCTGAGTCTATCAGCAGAGTCCCCCTGCTTGGACTGAGAGCAGGAGGGATTGGGGGACAGTTGCTGAGTTAGCTGTAGAATGTAGATGTTAGGAGGATGCAGAAAGTAGCTTGACTGGAGTCATTCAGAACCAGAGAAGAATCACCCAACAGCAGAACATGGAAAGCTTTGTCTGGTCTGTCCTAGGTCATCTTAGAGCAGCTGAACAAGTGACAGTGCTGGGTAAAAGAAATACCCACGTCCAGATGGCTGTGGAGCTGCCGTGTGCTCACAGACACTCGTGACCACGAAGGAAAAGTCAAATACCATCGAGGGCTTTAGGAACTAGAGAAAGAATTCTGAGTAGAAATGTAAACAAAGGCTTCCTGAAGCTATGATTCTGCCCTTGACTGCGGGGTAGCGTGAGGCTGAGGGAGGAATTCTTTAGTCTCCCACAGTCATAAGCCCCGGCACACCACACATCCGCCTATGGCTGCCTCCATCGCCTTCATTCACCCATGTGTATCCAGCACTTGCCTACAATGAACCTTCTTCAACATCCTCTCATTCAACATACAGGATAGGACAACTGTGAGTCCTGACTCCTGCCTGCCCGGCTCTTCATACCCATCCCCCTCATTTCTCTGAACACTGATATCCTCTCCGTCCTCTACCAATGGTTCCTTCCCATCTCTGGGTGATGATGCTCATTATTCCTTGAGCCTTGGAGTCTCTTCCCTAGCTCTTTGCATGAATGGTCTGCTCTTTATCTCTCAGGTCTCTACTTGAGAGTTCTAGTCTTCTCAGACCCCTCTTTATGGATCTGACTTCCCTACAGTGACTCTTATTGTTTGTTTGCTTTTGAATATTTCTTCTGAGAGGGTCAAAAGTTGTCTCCATGGTTAATCTTTGTTCTCCTTGATAGAAACAGGGGCAGGAGAGAGCAATATTCATATTTATAAGTAAAGCTCTACTTTCGGGCAAATACAGGGAAGAGAGAGAACCCTCCTACATCCATCTCTTCTTAATTGCCTGAAGCTCAGCCTTTTTAAAAAAAATGTGTGTGTGTGTATGTGTTGTGTATCTATGTGTATCAGAGGGCACTGTGTATGCCTGGGTGGTCCAAGGGTAAGTAACTTCAGGAATCATCCTGGATTGCTTCTACTTCCTTTCTGCTTCACTGCAATTTTCCAGGCTCTGACTTTCAGAGCCTGAAGTGCAGGCTGCTGTGATTACTGCCTGGGGTTTTTAGGTGGGATCTGGGATTTGAACTCAGGTCCTTTTGCTTATGAAACAAAGTCTTAGCTTCTGAGCCATGTCTCCAGCCCCAGTTTAACCTTTTTTTTTTTTTTTTTTTTTTTTTGTATTTTGGCGAGGCACATTTTGGTGTCCTGAAAAAGCAAGCAGAGAATGGAATCCAGTGGAGGCTATAAAAAAGCCAAGATGGTCCATCCACAGAACAGACCCCCCTCCCTCACCCAACCAACTGTGACTCAGCTTTTGGAATGCAGCCTCCTCCCTCCTCTCCCTCCCCTTAGAGACCTTCTCTTCTACAAATGCTAGAGTACTAAGGCTGCATTGTACTAAGCCTTGGACCTACCTGCCCAACCTGCCTCTCAAGGCAGTTAAGGAGGATGAAATGTGATAAAGAAGACCTCTGTTCTGTGCTGGATAAAGGTAAGCATTGATATTGACTTGGGCATCTCTGTCCTGGGCTGAAGCTATTCTTTCCTCTGTCTCTCAAGTTACTTTGGAGGATTTCCAACAAGATAGTCACTTTGTCCTGGAGGGACATTACTTGGAATTGGTACGTTCTGTGCAGACATTTTAGATTTGACTATCAGTGAAGGTGACTCTCTAGCCTTTCTCCTTCACATGTCTTCTCTTGATTTTTAGATTTTTTTCGTTTCACCTTTTCCTCCCTCCCACTCCCATTGTGCCTGAGTACACATGAACACACCCCTCTATAGTTAGCCACACTGATCAGAAACATCAACCTTTTTGCTATATTTTTAATTCTTTGACAGTTTCATACAACGAAATGTGGTCATTGTCTTGCCATATTACCTACCTCATTTCCTGTCCTTCTCTGCCTGAGAATCTTTTTCTCAGCAAGCTTTCCTCCTACTTTTATGTCCTTCCTTGTGTACATAATACACTGAATTCAGTAAGGCTGCCTGGACTAACTGTTACAGCAGAGGCAACACCACTGATACACATGGACCCCCTTTTTCCAGCCCACGTTAAGGATCAGTGTTCGCTTTAAGAGGCATGGGGCCTCATGCCACGTGAGCACTTCCCTCATCCATGATATAATGTTGATTGGCCCGATTTTATGTAGTCTTTGTGGCAGTCATTCTTATTCTGTTGTAAGACACTGGACCCAGGCTGAAAGGAAGAAAGCATTTATTTGGCTTTTGGTTCTAGAGCAGGTATAGTGATATATGGCACAAATCATATAGCAGAAGGCATGGGTGAAGGCAGAAACCTGTTCAGGTCAAATCAGCCATCAGGAGACAGAGAGGAAGAGAGTTACTGCAAACAGGCTTGAGTTATCAAACATAAAGTTTCCTCTAGCAAGGTTCTACTTCTTAAAGGTACCACCAACCTTCCCAAGCACTAGCAGCAACTAAGAATTCAAACACATGAGTCTAGGGAGTGGGCAACTTACATTCAAACCTTAATAGTCTTGTACCGGTCAACACAGTTGTGGTGAGTTCCTAGATGTAGTGGCCAGGACACATTGTTTGACAATATTCTCCATACCCTTAGCTCTTAGATTCTTTCAGTCTCCTCTTTTATGAGCTTTCCTGAGACTTGCATGGGTGAGGAACATATCCTGTGTAGAGTTGAGGATTCCACAGTCACTTATTCTCTGCACTTCTACCAGCAGTGATTCTCTGTATTAACCACCATCTATCAAAAAGGAATTTCCTGGATGAAGGCTGAGAACTTCATTTAATCTATGTATGTAACCATAAACGTTTAGAAGTTGCCATATCTCGTAAAAGAACAATAGCAATGGGTAATGAGTGTAAATTCCCTATTGATGAGCAGGCATTTGAAACATCTGTCCGGTCAAATCAGCCATCAGGAGACAGAGAGAGGAAGAGAGGAAGCAAAATTGAGTTCCCACCGGTTCCCATTTAAGTTGAACTACATGATCTATTTGCTGTCTGGGCTCTAGTGGGTTCTCAGTGTGCCTAGCAGTTATTGCTACAGTTTCTATGAATCCACACTTATCCAGATCCCCTAGACCTCTGGCATACTTTTCTCAGCTTTTAAATGCGTCAAGCCAAGTTTTCATTTACAATGGAAACTTTTCTTCCTTTGTTTTCTTGTGTTACCAGGAGGCCATTATTTTTTTTATTTCAGTATCTCAGATTTTGAAAGTTTATTTTTATTGTAGCTCATGGATTTTTTCCCCATAACCTTGATCTAATCTGGGCCCCAGAGATGTACTATATTCACATTGCTTCAAGTAGCATCAACAGAACAGCTCACTGATAACTAAGAAAAATGCAAACCGTGAAGGAAAAGTGTACCGTGACAAAGAAAGGTCAGAGTCGATCTTTCTAAAACACATGTTTTATAGTCAAAGAAAGTAAACTGTAAAGAATTTTTAGGCACATTAGGTGTGTAGAACAAGCTTAGACGGCTCTGGGACCATGGGCTGCTGCTTGGATCCTACCTTATTTCTACTGCATGGAATGATTCAGGCTGTCTTGGCAGGGAGAGCCACGAGTGAAGAGTGCAAAGCTAGTAAATCGCTCAAAATTAGCCTCAGCTGTCCTGTATCTGAAGACAAGTGGACCACAGTGTCTTAAACAAGCGTGGCATGTCACTGAACACCCAGGATCCTTTCAACCCACCTTCTTTAGTTTGTTTATGGTCTGTCTAGTGACAGAATGAATTGGTTTCAGGTAGACATAAAGAGATGAGTTGAGAGAAACACTTAGGCCTGCTGAAAGTCTCTTAGAAAACTTGCCAAAGATCTTCATGGAATGTCCATTGGCTTTCATCCCATTAGACAGATCTGTGGGACATGATTAATTCTAACCTCAGAGGAGGGAGATCCACAGCCATCCTGGGTAAGGCAGGGCACTTCAAGGCCAAAAAAGAAGCAATGTGGAATAGATTTCATGCAGACTTTCCTAACTGGGGAAGATTCACTGTAGGCACCAGGGATAAATCTGTTCCAGTGGATGGGAAGAAACACAGAGAGGAGCCAAACTAGTGGGCAAGGCTTAGCCTCATCCAGTAAATCTTTTGGCAGTCACTGAACAGCAGATCACTCCTGAGTGTTTATATTTCTCTCAGCATGCAGAAATATCATCTCCTGGCTTCCTCATTTGATACATTTCTTTCAGTCTTCTTGGCCGCATTCTTTCTCTTCCTGACCTCTAATATCAGAAAGGCTGTAGGCCCATGACCTAGACAGTTTTTAAATTATTCTTGTTCTCTATAAGTCTCACTTAGCCCATGACTGTATACTCTTTAGGTGATAAGAGTCTCCAACTGTTACTGCCAGTCCTGCTCTTTACCTCCTTGGTTGTAGGTATCTGTTCATGCCCCCAATGTTTAGAAGGCCCCCAATACTAATGTGCTCAAAGTCAAATTTCATATTCAACGGTTTGGGTCTCTTTTGTGTATCTATAACAGAATCCCACAGATAAATACCTTATAAAAAAGCCTATTTCTCACAATTATGTAGTCTAATTCAAATGAAGGGGCATCATAACATAGAAGATGGCATCATATGGTCTGCGTGTGTGTGACAGACAAACACAAACTATTATTCTAATCATCATAGTGATCTTACTTCTGCAGCAAAAGCATTAATCTGTTCTTGCTTTTGCATATGCATGCATATACAGTGTGCATATGTTTGTGCACATGTGTATGCACATGTATGTGTGCATATATGTTTGGGCATATGTGTATGCACGTGTATGCACAGGTGCCTGTACCTGTGTTCACATGCATGTGGAGGCCTGAGGTGGATGTCATATGTCCTCCTCAACAGCTTTCCACTTTGTTTATTGAGGTAGCATTTCTTGCTGAGCCTGAGCTTGCTGATTCTGGCTAGCCCCGAGAATCCTCTGTGTTTACTATCTGAGTACGGGGTACATCAAACCTTGCCAGCTACTTGAGTTCTGGGGATCTCAACCTTGGTCCTCATGCTTTCATATAATCTATTCTTAATGCATCAATTGCCTTTGAAGAAGACTACCTATTTCTAATTCATGAACTTTGGGAGATACATTCAAACCAAAACAAGCCCTCAAATTGACCTCTTCTCCCATTGTCTGTGTCCATGATAATGCCACCACTCACGTGTTTGTGCCAAGCCTCATAGTCCTACTTAACACTTCCGGTTCTCTTTCACCCAGGGCAAGATAGTCAAAGTCTATGTGGAATATCATCATCTTTCATCGAGTGCATTATTATATTCTTGGTCAGTTACTATCATTTTGTGTAAATACACTGTGTAGCACATCTCTTTGCTTCCATTTTCACTCTTCTTTTTCACTTGCTTTGCAAAGCAGGATCTTGTGTAGCTCAGGCTAACCCTGAACTCTGGATCCTCCTGGGTGCGAACATCATATCTAGCCTATTCTTTCTTCAGTCTTTGACTTCAGTTCTATCATGCTGCACCCCGAGCAAGGCTTTTAAGATGTAAGTCTAGTATATCCTTGGCATGAAGCTTTAAGGGGTTCCCTAAAACTTCCATTGTTTGCTCTGAGTGTTGCATAGGTCTTATGATAAGAACATGGAATGTGGGTTGGGGGGATGGCACGGAATCCAAAGCACTTGCTGCCTAAGTGAAAAGTCACAATTCAGATCTCTAAACACAAATATACACTCACCATTCATGTTTTGTCCCATATACATATGAAAATAGGGAAAACAAGGATGGGAATCTCCTCCGTCTGCGAATGTTAAGGCATACCTGCCTCATTAGACCACTTATGTGAGCCGCTGGCTTCAGTGACTGCGCTCCAAAATTCCATATATGAACGTTATGTATCTCCCCAAGATCTCAGCAGACATTGAGAGCTCAAGCTATGGCAGGACTGCAGGCCGGCACCCGCCAGCGGCTCTGTCCCCACGCTCGCCCTTGCAGCACTCAATCAGCCTCAGTGGATGGTCTGTCCTGGGGCAGAGCCCGGCTTCACAATCTCCCCTGGGCTGCTTGAGCCTCCTCTCTCCAATGTGTCACCTAGAAAAGGCTGCTTCAAAGCCATGACTTAACTTTGCGCGCAGAGAGGCAGCTTCCACTTCGCCGAGTAAGCAACCAGACTTAAATACTAAGCTTCTAAATGAATCCTGAAATCACACTCTGTGTGGTTAATGTCCCTGTGAGATTCATTCTTGTTATTCTCCTCTTTAAGTACTAAAAGGAGGAAAGGAAAGGAAAACTGTTTCATGAAGTCATACTTCGATGGTCTCCTTACTGGTAGACTTCTTGAAAGCTGACTTGAAAGATTTCCTCCTTCTCTGTAACTGTATCTGTTCTTTTCCCTTTATTCATTCTGCAGACACCCTGGCTTGATTGTTCTTTCCTACATATGCCAAACAGATTCTTGCTACACAGTCTGTCTTTTCTCTTCCATACTTCCAGAATGCTTTGTCCTCTTGTCTTGTGACTGGTAAGGAGTTCAGATCAATGCCTAGGCCCAGGGAAGATTGCCTGCTTCTCCTGAGTGTTGCCAATTTTCTACCATTGCTTGGACTTGGGTTCCCTAAATGAGGAAGATGGACACAGCCAGCTTTCCAGGGCTCTGGTCATTTTTTTTTTCTTTCCTAAGAAAGGTTCTATCAGAGGCTTCCTTATAGAATTGCTATTCTGGGAGTTCTAGCTGAGGTCTGACCTCTTCCTTTAGCCCCACTCCAGAGGTGAGAGCATCCTTGAAGGTAGACCCACTTCACTGCCCTTCCCAATAATCTGCCTGTCTCTGCATCCCCTCTTCCTAGTCCAGTGGAAGCTACTTCAGCGAGATTCAAAACAGTCAGAAAGCCCTATCCACTGGAGCTAAGATTCTTTCAGTGACTGACATTTTAAAGCTTAGGTCCTGCTTAAAAGCAAGAACAAAATATATTAACTGTTAGTAGTTTGAAGGACTGGAGTAAGAGGTGGTAGGGGCCCAAAGAGGAGAGATGAGATGGCCTCTCCCCATGTATCTTCCAGACTGCAGCTGGGCCATTGCCTTCTGCATAGGTAGCAAAACCTTAAAGTGAAAATTCTCTTTGAGCAGATAGCAGAATGCTCACTGTAGCCTTGCCTCATTCCCTGGTGTCTGTTTAAAGTTTCCCCGGCACCGCCAGAGCCTCAAGCCTTCAGTTTGAAAACACACCTACGCATCAGCAAAGACTTCTGCTAAGCCTATGTGAAATCTTAGCTCTGTTCTCCCCAAATACCTTAATTTAGCTTGTATTCTAAGTCCTCATGAAGCTAACCTGACAGAATATTCTCTCTCAGCTATATTCAGGACACTTCCAGGTCCTCTTGTCTGTATAATCTCAAGTTTCTGGCTGATTTATTAGTTTGGAGGGGGTTGTTCAAATTTTGCTTTGTTAGTTTTATGTCTAAAAATAATGCTGTTTATTGCTCTGGGAACATGATGGCATTAGACTTGATTCTTCTTTTCATTTCCATTCTGTTCTGAGGTCACAGAAGTCTTCTATCTATCATCTATCTATCTATCTATCCCTAATTTAACATCACAGAATCTTTGTTCTTTAAGAGAATTATTCTTTTCTCCCAACTTTGTCTCCTCAAAGAAATCACTCTTGTGGAATGTTTATCTGGTTTATAGATTCTTCCCAGAAAATGTCACTTCTGCTGTTCTCTGAGCTCCTGGTGGACAAGGACCCAGAAGTTACCTTGTGGTGTCTTGTAATTAGCTTCTATAGGTTGCTGACTGAAGAACAAACAAATAAAACTACATTCTTCTATACATGGCCCCTCTGCTAATTCCACAAAATGCAACTAAAAGCAGGGAGAGAGTTTCAGAAGACAATGGTAAAGAATTATATTCCAAAGAAGTGACAGAAAACTTATAGCTAGTGGCACAGCTGCAGTGAACGGGCGTGTGTTTTTCCTGTCACAACAGGAACAGGGCTTTATCCGCTACTTCTCAACACTGCATGGAGGTTTCAGCCAGTGCAAAAAAAGGGGGGGGGAAAGAGCCTGAAGACTGTGATTGTAAAGGAAGCAGGAAGATTGAGTGTGCTCACAGGTAACATGATCTTTGGTATGCAAGAAAAAAATCTTAAGAAATATAGGTAATCCAGTACAACTACTAAGGTTAACAGTATTATAGAATATAAGATTAGTTTAAAAAATAAATGATATTTCTATTATCCTAACAGATAATATAGTTTTAAAAATGAGAAAAATATTGGAAACTATAGTTTGCATGTATTAATCTTGTATATTTGTGCATATGGAGATGTCATGCACATACATGTGCATATATGTGCAATTTGGAGGATGCTTTACAGGATTTGGTTCTCTCCTTCTATAACAGGGGATCCAACTTGACTCATCAAGCTTGCTGGCAAATGCTCCAAGATACATCCACAACCACTATAATATAGGAGAGCCACCAGTAGTGCTTTGTCAAGAGTAAGATGTGGAGAGTAGTGGTAGATTTGGTTTTGAAGTTTGTGCAACTTGAAAATAGCTAGAGATGAGGAGGACAGAGTTTTCCAGCCATGCTATGGACATGCATAACTTCAGAATGTGTTCAACAGAGAGATCAGGACTGATGTTAAGAGTAAACTCCCATAGACAGAGAATAGGGAGGGAAAGGATAGGAGGGAACAAGAACGGGCCCAATTGAAAGACAACTGCAGAATGTTTACATAGATAGGTGAATAAGCTATGAATTATTTTGCAATAAGTGATGGGGAGAGGATGTATTTTGACATGGTGACTTCACTGGGACAGCAAGGTCTGGAAAAATGAAAATTTGTGCAAATGGCAGAGAGATGAAAGCAAGAGATGGAGGGAGGGAAGGAGGGATAAAGAGAGAGAAAAGAGGGGAAAAGAGAGAGAGACACACACAGAGAGAGAGAGTCTGAGCACACAGACGGGTAAACAATGACTAATGAGATGAAGGGAAATCAAGATAATAGACCAAAGAATTACTCTAAGAAAGTAGATGTTTTACCATTTTCCCAAGATGGAGAAAAAGAGGATATACAACATTCTGGAGAATTACTTTTACAAGGGACTGTCTATTCGATTTACTTGATTTAAAAGCATTGCTAGATTCGTGAGCCCTGATGAAGTAGGTGTCATCCATCAATGGAAATTTGAAACAAAGGATAGGGACAGTACACTGGCAAAGTTGCTTCTTGTCCAATCAGCAGACATAAAGATTTTGTTTCAAAGTGATTTCGCTAAAGTGCAGGGACCATCCTGAGTCTTGATCTTGTGAGCTGAACCATTCTTAATTAATTACTTACAATACTGTGGCTTTTCTGGGATGGAAACAGATATGAGCCCAGGAGGGGATCCCGGCCCAGCTCCTGTCCCCAAGAGGTATGTGACTAAGGATCATGTAAGTGCAGGTTTTACAAGCATGGGCTGGCCACTGGGGGAGAAGGGAAAGTGACCAATAAGCAGAACTTTTGCTTGTGAATCTGGGGGTTGGTTGGGGGAAAGGGAATCTATCAATTGGCATTCTATTGAAGTAAGGTTGATTATATCATTTCTCATGATATGACATTATCCATCATGAATAGTGCTTCCAAAGTCTCCCTCAAAGACCATTACCATATTTTATTGATGATGTGTAAATCTTCCACAGAATATTCAGGAAAATATGAATAAGTCTTCTTACATTAAGTTTATCACTTGGAATTTTATGATATAAATGACTGTCCAGCATCACATCTTCCAAACACACCTGTATCTTCTAACACTGCAATTATCATGTTTATGGAATATGATCTCTTTCATTGTTGACTGCACCTTATTTCCATATGCCACCACCAACAGGGGAAAGAGTAGGGAAATCAGCCTATGGACAAAGATACAAGGGCAGTTTCATCTATTCAAAGACTGCCCTGCATTCATCTGATCAGTCAAGAAGGATATGATGCTACTATAAAAATTAAAGGCAAGAGGACCTTGACCAGAAAGGGCAATCGATATTTTGAGGAGATGGTCTCAAATGTCCTAGCAGGTGATTAACAAAACTATCCCTAGGTGATTAATTAACATGGATGTAGATTATGGAAGGGAATGGATATTTGTGGTGGGTGACAGGGTTGGAAGGCACAGGAACAAACACCTGCCACATCCTCCTACTTTTAAAAGATGGAGGCTGCGGGCAGAATTCCAGTGAAAGCACCAACGGATGAGCCTAGACCATGGACTCACAGACATGCCTCACACTCAGGGGTAAACAATGGATTTTTTTAAAAAAAATTTATTATTATTTATTCAATTGTGCGTGTGTGCGTATGTATGCGTGTGTGTGTGTGTGTGTGTGTGTGTGTGTGTGTGTGTAGAACCACGGACGAATTCGGGAACCACCATGGACGCCTCCACCTCCTCCTTGTTTACTCTGCCCCGGGATTCACAGGCTCCGCCCTACCAGGACCAGAAGTGCAGGCCACCTCCGCTTCCGCCTGGCATCTATACGTGGGATCTGGGATCTGAACTCAGGACCTTCCACCTACAAGGCAGAGGCTTAACCCCTGAGCCACCTCTCCAGCCCAACAATGGATTTTTATAACTGCATATAAAGTGTTCCTCCAGCCACAGTGGAAATGTTGCGTAGCCTGTATTAACTTCCTTACTTCAGTTAGGTGTTCCTGTTCTTTTAGGATTATTCAGAAATTTATTCATGTCTCCTTTGACTTTGTTGAACATTTTTATAATCATTCTTCTAAATTCTTTGTCTGGATTTAATTCACTTTCCATGGAGGATTTACTCTGCAATTAGTTTATCGAGGAATCATGTTGCCTTGGTTTTTCTTATTTCTTTTGTCTATGTAATGGGACTTATGCAACTGGGATTGGATCATTGGTTGGACTTTTTTCTTATGTATTTGCATGTGGAATGCATGTATGCATATTTTGTGCTCACATGTGTGTGAGTGCACATGTTTGTGATAGGATATACACGCATATATATGCACATATTTGTGAAGGTTCAAAGTTGATTCCAGATGTCTTCTTCCATTGCTTTCCACTTTTTTTTTTTTAAACATTAAGGCAGTCTCTCTTAGTTAAATCAAGAGTTAATCAATTAGACTGTCTTTGCTTCTTGAGTTCTGGGGTTATAAGTAGTCACCATACCTGCCTAGTTTCTACATAGATTTTGGAGATCCAAGTTCTGCTCCTTACCCTTAAGGGAAAAATGTCTAATCCGTGAAAAAATTTCCCCAGGATTTTTTCAATGGAAGTATTTGTGATGTTCAAGTGGGATTAAGGTATATAGGGTTGAGATGTCACTTCCCTGGGCTGGGGATGTATCTCAGTAGTTAGATCATCACCTCATGTGCTCAAGCCCTAAGTTAGATGTCCTCTACTGCTCCAAGAATACAACACTATCTATATTAGCTTATCACAAGTAATGGATAAGCTTGATGATAATTATAGTTACAAAAATGTTGCCCTTTGACTCTAACAAATCCAAAGTATGTAAAAGAGCATGAGGAGTGCTGTGAGTATGAGGATATGACTCTCTGATAGCAGGATTATAAATGAAATGTGCCAACTATGACTGATAACATGACAGAGAAAAAAAGAGAAGGGAAAAGTAAAGGAGGGACAATAAGCAAGAGAAGAGGAGATAAGGGTCTCTAGCTAAGGGCAGAAGGCACAAAGAGGTTTTCAAACAAAGTGCAGCCAGACAACCTAAAGCAAACTCCATATTCAAGAGATCGAGACAAGGAGAGACCCCGCTGTAGGGCAGTTTGCGGTATCTGAGAGTTTACCAAAAAGAAAGAAAGAGAACAGCTGGTCCACTAAACTGACATTAGCTGTGTAAGTGAAGGAGAGACACTTGCTGGGTGCAGTCTGCATGCCGTCCTTCCCTAGGCACCATGCCTCCTCTCTAGGGAGTGATAGCGGTCCCACCCCCATGCTCAGGCAAAGCTTCTGCTTCCGGTCACTGTTCTCAGGCACTTACAAAGCCCTTGCTTGATGCACCTCATGGAGACAGTTCACCTCCCTCTCTCCTTCTTGTCCACATTCCCAGGGATGAGAGTTCACTACACTTCAGACCTGGCTTCTATTTCCTTAAGAGAGAATTAGTGTGGTGGCCATTCTGTAATTAGGTAATCAAGAAACTTTTCTATTTCTTGTCTACAGTGTGGCCAATCTGCCCTTTCTTTTTTTTCTTTCTTTTTTTTTTTTTTTTTAACCGGGAGTCCTTTGTGAATTCAGGTCCTGGAAGAGGGACCTACCTCTGGGTAGGTCTTCCGAGCTCAAGGTCGTGTAGCTCATGTCTACAGGATCCACTTCAGACAGTGACTCAGGTCAGACTTCTACCTCCGTGAACACTGGAAGGTATTTCTGCTCCAGACCTCGATGCATTCTGCAGAACAGGTTTAGTCATAGGTTCAGTCCTGAGACTCATGCTCTGGATTCCTACAGGTCAGGAATTTTGCCTCCAGGTCACCAATTTAGTAGAGATCTTTTTTAAATGATTTCTTGCAATTCAGGTCAAGTGCCAAGAAAAGAGGGTTTTTCCAGCAGCTTTCTTTCTTTAGTTGTATAGCCATCTTCTCTGTCCCTCTTTCTTTCTCTCCCTTTCATTCCCTCTCTCTCTCTCTCTCTCTCTCTCTTTCTCTTTTAAATATTTGTTGCTCAGAGTATAATACAGATTTTTCTGAAGCCCTGTCTTTGTCTTAAACTGTAGTTATGATATTTTCTCTCCGGTTGGACTCCCTCTTACTGGACTAACCTCTCAAAAATGAACTCTAGACTTTCTTGTTCTGCTCTGAAAACCAGTGCTTCCTGTCACCTACCTTTTAACTGTAGTCCTACTAATCGCTACATTCCCACTTGGTCTAAGCTGTCAGTTTGAGACTTGTGAGGTGAGCTTCCAGGCACCCTACAGGGAATTATAGTTAAAGAGGTCCCCGTGCAAGTCTATAGGAATCGTACTTGCATAATTGATGTGGAAAGACCCAGCACATCCTGGGTGGGACCATTCCTAGACTAGATGGAGAGAGGAGACGGGGGGTGGGAGAAAGAGTACTTAACTTAGCAGATATGCTGCTATGGTTACACTTTAGTGTTAACTTGACAGTTGCATATTGGGGCAGAACTATGGAGAGTTAGTGGTTGGAGCAGGCCCCTGAACAAGTCTGCAGGTATTTGATTAATTGATGTGGGTGGCACAGCCCATAGTGGGTGGTACTTTCCAGTGGTGGACCCGATAAGAAGTGTGAGGAGGAGGGACTTGCTCTTTATCCTGTGTCAATTTGCCGTCAAGTTCACTCTATGAGTGTCAGTTGACTTCTTAGAACAGCGTTGCTTTCTTTGTTGCTGCTGCCTCGACTGCCTCCATCCTTGGCTGATGCAGAGACTCATCCTTTCCACCTTGCTGCTGTTCCTGCTGCCTTTGGATCCTGGTCTCTGGGTCTTGCTGTTGTTTCTCTTAATAGTTGACATAGGACTCCAGCTGTTCTTCACCAACATTGGAACCCAGCATCTTCAACCCTCCAGTGAAGTAGGGGCTTGAGATCTTCTTGGGATCTTTTGACTTTGTGAGATACAGGTAGCTACTTTGAAGGACACTGTTTATATTGTGAGTTAATTTAATAAACTTATTTATATGTATTACATTCTAGAGATTTTGTTTTTTAGAGAACCCTGACTAATACATATACATTGGTTCTCCCTCTCTACTTTGACCTTTGGATGCCTTTGGATATGATGTGTCCAGATGCTCCACTCTTACTGGTAACCCTCCTGTCATGATGGACTGCAACCTGAAATTGTGAGTCAATAAAATTCCTTATCTCCTAAATATTGAGGATTAGGTTTATTATAGCAATAAAAGTATGAGATTAAGATACCTGGTTTATCTCTGAAGATTCTAGCAGCCTGTGTCATTTGACTTCTGAGAGTTTGTTTACATAAAGCAACTGTGATCGTCTTCTTCTAAAATACTAAGACCTTATAGACTTAGGGGGCTTTGCACTTAACAAGACCACATGTGGGGCTGGAGAGGTGGCTCAGGGGTTAAGCCTCTGCCTTGCAGGCGGAAGGTCCTGAGTTTAGATCCTAGACCCCACGTATAGACTCCAGGCAGAAGTGGGGGCGGCCTGCGTTTCTGGCCCTGGTAGGGTGGAACCTGTGAATCCCGGGACAAAGTAAACAAGGAGGAAATGGAGGCGGTCCATGGTGGTTCCCGAATTCGCCCGTGGTTCTACACATTCACATACACACACATACATACACACACGCGCACACACATACAATTGAATAAATACATTTTAAAAAAAATAAAAAAACACACAAGAACAAGACCACATGCTCACAACTGCGCTGACCAAGACCCTATGTTTTAAGATAAGGTTCACATCTATCCTGAGGACTCCAAACTTGTAACTGTGGGCCAAACAAGATCAGCTAACTGGTTGTTATTTTTTTTCCTTTTTTTTTATTCTTTTCTTTTTGCTATGCTAATTGTTTTTTTCTTCTTCTGTAATAACCATGCTTGAGCCACTTGTTTTTCTGCTTTTGTAATTAGCTTGCTTGCTTGTGCCATTTGAATTACTCTGTCATCTGCCTTTAAAAAAGCTGAACACAGAGTTCTGTGCTGCACTTCCTAACTTTATGTGCAACCACTAGTACCAGCTTTAATAGAGCCTCTCCTGTTTCTTTATGAACTCAATGTCAGAGTGGTAAATTCTTGAGTGGTCCCAGCCCCATTACAGTAACCAAGGTCAGTAAAACCACTACTTCTCAGGAAAGGTGACCACGCTTAGTTCCTGGGAGTAAAAAGAGAATCCAACATGCTAGTGGAGACAAGTCTTCCACTGAAATCTGACTAAAAGAATCAGTCCTGAGCCACAGTTGGTGTTAGATCAAATTCTTCAAGACAAGATTCCTTTCTAAATCTCTAGAGAAATGGGTGTTACTTCACAGTGATGAAAACAAGCTACTTAAAAGGGACGAGAACGTTATATGTAGAGCTGGGGGAACGTTATATGTAGCGCAGCAGTTAAAGTGCTTGCCATACAAGCACAGTAGCTGGACTTTGGGTCCCCTGAACGCATGCTCATGAGTAGCACATATACTAAGATGGATCCCCAGATCCCATGTTAGAAAACCACGCATGTGTGGTGGATCACCTGTAATTCCAGCCTCAGATGGTAGAGACTGGAAAGCCACAGAGCAAGCTGGCTGCCACACTAGCCTTATTGGAAACTTCTGGGTTTCATTAAAGACCCCGTCACAAAAAGAATAAGGTAGATGAACAATCACACATGATTCTCAGTATCAGCTTTGATCCACCTACATGCACACCCAGACATGCACTTCCCTTCACAAATGTGCACCCCCACATGTGAACAAATGAACACAATATGCACATGCACACACACCACACACACACACACACACACACACACACACACACACACATGAAAATGGAAATTGAAAATAGAGTCATAACTAGGTAAAGTTAAACTTTAACAAGTCTGTCAATAACATAGTTTCTGATTTTGTCCTAACAATGAATGAATATTCATTGCTGGCATCATAAATACAGAGTTCTCACATGTCAAGAAATGGTTTCTTCATTAAGAAAAAAGCAACTCCACACATGAATAAGCATCTATAGTAACAGAGGCTTCTATCATCTGTTGAAAAGCCATATCTACCTGGAACAGGTAGACAGGAGAGAGATTCTTGCACACACTCATAATTTAGTGGTTTTGGTCTTACACTGTGTTCTTTTTTTATTTTGGCACCTGTGCCCATGTAGCTTTCAAAGCCTCAGGCTGTGCACCTTCCTTGCTTCTTCATTCACTTGTCATGAACGCTAGCTCTATTTAATGTTCCCTTTAAGATCATTAGTCCTTCTTAAGATGCCGCTACCTCTGGCTGAGCATGCCTTGAAGGTCCGTCTAGAAGTATTCTGACTCGCATGGATGCCCAGCCTGAGGAGGGATGCCACTGGCACAAAGGGCAGGTCTGGACAGTAACTAGCGCACCTTTTATTTACAGAAACAGTACCTGTGAAGTTGAGGGTAAGAATTTTTTTTTATTTAAAAAAGCAGTGCTTTAACAAACAGCAAACATATTTCTTGGGAGGGAATATAGTCAGAGTTGACATGCAATGCTAGGCGATGTGTGTCATCAGAAAAAAAAAGTTCCTTTGAAAACCACTTGGTTGGTAACAAGGAGACCACACCAATGAACTCAAGTTTCTTTCTAGGAAAGTTGCTCTGCATATAGCCTAATAGCCACAACGGACCTCACTGCCCTGACTCTCTTGGCCAAGTCTGACTGGGTGAAAAGCGAATATTCAACCTCAGGTGACCAAATTCCCAGGCTGACCTGATGCCAAGAGATAAACTGCATGAGTTAATTTCCTGGGGCTGCTGAAACACAGGAGCACCAGCTAAGAGGCTGAGAACAATAGAACTGTTTTCTCTCACAATTATGGAAACTGGAATCTGAGATAAAAGTGCTGACAGGACCCTGCCCTTTCCAGAAGAACTAGGGAGATTCCTTTAGCTTGTGGTGGGTGGCCAATAATCCTCTTACCTGTGAGCCTTTCTCTGATCACTGTTATCACATGGCATTTTGTGTGTGTGTGTGTGTGTGTGTGTGTGTGTGTGTGCACGCGCATGCACGCCCCACCCTCCAACAAGGGAATTGACCACTTCATATTGAACTTAGGAACCCCCTAATGTATCATGAACTCATCTCAATTCAATTAACACACATTTATTGTTATCAAGAGTTGGGAATTGTACTTATATTTTTGATTGACACAATTCATCCAAAGATTTTTCTCTGGGGGATGTGAATAAGAATCACGAGCAGGGGGCTGGAGAGGTGGCTCAGGGGTTAAGCCTCTGCCTTGCAGGCAGAAGGTCCTGAGTTCGGATCCTAGACCCCACGTATAGACGCCGGGCGGAAGCGGGGCAGCCTGTGTTTCCGGTCCTGGTAGGGCGGAGCCTGTGAATCCCAAAACAAGGAGGAGGTGGAGGCGACCATGGTGGTTCCCGAATTCGTCCGTGGTTCTACACACATATACACACATACATGCACACATACACACACACACACACGCACACAATTGAATAAATAATAAAAAAAATTAAAAAAAAAGAATCACGAGCAGGACTGGAGTGTCACCAATGAAGAACAAAGCCAAATGAGGCCACCAGCTTGAATCAAGTTCAAGGCATCATGCATATGCAGGGGTCATTAGGGTGCATACAGGATGGAAGGCAAAGAAGTGGACAGAGAGAAATGATAGAGATCAGTTCAAGAGATAAATGGAGCCCCACTCCCATCCAAAGTGAAGATGGTCTTATTGCACATTAACTCTCCTGGTCTCAAGATGGCTACGTTCACCTGAGAGTCTTATTTCAGAGCCTAGGGATAACAGCTCTGAGAGACAAAGCTGTTCCAGCCCAAGGTTCTGTCACATCTTTTGACCTCTGGATCCTGGAAGGAACCTGGATGTCAGTTTCAGTCAGCATCTTCCTGACAAAGGAATCATGAACCAAAGGCCACCAAGAATATGCCCAGACATCCCCAGGAGGCACCAAGGGGTACAGGAGCTGCCTTGTTAGTCTTAGGCAGATGCAGGGCAATCAGTCTGGCATCCTGGTAAAGCACAACTGGCACTGGGCCTGGAATAGGCCAGAATAATTTAGTCCAAGACTGAGCCTAGGATCGCCTTCAGAAGGCCTCTTCCCAGAAGTATAGAATGGACTATAATAATTTCCTGACACCGGTGAAAATCCAAAACCTTATAGACCTTGACCAGAAGTGAAGCCAGGAGATGGAATGAGCCCAGAAGGGGTTTATTCTGAGCCCACATGTACTCCACCCCACTCATTCTCTACTTTCTCCCTGCAAAGAAAGTTTTGTAGAAGCATGAAATAATTTCCATTCCAGGAATAATACAATAGGTACCTATTAGGAACTTCCTCCTAAGCTCTCAATTGTGAATAATTGAAAAATTCATCTTATAAGAAATGCAATTTGAAAGAGACATGGCCTCTTGTTTCTTTTGCTCTGCGGGGCTGATCAAGGTTTTGACTTTACCAGTGAGAAGGTGAAAACAGGAGATCTTGAAGGCTCCTGGTTCATCTGCTGATCTGGAATTCCCCTGGGACTGGCCTGTTTAGTCTTATGTGATGACTTCAAAATGAGGTGGGCGATGCCTGGATCGTCAGAGTGGCAACCATTTGCAGGACTCTGGGAGAATTTCCTTCAAAAAGTCATGTTTAATTTTCAGAGCTATATTAAGAAATGGGCTAAGCAAACAAGGGCAGAGAAGATTACAAGAATCTCTAGTACAACCTGAATTTCTGGTTGAGCAAGAAATACTAGGAAATTGCTGCTACTCTGTATTTTTATTTTACTTTTCTTGCTTTACTTGGGAGCAAGAAGAAAGTTAAAGAAAAAAAAAGCAGTACAGTCTTGAAGGGCAGAAAGTTCTGTATCAGTAACTAAATGCTTACAAATACTTTAGATCAATGCAGGAGAAAATGTTTATGGTTAAATATTACACCAGGAAACCCAGAACTCCAAAAGCACAATTACAAATAAATTTATTATCAGCTTGGCTTCATCACCCTCCCTAAAGCAAGTCCAGGCAAACAAAAATGCACCTGGTTTTTCAAAGCTGGAGAGAAATAGACCAACATAATAGCCTTCTGTGCTCTCATTTATTTGCCTAATCTTCCATATCAAATGATATCTCTTTAATGAACAAAGAGAAAACATTGTAATTCCTTTTAAAGAAAACAATTATATCACAATTGGTCCTTTAAAGAATAGTAGCTTTAAACTAGTGGTCCTTTAAAAAATAGAGAAACTGCAAGAAGTCTCTCTGCTTAAAAACCTGAGGCAATTCTGTTCTGAAGGCTCAAGGAAGTAACTGACCAGAGGAGAGTGACTTGAAGAAAATCATGGAAAGACAATGTGCAAAATGAATCTTAAGCTGAGAAATGGGGGAGGGGAGAGAGACGTAAGGCTTGGTAGCACTTAAGAAATTATAGTTATATGTGGTGGTCCTTTATACTACAGGGAGGCGATAGGTGAGGTTACTATGAGAGAGCATTCATGGGATGGTTTGAGACTGAGCCTTTTTCCTTGGAAGCTAGGGTCAGTGCTGGTCAAGAGCCCCTGGCAATACCTAGAGAAAGTAGCATTTCCTTAGGTTAGAGGAATATCAATGATCAGGACCTTCAAAGACTACACATAAATTCTCTGTATGAAAATGTCAAAGAACAAGAATATTAAAAAATAAGGTGGGATCACTTTTGGCTTTCACAAACATCCATGCATGCACATACACACAAACACACCTACACATGCATGTACAAACACATATACACATGCATACACAAAAAAGAATGCCAGATATAAGGACACATACAACTTAAAGAAGACAAGCTAATTAAAAGTTTATATAATGTGAAAATACATTAAAAACCTGTGGGTGTATGCATATATGGGAGAAAGGAGGTAACAAGAAGTCGAGGTTCCTTTTTTTTTTTTTTGGCAATTTGGGCATCCATATGTAGCAATCTTGCTTCTCTCTCTACATTACAGTGAACAACTTCCTGTAAGTTATTTACAGATAATCTGCACCCAGACTGATTTCCAGTCTACAGTGACATGATTATGATCATCTACAATACCTTTATGAAAATTGTCAATTGTCCTCTGGGCCTGGTGAGTCCTGGTGTTTTATAATCCCAGATTTGGCGTAGTTGAGGTTGGAGGATTTACAAGTTCAAAGATAGCCTGGGCAACTTGGTGAAATCCAGTCTCAAATTAAACTGAAAATAAAAAGAAGCTTTGAATGTAGTTCAGTGGCAGAACCTAGCATGCATCAGGCTCTAAGTTGAATCCACAGTGTTGTAACAGAAATTTTTTCATAAAGTTAACCCTATGCAAGTGGAGGAAGCATCGTGCATTTATTTGCTCTGGAAGAACTTTAAGCATGTCTAATTTTTGATGTTACATTTGTTAAAAGTACATGTCTTCTTTGGTCCCATGTTCTTCAAACTGACAGCCACTTAGAGAAGGAAATTTTAACCTAGCACCTAACAGTAATAATGAAAGTTCTCTTAAATTTTTGAGAAAGTTTTAATAACATATTTTAGTTACAAATTTAACCTATAACATAAATTATATACAGTTTATACTAAAAATGTAGAAGAGAGTATGTTGACTTGTTTTAAAGCAATCCCTTTTACTTTATATATTCTGTAGTTTCCTCCGTAGTCCTAAAAAATGAAACTCACACACCTGCTTCTGTGTTTTCCACAGCAGGTACTAGTTTGAATTTTCAGAGCAGAGAAAACTGAAAACAAGAGAGTATCCCTTCTTTTGCCAAGCTACGGGCATAAATAATTCAAGGTTTCCATGCATAATTGTCCAGGATCAAACCAAGTAAGAATTTGATAAGTAAGAATTTGCTAAGATTGCAAAAGAGTTGATTTTGATGTGCTTCTTGTAAGGAATTTGGAACCACAGCACATTAAGTCAGATGTTTAAAACCTGTGTATCCCATTGCTTTGTAACAGTATGTTTCAGTTCCTGGTTTCTGGGGTGTATTTGGGATGGGGGGGGCAGGAGGTTATGCTGGAGAATTTATGCTTAAAGAGCCTTTTCCAAAGATTCCTCTAGTTGACTCGAAACCTATCTGCCAGAAGTCAGCAGACTCTGTGAACCCGAAGATTTTTAAATGACTTCAAGTTACTGCTTCATTGCAAATTCATACTGGGGGAAATATTACTGGCAATTTAAAATGTGGAGTATTTTATTTTCAGATGTCTAAGGGTGTGAGTTAAATAACAGAGTTTCTTGCAGCTGATTGTGCTCCTTTAGAGCTCGGCTTTTTTTTTTTTTTTTTTTTTTTTTTTGCCTAAAATGTGAAAACAACTTCTAAGTGGGAACGAGCTGTTCTGATGACCTAGGATCTCTCCTTTTTCCCTCTCTCAGTGAATGTGGAATAGAATAAATGTGTCTTGCCAATCTTTATTGTTCCAAGTGTCTCCTGCAAGTCAATATACCAAATGCCAGAACCCGCCTTCATCCGCCATTTTTTTTTTAATTTTGTTTTATTAACTGGCGCATGTTCGTAGTGTATGTGTCTGGTGTGGTGTGGTTGTGGGTGGTCGTGTATGGTAGAACCACGCGATTCGCGAACCACCATGCGCCTCACCTCCTTCTGCCCCGGGATCACAGCTCCTTACCTGACCGAAACGCAGGCCGCCCTCCGCCAGTCTAACTATTGGCGAACTCAGACCTTCCGCCTGCAAGGCGATTCTGAGCCCTTCTCCAGCCCCATCCCATTTTTATACACCGAAATTGCAGGAATTGCTGCCATTTCGCCAGAACGAAGCTCCCTACACTCAGCTGAAAACACTTTCTGATCACTTTGATTAGCTCCTGATTGTTGACACACTCTGCCCTAGAAGCTTGGTGTTATTCAGCTCCCAATGCTCTTCTCATCCTTTCCTCGTGCTGTTATCCTAGACAGAGGGGTTTTGCTAGGCTGCGCTAGAGAAATGGTCATCTACACTTTATCAAAGGTCAGGAGGGAGGCTAGACATGACTTTTTATTATGTGATAGTGATCTGAGAGGTTACAGAACTTGCCTGAGATTTCTTCCAGACCTGATCTGGAATGTGTACCAAGGGAGATGAGAGAGAGAGAGAGAGAGAGAGAGAGAGAGAGAGAGAGAGAGAGAGAGAGAGAGAGAGAGAGAGAGAGAGAGAGCATTCATTATACTTATTATTATTATTTATTCAACTGTGTGCACGTGCGTGTGTATTGCGCGCGCGTGCGTGTGTCTGTGTGTGTAGAATCACGGACAAATCCGCGAACCACCATGGACTCCTTCCACCTCCTTCTGCCCCGGGATTCACAGGCTCCGCCCTACCAGGACCAGAAGCGCAGGCCGCCCCCGCTTCTGCCTGGCTGTCTATACGTGGGATCTGGGATCCGAACCCAGGACCTTCCGCCTGCAAGGCGGAGGCTTAACCTCTGAGCCACCTCTCCAGCCCTCATTATACTTTTTCTAGGATGTTTTTCCTGCAGTAAATCTGTTCCTATAGGATGGGAGTATTTGGAATCTGGCACATGTCAAGCGAGATAATTCTTTCTACGGTCAGCACTTATGTTCGTGTCAGACAAATTCTACTACACTACAGAATGGGTTTGAGAAAAGGTTTTACTGGAGATAGAGAAAAATTATTTCATTAGCTCACCAAGGGAAAGATAGCAGAAGGATGGCACTTGCCATCTCCCCACAGAGAAATGTGCACCCCGAGGTGTATGTGTTTGTGTGCAGTGTGGGTCTGGGTTCTGCAAACTTCACTCTCCATACCCTTCAGAGGACAGAGACACAGTAGGAGGCAGCTGTTTACAGAACTTGTCTGGGAATGCCAGTTGTCAAGCAAGTGGAAGCCATACAGCCATGGGAATTATCATAAGTCATAAGTGGGTGAGAAGAGGAGGCCGTTCCCTCCAGCACTGGTGTGAGCAGAGGATCTCCTCTTGGGAGAAGGGGTTCTCTGCTGGATCATCAACTGACAGCTAAGAAAAAGTGTCTGGGGCTCCTTCTGATTCTTCTGACCATTTTCCGCAATGCAGAGAAGAAAGGAGGAGGAAGCAGGGTGACTTTCAGATTTCAAAACTGGGGATTGGGTCTGTAAAGGCAACGGGGGAAGAGGTACATAGAAAGAACAGAGACAATGCAGTAAATTTGTGGAAAAACTTTTCAATCAAAAAGCAGCCACTAGCCCATTGATGGCACTAATGAGAATTTTCTGAATATCAAAACTAATGAGTCTGTTGGGTTTAAATCACTTCATCAGCTGTTTTCTGATAGATTAGAAGATGAACAGCTACTAATTTGCTCAGGAAAAATACAGTAATTTTGCATTTATCCTCACCCTACTCCCACAATAACGGAAACGACACTGGGTAGTTTCTGTACTGTCATGAATTTGTTTAATGTGCTCGCTTCCTTGACATCCATTCTGAGGCCTCCCTGTGGGGTGGTGACTGTTACTCATCCCACAATCCTAAAGCCAACGCTTCCCACAGCTGCTGGCCACGATGAAATTTATCATCTAATCCCAGAGGGTTGTAAATAAGTTCCTCCTCACATGGTTTCTGCAAGTTAGTCCGTGCACAGAACCCTCAGCAGAGACCTACTAAAGGCCTGGTCTCATTGTTTCCCTCTTTCTTTCTCCTCCTCTGTGCTCTGTTGAGCTGTCCATTACCTCCAGACTGCCCCTCAGCCTGCTGACACCACCTCTGACCTCCCTGGGATACGTAAGTAAAATATTTCTTCTGTTTCATGCAATTTTGGTTTTACTACTTCACATTTTCTCCTTGATCAAAACACCCAAACTTAGCGTGTCTTCCCTAGTTAGGGTTTTTGAAAGTGCAGCTGTTTGGTTTAATATCCATGCTCTACAAGAATCTCATGATTAAGTTGCTTAGAAATTTGAAAAAAAAAAAAACAGTATAGTATTCATAGTTTTCACTTTGAGCCATAATGTCTTAGGATTGATGTGGAGTAGATTTTCAAACTAACAATTTGCATCTAGAAATGGTGTGTAAATGTAGTAAGAAGTATTGAAAATAAATAAAACAGTTATCAACAGGGTTATTTATGTGATAAAGTGATTTATCACATAAGTCATACAAGTAACTATGGTACAGCTGAAGAAAAGGTGGGGATACATTTTATGTAATGATATTTATGACATGTAAAATTCATCTATTGGTAAGAAAATCAGGTACCAAGCAACACATAATCTGCGCTTTCATTCATGTAAGAAATGGTGGAGGTGGACAGTGTATGTATGCATGTATAAGATGTGCATAAAGTATTTCCAAAAATAGGCTGTTAGGGAGGGGCACTAGTTTCTTGAGCCATGTGACTCATTGTGAAAATAAATGACTTAAAAGCAGAATAGAAAACCTTAGATTTGCTTTCTCTTTCATGCAAAGGCTTTCTGTATTTGCTTATGGCCTATTGCCAAAATTTCTATTTCAGTTTTTTCTGGTTTCTTTTTTTTTATATATATACAGCATGATAGAACATGTCTGTATGTTTTGTGGAGTGTGAGCTTTGGAGGCTAACGAACCTGGTGAGAGCTGGCTCCACACTTGCATAAGCTGTGGAGACAAGCAGGCTACTATTAAATATAATTTAGTAGGTAACTTTTGCAGTGCTGTGCTGAATAGGAACATGTTGAGAGGGTGTTAAGCTCAGTCAAATCTGGGGAAATTTGGTTATTTTAATTTAGATTTCTTGAGTAATTTGAAGTCTAAGATGAGAGTGAGGTAAAAGCTACACTTAGTATTGTCTTTCATTATATAAAAAGTACTCAATAATTTGGTAGCACAAAGCTACCAAAGCATTCTTGCAGTTACAAAAAACTGGGACACTGGCAATAGTCTAGTGGCAGGGAGGGCGTGGGGGGTGTCTAGCTCTTTACAAGTGAAGTCAGAGTCTCTGAAGGTGAGTCTTAGACTGCATTTTACTTCCAAGATGGCTTGTTTCTGAGTATCTGTGAGAGACCTCTGTTCCTCACTATGTGGCCTTTTCCTTGAGATACTCGAATATGGCTTCCTCTCTAGTCTGTGATCCAAAAGAGAGCCATAGTGTCTTTTATGGCACAGAGCAAGTACCCAACCCCCAGTTAAAAAAGAGACCAATCCCACAAAAGCATAAGCATATAATTTATCATATGGACTTGGACACTTTTTAGAATGAAAATTTGACTGAATGATATATGCAAGCTGGGCTCCTCTGGGCAAACCAGGCTATGAAGTCACTGAAATACAGCTCTCCCCACAACCTGGCATGCAGATGTGTCTCAGACCAAAACGTGGGCAAATATTCACTACACGCAGCTAGTTCTCATCATAAGAAACATTTCTTATTGGGAAGTCAGCCGCGTTATAATTAGATAGAGAAAGAACTCCCCCCAGCTGGTTACTCGGCTCTCTAGCATCTCACACTTCAGTTCGTCTGAGGCTAGAAACACAGCATGCACTTCACTGTGGAGCATGACCTTAAAACCACTCCTTTAAAATCCTTAATCACAGGTTGAGATGACAGTTTTTGAAGGTCTTGCAGAAATGCCATCCTGAATGTGGCATTTTTCACAGGCAACCCATCTTCTAGTGTGAATGCATGATTATAGTACTTCTGATGTTAAACCTTTCCTTGAGCCTACATTAAAGCTAGCTCAAACACACACCTACATATCACACCAGCCGTGCTGAAGTACTTAAAGTTTTAGACAGTGTAAAAAAATCCAATAAGGGGTTCCTAAGCAACCTTCAGTTTTTAACAATCATTTCAAAAGAAAGTGAAAGAAGCTAGAGAATTTCAGATTTGTCAGAAATTTTTTTGCCTGCAGAAATTTCTATGTCAGATATTTTCTTAGAATATCTCCTCAAAATAGTCTTAAATATCTTAAAATAATTTCCTCCTTTATTGAGATATGATTATCAAATAAATATGTATAGCTGAGGTATGCAACTTGTAATATATTAAGATGTGATGAAATTAATTTCATAATCAAGCTGATTGACCTACCTAGTATCATACATGCTTTTCTCTGTGAAAACACTTAAAGTCTCCCACCAAATGTCAAGTATGTAATACATCGTTATGGATTTTAGTCAGCATCCTGTCTATTACCTCTCTATATCCTTGTCAATTCTATCTGAAAAACTGTTCCTTTGCCCAGCAACCTCCTGTCTCTCACAACCCACAACTAAGGTTCAATGATCTGTTTCGGAATTCAACATTTTTAGGTATTAAGTGAGACCATACACTATTTATTTCTCCATTGTTTGGTTGATTTCACTTCACAAAATATCTTCCACATTAATCAATAGTACTAAAAACAGCAGAATTTCCTTCCTTTAAAAGATAGGATAATCCCTGGGTGTCTACGACATGTTCTCCATCCACTCATCACCTATCAATGAATAAGTACTTTATTTCATTGCTTGGAGATTGTGAAAAATGCTGCAAATGGACACTGGAATATAGATATGTCTGAATTAGGAATTTCATTCTTCTTTCTGTATATGCAGAAGTAAGATTTTGGAGTTATATGGTAGTTTTACCTTTGAGTTTTGGGGAGAACTTCATACTGTTTTCTAGAATATCTGTACTAATTTTCAAGCTCACCAAAAAATTTCAGGCTATATTTTCTCTATATCATTGTAGACACTTATTTCTTGACTTTTGATAATAACCACCCTCAATATATGTTAGAGGTCTCGTTTTTTATTTCCTTTTCCCTATGGATTAGTAATAATGAACACTTTTCAATGTTTAGTTGTTTTTTGTTTTGTTATTGAATTGTGTATATCTTTATGTATTTTAGCCCCATGTCCAATGCACAGTTTGTAAATTTTCTCCTGTTTTTGCATTGCCTTCTCATTTTGCTGATTGCTTACTGTACAGATTTTTTCTTTGATGTTGAGCCACTTGTTTGTTGCTGCTTTTGTTGCTTGTGTTTTTTCTGTGCTGTCCAAAATATCACTGCCAAGGAGATTTTCCCCATATTTTCTTCTTTAGTTTTGCAATTCAAGTTTCACATTTAAGACTTAAACCTATTTCAAGTTGACTTCTGCATGCAATGTAAAATGAGCATCCACTTTCTTTCTTTGACATGTGAATATCCGGTTTTCCCAGAATCGCTTACTGGAGAGACTATTCATTGTGCATTCTTAGTCCCTTGTCAAGATTAACTGGCTAGATGGATAGTCACAGTTTGTTTCTGAGCTCTTGATTCTGCTCTACCCAGCTATGTGTCAGTTTTCATGTCAAAATCATACTGCTTTGATTGCTGCTTTAATTTCATTACATATTGCTCTGCTAAAATACTGTGACCCAAGCAACTGAAGGATGAAATGTTCATGATTTTTGACTTTCAGTTTCAAGTAGGATGGAGTCTATTATGGAAGAAAGGCAGTCAGGGAAGATAGGGCAGCTCGTTCACATTGGATGGCAATCAGGAGAGAGGAAGGAAGGGAAGGAGGGAAGAGAAGGAAGGAAAAAAGGGAGAGAGGGAGAGAACAAGGAAACAAAATGGGCTTAAAATATCAAACATCAGGCCTTGTTCCCCACCTCTTTGCTCCCAGGTACTTCCTCCAGCAAGCTCCATCTCCTAGAATTTTCCTAAATAGGGTGATGAGCTGAAGACTGAGTATACAAACACAAGAGCCGGGGACTAAGTGCACAAACACAGGACCAAAGCAGACCATCTCACATTCAAACCACAATTACTTAGTTTCAGCATGCAGTTTGAAATCAGACAATTTGCCACCAGCTTTATTCCTTCTCAAGGTTGCTTTGGCTATTCAGGAATCACTTAGTTTTCATGTGAATTTTAGGACAGTTTTTTTTTTCCTGCTTTTTAGAAATGTATTAGATGACAGTTCCACGAATGTATATAATGCATACAGTTTGTTTCACCTCTGCCCTCAATTTCTCCCACCTCTGTTGTTCACTCCTTCTTCCTTGTAAATCTTTCTCATATTCATCCCCCTCCCTTTTCCACTTGTAATCCATCGAATTCAATGAGGGCTATCTGTATAGTCATGAGTCTAGGGCTAGGATAACTTTTTTATTATTTCTATGAAAAAATTAATTGGAATTTCCATTGATCTTTATACTGCTTTGGGTAATCTGGAAAATTGAATAGTGTATTGTACTCATAGCAATAGTTCATTATATATAAATTTCTCACACAATGTATGCTCAAAAATACTGATCATTAAGTTGTGATTATGTTTTAGCTATTTTAAGGCCATATAGTCTCCTCTCTCTTCTTTCAGCGTACTATCAGTTAGCATAGCTGGAATATTTTGACATTTCTTAAAAAAATCAGCCTGAATAAGGAACTAGAGATTATTTAAAGAGATATATGGAAAAAAATGTTACCCGCTTTGAAATAGACATTTATAAAGTGGTCAAATCTTCCTGTATCCCATTTTATCAAAAAGGCTTTGTGTGTCCTAGGTAATTCATGAAGTAGCATGTCAGTGCTAGATTTTCTACTCCCTTGCCCCACCTCTTCCTCTCTGCTGTGTCTGTCTGCTGTGAGATAAAGAAGTCATCCATCCACTGCCTTCTGCAGTCTCAGGGCTCAGCATTACTTCCATTTGTATGAGACCGGATTCTATTGCAAATATTACAATGCCACAGACTAGTTGATAAGGACTCCCAGTTTTAAGCAAGTCAGTCTCCAGAGCCTGGTGCATGCTATTGCATAGGTCCTCTTGATTATAGTAGATGATGGCAATTGGAGGAATAAGGAAGTGATCATATACTAAACAGGAAACCAAAGCAATTCAAGGGACAGAATTCCTCTTATATCCTGAGTGTTCAGGGATTCTGTAAGGGCTGCCTTAACCCCCTTCTGAGAAGTGTCCCCGTAGTGTAAGAACATTCCACTAGGTGCCACTCTTAAAGGTGCCACCAATTCCCACTGAGGACTTGACTTCCATACATAAAACTTTGAGGGACTTACCACATTCATACATAGCAAGTGCATTCCCCAATCAAAGAATATAACAAATGACCTTATGCCAACCCCCTCCCAAAACTGTGTACTAGCAATATAGAAAGCAGGGCTTCCTAAATTTTTCCACTCATGCTCCCTTTTGCCTGAGAAATATTATGCGACCCTGTGAATACAAGTATATAAAATAGGCATACAGGTCAAACATTCAATGATAATTCACATATAAATTTCTTTTAAAACATGCAACTTTACCATTTATCAAGTGTGAAAGCAAATTTACATGCTAATGAGATTCATGTACTTGTTTCTATATGTTATTAAATCTTCACTGAATAGTTGATCCTGTGGGATGAATATTTCCAATATTTTTCAGTGTTGATTGATATTTTGATTTATGATTTAATGTTGAGAACAGGGATTCACATAAATGCATAGTAAAATCATGCACAAGTATGTTCAGGGCCATTTTGATACTGTCCTAACTTTTTTATTTGCCCTAATCCTAAGTTAAAATTCATTTCAAAAGGATTTTTTTAAATTAAGCTTGAGGAAGCAACCCAAACAGCAATTTTTAAAAGCAAACAGTCTAATATAGTTCAATCTGAAGATAAATATGCTGATGGGAGGGAGAGGAGAGGGAAGGAAGCTGGGATGAATACTCAATATGCTTGTAAAAGTAGAAAAAATTAATTAAAAAGTAGAAGAAATTAATAAAAAGATAAATATACTGATTTAAAGTATTGCTTCTGAAGATGTCTAGACTATAATTATTTCAGCCATAGAATGAAGCCCTTTGAGCTTTTGGATCTTAACTTTAAGCTCTCCCATTATATTGTAGGAAAAGGGAAAGAGAAAAGAAACAAAGAAGAAAAAAGTATTTTCCTCTTAAGTTCTATAGCTGAGGATTTATAATTCAATTGAGAAGAGACAAGAGACAGAGTATATAAACACAAGTTGCACACATTTTGGAGAAACTCCAAGTAATATAAAAGGATGGTCAGATTTGAGCTTCTGTAACCACTGAACCAAAAATAAGTCAACTGTTAAATAAGAAACAAGATGTGAAGAAAAGAGTTTAGGCCTTCAAGCATGACAAACAGTAAGAAGGTAAACATATGGGAGAAACCACCCTAAGACAAAGAATATTCAGTAATATGTGCTATGTAGATTCCTCCAGAGTCACCTCTGGGCTGACGAGTGGACAGATTGTCTCCAGTGAGTCCTCCTCTTCCTGTTATAGGATAAGGAAATACCTTTATCAGTGGAATTTTATGTTCTACTTTTAGGCAAATCACAGGGAGAGTAAAGGATTTTTCTGTTATTTCTTTTTTGTCTTCATCTTGAGATAACCTTTGTGCCAAAATTACATATTTGGGGATGACTTATTCGGACCATATCAATGCAAAGACAGGTTTCTCAGGTGTTGTTCTAGATGTTCTAGATGTTGAGGAACATGGAGACCCTAGAATGAGATGAAATTGATCAGAACATAGGTTCTGATATGACCCCCTCCCA
The DNA here is from genome assembly GCA_023101885.1 of Typhlomys cinereus. NCBI lineage: Eukaryota > Metazoa > Chordata > Mammalia > Rodentia > Platacanthomyidae > Typhlomys > Typhlomys cinereus. Next base: position 2,798,797 of record JALPQD010000214.1, read on the forward strand.
CAGCACACATTAAAATATTAGATTAATCATTGAGATGTGGAGTAAGTTAATAAATTTCTATGAGTTTGTATATTTGGGGAGAAGGGAATCATAATGCTATTTTACTCATAAAATCATCATGAAATTTTAATAAGTTAAAATATATGAAGTGCCTAGTAAATGGTAAGTGACCATAAATATGAGATTCTATACTTGAGGAAATGACTGTCTATTCTCAGAGCAGCAACTCACATTTTTTAGGTATATGGTGTTGGGAATTGAACCTAGGGCCTTATTTATAAGCAAGTGTTCACCACATCCCCAGTCTTCAGTTTTTAATGCCTTCTATAGTCCATGTTGGACATTTTGTATATATTGTCTCAGTTATTCGTTAACTGTAACAGTTTCTATTGTCCAGTACTCTGAAAAACATTCTGCTTTATTTTGTTATTATGAGGATAACTGTTAATGAATAAGTTAATGGATAAGTGTGTGGTGGCAAGCAAGCCAGGCTACCATTGACTCAAAAATGCAACTCTCACTTATTTTATTCTGGAGCCAAATATGAGCAGCCATGGACCAAGAACACAGATTTGGATTCCTTTAAATACCATGTTCTAATATAGTAACAGTTTCATAATAATGAAACAAAGTCATAAATCAAGGTATTTTTAAAAAGACATTAGTAAAAATATCAGGTAGGCAGATGAAAAAAAAAAGTATTTAAATCTTAGCCACAGGACCTTAGTATCCGCTGGCATTCTTGGTCTAGGTTAGTGAAAGCTAGGTGTTTGCTTATACATGCTAAAAGGATTTACCTAGTAAAGTCACTGGATGAAAATTTGGTCAAACCCAGAGAAAAGGGTATGGCTTTAAAGGGATCTAAGGATAGCTCAATATAATTTACCTCAAGATTTGTAACATTCCACCCTTTTGCAATTTCTAATCAGTCAGCCCTATAGATGTGACCTTTTCTCTGGAAACTTAAGTTCAACTGCTCAGAACCAGAGATGACCAGTTCAGGAGCACCAATCCCTTGTCATTCTTAAATGTGGGAATCTAGGATACTTCAATATATCATTTGGAAATGCTCTTAGAAAAGCTTACATCCCACTGTGTGCATCCCACTGTATATAGGACGGAAATAACACTTGGAAGTGTTAAGGCTATATAGCTCATAAGCAGCTGATAAATATAATTTTGCCATCCTCTCAAAAATGTATATCGCAATTTAATTGTCACTAAGCTGATATTAAGAAAAGGGGCCTTTCAGTGATATGACTCAACAGGTAAAGGTACCAAGTCTGATGATGGAGGTTCAGTGCTCAGAACTCACATGTGGAAGGAGAGAACCAACTCCTGAAAGTTGTTCTCTTAACTCCATATATACTCATATGTGTATGTACATGTACATATATCTCTTATATAAGTGTAAAAAATACTTAAAAAGAAACAGGTCTTTAGAATGAGATTGGTGACCTTAGGGAGCTAGGTGGACCCTCCTTCCCTTTGTCATGTGATGACACAACTTCATCTTTCTGATAGAGGGAACAAGGTCCTGTCTTGAAAGCAGAAGTGGGAACCTTACCAGATGCTGAGCCTTCTGGTGCCTTGATCTTGGGTCCCCATAACTGTGAAAAATAAATTTCTATTTATAAATTACCCTGTCCTAGATATCTCGTGATAGCAAAGAGAACAGACTTAGATGTTGGGCTATAGCCCTTAATAATTGTGGAAATATTTGGTTGAGTCAATATGGGTTTAGCATAATATTTGTGCTGATTATTTTTCATTAAACCTTGAGATAACTGCAGACCAATATACAGACTTAAGAAATAATTGAGTACTAAGTAGTTCCTATGTATTTCACTCACCATTTTCTACAGTGATCACACCTTATCAAAAGAGCAGTGTCCCAGTTAAGGATATTCTTGCTGATGCAGTCAGGAGTCAAACATTTCCATAACCACAGGATACGATACCACATTGGGGTAGTTCTCACTTTCCTTCTGCTCCTGTCCCTCTCTTGCCCTGGCAAACATTAGCCTGTTTATATAATATTTCATCATTTTGAGAATGTTATGTAACTCAAACTATTTGACTTTCTTATTGCTGTGTACATAAGAATCAAAGGATAAGTGCTCCTTCAGAGAACTCTAAAAGTGAGTAGAGGATATCAGGAAGTAAAGGCTGTCACAGAGGAAGGGTCAGACCACATGATGCTATCAGAAAAAAAAAAAAAACAAAACTAGCACCTAATTGTGTAGGTGTGGGAAGGCACTTCAAGATTTCAATTAGGACAGTAACAGTTTCAGATGTATGATTGAAAAAGTTCCCAGGAGCTGGATATATTGGATGAACTTAGAAAAGAAGCAAGAAAAACAACTAGAATGTGGTGCATGGCAGATTATGAGGGTAGGAGTATGTAGTGTAGTAACAACAACAACAAAAGGCAATAGTGAAAGGAAAACATGGAGGTGGAAGCCCAAATCCCAGGATTGTGGTCTAGGTGACTTTAGGTAAAGGGCACCTACCAGACAAGATCAGAGTGAAAATGACTTCAGATTTTACCTTGCTATTTCAAGGTACATCGGGGACATTGATGGACAGTGGCCATGCAGAAGTATGAGATTGATAGTCTGCGTACAGGTTTAGATTAAAGATGGTTTACCAGTCTTCTCTGCACATATGGGAGGTCAGGGAATACATGGCAATGCGTTTCAGCAGATTATGGTGGAGAGAAGACACTGAGTTTGACAAATCATTTCACTTGCATTTTTTATATCAACCAATTTGGTATAATTGTGACCGTCAACCCTGGTCTCATTTCCAGAGGGAGAAAGAATACATTATAAGGGTTGAATTTTAAAGACCTTTACAAGTTCAAGTTATTGCTGTTACAATAAAGAACGTCTTAAAGCACCGAACTACAATGAAACAGCACATTTTCAGTACATTTTCCTTTTAACACTCAGCACTTTTTAAAACCTTTTCTGGGGCTGGAGAGGTGGCTCAGGGGTTAAGCCTCCACCTTACAGGCGGAAGGTCCTGAGTTCGCATCCCAGATCCCACGTATAGATGCCAGGCAGAAGCGGGGGCGGCCTGCGCTTCTGGTCCTGGTAGGGAGGAGCCTGTGAATCCCGGGGCAGAAGGAGGTGGAGGCGTCCATGGTGGTTCTACACATACACTTGCGCACAGGTGAATTAATAATAAAAAAAATTAAAAAAAAATAAAACCTTTTCCAATTATGCCACACTCCTCTTTTTGCAAAACTCAGTGTGACAGATGTGTAATTATAGTGATATTCAGAGTGGTCGTTCAGGCATAGACAACAGCTTTAGCAGCGAGAATCTTATAATTAGGGGCAAATCCTTAACCACACAGCCATCATGCCCCACCAAAAAAAAAGTGGGATAGGACCAAGTGAAATAAGCAAAGGAACAGAGCTTCATTAAAACGTTAAGAGTGACGGGGGCTGGAGAGGTGGCTCAGGGGTTAAGCCTCTGCCTTGCAGGCGGAAGGTCCTGAGTTCGTGATCCTAGACTCCGTAGACTCCGCATATAGATGCCGGGCGGAAGCGGGGGCGGCCTGCGCTTCTGGTCCTGGTAGGGCGGAGCCTGTGAATCCCGGAGCAGAGTAAACAAGGAGGAGGTGGAGGCGTCCATGGCGGTTCCCGAATTCGCCCGTGGTTCTACACACACACGCACACACACACACAATTGAATAAATAATAAAAAATTTTTTAAAAAAGTTAAGAGCGACATTTATATGCATCTTTTCTTTCTTTGGGTTCCATCATTTCTGATATTCGCCATTCATATATCCTTCTGAATGTTTTCTGCCACACAGAAATCATAATCTATTTAGTCATTCAAAAGCAAATCTCACACTGGTAAGATGGTTGAGTGAGGGAAGACACTTGCCATGCAAGTCTGATAATCTGAATTTGGTCTCAGGAATCCACACAAGGATGGAGATCTGACTCCATAAAAGTTGTCCTCAGACCTCCACACATGCGCTGTGTCATATGAACCACCTGTAACCCAACACATGCGCACAGTAATAAATTTTTTTGAAACAGGAAATAGCTCTTTGTGGCTATTCTCACTACCACCCTCTGCTCAGTACTTTCTGTTTATCAATGGGATCTGTGAATGCTATAAGAAAAAGACGTCAAACTGATTAAGTGTAAGATGTACAGATATAATCCACTATATACAGTTCAGTATTGTTATAACATTCTCAGTGTGTCTGAGAACAGAGAAGAACAGGGTTCTTACTATTCAAGAGTACTACAAATTATCTTACACAGTCCTTAGGTCTGTCTCTCTTCTGTTAAACTGGAAGAATATCAATCTTGTATTCAAATTCTTCATGTCACATTGATTAATGAATGGTTTTATTCACCTAAGGAGTATCCATGGTGAGTTATAAGCAAGTCAATTCATTAAGCTCAGGATGAGATCTGGGACTTGGGGAGAGAAGATTTTCTCAAATACTTTCTAATCTGCTGAAGGACTGTGTTGAAAGGTATCTATGTTTTGAAAGAATTCTATGTTACCAAACTATATACTCTTTAGATTTTCCTTATTTCCCAGTCACTATTTTTGGATAAAGCTATCCTTTGAGAATTCTTACTTATCACTGTTTAATTTTCAAAAGGTTTTGGAATGCCAGATAAAAGTACCAGATATAAGTTGAAATAAAAAGAGGACTTGATCAAGTTCAGTAAAGAATACTAAATAACTTGAAAATACTCCAAGAAGACATTTGTATCTGAAAAGAGAAATAACCTGAGTTTTCTGTAGGAAGTCACTGTGAGCCACCCTACATAGAATCTCACAGCACATCAAAGCATTAGATCAGTGAGGCTTATTTGTAGTTCAGTAAAGATGAATCTCATGGAGACACAAAATGTTCTTCAGGAAGGCCTATCTACTTTTCTAACTCTAGCTCTATAAAGCTTTATGCTTATACTGGAAAAAATATTGCTCCCATTTATTGTCCCTTAGGAGTGCTAAGAAATGTCCTCTATCTCCTGTGTGGATGACCAGGGCTGTATGGTTCAAAGGAGGAGGTCAAGGATGATAAGATAGCTCAAGGGATAAAACACCTGCTTGCAAACCTGGAGAGTTTAGTTCCCAGAAGTCCACAGGATGGATGAAGAGAGTTGACTTTTCAAACTTGCCCTCTGCCCTCTTGTGAGTGCCATGGCATTTATATGTATGCCATCCCCCTACCCATTCTCATAAATTAAAAAATAATTTTTTTAAAAAGGTGGGATAGGGGGCTGGAGAGGTGGCTCAGGGGTTGAGCCTCTGCCTTGCAGGCAGAAGGTCCTGAGTTCGGATCCCAGATCCCACGTATAGACGCCAGGCGGAAGCGGGGGCGGCCTGAGCTTCTGGTCCTGGTAGGGCAGAGCCTGTGAATCCCGGGGCAGAAGGAGGTGGAGGCGTCTATGGTGGTTCCCGAATTCGTCCGTGGTTCTACACACACACAGACACACGCGCGCGCACACACACATATATATGCACACCCACACAATTGAATAAATAATAATAATAATAAAAAAATTTTTTAAAAGTGGGATAGGTGGTGAGAGAATCATTTTGAAGGCTGCTCCTGAGACTCAGTGGAAACGAAATAAATCATTTGCCCCTGAAGGAAAGGAAATCCTGGGGTTGGGTGTGGGAAAGAGAAAGAATAGAGGAAGCACAAGATAAATTTTCTGCTTTTACCTAAATCTATGGCTTCTAATTGTTTCTAAGTCTAGAATGGATTTTCACGGGCTGACTGGCTCTTTCATCTGTCTAGTAATTAAAGTGAGATGGAATCCTACCAGTTTAATTAATCACTCCTTCAGCAAAGATTCACTGTGAGCCTGCTATGTGGCAAGCTCTCAGGGAGCTGGGAGACCATGGCACACAGGACAAGAAGCTCATATTCCGGGTTGGGGAGAGATGCATCTCATTTATCCAAGCACACTGTGACCCAAATATTCAGCATGATACTTGCTTCTTGTCTTTAGTCTCCCATCCACATGTTGTGCCTACATTGTATAAGACAAAGAACACTCACTTTCCCTGGATCCTTAATCTCAGCCACACTGTACTCTGTGCAACCTCATGGTCGGTCTCACTTCTTGCTTCATTCTCTCCGATGTTTTACCTGGAATAGAAACTTAACAATGAATAGTTCTTAGGGTTCTAAATTCTTAGGATTTAACAAAGACCTGAGATTCTACTGCACTTCATGTTCCATTTTTAGACTTCTAGAGGAATTCTGCCTCTCTGCTTTGCCCAAACTTGGCTACAAGCCTTCTGCTTTGACACATACCCTATCCAGTGCTGATACCTTGCATCTCATCCATCAAAGAGATGATTTCCTAAATCCACTGCTGTGGGGCCCACCACCTGTACCTATGACAAGAAGCAATGTCGATTTTTCTAGCAAGCTGTCCTTTGCCTGTCAACCCCAGAGACACGGTGTCCTTCCACCATGTTCCAAAATGATCACTCGAATTATGCTCAGGAGGACAGCTGTTCTCTTCAGAATCAAAAATAGCCATAGCTCTCTGAGATAGACATTGGCTTAGATAACCCCTTGAAGGTAAAGGAGCAAAAGTCAGAGCCTTGAACCTATGCTTGGGCATAGGCTGCTTCACTTCCAATTTGTTAGTGCTAGCTGAGGTTGCTGCTTAGGTATCATACAACATTATATGAACCTTTAGTCTTTGTGCGTAAGGTAATTTAATTGCAAAGTAGAAGTAATGTTGGTCAGTAAGTCTAGAGAGAGAAACTTTTCTCAACTTGCCCCCTCTCCCTCCTGAGGGCAGACAGTTTGGGCTCAGTTTCACTTTCCCCTCCTTTCCTTTTCTTCCTTACTCAAGAATTTAGGTAACTTAGGAATCTTCAAAAGAGCTTGGGTGGAGACACTGTCCTAAAGGGCTATGAACTAAGTCAAAGGCACAATCTCCAGGAAAATTCTCATATTAAAGAGAATCAGATCCTTTAGGCTCTTTGATCTCCTGGGGAGATCAGCCACAAATTCATACAGAAGAACAAGGAATTGTACAAAGTGACACAGCAAATGAATGCAAATTAAAACTATATTAGTGTGACTATAAATTTTAGAAAGACCTGGAATAGAATGGTAATATAGAGATGATATAGGCATGCTGGAAGCAGAAGCCTCTCCAGATCACGGGTACGCTGCCTCTTGGCAGTGGGTACTGTCAGAGCCACTAGAAAGAAAGAAAATCAGCCAGGGATGCTCGGGAAAAATCCAATGTCTTTGACAAGCTGTCAGACAGTCATTAGTATTCCCCTGACCACTGAGGAACTCAGATGTGAAGGTCTTGCCTGATCAAACACACTTTCTCAGTAATGAACTATTGAGCCAACGCCTGGAATAAAAATTTTTAAGTCTCCCATGCTGCCTGTTGGAACACGCTCATCTCCACTTAGGGGCCTAGCCCTACTGGGTCCATTTTCTCTCTAAGATTGTAAATATTAAATAGAAGGAAATGCTTGCCTAAAGAAGAGCTGGCATCTCATCTGCATTCTTTATTGTAAACTGATAACAAAGGAAATCATGGGTCTCATGTAACAAATAATACTTAAGTTGAGCTCGTGTGCCTCTGAATAAGAAACTAACTTAGTTCTGAAACAAGGGAAGGCTGATCATTTTCCTTCTGATAAGTCTCTTTGATGCTCTCGTGGACTTTGTATTTTAAAGTATTTTCAGGGTTTTTTTTTTGTTCAAAAAATGAAATACAGCCTTTTTCAATTTGTGGTTTAAGTTTTAGAAAGAATATTCTCTTTATTACCCACGTTCAGGTTTCCTGAAGAAAATCACTTGGAAATCTGTCCTGTGTCTGTACTTCTGTGTTATTAGCACCAGCTGTTGAACTTACCTAGAATAGATTGAATGTGACATAGCATGATTCAGAAATCAGAACTGGGCTGCTGTCCCATTCTTAAGTGTTTCAGAAGTCTGTAATTAACTCTCCATAACTCACCATGTCATATTGGGATCAAAGTATTAAGGAACCTACAGGGTAAATAGCCTTGCAGGAGGTGTTAGTTCTTTATCCAGCTAATACTTGGTTTTTGGGGAGTTACACCCAAGTCCCAGAAGCTGCAAAGAGAGTGAAATAGCGCCTAGAAGACTATGATCTCTGAGCAACTCACTGGTCCTAGAAGTTTATAGCACAATATGTCTTCATCTTCCATGTTTAGATTCCTGGAAATACTATTTGAGAGAAAGAAACTTCACTTGATCCTAGTAGGAACACCAAGAAGTAAGGAAGGAGCCAAAGTTAGAAACTTCTATGACAGAAATAGACATGCTGGGTAGACTCATGTGTATGTAAATGTTTGAAATCTCATGGTTTTTAAGTTCTATAAGATAAAATGAACGCTAACCAGAAATGATATGTTATTTTACTCATTTTTCACGAATAGTGATTACCTTCCATTTATCACACATTCTTTGGAAATTTTCTGAATATCGCTCCCTTACTCTTTCATCAAGAAGTATCTAAGGGTTGCATTTTCAGGAGTATCCTTTTGTTGTTATCAGCTTGGGTCTTTAAACTGGACCATCTTTTGTTAGAAATGTGCTCTGTTTCAACTAACAAAAGATGTCCTTCATTCAAGCTTCCATCACGAATCTCACCCTATCCACCTCTTGGCTCCATCTGTCCTTGGTATTTTTAGCCATGCAGTTTTCCCTAAGATAGCTATATCTGCAGATGTCAAGGCAGGATGAAGGGGAACACACAGAGGAAGAGCAGCAGCTCAGGTCAGTGAGGAGGGAGGCACAGTCCCTGGGGATGCATCCCTACATCTCAGTGGTGTCACATTACACTTGGCTGAAGGGGAGTCTGGGAGATGTGTTTTTGAGTTACTGACATTTAAAATGTCCTAAAAGAAGGGGAATACAGAACCCAGTAGATAGCAAGCTACAAATCTTTTTTCTGAATTTGCTATTTAAATAGTTGGCTACCCATCCCCCATTCTCAGCATTTCAGTGTCTTTATCTTCACATATCTCACAGGCTTTGATTCTTAGGTTGCTCTGGTTTTCTTCTTTGTCTTTCTACTATATCAGTTCTCTGTTTTTTCAGGTTCTACCATGGAATCTGAGCAATTTCAGATAGAAGACATTTAGGAAAAAAATATAGCATCTATAGGGAATGTTATAGGCTTTTTTCTTTGTTATTGTTGCCTAAATAGTACTGTATAATAACTGCTTTCACATCATAATGTAAGTATCTACATGGTGAAATAACATATACTTGGAGCATTGCAAAGGTTATGTTAAAATACTATGACATTTTGCACAAGAAATTTTTCCATCTGAGAATTTTCTATCCATGTGTGGGTGTCCTAGAACTAATCCCCAGCAGACTGGGAGTTTGCAAAGATCTCTACTATTAACTCTCTATGCCTTGCTTTCTGTATACATTTTATGCTTTTCTTTCCTTCTTCACTTTAAGTACTCTTGACAAGAGATGTTCCTGATCTTACATTCTCTTCTTAGCCAAAAATATTGTCAGAAATAATTTCATGTATATCTTCCCTTAAGTCTCATTATAGACAATAGTCAAATATGTTTATATCTTTAAAGATTTATTTCCCCCAAAAAGATTCACTTCCATGTAGTTGGCATGAGCTTACTGGCAACTCCTCTCAGAGCTGGGGATTGGGACATAGGAGGACTTTGGTTTAAGGGCTTGAACTTAAGGTCCAAGGATGCATTACTGGCTCAAAAATGCAGAGGCATCTGAAAACAGTTTCTGAGATTTTGGCCAATATAAGGCAGCATGGAGACCTGAAAAGGAAAATGGGTTGTATAAGAAAATTGCGTGTGCATTATTAGTAAGCATGCTGAAATTGATTTATTGTTGAAATTATAAACAGAAAATTCACATCCAAACTTGAGTCTACCTTGAGCCTTTGTTGAGTGTAAGAAAGGGTGGTTAGCTGAGATGCTGAAATGTGATATTTTCAAGAATGCTCTGGGCTCACTAAGATATAATGTGAACATATTAATCCTCAAGGAAAGCCCCACAGCAATCTGCAGCAGCTATACAAAAATAGATGTAGACTTATTGGGTAGCAAAAGTGGCTTTGAACCTAATCCTTCTCATTGCTCAATTCTAACCAATATGTACTTCAATAAAATGCAATACATGTAAGGTTATAGTTAGATATAGGTGTCAACTTCACCGTTTGAAGCATCTGGGCACATTTGTAAATAATTAGTAATTGAATTAAACCCACAGCAAGCCTACATGAGATTGCCCAGTTGATGAGGAGGACCCAGCCTGTAGTGGGTGGGACTAGTCCCTGGGCAGGTGAAAAAGATGGGGAGATGGTTAAGGAAGTTAGCATTCTTCTGTACACTTGGTCAGACATGCTGGTCTGACAAGTAAAGATTGTCTCTTTCAGTGATCCCGTGCTGTGGTCAGTTCCCTCAGATCCTGGTGTTGATATGAGCTCCCCTGCCAAGCTAAAAAGGAACTGTAACCAAGAAACATAAGCCAAAATAAAACCCTTGTTTCCTTAAGCTATCTGGTGATGAATTTATGTGCAATAATACAGGCTAACTGCCACAGTACATGTAAGGATTTTTCATGGACTTTTCATCTTCACATGGAGGAGACCTTTTAAATGGACCTGGCACTCCATTGGATATAACTGTACAAAAGTTAGAAGAAAAGAAAAAGGGGAAAGGGTGAGGGAGCAAGGGAGACAGAGAGAGGAAAAATGGGGGACAGAGGGAGGAAGGGAGGAGTGAAGAAAGGAAAAAAAAAAGGAAGAAAAGGCTGAGATATTAGTTGCTGATTCCAACAATGAAATAGAATCCAATTTCCACTAATGAAAAGCAAGAAGCAACCATTGGCAGACGAGTGCACAGGGAGAAGTGAGTAGGACATACCAGGCTAATTGTTGGATGCCACCTCATGGATCTTCAGCATTCAGTGGGTCATGAGAAGAATGCCTATTTGAAATGGCTTTTGGGTTGACCCATGTTCTTATAGCTTTTTATCAAATTGCTGCATGTGTTTTATGCTTTTCAAGGTGCTTCTTCATATACATTGAATTCAGGCTTAGAAGTCAGGCTTACAATGCAAGGCACAGTAATGTTTGCACCAGGTTTTGTTACATTCAGCTCAGACCATGATCCTCGTGCTGCTGTTGCAGCTTAAGTGCCAGTTCGCTGGAAATCTGTTCTGAGGCTGGATGTTGAATCCTGGTATTTTACTTCATGACATTTTTATTCCTTTTATTCAAAAATTATGTCCTTACATTGTGCACTACATATCTTTGTGAAGAAAGAAACTTTTATATGATTACCATTATAGAATAAAAGTATGGAATTTATCCCAATACTGAATTAATAAAAACACATTAAATTATGTCATATGAAGACATTATATTCTATGGCAATGAATCAAAGATGTTCAAGGCAAAACATTTTACTTGGATATAACTGTATTCATGTCATCATTAAGTTCTACTTATTTTGATATATAAAAGCAGAAAAACCAAAATCAACATGATCTGCAATATGGGTTTTTGTGCCACATGTAGGCTCTCCTTGATAAGTTTGCCAGAAATTGCTGACTTTCTTTATTTAAATACACTGAGTTGTAATTAAAATATTTTATATAGCAAACAATTACTGAATGATTGAATTTATCTTTTTTGTTTATTTTGCATGTGTGTGTGTGTGTGTGTGTGTGTATCAGAGGACACTGAGTTGCCTGTGGAGTACAAAGGGTGATGTCAGATGACCTCAAGAGTCATCCTGGATTGCTCTGCCTCTTTTTTGCTTTGCTCGGGATTTCCCAGGCTCCACCTTCCAAAGCCAGAAGTGCAGGTTGTTGCCATTTCTGCCCTTTAAAAAAAAAAAAAAACTTGGGATCCAGGATCCAAACTGAGGTCCTTCTGCTTGTCAGGCATAGTCTTAACCCCTAAGCCATCTCTCCGGTCCCAATGGATTTATCATTTCAATGCTACCGATGTACTTCTATGCTTATTGTTTGTTTTTGCTTTTCTCCTATGTGAAACTGCTAGTGGAAAAATACCCATGAGATTACTTCAGTTGTTTTAAGCATGTTGTCACATCAGTTCTGATGGGTGTTTATTGTATTCTAAAACTGTGTCTTCAAGAAAAAGAAAGTTCTTTCAGAGTGCACTATCAATTAAAATTTCTATATAAAAATGATTTCTCTCTGGCCACTGATGGTCTTGGTATATTAATGCTTCCACAGACTATGCTCATTTTCATTTTTGAAAATATCTGTGTGAAGAATGAGCTTTACATGTTTTTTTGTTGTTTTTATTAATTAAATTTGTACTTTGCGATCTCACAAATATAATTCATTCTGATTGGTTAAACTATATATTTTTTAACTTGTCAATTGAAGTCTTACGATAGAAGTAAATACCTAGATTTCTGTAACAGATGTAACAGAGTGGCAAATTGAATTTTCCCTACAAATACTTTTTTTATTTTTTGATCTATGAATATTGTAGCTCCCCTCTGACCTGTACTAAGAAGAAGGGGAAAAAAGATACCTGTCTGGATAAAAGATTAGTTTAAACTCAGAGAAAAAAAAGCATCAGTCTTTTCAGATAATATTCAATTTCTGAGAAGAAAGACAGAAAAAAGTATCTTTCCACAGATTTTGTCTTCAGTTTTTCTTAACTCCTGCCCAAGACGGCTCCTTTGGCCATGGGGAACAAGTGTGGTTTTCACAAGGCTTGAGTTAGAAGGAAGAGTCTTTGTGGGTAGAGAATCGAATTGGTGCTGTCTAGCTGCTGCTCATGACTTAGTTCTATGGCTGCTGCGTGGTGCACGGCGTATCCCTTAGGTACATGTCTGCATATTCTCCTCAGTTCTGTAGGTCAGTTTTAACCTTACTCTTCCAGACTTCTTCTATTCTGATAGGAATCATCAAAAACAGCCCCTTAACACTGCTCTTAGTCTTCATGTAGTTATAACATGGGCTCATCCAAGGGATTTTGTGGCCAATGTCGTCTTGTCTTTTGTTGACTGATTTAGTTGTGTTCCCTGTGGCTATCAACACTGGATTCTTGCCCTACAATTGTCTTCATCCGGCACCCCACTACTGTTATAGCAGCCCCCACTCAGACACTTTCCGCTACAGCCTCAATGACTGCAGATCACACATCTGCAAGATATGAGAACTGAGGCTATTTGAGGAAACCTCAACCTCCTCCTGACTTTCTACATTATGCTAGCTAGTGCTAGTTAGAGTAAGTGTCACCTTGACATTCGAAGGGCAAGCTCTGGTCACATCTGTGGAGATTAGCAGTTAAGGCAAGACCTAAACAAGTCTGCAGGAGAGTATCTAATTTATGTGGAAAAACCCAGTCCATGGTGGATAGAACCATTCTTTGTGCAGGTTGATAAGATGGAAGGAGTTGGTTTAATTCTTTGGCAAACTTTGGCATAGTTGTAGAGACTTGCAATCTGGCAAATGAGTTTTGTCCTTTACTCAGCAATCCCTGTGGATACTGTGTGGCCAGTTCCTTTGGCTCCTGGTGTTGATATGAACTCTCCTGTCAAACTAGATTATGAACTGTAACTAAAAATTGTGACATAGAATAAAATCCCTATTTTCCTTAAACTGTTTTGTCATGAATTTATAGGCAGCATGTAGACAAAATGCAACAGGATTTACACTAGAAAAGTGGAGGGAGTTTTCCATTGTTTGGGTGCAACTTTTGATGAAGAGATCAAGGACTTTGACAAAGTTGAATGTAAAGATAATGGGCTAGTTTGCTTGGTAGAGGAGAGCCATGCTGGCAGTCTTGGAGGTTTGGATGAAGAAAGGGCAGACAGCAGGGCATTCCGTATCTACTGGAGAATATTATTGAAGAGATAGTGCTTTGTGCTGGTACAGTGCAAACTCAGACTCTCTTAGGAAAAGAAAGTCTAAGCCAGTCGTGCCCTTTGAAAGTTTTGACTGCTTAGAAAAGGGCTTTTTGCACACCAGCACAAAGAAGCTGATACAATTATGGACCAGCTGCTATCTCAACCTCACTGCAGAGCTTGGCAGAATCATGCAGGTAATACTGGCTTTGAGGCAAGATTGCAGGAGTCATGTGGAATGGCTGAGCTTGTCATGAAGTGGAAGGTCTGGAGTTTCTGCAAAGGAAGGTGAAGCTTATAGTTTCAGAGAGAACGTAGGATGTTGGAGATGCCAGAACCATGACAGAGCTGTGGAGGAAGGCTGTGAGTTCATACAGACAAAAGGATGGATTCCTTCCAGGTTCATGAAGAACAGTGGGTGAAGTGATCCCTCATGGAGTACCAAGAGGAGAGAGGGAGAAAGTCTCCGTGCCTCTCTGCCTCTGTTTTACCCTAGAGTTGGCTAAGTCTGGGTGACCCATGTCTGAGGTCATACAGGGCTCTGTGGCAAGCTCTTCTGGTTCTCCTTTTCCATGGTGCTTCCTCTTCTTTTTCTGTCACTTGCTCAAAGTGCACATGGGTTGTCTTTTGTTTGCTGAAATTTTATATTCTATCATATAGCAGCAGATCTTGGGCCTTTGCTGTCACAGGTACTAGAGTTTTTTTTTTTTTCCCCCTTTGAACAAGAGAACACCTTAGTTGCATCTTTGGGCTAGGGATGTAGTACATTAAAGAGGAGAGAGAAGACCATTTCAGAAAACCCATTCTCAAGACAATATGCTGAGTTGGAAATCTTAATTTTCTGCATGATATTATTCAATATTCTAGACTTGAATAATATATCATGGTTTTTGCTAGTTTTCTGTTCTAATGTGAATCCCCACTTCCAATTAGATGGGCAGCCATGTCAGTTGGAGGAAGATCATTCTCTTGAACAGACAAAGAAAAGTAGTAGTTTATTAAAGTTCTTAACAGCTAAAAAAAATACAGTGCAGTGGAAAGTCATTGTATTTCTATATGGAAATGGACATGTGTCAGTTACTGATTTTTTTAATAAAAATCATAGAATGGCCAGGCTGACTCGCTACTTCTGACCACCACTTAGATTGATACCTTGAAAAAGAAAATAATTTCTATAGGCGATGCTCCCTATCCCAGCTTCTTGGAGTCTAATAAGGAAGTAAAAGAGGAATCCTTTGCCTCAGCAAGTATTAAGGGCTTTACATTGCTATGCTTCTTTACACAAATAACTTCTATTCAAGTAAGTAACTTTAGGTCCAATAATTAAAATCATGCTTAACTTACTGTTTTTTATCATATAATTTACTTAATGATTTTGTTGCTTCCTATCCCATGAGAATGTAGCTAATACAAGGACAGAATGTCTCATAGTACTTGCTCAATTCATAGATAGTGAATTAAAAAAGAAAATCATTCTAAACTTATATTTTCACTAATCTTCTAGCATCTCGAAAATCCTTGCTATATTCATTTTTGTTTCTTTTTGTTTTTATTCAATTATGTGTGCGTGCGCTTGTGTGTGTATGTATGTATGTGTGTGTGTGTGTGCTTGTGTGTGTGTGTGTGTGTGTGTGTGGTGTGTGTAGAACCACAGATGAATTCGGGAACCACCATGGCCGCCTCCACCTCCTCCTTGTTTACTCTGCCCAGGGAATCACAGGCTCTGCCCTACCAGGACCAGAAACGCAGGCCGCCCCGGCTTCCACCCGGTGTCTATACGTGGGGTCTAGGATCCGAACTCAGGACCTTCTGCCTACAAGGCAGAGGCTTAACCTCTGAGCCACCTCTCCAGCCCAAGAACTATTTTTAAAAGGCATTTAATAACTTAAATTATTTTGGGTTGTTCACAGTAAATTTAGCTTCTTAAGTCCTAAAATAAATAAATAAATGAATAAAAATCACAGAGACAAAGATATTATCATCTGGTAAAATATTTGTCCTAGATGAACACAAAACACTGTATTTATTGACAAACTTCTTGCAACAATTGCATTCTTTTCTATAATAGAAATAGCCACTCCTTTGAAAAATAAGTAGTAGAAATTGATATTGTACTGAGCATAGAAAGAAGGGTAATATTGGTACAACGGGAGCCCCAAAGAACCCATGTCTAGCTTATATTTCAAAGAGCAGTCTTTTTTAATTTATTTTTTCCACTCATACAAACTTGATAGGTACCCTATTCCCTTCCCTCCCTTCACTCTTCCCTGGATCCCCTTGCTTTTTCCTCCCTTTTCCCTTTCCTTTCCCCCCTCCCTCCCTTTCTTCCAGTGCCCCCTCCCCCACCCATTCCTGGAGCATCCTTTAGTGTGCATATCAAATTTCCCCCTGGGTCCTCCTCTCTGATGAGGTGTAAGGACTCAGTAGTATTGCCTAAAGCTCTTCAAAGAGCAATCTTGGATGAGACTGAACACATCAGTTCCTTTCACAGTTAGCGAAAGCAGTTCACAGATTTCATCACTTTCCCTTAGACATTCCAAAAATAACAACTGTTGACTATAGTCATTAGTGTCATGTGGCTCACCAAGCTGAATACCTATTCTTTAGTTCCTCTGTAACTTTCTTCTTAAACCTCTGAATATATCTCATCATTAGATAAAGAAACATGCTTCTTTAGCACATCAATTTTCAATGTATTTCTAAAGCATTTCCAAATCTCAAATGTCTTATTTGTGTGTGTATGTGTGTGTGTGTGTGTGTGTCAGTGTGTCTGTCAGAGGGCACTGTGTGTACCTGTGGAGAACTGATGTAACTTCAGGAACCATCCTAGATCACTTCTACTTTCTTTATGTTTCACTCTGGGATTTCCCAGGCTCTGCCCATCAGGGCCAGAAGTACAGGCAGACACCTTTTCCACCTGCCATTTTTACTTGGGACCTGGGACCCAAACTCAGGACCTTCTGCTTGCAGGGCAGAGTCTTAACCCCTGAACCATCTCTCCAGCCCTCAAATTGTCTTTTAAATGAGACTTCTTTATTTCAGCATATGAATTTTCCATTTTATAGAAACTTTGTATCAAAATATCCACAGGGCACACAAAGTCACATCTTCTTGAGATTTTTTCCAGAGAAAAGCACCAACACCACTATCACCTCCAAAGAGAATGAAGTGTTCAAACATTCATACATTCCACGTGAGCCTCTGGGGGATATTTTGTACTCAAACCATAACAGCAATGTAATGACGATCTCAGTGAAGTAAGTCACATGCACTTCTCTTTGCTTTCCAAGTAGACATGTAATTTATGTTTATATTGACTATTTTTTGTTAAGGATATGGCTTGCATAATAGGCATTATCTCTAAAACAACTGATGCATGTATCTTAATTTAAAACACCATGTTATGCAAAAAATGCTACCAATCATTTGTGCTTTCTAGGAGTCAAGCTCCTGTAGCTGGTGACGGTCCTGCCTCCATGATGATAGCTGCCCAGTCATGAGGGCTATGTCGGCTGCAGGTTGGATTGATATGGCAATGTATGAAAACAGCAACAGTGACGGTTGCCACAGTTGACTCTTCCTTTCCCAAAAGATTTCTTTGTTGTATACAAGCTACTGATGGTATTTTGCCCACAGTAAAACTTCTTTCACAACTGGAGCCAAATCTCTCCAACTTTGCCACTTCTTTATCTAGGTTTATGCTTCTAAATGGTCAAAAACTAAGCTCATATTTCAAACCCTTTGTTATCATTTCAGTATTATTCACAGTATCTTCGTGAGGGTTGGATTCCATCTCAGGAAAACACTTTCTACTCATTTGTTAAAGATTTATTATGAGATTGGAGTAATTCAGTCATGTCTTCAGTTTGTGTTTCTAATTCCAATGATTATGCTATTTCTGCCTCATCCTCCATTGAAGTCTTGACCCCTTCAAAGTCATCATGAGAAATGGAATCTGCTTCTTCCGTGTTTCTGTTAACATTGACATCTGACCTACCATGAGTCACAAATGTGCATAAGGACAACTTTTCCAGAAGGTTTTCTGCTTATTTTGTTCTGTGGTGACTATAGTCTTATAAACCATACTTAAATAGTCAACTTTATTCCTTAATCTGCAGAGTAGATTTTGTGTTAGTAGGTATAATAATGACATTAATCTTAAAGCACGCCTCCTCCAGAGCTTTTGGGAGACTACATGCATTATCGATAAACACAATATTTTGAAAGGTATCTTTTTCTTTCATCAGAAGCTCTGAACAGTTCACTTAAAATATTCAGTAAGCCATGTTGTAAACAGATGTGCTGTATTATAGGCTTGTTGTATCATTCATAGAGCACAGGAAGAACAGATTTAATATAATTCTTAAGGTCCGTAGGAGTTTGGGAATATAAATGAACATTGTTCAACATAAGATCACCAGCTGCATTGACTCCTAACAAGAGTCAGGATGTCCGTGGGGGCTTTGATGACAGGCACTGGGTTTACCTACTTTTTTTCCCCAGTAGAAGAAGGCTGTTTTTCTACATTAATAACCTGTGTGCATTGTGTAGTCACCTAATCATTTTAGCTGGATCTCCTGGATTATTCACTAATTAAAGCATTTTTCTGCTTCACCTTGTACTTTTAAGTTACCAAAAAGACTTCTGTCATAGTTAGGCACAGGTGTCCACTTGACAGTTGAGGGTTCGCATTCTGGGCATAGTTGTAGAGAATTAATTGTTGAGTGACGCTCAGAGCAAACCTGCAGGAGATTGTCTAGCTGATGGGGAAAGTCCGGTCCATGGTGGGTGGGATTAGGCCCTGGAATAAATACAGAGAGCTGGTTCAGAAAGTTGGGATCCTTGTGTACACTTGACCAAACATGCTGGTCTGGCAAGTAAATATTGCGCCTCTCTCAGTCCTTATGTAGAGATGGTGTGGCCAGTTCCCTCTGCCGTGGTGTTGGTGTGAGCATTCCTGTCAGCTGAACGGAAAACTGTAACCAGACCGCTTGTAAGAAAAAATAAACAAACCTCTCGTTCTCTTAAGCTGAGGGTGATTTATACAGGCTAACTGCTACAACTTGTTTCCTTAAATTTCATGAAGTGACATTGACTAGGTTCCAACTTTTCTTCTGTAGCTTACTCAGAGCCCACCTTTTAAAAAAAAATCCTTTTTCTTATTTATTTTACACAAGTGTGTGTGTGTGTGTGTGTGTGTGTGTGTGTGTGTGTGTGTGTATCAAAGGGCACTGTGTGTCCCCATGGAGGCCAGGGTGATTCCGGGAATCATCCTGGGTTGCTTCTACCTCCTGTTTGCTTCACACTGTAATTTCCCAGGCTCTGCCCACCAGGCCAGAAGTGCTGGCCTCCACTGTTTCTGCCTGGCATTTTCATGTGGGACCTGGGATCCAAATTCAGAATCTTCTGCTTGAAAGGCAGAGTCTTGCCCTCTGAGTCATCTCTCCAGCCTAGCCCACCCTTCTTTTAACAAAACAAGTTTGAGATTTTTGGGATCAGATGGTGGCTTGTTTAACCTTCTGTAAAGATTGTGAAAACTGTCCAAAACAGCAGTGAATTTGCATTCAGGTTCCCCCTAAAATAGCACTTTCAATTTCCTTCAAGAGTTTGCCTTGTATCTGTAACTTGGTTGTTTAATTCAGGAGGTCTAGTATTCAGTTTATCTCATCTTTTGGCACAAACCTCACTAAGTTTGGTCATGTCTAGATGTTAATGTAAAGGGAGGAACATGAGGCTGTTTCATTTGAACTTGTAGAAGCTATTGTAGGGCTGTTAGCTACCCAGATTTTAGCATTTTTATATTTCAGGGAATACAGATGCTTGAGGAATGGGAAAGAGAGAAAGGAGGAATTGTTCTCAAAGAACACACAGTACTGATGGATTAAGTGTGCCTTTTTATATGATCCTGTGTGATGGTTAATCTTCATTGTCAGTTTCATTGGACTTAAAATCACCTAAGAGACATCTTTGGGCATGTCTGTGTATTTCTAGAGATCATGTTTTGAGGTTCTGAAATAAATGAAAAGGAAAGAGAGGAAAGCCAGCAGAGTGATAGGACCTTTTCTCTGCTCTCCTGAAACGTGAACAAGTGGATTCACACTCCTGCTACCAGAGTTCTGAGCTGCTGCAGCTCCCATGTCTCCTCAGACTATGAACCAAAATGCACCCTTGATTCATTGAGTTTCTTCTTGCCCGGTATTGAGTCACAGTGCTGAGAAAAACAACTAATACAGAATATTGGTTTGGAGAAGTAGGACCATTGCTTCCATAAACCTAACCAGGTGGTTTTAGAACTGGCTTGTGGGAAGAATGTGGGAATGTGTATAGTCAAGGGCTAGAGAAGCCCTAGAATTCTGTAAATAGAACTTAGTGGGTTATTCTACTGGAAAAAGCAAAATATTGGCAGAAGTATAGGCAGTCAAGGAATTTCATAAAATTTCAGAGGGAAACAGGATTCTCTTGAGAACGTGAGTAGAGGTCACTCATGTTGCATTCTGATAAAGTATCTGACTGTATTCTGCCTGGGTCCTGAAAACTCAAGAGAGGTTGAATTCAAAGATAATGGAGCAAGTTGTAAGAAATTTCAGGGCAGCATTATATCCATGGTTACCATTTACTACTCTTTGGTTATATTTGCAATAATAGTAGAAAATTATGAAAATATGCAGTTTGATGAGAAAAAGAACTAGACCTTTAGTAAGTCTAAAGTTGTAGGCAAGGAGGGAATAAAGCTTCTGTATGTGAGAAACTGCATACTCTGAACCAGGAAAATAGGAAAGGTGCCTTGAGGACCAGACCCAACTCGTGAGAAGCTTCCAAGTATGACAACACAAACTTATCTGTGAAACTTTCATTTGAAAGAAAGTACTTGAACAAAGAGCCGTAGGAATCCTGCTCATGGCCACCTAGAGAGGGATTTTTCCAGGTTTAGTTTCAAAGGTACGCTGAAGCCACTCCAGTTGTCACCCCAAAGATGCCAGACTACATCTCAAACTTTTAATCAAGTTCAGCATCATCTACATGGTGTTTGTTTTGCAGGAATGTGGGATACAAGAGTGAAGAGGTCATGGGGACTTCCACTGATGTTCCAGAAAGCTGCTGAGGTCAGGCAGTATGTAGCAGGATCAGATTACCTGCTTGAAGTCCTTGAGAGAACTGTGTGTGAAGCTGTGAAAGTGAAGCCTGAGTTGTACTGGAGACCCTTGATGCTAGAAATGACAGATTTGTCAAGGAAAGTTGGAAGCATCAAGTATGTCTGTTCTGAGAGAGAGAGTGGTTGCCTGTGCTACAGGCAACAGAGTTAGAGAGGTGAGAGTAGCCAAGCCTTTAGGACCCCAGACAAGTCATCACAGCCCCAAATAGCAGACATGTAACTGTAGGTTTTAATATTTATCCTGCTGCATCTCAATCTTGTCCTCTGATATTTCTTTGCTAGCTCTGGTCCCTCCATTTTGGAATGCTAATGTTAGTAAATGTGTCCTCATATATTAGAGGTATGCAATTTGTAGGAGCTCATAGCTAAGAGTTTGTCTTGAATTTCAAGAAACTTTGGCCTTCAACTTTTTAACAGCGTTGGAACTTTGACTCTGAGGACTTTTGAAGTTGGACTGAATGCATTCTGCATTGTGAGATGGCCAAGAGCATTTGAGGGGTGAAATGTGATTTAATAATGATGTGTTTTAGTATCAGGTTGACAAGTGGTGGACATCTAATGGTTAATATCCACTGTCAACTTCAATAGGTTTGAAATCACTTAGGAGACACACTTACTGCACATATCCGTGAGGACATTTCAAGAAAAAATTAACCTAGGAGGGAAGCTACGCCCTGAATAATGTAGATATCACTATCCCTTGAGCTGTCGTCCCAGACTGATTAAAAAAAGAAAATGCCAGCTAAAGGCTGGTGTTGCTTTTTCTCTTCATTCTGGTCTGCTGAGATGTAAGCAAGCAACTTTACGCTTCCCATTGCCACAATGGTGAGTCTTTTGAAATTGTGAGCCAAAATGCATCTTCTTCCCTTTAGTTTCTTTTTGTCAGCTATTTGGCCACAGTAATGAGAAAATTAACTAGTATAGCATGATCCGTAATATCCCCTAAATAAATGCAATGGTGACATCAAAGATAAATGATAAATGTTGTCATTTAAAAATGATGGAAAAGTTGGGGCTGGAGAGGTGGCTCAGGGGTTTAGCCTCTGCCTTGCAGGCAGAAGGTCCTGAGTTCGGATCCTAGACCCCACGTATAGACGCAGGGCAGAAGCTGGGGTGGCCTGCGTTTCTGGTCCTGGTAGGGCAGAGCCTGTGAATCCCTGGGCAGAGTAAACAAAGAGGAGTTCCCAAATTTGCCCGTGGTTCTACACACATACACACACACGCACACAGACACAATTGAATAAATAATTAAAAAATTTTTTTAAATGATGGAAAAGTTAAAAAATACTGATTATTAAAACAAAGTAGAGACATGAAATGAAAACTAGCAATTGGAAAAATGGTGTGAATAATAGATTTACTTGACACAAGTTGCCACAATCCTCAGCAAAAAATGCAATATCTAAAAAGTTCAGTAAAGGGAAGTTGCGTTTTAGTGTTATTTATGAGTTGATGAGTGCTTATCCATTAGGATTAAAAAAACATTTAATGCTTGAATAGAAATATATTCATTTGGGGGGCTGGAGAGGTGGCTCAGGGGTTAAGCCTCTGCCTTGCAGGCAGAAGGTCCTGAGTTCGGATCCTAGACCCCACGTATAGACGCCCGGCAGAAGCCTGGGGTGGCCTGCATTTCTGGTCCTGGTAGGGCAGAGTAAACAAGGAGGAGGTGGAGGCGTCCATGGTGGTTCCTGAATTCGTCCATGGTTCTACACATACACACATACACACACACACACACACACACACAAACACATGCATACATGCACAGTTGAATAAATAATAAATAAAAAATTTAAAAAAAGAAATATATTCATTCGGAAAGTATTTGTATTGTAAAATATACTCAGCGCATAGGTATCTGGACATATAAAAAGCCATCTGAAAAGTCCCAAGTGGTTGACACAATAGATCTAAGAAGACTTTCTATTTGTTAGAGTGGCAAACTAATACATAGGTCTTTTATATTTAATATTTAACAAAATGTTCAGACTTACCTATCAAACACTAACACCATTGTGATAGGACTTCTGGCTTGGAAATGTTTTTGAATGAATTTTCAATTCATGTTATTTCTTAGTTTATGACTTGTGAGGTCTGTACTTATGCCATAAGCCTGTCTTGTGTACCTCAAGGCCTGTCCTGTGTGTGCCTCAAGTCCTTCCTCTTGGCTTGTCATCAATGTTTATCCAGGCCTCATGAGAGCTAAAATTTAAAGAACACAGAGAAACAGGAAAGGTAATTTTAATCAGTTACTGAATCCCATTTCACATTACCCTCTGTTTACATGCCCTTTCCTCATTGTAACCTTCAAACATCCTTTCTTCTATAAAGACTTCCTGAGGGCTTATTCTCCATGTGCACTGCCTCGCAATCAGTAAGTCCATTCATTAGCAAATGACTTAATCTTAAATATTTGGTGGTTAGGATCTTACTCATAATAAGTGAAGGTTAAGGCTCAAATAGTGGGTGAAAGCCAACTCCAACCATTTTCAACTACACCGCTTTAGAAGGACATTGGTAAGCAACACCAGAACCCAGGTATCTTGGGTTTGTTAGAATATTAGCAATTTGACTGCTCAGGATTAGACATGATATATGTCTAAGCATCCATCAGTTCTGGTTCACTGGTTCCCCTGACACTGTTGGGAAGAAGCTGTTCTGAATAATCTAAGCCAAACAAGCATTCAGAATCTCAACTACTAAATTCAATCCCTTGGATATTGTAGGACATGTTCAGAAATGTCAGACTTTCTCCCCAACTTCTGAAAAATCAACCTATGTATTAAGATAGACTTGTTCTAAATGATTGTATTCTAAGTGCCATGTGAGGTACAGAAAAGAGTGATGGGAGTTTTGTGGGAGTGCTGGAATTAAGGAGAACTTGGAGAGGGGAGATACAGACTGGGAAAGTACCTAGTGAAAAGACTATCAGTGTTGGGGAAATGGATCAGAGGTTCAAAGGCTTGTTCCATAAGCAAAAACAAAACAACAAATAAAAAAATCTGAAGTTCTGATTTTCAGATCCTAGGTAATTGTTGAGTGGGTGTGGTAGGCCACTTGTAGTCCCAGTCCCAGAAAAATAGCCTAGAATCTCCAGCTCAAGCTGGGTAGTCCTGGAAGAGAATTCTGGGCTTGAGAGACATTGTCTCAATACAGTAAGATGGAAAAGTGATTGAGAATGATTATTGACATCAATTATCATCCTCCACATGCAAACATGAATACACAACTGAACACACACATGAACACGAGTATACCCTCCACATACCTATAAAAATGGAAAAAGAGAAAATAAATAGACTGTCCCCCAAACTGTACTGAAAACCCCACCAGAGCTATGTGGGAAGAGGCAACTGTCAGCAAAATTGCTATGAAACACATGATTGGTTTCCATCAAGCAGCAGAGAGTCCCAAATTCCCCAGAGACTTGGTCACCATTTATATAGTGTAAGGAATTAAAAAACAAGCACTAGAAGTGGGAAATAGAGTAACAAGTTGCTAATATCCCACAAATTCCTCCAAAAGTGACTTCCATGTTATGATTTTTGTAAGAAAAAAGTATTTCAGATTTAGTGTTGGACAGAGGAAAATCCAGATTTAAGAAAGTGATTCTTTGATTCATTAGAAGAGAAGGTTTTTCTTCCCAGGTGAGTGATTAGTCCTTCTAATGTTGGAATAGTTATAAAAAGCTGAATTCAAACTTTTTTTTTATTAAAAATTTAATTATACATTTTAAAATTTTTTACCAGTTCCCTCCCTCCCCCCTCCTCCCCCTCCCCTTCCCCCAGTGCCTCCCCCCCAATTCCCAGAGAGTCCTTTATTGTATACGCCTAACTCTCCATTGGGTCCTCCTCTCCGATGACATATAAGGACCCAGTGGCATTTCCATAAGCCCTTTCTCTTGTTCCCCTTAAGCATAAGATCACTACTATGGCTGTCAATCCCTTGCCTCCAGGGGTCTCGGTGCCCTTAACAGATGCTAGACTTTATGAGGGCAACAGTGCGCTGGACATTGCGCAGGGCATG
The DNA here is from genome assembly GCA_023101885.1 of Typhlomys cinereus. Lineage (NCBI taxonomy): Eukaryota > Metazoa > Chordata > Mammalia > Rodentia > Platacanthomyidae > Typhlomys > Typhlomys cinereus. The sequence goes on from JALPQD010000214.1 coordinate 2,823,868, forward strand.
CAAAGTCCCATTACGATTGCTTTGGCCCCAACTATTGTTGAGAATCTTGCAAATCGTTGCTCCTCCCATCCTTTTGCTCTTACAATCTTACCGCCCCCTCTTCCGCAAATGTCCCTTGAGCTCCAGGATGGGGAGAGATTAGGCTGTCCTAGTTCTATGTGATTGATATAGTCTCTGAAGTTCTGGATTGTGGTTTGTTGATTTTCTTTTGCAGTTTTGCTGCTCCTGCAATTCCCTTCACTCCATTCTGCTGGGCACTGTTTGTCACCCCCTGGCCAGAGACAAAAAGCTGTTAAACTGGAGTCTTGTTGTAATAGCACATTCAAGGGTAGATGTAATAAGAGTAGGAAACCTCCCTGAGGGAGGGGTCCATCACCCATTTGCAAAATGATTACTTTTTATCTGCTAGACTATATGCCCTCCCCTTCTGGTGAGATCAGGAAAGAACGTCTGCGAACTTAACCAGGTTTCTCATTACTTACTTGCAGACCTTGATGGAGGCCTATTTTCTCTGCTGTAACATGGTCTCCTCTCTCCTTGTTTCTGGTGTGGCCCTCCTAACCCATCTCTCTTGTTCATAATCCTTGCAATTACTATGTTTCATAGGTTTACTTTTGAGTGTCTCAATGTGGGCTGGGTGAGTTTGGTACTAGGAGCCACCTATTAGGGAGTACATACGGCGCTTAATTTTCTGGGTTTGGGATACTTCACTTAATATAATTCTTTCTAATGACATCCATTTCCCAGCAAATTCCAGTAATTCATCATTTTTGATGGCTGAGTAGTACTCCATTGTATAGATGTACCACATTTTCCTTATCCACTCGTCAACTGTTGGACATTTAGGTTGATTCCATGACTTTGCTATTGTAAACAGTGCTGCTATGAACATGGTCGAGCTTGTGCTCTCGAGGCGAACCTCTGCTGCATGGGGGGTTATTCCCAAAAGTGGGATAGCAGGGTCATATGGCATTTCAATCTTTAATTTCTTTAAGAATCTCCAGACGGCTCGCCAGAGTGGCTGTATGAGCCTGCATTCCCACCAACAATGTAGGAGAGTTCCCCTCTCTCCACATCCTCTCCAGCATTTGTCGTTGTTTGTATTGTGGATTTTTGCCATCCTGACCGGGGTGAGATGATATCTCAGGGAAGTTTTGATTTGCATTTCCCTGATGGCTAAAGAAGTGGAGCATTTTTTAAGATAATTATTAGACATTTTAATTTCATCCCTGGTAAAGTTTCTTTGAAGTTCCAGGGCCCATTTTTTAATTGGGCCAGTGTTTTCCTTGGAGTTTAATTTTCTAAGTTCTTTGTGCACTCTGGACAGTAGAGCTCTGTCAGATATGTGGTTAGTGAAGATTTTCTCCCATTCTGTGGGTTGCCTTTGAGCTCAGTGTGACAATCTCTTTATCTGAACAGAAGCTCTTTAATTTCACAAGATCCCAACTGTTGAGAGTTGGTAGCAGTGATTGTGCCATTGGATGTCTGTTTAGGAAGTGTTGGCCTAGCCCAATCAGCTCGAGGGAGTTCCCTATCCTTTCAACTATGGTTTTTAAAGTCTCTGGCCTGATATCAAGGTCCTTGATCCATTTGGAATTAAGTCTTGTACATGGTGACAAGTACGGGTCCAGCTTTAATCTTCTGCATGTGGAGATCCAGTTTTGCCAGCACCATTTGTTGAAGATGCTGTTCTTTTTCCATTGGATTCTTTGGGCCCCTTTGTCAAAGACCAAATGGCTGTAACTTTGTGGGCTTATATCTGGGTCTTCAATCCTTATCCATTGATCTGTGTGTCTCTATTTGGAGCCAGTACCAGGCTGTCTTTATAACTATGGATTTGTAGTATAGACTTAGGTTTGGTATGGTAATACCTCCAGCTGTGTTTTTGTTACTCAGGATTGTTTTTGCTATCCTGGGTCTTTTGTGTCTCCATATGAACTTTGAGATTATTTGGTCAACTTCTTTGAAGAATTGCTTTGGGATTTTGATTGGTATAGCATTGAATCTGTATATTGCCTTTGGTAGGATGGTCATTTTTACAATGTTGATTCTGCCAATCCAGGAACAAGGGAGGTGTTTCCACCTTCTGGTGTCTTCTGCAATTTCTTTCTTTAGGGTTTTAAAGTTTTCATTGTAAAGGTCTTTTACCTCCTTAGTTAGGTTTATACCAAGGTATTTCATTTTTTTAGGGGCTATAGTAAATGATATTGTTTCTCTCAAGGCTTTTTCACTTCTTTCATTCTGGGCATATAGGAAGGCCTCTGATTTTTGCACATTTATTTTGTATCCTGCCACCCTGCTGAACTTCTCAATTAGTTCCAGGAGCTTCCTGGTGGAGTTTTTGGGATCACTCAGGTATAAGATCATGTCATCTGCAAATAGGGATAGCTTGACTTCTTCCTTGCCGATTTGAATCCCTCTTATGTCCCTTTCTTGTCTTATGGCTTCAGCTAAGACTTCAAGTACAATATTGAATAGAAGTGGTGAGAGTGGACAGCCTTGTCTAGTTCCTGATCGAAGTGGGAATGCTTCCAATTGTTCCCCATTGAGCATAATCCTTGCTGTGGGCTTGTTGTATACAGCTTTTATTATATTGATAAAGGTTCCTTCCATTCCTACTGTCTCTAGCGTTTTGATCATAAAAGGCTGTTGGATCTTGTCAAAAGCTTTTTCTGCATCTATCGAGAGTATCATGTGGTCTTGGACTTTGGACTGGTTTACATGATGAATTACATTTATTGATTTGCGTACGTTGAACCAACCTTGTGTGTCGGGGATGAAGCCTACTTGGTCCTCATGAATGATCTTTTTAATATGTTTTTGAATCCGATTTGCTAAGACTTTGTTGAGAATCTTTGCGTCTGTGTTCATCAGGGAGATCGGCCTATAGTTTCCTTTTTTAAGTGAATCTTTATTAGGTTTTGGGATTAAAACGATATTAGCTTCATAGAAGGAATTTGGTAGTGTTCCTTCCTTTGCTATTTAATGGAACAGTTTAAGGAGTATTGGTGTTATTAACTCCTTAAATGTCTGGTAGAACTCTGTGCTGAATCCATCTGGTCCAGGACATTTTTTGGTGGGAAGATTCGAGATTACTTCCTCAATTTCCTTATATGTTATAGGACTATTTAAATAATTCACAACTTCCTGATTCAATTTAGGTAAGTTGTGTTTACTTAGAAATTCATCCATCTCTTTTGTGTTGTCAAACTTCACAGAGTATAAGTTTTTGAAATATGATGTTATAATTCTCTGGATTTCTTGGGTATCAGCAGCCTTTTATTTTTAGAGCGTGCCTATCTTTTGTGGTGAGATGGGTTTCCTGCAGGCAACAGATTGATGGATTGTGATTTTTAATCCAAGTTTGTAATCTGTGTCTCTTGATCGGTGAATTAAGTCCATTAACATTTAGTGTTATAATGGAGAAACTATTGTTAATTCCAGACATTTATTATGTTTAGTAGCTTTTATAAGTATATTGCTTCGCTTTTAATGGTGTTATATTTGCCTTCTGTTCTCCTGGATATGCCTGTTTTTTTCTTCACGCTTGAGTATCATTTCTAGCAGTTTTTGAAGGCCTGGTTTGGTGGCCATGTATCCCTTAAAGTTGTCTTTGTGCTGGAAAATTTTTCTTTCTCCCTCGATCATGACTGATAGTTTTGCAGGGTAAATCAGCCTGGGTTGACATTTTTGCTCATTCAATACTTGAAGTATGTCTCTCCAAGCTCTTCTTGCTTTTACTGTTTCGACTGAGAAGTCATTTGTTATTTTAATAGGTTTGCCTTTACAAGTGACTTGTTTTTTTCTCCCTTGAAGCTCTCAGCACCAGTTCTTTATCTTGAATGTGGAGTGTTTTAACTATTATTTGCCGCGGTGTGCTTCTATTTTGGTCGTATCTGTTTGGGGTGCGGAATGCCTCTTGTATATGAATGGGCCTCTCTTTTTTTAGATGAGGAAAGTTTTCCTTGATGATCGTTTGAAAATTTTCCTCAGGGGTGGTATTTTGAGATTCTTGCTCCGGTATTCCATGAATACGCATGTTAGGCTTCTTCAGGGTGTCCCATATCTCTTGGATATTTCTCTCAAGTATCTTTTTGGCTTTAACAACCTCTTCCATTGAGCTGGTTAGTACTCCCACTTTATCTTCAAGGTCTGAAATTCTGTTTTCTGCTTCATTAGTTCTGTTGATAAGACTCTCTGTGGCGTTCTGGGTTGAAGATAACTTGTCTTTTAGCTCAGTTTTAAACTCTGCTTGAGTTTGTTTTAACTGCTCTATGCCACTTTTTGTTTCTTGCACTGTTTTTCTCAACTCCTCCAGATGTCTGTTGTGTTCCTCTTCAAAGCGATTGATTCGATTATGTAATTCCTCCTGGATTTCCTCTTTCATAGTATTGAACATGGTAATGATCATATTTTGAATGTCGTTATCCTGGGTCAGGCTTTCTTGGCCTTTTTCCGCGGGTTTGTTCTTGTTGGAATCTAACATTATGGGATTAATTTTTTCAGTGGGAAATTTGTTTACTTGAGTGTTGCTTCTCATGGATTTGCACTTTGACTTTGGCATTGTCATTTTAACTCTTAAGATCTCTCAATTTCACTAAACTGAATTATTTGGCCTGGGGTACTGGTGGGCGGGGCCCGAATGGGGACTCACCTAGGGCGTGGGGTGAGGCCCGGGTGGACCGCGCGCGTGGGGTGAAAAGGGACGATGGGCGCGTCGGCGTGGAGCTATTTAACCGGAGGGCAGCTGGGGCGGGCCCGGGCGCAGGGGGAGGTCCTCCTCGTTCCCTCGGCCCCCGCGCGGCTCCGGCTGGATGGCCGGAGTCGGAGCCGGGTCCCTGTGGGCTGACCTGGGGTCCTAGAGCGCGCGGTGAGAGCCTGGCTGGATCTCGCGTACGCTTCCCGACGGGCGGAGCGGGGGGGGGGGGGGGGGGGGGTGGCGAAAGGGGGTGAATTCAAACTTTTTGATTCATTCGTCAGTGGGTTTTCAACATATAAAACTTTGCCCTAAAGTAAGACACATCATTGTAATAAACCTGAAAAAGCCTTTCCCCACCTACCTGCCCAGAACGCACACACTCCAGTGAGGAGACACTGCGCCCAAGTCTAGGGAGGACACACTGCTCATCAGAATTTAACACAGTCCAAAGAACACCCAAGAAAAGCTCTAGGGGACAAAGGCCACACATCTGAAAACCTCTAAATTCATCCTATCACATGGGATTCTACACATCCAGCCAAAGATAAGTAAACCCCCCTTTATACCATCCTGTTCCTCTCAATTATTAGTTACTGTACAGTAACTTTTCCATATAGCCACTCACAAAGCACACACAACATCAGGGACTATACCATTTACGCTCATATATCACCAAGGTACTAAATCATAAAAGTGAACTGCGATACTAACGTTCACCCCCTGTACTAACTGTCTAATAGCCTCATTTAGGAAATAACAGTAACAACAAGCATAACCAACACCCAAAAGTAGTGATACCAACTTTCAGTCAAAAACATGCAAAAATTAAAAGAAGGTCTTAAGAGATAAAATGACAATGCCCAAGTCAAACTGCAAATCTATGAGAAAAAATACCCAAGAAAAAAAATATCCCACCAAAACAATTAACCCCATAATGACAGATTCCAGAACAAATCCACAGAAAATAGCCAAGAAATCCTGACCCAAGATAATGACTTTCAAAGCATGATCATTACCTTGATCAATACTACAAAAGAGGAAATCTGGGAGGAGTTAAATAACCGCATCAAGGAAGAGGAACACAACAGACACTTGGAGGAGTTGAGAAAGACAGTGCAAGAAACAAAAACTGGCATAGAGCAGTTAAAACAGACTCAAGCAGAGTTTAAAACTGAACTAAAAAATAAGTTATCCTCAATCCAGAACTCAACAGAGAGTCTTATCAGCAGAACAAATGAAGCAGAAAATGAATTTCATGTCTTGAAGACAAAGTAGGAGTATTAACCAGCTCAATGGAAGAGGTCGTTAAAGCCAAAAGGATACTCGAGAGAAATATCCAAGAGATATGGGACACCCTGAAGAAGCCCAACATGCGTATTCATGGAATACCAGAGCAAGAATCTCAAAATACCACCCCTGAGGAAAATTTTCAAACGATCATCAAGGAAAACTTTCCTCATCTAAAAAAAGAGAGGCCCATCCATATACAAGAGGCATTCCGCACCCCAAACAGGTATGACCAAAACAGAAATTCGCCACTGCAAATAATAGTTAAAACACTCCACATTCAAGATAAAGAAATGGCCAGGGGGTGACATACAGTGCCCATCACGATGGAGTGAAGGGCATTGCAGGAGCAGCAAAACTGCAAAAGAAAATCAACAAACCACTATCCAGAACTTCAGGGACTCTATATCAACCACCTAGAACTAGGCCAGCCTAATCTCTCCCCATCCTGAAGCTCAGGGACATTTGCGGAAGAGGGGGCGGTAAGAGTGTAAGAGCAAAAGGATGGGAGGAGCAATGATTTGCAAGATACTCCACACAAGTTAGGGCCGAAGCAATCATAATTGGACATTGCATGCCCGGCGCAATGTCCAACACACTATTGACCTCACAAAGTCTAGCATCTGCTAAAGGCATCAAGATCCTTGGAGGAAAGGGATTGACAGCTTAAGGGGAACACAGGAAAGGGTTCAGGGAAATGCCACTGGGTCTTTGTATGTCATCGGAGAGGAGAGCACAGAGGAGAGTCAGGCATGCACAAGAAAGGACTCTGGGAATTGGGGCTGGAGGCACGGGGGTGGGGGTGGGGGGTGGGGGGGATGGAGCGGCAGGGGTGAGGGGAGGGAGAGCAGGGGGTTCGGGGGGAGGAGGAGGGAGGGAGGGAACTGGTGTACCTATTAAGTTTGTATGAGCTGAAATAATAATAAAAATATATTAAAAAAAAGAAAAAGAAATGGTTGTAAGAGCTTCAAGGGAAAAAAAATTACTGTTAAAGGCAAACCTATTAAAATAACAAACGACTTCTCAATGGAAACAGTAAAAGCAAAAAGAGCTTGGAGAGACATACTTCAAGTATTGAATGAGCAAAAATATCAACCCAGGCTGATATTCCCTGCAAAACTATCTGTCATGATTGAGGGGGAAAGAAAAGTTTTCTACCACAAAGACAACTTGAAGGCTTACATGTCTACCAAACCAGGCCTTAAAAATGCTAGAAAAGATACTCAAGCTTGAAGATAAGCATGTGCTTGAACTAGCACATCCAGGAGGACAGAAGGGAAGTATTATACCACCAAAACCTAAAAGCCAGATTATACACTTACAAAAACCACTAAATTTAAAAAGTGTCTGGAATTAAAAGTAATTTCTCCATTATAACATTAAATGTCAATGGAATTAACTCACCAATCAAGAGACACAGATTACAAACTTGGATGAAAAATCATAACCCATCAATCTGATGCCTTCAGGAAACACATCTCACCACAAAAGACAGACACATCCTAAAAATAAAAGGCTGGTCCAAAATTCTGCAAGCTAATGGAACCAGGAAACAGGCAGGAGTAGCTATTATGCTATTAGACAAAGTGGACTTCAAACCAAAGAAAATTATAAGATACACGGATGGTCACTACATTTTAGTCACAGGTACAATTCACCAGGAAGACTTTACAATGCTGAACATATATGCACCCAATACGGGCCCCTCCACATTCATTAAGAAAACCCTACAGCGTCTAAAGCAAGAAATCAACCCCCAAATGATAATTCTTGGGGACTTCAACACCGCCCTCTCAACATGAGATAGATCAACAGGTCAAAAGCTTAACAGAGACACCTTGGAACTTAATCAAACCCTGAAAGAAATGGACCTTGCAGATCTCTATCGAACTTTTCACCCACGCACCAAAGAATACACATTTTTCTCAGCAGCACACAGAACTTCTCCAAAATAAATCACATACTGGGCCACAAAATGAATCTACACATATACAAAAAAGTTGAAATTCTGTCAGACCCTGTCAGACCGCCACGGTCTAAAGCTGGACATCCACAACACAACAAACAAAAGAAAATACACTAACTCCTGGAAACTTAACAATATGACGCTGAATGAGAACTGAATTCAGGAAGAAATTACAAAGGAAATTCAAGATTTCCTGAAAGCGAATGATAATGAAAATACAACTTACCAAAATCTCTGGGACACAATGAAAGCTATTCTAAGAGGTAAGTTCATAGCTCTTAATGCCTACATCAAAAAAATGGAAACATCAGAAATAAACAACTTAACAATGCAGCTTGAAGCGTTAGAGAAACTAGAGCAATTTGATCCCAAAAGTAGTAGAAGAGAGGAGATTAGCAAAATAAGGGGAGAAATATCTGAAATCGAGATTAAGAAAATGATAGAAAAAATCAACCAGTCAAAAAGTTGGTTCTTTGAAAAAATCAATAAGATTGATATACCCCTAGCTAAATTAACCAAAAGCAAGAGAGAAAACCAAATTAACAAAATTAGAAATGAACATGGAGTTATCACTACTGACACCCAAGAAATCCAGAGAATTATAACATCATATTTCAAAAAATTATACTCTGTGAAGTTTGACAACACAAAAGAGATGGATGAATTTCTAAGTAAACACAACTTACCTAAATTGAATCAGGAAGTTTTGAATTATTTAAATAGTCCTATAACACATAAGGAAATTGAAGAAGTATACTCAAATCTTCCCACCAAAAAATGTCCTGGACCAGATGGATTCAGCACAGAGTTCTACTAGACATTTAAGGAGTTAATAACACCAATACTCCTTAAACTATTTCATCAAATAGCAAAGGAAGGAACATTACCAAATTCCTTCTATGAAGCTAATATCGTTTTAATCCCAAAACCTAATAAAGATTCACTTAAAAAAGAAAACTATAGGCTGATCTCTCTGATGAACACAGACGCAAAGATTCTCAACAAAGTCTTGGCAAATCGGATTCAAAAACACATTAAAAAGATTATTCACGGAGACCAAGTAGCTTCATCCCTGGCACACAAGGTTGGTTCAACATACACAAATCAATAAATGTAATTCATCATGTAAACCAGTCCAAAGTCCAAGACCACATGATACTCTCGATGGATGCAGAAAAAGCTTTTGACAAGATCCAACAGCCTTTTATGATCAAAACGCTAGAGACAGTAGGAATGGAAGGAACCTTTATCAATATAATAAAAGCTGTATACAACAAGCCCACAGCAAGGATTATGCTCAATGGGGAACAATTGGAAGCATTCCCACTTCGATCAGGAACTAGACAAGGCTGTCCACTGTCACCACTTCTATTCAATATTGTACTTGAAGTCTTAGCTGAAGCCATAAGACAAGAAAGGGACATAAGAGGGATCCAAATCGGCAAGGAAGAAATCAAGCTATCCCTATTTGCAGATGACATGATCTTATACGTAAGTGATCCCAAAAACTCCACCAGGAAGCTCCTGGAACTAATTGAGAAGTTCAACAGGGTGGCAGGATACAAAATACATGTGCAAAAATCAGAGGCCTTCCTATATGCCCAGAATGAAAGAAGTGAAAAAGCCTTGAGAGAAACAATCCCATTTACTATAGCCCCTAAAAAAATGAAATACCTTGGTATAAACCTAACCAAGGAGGTAAAAGACCTTTGCAATGAAAACTTTAAAACCCTAAAAAAAGAAATAGCAGAAGACACCAGAAGGTGGAAAGACCTCCCTTGTTCCTAATTGGCAGAATCAACATTGTTAAAATGACCATCCTACCAAAGGCAATATACAAATTCAGTGCTCTACCAATGAAAATGCCAAAGCAATTCTTCAAAGAAGTTGACCAAACAATCTCAAAATTCATATGGAGGCACAAAAGACCCAGGATAGCAAAGACAACCCTGAGTAACAAAAACACTGTTGGCGGTATTACCATACCGAACCTTAGTCTATACTAAAAATCCATAGTTATAAAGACAGCCTGGTACTGGCTCCAATAGAGACACACAGATCAATGGATAAGGATTGAAGATCCAGATATAAGCCCACACAATTCCAGCCATTTGGTCTTTGACAAAGGGGCCCAAAGAATCCAATGGAAAAAGAACAGCATCTTCAACAAATGGTGCTGGCAAAACTGGATCTCCACATGCAGAAGATTAAAGCTGGACCCGTACTTGTCACCATGTACAAGACTTAATTCCAAATGGATCAAGGACCTTGATATAAGGCCAGAGACTATAAAAACCATAGTCGAAAGGATAGGGAACTCCCTCAAGCTGATTGGGCTAGGCCAACATTTCCTAAACAGACATCCAATGGCAAAGTCACTGCTACCAACTCTCAACAGTTGGGACCTTGTGAAATTAAAGAGCTTCTGTTCAGATAAAGAGATTGTAACATGAACTCAAAGGCAATCCACAGAATGGGAGAAAATCTTCACTAACCACACATCTGATAGAACTCTGCTGTCCAGAGTGCACAAAGAACTTAGAAAACTAAACACCAAGGAAACCAATGGCCCAATTAAAAAATGGGTCCTGGAACTTAAAAGAAACTTTACCAGGGATGAAATTAAAATGTCTAACAAATATCTTAAAAAATGCTCCACTTCCTTAGCCATCAGGGAAATGCAAATCAAAACTTCCCTGAGATATTATCTCACCCCGGTCAGGATGGCAAAAATCCACAATACAAACAACAACAAATGCTGGAGAGGATGTGGAGAGAGGGGAACTCTCCTACATTGCTGGTGGGAATGCAGGGTCATACAACCACTCTGGCGAGCCATATGGAGATTCTTAAAGAAATTGAAGATCGAAATGCCATATGACCCTGCTATTCCACTTTTGGGAATAACCCCCCATACAGCAGAGGTTCACCTCAATAGCACAAGCATGACCATGTTCATAGCAGCACTGTTTACAATAGCAAAGTCATGAAATCAACCCAAATGTTCAACAGTTGATGAGTGGATAAGGTAACTGTGGTACATCTATACAATGGAGTACTACTCAGCCATCAAAAATGATGAATTACTGGAATTTGCCGGGAAATGGATGTCATTAGAAACAATTATACTAAGTGAAGTATCCCACACCCAGAAAATTAAGTGCCCTATGTACTCCCTAATAGGTGGCTCCTAGTATCAAACCCACCCAGCCCACCTTGAGACACTCATAGGTAAACCTATGTATTACCTACAGTAATTAAAAGGATTGTGAACAGGAGGGATGGGATTGGAGAGCCACACCAGAAACAAGGAGAGAAGTGATCATGTTACAGTAGAGAAAATAGGCCTCCATCAAGGACTGCAAGTAAGTAATGTGACACCTGGTTAAGTTCACAGACGTTCGTTCTTGATCATTTACAACTAAGGGGGTATGATCTCAACAGAAGGGGAGGGCATATAGTCTGGCAGATAAAAAGTAACCATTTTGCAAATGAGTGATTGACCCCTCCCTCACTGAGGTTTCCTACTTTTATTACATCTACCTTTGAATGTGCTCTTATAATAAGACTCCAGTTTAACAGCTTTTTGTCTCTGGCCAGGGGGTGACATACAGTGCCCAGCAGGATGGAGTGAAGGGCATTGCAGGAGCAGCAAAACTGCAAAAGAAAATCAACAAACCACAATCCAGAACTTCAGAGACTCTATATCAACCACCTAGAACTAGGCCAGCCTAATCTCTCCCCATCCTGAAGCTCAGGGAAATTTGCGGAAGAGGGGGCGGTAAGAGTATAAGAGCAAAAGGATGGGAGGAGCAATGATTTGCAAGATACTCCACACAAGTTAGGGCCGAAGTAATCATAATTGGACTTTGCATGTCCTGCGCAATGTCCAACACACTATTGACCTCACAAAGTCTAGCATCTGCTAAAGGCACCAAGATCCTTGGAGGCAAGGGATTGGCAGCTACAGCAGTGTTCCTATGCTTAAGGGGAACACAGGAAAGGGTTCAGGGAAATGCCACTGGGTCCTTGTATGTCATCGGAGAAGAGGGCCCAGAGGAGAGTCAGGCATGCATAAGAAAGGACTCTCTGGGAATTGGGTCGGGAGATACTGGGGGATGAGAAGGGAGGGGTGAGGGGAGGGGCAGCAGGGGGTTCGGGGGGAGGAGGAGGGTGGGAGGGAACTGGTGTACCTATTAAGTTTGTATGAGCTGAAATAATAATAAAAAATGTATTAAATAAAAAAGAAATTTATATTTAACTGGTAAAAAAAAAACAAAAAACAAAAAAACAAAATAGACACACAGATCAATGCATAAGGGTTGAAGGCCCAGATATAAGTCCACACAACTACAGCCATTTGATTTTTGACAAAAGGGCCCAAAAAAATCCATTGGAAAAAGAACAGCATCTTCAACAAATGGTGCTGGCATAACTGGATGTCCACATGTAGAAGAGTAAAACTGTACCCATACTTGTCACTATGTACAATACTTAATTCCAAATGGATCAAGGACCTCAATATAAGGCCAGAGACTATAAAAACCTTAATTGAAAGGGTAGGGAACTCCCTCGAGCTGATTAGTCTAGGCCAACAGTTCCTAAATGGAAATCTAATAGCACAGTCACTACGACCAACACTCAACACATGGGATCTTAGGAAATTAAAGAGTTTCTGTTCAGATAAAGAGATTGTAACTTGAGCACAAAGGCAAACCACAGACTGGGAGAAAATCTTCACTAACAACATATCTGATAAAGCCCTATTATCCAGAGTGCACAAAGAACTTAGAAAACTAAACACCAAGGAAACAAATGGCCCAATTAAAAAATGGACCTTGGAATTGAAACTCTATCAGGGAAGAAATTGAAATGTCTAACAGATATCTTTAAAAATGCTCCGCATCCTTAGCCATCAGGGAAATGCAAATCAAAACCTCCCTGAGATATCATCTCACCCCGGTCAGGATGGCAAAAATCTACAATACAAACAGCACCCAATGCTGGAGAGGATGTGGAGAGAAGGGAACTCTCCTACATTGCTGGTGGGAGTGCAGGCTCATACAGCCACTCTGGCGAGCCATCTGGAGATTCTTAAAGAAGTTAAAGATTGAAATGCCATATGACCCTGCTATTCCACTTTTGGGAATAATCCCCCATACAGCAAAAATTCACCTTGATAGCACAGGCCTGACCATGTTCATAGCAGCACTGTTTATAATAGCAAGGTCATGGAATCAACCCAAATGTCCAACAGTTAATGAGTGCATAAGGAAAATGTGGTACATTTATACAATGGGATACTACTCAGCCATCAAAAATGATGAATTAATGAAATTTGCCAGAAAATAGATGGAATTAGAAAAGATTATACTGAGTGAAGTATCCCAGACACAGAAAATTAAGTGCCGTATGTACTCCCTAATAGGTGGATCCTAGTGACAAATCCACTTAGTGACACATTCAAAGATAAATCTCTGTAATACCTACAGTAATTGCAAAGATTATAAGCAGGGAGGGAAGGGGAAGGAGGACCCCACCAGAAACAAGGAGAGAGGAGATCATGCTGCAGCAGAGAAAATAGGCCACCATCAAAGACTGCAAGTAAGTAATGAGACCTCTGGTTAAGCGCACAGACTTTCCTTCCTGGTCACTTGCGTCAGATGGGGTATGATCTCACCAGACAGGAAGGGCATAAAGTCTGGCAGAAAAAAGGTAACCATCTTGCAAATGGGAGACTGACCCCCCCCACCACAGTCTCCTACTCTTATTCAATCTACCTTTGAATCTACTCTTATAATACGACTCTATTTTAACAGACTTTTATCTCTGGCCAGGGGGTGACATCCAATATCCATCAGGATGGAGCCAAGGGAGGTGCAGGAACAGCAAAACTGGAAAAATAAAAACAACAAACCATAATTCAGAAAATCAGAAATTCTACATCAACCACCTGGAACCAGGCCAGCCTAATCTCTCCCCATCCTAAAGCTCAGGGAAATTTGTGGAAGAGGGGGCAGTAAGAATATAAGAACCTAAAGATGGGGAGGAGCAACGATATGCAAGATACTCCATACAAGTTAGGGCCGAAGTAATCAAAATAGGACTTTGCATGACCTGCGCAATGACCAACATATCATTGAACCCCCAAAGTCTAGCATGGATCACAGGCACTAGGATTCTTAGAGGCAAGGGATTAACAGCCATAATAGTGTTCCTGTACTAAAGGGGAACACAAAAAAGAGCTCTAGGCAATGCCACTGAGTCCTTACACCTCATCAGAGAGGAGGACCCAGAGGGAAGTTTGACAGACACACTAAAGAATGCTCCAGGAATGGGGGAGGGGGCACTGGAAGAAGGGGAGGGAGGGGGGAAAGAAAGAGAAAAGGGGAGGAGGGAGTGGGGGAGATCCAGGGAGGGGAGGAGGGAGGAAGGAGAATGGGCTACTTATCAACTTTGGATGAGTGGGGAAAAAAAAGCTGAAAAAAAAAACATTAATGAACAACAATTCTTAGCATGGAATATTGAACTAGCATATGAAGAAACCGAAAAGGAAAAAAAACCCCAAAAGGGTCAGAAAATGTGCTTTGATGTATTATCATGGAGAATTTATTACATATGACCATGTCATATAAACTGTACAGTGGGTGAGTTATATGTGTTCATCTGATTGAATTCTGATTTCATGTGAGGAGCCCACAGGGTCTACCTTCTCCTTAGAAATGGCAATAGAATGTTACCTGCTAGGGATAAGTGCTTCTTTTTTCATTTAATCTTTGTAACTGGATGGTGTTTAAAGAGGTTTTGAAGAAGAGTATCTCGGGTAACAAGGAGGATGACCTTGGGAGAAGGCTCACAAGATTAAGCTCAGAGTGAATTTGCTTTGGAGGCCAATTCAGACTCTTGGCCAATTTCAGTCCCAGTATCTATGGGACTGCTGCCCTGTTTTTTGTTTCCTTTGAAGGTCAGCAGATCTTCTCTCTGCTCTTAGAGGCTGTTCACATTCTTTCTCGAATGGTCCCTTCTGTCACAGGAGTAGGTCATGTCCTTCTGAAGTTGCATCACTCCCTGGCTTCCTCTACTGCTCCCTTTTCCAAAGACTATTTATAATTCTGGTTACTCTGGGTTCATGTAGATAAACCAGGATGACTGCTTTATGTCAGTAATTGACCCTACTTTGTCACATAATATAACTACAGAAGTGCTATGTCATTATAGCCAAAGGATCTGCAGGTTAAGATAGGCCTTGTAGATGTTTTGCCATTGCATTGCCTATGCACTCTCTATTGGGCATATTAGGATGATTGGCTTAGGGTTAGAAGAGCCTTTCTAGACAAATCTAGTTATGCCAACTCATGTCTAAAGCACACAGACATTGAAAGTTTCAAATAATAGTCTGAGACATTTTTCTTTGAAGAAATATTTACAGATGGCCTATTATTTGCAAACCTCTGTGGGAAGTATAAACTGTTACATAATTTCTCATCCACTGTGAAGCTAAAATGTCATTTACTTATAAACTAAACGTGATTTAATCTCTCCAAATTCTCTGTGCTTTTATTCTTCATAAAGATTGTCTTCTGAAAATCATTTAGCATAATGTTCATAAAATTCAAAGTAGTAATTTATTTTCATTTTAGATTTATTTCCTTTGATCTAAACTCAAGATCAGGATATTGGCTGGATAGGTTGGTAAGTAGGGTATTACTGTCAATTCTGTAATTGAAGCAAAAATCATATCAGAAGTGTGACTTTAATATACAAAATCAAAATTAATTCACTTGCAAGGGTTATGGCTGTGCTCAGCGTGTAGTATGCAAAGCTTCTGGTGGTTTACTTGTAGGAAGCGCAATTTAAGCTTTCAGGGAGTTCTCTGCTGTACAACCTTAAGGTTCAGCTTAGCTTTGGTGTCTAATCCACATATTAAGACTAACTATAGTGACTGAGTAGGACCTGAATGAGATCTACTCCAGTCATGCACTGGATCCAACCTTTACATCTTCCCTTAGAGGAAGACTTAAAGCTTCTCTCAAAGAAGGCTTTCAGTGGTTTTAGGTCAATTGTGTATAACTTGTTGTAGGTCACTCCAGTGCTGAAATAATGCAAGCTACGTCCTTACTACGTATTCTCTACCTTTAATTTTGGAGCCTTATGAAAACGTGACTGCTAAGGAATTAAGGAAAGCTTCTCTTCCCTCCTCAGGCTATAGATTTTTGCTTATCACTGACTGTCTAAAATGCAAGGAATCTTCTAGGATAAATTTTTTAAATTTATTTTTCCCCAATCATACAAGCTCAATAGGTAACCCAGTCCTCTCCCTCCCTTCACCCCTCCCCAGTCCCCCTTGCATCCTCCTTCCCTCCCTCCTCCTCTCCCAGTGCCTCTTCCTTACCCCTCCCATCCCTGGAGCATCCCCCTGTGTGAACACCAAATTTCCCTCTGAGTCCTCCACTCTAGTGAGGTATAAGGATTCAGTGGCATAGCCCAGAGGCCCCCCCACCAGGTTCCCCTTTAGTATGGGACACTATTATAACTGTTGATCCCTTGCCTCTAAGGAACCTAGTGCCTGTGATCCATGCTACACGTCAGTCAGTGTGCAGGTCATGCAAAGTCCCACTATGGCTACTGTGCTCCCAACTTGTGTGGAGCAACTTGCATATCGTTGGTCCTCCCCATCTTCAGGCTCTTACAAGCTTGCCGCTCCCCCCCTTCCACAAGTTTTCCTGAGCTTTAGGATGGGGGAGATTTGGCTGGTCTGGTTCTAGGTGATCAATTCAGGGTCTTTGGTGTTTTGAACTATGGTTTGTTGTTGTTTTCAGTCTTGCTTCTCCTGCACCACCCTTGGCTCCATCCTGATTGATATTGGAGGTCACCTCCTAACCAAAGATAAGAATCTGTTTAAATGAAGATCTTACTATAAGAGAAGATTCAAAAGTATATGGAATAAGAGTGGGATAAATATTAATCATACAATATAAATTTTCTATGTGTTATAGGAATCAGGGAAAGACCTTGCCTCACTTGGATCTCTGAGAACAACTCTTTGTTGAGCTGTTTTACTCTATTAGTAAGTTGATCTTCAGAAACCAGAAAGGTCCTGGGCTGTCAATTACATCATGTCAATATCATAGGATTTGGTCATGGCTTCCATAAGATGGGACACAGATTAATTTTTCCTATTCAAAAGTATTGCCAAAGACAACATTCAATCCACAATAATAAGAAGAAAATAAATGAATACCCAAAGAAATAAAAGAAAGTAGGCCTAAAACACAAAGGATCCATATAATGACACAGACAACATAGTTTCTATGACTATGTTTGAAAATTTTGTACATTTATTTTATTATTTGAGCTTTCATATACAACTACAATAAATTTAGATGTTCATCCCATTACACCCTCCACTCCTTCCATCTCATCCCACTCAATCTTCTTGCCAGTCAGTCTCCCTTCTGCTCCCACATTCCCATGTATGTATGGACCCATTGAGTCCCATCCAGGACATCAGCATTGGCAAGTTTCTGGGCACCCACTGGGTCATGAATGGACCACCAGTAGGCAAACAGTCCAGTAAAAAGCTCCCCCTCTCTTCTACAATTCTGGTCCCAAACAGTCTCTCAGGGCAACGCAGGATCTCTTGAGATCCTCCCTCCGCTGCAGTGTAATGTTCATAGGTCAGTTGTTGTGCAGGTCTAGTAGAAGTTGCTGTCACAGCTTTGAATTCTTGAGTGTGGCCATTCTGATGGCAGCCCTGATGTCTACTGTCTGGCAGTACCCCCTCCCTACCCCCACACTCTTACATTCTTGCTGCCCCCTCTTCCTCAAGATTTCCTGAGCCATTGTATCTGGGGTGATTTGGATGTCCTGTTTAGGGTTGAGCTGTCCAGTCACTTTTCTTCTCTCTTTGTCCAGTTGTGGCTCTCTGCATTGCACATCTTCTGTTGCCAAAGGATACTTCTTGATTGAGTGCTGAGTACTCTTCTGTTCAAAGGGTATAATGATAAGCGTTTAGATGGTAACTTATTATCAAGTATTTATAGAAGTTTGATTCTACCTAGGGCCTACGATCGCCCTTTCCATGAGTAATTGGCTGGGTTTATAGTACCAGACATGTATTCCCTGCCATGTAACAGTCCTAAGCTAATCAGCAATTGATTGGGCTAGGCCAACAGTTCCTAAACAGATATCCAATGGCACAGTCACTGCTACCAACTCTCAACAGTTGGGATCTTGTGAAATTTAAGAGCTTCTGTTCAGATAAAGAGATTGTAACACAAGCTCAAAGGCAACCCACAGAATGGGAGAAAATCTTCACTAACCATATATCTGATAGAGCTCTACTGTCCAGAGTGCAAAAAGAACTTAGAAAACTAAACACCAAGGAAACTAATGGCCCAATTAAAAAATGGGCTCTGGAGCTTAAAAGAAACTTTACCAAGGATGAAATTAAAATGTCCAACAAATATCTTTAAAAATGTTCCACTTCCTTAGCCATCAGGGAAATGCAAATCAAAACTTCCCTGAGATGTCATCTCACCCCGGTCAGGATGGCAAAAATCCACAATACAAACAACAACAAATGTTGGAGAGGATGTGGAGAGAGGGGAACTCTCCTACATTGCAGATGGGAATGCAGGCTCATACAGCCACTCTGGCGAGCCATCTGGAGATTCTTAAAGAAATCGAAGATTGAAATGCCATATGACCCTGCGATTCCACTTTTGGGTATAACCCCCCATACAGCAAAAATTCACCTCAATAGCACAAGCATGACCATGTTCATAGCAGCACTGTTTACAATAGCAAAGTCATGGAATCAACCCAAATGTCCAACAGTTGACGAGTGGATAAGGAAACTGTGGTACATCTATACAATGGAGTACTACTCAGCCATCAAAAATGATGAACTACTGGAATTTGCCAGGAAATGGATGTTATTAGAAACAATTATATTAAGTGAAGTATCCCAGAACCAGAAAATTAAGCGCCGTATGTACTCCCTAATAAGTGGCTCCTAGTACCAAACCCACCCAGCCCACCTAGAGACACTCAAAGATAAATCTCTGTAATACAGTAATTGCAAGGATTATGAACAGGAGGGATGGGGTAGGAGGGCCACACCAGAAACAAGGAGAGAGGGGACCATGTTACAGCAGAGAAAATAAACCTCCATCAAGGACTGCAAGTAAGTAACGAGACATCTGGTTAAGTTCACAGACTTTCCTTCCTGATCATTTACAACTGAGGGGGTATGATCTCACCAGAAGGGGAGGGCATATAGTCTGGCAGATAAAAAGTAACCATTTTACAAATGACCTCCCTCACTGTGGTTTCCTACTTTGATTACATCTACCTTTGAATGTACTCTTATAACAAGACTCTAGTTTAACAGCTTTTTATCTCTGGCCGGGGGTGAAATGCAATACCCACCAGGATGGAGTGAAGGGCATTGCAGGAGCAGCAAAACCGCAAAAGAAAATCAACAAACCATAATCCAGAACTTCAGAGACTCTATATCAACCACCTAGAACTAGGCCAGCCTAATCTCTCCCCATCCTGAAGCTCAGGGACATTTGCGGAAGAGGGGGCCGTAAGATTGTAAGAGCACAAGGCTGGGAGGAGCAATGATATGCGAGATACTCCACACAAGTTAGGGCCGAAGCAATCTTAATTGGACTTTGCATGCCCTGTGCAATGTCCCACACACTACTGACCACATAAAGTCTAGCATTTGCTAAAGGCACCATGATCCTTGGAGGCAAGGAATTGACAGCCATAGTAGTGTTCCTATGCTTAAGGGGAACACAGGAAAGGGTTCAGGGAAATGCCACTGGGTCCTTGTACATTATCAGAGAGGAGGGCCCAGAGGAGAGTCTGGCATGCACATTAAAGGATTCTCTGAGGATTGGGGGGGAGGCACTGGGGGATGGGGAGGGAGGGGTGAGGGGAGGGGGAGGAGGGGGTAGGGGGGAAGAAGAGGGTGGGAAGGAACCGGTGTACCTATTAAGTTTGTATGAGCGGAAATAATAATAAAAAATGTTAAAAAAAAAAAAAAAAGCTAATCAGCAATTGGTTGCCTGAGTGTGTGTTTAAAGAATCTTCTTGTCCCCTGTGTCCTAGCACTCTCTTATTTTAGCATCTTTCCTAACTCCCCCACCCCCAACTTAGGTTTCTTTGTAGTTTATAGCTATTACAGGAATTCTTAAGTATACCATTCTGAAAGTTCAATGAAAGGTTAGCATCTGCATATAAGGGGGTTCATCTTTCTACATCTGGGATACTTCACTCAATATTATATTTTCCAACTTCGTCCATTTACCAGCAAATTTTATTTATGTTAACAGCTGAATTATACTCCATTGTGCATATGTACCACATTTTCATTATCCATTCATCCAGCATTGAACTTCTAGAATGATTCCATTTCTTTGCTAATGTGAATAAAATTACAACATATGTTCAGTATCTTTAAGGAAACAAAGATGAAAATTGAGAACATTGGCGGAAACTTGGCAATATTTTTTAAAACTGCCAAAATGAATTTTACGATTTCAAAAAAAAATTGATAAATGAAACTAGGAAATCAAGCTTGACAATGGTCACATACTACCAACAAATTTTTTCAGTACAGAAGTTACTGGATCACCTCCCCCAAACTCTTAATTCTAATCACCTTCTCTCTCTCTCTCTCTCTCTCTCTCTCTCTCTCTCTCTCTCTCTTCTCTCTCTCTCTCTCTCTCTCTCTCTCTCTCCTCTCTCTCTCTCTCTCTCTCTCTCTCTCTCTCATAATATTAGCACATTAGACCTGAGAAGACTTCAGTCTAGCTGAACAAGCATTTCCCATCTTTGAATTAGTGCACAGCTCTAGAAGTGACTGCTACCATCTGTCACATTGTCTCATGTGTTCTTTCTCAACAGCATGCCTACTGATGGTGGTTTTTAAGGTATTAGGGAATTTGGTGTCTGTTTTCTACACTCTGGCATCCTTGGTGTGATTGACCTAAGGTAAAGCTAACAAAATAAATCTTTGCTGTTGAATCTGGGGTAGAACTCCTGTTAACGGGCTATAAGAGAAAGTAACAAAGACCCCATAATATTAGCACATTAGACCGTAAATGAAGCTACTTTTTCATTCTCTAAAAAGAAAATGGCTACCATCTCGTCTCATAATATAGAGTCTGTGTTCAATAAACACTTCTACTTTCTTTAACTTCATTAAGAAGTAATAACCTAAAGGACACTAACAACAGTGCTCCTATAAAGTTGCTTCTTACATTCTTTTGTAGATTTTTTTTTCTTTGCTTCACATCACTATCAGTAGAAAAAGGAAGTTGGGATGACTATATGTCGAAGGTTTTACTTGCAAAGAGTTAAAAAGAATACTGTTTAACAAGACAACCTGACAAGTTACTTCCAAACGTTTCTGTAATTGTAATCAAAGAGCAAATTCAGTAAATATGCTCCAAGTTTAGGGTTTTTAAAGACTGTAGAAGAGTAAAAGGACAAATAAGCAAAGTTTTACTGCTTACCATGGAAAAACGAAAGTTAAATATTAAATTAGTCAATTCAGAAATTATGAGGTGATAGTTCTATGGTTTCTTATGGTTGTATGCTAAGGGTCATGAGCACAAGTCAGTTCTTCATCCCTTTCCACTCCCTAAATCAGAAAATATTATTCAAATACTAAGAGAACTGGATCTTGATGTGTTTTGAAACTTAGAGCTCAGGATAAATTTCTCTGCTTTGTTCTGCATCACTTGCCCTCACTGAGTCATTCAACATCTGGATGCCAGTTTTCCAGTTGGCAAATTGGTTGGAAGAGTTGTCCAAATAACCTGAATGAGTCTAAGCATAAAAATTCATGGAATAAAGAACTAACCTCGTAAATATTGTGACTTCCAGACCGAGAAAAACAGCACCTGTTTCAGAAATCACTGGTCCAGCGTCTACCTCAAGTTCAGTTTAAAATAACAAACCATTATTCACAACACCAAAGACCTCACATTAATCACCTGGAACCAAACCAGCCAAATCTCTCCCCATCCTAAAGCTCAGGGAATCTTCCGGAAGCAGCAAGATTGTAAGAGCCTAAAGATGGGGAGGACCCAAGATATGCAAGATGCTCTGCACAAGTAAAGGTCCACAATAGCCATAATCAGACTTTGCATGACCTGCACAATGACCAACATGTCAATAATTCCCTAAAGTCTGGAATGGATCACAGGCAGGAGGATTCTTAGAGGCAAGGGATTAACAGTCATAATAGTGTTCCCATACTAAAGGGGAGCCCAAGAAAGGGCTCTGGACAATGCCACTGAGTCCTTACACCTCACTAAAGTGGAGGACTCAAAAGAATGCTCCAGGGAATGGGAGTGGGGAAAAGGGGAGGCACTGGGAGAAGGGGAAGGAGGGGGGGTGAAAGGAAGAGGAAAAGGGAGGGAGGATGCAAGGGAGACTGAGGAGGGGTGGAGGGAAGAAGGAGACTGGGATACCTATTAAGTATGATTGGGGAAAAATAAATATATTTTTTTTAAAGTTCAGTTTAAAAAGAGGATGATTTTACTTGTCTCTCCAATGTATTTTTTGACTTCTACCTGAGGAATTTGTATTTATTTTTGATGTATGTGGTATACATGTGCTCATGTGCATGTGGAGGCAGAGGACAACCTCGAATGTCATCCTCTAGAATGCCATCCACCTCTTTTGTGACAAGGTCTCTTACTGGGCTAGAGCACCAATGAATTTAATTGGCTGCTAGTGAGCCCCAGAGATCCTGCTGTGACCATAAGCACCTACCACCACACTTGGCATTTTCACATGGATTCTGGAGACTGAGCTTAGGTCCTTAGGAGGTCCTTATGCTTCCAGACAAGTAGGTTAACAAACCAAGCTATCTTCCTACTCCCTTTCCTAAATTTTGGTATCTTACAAAAGAAGATGGAAACTAATTTTGAAGTAGTTAAAATCAGAAAGGAATACCATCTAAGAGATTGTAAAGTGGAATTCTGCTATTATTACAAAGCTGGTAATTAAATGGGTGACCATGGTGGAGGCTGGATCCTAGAATATGTTTGAAGCTCTTACTGCAGTGTAGTGAAACAAGCCCAGCAGCCTTGTCTGGTTTGGCTGATGCTTCCATATGCATAAGTAATACAGGTTTTGTGAAATTTTAATGGTGTCAGATCACTGGGAGGTTCTTCTTACAGGAGACACACATCCAAACTGCAAACCACATTTCTCTGAAGCGCTAACTATTCTCACTGGCTGAAGGATCTTCAGCAGACACAGGGTTGCTGAGACCTGAACCAGGGGAAATCTTTCTCCCTGTTGCTGGTTTGGCTTAGATTCTAAGATATTCGGGATTTTCTGTAGCAGAGTAGTTGAGCTACCTTTGTTGCCCTGGAAGCAGGTGGCAAAGAAGGCAAGAGGCAGCTTAGTGAGGGTTGAGCATCACACCGGGTCTTAGGGACCCTTAAGTTTCTAGGCTCTTTCTTTCACTCTTCTAGAACGGTCAGGAGAGTGTCCTCTGTTATACTGTAGCTAGTAAGGGAGAAAAACAAGTACTTTCCCCAGGACGAATAAAGTTGTAGGAGGAAGCCATCAGCAGAAGATAGCATCTGTTATTGGAAGATAGGCCTCTCTCTGGGCACATGGGACATGGGGAACTTGTCAGGATAATTGGGTATTATTTTAAAGGTAGATACTTATGATGGTAATGCTGGATATATATCCTAAACTTATATATCCTAAAGTTATGAAATTTGGTTCTGCAAAAGAAATAGGCTAACAGGTCAAAATACAATTCACATGAACAACTTAAACTGATAAAATTCATATATGATCAATATTTTAACACATATAAGTTGAGGGACTAAGGAGATGGCTATGTGGATAAGACACTGTACACATAATCTGGGGAATCTGGAGTTTCAGTATCCAGAACTCACATAAATGTGGGGTGGGTATAGCAGTCTGTCTGTGATCCAGCCCTCAGAAAACAGAGACAAAAAATTTCCAGAGCAAACTCTGGATTCAGGAAGGAACCCTGCCACCAATAGTAAGGGGAGATTATCTCTTAGCATCAATACTGAGATGTAGTAGGTACAGTATTCAGGAGTATCTAATGGTCATTGTGGAGAAAAGAAATCCAACCTTGTCTCCCCTAACATACCATTAAGTAAAATCTGCCCACATGCAAGATTTGATTCTCTCCTTTTCTGTTTATGCTCTCCTGAGATGAGTGCAAGGTTCTTGTCTGACAGCATGACATGAGGAAGTTCCACACTTCCAGGAGTAAAAAAAAAAAAAAAATCCTGTTCAATGGCTGCTGCTTCCATAAGAAAGGTGCTTGGAATAAAGCAAGAGACATATTTAGCCCCATAACTTTTCTCTGTACCGACAGAGTACTCGTCACTGCAGTATCAAATTCATGCTACATGCCACATGAAATAGGAAACGAGGCACTTGATAATCACATAATCTATGACAAACCCCTTGGATGATTTCAAAAGCAATTAAAATTCCTCTAGTTACTGCGCTGAGTTCTGCAAAGACAAAGAGAGAGGAGAGCTAACTCAGCCAATGCTTCTGGAGAGAAAGCAGTGAGTCTGGTTTACAGGACGACACAGTGAGACTTCCGCACTGAGCAGAAACAGCCAGGAAACAGCCCAGTCACTGTACAGCATGTTCTCTGGAATTCCTGAGAGCTTTTCAGCCTCAAGTAGAACCCTACATGGCCTCTTTCCAGCTCTGTTGCAATAAGCACTATTAAATTAAATTTCCATGAACTTGGTGACTTAACACCAGAAACTTGCTCTCTCACAGGTAGGAGGAAATAAAAGGGGGAGGGAGGGAAGATCAGGATGTGGGCAGGGCCATATACTCTTTGAAAGCTCTAGAGACAATCCTTAGCTAATTACATCAACAAAGACCTTATTTCCAAATAGGGTCACTGTTTGACACTCTACAGAAATTGAAGCCCAATCTCTAGCTTCCTTTCTTTTCCTTCCTATGTAGATCATCAGTTCATACCTGTGTTACAACACTTTTACAAAGATCAGAGAAAAAAAAGATCCAAGTATTCAGTCTGATAAACAGTGCCTGGCAACGATTAGGATCCCTAGACTCAATTGACAAATGAGAGGAAAATGCAGACTAGATACCCATGAGTTTTATCTGCCAGTAGAAATATATAGCTCAGGATGACTTGGAAAAATTAAAATTGCCATGTGCATGGAGTATTGACCTGGGAATCAGAGTTGAGCATTCCATGCCATCTTGGTAAGCTTAATGTCTTTGCACCTGTTTCTGGACTTTTAAAACAAGGGCGTTATGGGCGATCTAGCCCCTCATGGCCCTTTAGTGCCATGAGTCTGTTTCTTGTTCCTTGCTCCTCATGAATTCCATGCCTAGGCACCCTGAGTTCTCATGGGCTCCCTAACCCCTCATGGCACTCTAGTGCCATGAGCTCTGTTTTATTTCTGCTTCTCATGGAGGCGTCCTAGCTCCTCATGGCACTCCATGTCTAGAGTCTGTGAGTTCCAACCTTTTCTCTTTTCTAATAAACTCTACCTTAATCCTCAAAAAAAACAAAACAACAACAACAAAAAAACAAAAACAAGGGAGTTATATATCATTAGGCTCTAGACACCAGTAAGTTTTTCTATGTGGAAAATGGCTCACTTATTGTCTTCCATGTCCATGAAAAAGAAGATTTAAACCAGAACAGATGTGACTTAAGATATGGCATAATTTATGCCTCTTAAGACTTAGAGAATAAACAGTCATTCCTAAGCGTAGGAATGTCCTTGGAGTAGGTGGAGGAAGAATGCTAAGATGAGTCCAGGTGGTCACTGGTCAATGTCCTACTCTTTGCACTGTGCATGTCTCTCGTCAGAAACCAAGCTAGTACACTCTATTGAAAAATACCTCACAGCAAATGACTTCCTCCCCTTATGTGTTACTTGCTTAACTGAAATTCTGCTTAAGAATATCTGTGGACAATAGATAAGAAATTATTAACTGAAAAGGCTGGATGAGGGGTTCAGGGGGTTCCACCCCATAATGCCACACTACTGATAGAATCTGGAATGGAGAATCATCGTCTTCAGTCAAGCACTCACTGCTGAGCCCACCAGTCTTCAATGGATAGTTCCAGACCCATGAATACACACCCTGCTTAAACATATTGGGTCACAAATCAAAACGAAACAAAGGCATGAATGGGAGAAAGAGGAAAAGGGGGTTGATAGAGGTGAAATTGTCAAAGATAAAATTAATAAAAAAAAAACATTTCACTGAAGTCAACGACTATTTTTTCTTTTTATTGTGAAAGACACTCATGCTTTTTAAAGTTCAAAATAGAACGCAATGACAATGAATCTCCTTCCAATTCTGGTACCATGACCCAGAGACAATTGTGTGTGTGTATATGGAAGGGCATGTGATGTATAAATATGCATATGTCTTAACTGTCATCTTGTTATACTTTGCATTTTAGATATCTTACGCTCTTTGGCCTGTTGCCTTTGTATTTGTATTTTAACAATCAACAGGCTTATAATTTCTAGTTATTTGAGGAATGACTAGACTATTTGAGATATTCTCAGGAAGTTTCTACTGCTGAAATATAAAGCAATTAGGGCATGAATGTCATCACTGACCTTTTTGTCCAACTTCTCTTTTCTCACTTGCCAATCACCTTTTCTGAATCAAAACTTATTTAAATGCTCCTACAGCCATATTCTTCTCTCCTACATACTTAAATAATGCAATAACTAACTGTCTTTCTCAATCTTTGTCCATTTATTTGTTGTTTTGAGTAGGTTTAATGTCTAGTTTTCAGGAAAGGTCTGCTAATATGGCATTTCAGTGTTGCTACCCCATCACACTCTGCACTGAGTGTTGCTATGATGAAACTTAAATTGAGTCTTACTTTTCTTACAGCCAGAGAGGTTACTTGACTGTGTTGCCCTCAGATGCCACCCCACCCTCAGCCTAGGTCAATCTACAAATTCTCAAGAATTATACTTCTAAATATTCATATTATTAAAACAAGCATTTACCAGACATTAGCATCTGCTTTTAGGTTGTAGGACTCACAGTTCTTTTGTTTAAATTTTAAACTTTGTTGCAGTTAGCCTGCATGGTTGCTGATAAACCACCATCAAATGGTTTAAGGCAACAAGGGGTTTATTTTTTCTCATAATTGTCTGGTTACAGTTCTCTGGCCAGCCTGACAGGAGCACTCACACCAACATCAGGGCTGAGGGAACTGGCCACACCATCTCTACATAATGGCTGAGAGAGGGATGATCCTTCCTTGATGGAGCACCATATCTGGCCAAGTGCACACAAGGATGCCAACTTTCTCAACCAGCTGCCTGTATGTTATTCCAGGTCCTAGTCCCACCAACCATGGGCTGGGCCTTCCCCATCAGCCAGACAATATCCTGCAGGTTTGCTCTGAACTTCACTCAATAACTAATTCTCTACAAATATGCTCAGAGCTCAAATCAAGTTGACACCTGTGCCTAACTATGACACTCCACCCCTTCTCAACTTGACACAAAAGCATAGTGCTTTTAAACTGTAACCTTCAATCCTTGTCCCATAGGTGTTAAAAGTTATTTATAATATAAAATCCAATTTAAAATGTCCATCTTCTGTTGCCCATCACGTAGTCAAGGTGATTCAAAGATTCTAGGCATTCCTAGTCTCTGTTTGTAGCTCAAAAAGTTGTAGAAGCAGAGTTCCTCTGAACCAGGATGAATATCCACTCACAGCTGTCCTCACCATATATCCCATGGTTCTGGCATCTCCAACAACACTCTGGGTTCACCTCTGTAACTATAAGCTTCACCTTTCCTTGCAGGAACTCTGTCTGCCATTTGGTGCCAAGCTTTTGCTGCTCTCCATGAACTCCTTAATTGTAGGCCAAAACCAGTTCCAGCTGGGGGATGCTGGCAGATTCTGCAGCAAGGTTGAAACATAGCTTGGTCCACTTGAACCATAGCTGCATCAACTTTCATGTGCTGACTCTGAAAAAGCCCCTTTCTAGGCAACTGAATCTTCCAATGGGCAAGAAATGGCTTCAGCTTGGGCTTTTGGCCCCTGAGGAATCTGGGTTTTCACACCACAGAATCACCATGGGGTGGTGTTCATGTCTTGCACCTTCCCAGTGCAGAGCACTAGGTTTTCCTTCACTGGTGTTCATTTCTCCAACAGCAGCCGCTGTTCTGCTGCCTGCCCTTTCCACATCCAAAGTTTCCTGGCTACCAACACAGCTCTCCTTTATCAAGCAAAGCAGTCCATCATTTTTTGATTCAACTTCATCAAAGTCCTTGTTTCCTTCATCGCAAACTAGGCTGAAACAATCCACAACTCTCTCAGCACTGCTGTTATCCAAATGGCCCATTAAACTCTGTAGAATGGTATTTGTAATCCACAATCTCAAAATCTTTCAAACATTTCAAACTTTGTCTAACGAAATGGCTCAAAAGCTATAAAATCCACATGTCAGATTTATCAGCAATATCCCACTCCAGGTATTACAAAATTCTGTTGCAGTTAGCCTGCGTGGTTGCTGATAAACCACCATCAAATGGCTTAAGGCAACAAGGGGTTTAATTTCTCTCATAATTGTCTGGTTACAGTTCTCAGTCCAGCCTGACAGGAGC
The DNA here is from genome assembly GCA_023101885.1 of Typhlomys cinereus. Classification (NCBI taxonomy): domain Eukaryota; kingdom Metazoa; phylum Chordata; class Mammalia; order Rodentia; family Platacanthomyidae; genus Typhlomys; species Typhlomys cinereus. The sequence continues at coordinate 2,852,501 of JALPQD010000214.1, forward strand.
GCTCACACCAACATCAGGGCTGAGGGAACTGGCCACACCATCTCTACATAATGGCTGAGAGAGGGATGATCCTTCCTTGATAAAGCACCATATCTGGCCAAGTGCACACAAGGATGCCAACTTTCTCAACCAGCTGCCTGTATGTTATTCCAGGTCCTAGTCCCACCCACCATGGGCTGGGCCTTCCCCATCAGCTAGACAATATCCTGCAAGTTTGCTCTGGGCTTAAATCAACAACCAATTCTCTACAAATGTGCCCAGAGCTTAAACCCTCAGCTGTCAAGTTGACATTTGTGCCTAATAATGACACTTTGTACCTTAATGAACCTTTACGTTCTTAAAATAATGGATTTCATTACATACCAGATGGGTTATTGGCCCATTGAAAAAAGTTGGTAGTAAATAATACAAAAGATAACCTAAGTTAATTTTAGGTGTGGTTAATTTCCTCATTTGTAATTTTCTGTATCAGGAAAACAAACAAAGGAAAACATTTAAACTATTTAAAAAGACAGAACTATTTCTTGGCATCACTGCTTGGATGGATGGTTGTGACCGATTGGATGGGTTGATGGGTTTGTCAGAAGCATTTCTACCCCTGACTCAGTATTCTTCATAAAGATTTCTTGGCAGCATGAGGTTACAGTGCAAAAAGCAAAGAGGGGTGACAAGGGAGACTTTTTACACTCAGGGCTGTCACCTGCACAGGAGGGGCTCTACAGATAGACTTGTTCAAAAGGAGCCTTTTAGTTTATATTGTTCTTCTCTTTTCCTCTACAACATCTGGTTCTTTCAGTTCCCATTTCTTAAGTGCCTTGGGTTGACAAATGAGATATTCAGTTCTGATCCTTGGCAACTTTTGAGATTCTTCACCAAGTATCACTTTCAACTAAGGCATCCAATAGAGAAAACTACTGCCATTTAAAAAAATCTTAAATCTCAATGTGTTTTCAAGATGTTCAAATATTTTCAGCAAATTATGAATTCAGAAGGTTCAATACCTAGTATACTTTCTCTTTCTTGTAGATTCTTAGACACGTGGACTGTTTCTGCTCAATTACTTGTAATTATATTTCTACAAAATGATTTCTCCTTTGCATTCTGTGGTATTCTAGAAAAGGTCTTATTTTAAGCACTTCAGGGCATGCAAATATCAATAAAAGGAGCCACTGCAAGAGAGATTAGAACATGCTGGACGACACTGCCATCTACAATTTGTGATGCAATAAAAACTTCTAGAAGAGAGAGTAAAAATATTTCCTTACATTTTTAAAGGATTTGCAATATACCATGGTATGAGTAAATTAGTGTGAGTAAAGTCCCAACAAACTCTAAGATCTGAGTAGAGCATTTTCTGTCCTGGGTAACAGAGGAGTCTCTTTGGGAACTCTAGCACACCAGGAAAAAATTTTATATCAGAATGTAACTCTATTCTTTACAAGAAAAATTCTGATGGTATCAGTAAAATGTTTTAAATCATGTATCTTCATTATGCCAGTACTAATGCATCCATACTGTACACATCAAAAACATGCATGAGTACAAATGTGTGCATAGATAAAGTACAATGAAAGAAAAGTGGGTGAAAATTAATCTTTCCATACACCATAGCATGTAGACCATAGCTGAGAAGGAAATCACTTCTCCTTGTGGTAACCTAGGTGACTTCATGGCAGAGATTACATTTATTAAGATCTGTTTTTTACAGGTTTTTATCTCTGGCCAAGGGATGACATCCAATACCCATCACAACGGAGCCAAGGGCATTGCAGGAGCAGCAAAACTGAAAAAAAAATCAACAAACCATAATTCAGAATATCAGAGACTCTATTATCAACCACCTGGAACTGGGCCAGCCTAATCTCTCCCCATCCTGAAGCTCAGGGAAATTTGTGGAAGAGGGGGCAGTAAGATTGTAAGAGCACAAGGATGGGAGGAGTAATGATATGCAAGATACTCCACACAAGTTAGAGCCGAAGCAATCATAATAGGACTTTGCATGACCTGTGCAATGACCAACACATTGCCCCCACAAAGTCTAGCACGGACTAAAGGCACTAGGATCCTTGGAGGCTAGGGATTGACAGCCTCAGTAGTGTTCCTATGCTTAGGGGGATCACAGGAAAGGGTTCTGGGAAATGCCGCTGGGTTCTTGCACCTCATTGGAAAGGAGGACCAGAGGAGAGTTTGGCATGCACATTAAAGGATGCTCCGGGGATGCGGGGCGGCACTGAGGGATGGAGAGGGAGGAGGGAGCAAGGGGGGGAGCAAAGAGGTGGGGGGAGCAGAGAGGTGGGGGGGAGTAGAGGAAGGGAAGGGACCAGTGTACCTGTTAAGTTTGCATGATCAGAAATAAAAAAAAAAAAGATCTGTTTTTTAACATTATTCAATTCCTTCATTTAGAGTGTGTGTGTATTGTGTCCCTGTGAAAGACCAAGGTTGACTGGATTGCTTCTACCTCTTTCTTGCTTTGCCCTGGGATTTCCCCGGCTCTGCTCACCAGAACCGGAAGTATTGGCCACTGCCATTTCCTCCTGGCGGTTTTCTCATGGGACTTAGGATCTGAACTCAGGACCTTCTGTTTGCAAGGCAGAGTTTTAACACCTGAACCATCTCTCCAGTCCAATGCTTATTAAGATCTTAACAGTGTATGTGGACACAAAGACATTGTATGGAAATTAACTGGGGAGAAAACACTGGCCATGGTTAAAGAAAGCTCTTTCTTTTGCTATTTCTATAAGCCTTACAATATAGTGATTAAAAACCTAATTCATTGACACAGTGAAATATGCAAAACACCACATGCTTGGGTCAATTAATTTCCTCATCTATAAAATGGGCTAGCGATGTGGCTAGAGGTCAGAACGGAATACTGGCAACTTAAGACAGCTAATACACTCGTTGCCTAAGTGTACAATCCTAGTGCATGAAACCACTTTTTTCCCTTGAGATGCATGTTTTATGTACTATTGAAAATTTCATACTTATCTCTAATGCATTTTAGTCGTTTTGCCCTACATTAGCCTCTCTCAGCTCCTTCTTTTATCCTCCCCTTGCTGAAATCCTCCTCCTTCCCAAGTCCACCTCTTTCTTTAATGTATTTTTCACCTGTGTCCCAGAGAATGTCATTAGGGTTGCCTGCATGAGGATGCAGGTCACTACTGTAGTTTACAGTGTTGACAGTTAGGTGACAGCTAGATGATTAATGACTTTTCTCTCCTAGCAGTCGCCTTAGTACCTTCCAGCACTATGAAAGCTAGCCAGCAAGTAGGAAGCTTCCAGTTTAGTCCAGTTTGATTTCTCCAGATCCCAGGACCAAAGTGTGTGGTGTCTTCAAAAGGGTTTTACTATCAAGTTTTGGTGAGCAACCAAGAGTAATGACAATAACCTGTATTGCTTTGGAGTCTCTACAGATTTCTTGACTTTTAGGGAGGTATCCCAGACCTGGCATTGAGTTTTTTTTTTTCTTATTAACCTGTGATTTCTAGGAAGATCATTATCCACCCATATAAGGTACCTCTTGCTTAGGCTTTTAAAAAATACATTTTAATCAGCCTATAAACTAGGTTTCCACATAGCCTTTTTAATACTTCCTTAGTGTTGAGTACCCTGTGACCTCTTCTTCTAACCTCCTCCCTTAAATCTTTTTACTCCCAATGTTCCCTTTTCTAATTTCACGTCACTGGTGTATTCTTTCCCACTCCCTTGAAGCCTTTCTTTCTGTTTCATTCTCTCTTCCTCTAATGGCCCCTCTGTACTACCTTTTTAAATTTTTCATTATCTGCTTCATAGACAGTGAACTTCTTGGGATCAACAACAAAACTTTTGCATGTAGTCTCAGAATCTTCTCTTTCCAGTGACATTTAGAAAAATAAGATTAGGGCTGGAGAGGTGGCTCAGGGGTTAAGCCTCTGCCTTGCAGGCGGAAGGTCCTGAGTTTGGATCCTAGACCCCATGTATAGATGCCAGGCGGAAGTGGGGGTGGCCTGCGTTTCTGGTTCAATGAATAAATAAAAAAAATTAAAAAAAAAGAAAAAAGTAAGATTAAATAGGAACTGATTTTTTAAAATTTTCAATGTACACCTGTTGACAGCAAACAGAATCTAATAGAATTAAGCACTATCACCAATAAGAAGAAGAAAAAATAAAAAAGCAAACGACATGAAAAGGAAGAGAAGGGGATGGCTCAAAGGGTCAAAATCTAAAGGCAAAAGAACATGAAAATTTAATTTTACAAGTATTTATAAAAGTTACTTTAAAATCAAAAATCATCTCTGAGGCCAATTATTCTAAAGAGATACTCTCAGTTCATTGAGAAATGCTGCTTATATAAACCTATAAGCAAGAGAAAGCAAATTTTAATTTTTTTAAAACTCCATGTGTGCATATTTGAATGTGTGTGCGTGTACATGGGTGCCGGTGCACGGGAACTTGGAGGTCCAAGGCTGACTTTGGAAATCATCTTCCATCACTCTTCCATCTCTGAAGCCAGAGTTCTCTGATTTGGCAGTCTCATTAGTCATGAGTGAGCTTGTTCTGGTCCCAGGTTCTGGGGGAAGCTGAACTTTTTTTTTTTTTTTTTTTTTTTATCACTAGTGCTTTAATTGCTGAACCATCTCCCTAGCAAAAGAAGATTCAAAAGATTTAATATAGGAAGACACGTAACAAAAAAGTTATGTAGGAAATAAAATTACAAAGACAGAAAAAATCAAGGAGCTGTATGTATACCATCCAAAAACTTAACCCAATTTACAGAACAATATTCAATTAACTATGTATAATATCATTTTCTACTAAATCTGTAGTCATCTTTGCTGTGATCATATCAATGAGTAACCTTGTTTCTGAATTTTGAGTATGTAATCATAGAATTCCAAGACAAATACTCCAGTCGAGAGTTTAATGCTAGCATCCTCGTACAAGAGAGAACATGTGTTATGTCTTTTTTGTGCCTGATACCTCGCTTAATGTTATATTTTCTAGTTCCATCCATTTACCAACAAATTCTATAATCTCATCCTTGATACGCTGAATAGCATTCAATTGTATACATGTACCAGTTTCATTACCCATTCCTCTGTTGATGGGCATGCTGGTTGATAGCATTTTCTCACTATTGTAACTAGAGCTGTAATGAACATGGAAGAACAAGCGTCTTCGCAGTAAGATGTAGTCTTTTGAGAATATTCCCAGAAGTGGTATAGCTAGGTCATAAGGTAGTCTCATTTTTAGCTTTCTTGAGGAAATCTCCATACTGATTTTCAAAGTGGCTGTACCAATTTATCTCCCACCAACAATGAATTATTATTCCCTCTTCTCCACATCCTTGCCAACATTCATTGTTTGTGTTTTTGATTTTAGTCAATCTAACTGAGGTAACATGGTATCACAGGATAATTGGGATTTGCATTTCCCTGATGATCAGGGAAATAGGGCATTTTTAAGGTATGTTTGATATTTTGAATTTCTTTTTGTGAGAAATACCTTTTTAGCTTCAGAGTCCATTTTTTAATTGGGCTGTTTGCTTTCTTGGTGTCTAATTTTTGAGTTCTTTGTATACTCTAGAAATTAATCCTTCATCGGATCCCTAACTAGCAGAGATTCTCTTTTATTCTGAGAATTATCTTTTCAACTGAGAGTTTCTTTTGCAGAAAAGAAGCTTTTTGGGCTGGAGAGATGACTCAGGAGTTAGGACTTTGCCTTGCAAGCAGAACGACCTGAGTTTGGATCCCAGGTCCCACATAAAAATACCAGGCAGAAATGGCTGCGAACCTGCACTTCCAGCCCTGGTGGGTGGAGCCCAAGAAATTCCAGAGTGAACCAAAAAGGAGACAGAAGCAGTACAGGATGGACTCCTGAAGTCACTTTAGGTCCTCCACAGGGACATGTAGTGCCCTGTGAAACACACACGAACACATTCTAAATAAATAAAAATTTTTAAAAAGCTTTTTAATTTCATAAAGTCCCACTTGTTTGATTATTGGTCTTGTTCCTGGGTGTTTAGGATCCTGCTCAAAATTTTTTATCTAGACCTATCAATTTAAGTGTATTCCCTACTCTATCTTCTAACAGTTTCAAAGTTTTGGGATTTAACATCCAGGTCTTTGATCCATTTGGAATTGTTTTTGTGGAACAGTCAATGTTCATTCTTCTATATGTACAATCCAAGTTTCCAAACACCACTTGTTGAAGATGCTTCCTTTTGCTATGTGTATGCTTGGCACCTTTATGAAAAAGCAGTGGTTACTGTAGGTGAGTGAGCTTATATCTGGGTCCTCTGTCCTAATTCATCGATCAAAGATGTGAGGGTGATTTGACTGTGACGTCTGTCACCCCATTGATAGGCGAGGTTCATTCAGCTGATCTGGCTGGCTAGGCGGGTGTCCCCTTCCTGCCTCACCACTCCCCTGCCTCTAGAGAACCTCCAAACAAGCTCTAATTCATTGATCCATCTACTTTGTGCCAGAACCATGCTGTTTTTACTATGGATCTGTAGGACAGCTTGAAATCCAGTATTGCAATACCTGTTTTCCTTGCTCAAGATTGTTTTGGCTATTTGAGGCCTTTTATCATCCATATGAATTTTAAAGGTTTTTTTTTTTCCTCTTCTGTGAAGAATTGCATTGGGATTTTGATTTTGATTGCACCGAGTTTGCATGAATACTTGCCTTTGACAGATAGTCATTTTCTCAATACTAAGCTACCAATTCATGGGCATGGAAGTCTTTCCATTTTTAGAATATTCTTTATTTCTGTAGTGTTTTATAGCTTTCATTGTACAAGTCTATTCTCTTCCTTGGTTAAATTTATTCCAAAGTAATTTTTTTGAAGTTATAGTGAATGGGATTAATTCCCTCATTTCTTTCTCATTTTGTTTGCCTATGGAATACAGAAAGAACATAAGATTTTTGTATGTTGATTTTGTAGTTTGCCGCTTTTACTGAAATTGTTTATTAATCAAGTATTTTCTTAGAAGAGCCATATATATATATATATATATATATATATATATATATATATATCAAGTATAAAAGCATCATTTGCAAATAGAGATACCTTAAATTCTTCTTTTCTTATTTGTATCTCTTATCTCCCTCTCTTGTCTTATTCCTCTGGCTTGTTTTAATATTTAAAAAATGAAAATATTAAAATAATAACCATACTCTTATGTCTCTCTCATAAACACATCTTACTTGAACAGTACAAAATGTTGCTACAAAGTAAGATGTTGTTTCCACTGCAGTATACAGCAACAGTGTGGAGTCCCTATGCTCAGAACAGTTTTCAGTACCTGGAAAAAAAAAAAAATCAGTAATAAGTGATGCAAAGGGGTTCTTTAGGCAAAATAAGTGTTACATTTGAGATAGCTTTAAGAACAAAATAATAAATATTTAGACAATAATAAATGCCAAATTAGTAAGAACTCAAGGTCATTGCAATGCATTTCCCTACATTTCTAATACAGATTTATCTGAAGAATGCCTATGCCTTTCATTGCTAGATGTTCACCAGGTTTTAACCACTCAAAGAATTTCCCTTGTATAGCATGTACTGTTAGATATGATAAAAATATGTTTGAGGTAGGGGTTCTTTCCTCTCTATAGTATTTCTAGAAAACTGAAAACAAAGTCTATTTAGATAACAAGATATAATTAAAATGGTGTCTCTTAGCAACACAATTTTATTAGTTAATTGGAAACAAGCTGGTATCTAATGATATAACTATATAATTCTGTTATAAAAGTAATGCAAGGAGGTATCTATCTCCTTTCTTCCATCCATCTTTTTTTTTTTTAATTTTTTTTATTTATTCAATTGTGCATGTGTGCGGGTATGTATAGAACCACAGGCGAATTCGGAACCACCATGGACGCCTCCACCTCCTCCTTGTTTACTCTGCCCAGGGATTCACAGGCTCCGCCCTACCAGGACCAGAAACGCAGGCCGCCGCCCCCGCTTCCGCCCCCGCTTCCGCCCGGCGTCTATACGTGGGGTCTAGGATCCGAACTCAGGACCTTCTGCCTGGAAGGCAGAGGCTTAACCCCTGAGCCACCTCTCCAGGCCCCATCCATCTTTTCTAAAGCCACCATATTCAAACAACCCAAACACTTTTGTGGATGCATGTGTGGTGTCTAGTGATGAGCCTATGGGGAGAAGGTTACAAACAGTATGGTGTAGGCACACCTGCTCATGCATGTGTACTAATGATGAGAATCATGGAGGGCAGGTTACAAGCAGGAGAGTGTGCACACCAACACATACATTTGTGTGAATGTCGAACATGGTGGGATGCAGGTTACAAACAGCAGAGTGTATGTATACCAACACATGTGCAAAGGAGTGTGGTGGGATGTGGGTTACAAAAAGCTAAGGCAGAAAAACTAAATCAAAGGATTCTAGAACATTTGTAATCACTGTCTATGAGGATTCTAATTCATATCCTACACATCCCAAATCAATTCAATGTCAAGAGACCCACGTAGAAGATAAAATGTGCCTGGTAATACAAAGTATTTTGGCCCGTCAGTCACATTTCAGTAGAATCTTTTTTATATATTAGAAAAAGAATTTCATAGGAATAAACATCTGAAAGACACAAAATACCCACCATTCAAGGCTAAGAAATTATTTTCTCAGCATTACTGCTTTGTTCCATCACTATTTTCAAAATACCACTTTGAAAAACAAGTTCTGGGCTGGAGAGGTGGCTCAGGGGTTAAGCCTCTGCCTTCCAGGCAGAAGGTCCTGAGTTCGGATCCTAGACCCCATGTATAGACGCCGGGCAGAAGCGGGGGCAGCCTGTGTTTCTGGTCCTGGTAGGGCAGAGCCTGTGAATCCCTGGGCAGAGTAAACAAGGAGGAGGTGAAGGCGTCCATGGTGGTTCCCGAATTTGTCCGTGGTTCTACACACACATACAGACATACACACACATACATACACACACGCGCACACATGCATACACGCACAATTGAATAAATAATAAAAAAAAGAAAAGAAAAACAAATTCTAATTCCAGAGTTAAGGCTGTGAGAACAGGGAACCCATAAACAATGCATTTCTAAGTTTACACAATCAGTTAAAGGATTTCTTTGGGTGAGATAGACCAAAATACAAGGAAAAATGGGAAATCAATCTATTCTTTTTTTTTCCTTCTTTTCTCCTCCTCTCCCTCTTTCCTTCTTCCCATCTCTAAGACTATGAGTAGGGTTCTAACTTTCAGGTACATTATTCTAGGTCACAGGATGAATATTTTATTGCCTTAAATAATATAAATTAAAGAAAAATTGTGTTCACTTATTCAAACGAAACCTTTGATGGCAAAAAAAATCCCCCATGTTACCCAGTTAAAAATAATCAAATGAAACAATTTTGAGCATGGTAATTTATTTTATGCAGTTGTTTTAAATCCATTGTTTAAAAATTCTCAAAAGGCACTTTTAAAAACATTTAAAAATACATTTTTCTGACTTAATGGTGATCACTTAAAATAAGCAAGTCACCAGACACTTTAAACCTCATTGACACTTTAAATAATTTTTAAATTCCAAAACACAAACATTCACTGTATAGTACAACACACTGCTTAGCAGTAAGATTAGTTTCCCTCTAATAATAAACTTCGTGTAGATCATTACTTTGCAGGGTGTGGCTAAGTTACTTAAACTTAACTAATATAAAACAAAAACTTAAGAGAGGTAAATGGGAGCTGAAGAAAATTCCAAATTAACTTAAAACTACTTTTAGGATGATTCTCTAAAGTGAATCAATATGAATTTTACATTTCAATCTGTGTTAAGATTTCTAACAATTCTGATATATAAACAAATCATTGTTTTGATCAATAGAAGTTAGATTTAGCATAAAATATACCACAGGTTGTCTCCCAGATTTCCCATGTACGTTTCTGTTCAGGCCTGAATATAAAAGTAGAGAAATGAAGAAAATGAGTTTGTTTTTTTGTTTTTACGAGGAGGGGGAGTCGGAAGGATCCAAATAACTTCTTTTAATAAAAGTACTGATGACATAGAGTTGGTTTAAAATTGCAGATTTTTTTTTAAAACTGGGGCAAGTATCTTGAGAGCCAGAAGACATTATTCTTAGATTTTTAATCTAAATCTAATAGGTATAAAATTATCAGCAAATGATATAAATTCTAATCACCAAAAGCAGCCTTCTGAAGGCAACATCCATAGTAGTTAGAAAATGGATGTCAGGGATAAAGGAACTGCCAAAGGAGTAACAAGCTAAGGACGAAATGAAGAACGAAAGAGTGAGGTATGATCTGCCCAGTCAGCGAGGGAATCTTTCAAGTACCACAGGTCTCAATCTGACTATGTAATCTGACAGGCTCAAGAAGGTAAAAAGTTAATACCCAAGAAACAGTCATGAAAATAACTGGTTGGCAAACTAGTGCTCGAGTCCAATTAGCACATTAAAAAATAGAACTGTCAGTGATTCATTTATCTTAGTATAGTAATAACACCATCTCTGAAACTCTGGGTATTTGAAAACAAACTCTGGGACAAAAAAATGTATCTATGATCTTCCCACTAGAAAATATATGCATATTATTATTAGCAAACCCAAGATATTAAAAGTCTTATACTTTGAGACCACACTAAAATCACTGAACCAAATGACAAAGATCTCAGTGTAAATGATGGTGAATAAATGAAATTGTGTTCAATGTGTCTAGCAAAAACTTCAAAGAATGATTATGATTGATTAAACCATACAGGATAATAAAGTGATTCTAGAAAGTGATTCAAACTGACAACATGAATTAGCAGAAAATATACTGCAAATTATAGGACAGTGTTTTACTATTTCTATTGACAGTTTTTAATAACTTATGGATGTTTCAATGACACTCATTTACATATGCTTTTGATGAATTCATATGTACACCACCACCATTACTACTTATAGAACTTTTCCTGCCCAATGTAGAATTCAGACTGGAATTTGAGGATTATAAGTTTTTTTGAAGGCTCTGATAGTAGTCACTGTGTAGAACTACAGAATTTTGCCAAAATTAATTACCCATTGACCTTCTGAATTATCTTTATATTATTTACCTGTAATAAAGCGTGATCATAGAAAGGTTTTTAAGTCTTCGAAAAATGACTCTCTCATGGTTCTGTCATCCTGAGTTTGTTCCAAAGACCATATGCACCAGAATCATACAGAGAATGGGAAGTGATTCTCAACCTAAGATGAATGAAATGCATTTATGGGGCTTCTTTAAACCCAGTTCCTAACCCCCTGCCCTGGATTTCCTGATTCAAGAGATCTGAGTTGGGCTCAACGAGCGCTGCAGTTCCACCAGCTCCCAGAATGCTCTTAGGGCCGCTGCCTGCCGCAAGGTATCTACTAAGAATGCTTACTCTGGGGCCCCATGCTAAAGAAAGAACTTCTGGGCTTGGGATGTCGAGCTTTCCATTTAAACAAGTGCCAGGCAAGAGTGTGAAAAACACAACTGAAGAATGACTATACCAATTTAGCTGTTAATGTGCCCGCTATTGGTCATTAGTGCCAGAGCTTGTGCATCATGTATGTATCTGTTCAATGACAACCTTAAGACTGGCAAAATACAAATGACACGCAGGCTGTGAGTATAAACCCCAGTCATCCTGCTATTTCTGTGATGGTGGAAAGGTTATTGTAATTCCGAGCCTCAGTTTCCTCATAGACACAGTAGGAATAACACTCAATTTGTAAGGATTTACATAAACCTACAAAACAAGCACAGTACCTGGCATAGAGTAGGCACTAGATCAATATATTATTGATTGTAAGAAACATGCAAAATATTTGTCAGTATATGGTGTGATCATTTCATTCATTTAAATCCCAATATTTAATCTCCAAGGTAACAGAATAATAAAACCTTCTATTTATTGCTCCCTCTCCTGGCCCAGTGTTCCAAGAACCTTACATTTATGTAATCCTTTTTAAAATCCTGTGAGGTAGGTAGCATCATTACACCTAATCTACAGATAAGGGAAACCGAGGCACGGGATTTTGTTTTTTAATTAAGTTGCTCAAAGTTATAAAAATAGAAAGTGATGGAGGAAGAACTCGAATCCCAGGTGACCTAACTTCACGGCCCAGGCCTCACTATACCAGAATTCATTTTCTATGATTAAATTTTAAGATTTTAAGATGCTTGTAACAAACCATTTATACTCCCAGTAGAGTGCCACACATGAACTACAGATAAATTAATATTCGAACCACGATAAAGAATTGTTCGAAAAACAAAATGTAAGCCTTGACATTCTGGCAGATAACATCACAATGCAACAACCAAACCCAACTTAGAAGCCTAATGCCAGAATGAGTTTTCATTATGTGGGCACAGCTCTCCAGAAATGGTCACTGAATAAACATCTTTTCACATCCAGGGAGGCCATGGTTTTGGCACAATAAGTTGTTAGCAAAGCAGTCAAAAGTGTAACAGCCATGTACAATTAGCATGATAAGAAATGCAAAGTATATCCAACATTAAAAATGATTTTGTGGAAACTTTAAAATAGTCTCTTTCGTATCACTAATATAAAACTTAACTTCTCTTAACCTTCCTGAAATTGTTAAAACACAGAGTCACTAAGTTAGAGTGAAGTGTTACTGAGTAATTTTGGATGGAGATCTGGAATAGGCAATTCTACTTTGTTAGAATTATCCTTTAGCAAACAATTATCCCAAAATAAATGTATGAAATGTCAGGCTGTTACTCATGAACAAAGGATAGACATTTTTGCTTAAGCATTCTTCATTTACTAGTGCTTTTAATTAACTCTGGCCAAAACCTGCATTCAAAATATTTTACCAGTGTTAAGAGTCACACCAGACCTAAAATTAATTCAAAAACGGCATTAAATAAATTATGAAAGGCACAAACATGTTCTCATCTCTCAACAGGATGAGGATAAAAGTAACACAATTATATAGCTGAAAAGAATTCTAAATAACCAACAAAATGTCATTTAGTAATTCCTGAGTGGCACTGGTGTAAGAAAATCATGCCCCAACAGCACTAAATTCATTAGCTACCCAGTTAACACTGGGTAATAGTGGGAACCAAGTATCTTAAGATGCTTGTTTTACAGAAAACTACCAATGCTGTGAGTAAATAAACATTACTTGTGAAACAGAATGATATTCAAGAGTGGTTTTGTGTTTAGAAAGGAGACAACAAGGACTTGGTAAAAGATGAGCTAATCAGAACCATGTATATAATATAGTCAAGGCTCGTGACAATTTCAAAATGTGGTTTTATTAACGCACTTCAGGATAAGTGCCATTCTTATTCTACCTTCTTAAAGAAATATTCCAATTATAAATAATTGCAGCAAAAATTTCATTAGACAACTGGGAGGGAGGCTGGTTCACTTTTTTCATACTACAAATGCACTTATAAACACTAAACAATTTCCTTTAAAATTTTCTTTAAGGCAGATATGTTTAGCATTGTGTTACTACCATGGTGCAGTGCACAGCTTTAACAAATTTAACTGTCTCAGTTTCTCAGTAACAATAATACACATGGTCGGGAACAGGCAATAACTCTTATCTATTCTACCTGTCACCATTTTAAAATTCTTCATATATATATTTATATATTACTGTATCAAAACACATTTTACCAGACTTCACAGCTCAATTGAAGCTTCAGTTTATAGTCAGTCATTTGAAAGGTTTTTACATGGAATGTTCACCTAGCATGAGCTCCTCACTGGGATCCAGGGCTCTGTGTCAGAAGTGCAGTTCTTCAGTGCAAGGGTAGGCACTTCACCTTGGTTCATTCACGTTTACTTTCAAGGGTTGCCTAATTTTACTTTTGTATCTTCATTCCTGTTCTCTTGACTAATTTCCTTTAGCACATTCTCAGGTAAGGCAGGTTGATATCTATATAAATAGCCATATGGACGAAGATGATAAACGAGGTATTCTAATTCATACATAGTTGTAGAATCAACATAGTGAAAAGAAACAGCAAGATCAGAACAGCAACCAGGACCCTAAAAAACAGCAAACAGAGCACTGTTAATAAGCAGTACATTAATTACATTATTTAGGTATTTACAAAGGGCACGCAAGTTTTAAAGGAATCAAAACACCCAAAATGGAGAGGTACGGCAAAGGTCCTTGCTCCTAATTTACTAGACATGTGAAAGAAACTGAAAGTTCTCATAAGAATTATAACTTGAATTTCAACCAAAACTATTTTCTTACTATTTTTAGTGTTTTAGTTTTTAAAATTCTTGAGACTGCTTTAAATGAAGCTACAACAGAATGAGGCTCTATTTGCCCAGTACTTCAGGGGAAAAAACAACCATAGATGCAGTTAAAGCCCAAGTAACATAATAATAAAAATACTGAACACATAGATCTTGAAATAAGATGATCCGTAATACTATGATTGTGAGGAAACTACGTTAAGAAAAGTTCACATCAAAAAAAAGCATTCGAAGTGTATGGTAATTAAAAAAATCAAATTATCAAGAGTCAGATTGGCATTTTAGACTTTTAGTCCAAGAAATGTTGCAGCTACAATAACTAATAAACTGAAAACTCTTAACACAAAACATTCATTTTTACTCTAACAACAGTCTTTGTTTTACAACACACCGCCTACCTTTTCCTCTGATGTCCATCCAGTTCATTAACAGAAAAGAGTACAACAGAAATGAGATCAGTTAGATTTGGTGTTCTGCAACACTGTCTAGACTAGGTCAAAGTCCAGGAAGTTAGTTATTTAGTTAAGCCTCAACCTTATCACCTACATTCGGTGTTAGTCAGCCTGTATAAATACCAACACAGGATGCTGACAGATGGGAGTGATTTGCCTCAGTTTCCTTTCAAAGGTAGTCAACAAAAAGATGGTGCCACATGTTATAGACAAAGGTTTCTTAACTTGGACACTCTGTGCCAGACAGACTTTGTTGGGAACAGGGTGTTCTATGGAACGTAGGCTGGTGAGTAGGCGTCCACTAACTCGATGCCAACTGTTACCTCCTTCTGGTAATGACCAGTGTTTCCAGACTGCCAGACATCCCCTGCAGGGCACCATTATCACTGGCTCAGAATTAATGTTTCTAGATCATGACCTGAAGCTCTGGCTGCAGTTAGAGCAAATGAGGTGTATTATTGATACACTAGGCCCAGAGAAAAGATGGTGTAAAAAACTAGTGACTTGCTTAAAGACATTACAGATCAATAACAGACTCTTAAAAGCTTGTGTTTATGCTCCCACTCACTGGAGTAATGTTTGTAAGTATGAAAAATAAGGCAGGAAAGTGGATCTACAAAACAATGCTGTAAATATTTACTCACACAATGAAATGTTGGGAAAATATTAATAATATGTATAGTAATAATTTTTGGTTTCGTATTGAATTTGGAGGGAATTAGACTAAAAGGATACAAAGGCGTCAGGTGTCTCAAACATTTTTTTCTGAAATACCTGAGGCAATTGTGGCTAAAGACCAGTATTTAGAAAAGCTGGATAGTGAGTATAGTTGCATTATTTTAAAATGTTTATACACCTGAGATTGACGCTAAAAACAATACAACTTAATACCATTATGAAAACACTATACTGCAATTAAAACCAATGTCGGGTAGACCACAAAATACCATGGCTAAGAACACTGAGCCTTAGACATTAGCCCAATGCTGTAATCCAAAGTCATTAATTAAAAAGTGGGAGAACAGGATTTGAACCTAGGTCTTTCTGAATCTTAAAATATTTTTCTGATGACTAAGGCTTTCACCCCCAGTTTTGTTCAAGGTCTCCTCCAGGATCCTCTCGTCTTCTTTTTTTTAGAGCACTACCACTACCTATCTACCTAATGTCACAGCTCTGTTGGTGTGCCTGTGTATGTAGAACCTAAAGTTCTTCAAAACTGAATGTGCCTGCATTTGTTTCTACATACTCAGAGCCCGGCATACTGTGTAGTACCAGAAACAGCCTGTTGACTGACCAGCTGGGACCCCTGTTCTCGTCTGTTATACTGTCATTCTATATTTAGGGAAAAAAAAACCAAAACAACACATATCAACTAGTCTGTTCCCTCCTCCCTCCCCACAAAGACAACAAACATCAATCCAAGTACTTACCTCTACAGGAGGATAATAGTTATAATTCCAGTACCAAAAGGTTTTAGGTAAATAGCCTCTGATTAAGTGGTGCTCTGGTACAAAAGGATGAAAAGTTTCTTTTCCAGTGGTATCTCTAGAGTCTCCAGCTTGGACATTTAGGATTTCCATGCATTTCCCCAGGGCTAAGTCTTCAATGGAGGAACTGTGAGTACACTTCTCTGTCTTAAATGCATCCACAAATCTCTTCAAGGCTTCTTTGCTTAGTACATATCCAGCCCCTCCACTCATATATCCCTGCTTCACATAGGGCTTAAATCTTCTCCCAAAGTAAATAGGCTGCTCAGGGTCATACTTTGACAAAAGCCATCTCAAATTGTCCACTATGACATATGTGTCATCATCTGCTTTCATAAACCAATCGGCATCTTCTAAATAATGGTCATGAACATACTGAAAAGCTTTAATTGTTTTCCAGTAGAGTTGGTCTCTTCCTTCTTTGGTTTTCAATCCTACTGCAGGGAAGTCTTTGTTTTCTTCTGAACTCATAAATAACACTTTATTACAGCGCTGGGCCCAAGTAGCTTTAACATGTTTGGCCTTTTTCTCTAGATTTTGAGGGCCTGTCATAACCCAACAAAGAATTTTGACTTTCTGATAGAGGTTTTCTGCGATGTCTCTGTTCTCATCTGTTAACAGACATTTTTAAAAGTTAAACAGATGAAAAAACTGTGCCAAACTATGACAAATAAACTATTTATACTCACCTATTAGTGATGCAAATTAAAGAAAATTACAACATTATATAAACTAGCATTCTAATTTATTGGTCTCATGCTAATTCTATCCAGGGTATCATTGGAACTGCCAATAGATCCTAAATATTTACTACCTGAACTGCAAGTCATGGACTAGAGTTTGCTAAAAATGAAGTATCTCCCCATACCAGATCCATCTGGGGTTCATATGGAAGTAAAGATTGGTCCTTAAATAATGACTAAAGTCTGTCCTTGCCATTTCATGTGCAATTCATGGGAATTTCTCACTGCTGTGAATGAAATTCTTAAAGGCCAGAGAGGGGGAGAAAAACGGGGAGGGGAATATGTTGCTCAAGTACAATTTATTCTGAAACTCATTGGAGTTCCCTGTCTGTTAGGAATTTCTACAGATACACTGAGATGACTTCAAGGCTTTTGTGGTTATGATAGTTCATGTAGAAAAGTTAATGCGGGGTTGAGATTGCTTCTGATGCTATCATGCACCTCCAAAATGTAAATCTACCAGTCAGTAAGAAACAGAACAAGGAGTCTGAGAGGTTCTTTTATTTGTTTTTGTTTTTTTAAAAACTTAAACTTCTATTAGAAGTTAGAGTTGAGGACCTAGTGGCCAAGGAACCATAGTTTAGCTTCAAGGTGGAAGAGCATTAAACAGAACAGACAGTCTAAGGTAAAACAGGACTTTATGTCAGAATATAAAGCTACACACACTACTTTCATTAATGAAGTTAATTGATGGAAAAACAGGGAGCTTAGGAACTTAGACCTTAAACTAATTTTACATCCCAGTCCAAGCTTCTTAACTGGGTGCAAACAGTTCATAGGCTTCAGGTCAGGACCACACTGTAAATAGCACTAATGTAGACGAAGAGTCTAGTTGTAAGATCTGGACTAGTGTTTTTCAAACTAACTGTGGTTAAGGACCAATCTTTACTTCCAACTCTTAAGAGGGCTATAATTTTATAATGAATCATTAGAAAAATTAAGTTCAGGGCTGTAGAGATGTCTCAGGGATTAAGACTGCCTCACAAGCAGAAGGTCCTGATTCAGATACCAAGTCCCATATAAAAACATCAAGCAGATGTAGCCTATATTTTCGACTCTGGTAGGCAGAGCCTGGGAAATCTCGAAGCAAAGCAAAAGGAGGTACAGGCAATCCAGGATGGTTCCTGAAGTCCCTTTTGATCCTCCACAGGGAGATACACACACACACACACACACACACACACACACACACACACACACACACACACACACACACACAGAATGAATAAAGCTAAAAAAAGAAAAATGTTAGGTTTAAAAATGTAACATACAAGATTTAATTGTAGATCCAGACAAAATTACTATGTCAAAATTACAATGTAAGTTGTAGCTGTCTTACTCTGGATTTTCACACTTGTTTATCTGTAGACCAAAACAAATCTACAAACCACACTGGGTAGCAATGTTCTGGTTATTCTTAAAGGTAAGGTAAAAAAATGAGTTAAAATTTCAATCCTATAAATTATTAGCAAAAGAGGCCAAATTTGTTAAAGATTGAGAGAAAACAGAATTAAAAAGCTGACTGGGGCATAAAAATAGTTTTATGTTATGGAGTATCAAGAATTCACAGTCCAGAAGGAGAAAAATAAGCAACTCCCAAGTTCAGTGAGAAAGCATTCAGTGCTAATAAACTTAAGGAGCTGATCTCTCGCCTAGACACCACACCCTGCAAGGACAGAGAAAATGGCACATGTAGGAATCCCCACATTTCTGTTCCCATCTAAGAACCTGGGTAGACGAGAATAAGGAAATAGGCACCTTTGGTAAAAGCTCACTAAAAGAAAGGACAAAAGACATGGTGAAGTTTTAGCTGAATGCAGCAGGTATGTGAGGACAGCTGTAAGACTCAACTAGGGAAAATGTACTTGAATTAAAGAAAGAAATCTGAAAAAATGCTAAAATAAAAGTGTTAGAATTCAGTGACAAGTAGACTCAATTGTGCTTAAAAGACAATGTACAGGAGTTTTAGTTTCAAGCTGAGACAGATAGTAACTGCTATTATCAAATAAGGGAAAAGGAGGAAGAGGAAGTTTTTAGGAATGGGGAGAAAAATAGCCCACACTTTGTGACCCATAAAAGTGAATAAATATTTATCAAGTATCTCTGCTTAGAGTGAAACCTAGCCCAAACGCCTGGTAATTCAAAAGTCTGGCTTCATCAGTCGTTTGAAGAGTTATGCTAAGGAACAAGTGCACAGACACCAGAGTGCTGCGGAGTAACACGGAGCACCACTTTGAGCTGACTCATTGGCACAAACACTCATGTGACACGATATCTGCAATGCTACATAACTTAACCATGCTTGAGCAATAGGCAAGAAGTAATTTACTACTAGAAAGATCAACCCTTAACTGGGGGGAACTTCTGTTTTGCCAAATAAATCAGTTTGCAGAGATCTTTTTATTGTTGTCAATGTCTTCTTTCAATGTTTAGAACTGGGCTAAAAATAAAAATAGACTGAAATTAAAATTTAATGAAAAAAGTTAAAGGAGAAAAAAGCTTGGAAAAAAGCCAACAAGATTTGAAAGGTACACTACCAACTGAAAATAGTTATATTAACTACTGATAAAAATGCAGATTAAGATTTATGCACACATCTTTGAGTTTTAGGGCTAAGGAAAAAAGGCTAGCAAGATAGCTTAGTGGGTAAGGTACTTGTTCAAAACTGGCAAGCTGAGTTTGAGCCCCACTATGTAGTATATCCTACTACGCAGTTCACCTAGTTGAAGGAGAGAACCAAATTCCACAATGGACATACTTCTTCCACCTCTCTCTTAAAGGTCTAGATATAAACCATTATAGCAAAACGCCCTACCCCAAAATTCCTCAAAACTCATGTTTTTCTTCAAATCATGGCTTCTAAACCATTTCTACTTTAAATTTAAAATCAATTAACTCCATAAATATGTGTATAAGTAATATCTTTTTCCTAAGGCAAACCAAAAATTATCTTAGTTTCTGAAGTAGAGCTCCTTCTAATCAATAGATACAGACAGCAATAGAACAAGATTCACTTAATTTTCAATAATCTCAATACTTGAATACTCTCTAATAGCATAAATCATACCTTTATGTTGGCTAGAATCTGCATTGAAGTTCATCTGTCCTTCTAGATGATTCCTTTCACCATCATCTGAATGTCTAGCATGAGGATCATTATAAAGAATATGAGACTGAATATTAGCCTGTTCTCCCAACAAAATACTAAACAGCTGAGAACATAAAAAAAATCCTATTGCTGATCCACAGAGGAAGGTAACAAAGTTCAGCCAAGATTTAGAGGCCATTTCCCGAGAGTTTATGTCTGTAAAAAATAAATGAAAAAATATTAGCAGCATGTTTTAAAGTCATAAGCAATATCCATTACCAAGAAGAAAGTTCTGAGGTGTATTATCATGGAAAGTTAGTTCCTTCCATACGGGAGGACATTTCTAAATGTATTTAACTTCTCCTTATGCGACTCCATCACTTTATTTGCTGTTTGCACCACGCTCTTTGTGGACGAGTCAATAAAATAATGGTGCTAGGTAGAATTATAGCAGTCGACAGGAATCATGGGTCAGTATTCTCCCCACCAGGGTCCTTCACAGACCTATGCTTGGTTGCCATGAACTAAAGTACTCCACTGACAGACAAGAAAGTTTAAACCTTCACTTTTGGAGTAATCACTACTCTATCCTTCCTTCTAGGGGTTATCGAACTCTTCCTGTGAAGAACTAGAAATAAAATACAACAAGTTTCCTGAGCCACATACCACCTCTATTCCATCTTGTTCTTTCTAAACAACTCTTCAAAAATATAAAAACCATCTAGTCCCGTGGGGCAGGTGTAGGGTCCTGTTTCTGTAAATAGTTTTATCTGAACATAATCCATGCCCACTGTTTGTGTTTTGACCGTGGCGGCTTTTGTGCTCCACCTCAGACTTGAAGAGGTGGAAGTAGTTGTGTCACAAAGCTCCACATGGCTCTTGACGGAAGGTTCTGTGGCTTCAGAGCAGTGCCGAGTGCAGCCTCCCCAGCTGGCCCTTCTTCTAGACCACTGACTGCCCTGTACACCACTTTGCTTATAATACTGTTAACCCTGTCACCAGGGTTAAGCAAGGGCTCAAACTACTCCAGGGCTAAATAAACCATTTTTAAGGGTTTGCTAATAATTACTACAGTGAAGCCAATAATTATTTATGAGCATGGTCTTATAGTTTTTGATTCTCCAAGAAAGTTTTTTAAAAGATTTTACTAAGTACTATCCAAACATAATTCCAGTCCATTTCCACTATGCTCACTTTATATACATAAACAATTTTTCAAAGTTAACAGAATAACTCAAGGCTTTTTCTTGCCCTTCTATCTAAGTAATTCAATATACTATTCATATTGCATTAGGTATCAGAAGTATCTAAATAAAACGCTTGAAGTAAGCAGGAAGACGTCTCGTATGCAAATAATTTTCCACTTACAAATGCCTGGCATGGTCAGGAAGTACACATCTTACATCTGCCTGCTTGAGAAAAGCCAGTGTGTTTTTTCCTTTACGTTCTCACCCCTCACACCATCACCACTGACAGAGAACAACAGACATACACAATAAAAGCAGGTATACAAGACCAGGCCTCAAATCAGTTTTTTATTAAAAACAAAATACACAAACTAACAATCATTACTACAAGACAGACAAAACACTATGTCATGGCTGTGTTTTCTACAATCGTTAACTAGGTTCCAAACAATTTGACATAGTTGTGTTTTCTATAATTGTTAACTAGGTTCATTCACACTGTAAGAGAAACACAAAATTGGTAAAAATGGTAGAAGTAACTAGTAAGGCAGGAGGAAGAGAAAAGTGGTCAAGAAATAAGCCAGGCACCTGGCCAACCATTCTGGAAAATTATAGCTGTCACCTGCTCTCAGCGGGGAGGGTGTTTTCAGTAGTCCCAGAGTACCAAGACGTTCAGGCCCTTGCAAAACAGAAAAGTACTTGCATATAGCACATCCTCTTGTGTATGGTCAGTATCTCTAGATTACTCATATGTTTAATACACTGGAAATGATAACTATACTGTATCTCTTAGAATAATGACAAGAAAAAGGCATGTATGTGTTCAGGACATGTGAGAGATGAAGGCCAACTGTAATATTTGTGAAAGAAAACAATTGAGAGACAGTGAAGCTAGGCAAACTCAAAAGCTCAATGCCATTCTAGAAGTGGTGCAGGAAACACTGCTTTGACATCACCTACTTTGTTTCTAACTTAAACTTTTGTGATGTGGTCTGAGGCCTCCATCCCGTCTCACCCCTCTGTCTTTAGAGCATTATTAGTCAGCATAGGTTGGCTTTCTGCTGCTGTTACTTCCAATTTCACGGGGTCCTGCCTTAAATATTTGTGAACTTCTACTTCTCTGTTCCTGGGATAAAACAGTCATCTCAAGTGGGTGAAATGTACCCCAAGAGCCCACTCAGATTTCTGGTGGAAATCATGCCCACATCTTCAGATTCTTCACAGGATACAAAAGTGCATTAGACTGGAAGATACTGCTTTTCCTGGCTGTGTGCTATGGGAGCTGGAAATAGGTGAAGGGAAGCTATTTATGCCAGTGCTTTCCAAGCCCAAAACATAGTGGAATCCCTTGAACATTTTAAAACACAAACTTCTCTGATTATCAGTTGAAATTTCTGAAGCAAAAGGAAGTGCTAAAATAATGAAAATTTACCTTAATTTTAAAGAGACAGCTTTGTGTTATTTGTTGTGAAGAAAAGAATCAATAGAGCATTCATTGCTCTATTTATGGATATCATGAGACAAAAGAGGTCTTTTCACCTAACATTTGAGACCTTTACTAAGATCTTCAGATGGATTAACTAAGGACTGCTATTCCCATTTCACAGATGAACACAGAGAGGCAGGTAGCACTGCCATGGTCATACTAACATTCCAAAGGAGGAATCCTGAGTCTTAACACTTAACTGTTTGCTAGGCTTCACAGGATTAAGATTACATTGGCCATGCTATCTCAAAGAATTAATACACAAATTCTATTTATTTGAATCTATAGGAGAATAAAGCAAATGAAGTTAAGTTTCCAGAAGTTGGATGAATAGCACCTAAATGTTTAGAAGATAACCCTCCTTCTATATTTTTAAACATACTGAAAAATCATTAAAAAAAGTTACTACAGATGTCCATTTTCGGCAATACTTCTTTCTGCTATGAGAATGTAGAAATCAGTATACATACACACATATGCTCATATACTGGAATTTATCAAGATTTCATTTGTTAAATATTTTGAACTGTGACTGATTAATTTTGGATCTGTATTAAATGGATTCTAGGCTCGCCAATAGTAATTTTTAGCAGAGTTCCTCTAAATCTAAGTCCTTCATTAACTTCACTTTGGGTTTTTTTTTGGGGGGGTAACGACAAGATTTTAACTAGCCATGGCTGTATCAATGTTACCTGGTACTACAAATGAAGTTCTTATAGGAACTAATATGAGGCTTCTAATATGAGGGCCAGAGAAGTCTAAGAATTGACTTTACATAACTTATACAAGTTTGAATATTATTTTACTCCTAGTCAATCAACGTAGGCATATCTGCCCTTTGCAACACTGAATATTACTTTTTTTATACATTGAAAGTCTGTGGCAATGATGCAGTAAGCAAGTCCAAAAGCACATGCTCACTTTACTAAACACTGAACTTTGTGCCTTGAGCTCAATCTTTTTGACAGGTAGGAGCATATGCATGCCATGTATGGAGGTCAGAGGACCTTATGTGACAGTCCTTGCTGTCTACCTGTTGGAGACAAGTGTCTCATTTCCCACTGTGCACAGCAGGCTAGTTGCCCGTGAGCTTGTGGGCATGATTCTCCCATCTCACCTTAAGAGCACTAGGCATTACATAGGTTCTAGGGATCTGAACTCAGGTCTTACCATTAAGCATCCACGAGTCATCAGTGACCTCTGATTCAGTTGCTTTGGGGTACCACGAAATGCACTTGTGTAAGACTGAACCTGAAAAAGCTTGTGAGCGTTCTGACTGCTTCACCAACTGCCTGTTCATTTTCCCCTCTCTTCCTATTATACATAACACTGAAGTTAGGTCGAATAACTATACAATGGTCTCTAAGGGCTCAAGTGAACAGACACTTGTCACTTTAAGTCAAAAGCTAGAAACGATTAAGCTTATTGAAATCAGAAAGGACAAAAACCAGGTTTCTTACTCCAAACAGCCAAGTAGTTAAAAGCAAGGAAAAGTCTTCAAGTAAATTAAAATTACTGCTCCAATGACACATGATGATAAGAGAGGAAGCAGCCTTACTGATGTGGGAACACTCATGATATGGACTGAATATCACCATACTGTTCCCTTACTGAAAGTCAACTCAAAGCAGGCTTCAAGTTTTCAATCCTGTAAGCTGGAAGTAAGGAAGCTACAGAAAGTCTAAAGCTAACAGAGTTTTGGTCATAAGTTAGATAGGAAAATACAAGGTGACAGAAAATGCTGACGGAAACTCAGCTCATTATACAACCAATGTAGCTAAGCTCATTCCCTGAAGAGGGCATTACAAAAGGAGGCCATTAGGTCCTCCATACAGAGAAATCAATTCCTGCTTTGAAAGCTTCACAACAGTAGCCTCTCTTGTGAGGAGTTAATGGAGCTGGTACCTTAACACCAATGCTCACTGACCATTCCAAAAATCCTAAGTTCCTTTAGAATACCAAGTTCACCCTTCCTTAACTTCACAACTTGAATATCAAAGCCTGAATGACAATACTTTGAAATACAGTTTATTGAACTTTTAAAGGCACCGCTGAGACCTACTTACTGCTTAGGAAAAAAAGATTCCCATCTAAATACTACTGCTGGCACTGCACCTAGTTACCCAAGATAACTGATGCGATGTTTAACATCTCCATGTCTAGCTAACACAACACCTGCTCTACAGCCATGGGTCAATGAGGGTATTTTCAAGACATTTATGAAGTACATTTTAGTAAAATGTACCTGCTATAGGCAATGCTACCAATGGATCTGGCCAGAACAAACAGAAAACCACTTGGAAAGGATTCACCATTCTAGACCAAACTGATGTCAGTGGAAAGGGCAACTACAGATGTGTAACAAAGTCAAGAGAACTCGATGTGAGGTCTGAAGGTGCTGCAGCTTCGCTTTCTGAATGGATCACTAGGACTTCATCACAGAACTTTAATGATTGAGCAGCTGATGCTTATATGATTTCCTGAAATTCAATCAAATCCTGCCCAAGATCCAGTGAATGTTGTTGAATGACAGAAAAGGATTTAGAATACTGTACAAGCTTAGCTGATACAACAGTGACAGAGTTTGGCAGGACTCACTCCGACTTTGGAAGAAGTGAGACAAGCATCAATTTTGTGGCGTCCAAGTACTGATCTTTCACAGGAAGCATGTGGCAGTCCTGGTCGTCATCATTTCCTAGAAACTGTCTAGTCATTCATTTCCCAACCCTCAGCAACCTATCCTTCTCAGTGAGCAGCGTTAACAAGGGAGGACAGTCCCTCTACCCCAACGGAGTACAACTCACCGAGGACTCAGATGATTTGCCATTTCCTAATAGAAACAGTGCTATTGCAGACAGGACTATATAAATGTAACTCACAAACTGGGGAACTGAAACAAATCGTGATCCATTTTATTGTAATATTTGCTTTATTGGACTGATCTGAAATAGAGCCAACGGTATCTCTGAGGCATGCTTATTATTAATACCTTATGGTTGGCTATAGTCACTCCAGAGGATCACAACACTCTCTCCAAGATGTCAATGACCTTTGTACTACAGAATAAGCACTCACTTGACTTTCAGTCTTTGAGAATGCCCCCCTTTTCCTTTATGTACTTTATACTACATTTTGCCAAAGGAATTTCAAAATTCTTATATGAAATTTATTCTGAACTACTATATTCATGTGCTGCACTTACATATTCAAAATAGACTTCTGTCTTCGAACTACATTAAAGTGATGAAACATTTTTAAAAAGAAAAATATGTGAGAAAAAATGAAGATGAATCTCACATGGTGACACATCATACAAATCCTTGAAAATATAGTCCATGTGAGGCATCGCACAAAAAAACTTGTTTTCTATGATTGTCATAGCAACCTGAAAACTTCACAGTAGTATCCCTGTATTACAGATTAGGAAATCGGGCAGCTTATATTATGGTTTGAATGCAAAATGTGTTTGAACACATTTAGTTCCTAGCTGGTGATGCTGTTTTGAGAAGTTATGTAACTTTTTTGGGTAAGTGGCCTAGTCAGCAGATACAAGGCCAAAGGGGTGGGAGTTAGAGCTATGAGCCACTTCGGGTCTGACGACTTCTCTGCTTCCAGACCAGGGGAGATATAACAAGGTCCCTCCGCCACAGGTAGAAGCTGCATTGTTGTGCCTGCCTTGAAATCATCAGCCACAGTAAATCCTTCCTCCCTGAAGCTGCTCCTTCTTGGGCATCTCTCATCACTCCCACTGAAAGTAAAAAGCTTCTTTTACATTTGCTCAACTGAATTTGATGGGTTTTTCTAATAGCTCCCCCGACTCATGTAATAGTCACCCAAAAACTCTCTGGACACTGCTCTTTAATTATCTTGAGATGGAAAGATGTCATCAATAAATCTGACAAAACTACTTCATTTTTGCTCTGTTTATAAATCTTGAGGAAGAAAGACCATGAGCTCTGAGAATGAATGGAACAAAAGGGAATGTCCACACCCTGTAAGGATGTCAGCTGATTTCTACAAAGAGACTTAAGTAAATAAACTGGAGGAAAAAGGGCCTTTCCAATCACCATGAGGGAACTTTCACACCTCAGGTGGACTTAATGGTAAAATATGCAAGTATTAAACTTTTAGAGAAAAATGAAAATCTTTTTAAATTTTTTTATATATTTATTCAATTGTGCATGTATGTGTGTATGTGTGTGTGTGTGTGTGTGTGTGTGTGTGTGTGCAGAACCACAGGTGAATTCGGGAACCACCATGGACGCCTCCATCTCCTTATTTTTACTCTGTCCCGGGATTCACAGGTTCCGCCCTACTGCGACCAGAAACACAGGCCGCCCCACTTCTGCTCGGTGTCTATACATGGGATCTAGGATCCGAACTCAGGACCTTCCACTGCAAGGCAGAGGCTTAACCCCTGAGCCACCTCTCCAGCCCTGAAAAATGAAAATCTTTGGGATCTAGAGTTAGGAAAAAAAATTCCTTTTATTGACAAATTTTGTTCTTTGACAATTTCATACACATATATAACATTATCTACTTTCCCCTTTACCTTTTCTTATCCTGCCCCCATTAACACCCTTTCCTTAGAAGTCTTCCTCCATATTCATGTTCCTTTTTTGGTTTTGTGTTTCAGGATAGTGATCCTGGGTCTGTCTCTGGGAGACAATGGATATACAGCTGAATACTTCAATCACCCATCTCCTGTGACAGAAATTATTAGCTGTCCTTTGTTCATCAGTACTTTGTAGGGTCAGATGGATTCCTTCTCCATCCATAGCTTACCACAGGCCAGATAGAACTGCTATAATCCTGGTGTCAGGAAACACCTCTGTAGTGGTTCACAGTTGGCATCCCCCCCATAAGAAAAAAAAAATTCTTACTTGACTCCCAAAGTCAATTAAATAGAATTAAATTGAAAAAGCAAACTTTTTCAAGATTAAAACTTCAAAAACTACTAAAGTGTCTATAAGTCACATATATTACAAAGAAAACTCAAAAGCAAAAAAATAGAACAGCAATTAGAAAATGCACAAAACACATTTCACCGACAATACTGAAGTAACAAGCACACAGAAGCTGGGCATGGTAATATATGTCTGCAAGTGCTCAGGGCACAGACATAAAGATCAGGAGTTCAAGGTCAGCCTGGGTTACAAAGGTCCTGTCTCAAAAACTAGCTTCTGCTTCACTCATCACTCATCATTTAGAAAATGCAAATTAGCCCAATCTCTAGACACCAATAAAGATGGCTAAAATACAAAACTAGTGGTACTACCAAATTGGTGAGGATATGGAGAAAGCTGACCACTGTATATTACTAGTGATAATATAAAATCTTACCTAGCCAAAATACAAAGAGAAATATTTTGTAACCCATTGAACAAAGCCAATTTAAAGTCACAGAAAAGTTATTTACCCTACCAAAAATGAGAACACCTAAATTAAATATTCTTCCAATCCACTGAATCACCCCATTTCTACACCCTCAGACCTCTTGTAATTATGGTGGTGGTGGAGGTTCACATAAAATAGTTTTAGCTGTCCAGTTTACCTCTTTGACAGCTAAGTCCCCACACCCCAACACACTTGACAAAGATGGCCATGCATATGAATTGTGACAGGTCTTGAGGCAGGATGAAAAGGGAGAACTTGGAAGAGAGCCTCTCACTTTGGTATCTGAAATCTCTTGCCAGTTTAGAGTCACGAATTCTAGCACAAATAGCACTTTTCCATGATACTACTTTTATAGAAAGATTTCAAATAAAAATACTAAAATAGTAATGAACCAATGCTTAAGACTTAAGCACATATGGCCATACCTCTTTCTCAGATGTAACCCTGCAATTTTCTGAGAAACTCAACACTAGATCCTTTTACTTATAAAAATATCTCAACTTTTCCACAACCTAGTTGTACCTTATCAGCTGCAAGACTATCCATTGCACCTCAAGAACCATCCTAGCACCTCATTTACTGATATATAAAACGTTCCTTAGAAATCTTTCATTTTCCTGTGTGTGTGTGTGTGTGTGTGTGTGTGTGTGTGTGTGTGTGTGTATGGTGTGTGTGCATGTACCAGAGGGGACTTGAATTGTGTGTGCTTATGGAGGTCCAAAGGTGACTTGTGGAATCATCCTGGGTTTTTCTCCTTAGTGCTTTGCTTTGGGGTTTCCCGTGCTGTACCTTCCAGGGCTGGAAGTACCACATCAGCCCAGCATTTTTTCATGTGATCCAAGAGATCCATTTTGCTTGGTCCTTTTGCTTGCTTTAACCCGAGCCATCCCCTTAGCAGCTCCTTTTCTATGGAACTCCACAGTGTAAAGACAAATGAAAGACTCTTGAGAGGCTCATGCTCATGCCGGGGTATGTTTTACCTTTTCCCTCTCTTCTTCAGCTCCAGCTCTGCTTTATACCAGGTCATCCTAAAGTTCTTTTCTGCTACAAGGCCACAATCCCGGCTTCATACTGATAAAGTTCTCTGAAGAGAACTCCTCAGGTTACAAAGGCAGCAATCTGGAGATATGTCCCCCACTAGAAGGTACCCCACAACTGCTGACGTCTCACACATGAACCTGAGAAACCTAACAATATGGACCGGTATTATCAAATATTCTAAGTTCAGCTAAACTAGTCAGAGATAAACAAGTTAAAGGACAGGACAGTAAAGGAAAAACAACTGAGCATCTCCATATTAAACAGTAAAAGATAATGCATAACTGAAGTTTTGAAGGAGGAACATATGCTTGGAGGCTTTTTTAAAAGTAACAGACATTTTTAAAGGATCCAGTGCCCATGCACAATGTTATACTACCTTAACATGTAATTCAACTGAGAGATCACTGTATGTAAAAAAAAAAAAAAAATCACTAGAAAAATCATACAAAGAAAGGGCTGTAACAGTCAGGCACTCTAATCCAACATAATACTGTGAAGAAACTGTGTGGCAACTATGAATCAAAATAAGAGTACTACTGACCTGGAAAGAAAAGCAACAGGAGACCATTGTTTTAATGGTAATAATTTAACCATGAAAAACTGTAAAACTGGTAAAAACCATAAAATGGAGTTTGGGGGACAATTACTCACAATTAAACTGACACTTCATCTACCTCAGTATTTTATGCAGATCTCACATATTAATCCTCTTTACACACCTGTATATTCCTCTGAAGATATGGACAGAGTCCTGTCCCCACACCCCAACACACTGACAAAGATGGCCATGCATTTTAATTGTGATAGGTCTCCCATAGGGCTCATTATCAAATACCCACCAAGGCTAACAATGAGATCTTTGACTATCTAACCCACAGTATGTAATCATATTTTCTTCCTTCACTGTCTTCTATTATCGAATTGCCTTGCTTCCTTCAGTGTCTTTTTTATGTGAAAGGGTTTGTCTACGCATAGTGTGCGTGAACGTGCAGGGTATGTCTACGCATATGTGTGCGTGCGTGCAAGGTGGAGACTGATGGGTCTTCTACTGATCTCCACCTTCTTTTCTTGAAAGGAGCTTTCACTGAACTTGAGGCTCACAAGTTCAGCCAAACTAGCGGGCCAGCAAACCCAGCATTCCGTGTCCACTCCTCTCCAGCACGGGGCCACAGGCCACCACACCTGGCTCTTCATAGGGGTGCTGGGGATCTGAATTTGTGTAGTCTAAAATAATAATAGGACAAATAAAACAGTAAAATAATAGGACAAAACTTGTAAGGAAGAAACTGCCGTGACAGGGCTAAGAATTCTTACTCCACAAAAGGCAAAGCCGCCTGGATACTGATAAGCTCCAAGAAAACATGTAACTCCTTGGAATTTCCCGGGGGCACAGGGCTTACAGCTGTGCTGATAACTGATAATCACTGCTGCTGATACTCACCTCTGTAAAACACTGCTTGCTTAGAGGTACCAGGAAAACTTTTCTGTGGATGTGTGCTTCACACAGATTACCAAGTCCCTGACATTCCAGGATATAATGTTTTGTCTTTATAAACTCCGGTTAAAACAGATTAAATGCTGCATTCCATTTCAGGGTACAGATGACAACAGATTAAATAAAGCCCCCCGCCACTTTCCTTAAAAAACACATTTGGTGTCAGAGTAGTGAATTTCTGAGTGACCAAACTCCATAAGGAACTCAGATATTCATGCTGGTGTGAGCCACTCCTCCATCTCTTGTAAGTGCTTTTTTATACTTTGTTGGCTCAAATCAAAATTGTACTCATATTCACAGGTAAAAATAAAATGGGGTATTTTATATAAAATCTATTACCCATGAAAAGCCTACCTCGAATACACATTTCTCTACAAAAAGAAAATGACTGAGGATATAAAAACCTAAATAATCAGAGGTAATAAAATGTGCCATTAGAGTCGGACTCCAAACAGGCTTAGCCTTTCCTAGAAGATTTTCATTTTTTTAAAAAAATTTTATATTGTATAAGTCATTCTAGCAATTACATAGAACTTAGAAAAATTCTTTTCTTTGAAAGTCTGATACCAATATGTAAGATTCTCCAGCCCCCATTCCAAAAAGCCACATGAAAGGAAACAGTTTATCAATTATCAATACTGGTATCTATTGCTGGGCTGGGGAAGGAGAAACAGCAGTGGGGCAAAGGGGTAGAGTGTTTTATAGCCTTGTGCTTGTAGGTGGGGTGAAAGACTAAGAACAGTGAGCCCCCTCCTCATAAGCTGAGATATTTGGTCCTTTGCCCAGGCCAGGAAGAAGTGGTCTGCCCCTATGGACATGGGTACATGACTAAAGATCGTGTAAAGGAGGGGCTGGAGAGGTGGCTCTGGGGTTAATAAGCCTCTGTCTTGCAGGCGGAAGGTCCTGAGTCGGATCCTAGACCCCATGTATAGACGGCAGAAGCAGGGGCGGCCTGCGCTTCTGGTTCTGGTAGGGTGGAGCCTGTGAATCCCGGGGCAGAGTAAACAAGGAGGAGGTAGAGGCGTCCAAGGTGGTTCCAGAATTCGTCCGTGGTTCTACCCACACACACACACACACATTCCCGAATTCGTCTGTGGTTCTACACACACACACGCACGCACGCACGCACGCACGCACGCACGCACGCACGCACGCGCGCGCGCAAACACACATATACACGCACAATTGAATAAATAATTAAAAAAATTAAAAAAAAAGATCGTGTAAAGGTGAATTTTTAGCAAGGGGTGGTGACCAATGAGCTGGGCTTGGAGGGTGGGGGCTGGAGCAGAGAAAACATTATCACAACATTTGTCAGAAAACACAAACACATGTAGCACAGAAAGCTTCAATCCCATTTCCAGAATACATTTAAAAAGAGCTGGGTCTCCTACAAGCAAACTATACAGTGAAGGAGTGGATGAAAGTGCCTCTTGCAAAACAGGCAATTAACAGATGAGGACAAACTGAGGCATCCCAAAATACTATGCCAAGAGTAATGGACTAATTTAATTTCTGCTGGGCAGCTAGCACAGTTAGGATGTCTGCTTCTGTAAGTCCCTCACCCCACCACTGCAGTCTTTATTACTTCACTTCCCTAGAAACTCTAGGTCACTCCTAGCAACAAGCAAATATACAGGAACTTCAGTTCCACCCACCCATTTCTATTCTTCCGGCTCTCCTGTGCTCAGGTCGTAGCTTATCCCTCTTCTCCTAGCCATGTGCTCATGGCAGCTCTCTCCCTGTTCTCTCTGACCTCGAACTATCTCCTCTCTTCTAAGAATTTCTTCCCTTTTCTTTCATTTTCAATAAAATCCCTGCTTTAATATCTCAACTTTGGCTCCCGAACACAAGAACCTCCAAAGAAACCCTGCTTCAAAAGGATATGAAAGACCAGGGTTTATTTATAAGTGCCCAAAAAATGCAACTTTTTTTTTCTAAATGAACTTTTGACCCTATACGACTTGCTAAGTACTATATTTTAAGCACAAGATCCAAAGTTTTCCTTTCCACTTTACAGAAACCCACCAAAACCATCAACCTCAAGTCTACAGCCTTTCCTTTCCTAACAATTCCTGCCTCTGTTCCTTGTTCTTTGAGCCAAGGTCTCACCCAGCCCAGGCTAACCTTGACCTTTGCTAGTGTAGCTGAAGATGACCTTGACCTGACCCTCCTGCCTTACACTTTCCAAGTGCGGGGAGGGATTATAGGCATGCACTCCTAGTCTCCAAGATTT
Organism: Typhlomys cinereus; assembly: GCA_023101885.1. Classification (NCBI taxonomy): domain Eukaryota; kingdom Metazoa; phylum Chordata; class Mammalia; order Rodentia; family Platacanthomyidae; genus Typhlomys; species Typhlomys cinereus. The sequence continues at coordinate 2,885,356 of JALPQD010000214.1, forward strand.
TCTGTGTTTTTGTTCCTTCTCCACCCTTCTTTCTTGAGAATTATAATTTTTAATTACCCAATTACCAATTTTTTACAAGATACCTTTCCTACCCTTCCAGCACGAAACTACTGACTCACACTGCTATCACTTCCCTACCCACCAAGGATTTTAGTCTTTAAAATTTCTAAGACCTCAGAGCACATTTCAATCTGCTAGAAATTCCCGTTTCTTGAGTTGCAACTTGGATCATTCAAAATAAACTGTTTCTTAATCAGTTTGGTTCTCCATTTCTTTTACAGGTCAAACAATATTTCTTGGAAAAAACTGCTGAGAAATAAAACAAGAAAAGGTGCTAAAAGAAGGCAAGGTGGCAAGCAAGGTCCAGTGGAGGAGGGCAAGTTCAGCTTAATTCCTCAGACTGCACACTGGAGCAAGAAGTCACACCCAGTGTAAAGTGCCACTCATCACTGAGATCAGTCCACACGAAGAACATTTTGTAGATAGTTCTAGAGAGTTGTACTCTGCCATTGTGAAGGCAGCACTCTACAGTGAGTCATACCAGGAGCCTAAAAGCAGGAAGAAAAAGAAGTCTCAACAGGCCTCCTTCAGACAGAATACTGGCATAATGTGCCATCAGGATTTTAGGACAGGGCAACCTTTACTCTGGAACTCACAAAGAATTTGAACAATACATCACTGCAGTTATACCATCTACAACTGAAGATTACCAGCAATTAGGTCCAACAAAATTTCAATTAATATTTTATTATCTACTTTAAGTTATAAAGTAAGTTGAGATTTACCAGACATCTTAAGAAAAACTTTACATAACTGATGGACTGAACAAATGACCCTAAGTCCACAGATGTTTGACTTATGACGGAGTAAATTATATCTCAATAAATACATTGTAAATTGAAATTACTGCAGGTAGAAAATTTATTTACAACTGTGATTAAAAAATTTGTAAAGATGTCTGATTAAGTTCACAGACTTTTGTTCCTGATCATTTACTACTGAGGGGGTGTGATCTCACCAGAAGAGGAGGGCATATAGTCTGGCAGATAAAAAGTAACCATTTTGCAAATGGGTGATAGACCCCTCCCTTACTGTGGTTTCCCACTTTTATTACATCTACCTTTGAATGTGCTTTTATCACAAGACTCTAACAGCTTTTTGTCTCTGGCCAGGGGGTAACATACAATGCCCACCAGGATGGAGTGAAGGGCATTGCAGGAGCAGCAAAACTGCAAAAGAAAATCAACAAACCACAATCCAGAACTTCAGAGACTCTATATCAACCACCTAGAATTAGGCCAGCTTAGTCTCTCCCCATCTTGAAGCTCAGGGAAATTTGCGGATGAGGGGCGGTAAGAGTGTAAGAGCAAAAGGACGGGAGGAGCAATGATATATAAGATACTCTATACTAGTTAGGGCTGAAGCAATCATAATTGGACTTTGCATGCCCTGCGCATTGTCCAACCCACTGTGGACCTCACAAAGTCTAGCATCTGCTAAAGGCACCAAGAGCCTTGGAGGTAAAGGATTGGCAGCCACAGCAGTGTTCCTATACCTAAGGGGAACACGGGAAAGGGTTCAGGGAAAGGCCACTGGGTCCTTGTACGTTGTCATCGGAGAGGAGGGCCCGGAGGAGAATCAGGCATGCACAAGAAAGGACTCTCTGGGAATTGGGGCGGGAGGCACTGGGGGATGGGGAGGGAGAAGGGTGGGGAGGGGGACCAGGGGGTAGCGGGAGGGGGGGGGGGGGGAGGAAGGGAGGGAACTGGTGTACCTAATAAGTTTGTATGAGCTGAAATAAAAAAAAAAAAAACTTAAAAAAAATTTGTAAAGATGGAAAAGAATGCATACTGAACCATTTCGAAATAGAATTATGTCCTGACAGGCCTATCATAAATTCAAAAGGTTAAGCTGTATAGGGAAAACTTCAGAGATCAAAAATAACATCATGCCTCTCAGAATGGCTGATGAGATGCTTTTCACAAGACACCATGCAATAATTATCACAACTGACCGAAGTGGTGGCAAGCAGCTCACCTTATTCAGTGCCCCTTCTAACCATACCTTCATTCCTTTCCACTTCAATTATCTTGGGAAGATAATTTTCTACTCCATTCCTTACCAATCTCTAAGTCAACAACTTCTGAGACTTTACTCAGTCTTGTCTAAAAATCGTAATATAGTAGCCCACCTCCCTTGTCTGCAGGAAACCTTCAGTGGATGTTTGAAATGGTAGACAGAAGTGAACCCTGTATAAACTGCTTTTTCTCTACACATGTATACAATGATAAATATATAAATAGTGAGACTGACAATAAAATATAATTATACTGTAGTAACATTATTTGAGTATGATTTGTTTCTCTGCTTAAATTGAAAACTAATGCTCTGGGCTGGAGAGATGGCTCAGGGGTTAAGCTTCTGCCTTGCAGGCAGAGGGTCTTGAGTTCAATCCCACATATGCCAGGCGGAAGTGGGGGTGACCTGTGTTTCTGGTCCTGGTGGGTGGAACCTATGAATCCGGGGCAGAGCAAAAGATGAGATAAAAGCAGTCCATGATGGTTCCCAAATTCACCCTTGGTTCTACACATACACACACACACACACATACATACATACACACACACATACACACTCGCACACACACAATTAATAAAAAAAAACTAATATTCTTACTCTTAAACACTTAATGGCTTTTATTTTGTACATCCAAATTGCTAGTTATCACCATTCTAGCATTTTGGAGCCATTATCACGTAAAATAAGGACAGCAGAATGGCCAACCCAATCAGCTATGAGGTGACTACCAGCAGGCAGCTTTACAGTATATAGGGTGAGCACACTGGAATGGCAGACAGAAAACTCTAGTGCTGTGGATCCATCCAACTCCTTAACTTGGATTCAGGATCTAACTCTGGTTTATCTTTCTGCCTATTTTTCATAACCCCTATTTTTAAAGTCTACATACAATCATTCTCAGAAGTTTGCTACAATTTTTACATGGATGATGACCATTCTATTCTTTCTACCTCGAGCACTTGCCTTATCCCTGGCTTCTGGATAAATGTGTAGTCAGTTATCTTTTAAGGTTACCTTAGCTTCATTCAGTATTCTCATAACTTCATTCCTTAACCACTACAGCTAAACTGACTGCTCTCCTACAAAGCCTTTGTTTCTCCATGTACACATGTCTACCATCGCCCCCGTGATATTGCATTATAGAAAATATATATATGTATGTATGTATATATATATATATATAGTAAATAAAGCTCTATCATTACACTAGAGCTTGCTGTGTGCGTTACTTCTATTGCCACTGCAACAAACACAATGACCTAACACAAAGAAGGAAAAATGGTTTTCTGGCTCACAGTTTCAGTGGGTTCAGTCCATGGTTACTTGGCTCTATGTGCTTGTGCAAAACATCATGTTTCAAGACCATGTGGCAGAAACTGTTCAATTTCAGCCAAGAGAAAACAGACACACAGAGAGGGACAGGACCTAGATTGTTCAAGTACAATCTTCAAAGACCCACCCGTGTGACTTATTTCATCCAACTAGATGTTTCAGTTGAGACCAAACATTCAAAATATGAGTCTATGAAAGACATTAATATAGCAATTATGTAATCTCTGAGAACAACAGCTGAGACTTTTATCTTTACCATCTCCAATACCTAACATACTGCCTTCCATGTAAAAATACCCAGGTTTGGGGGGGGGCAGTTTGAAGGGAAATGACTTCCAAACACATCTGTGGTGCCTGGTTTACTAAACTGCTTTCATTGTACTTAAAATCATGTCTAAAATCTTTATCAGCAGTTGCTTGAAGAATTTTGAAGCATTATCTTATTAACCAAACAAAAAAATGAAATGAATTATCACTGAATAAACCATATGCCCACATAATTAAGAATCTGTAGGAGTCTACATAAAGGAAAATATACTTCCATTCAATGATTAGTAATAAAAATTAAACTTTGAAAGATAACATTTTCAGATTGTAAACAAACAGTTAGATGACAAGAGTCTGGGAAGTGATAAATCCAATCAGTTTCCCTATGCAGCATTTCAATGGCAAAGAAAATCTCACATTAATTAAACTGGAAATCTGAAAAGCTACCAAAGACTTAAAAATATCCTGGAAAAGGTTTGGACAGTAAGGTGAGTTCTAAATAAGTTTGGTTAATTTCAGCTATTAGCTCAAGACAAATGCTTTACCAGATTCTCTTAGCATAGAAACTGTTTGTAGAGCATGTATTTGTAGAGCAGTTGGTGTGATGTCTGTGATGTGTGCCCAGACGGACAAGTAATTACAGAGGCATCCAGATGAGAAAACATAACACATCCAAAATAACAACAACAAGAAGCTTCAATTGTCTCAAAGATAAACCTGCTGGCAATCTATTAAACAAGCACTTTGAAGAGAAGCCCCTCCCCCCAAAAAAGGCTGGTGATTTTACAACACAGTAATTTAATTTAAAAAGACAGCATCTAAAACACTAATGACTAAGAATCCACATGTTTATTAAAAGGCATTAATATGAACAGCCAAGAAGCTGAGAAGACTCCACGCAGGATGCACTCAGATCACTGCACCAAACACTTCATCCCCAAACTGCAAGAGGCCAGAGATGACAGTGCGACATTGAAAGCACTGACTCACCCCTCCAAGTGACTGTCAGGAAGACATTACATTGCTCCTCAGAAACCCTGGAGGTCAAGGTGGAAGGTTGCCACACTGAAGGTGATTAAAAAAAAAAAAACAACTGTCAGCCAGAACCTACCTGTCCTTTAAAAATGAAGGGGAGGGCCGGCCAGATGGCTCTGGGGTTGGAGGAGCACTTGCTGGCAAACCATAGGACCCAAATCTAATCCCTAGAACCTACTTAAAAACCAGGTGTGATACAGAACTTTAATCCCAGAATCCTTACAGTGAAAGGCTGTGAGGCAGGAAGCTCCCCTAGGAGCGTGCTGGCCAGCTAGCCTGCAGTATGCAGTGCACAGAAATGATCTTTCAAAATTTACTACAAAGCTTGAAGTAACCAAAATACTGTCATACTGGCAAATAGGTAGACACACAGACGAGTGTGATGAGACCCAAAAACAAACCTTCATTTGAGGTCCAATGATGTTCTGGCAAAGGAAGCAAGACTATTTAATATCAAAAAACAGTTTCTTTACAGATGGTATGGAAAAACTGGATGTTCAACACAAAAGAATAAAGGTAATCCCTTACATAGCACATTATACAAAAATTCAAAATAGATTACGGACTTGGACATGACTTCAAATTATAAAAGGAGAAAAAAATAGAGCAAAAAACTGTTTGGCAAGAAACTTGGCAATTTCTTGGAATACTAATAACACTAAGAGCAGAGTCAACAACAAAGTTAACTGTAAATTGAATGTCATTAAAATTTTAAAACTGTATATTAAAAGATACTAATAACATAAAATTGAACCACAGAATGATCAAAAATATTAAAAAATCATTCACATGATTTGGGAATTATGTTCAAACTATATAGCGAACTCCTAAAATTAAACTGCAAAAAGAAAAATGAAAAGAAAGAAAAAATCCAGATGGGATTCATAATTTTAATCCTGCATCCTGCACCAAGTCTTTTTAGCTTCTTGGCTCTTAATATTGGTAATCCCAATTCAAGCTAGATATGGGATCTGGATAGTTCTCTGGAGAATATACAAATAGTCAACAGCACATAGAACAATTCCAACATGACTAATAATTAGTAAAATACAAACCAAAAATACAATGAGATGCCAGTCTACACCCTTAAAGATGGTCCATAACTAGGAAGATGTGATAATAAGTGTATGTAAGAAGTATATTTGTGCACTATTGGTAGAAATAAAAACAGTGTGGCTGCTGTGGCTAGCACAGTGACTCCCAGGAACAAAAAATGCCACTTAGAAATACACATCTACTGACTTGAAAGCACTCTCAGGAGATTATTTTTTTCACCTATATGCATAGCAGCAATATTAAAAATAACTAAAACAATATTATCTACTGACAGGCAAATGAATTAACAAAATTTTTAAATTGAAGAGAATTCCAATAAGCCACAAAACATAAATCTTGAGGACAGGGCTGGAGAGATGGCTCAGGGATTAAGACTGACTCAGAAGCAGAAGGTCCTAAATTCGGATCCCAGGTCCCATGTAAAAATGCCAGGTGTTAACAGCTGCAGCTCCTGGTAGGCAGAGCCTGGGGAAACCCAGAGTGAAGTAAAAGGGTTATAGAAGCAATCCAGGATAATTACATCATCCTTGGTCCTCCATCAGGATATATAGTGCCTTCTGATACACAGACACACACACACACACACACACACACACACACACACACACACAATATATATATATATATATATATATATATATAAACAAACTTCAAAAAAATGACATTTTGTGAAGTGAAATAAGTCAATCAAATAAAGACAATATATGGTTCCACTTCATGAAATATTTAAAGTAAAAATCGGGGACGGGATAGAATTTTGGTTGTCGAGGACTGCAGGGAGAGAATTAGGGAGTTATTCTTTAAATAATCTCAGCTTTACAGGATGCAGAACTCTGGTCTGTATCATAAAACAAATGTACTTAATATATGTTGCAGTTCGCCTGCATGGTTGCTGATAAATGACAGCTTAAGGGAACAAAGAATTTATGTTCTTCCTAATAGTCTGGTTACAGTCTGTAGTCCAGCTTGATGGTAGAGCACGCACCAATACCAGGACCGAGGGAACTGGCCACACCATCTCTACATAATGGCTGAGAGAGGGACGATCCTTACTTGCCAGAGCAGCATATCTAGTCCAGTATACACAAGGATACTGACTCTCTCAAACAGCTGTCTGTATTTTATTCCAGGGCCTAATCCCACCCACCACGGGCTGGGCTTTCCCCATCAGCTAGACAATCTCCTACAGGTTTGCTCTGGGCCTAACTCAACCACTAATTCTCTACAAATGTGCCCAGGGCTCAAACTCTCAAATATCAAGTTGACACCTGTGCTCAACTATGACACTATCGATGAATTATAAAATTAAAAATGACCGAGAAGGCATATTTTATGTGTATTTTACAATAAAAAATCTGGGGAAAAATGTTAAAAGTGTTAATTTCAGGGAAACTTGAAGAAGAGGGCATTAAGATTGTAAGCGCCTAAAGATAGGAAGGTCCAGCATTGGACAAGACACTCCATTCGAGGCAGGGTTGCTGTATCCAGGAACCCACTGCAATAAGACTTACTCTCATTAGACCTGCATAAAGACTGACATGCCAGTATGCCCCCACAGACTAACCAGGGTCTCAGGAGAGAGAATTACATGCTGTGAAAACCTTGGAAACTAGGGGAATGCCCCTATCAGTGGGGTGGCCTGAAATAGGTATGCCACAGAGGCTGAACCCCTACAAAAGTAGACAAGCCAGAGGGAACCCTTGGGGCCATAGAATAGAAAGGCTTGAGGGTGGGAGAGAGTGGGATGGATTGATGAAGGAAGGGGAAGGGGATATGGGAAAGTGGGGGGGAGAGGCAGGCATAAGTACTCAATATGCTTGTAAATCTACAAAATAAAAAAATTTAAAAGTGTGAATTTCTATAAATTAGTCTGTATGTATAATGTAATCCTTTAAACTTCAGGAAGAGTTTTCAAATTCAAATAGCTTGTTAACAGGATTCCCAAAGTTTATAAAGATTCATATGAATGTAACTGAAGTTCTAAAAAGAATTAGGGAAGGGATAGACTAAGCCTACAGGTTCTTTAAAAATGCATTGCTAAACTAGTCTAAATTGTTGGACAAATAAATATGAGCATGCAAGTGGGTGAGGTAGGAGGGAATAAACCACTGCACATTACGATGCACTGTCTCCAGACACACATGGCATCAATGCCTACAATCCCAGCACTTGGGACGTGGAAACCAAAGAATCAAAGCCAAAACTGGCCTGGAGCTAGCCTTGGTGTTCCCGGCATCCCACCGTGGGAGAGTGGGGGCTGGCAGAGGAGACAGAGACCCACAGGCCTGGCCATCCTCCCTCAGAAAGCGTGCGTTTAGGACATTTGTTAAGTACCCCCATCGAGCTTTGTCTGTGCTGAAACTTCTCCAAAGGTAGGATAGTTTGACTTGAAGAGTCAGCCATAAGGGTCTCAAATGCAGACAGGAACACGTGGAGGCATTGGGAGTCAGACGACCTGGCCAAGATCACCTGCCAGTGCGACTCTCTCGCTCAGAGATAAGGCAAGGGGAGACGCTGCTCAGAGAGGAGGCAAGGGGAGACGCTGCTCAGAGAGGAGGCAAGGGGAGACGCTGCTCAGAGAGGAGGCAAGGGGAGACGCTGCTCAGAGAGAGGCAAGGGGAGACGCTGCTCAGAGATGAGGCAAGGGGAGACGCTGCTCAGAGAAGAGGCAAGGGGAGACGCTGCTCAGAGAGAGGCAAGGGGAGACGCTGCTCAGAGAGAGGCAAGGGGAGACGCTGCTCAGAGAGAGGCAAGGGGAGACGCTGCTCAGCCCAGTGCCTCCCTTTCTTGCTGACCTTCTCAGGCCCGCAGCCCTCACAACACAGGGAAGGGAAAGCAGAGCTTGTTCCTCTTGGAAAACTCCAAGTCGACCACACTCCCCTCCATGGGCTCACATAGGGTAAGCACTGGTCCAGCCGCGGATTTGCATCTGAGAACAACAAAGGAGTTCTCCCTTGTGTCAGGCTGAACCTCTGGTGGGGGCCACATATGACCTAGTCCCAAGCACACACCCAACACATATTCTACAAAAAGCAAAACAACAAAATGGAGTGACAGTAATCAAAAAATGTGATACTCAGACTGACCAGACAAATTGCCATCAAGTGCTTCGCAGTAATGAAGACGCAGTACTAGGAACTTCTCAAGAGACGAAACTGTATTGTTTAACTCTGTGAGTGAGAAGGGACCATCCCACTTCTTGCATGGATGACTGATCATTATGCAACCAAAGCAGCCTCAACCCCCAACTCAACAGTTAAAGAAACGGGATGTCCAAACAACATTCCACAATTATCTTAACACAGTAGTCTTCAAAGAAACAAGAGCCCGTGCCTGCTTCAGGTCAGACTGGTGTTTATTAGCCTCCTGATACTGTCACACTGCTGTGCTTTACAACCATGGAGTGTCTCAATGTGCAACTGCTACCTCACCACCACCCTTAAGGTGGGTTATTTCCAGTTTCCTCTTTTGCTGCGGCAAATAAATTAGCCTAACTTTGTCAACCTACAGACATGCCCCGTGGTAGTCTTTTTCAGACGGGCTTCATCAGATCGGAGTAGTTTGTGAAAGAACAAATACACATGGAAATTTAATACATAATTCACATAACATTTCACATCAAGGAAAAAGGATGACTTATTCACAAGATAGTATTAAAAGGATTAATCTTTTGGGAAATGTAAAAGCAACCAGCTGGATCTTTTTCTGATAATTAACAATTCTAAATGTTTTTAAGATTTCAGTATTTTAAAAACAAACTAGAAGAAAGCATCTTTTTGCATATTCATATCATGAAAGGAGAACTTTAAAACTCAAGAAGCTATAACTTAGAAAAACTGGGAGTTAACTAAGTAGGTAAGTTCCAGTGAACAGCAGCTGGTTTAAGAGAATATTTCTCCCTGAAGTGTCTGAAAGAGAATATAGAGGGGGGGAGAATAGCTCAATGGGTAAGGACTTGGAGTCCAAATCCCAAAGTACCCACATAACGAGTGGACAAGGCTGGGCATCCTGTAACTCCAGCACTGAGCTGAGAGAGTTTGCTGGCAGCCTATGCTGACGGAACTATCTCAAGGCAGTAAGGTAAAGGTGACAGTGGAAGACGCCTGACATCTGGCTTCCACATGTGCCAACACACATACACAGGTACCCGCACACTCGCATGCATCATACATACACATCAACACAGAAAACTGTGTACTGCATAAAGACAAAGACAAATGATTAACAGCAGTTTTTTTTTAAAAAGTAGAAAATAGAGGAAAACAAATGGAATGTTCAAATTTCATTAGAAATCATGGAAAAGTAAAGCAAAATGAGGTAAGCTAGTGTACTAACCCACAGTACTTATTAACTGGCATCATGAATTCTTTCTCATGATACATGCTTTCCAAGTCTTTTAGCAATTAGTTTGGCAATTATTTTAGTTTTTCACAAATATGCTTTGACCCATCATTTTATGATCACAAATTTATCCTATGGACACAATCACAGACTGGGGAGTGGGGAAGGGCTTCCAAGAAGCTCAGGACAGCCAGGGACTAAGTTGTTCGCTGACAGAACTACCAATACTCTGCAGCTGTTAGAAATAAGACCTGCAGGGCCTGCTGAGGAAAATCTTTGGACCTTTGGCACTTTGAACACAAACTGGTAACAATATTCACTCTCCTGTTATTATGGTATATTTTGTAAAAATAGAGAATAAGGGGGGAAAAACAGGTGGCAGAGGAGAAAAACATGTTTTAAAAAAAGTGTTAAGTTTTATTACTACCTCTACCATTACTCTCTACCCATGGTTTGTTTGAAATCTTGCACCCTAAAATGTTGTGTGGTGGTGCACACTTGCAAGGCCAATCTCAGGTACATAAGGCTCCCTTAAAAACAAAATTAAAGCCTATATCAGAATACGCCGCATTTCAATTACACTAAAGAGACCATGTTGCACTAACTAGCTTTCATATTTTCTCGACAATTATTTTTTCCTATAAAAGCTCAGTCATTTTAACACTGTAAGACTTGTTTTTTAAGACAGTACTGAAGTCTGCATAAAATAATCCCATTGTGCTTTTCAAATGGTTACACATACACACATAAAGTACTGTATGTGTAAATTATGAAAAATGAAGTTTTGACTTCTCTGACAAGAATTAAAGTTGGCTATTGTATCCATAGAGTGAAAAATCAACACTATTACTTCACTATCCTTCTATACAGAAGGATCTTTTGGTCCTTTTTAGACTTCAAGATTCAGAGCGCAGAGATAAATGCCTCCTACTGCTCCTTTCCACCTGGACACAAACACACCCAAAAGTGAGTCATTAACTTCCTCCCTTAAATCTGCTCATTTCACCTTAATTATGGAGGCATGAAAATTACTCACCAGTGTGTTCCTTTTTCACTCGGAACCATCTGATTATTGAACTAGAAATTAGGGATACATTTTGGGGGGGTATGCGGGGATCAAACCCAGGCACTCTTGGTACGGATACCCCCCACACACACACTCTTAATACTCCTCTCAGCTTGATACACAACCAACACACACCAGGCTAAGTTTACCTCCTACAGGTTTTTCGAACCCATCTTCTAGACTGTCTCCCTATATGCCCTACTGCAGAGCCATCTCCCAGTTCTAAGGTCCTGCAGTATCTAATCTGTCTCCTACTGTAAGATCCATCTCTCTTCAGCTCATCCCTGCTCTTACCAGAATTTGCAAAAGGAAAAGCTGACCATGCTATTGCCCACATGCACACAATGAACCATTTTTAATTAGCACAACATATCAAGTCTCTCCTAATGTTTCCAGCCTCACCTACCACCAGTCCTAAACATTCCGATGTGGTTGGCTCCAGTATCCCTAACTAAAATGCCCGCTTCCCCCTAATTGCTACGCTTTGAAGGCACCATTTCCAGGCCTTGGCACTACCTGCATACTGAGTCATGACTGTGCTGTTCCCTCTAAGATGCTTATACTGTCCCAGCCTCTACTTACTAGATGGCAATAGTAGTCCCCTAGCTGTGACAATCAAAAAATCTGCAGACAAAATCAAATGTCCCTTTGACTTCCAGAGAAAATTAGCCTCAGTGAAGAACCACTCCAGTTGGCTGGAAGATGGCTCAGTGCTGACCACAAAAGCACAAGGTCCTGAATTCAAACTCAGAACCCATGTGAAAAACCTTGGTGTAGTGGTGTACTTACAATCCCAATATGGGGGTAGGGGGAGACAAGAGGAGTCCTAGAGCTTGCTGGCCAGCCAGCCAAACTGAGTCACTGAGCTCCAGGTACCGAGAGGGAACCTGTTCAAATACAAGGGGAGAGCAACTGAGGAAGGCAACTGGAGTCGATCGCTGAGCGCCACATGCACACATGTGCACACACACATACACAACACAACACTCCTCTAACTTACTGAAGCTCAGTTTCTTCTACATACATAAAATTGAAAGACTATGTAAGGAGTAGTTGCAACACTGGTTTCCTCCGAGAACAGCAATTAGTCTGTCTGCTGACGTGAGTAGAAGAGGAAAACTTACTTTTCATACATTGAATTTGTGTTTTAGTCTTGAACAGCTTCTAACCTTTGGACCACCATCTACCAAGTCGGAACTCCTTTTCTCTTACTTATTCCAACAGCCCTTGAGCCAACCTATGTGTTCCTTCAACTTTGCTGTCTTCAGGCTATTTTCACTAGTGAGTCAGAGTGATCTATCACCCATTTTCTCAAAAACTGCCACTACCTTCCTAATCACAAAGTGACCTTTATATAATCTCTAGCCTCCACACCTCCTTATCTTTCTAGTCTCTCCTAACAGTGGTTTGGGAGGTCAAAAAACGTATACAGAGTGAGTTCATAGACTTGCACCTAATGCGGTTTCTCCCACTGTATTTTAATGTGGACTCCCTGCTGCCCTCCTCGAAGGCGCCAGGGTCTTCACACGACTGTTCTCCGTGGGAAACAGACCTCACCCAGAAACTTCCATGTCCCATTTCCCAGGCCTTTCCCTAAAGCAACTGTTAACCTCCAGTATTTTTTCCAGTGGTCCAGTTTGTTTACTATTGTCTTTCCATTTTGATCAGCAAGCCCACCTGGAAGGAAGGCCAGCTTCAAAGTCTCCAAGTCAGAACCATCTGCAGTACAGTCTGCAAATTTGCATTTTTAACAAGTTTTTAGTTTGTAGGTCCAGAGACCATGTGTTTAGAACCAATGTTTGGAGTCACACAAGGACAATGCTGATAACAGAAGCAGAGACTGGGATCAAATATCAAAAAGCCAAGAGCACAAAGGCAAGATCACAAAGCCAATTTTCCAGACCCCTGAGAACAAGGTCCTGACATCTACAGGCCTTAGGAAACAAGCTCCAGGAACAAGAGAATACACCAAGCAGTATGCAATTAAATCCTACCGTCCCACTTCTGCCAGTTTAAATGTGAAGACAGCTGTCATCAAAAGCAAGTTTCCTAATCCAAAATACTCTCCAATATTGTTTTCCTCTGCTCTCCATGCGTACCTCCAATGCATGAAGCCCTCCTACTACAGGTGCTGGCTAATACAGTCTTCTAGGATTCTCCACCTTCTCATCCATAAACTTCCCAAGCTCCTAAGGACCAGCTTTCTGTTTTCACATACTACAGAGTCTGGTGTGTAACTGTGTCACGTGTCCTCAGGACATTCGAATTGGGTGCAAAAAAAAAAAAAAAATTAAGTATGCATGGATATTTTCTAACCAGATTTGAAGATAAAATGCTATCTTTGCATTTTATAAAACCAGTCTCCTTTGCTTTCCTTTCTTCATTTAAAAGAATAAAAGCAAAGAAAATTGACATATATATGAAAATAGCTAACAGCCCATTACTTTATAATACTAATGTAAATTTTTTAAAATTTATTTTATTTATTCGTGTGTGTGTGTGTGTGTGTGTGTGTGTGTGTGTGTGTATAGAACCACGGAGGAATTTGGGAACCACCTCCTCCTTGTTTACTCTGCCCAGGGATATACAGGCTCCGCCCTACCAGGACCAGAAACGCAGGCCCCCCCACCCCCCCCTGCTTTCTCCCGGTGTCTATACGTGGGATCTGGGATCTGAACTCAGGACCTTCCGCCTGCAAGGCAGAGGCTTAACCTGAGCCACCTCTCCAGCCTCCATATAATACTAATGTAAATTTTTAATTAAATCTTGATCCTACTGGACTTGGGGTTTAAAAAATTAAAACACTCTTTCAAACTTGTGTGTTATTTATAACTAGCTTCTTTACTCAAATCTTAAGATTTGAATCAGGAAGCTGAAGCTATATGTGTAACTGAGGTGAATTGCTACATCAAGCTAACAATGTCCTATTTACTTCTTATCTATAAATGTACTCTCACAAAAATTCCAATTACTAATTTTACCACACAAAAATTTGACTTTCCCTTGTATTATAAAGTCCTGCTCCACATCATGATTTAATTTCAGCAAAATCAATATTCAAACAATTACAGCCAGCATGTCCATTGAACTGCTTGCATTTCTGCTCTCCACACCATTTCTACCATTTGACAAACATTAACTCATTGCATACAGTAAGAGTCTAAAATTTTTGAATATTCAATTTATTCAGAAACACAGGCTACTATCACTTAAAAAAAAAGTAACTGGAAAAAAATAGGAAGTAACCATACAGACCTTTTAAAATGCTGAGTCTTAAGTAAAAAGATACTGAAAAACATAACCTCCAAGCAAATTCGAGACATTTCCTAGCTCTCCACTAGTACTGAAAAACAAAAACCTTTCTCTTTTAGTATGAATTTTAAGTGAGTCATACATGCCTTACTAAATCACTGTTTTACTTAACATATGGTGAAACGAGTTAACTGTTTGATAAAGTGAAACTTTATATTCATTTAAATTGTACGTCAATATATACTAAGGCTGGCAGAAAATAAAACAATACAATTTTATGATCTATACAGTCTTTGAAGCACACTGAACCTTGTGCACAAGACTCACACGACATTTATCTGACAAGGAAATGGAGAGCTGACATCCAAATACTTTGTAAAACTCAAGATTCCCACTTCCCAAACTTAAACCTGAATTAAACAACTTGAAATTATGCGCAACACTTTTCCTTGGCATCCACACAGAGCTATCTATGTTCAAGGCTCGATTTTCAGTACATGAACATATTTCTCTGCCCCTTACACATTGCCCAATTATTCACTTGCAAGCATTCAAGTTCTAGTTCTAACTTTGCAACTCGGAACTCATAATGAGTGTTCAGTCTTCGAAGACCAAAAGGCTACCGTGTTACCCACAGTGAATACAGGAAACAAGATGAGAAATCTAATTTTTCCAGAAGGTGCATTTTTTAAAAAAATTACTACTGCTTTGAGATGGGGAGCTCATGAAGAATTAATCCCCACTCCTAAATTACAATCCACTTTTAAGAGCGTTCATCTAGATGCAAAGCAATACGGACAACCTGCCAGCACCATAACCGGAATTCCATCGCACTGTTAGGAAGCAAAAATAAAATAAAACAGTAATAATGTTAAGAGAGTCCTTTTTCCGCGCCACGAGTGCTCCAACTCACCCAGCGGGGCCACTCGGAGGCAGCAGGGAAACTTAGAGCCAACACCAGCCCCCCGGGCTCAGCACCACCCCGCTGATCCCCGCGAGCCGCGGCCGCTCGCGAGCCGCCCGCACCTGGGCGCCGCGGCCCGCGCGGGAGCCCCGGGGGCGGAGCCGGCCGGCAGGGCAGGACCGCTAGGCGGCCGGGCCCGGCCGAGCGGCGAGCGCGGCGGAGCGGGGCGCGGGGCGCGGGCGCGGGGCGCGGGGCCCGCCGCCCGCCGGGGGGAGCAGCCCGGGCCGGCCGCGCGGAGCGCCCCCCAGACACCTGTCCCGCCGCACGGGGCGGCGGGCCGCGCTCCCCGCTCGCTCAGCCGCCCCGCGGCGGGCAGCCGAGCCCCGGGACCCGCAGTCGGAGGGCGCCTCCGCCGGCCGTACCTGACATCGGCCGCGGCTCCCTCTCGCCTCGCCTGGGGAGGGACGCGGCGCGGAGAGCCGGGCGACGCGGGGCCCCGCGACCTTCGCTCTCCGCTGGACAGCCGCAGCGCGGGCTCGGGGCCGCTAGCCGGGGCCGCCCGCTGCCGCCCAGACCATCCTCCGCGGCGGCGGCGGCGGCGGCGGCGGCGGCGGCGGCGGCCGAGGCGAGCCCTGCGCGCTCCCGCCCGCGCGCTCGCGCCCGCGCGCTCCGCCCCTCCTCGCGGCGCGGCCGGGCCGCGGCCCGCCCACAGCGCAGCCGCCACCCAGGGGTCTTGGAGCTGTGACGTCGTCGCGGCCGCGCACCGGCCCCGGGGAAGGGCGGGGTCCGGCCGGCGTGGGCGGAGGCACGGCGCCGTGCGGACGCGGGGATTGGTCGCCGGGCGCTGGCTCCGCCCTTCTGCGAAGGGGGTCTGGGGAGAAGTCGCAGCCCGGAGCACATTTAGTTGGAGCCCCTGGAGGCGTGCTCGCAGGGCTGTGGATCTCGGCGACGCCGGCTGGGTGGAAGGGTCCTCCGCGGGCTTCTGGTCCTAGGCGGAGAGGCAGCAGGGACGCAGGGTGTCTTAAAGGACCGTGTTCTGAGGGACAAGCCCCCACCCTGCGCTGGACCCCTTAACCCGTTCCCTTTCAGTCGCAGTGCCCCTCTGACCTTAAGGAGAGGAAACGTGACCAAGTGAAATATGGGGAGGGTGCTGAGTAACCGAATGTGTGAAGCAGGAAGAACACAAACCCCACGTCCGCCGTGATAACGGAAAGCCTGTACAGGAACACGTGCGCTACTCCTGTCTTGCACTGGCCAGGACTTAGACTGGACTTCGCCAGACCCATTTTTGGCAGAAGGGCTGCAAACCAGGATAAGTGGAGTGAAAGAAGTGTGCTGCCACCTTTTGAGGAGGCATTCGTGGGATTAGAGGCCAGAGACTGAGGTACACCCCCCCCCCTCGCCCCAGTGGAAAAGTTGTTCCCTGCTTGCTAAATGCCCTGCTCAGGCAGGTATCTAGTGCCTCCTCCCTGCTGAGAGTGAAGGTTTGAGATAAGATTGCTTGGGCTGTGCCTTAGTCCATTCTCTGTTGCTAACATGATTAAGAAAAGGTATGCCTGTGATTCTGGATGCAGATCAGAGAATTGTTCTGGGACAACCTTGCTTGCAGAGTCCTGAGATGAAGTAGTACAGGAAGCTTGTAAGAGATCTAGACAAACTGGCTTGTAAAGCAGTCTCTGAATCACCCATTCACTCATTTATCCATTAATCACATGAGTGGATTAAGTCATTCATAAGGGCAGAGCCCTAATCAACACTTAGGTGTTTTACTTAGCCCCGCCTCTTAATGTCATACTGGGGATTGAATTTCCACTTGAGTCTTGGAGAGAGGTCAAGCCACAGTCAAATCACACCAGTCTGTATTCTTGGTAGCTACCAGTTACGTAACATTAGCATGTTACTCAACATGTCAGAGACTAATGAACAAAGTATGTTGTTTTGCTTTAATTTAATAAGTTCAACTTTAGTACAATTTGCCCTGGTACAGCAAACAACAGTAGATCCAAAGAATCTTCCAAAGGCAGTTTCAACTTCAAAGCATAGCTAGTAAGTCTTTTTGGGTTGATTTGTTTCTCAGATGAGAAAACTCAGGAGAAAGATTACCTGATAAGCTCATGCCAGAAGAGAAGGGCAGGTAATCTGACATTCAGGCTAGTGACCTTTCTCTGACCCACGGCTCTCAGACATCTCTTCCAGATATCCTTCCACCTACTATAAACTAAAAGGAGTCCTCCCTTTCCCTGGACAAAGTGCTCCTAATGTAAAACAAATGTCTGGGCTGGGGCGATGGCTCAAGGGTTAATTAAAACTCTGCCTCGAAAGTAGAAGTCCTGAGTTTGGATCCCAGGTCCCACATTAAAAATGCCAGGCAGAAACAGCAGCAGACTGTGGGAGCTTGGGAAATCCCAGAGCAAAGCAAATAGAAAGTAAAAGCAAACCAAAATGATTCTGGAAGTCACCCTTGGCCCTTCACATAATGGTACCTTCTGACTCTCTCTGTCTGTCTCTTTCTTACACACACAAATATATAATAAAAAATTCCTTTGTCATTTAATTTTATTGAAAATTGTAAGAAATAGGGGGGGAGGGAGCAGGGAAGTCCAGAGAGGGGTGGAGGGAGGGAGGAGACAGGGGTACCTATTACATTTGTATGAGCAGAAAAATAAATAAATTTAAAAAAAAGAAAATTGTAAGAAATAATATTTTTAAGTAAATATAAGAGGCCTTTCCAAGGATTCAGTTCAACCATAGCCATATCTAAGAAAATTACAAGTAGACAAAATTATTGAGGCCTGGGTAGATGACCCAGCCACCATGCAAGCAAAAGAACAAAAGTTGGGATCCCAAGAGACTATATTTTTAAAATACATGTAATTTCAGGACTCCCCAGAGCAAGTTGACAAATTAACCCTGGGTTTAATTAGAGACACAGACTCAAAACGACAAGGTGGAAGAGCAATCAAAATGATTGCTTACTTACATCACTTTAAGACCTCCACATTCATGTGAGCTCACGCCCATGGAAACATGGATATGTCTCCAGAGAGAGAGAGAATATGTTTATAGAAACAACATTGGATCAAATCACTCTGTTTTTCAAAAAAAGTTTTATAAAAACAAAAGCTTTATTAAAATAAGCATGCTTATTTAACCAAATCTTAAAAACTCAAATTTTAAAGACTCAAGTATGTATAGCTTTAAGTTGTAAAAATCTCATATTCTAGAAATAACAATTTTTAAAATTCTGTGTTGTAGCATTGAGATCATTAAAAGTTGCATAGTGTCTGCTAACTAGATATATCATGTCAGTATTTTCTTGATTGACATATACTGGTTTTTCTCAAAGTTTTTATGCAAACTCTTTTGGGCAATTATGCAATTATCTCCAAATGACATTTGTGTCAACCATTTTTTCAGTATTATCAACTAGAAAAAAGAAAGTATTGATTTCTTCTGAAAATACAAGTTTTGAGTACAACTGACTGGATTTTCTCCATTTGAGCACAGATATTCCAGTGAAAGTTGTTGGATCATAGTCTTGAGAACAGAGTAATACATTTCAAAGCTCCTTGGAACAGGAAGACAGATACTGCAGCTGTCTAAACTAACTGAAATGTTCCTTTCTAACTCTTTCTAGCAGAAACATGATCTTTCCTTCAGGGTGTCGATGTACTCAGTTAAATTTTTTACTTCCTCAGACACTAGTAAGCCATGGTTGGCCATGTGATCCATCAATGAAATGATAGTCAGTGTCTCCAGGAGCCAAATAAGGGGTGGGGGATGGGGGGTTAGGAATGTCTATTTACCGATGTGAACCTACACTCATTCCTTTTCTTACCTGGAACAGGGATGTGTTAGGGATAACTTTTGATTGTCAGCTTAACTAGATTAAGAAACACTTCTACGATTACTAGAGCACATGAAGGCATTTTGCTCGACCATCTTCAAGATTCCAATCCTTGCATTCATAATATCGTGGCATTATTGAGAAAGGATGAAAAATATTGGGACTTGTGGAGGAAGTAGTTCACCTAGGGTTTGTGGAGGGGCTTTGTCTGACCTCTTCTTCCTCTGACCCCTTCTTCTGCTCTGCTTCTTATCTGCCAAAATGCGAAGAAGAGCTCCTGCCAAGTATGTGGGGCAGGGGATGACCATGAGTCAAATTCTCCAAAAAGATGATCCAAGTAATATTTCCTCCTCTGTAATGGTTACTCTTGTGTGTTGCTGTGAGAGAACACCCAAAGTCAAGCACTTAAGGGAGAAAAGGGAGATTTATTCAGCTTATGGTTCCAGAGGGGAGATACGGTCTTTTCATGATGGAGCCATCATGGCTGCTGGCCGAAGCTGGAGGAGGCTAAATCACTGCAGACATCCTGGAGGCTGAGAGCTGCAAAGATGATTTCTCCTGGAGGTAGGGTGGGACTAACCCACCTCAAGGTCTACCCCCTGTGACCACCTTCCTCCAGCAAGGCTCCGCCTCTCTAAGATGACCTTCCCAAATGCGTGAGACTGTGAGGGACACAATTCAAACAATGACATCTTCTAAGTTGTTTCTGCCATTGTCACAGCAACGAGTCCAGTAAATATTCTAGACACGATGATGAAGTAAAACAGCCATATTTTACCATTCTAATAAAAGCCACATGGTCATCAATAATGTAGGAAACCAGAGCTATCTGGGCTTAAGATTGTTTGGGGGTCAGCTTTCTAGCTCTGGATTGTTCTTTGTGAACTATTGTAACATGAGGAATAAGATTTTGCCATTTAAATTTCTGCTGTAAGCATCGAATACAATTCCTAATTGATATTATAATATGGGTCATCTTTTGTTCATCAACATGTAAAGGACTTTTTAAAAATGTATTCATATGCAAATGCAATGAATTTTTTTTTTTATCTCCCACTATCCATCCTCATTTCCCTTCTCATCCCACCCCACATATTCTTCTTTCCAGCCATTCTCCCTCCTGTTCTGTTCCATGTCCCACTGGGGCATGAATGGTCCACTAGTGGACAAACATTGAGTAAAGAAGCTTTCACTCTCCTGTCAGTCACCAATCCCATACAATCTCTCAAGTTGGCATCACATCTCCTGAAATACCTAACCCCCTCCTTCATGGTGAAAGGGTGATAGGTCACCTACAGTGAGGGACTAGTGGAAGTAGACATCAAGGAATATTTCTTGGCTGAGTGCTGAGGTTCTTCTCTGGACTAATCTCTGGTATAATTATAAGTGTTTAGATGGTAGTTTACTATCAAGTATTTATAACTAATATTAACAAGTTTGTTCTCACCTAGGGCCTATGGTCTCCCCTTCACAAATATTTGGCTAATACTATAGAATCAAGCATATGTTCTCTGCTGTGAAATAGACTTAATTTCACAGATTAGAAGTAATTGGTTGCCCCCATACCTTATATGCCACTATTGCATCATTACTGAACTCATGGAGTTTAGTAGAATGTTTGCTACTGCAGCTTGCAGCATTCATAACTTGGTGAGGTCATTGATCTCTTCCCAGCTTACTTATTTTCTGCTTTGGGGAGCTTTGAGGGCTCTCTATCTAACAGCTCTTTAGGAAATATCACACTCCTGGTTCTGGAAAAATTATTCAGTTGCCCGTGGCTTCTGGCAAGTGCATTTCAGGGAAATTTCTGTTTTCTCTCCTTTTCCCCTGTGTGTTCCCCTATGTAGGGTATATTGGTCGACTTTTTCCGTTGTATTTTTTTGATAGATCTGTGAGGTAGAAAGTTTCTGTATAGCTACATCTTACATGGTTGGTGCTGATTTTTACCCCCCCCCCAATCCTGTCTCCTATCCTGCCTCTCTTAAAACTTTTCTCTCACAATTGCCCTTCCACGTTCTTACCCACTGAATTCTATTGTCTACCCTCTTTTGGGCTCCTCCCTCAATTCTCCATCCTTTTAACTTAGGTGCCTTTTTAGTTTATAGCTATCATAAGATTTTTCTATTTAGTGTACCATTCTGAATGTTCAATGCTAGCATCCAGATATAAGGAAGAATATGTAGCATATGTCTTTCTGTATCTGGGATGCCTCATTCAACATTATGCCTTCTAATTCCATCCATTTACCAGCAAATTTCGTAATTTCTTTTTTCTTGACAGCTGAATAGTATTCCACATTTTCATTTTCCATTACTCTACTCATGGTGTCATGGTTTGAATGTGAGTTGTTCCCATAGGCTCATGTGTTTGTATCTTTAAATGATTTTAATGTTCAGAAAGGTTATGGCAACTTTAGGAAGTGGAGCCTTGCTAGAGAAAGGCAAGTCCTAGGGGCCAGGCCTTGATGTTGGGTAATCCTGCCCTGCTGCTTCTGGTAGTCTGCTGCTTGCTTCTTTCTGCTTCTTTTACTCTCCATAATCGATATAACTAACCACCTTCAGCTTCTACTTTCTACTATAATGGACTATATCTCCCCTTTAAAACTGTAATTCCCTTACGTTGCTTGAGTCTGAACATTGTCTCACAGCAATAGAAAGAGTTACTATAACAGAAGATTAGAGTTTAGTAAGCACCCATAGATTTAGAGGTTACTAAAAGTATGAGATGTTATACCAAGTTCTATTGACTGCTTAGAAGAGGTAAGTATGAGGAATGGGAAGGAACGGTAGGCAATGATATGTATTGTGTGGGTGCAGTTTATAGTAGTTTGTGTAGACCTCATTGGAGAACCTCAGATAGCTGTCCAAAGTCTAGTTGTGTTTTGTAGTTTGGTATGTGAGGTATGAGTTAAGTATCAGAATAGTTTTGAGAGAAAATACGAGTTGGTAACATATTAGGGTTTTGTTTGAGCCACTAGGTTTTAGAAGTTGCTAATGGTATGAAGATTAGTCGTTTACCTAGTTAAGATGGCAGCATGGAAAAGATAGTTACAGGAGAATGGTAAAGGACTTAATAATCAGCAGTGGGCATATAGGAGAGAGGGTAAAATGTATGATAACTTATAGTGAGCTAAATGGGGATAAAAGGATCACAATCCAAGATCTAGTTGCGCTCTATAGTTTGATGGAAGGAGGATAATTGGCAGTTTTAAAAAGAAAAAATAGTGTGGCAAGGTAGATAGTATTAAAAGTGAGGTTATATTGAAGTCCATGGATTTGAGAGATTGTTAAAGGTATGTGAGTTGCATTTACCAAGTTATAATGACAGTAATGAGATATGTATGGGGAAGCAGGGAAGGACTTAAGAGCTTGCAGGAGTGGGTATATGGGTAGCAAATGAGGTGTATACCAACTTATATGAACTGGGTTCAAAACCAACTTGAGGCCCATGTCTTGGCAGGTAAAGATTGGATTAACTAGTAGAACGTCTTTGAAACAAAGAGATGGAATGGGTGAGGAATAGGAATAAGGACTAGTGTCGGTTAGGGTCTACAGATGTTAGAGATTGTTAAAACTTTGAATTGCTATATTTACCAATTTAGACTGTCAGTAGCAAAGTGGTAAGTATGGGGAATAGAGAAAGACTTACGAACCAGTAACAGTGGTTTATGTGGAGGGAGTAAGGTGTGCCACCGTATATGAGCTGGGTGGAGAAACAAGGACAGCACTCCAAAGTCTAGTTAAACTCAGTGCTGTCAGAGACCCAATAATGTTGAGACTTGTTCAGTAATGGAGATTATATGGGAAAGAGCCGGAAAGAAAAAGGATATTTATCTTGTAACTTGCTGGCATGACTGTCCTGCATTGAGAAGTGAAGTTTTCATGGTCAAGAGGACTTTTTCACAGTCCCAGTGAGAGATGAAATGCAAACAAGTGATAGCAAAACTTCTCTATGGATTTAGTTTTGTTTTACATAATACTTAAAATTTGTGAGGTTACTTATAGCCACTCATGTGATAGTTTTTGTAGTATTTCTTTCAAAGGGTGGAACTGAATTCCCCTCACCATAAACGTGGGTCATTTAGTGACTTGCTGACATGACAAAGTGAAGTGGAAACAATGTAGGATGGTGTTTGAGGGAAGTTTATGGATAACTTCCATTACCGTTCTGTTTCTGGAATTACTTGCTGGGAAGGTGGCTGTCAGATCACAGTTATAATACTACTGACACAGCTTATGGAAGCCACCTGATGACTAATCAAAGCGTCTAGTTATGCAAATGCTCTTACAAGCAGATCTATGAGTCCCAGCTAAGCCCTCAAATGACTGAACACATCCTTAGCCAACAACTTAACTATATTCTCAAGAGAAATTGAGTCTGAACCATTCAGCTAAGCTGTTCCCAATGTCCTGGCCCACAAAAAGTAATTGTTTTAGGTAATTGTTTAAATAATTTGAATAATTGTTTTACACCACTAAGTTGGGATATCTTGTTGTGTCATGATAGATACATAAGACTTGGTTTAATAAAACCTTGTACCATGCCTGGCACATAAGCAGGTGTTTCTTAAATTTAATGTCTTTTTCCAAAGGAGTTATCAAATTATCTTAAGTCCTCTATATTAAATATGATTAATTAATAAAATAACTATGGTTTTGCTCTGACAAATTTCTATATGAATAATTTATCCTAAATAAATTGAATTTTGATCAATAAAAAAGCAGGTGTTTATTTATTGTGTGCATGAATAAACAATTAAATGAAGTTTTTTACTGTAAAATGTTATGTGTAATCCTGGTATTATCTTTGATCCTTGGCATCTATGTTGTGGATATTTTTTATAAGTTCATAAAACAATTATAAATTTTGCCCAGATCTAATATCAGTAGTTGTGACTATAGCATAGTAGACGGAGCTATAAAATTCTTGTAACCTGAATTCTGCCAGATTGCCTAAATTGACCTATGGTAAATCACCTAACCCTTCTAATTCTCAATTTCCCTACTCATTAGTTGGGGACAGTAATCTCAGTCAGTTGCAGAAGACAATTGATGAGTTGGGTAAAACATTGGCATTCTTTTCACTAAATTGCATTGATGAAACTGGCTTTTTAAAATAAATAAGCATTAAATAGTATTCGTATGGATACCCCGGAAATTTTTCCTTCAAGAGAAGCAACTTATTTTCTGACTTGCATACATTTGTAAACTATCAGCATCATTCATAGCAAACAATTTGGATTTAACTATGTGGCAAGCCTCATTTTATTAGTCTGTTGAAAATTTATTGTGCTTTAAAATGAATGCATAATTATGACTGCCTCCTTTTTCTTTCAATGATTTAATTTATGATTGTGGCTGATTATCTGCCCTTCTTTTAGATAATTATTTAATTCTTAAAGATTCTTAGTCCTAAACAAACATTTAACCAGTAATTTGTTCTGAATTTAAGAGTTCATCCTGGAACAAAATTATACTCAACAACAAGAAAATGGAAAGTGACATATGTGTCTGTCTCTTTCAGAAGGAGGATTTGGGGAGGCACAGGGGAAAAAGCTCACTACAGTGTAATGTCAGAGTCAGGAATGATGGTGTTATTGACAATGCCAATCAAAAATCAATGGACCCTAAATAATCCAATTATCCCCATAGAAATCTCATGTTGGGAGAGACAAAAACCAAAACTCTAGCCCCAGAGAAGGAGCTCGCTTCCCAGAAAGAGATTTCATATGCTTCTGACAGCTCATCTCTCAGATAAACCAATGTAAGCCTTTTCCTAGCTTTCACTTCATCTTTTCTATAAAATTATAACATTGCTACCGGAAAAGTGGAGGAAGAATCTACAAGTTTCTCTTTCCCTGTTTCAACCCAAACTCTAAATAAATCCATTTTCTTTACAAATTCGCATTTCCTATTTTCTTTTGAAATTCAGAAAAATTAGATGGCAATTTTTGGAGCTAAGCATTTGTAATACCGTGAGTAACTAGGACTTAACTGTATCAGATAAAGTCTTTCGCAATGGATTAATTATCCGAGCGGGCTGATTTCATTGTATACAATCCCCTCCTGAGCCATAGGACCAAGTGCCTGGAACTGTATACAGTTCCAAAACCTATAAACATTATTGCTCCTATTTAATAAATACATAAGTTCTATAGTTTAAAATTATATATATTTTTCTTTTTCTTAAGCTTTATTTTGTGTGTGCGTGTGTGTGTGTGTGTGTGTGTGTGTCTACGTCTAAGCATAGTGATCAGAGGACATTGTATGTCCCTGTGGAGGGCCAAGGGTTACTTTAGGAACCTTCCCTGATTGCTTCTACCTCTTTTTTGCTTTGCTCTGGGCTTTCCCAGGCTCTGCCTACCAGAGCCAGAGTTCAGGCTGCCGCTATTTCTGCTTTCCCTTGGTGCTTTTATGTGGATCTTGGGATCCAAACTCAAGACCTTCTGCTTGGGAGGTCATCTCTTCAGCCCCTTGTTTTTCTCTTTCTACAGTATAACCTCTGGCAATTGAACTCAAGCCACGAGGCTTGGTGGCAAGTGCTGTTATCCACTGAGCCATTTTGCCAACCCTTGCTGTCCCTAATCTTAACTCAAAGCAAATTGTTCCCTGTGGCTAACAGTTACTGTACTGGAGAGCATTCCCAAAGTCACCCATGCCTTCACAACTTTTTGTCGACCCAGTCCTTTCCATCCTCCTCCTCTATCGCCTCAGCTTCCAGAGGTAGCAACTACCTGGAATTCTGTGTTTGCCATTCATTTTGAAACATAATGATCATGTCCATATGTCTGTTTAAATGATACATTGTTTGGTTTGCTTAGGGAGAGAGAAAGAGAGAGAGAGTTCACATTCACATATGCATGTCATGTGAGTTTAGTAGTCAAGTTTGCAAACAGATGCCATGGGTAACGCATGGGTACAGCCAGAGGACAATTTTCCTTCCACCATGTGACTTTGAAGTCAAGTTTCCAGGGGGAGCAAGCATTGAGCCATCTCATTGGCCCTCTCATTTGTCTTTAATCTATTGACCAATGGGAGGCCGATAACTTGTTTGTTGTAAATGGCCCCTCAGCAAACCTCCTATGAAGACGCTCTTCCATGTACTGATGGAGTGTCCTCGGAGCTGAAAGGCACTTGAAGGTCTGGGAAGAAGCTGACGAATTCATACCTGTGGGAGTAGGTGAAAGCTGGCTTGTTTAGACTTTAAGAGTCTATGGATTTATTTACATACTGTCCTCAAGTGCAGGAGATGACTGGGAGTAGATACCCCAAAAAATGTCAAGGAAGTCTCTTGGCAAACAAGGAAGTCTTACTTGGCAACAAGTAAGCAGGCATAACCTGATAGCAGCCAAGGTGCCTCGGCCTTATTGTTCTGTGGCCTTGTCGGCACCTTACAAAGCCCACCTACACCAGCTACACCATAATGTAGCTCTCCTTCTATTGTGTAGACTGGAGGCAGCTGTGATTCATGAATTGTGAATACAAGCCAATTTTATCTGTAAGTAAATTTCTTGTTACTCCCTCTCCTGACAAAGTTTATTGGTTTTTACCTCTGTGCAGTTCATTGTGTATCTATACCACAAAATTACTTTATTCCATTTCTTCTTAATAGCTGTTGTGGCTTCCTCCTTCCCTCCTTCCCTCCCTTCCTTCCTGCTTTTCTCTTTTTCTTGACAGGAACAGGGCAAAGCTTTTGCTATTCCAACAGATTGGCTTTGAATTCACCATGTAGCCCAGACTGGCCTTGAACTCTTGATTTTCCTTCTCCCCCTTCCCAAGTGCTGAGATCACAGGGCTGTGCACTGTGACACAGGGCTTAGCTGCACAGCCCCGGCTAGCCTCAAATGTGTGATTCTCCTGCCTCTGCGTAGGTACATTTTTTAACATCTTTTTTAGTATTTGTCATAGCTACAGGCAGGTGTCATAAAATTATATATTTTAAGTATAACAAATAAATATTTTAATAAAGTAGAATAATGGCAACCATAAACTATAAAAATAGATGTGGTCTATTATATTGTGGTACTCTAGATCTTAGTGACCTCAGCATATAGTTTTTTTGTTATAAAATGAAAGATTTTCATTTTTCATTTAAAGGAAGCACTTTCTGGCTTCTCATTGCAATATCCAAACTGTTCACATTACCATTTTTGCGTTTGGAGACCACTGTTGTAAAATGAGGGTTACTTCAACATGGGCACAGTCATGCTGTGGTAGTGAGCTGGTGAATGAGCGAGATGGCTTTAAAGTGTTTGATGGAGGATGCCACACACAGTGCTTATGTGCTGGACAAAGGCATGATTCACATCCTGGGTAGGATTGAGGAGATGGCGTGAGATTTCATCTTGCTAATCAGAACAGTGGACAATTTAAAACTTACAGATAGCTTATTTCTGGAAATTTCATTTCATTTTCTGGGCCTCAATTGAACGTGGGTAAATGAAACCCCTAAAAATGAAGCTATGGATAAAAAGGTGGCTACTGTGTTTCTGTTTCTTGTTTTCTGCCTTTTAATGATGGCTTCCAAATCAGTTAAAACTACTGTGTGATAGTTTCAATGGTTGACTTGACACTTCACAGGTGAACAGTTAGACAATTATTTAACTCAGGAAGATCTCTGGCAAGCATGTAGGAGGTTGTTTTAATTGCATAGCTAATGTAGGAAGACCAACCCCATGGCAGATGGGACAATTCCATGGGAAGGTGATTAAGATGGAGAGAACTGGTTAGAATAATTGGCAAGCTGGCAATTATTTGAGTACAGGCTAGAAAGCAGCATTGGCCTTTGTCCCTCTGCCCTTGGTGTGCATATGGAGCCACTAGTTCCTGAAGCTCCTGATGCTGATAACTCTGCTTTGTAATGAACTGTAACCTGAAATAGTAAACTGAAATAACCCCCCGCCTTGCTCCCCTACAATGTTTGGGCCATGTATCCATTATTGCAATGGAAATATGAATCTAAGACATATGGCCTTAACTAGACGTTGAATTATCCATGGTTGTAGATGATTTCTGAGTAAGAAGATCTTAAAAAAAGAAAAGGACAAAATTTTAGGTAGTCCATTTCCAGTATCAAATTAGGAAATAATTTTGAAGAATGAGGAGGAGATAAGTGAGAAGTCCTTCTGGGGGCAGTGTGCTTCCTATAAAACGGCTCCTTTGATGTTGAAAACACCTGCCAATTCAAGCCTGTGGCACCAGTCAGCATCTTCTAAATGGATTTACAGTTTCATGAAATCTGGCAAGATTTTCTTTTATTTTTTTAAATTTTTTATTTTTTCCACTCATACAAAGTTGATAAGTAGCCCATACCCCTTCCTCCCTCCTCCCCCCTGAACCCACCTCCCCCCTGCTTCCTCTCCCCTTTTCCCTTCCTTTCCCCTCTCCCTCCCCTTCTCCCAGTGTGCCCCCCCCCCATTCCTGGAGCATCCTTTAGTGTGTCTGTCAAACGTTCCTCTGGGTCCTCCTCTCTGATGGAAATCTGACAAGATTTTAAAGCACCTGGAAAATCTAGTATACGTCCTGAGTTGGCTGACACAGGAATGGTGTAAAGATGGAGAAAAGAGCAAATGAGAAGACAGAGAAACAAGAAGATCTAGGAAATGCTTTCCCCAGGAAAAGCCAACCCAGCATGACTCACATCTTGTTCACTTGAAAGCTTTGACTGCCACGTGTACCAAAGAGCTAGTCTTATCTCAGGAAATGTATTCTTCTGGTTTCTCAGAATAGGAATTGCAATACTCCATACTTGTTTTTCTTGGGGGCTCACCAAAACCAGAAAACATTTGTTGTATACGGAACAGAGGACACTTTCTTTATTTTGAAATTCCAATGGGATAAATTATTCATGAATGTGCAGGTTGCCTCTATTATTGAGAACTCATTGACTCACAAATTTCAGTTACATGGATAGCATAATTTTTTTTTCTTTTTAAATTGTATTTCTAAACCTAAAGACTGGTCATGGTAGTTATCTTTGGGGTTTCTGTCCTCCTCCATGGAAAAACACCATATTCCTTAGTTCTTCTCCCTATATTCCATCTACAGGTTGGGTCCTATAGTTGTGTTTATAAAGCGGTCCTTTTCTGTCTACTTCCATGGCTGACTTGATAGGCTTGAGTCCTGGAAGTAATCAGAATCCCTTCCTTTCATTTGGAAGGGAAAGTCTATTTTCTGTAAAACATGGAAACAGTAAGCATTGTGAGCTCCAACCCAAGCATGTAATCCCAAAGTAAAAGTCATCCTCCTATGAGATGAAGAAATAAAGCAGGCAGCCTAAGAAGAGTTGAGATGCTTCCAGAGAGCAGAAATGAGAGAGAGCAAGAGGGAGAGAGACAAAGAGAGAGAGAGAGAGACAGACAGAAAGAGAGTGAGGGAGAGAAAGGAGGCTTCTGGCTTCTTACACCTCACTCAAGACCACTGTGCCACAAATGCCTTACCGCTTGGGTTTTATCAGTCTTACCTGCATTCTTATATTGAATATCAGGGGATTTACCATATTAATTACTTTTAATAAGTATGCATAATAATAGGTGTCTTTATGACATTTTTACACATGTGTGTCATTTTACTTAGCTCACATTTGCCCCTTCATTACCCTCCCATGTATCCCTCACCATGCTACAGGTTTCCTTCTTCCCTAAAAATATTTCTTAAATACATTACATATAATTAGGCATTATATGTCAAACATAATATATATTACATTCTCTCCTCATATGACCAAGAATAAGCAACATTTGTCTTTTCCCTCCCACTGTCATCTTCTGTTGTGTCTTCTCATCCCTTGAGATCCTTTCAGACAGATAGATAGCCCCTTCATTTTCTTGAAAATGACTGAGTGAAACTCCTCTGTTTATGTCCACCACGCGTTCATTATCCATGATGTTTCTCATGATTGGCATCTGTGCTGGATCTGTGTCTCAGCTACTGTAATAGCTCAGCTGAGCACAAATTTGCAGGCGACTCCGTAGTCTACAGGCTAAGAATCGCGTGGGTGTATACCTGGGAGCGGTATAGCTGTTTCACGTTGAAGCATCTCCATACTGATTTCTGTGGTGACTGCACTAGTTTACATTCCCACCAGCAATGGATAAGGGTTCTTTGCTCCCCAATCCCTGCTAGAACGTGTTGTTTTCTTGATACACACCCCACTGCAGTGAAAGGGAATCTTAATGCAGCTTTAACTTTCTTTTCTCTAGGAGGCATGTTTTTTGTTTGTTCTTGCTAAATTAATTTGAAAGGATAATTTTCCTACTCTCTAACATATGTTTTGCCAGCACAGGGGTGTATATCTGTAATTACAGCACTTGGGAGACTAAGGAGAAAGGATTGAGAGGAAGCCTGCCTGGGCTATGTGGCAAGACCCTATCTCAAAAAATTATGAGCAAATAAATTAGAAAATATATTTTCTCACTTCATTTAAGAGAGACCTAAGTATTCTTTTTATCTATGAGAAGTGAGATGTAGAAAGCTTTGGCCTGAAAGAAAAGTATGAGGCTCATGAGAAATCTTCATTTAAGGAGATCCACACAACAAAAGTATTAGCTCCAAGTTCTTTTTTTAATCATTATTATTACTTATTCAATTGTGCATGTATGGTGTGTGCACGTGTGTGCATGTATGTGCATGTATGTGTGTGTGTGTAGAACCACGGACGAATTCGGGAACCACCATGGACTGCCTCCTCCTCCTCCTCCTTGTATAATCTGCCCCAGGATTCAGGCTCCGCCCACCAGGACCTGAAATGTAGGCTGACCCCGCTTCCGCCTGGCGCCTATATGTGGGTCTAGGATCCGAACTAAGGACCTTCTGCCTGCAAGGCAGAGGCTTAACCCCTGAGCCACCTCTCTAGCCCCAGCTCCAACTTCTTGCTTTCCCATAAAAACACCCCAAACAAGGAGAAGCTGTTAAGCTGATTTTGGGAGAACTCTGAAAATGCAGTCAGAACATTACAGCAGCCAGCCGGGCACTGGTTCCAGGGACGGCACTTGAAAACTTGAGGAATGTTTTGTGATCCATCCCCCACGTTCTCCCTCACAACAGACTTCAAGTGGCAGCTAGTTTGAAAGTGGCAATACTTGAGGGAGTGGGGGGCAGCACAGAAGCTATCAGGCTGCTGTAGTCACAAAGAGGAAGCAGTCTGAAAACACTAGCATTCCTGAAAACACTAGAATGTGTAAAGCCAGCTTTGTTTGCAGATTATCCAGCATATCTGATTGGAGTACTATAGACTGATTATGCAGCATCTGAATCTTATTTTATGCCCAAATCTCCAATATGACTGTTCAGAGGGGAGTCATTAAGGTTAAATGAGGTCACAGGGAAGGAGCCAATCTGATGGACTGGTGTCAAAAGAAGGAATGAAGAGACACCAGGATTCTCCCTCCCTTTCTCTCTTCTCGTCCTTCCTGTTGTTCCTTTTCCTTCTCCCTCTTCCCCCTTTCTCCTCTCTTCTTCTTTCTCCTCCTTTTCTTTCTTCCTCCTCCTTTTCCTTCTTCTTCTTACTCCTGCTCTACCTCCACAAAAGTCACTTTGAATCCAGAGACAAATTCTTTAAAAAGTTAAAACAGGGTCAAGAAGAGCAATGTGTACCCAAGTGTTCATAGTGACAGCATTACGATAGCCTACAAGTAGTAATAGCCCAGGGATCCATCAACTGACAAGTAAATGAACACAGTGTGCCAAACATTTTGTTGTTGTGATAAAGTAGTGATCTGTTACTATGAACTAAAGAGAGGGAGGATTTATTTTAGCTCAAAGTCACAGATATTTCATCTCATGGTAAACTGATTCCATGTTTCCGTGTCTGAGGTGAGCCAGAACATCCCGTCAGAAGGTAAGGTAAAACAGAGCTGCTCACCTCCTGGCAGTCAGAAAGCCAAGAAACTGAGGAGGAGACCAGGAACAAGATGCAGCCTTCGACAATATTATCCACTGGGCTGGACAGATGGCTCAGGGTTAAGATTTTGCCCCACAAGCAGAAAGACTTCAGTTCAGATTCTAGATCCCACATAAAAACACCAGGCAGAAATGGTGGTGGTCTGCTTTTCTGATTCTGGAAGGTGGAGCCTGTGAAATCCTAGAGTGAAGCAAAAAGGAGATAAAAGCAATCCAGGATGATTCCTGAAGTCACCCTTGGGTGCTGTGATAATCAATCCTGGGTGACAACTTGACACACCTGGCGTTAACTAAAATCAGCTGAGATCACCTGAAGAGATTACCTGGATCAATACATTTACAATACAAAGACCAGACCCAGATCAGATTGGAACCTCCCTAGATCTCATTGGAACCTCCCAGTAGTGGACCAGATAAAGGGAACCACAGAAGAGAAGACTGGAAAAAAGAGACTCACTAGGAATCCTCCAGCCACCAGCCATCCTCCACTAGCTTCAGGGATGGGAGTAACTTAGCTTGACTCAGCTTTGGCCAGCCAGCCATGACCTCCACCATCAAAGACTATATCTCCCCTATGGAACCATAAGGCAAATAAATCTCCCTTTATCCCTTAAGTTGATTGACTTTGAGTGTTCTCTCAGAGCAATAATTAAGAGTAACTTTTACAGGTGCCTTCTGATACACACACACACACACACACACACACACACACACACACACACACGGAAAAAGAATATTTCCATACATACTAGTTATTTTTTCTGTTGCTGTGAGAGAGGGAGAAAGGGAGATTTATTCAGTTTATGGTTCCAGAGGGGAGATACAGTCCTTTCATGGGGAAAAAGGCATGGTGGGGTGTCAGAAGCTGGAGGCAAATTAAATCAATACAGACATCTTGGAGGCTGAGAGCTACAAGACTGCCTACTGCAAGTACAGATCTCTCTCACAAACAGGGTGGGACTAATCCACCTCAAGTTCCACCCCCTACGACTGCCCTCTTCCAGCAAGACTCCACCCCCACATGAGACTGTGGGGGACACATTTCACGCCATGACACCATGATTGTGAAGGAAGAATTGGATCAAAGTGATGTGAATAAGTGCCTGGAGTTGTTTCAATCCTAAACAGTACATCTGTATTACCCCTTCCAACACTCAGGGAACACTGAAAGAGGGGGATGAAAGAATGTAAGAGCCAAAGAATGGTAAGGAATAGTGTGAAATGATGTATTCTGGACATAACATGGATTGGTGCATCCACAAACTCACAGGAGCAGTAGTTACCTTTACAAGACCTGCTCAACACCAGACTCATCAATATTCTATCCTACATGTGGAGGGCTCACGAAGTCACACCCCTCCCTGAGGAGCTATAAGCAGTTTATGATTGTTAGACGAGGAAGAATTATATTTCTCAGTGTATGGCCACTGTTAAGTTGCCCTTGCTTAAGTACATTACACCCTTTACTTAGCAACCTTAATTAAATTCACTGGGTTTCTCTCTCTCTCTGTCTCTCTCTGTTTCTCTCTGTTTCTGTTTCTGTCTCTGTCTCTCTCTGTGTCTCTCACACAGAGGATATGAAAATAATAGGATTGTTGGAAAAAAAGAAAGGGTGTGATTTGGCAGAAGTAAAGGGGCTATTGTGGAGTATGACTATTAGTTTCAGTTGTCACCTTGATACTTAAATAAGAAATTACTTATTTAAGGCTGGCCCATTGGAAAACCTGTAGGAGACTGTCTTAGCTGCATAATTGATATGGGAACACTCAGCCTATAGTGGGTGGGGCTATTCTCCAGGCAGATAATTAAGATAGAGAGAAGCTAGTTGTTTCCATTTGGCAAAGATGGTGGTAAGCTGGAAAGCAGCATGGGTCCTTGCCCTGTCTACTCTTGATTTTGGATGTGGTATGGACTGTTCCTCTGTTCCTGGCATGATGAACCTAGAAATATAAATAAATATCTTTGCTCGTCTAAATTGTTTGGGTCATATATTTTTTATAGCAATTAAGTTATGAAGTGAAGACACTGTTGCTTACTAGCTATTTTGTGAATCTCATTGTTCTCAGCACTAAAGCAGTTGTAAATTGGTGGATATTTACAAATAATGAGCTTAGCACTCAGTACTCAGCAAATAATGGTCATTTGCATCAACAGCTGAAATGGTAGCAAGTGGACTGACTAAAATTTTAAGAGGCATTAATTTTCAACAAATATTTTAATTTCCACAATTTTCATCCCCTTATAGCAAATATTAATGAACAAACATAAAGATATATACTGTAATGATGTCCATACTGAATTAACCCTTAAACAAAATGAGTTGGCTTAAGTTCTAAATTCATTATTAGCTGTTAAAGTCTCTGAAGCCTATGGATCAGAATGACTATCCAAAAATAGAAGCAACCATTCCTGAGAATTTGCTTTGGGTTTGAATCTCTTATTGGTAAATGTGAACAGATGCCAAATGAACTATAATACTTCTAAGTCCTTTTGACCAATAGTCTACTTGCAAAAAATTAAACTCATCCTATTATAATATTGTATTGATACAGATAAAGAAATAGTAGTAATTAAGTTATTATGAAAATGCAAAATTTGCTTCAATGCTAATTACTTCTGCTGTATTTATATATAGAGGCAGTTCTGTCTAGATGGATGTGAACGTTTTGCTTTTCTTCTGTTATGTGTTAATATTAATCTTGGACACTGATTTCTTTGATACTGTGTCTACAGGTATTTCACATGTTCAGACAGGTTTTAGACACACAACCTCTGTTTCATCTTTTGTACTTAAAAATAAGTTATATGAGTATTTCTGATTTAGAATCCAATTCAGAATTAAATTGACCTTTACTTCTCTTTTATTGAATATGATAACAGGCACACAAATTATTCTATTCTAAGTATCTGCATCTATATAGATCTTCTTCCTTCTTACTAAAGAAGAATCTGGAGTCCTTTCTGATAAGAAACAGGAAAGCATTTTATGATCCTATTTAGTCTATATCAAACATTTAATGCAAATTTAGAGAATTGTTCAACAAGATAACACTACCTGTCCTGTACTGCCAGTCTTTTGTCAAGAAGAGTCAGAGGCAGCAGGGAAGGAAGCACCCTCCACAGTTGAAAGATCAAGAAGTGAGGTAAAGTGACACGTAGAAACAGAATAGAAAGAAGCTTTGAGAGTTTAGACTAATCAGAGTTCCAATTTCAATTAGTACCCAATACAAAAAGTAGAGAGGGGCAAGAGACAACAGGTATGGAGCAGGAAAATTGATGGAGGGAACTAGGATCAGTGAATAATTACTTCCTTGTCTTATAAATACAAATGACTATTTGTGGGGTTGGTACTGTTAATCTTTGGAGTGCAGGAATCCTTTCTAATTTGTGATTGTGGGTTGGAAAAAGCTTCACAGGCTTGGAGAAAGAAAATGATGAGACATGGTATGCCGAGTTTGCCAGCTCCAAACTGCTAGCTGGTTCCCTTTTCTTCCATTCTAAGTGTGTTTTTTGAGCCACTGGTGACAATGGTAATACAAGAAAACACATTTCGTGGATTTGATCACTTCAAAATGAATGGAACACAGTTCAGATGTAGACAGAGGATTTCTGCTCCTTCTTATTGCAGATAAGGTGGCAAAAAGTGACTCATTAAAGGCATCACATGACTGGGTTTACAGTTAAGATTTTGTGTATATA
Source organism: Typhlomys cinereus (assembly GCA_023101885.1). NCBI lineage: Eukaryota > Metazoa > Chordata > Mammalia > Rodentia > Platacanthomyidae > Typhlomys > Typhlomys cinereus. The sequence continues at coordinate 2,921,133 of JALPQD010000214.1, forward strand.
TCATTGACCCCCCAAAGTCTAGCATGGATCACAGGCATTAGGATCCTTAGAGGCAAGGGATTAACAGCAACAATAGTGTTCCTATACTGAAGGGGAGCACAAGAAAGAGCTCTAGGTAATGATACTGAGTCCTTACCCTCATTAGATTGGAGGACCCAGAGGGAAGTTTGACATGCACACTAAAGGATGCTCCAGGGATTGGGGGAGAGGGGTCACTGGGAGAAAGGGAGGGAGGAGGGGAAAGGAAGGAGAAAAGGAGGGAGGGAGCAAGAGGATCCAGAGAGGAGTGGAGGGAGGGAGGGGACCAGGGTACCTAATAAATTTATATGAGTGGAAAAAATAAATTTAAAAAAAAATTTTAGGGGCTGGAGAGGTGGCGCAGGGGTTAAGCCTCTGCCTTGCAGGCAGAAGGTCCTGAGTTCGGATCCTAGACCCCACGTATAGATGCGGGGGGCGGGGAGCGGGAGTGGCCTGCATTTCTGGTCCTGGTAGGGCAGAGCCTGTGAATCTCCAGGCAGAGTAAACAAGGAGGAGGTGGAGGTGTCCATGGTGGTTCCCGAGTTCGTCCGTGGTTCTACACACACACACATACATACACACACATATAAACACATGCTCACACACACACACACACATGCATACACGCACAATTGAGTAAATAATAAATAATTAAAAATTAAAAAAATATTTTTTTTTACATGTGACTGTGGATGACCATGGGTCTTTATTTCATTCAGCCAAACTGCAGTTTACACCTGAGCCAAATAAGGTTTTATTTATCAAAACAGACATAGTAGTTTAATAAGTATTTTAATGCAAAATTTAAAAATTCTTCATTTGTTTGTCTTTCACTTTTTTCCATTTTTTATTATTATTTCCACTCATACAAACTTAATAGGTACACCGGTTCCCTCCCTCCCTCTTCCTGCCCCCTACCCCCCTGCTCCCCCTCCCCTCACCTTCCCTCCCCATCCCCCAGTGCCTCCCCCCATCCCCAGAGAATCCTTTAATGTGCATGCCAGACTCTCCTCTGCACCCTCCTCTCTGATGACATACAAGGACCCAGTGGCTTTTCCCTGAACCCTTTCCTGTGTTCCCCTTAAGCATAGGAACACTATTATGGCTGTCAATTCCTTGCCTCCAAGGATCTTGGTGCCTTTAGCAAATGCTAGACTTTATGGGGTCAATAGTGTGTGGGACATTGCACAGGACATACAAAGACCTATTATGATTGCTTGGAGTATCTCCCATATCATTGCTCCTCCCAGCCTTGTATTCTTACAATCTTACTGCCCCCTCTTCCCCAAATTTCCCTGAGCTTCAGGATGGGGAGAGATTAGTCTGGCCTAGTTCTAGGTGGTTGATATAGAGTCTCTGAAGTTCTGGATTATGGTTCGTTGATTTTCTTTTGCAGTTTTGCTGCTCCTGCAATGCCCTTCACTCCATCCTGATGTGTATTGCATTTCACCCCCTGGCCAGAGATAAAAAGCTGTTAAACCAGAGTCTTGTTATAAGAGTACATTCAAAGGTAGATGTAATAAAAGTAGAAAACCACAGTGAGGGAGGTGTCAATCACCCATTTGCAAAATGGTTACTTTTTATCTGCCAGACTATATGCCCTCCCCTTCTGGTGAGATCATACCCCCTCAGTTGTAAATGATCAGGAAGGAAAGTCTGTGAACTTAACCAGATGTCTCGTTACTTACTTGCAGTCCTTGATTAGAGGCCTGTTTTGTCTGCTATAACATGGTCCCCTCTCTCCTTGTTTCTGGTGTGGCCATCCTACCCCATCCCTCCTGTTCATAATCCTTGCAATTACTGTAGGTATTACAGAGATTTATCTTTGAGTGTCTCTAGGTGGGCTGGGTGGGTTTGGTACTAGGAGCCACCTATTAGGGAGTACATACTGCGCTTAATTTTCAGGGTCTGGGATACTTCACTTAATATAATTGTTTCTAATAACATCCATTTCCTGGCAAATTCCAGTAATTCATCGTTTTTGATGGCTGAGTAGTACTCCATTGTATAGATGTACCACAGTTTCCTTATCCACTCGTCAACTGTTGGACATTTGGGTTGATTCCATGACTTTGCTATTGTAAACAGTGTTGCTATGAACAAAGTTGTGCTTGTGCTATCGAGGTGAATTTTTGCTGTACGTGGGGTTATTCCCAAAAGTGGAATAGCAGGGTCAAATGGCATTTCAATCTTTAATTTCTTTAAGAATCTCCAGACGGCTCGCCAGAGTGGTTGTATGAGCCTGCATTCCCACCAGCAATGTAGGAGAGATCCCCTCTCTCCACATTCTCTCCAGCATTTGGTGTTGTTTGTATTGTGGATTTTTGCCATGCTGACCGGGATGAGATGATATCTCAGGGAAGTTTTGATTTACATTTCCCTGATGGCTAAGGAAGTGGAACATTTTTAAAGATATTTGTTAGACATTTTAATTTCATCCCTGGTAAAGTTTCTTTTAAGCTCCAGAGCCCATTTTTTAATTGGGCCATTAGTTTCCTTGGTATTTAGTTTTCTAAGTTCTTTGTGCACTCTGGATAATAGAGGTCTATCAGATATGTGGTTAGTGAAGATTTTCTCCCATTCTGTGGGTTGCCTTTGAGCTCATGTTACAATCTCTTTATCTGAACAGAAGCTCTTTAATTTCACCAGATCCCAACTGCTGAGAGTTGGTAGCAGTGACTGTGCCATTGGGTGTCTGTTTAGGAACTGTTGGCCTAGCCCAATCAGATTGAGGGAGTTCCCTATCCTTTCAACTGTGGTTTTTATAGTCTCTGGCCTTATATCAAGGTCCTTGATCCATTTGGAATTAAGTCTTGTACATGGTGACAAGTACGGGTCCAGTTTTAATCTTCTGCATGTGGAGATCCAGTTTTGCCAGCATCATTTGTTGAAGATACTGTTCTTTTTCCATTGGATTTTTTTGGGCCCCTTTGTCAAATATCAAATGGCTGTAATTTTATGGGCTTATATCTGGGTCTTCAACCCTTATCCATTGATCTGTATGTCTATTTTGGAGCCAGTAGGCTGTTTTTATTACTATGGATTTGTAGTATAGACTAAAATTTGGTATGGTGATACCTCCAGTGGTGTTTTTGTCACTCATTATTATCTTTGCTATCCTGGGTCTTTTGTGCCTCCATATGAACTTTTAGATTGTTTGGTCAACTTCTCTGAAGAATTGCTTTGGGATTTTAATTGATATAGCATTGAATTTGTATATTGCCTTTGGTAGGATGGTCATTTTTACGATGTTGATTCTGCCAATCCAGGAACATGGGAGTCTTTCCACCTTCTGGTGTCTTCTGCAATTTCTTTCTTTAGGGTTTTAAAGTTTTCATTGTAAAGGTCTCTTACTTCCTTGGTTAGGTTTATACCAAGGTATTTCATTTTTTTAGGGGCTATAGTAAATGGGATTGAGTCTCTCAGCGCTTTTTCACTTCTTTCATTGTGGGCACATAGGAAGGCCACTGATTTTTGTACATTTATTTTGTATCCTGCCACCCTGCTGAACTTCTGTGTTAGTTCCAGGAGCTTCCTGGTGGAGTTTTTGGGATCACTCAGGTATAGGATCATATCATCTGCAAACAGAGATAACTTAACTTCTTCCTTGCCGATTTGAATCCCTTTTATGTCCCTTTCTTGTCTTATGGCTTCAGCTAAGACTTCAAGTACAATATTGAAAAGAAGTGGTGAGAGTAGACAGCCTTGTCTAGTTCCTGATCGAAGTGGGAATGCTTCAAGTTTTTCCCCATTGAGTATAACCCTTACTGTTGGCTTATTGTATACAGCTTTTATTATATTGATAAAGGTTCCTTCCATTCTAACCTTCTCTAGGGTTTTGATCATAAAGGGCTGTTGGATCTTGTCAAATGCTTTTTCTGAATCTATCGAGAGTAACATGTGGTCTTGAACGTTGGAGTGGTTTATATGGTGAATTACATTTATTGATTTGCATATGTTGAACCAGCCTTGTGTGCCTGTGATAAAGCCTACTTGATCCCCATGAATGATCTTTTTGATATGTTTTTGAATCTGATTTGCTAAGACTTTGTTAAGAATCTTTGCATCTCTGTTCATCAGAGAGATTGGCCTATAGTTTTCTTTTTTAAGTGTATCTTTATTAGATTTTGGGATTAAGACAATATTAGCTTCACAGAAGGAATTTGGTAGTGTTCCTTCCTTTGCTATTTGGTGGAACAGTTTAAGGAGTATTGGTATTATAAGCTCCTTAAATATCTGGTAGAACTCTGTGCTGAATCCATCTGGTCCAGGACATTTTTTGGTGGGAAGATTTGAGATTACTTCCTCAATTTCCTCATATGTTATAGGACTATTCAAATAATTCACAACTTCCTGATTCAATTTAGGTAAGTTGTGTTTACTTAGGAATTCATCCATCTCTTTCGTGTTGTAAAATTTCACCGAGTATAAGTTTTTGAAATATGATGTTATAATTCTCTGGATTTCTTGGGTATCAGTAGTGATAACTGCATGTTCATTTCTAATTTTGTTAATTTGGGTTTTCTCTCTCTTGCTTTTAGTTAATTTAGCTAGGGGTGTATTAATCTTATTGATTTTTTCAAAAAACCAGCTTTTTGACTGGCTGATTTTCTCTATTGTTTTCCTAATCTCAATTTCAGATATTTCTCCCCTTATTTTGCTAATCTCCTCCCTTCTACTGCTTTTGGGATCAGATTGCTCTAGTGTCTCTAAAGCTTTTAGCTACATTGTTAATTTATTTATTTCTGATGTTTCCATTTTTTTTGATGTAGGCATTAAGAGCTATGAACTTACCTCTTAGGACAGCTTTCATTATGTCCCAGAGATTTTGGTAAGTTGTATTTTCATTATCGTTCACTTTCAGGAAATCTTGAATTTCCTTTGTAATTTCTTCCTGAATCCAGTTCTCATTCAGCATCACAGTGTTACGTTTCCAGGAGTTAGTGTATTTTCTGTTGCTTGTTGTGTTGTGGATGTCAAGCTTTAAGCCGTGGTGGTCTGATGAGGTACAGGCTAGAATTTCAACATTCCTGTATATGTGGAGATTCGTTTTGTGGCCCAATATGTGATCTATTTTTGAGAAAGTTCCATGTGCTGCTGAAAAACATGTGTATTCTTGGTGCTGGGATGAAAAGTACGATAGAGATCTGTAAGGTCCATTTCAGTAAGGGTTTGGTTAAGCTCCAAAGTGTCTCTGTTAAGCTTTTGACCTGCTGATCTATCCCATGTTGAGAGGGCGGTATTGAAATCCCCAAGAATTATCGCTTTGGGATTGATTTCTCGCTTTAGATGTTGTAGGGTTTGCTTAATGAATGTGGGAGGGGCTGTGTTGGGTGCATATATGTTCAGTATTGTGAAGTCTTCCTGGTGAATTGTACCTGTGACTAAAATGTAGTATCCATCCCTGTCTCTTATGATTTTCTTTGGTTTGAAGTCCACTTTGTCCGATAGCATATGGCTACCCCTGCCTGTTTTCTGCTTCCATTAGCTTGTAGAATTGTTGACCAGCCTTTTATTTTTAGGGCGTGCCTATCTTTTGTGGTGAGATGGGTTTCCTGCAGGCAGCAGATTGATGGATTGTGATTTTTAATCCAAATTTGTAATCTGTGTCTCTTGATCGGTGAGTTAATTCCATTAACATTTAGTGTTATAATGGAGAAACTATTTTTAATTCCAGACATTCATTATGTTTAGTAGTTTTTATAAGTATATTGCTTCGCTTTTAATGGTGTTATACTTGCCTTCTGTTCTCCTGGATATGCCTGTTTTTTTCTTCACGCTTGAGTATCATTTCTAGCATTTTTTGAAGGCCTGGTTTGGTGGACATGTATCCCTTCAAGTTGTCTTTGTGCTGGAAGATTTTTCTTTCTCCCTCGATGATGACTGATAGTTTTGCAGGGTAAATCAGCCTGGGTTGACATTTTTGCTCATTCAATACTTCAAGTATGTCTCTCCAAGCTCTTCTTGCTTTTACTGTTTCGACTGAGAAGTCATTTGTTATTTTAATAGGTTTACCTTTAAAAGTGACTTGTTTTTTCTCCCTTGAAGCTCTCAGCACCATTTCTTTATCTTGAATGTAGAGTGTTTTAACTATTATTTGCCGTGGCGTAGCGAGCTTCTGTTTTGGTCATATCTGTGTGGGGTGTGGAATGCCTCTTGTATATGTATCTTTTTTATATGAGGAAAGTTTTCCTTGATGGTCGTTTGAAAAATTTCCTCAGGGTTGGTATTTTGAGATTCTTGCTCTGGTATTCCATGAATATGCATGTTAGGCTTCTTCAGGGTGTCCCATATCTCTTGGATATTTCTCTCAAGTATCTTTTTGGCTTTAACAACCTCTTCCATTGAGCTGGTTAATATTCCCACTTTATCTTCCAGGTCTGAAATCCTGTTTTCTGCTTCGTTAGTTCTGCTGTTAAGACTCTCTGTGGAGTTCTGGGTTGAAGATAACTTGTCTTTTAGCTCAGTTTTAAACTCTGCTTGAGTCTGTTTTAACTGCTCTATGTCAGTTTTTGTTTCTTGCACTGTTTTTCTCAACTCCTCCAAGTGTCTGTTGTGTTCCTCTTCAAAGCAATTGATTCGATTATGTAATTCCTCCCGGATTTCCTCTTTCATAGTATTGAACATGGTAATGATCATATTTTGGAAGACCTTATCCTGGGTGAGGCTTTCTTGGCCTTTTTCCACGGGTTTGTTCTTGTTGGAGTCTAACATGGGATTAATTTCTTCAGTGGGAAATTTGTTTACTTGAGTGTTGCTTCTCATGGATTTGCACTTTGACTTTGGCATTGTTGTTTCAACTCTTAAGATCTTCTTTCAATTTCTGTGCATTTTTCACTAAACTGAATTATTTGGCCTGGGGTTCTGAGGGGTTGGGCGGGGACGGAGCTTACCTAGGTCGTGGTGAGTCCTGGCTGTACAGTGCGGGTAGTGGGGCGGTGGAGTGGGGGAAGGGAGGATGGGGCATTGGCAGGGCGCTATTTAACCTGGGGGAGCTGGGGCGGGGCGGATGCAGTGGCGCTGTCCTCCTCCCACGCCCTGCCCCGCTCCAGCTGGATGGTGGGAGGAGCTTGGTCCCTTGGGCTGCCTGGGGTTCTGGGGGGTGGGCAGGGGCGGAGCTTGCCTGGGTCGTGGTGAGGCCTGGTTGGACCTCGTGCGTCCTAGGGTGGTGGAGTGGGGAAAGGGAAAAAAAAAATTTTTTTTTAAAACGATTTTGTATATATGTTTCAGCTTGCAAAGCTTTCTTTCTGTTGAACCTTAAGTGAAACTTTGCCTTGAAGAAATTATTGTGGAGAACATGAAAGGAGAAAACAAGCTGCCTCAGTGTCTGTCTCTGTCTCTCTGTCTCTCTCTCTCTCTCTCTCTCTGTCTTCTCTTTCTCCTCTCTCTCTCTCTCTCTCTCTCTCTGATTTGCAGCTCTATTTCTCTCCAAATCTATTTCTTCCTGCTTCACCTCCTATAATTTGGTTCTACTCTTTATATCTGCCCTCTTTGTAGAGAAAACAATGTAATTTTTACTGTCACTTAAAAATTTTAAGCTTTAAAATTTTTAATTGTAAGCATTGAAAAGGGAAATACATAATTATACATACAGTTTTGACTTCTGAAACTAGATGATCTATTGATTCCACAATGTGATTTTATAGCATTGTCAAGATTCTGGATTCTTTTCCTGTTTTTCAGCCCCACTTTTAAAAAATCTGATAATTATGAATTGCTTATTTGAAAAATGATTAAATCATAGGTCTACCCTATTTAAATTCAATTTCAGAAAGTTTAAAAACTTCTGAACTCTTTAGGAGTTTATGATTCTATAACCTATTGGTTCAATATAGTTCACAAGTGTTTCAAAATTCAGGATAGGAAGAACATCTTGAAACAAAATTTAATTTATTAAGAAAATCAATATTTGATATAATAGTGTAGTGGGGAGAAAAAATAAGTAATGTTATTAACATTTTCAAGCACCTACTATGAATGCATATAGACATATGAATGTATGTATTTATATGTGTATTGTTCTTACATGATTCAGTTCTTGTAAACACACACACACACACACACACACACACACACACACACACATCCTTCAGTATTGATTCCAGGACCTTCCAGATATCAGATCTATAAACACTTAAGTCACTCATCAAAATGATGCACTGTTTACATATAACATATGCACATGCTCCCATGTATTTTAAATCCCTGGATTACATTACTAATGCAATGTAAGGAGCTGTAATGTATCATTTAGAGAATTAGAATGAGCAAAAAGTCTGTGTATGTTCAGTACATTGAGTGCATTTTCTAAAAATTTTATTTTATTTTTTTTTTATTTACTGTGTGTGTCTGTCAGAGGGCACTGTGTGTCCCTATGGAGGACCAAGGGTGACTTCAGGAATCATCCTGGATTGCTTCTACTTCCTTGCTTTGGTCTGGGATTTCTCAGGCTCCACCCCAGAGCCAGAAGTGCAGGCCTTTTTCTGCCTGGTGTTTTTCATGTAGGACCTGGGATCCGAACTCAGGACCTTCTGCTTGAGAGGCAGAATTTTAACCCCTGAGCCATCTTTCCAGCCTAAATTTTTAAAAATATTTTTGATCAGTGTTTAGTTGAATCCATGATTTAACTAAAGTTAAATCACATCAATATAGCAGGCTTATAGGTATATATTTGTATAGGTATATATTTGTAGGTATATACGTATATAACATGGAATGTATGCTATATACAATATATACATAAAAACTTTTCATGGAGGCTGTATCATATATAAATTACTGCTCTGAAATATAAAAATTGTAGCCTAGAGAAGTTACTGCTAACTTGGTCCATCAGCTGTTAAACAGTAGAATTAGTATTCTAGCCATAACTACTGCTAGTGACCATCCAGAGGATAATTTCTATTTTTTTTTCACTCAAAACAGAATGTAGCATGTACTCATGAATTCTGGTAAACTGTCTAAATTCAATTGAACAGATCCCTGCAGTAAATCACTGGATGAGAGAAATCTGTCTCCTTACCTACCTCAGCTTCCTACTAGAATTCTTTAGAGAAATGTGAATGGCAGCTGCAGTGAAGAGGGAGTAGAAGGGGAACATTTAGCACAACTACAACCATGCTGGTAAATTGATAATCAAGGCCATGTCATAACAGATCTGGATCAGCAAGACTGAAACCAAGATTGGACTAAGGACAGGATCCTGTCTCCCTCATTCATCAGATAAGAGTTGTGTAGAATTGACTTGTACAGAGTACCTGATAAGCTTAAGAAAGTCACAACATCCTCGTCATTTACTTTCCATGAAACCTGCTGCTGTGGGGCTATTATTAGCCTATGTGTAAACATTTGGACTGATCTGGAGCAGCTGTGACTCCATCTGAGTCAGTTTGCCACTGGATCCCAGCTTTTCTGTATATGTCCTGTCCTTTTTTCATTCTTGTCACCCCAACAGAGCTTCATTCTAACAGATTCTAAGGTGTAAATTTTCACCTTATAGCACTTTCACTTTATTCATCAAAGAAATGTGTCAGCTCTAGCTGGGTAAAGGTAACAAGCCTGAATATGACACTTTTCATTTGAAACAATGCACTATAAAGTTAATGCAATAGTAACTCGAGGAAACCATTTTCAATGTATCCAGTCCTCTGAACATTAATGAAGGTATTCTGTCTGATGAGTCTCCTGAAATACAAGAACAATTTGAAACATGCCTATAAGGAAACTAAAGCCATTTTAAGTGTTAGGACAATTCTCAAATGAAGTCTGGTTTTAAAGGTAAAAGAAGCTCACTGATTTAAGAAATTGTTCCCAGAGCACATGTCTGTACTGTAACTAAGGCTAGCTGATAAAGGAAACTGAAATCTTAAGAAGGTTGGTGAAAGCAATATCAGAATATTCTGAGAAAGAGTCTGACTATACTTTAAAAACCTGTCTTCACAGAAGCAAATATACTATGAACTTCGTTTAACAAAAACCATGTTGGAAGCAAGCATAATCTCAGAAACCAGTCAGGATGAGAGACCCAGAATCAAAGTGTGGCCTTGATTGCTAGGTTCATAATTTAAAAATAAGCTTTATTTTTATTTTGGGTCAGAGCAAGACTACAATATGTGGCCTTGAACCCCCCCCAACACACACACACTGAACACTTAGAATAGCAAAAGCTTTATTCAACACATTCTCCAAAAAAAAATAATTAAGAAAGCATCCCCCTGACTGTCAGAATGCTAGTGAATTTTGCCCCACCCAAACCACAGACAACAGCAGGATGTATATGGGCTCAGCAGCTGGGCTCAGCAGCTGGGCGGAGGCAGTGCGGAAGGCGGAACACATTTTGGTGGTTATATAAACAGTGCAGTGAGAAAGTGACACAGAGCCTCAGGCAGAGGGTCTCACTTGAGTGGATGCTCCTCAAGGAAGTTCTGTGAGAATAACAGTGCACAGGGAAAGGCTCCAGGCTCCAATCATGCACTAAGGCACGCTAGAGAGACTAAAAAATTGTGGAATAATATGTGCATGTACACGTATATGTGCCTGGGTGTGTATGTGTATGATAGCATGAGTGCATGCGTGTGTGTATAAAACTTCTTTGCTGTAGAAAATACTAATCAGTGAGGCTTAAGCCTCTGCTTCTAAAGCAGAAGATCCTGTGTTCAGATCCCAGATCCCACATAAAAACACCAGGCAGAAATGGCAGTGGCTTGTATTTCCTGTCCTAGAAAGTAAAGCCTGGGAAACTCCAGAGCAAAGCAAACAAGAGGTAGAACAATTCAGAGTGATTCCTACAGTCACCTTTGGGCCTCCACAGGCACACACACACAGTGCCCTCTGATTTACACACACACACACACACACACACACACACACATACACACACATGTAAATAAACAAACAAACAAATCTGATTAGGGTAAATATTTAGGAAAAAATTAATATAGAGAGAATTCAAATTTAGCAAGAGAAGAACTCTGTGGGGGAAGGAAAAGGATTAAATATCAGGAAGTAGAGCTAAAAACTCAAGAGGAAGCAGATCTCTAAAAATGGGTGTGACTACCCAAAGAGCCTATCTATATCTATTTGTATCTATCTATCAACTGATTGAGCTACTTACCTATTTACTGGCCTATCTTTCTACCTTCTCTGTGTTACTAATGGAAAAGGGAGTTTTCAAGTAGCTAAAGGTTTCCATAGTATAACCCAGGCCCTTAAAAGAGATCTACACAACACAAGTGGTTTGTTTTCATATAAACAATAGAGGGGAATGTTGCAGTGGTTCATAAAAGCATGCTGTAGTGTTTAATCCTCATTTGTCAATTAGACAAAACATACTGTCATAGTTAGGCACAGGTGTCAACTTGACTCTTGAGGGTTTGAGCTTTGGGCACAGTTGTAGAGAGTTGATTGCTGAGTTAAGCCTAGAGCAAACCTGAAGGAGATTGTCTAGCTACTGGGGAAGACCCAGCCCATGGTGGGTGGGATTAGGCTCTGGATAAATCACAGAGAGCTGGTTGAGAGAGTGGCATCCTTCTGTATACTTGACCAGACATGCTGGTCTGGCAAGTAAGGATCGTCCATCTCTCAGCCGTTATGGTGGCCAGTTCCCTCAGCCCTGGTGTTGGTGTGTGCTCTCCCGTCAAGCTGGACTATGAACTGTAACCAGACTATCGTAAGAAAGTAAACTCCTTGTTCCCTTAAGCTGTGTTCTGGTCATTTATCAGCAACCATGCAGGCGGACTGCAACACATACCCTGGGCATATTCAATCAGGGTGTTTCTAGAAAGGTTTAATCGAACATCTAAAGTATACCCTGAATCTGGGCAGCAGTATCCCACAGACTGGGGTCCCACACTGATTAAAATGGAGGCAGCATTTACATCTCTGCGTTTCCTGAAATGTGTCTTTCTGCCTCCTGCTCCTGCTGATGTGCCTTCCAACCTCCCTCCTACCATGATGCTATTCTCAAGTTGTAAGACAAAACAAACCCTTCTTTCTTTCCTTAAGCTGTTATTGTCAGTTGTTTGATTACAGCAACAAGAGCAGTAATTGATACAAATGTGGTTCAAATGCCAAATAAGTATTCTGTCACAAGAAAGGAGCCCAATGATGAAGTTATGGCTAACTCAGAAAATACATATCACAAAATCAGAAGAAAAGTAACATAAAATTATCTAAAAATTAATTAAACAACAGAGACTGTGAAAGAACAACATATATTGGTACCAAGAAACCCTGAAATGAGATAATTAAACATCAACTGGGGACTGATACACTTCAGAACCATACTGAGTCACTGTATCTGAGAGTTATTTTCAGTTATCCTGAAATAAACAGGTTATCCTACTCATAAAGTATTTCCTTTCTGGTCTCAATTGAAAGAGTAGGGGGGGGTATAGATTCACTCCTTCCAAAACAGCTCTGAATTCTGAACCTCCAGATTACGACTACATCACCTATTTTGCTCAACTTCTCCTTCTTTCAAGCCATCATTCTCAAATGTGCACATGCTTCCAGAGTAAAAGCAAGGACACTCATGTCAGGCCTGCTTCCTGACTCACTTTCTTCTGAATCGGCAACACAGAGACTTTCAGTACCTTTGCACTCTCCTCAAACAACCCTGCCTACCATCGTCAGAGTTGTTAGATTTGGGAAATAAAGTTTCAAAAAGAGGAAATTCATAAATAAGGAAATGGAAAAGATTCAGGAGAAAAGGTAACACAGACGTTAGAAAAAGAAGATCCAGCATGTGGTAGTTGGAAGAAGACAGATGAAAGCAACAAAATGAAGCGAATATAAAACTGAGTAAGTAATGCAGGAAGATTCTCATGAAATTGTGAAAAGAGAACAAATATCATCGACCTTGAAAAAATAAATGCAGAATGCCAAGACATATTTCAGTAATGAACAACTAAGGAAAAAATCCTGTGAATTTAGGCATGAGGATGATTAGTATAAAGGGAAACTGTCAAAGAATTAAATAAAATCATATTTACATTCAATTTCTTTTCCTAAAGAAAAGAAAATGGTGGAACAACATATTTAAGATGATTTTGCACACATCCAAATTTACCTTAAAGTATAAATTCTACAAAAACCAAAGCAGTTGTGAATGTGCAAGCTCTCATGGCCTACAATCTCTGGAGATTAATGCCTAGGAGAGACTCTTCATATGAAAAGGAGATACCTCCATTAAGCTCCACACTCAACAACACTTTGCTAAAACATGATATTCAAACAAACAGAAAGACATATGACTTCATAAATGGAAGAATCTGCTGGTGAATTTCAGAATATAACTAGAAAAGAAAAAAGAAGAGCCATTCATGTTGTTGATCACCAAGGGATTTAGGAATGTGTTGAAAGAACATTAAAGAATATATCTTTAGGACATTTTTTAGATTAAATAATTTTGTACCTATCCATGTTTTTAAATAAGTAAACAGTGTTTGAGGGTGTTTTGGCTAACATGTACAGATGGTGCAAGGATGAGCCAGGAAATGGATCCATAATTTTTTGATTCTTACTGAAGTTCTCTTCAAAAATATGTTCAGGGGTCAGCCAACAGCCAGCAAAGGTTTTGGCATTCAAGTCTGATGACCCAAATACAGTCCTTGGGCCTCACATGGTAGAAGGAGAGAACTCATTCCTACATACCCCCACATATGCCATGATATGCATGCATGTACATGTGCATACACACACACGTGTGTGCACACACACACATACACACAGAGGAGATAAATAAGTGTAAAATTGATCTTATATGAATGGAAATGGAAATTTTCACATTACTTGTGTTTCACTTTCCTGAGCTTTTCATGATTTCAATTTATTCAGTATAATTCATTTTGGCTGTGATAGCAAAAGCATAACATGTTACTTTTATTTAAGATGGGCAAAATTTGAGAGTTCAAATGCCTAAATAAAAGCTATTTTCATTTCTCTCTTGCTGTGTCAAAAATGATATTCCTTTTGACTGTATTATAAATGCCAAAATTTCCATAATCCACAGACTTGTCATTTCAACCCACTTCAGTCGATGTGGAGAAAGAAGATACACAGTGTACAATCCTCGTAGTGCCACAAATTATAATGCATATGCAATACAAAATATTAACAAAAGAGTTTCATTTAAAATTCACTGCATTATTTTGTTTTCCATTTCAATAGCAAGATACAGTAGATATGGCCATTTTTAGTGTAGCTTTCTGTTTTTTTAATTTACTTTTTTATTCTTTGGCAGTTTCATATACCACTACAATTGATTGTTGTTATTTTCTCCCCTCCTTCACCATGACTTTTCTTACTAACACTTTTCCCTCCTAGTTTTCTGTTGTGTATATGCACGTCCGTGTGTGTGTGTGTGTGTGTGTGTGTGTGTGTGTGTGAGAGAGAGAGAGAGAGAGAGAGAGAAAGAGAGAGAGAGAGAGAAACAGGTGTATGTGACCTAACCAGTTTGAAGGTTGTCTGTGTAGCATGTTCCTTTGTGTTTGGTGCAGTGTAAGTGATGTGTCATTAACAACATCATCGAAGTGAGTGGATCATCAATCATCAATGTTTAATGAGATGGGTAGGGGCCTTATGTGCTCTTCCTTTAATGTGCTCAGTCTTGTATAGTTCTTAGGCAGGTAAATGAAGCTGCAGTGAACCAGTGGGTGTAGAGGCCTTATTTCCAAGAGATGCTGTTTGATAGTGTTAGGTTTGATAGTGTTAGGTTGGGGAAATGCATCAAGAGCCACCAACCATGTATGTGGGGTTCCACATGGAGGCCCACAAGAAACTAACATGTGGGAGAGTGTTAAGAAATACAAGTTTATTAGAGCTGAGGATCTGGTGACCAAGGAACCATAATTTAGCCTTAAGATGGGAGAACATTGGAACTGAAGAGATAGCTTAAAGTGAGAGAAGATAGGGAAGAGAGCCACCACAGCCGCAACAGTGGGAGAAAGTCCAAAGAGAGCCCTCTAGCCGCAGCAACCTTATGTCCTCAGACTTTACAAGAGAGTTGCTGGGGAATGAGGGCAGTGTGTGTGGGGGAGGATAGTGGGGGTGGGCAGCAAAGGGATATTACCTTGAGGGATTTAGGATGTGTGGTCTGTTCAGAGAATTGCCACGTTTCAGCTAGGAGGCTGCACAAAATGGCGATACTATAGCTAACAGATGGCAGTCCTCCTTCCCTTCTGGCCCTTTCCTTCTGTTTCCTCTTCCACAATATCGCCTGGTCCTTGGGAGATTCAGATGTCCTGTTTGGGTCCAGCAGTCCACAGTCACTTATTCTCTGCAGTTCGATCAGTTGTGATTTTCCATATTAACCATCATCCTCTGAAAAAAAGCCATGTCGTGGATGAGAGCCAAGTATCCACTAGCCTGTGGATACTGTGGATATAGTGTCATAGTTTAAATGTGTCCCCCACAGTCTCATGTTTTGGTGGAAACTTATTGGAGGAAGGAGGTCACAGGGGGTGGGCCTTGAGGTGGATTAGTCCCACCCTACCCTTGAGGAGAAGTCTGCTTTGCAGCAAGGAGTCTGGCAGCTCTCAGCCTCTCTCAGGCTCTTAGCCTGTCTCCAGGTTCGGCCAGCAGCCATGACGCCCTCCTCATGAAAAACTGTATCTCCCCTCAGGAACCATGATAATAATAAATCTCCCTTTTCTCCCTTACATTGTTTGACTTTGGATGCTCTCTCACAGCATAGATAAAAGTAACCAACACATTATACAAACAAGTATTTAGAAGGTGTTTTGCTGCCCTGAAGACTTACCTTTTATAGACATTTAATTCAGGATTTGATTATTTCAGGTTTTGTTTGTATTGTGAGCACAATAATTTGTTTCTTTTTCAGGAATCGAAACACTTTGCAAGCCTTTGAAAAGCTATAGGCCTAGACACTGTGCCTGTACTGCCCAATGCAAGGGACAAGATGGTTTCTCCCTTTCTGTAGAGGATCTGGTCATCTTTAGATGGGAATCCCTAGTTCTGTTGGACACGGAAATTCCTTAGGTGATACAAAAGGAAATTAAATCACAGCTAAAAGGACTCATTATATTCTTCCCTCCTACCTTCTGCCTACCCCCATCATGTCTCTACCTCTTTTTTATACTGGGCCTCATTTTGCTGCACAGGTTGGACTTGAACTCTTGATCCTCCAGCCTCAACCATTCATGGCTGCCCAGGTTTTTGTCACATGAAACATATCTTCAGTCCTGAGTGACTCTCTTGGGAAAGAAACAAAAACAATTTTATTTCTTGTAATAGGAATTAGAATTACTTTTTTGATATTAATATGTAGTATATATCTTGGTGTAAGGTGGTTCAAATGGGTTACTCTTGGGTAGTTTATAGACTTAATTTTACAAAAACCAATAAAGTTCTTTAGGTGGATTATTCAGGCTCAGCATCCAAATCCATCACTAGTAACTAAGTCATTAAAGAAAATTATTTTCTCACTTTAAACCTCCGTTTTCTCACCAGAAATATGATGATAGTTGTAGTACCTACCTCATGGGAATGTTGTGAGGATATATAGTTCGGAAGGCTTGCTAAATCCAGAATTTGGCAAACATTAATCTCTTTGGAATGTTGGGTATTCTTATTGTTAATATCACTGGTAGGTGCCACAAAAGTGCTGTGTACCATCACAAAACATATAACTACACCAAAAGGAGTGTTTTAATATTACAGAAAAAGTTACATACACATTAAATATGTTATGAATTACTTTTAGTAATAGTCATGATCTTTACTCCAAAACAAACCTGGGGAGCAAACTTTAGTCTGTCACCTGGTTCTGTAACATTGGTCTTAAAACAAGTCATTACATTTTTGAATAGTGTTTTCTGGACCTAATAGAGCTGTTGTACCAGGGAACTCCCTGAAGCTGTGTTTACCCATGCAAGACCTTCACAATATTTTGTCTGTTCTAATTCATCATGGAAGGAGGAAGAATTCATAAGGCTCTATGCCTCCCTGAGAGACTATTGAGACATAATGCTGGCTGTGGGAAAGGGAGCTGATTTCTCTAGTGTTATATCCACTGACATATCATTCATGCTCCAGCAAATGCTCAGCCCTAAGCTATTGTAGGCAAGTAGGTATTTTAGGAACATACTCAGAGACATACCCATGCATACCCATCATAGATACCCCCCCCACACACACACAGAGAAAGAGCAAAACACAAACAGAAAATTTAAAAAGAAATATTGTTAAAGTTATTTTAAACATACCATTTTCCTAAGGAAAGTATTTCTGAGGGAAATTAGGACCTATAATACAGTAGTTAAAGTTCTGGAACCACATTGCTTTACAACCTTGATTTTTTTATTTATAAAATAGGAATATTAAGAGCAGTTACCTTTAAGAATACTGATAAATTATGCGATACTTGCAGAGTGCTTAATGTAGGTAATGGACAGGCTTTAACAAGTATTAGCTTCTGTTCTGTTCTGTTGTTGAGAACATTATTGTTATTACTGTGATCCTATGAGAAAGATATAAAGGTACCATTCCTGCTGTCCTGGGCTATGTATATAATGAGCTTCACCAATGCCAAGTATCATTTGTGATGATATCTTTTCTTTCTATGACACACTTCCTCTGAGTGGGAGAGACTCACTTTTTCTTCAGGAAGCTACTCCACTAGGACCTCACTCCTCTTGAAAAATGAGTTAGTATCGTTTTGATAGCTTTTGCCTGCTTCCTTGCACTTTGTTCTGGTAAATCACCGTTATTATTATTGAAGTTGTTACCTGATGCTCTTGCTGTTAGTTGATCTTTACCCACAAGTCCATTCCTGTTGTAGCCCACATCCTGGTTCCCAGAATAGTGTCTGAATTTTACTTACCAAGGCTTGCTTAAATTTGGATCATAAAAGAGATGAGATTGTGAAGTAGAACAAATGAGGTTTGGGGTAGATAGAGTTCAAATCTTAGTATCGGTCAGTATTGGCTGGTTTTGAGAGGTGGCTGTGTGTACTGATTACTCTTCTCTGCTGCTGTGAGACATACTCAGGCTCAAACAACCTAAGAGGAGAAAAGAAGATTGATTCAGCTTGTAGATCTAGAAGGAAGATATAGCCGTCTATGGCAGAAAAGTCATGGCTCACTGGCTGGTAGAAATTGGAAGAGGTCTAAGTCAAAGCAGACATTATGGAGGCTGAGAGCTGTTCAATTGCAAGTCGATTCACTAACTCAAGCAAGGGCGGGCAAACCAACCTGAAGGTCCACTCCCTGTGACTGCCTTCTTGCAGCAACTCTACCTCCTAAAAGTGCTATGACCTTCCCAAACAAAGATTCAAACACATGAATCTGTGGGAGACAACTCACATTTCAAACCCTGACACACACAGCGCTGCAGAACAGCTCTGTGAGGCACTTTTACCTGTAGCTAGAATGGATAAGATAATGCAAATATCTGCAGGGGCTTGAAGAAGCTGATAGAAGAAAACTGATATGCATGGCCTAAAGCAAATTCTTCTTACTTTGAGAGATTTATCTAGGTTTTGTATATTTAAATTTGCATGTGTTTAAATATATATATTTTTCTTTCCTTTTTGCTTTTACTATTCCAGTTCAAAGTTTGCATTAGACATATGTATAACAAAGATTTCAGATTTCTTTTCTTGGCACATTTGAATGCAGAGATGATTTTTCCTGTTTATAATACAGCACTTATAGGTAGGTGAGACTCTGCTGTCTCTTTTTTTATGGCTCCTTGGACAATTCCTCTCCCTAGAATCATTTGTTTCTATGTATTTGACCTTGTCCTGTTTTCTGGTTTCATTACTTAGCATACCCATTAGCTTTTTTGATTGCCTTTACTCAAGTTAAACCTGTGTCTGAACATAGAAATGTCCTTGCATCTTGGTTAGTAAAGTTTCTCCTCTACTGACTGTGGTAATTCAATCAACTTATTTTGACCTTTATAAATACAAGTGGTATTTCTGCCTTCATATTTGCCTTAGAGCATGTTGTGTGTGTGTGTGTGGTGTGTGTGTGTGTGGTGTGTGTGTGTTTACAATAGGGCACTTGAGTGTGTGGGCCTATGGAGATGTTGTGGGGCCCAAAAATCCACCCCATGAGACACCGACTATGAGCTTGATCAATGCTCACAGACGCTCAGCTATAGGGAAGCCTTTCCTTCGGCTCCTTGAAAAATAGTCCAGCCTCATCTGGGGGAACCCCCAGAATATGGGTTTGAGTGGGGTCATCCAATGATTCACTATAGACCAAAAGTTAAAATGAATAACTGAGAGGCTTTGTTAGAGAGAGAGAAAGAGAGAGAGAGACTAATACCAGGGCTTACACACACAGGCAAAGTGATATGTGTGCAGCGCCGAATTACATCTCCACACAGATTTTATACATAAGGGACAAGGGAGGTTGGAAGCCCTGCAAGAGCAGTTTAGCCTGCAGTGTTTTACAGTCTTATCGGCAGGCAGACTTCTTTCAGGCCCTCTGGCCAAATGGCAGTAGGGGAGAGCAGTAGGGGAGTGGGCATTTTATTGCCTACCAGCAATTTTTCAGGCCTAAGAAGTTTCATTTTAAGATTTTGAGATTTTCGTTTTATGCTTCCCCTCCACAGAGACGCAAGAGCAACATCAGGAATCATCCTGGATCGTTCTGCTTCCCTTTGTTTTGCTTTGCTCTGGTGTTTCTTATGCTCCGCCTCCTAGGGAGGGAGGGCAGGCCTCTGCCATTTCCACCTGGCATTTTCACTGGGATCTGGAATCTAATCTCAGGTCCTTTTGCTTGTGAGGCAAAGTTTTTAAATTCCTGAACTGTCCCTCCAGCCCTGAAATGAGCATTTTAATAATAGCATATGTCATAGTTTAAAATGTGAGTGGCCCCCCACAGCCTCATGTTTGAATCTTTAGTTGTTTGGGAAGGTCACGGCACCTTTTTAAGAAGTGGAGAGCCTTACTGGAGGAAGGCAGTCTCAGAGGGTGGACCTTGAGGTTGATTGACATCACTGTACATCCAAAAGAGGCCTGTTCTTGGAGTTGACAATTTCGCAGCTCTCTACCTCCATGAAGGTCAAGACTTAGACCCCTTCCATCTTCTGCCAGGCAGCCACACCTTTTCTGCCATAAAAGACTGTATCTTCCCTCTAGAACAATAAGTTGAATAAATCTCCATTTCTCCCTTAAGTTGCTTGGCTTTGAGTGGTATCTCACTGCAACAGAGAAAAGTAACTGCTACAAAAAGTGGTACCAGAGAAGTGGGGTATTGCTGTGAGACCGTGAACCTGGTACCAGAAAATTTTTGTGAAGCTGACAGAAGTTGGTACCGAGCAGTAAAGAAGTATGATCATTACTTGTAAACCTTTGGAAATGTTTGTTGGGAGAAATGTAGAGAACTTTTGGATTTTGCACTGGGAAAGCTTTTAGGTCTTGAACTTATTCTTATGAGACTACTGACACAATGGTGGCATTAATGTGCCATGAGGCTAGTTCTCCCATTTCTCTTAGACCCTACCTCTCAATAGCATTGAACTCAGGATTATTTGCAACACATTAACATATTCAACATGGGAGACATATTCAAATCACAACAAAATAGAAGCAATAAGATGTAAGATACAATATGATACAATAAAATATAAGCAATAAGATACAGAAAAAAAAAAGATACTTCTTCAGTTCAAAGTCAATTATATACTAATTGTTGATTATATACTACAAGTCAAAGAACATTGGTGACATGAACCTCTAGAATTTGCTTCTAAATGCAGTATTGCATGAATAGTTTTGCAATTTATAATGGAAGCCAAGGAATATGTGATCTGAAATAAGTGATCTCTTATCAGGTAACTTATGAACATGTTATGAATCATCAGAGGGACCCTTTGAAATAATGTTCAATCTCAAGTTACTACAGTTTTGGCAATGCTGGCTCCTCTCTCTCTCTCTCTCTCTCTCTCTCTCTCTCTCTCTTTCACTTCTCATGTGGCTACTCATTCCCATCCCCATTACCTCTTTTTATTCTTACCAAAGCCAAACCTTCCTCTACCTCATAGTAGAGCTAGAGAAAAATTTTAGGGACCAAATATAAAATGCCAATATGGGGCTTTTTGGAATAAAGTGATTAAGAATTGTGACACATTGCCTATGAGCTTAAGTGAAAGCATGAAGTCCTTCTCTGAAGGCACAGCTCACACGCTGTCACACTTTTGAACTTGGCTGGCCTTCTACCTGGATGCCCTCTCATCAAACCCCATCGCTTACTTTAGAGGTCTGTTGATCAGAAGGCCTTCCTTAAACACCCCACTCAAAGATATCTCTCAGATCTCCTATCCTCACTCTGTATTGTCTTTTTCATAGGACCTAGTTGCTATGAATGCCTTGGCTTTTTTCTCTTCCCCTCCCCTGGAACAGAAAGCCCAAAAGAACAAAAACACTATCTTTTTACTGCTATCTCTCCAGAGTCTGGAATAGTGCCTGATACATATTATGTACTTTCTCCAATATTTGCTCAATGGACAATTAAGTGAATCCCATTGTTTTAGTCAATGAAAGTCTAGAAAACTTATATTTTTTCCCTTTTAAAACATGTTCTTGTGCTTCTTACACCTAGAATAAACTTGCCTTTTCAGCCTCTTTTTACGAAAATAGTGTTTATAATGTGGCATTATTTATAGTCTACAAAGCCACATAATGAGCAGGTGATGTAAAAAGGATTACTGTAAACCTATGAAAGTTCTAGTCTTACAGAGCCTTGCATAGCCAATTATTTCAAAAAGTCTTCTTTTCAAAAAAAGATTTTCTTTTTCAAACTACATTTGTGACTTGAGGGCCCCAAGTGTCCATTGTCCACCGGTTTTGGTCTTGGTCTCCGGGATTACATACAAGGCTGCTGTGGTCTCAGAAGCTTATAGCCTCCTCCACCCACACTGCTGCTGCCTTTAGATTAGAGGAGAAGGGAAGGCCAAGAAGGGCAAGTAAGTCATGGTACATTAAAGGAAGATTAAAGAAATTTAATCTATGATGCATCTTTTTCTCTTTCTCCAGCGGTTAATTGCTAATGTTCTAATAAATGTTCATTGGTGTACCAGAAAACAATTATTTATACAACCCCAATGACCATGTCTAGAATTCTTCTTTCATCAGTTTCAATCTCGAGCTCATTCATCTCCTTTTAATGAAACCCACGTCAGTAGGTTCCAAACCCTTCATCCCTGGATATTTCTATTGATTTCTTCATAGTGTTCTTGACCCTCTGAAAACCTGCATTAGATTTTTAACATGCTGGAGTTTTCTTTAAGAGTTCAATCATTTTCTGTTTTGCTCACTGGGTAGTCCTCTTGACTCTTGAAATTCGTGTTTTATAATTTCGCATTGCTTTTTCTTTCACTTTCTGTAACAGCTTTTTGATGCCTTTTAAAAATATATAACCCTTCATCTTCCATCTCTTCAAAAGGGTTAGCACAGCATTCTTGATGAAGGTGAAATCCACTCATGTAATGGCTTTAGTACTGGAGCATCCCTTGAGTCTAATGAAAAGTTTTGATTGTTTTTACCTCTCCCAATTTGGTTTTATTTGCATTTAAAAAAATAGTGGTGGCAACTCTTTTAGAGAACATTTTACTCTGTGCAATGTAAACTACCTGGGTCTGACCCCAGTGTCACCTTTGCAGCATTTGCTTTGCCCTTTCATTTCCCTCCTTTTCTGGTGATTCATGGTGAAGAGCAGAGAGCATTCATTATGTGGGAGGGATGAAGGTCAGCCTGTATTTGCTGTCTCATTCGATCCTTGCCCCAGCCATTGGAGACAGGCACTCTTCTAAAAATCTTTTTTTTTTTTTTTCAGATGAGAAAACAGATTCAGAGAACATCCCGCCCAAGGAAATAGCATAGTACTTGGCAGAGCTGTAATTTAGAGCTGTTTATCTGTTTCAAGAATAATACTCTTATAAGAACATATGGTGTGTGATAGTTAATCCTGGGCATCAATTTGACACACCTGGCATTAACTAAGATCAGATGAGACCACATCTGGCAGATCAGCTGAGACCACCTGCAGAGATTACCTGGATAATACAAGGTCAACCATAGATTCGACTGGACCCTCTCTAGATCTCATTGGAACCTTCCAGTCAGTAGTGGATCATATAAAAGGAGTCACAGACTAGAAGGCTGAGGAAGAGAGACTCCAGGAATACTCCAGCCACGTGTATGTCTGCTGTGACTTAGCCTGCCTACAGTTTCAGCCACCAGCCATGTCACCATCACCGTGAAAGACTATATCTATTTCCCCTCTGGAACTGTAAGTTGAGAAAAACCTCCTTTTCTCCCTTATGATGTTTGACTTTGGGTGCTCTCTCAAGTAACGATTACAGAGTGGAAATCTTGGGGGTAAAAGTTGGATGAATGAAGAGAAATGCTCCTATCAGTGGGGTGGCATGAAGATAGGCAACTCTGTATGCCACAAGAGGCTTGAACTCCCACAAGAGTAGACAAAACAGAGGGAACTCTGGGGTCCATAGAAGTATATAGGCAGCAGGGTGGGAGGGAGTGGGATGGACTGATGAAGGGTAGGGAGAGGCATGGGAGGAAAGGAGGGATGGAAGGAAGCAGGGATGAGCACTCAATATGCTGGTGAAACTAGAAAAATAAAATAATAATAATAATAATAATAAAAGAATAATACTCTTGTCCAGTACTATGTAAGTCTATAGCAGACATCATCTCTTCACTTTTCAATCCCGTCTTTGCTCTGTTGAAATAGTAAAACCTGATCGTTCATAGCACAGTCTCAGCCAAATAAAATAGACTTCAAAGCTAGGCCAGCACATAGGAGGTGTAACATCTTCAATAAGTGGCTTAGCCTTTTGTGCTTCATATTCCTAATCTTGAAAGTGGGCAATAGTAGTGACCACTTCATAACACTGTAATATTTAAATATGTCAAAGCATTTACAATAGTTTCTGGTAGGTGGGAAGTATACAATGTACTATCAATGTTCTTATACATTTATTGAGTCAGCACACACAGTTGCTGAATGCATTACTCTGCTGCTAAGTGCCAGGCATCATACTAAATTATGAATACAGAGAAATTCTTTTTTTTAATTTTTTCATTTAATCTTATTTTTTAAAATTATTATTTCTGTTCATACAAACTTAACAGGTACACCAGTCCCCTCCCTCCCTCTACCTCCACCCGACCCAACTGCTCCCCCCTCCCCTCTCCCCTCTCCCCTCCCTCCTCATCCCCCAATGCCTCTCCCCCAATCCCCGGAGCATCCTTTACTGCAGCATGCCAAACTCTTCT
Source organism: Typhlomys cinereus (assembly GCA_023101885.1). Taxonomy (NCBI): domain Eukaryota; kingdom Metazoa; phylum Chordata; class Mammalia; order Rodentia; family Platacanthomyidae; genus Typhlomys; species Typhlomys cinereus. Next base: position 2,945,419 of record JALPQD010000214.1, read on the forward strand.
CTGGGTCCTCCTCTCCGATGAGGTGCAAGGACCCAGGGGCATTTCCCAGAACCCTTTCCTGTGTTCTCCTTAAGCTTAGGAACACTACTGTGACTGTCAGTCCCTAGTCTCCAAGGATCCTAGTGCCTTTAGTCCATGCTAGATTTTGTGGGGTCAATAATGTGTTGGACATAGTGCAGGTCATGCAAAGTCCTATTATGATTGCTTTGGCCCTAACTTGTGTGGAGTATCTTGCATATCATTACTCTTCCCATTCTTGTGCTCTTACAATCTTACCACCCCCTCTTCCACAAATGTCCCTGAACTTCAGGATGGGGAGAGATTAGGCTGGCCCAATTCCAGGTGGTTGATATAAAGTCTCTGATGTTCTGAATTATGGTTTGTTAATTTTTTTTTTTTTTCGGTTTTGCTGCTCCTGACATGCCTTTGGCTCCATCCCGATGGGTATTGGAAGTCACCCCTTGGCCAGAGATAAAATCCTGTTAAATTAGAGTCTTGTTATAAGAGTATATTCAGAGGTAGATAGAACAAAAGTAGGAAACCGCGGTGAGAGAGGGGTGGATCACGCATTTGCAAAATGGTTACTTTCTATCAGGCAGCCTATGTGCCCTCCCCTTCTGGTGAGATCATACCCCATCAGTTGCAAATGATCAGGAAGGAAAGTCTGTGAACTTAACCAGATGTCTCATTACTTACTTTCAGTCCTTGATGGTGGCCTATTTTCTCTGTAGTAACATAGTCCTCTCTCTCCTTGTTTCTGGTGGGGCCCTCCTTCCCCATCCCTCCCGTTTATAATCTTTACAATTACTGTAGGTATTACAGAAATTTGTCTTTGAGTGTCTCTAAGTGGGTTTGGTACTAGGATCCACCTATTAGGGAGTACATATAGTGCTTAATTTTCTGGTTCTGGGATACTTCACTCAATATAATTGTTTCTAATTCCATCCATTTCCTGGAAAATTGCATTAATTCATCAGTTTTAATGCTTGAGTAGTATTCCATTGTATAAATGTACCACATTTTCCTTATCTACTCATCAACTGTTGGACATTTGGGCTGATTCCATGACTTTGCTATTGTAAACAGTGCTGCTATGAACATGGTCGTGCTTGTGCTATCAAGGTAAATTTTTGCTGTATGGGGGGTTATTCCTAAAAGTGGAATAGCAGGGTCATATGGCATTTCAATCTTTAACTTCTTTAAGAATCTCCAGATGGCTCGCCAGAGTGGCTGTATGAGCCTGCATTCCCACCAGCAATGTAGGAGAGTTCCCCTCTCTCCACATCCTCTCCAACATTTGTTGTTGTTTGTATTGTGGATTTTTGCCATCCTGACAGGGGTGAGATGATATCTCAGGGAAGTTTTGATTTGCATTTCCCTGATGGCTAAGGATGTGGAGCATTTTTTTAAGATATTTGTTAGACATTTTAATTTCGTCCTTGGTAAAGTTTCTTTTAAGTTCCAAGGCCCATTTTTTAATTGGGCCATTGGTTTCCTTGGTGTTTAGTTTTCTAAGTTCTTTGTGCACCCTGGATAATAGAGCTCTATCAGATATGTGGTTTGTGAAGATTTTCTCCCATTCTGTGGGTTGCCTTTGTGGTCAAGTTATAATCTCTTTATCTGAACAGAAGCTCTTTAATTTCACAAGATCCCATCTGTTGAGTGTTGGTTGTAGTGACTGTGCTATTGGATGTCCATTTAGGAACTGTTAGCCTAGTCCAATCAGCTCGAGGGAGTTCCCTATCCTTTCAACTATGGTTTTTATAGTCTTTGGACTTATATCGAGGTCCTTGATCCATTTGGAATTAATTCTTGTACATGGTGACAAGTACGGGCCCAGTTTTAATCTTCTGCATGTGTAGATCCAGTTTTGCCAGCACCATTTGTTGAAGATGCTGTTCTTTTTCCATTGGATTTTTTGGGCCCCTTTGTCAAAGATCAAATGGCTGTAGTTGTGTGGACTTATATCTGAGTCTTCAATCCTTATCCATTGATCTGTGTGTCTATTTTGGAGCCAATACCAGGCTGTTTTTACAACTATGGATTTGTAGTATAGACTAAGGTTTGGTATGGTGATACCTCCAGTCGTGTTTTTGTTACAGAGAAATTCTTAAGATAGTCTCTCCCTCAGAGTGTTTAAGTCCAGACAGGGGTTGTAAAAGATGATGCTTATGAGAGACAAAAACCCATATTTGGAAAGTCAGTCCAAATACTGAATGGTAAATCTAAGTTCATTACATTTAAAAAGAAAAATTTTAATGAGTGAAAAAGCAAGAATATGAGGTCAAGTTGTAGATCTTTCGAACATGTGCTTTCCTAGCAGGGAAGTTCATTTCTCAAGATAGCTTCCAAAAGCCTTATCGACTCATTCGCCCTCTCGCCAAGGGATTTTTCCAATACTCCAGTGAAGAGGAGGTATCTGTTTCTGTCCCTTGGATTTGGATCATCCCATCAATAGAACAAGGTGGAGTACAGTATGGATTACAGATCTACTAGAGCATGAGGCCTCACAGATTCCTTTTTTCATTCCCAGGATCCAACTTTCTTATATAAGAAGTAATGATGCAGACGAGAGATGGAAAGGAAAAAGAGGATCCCAGTTCACTGTTAACCATCTTCAGGCACCCTGGCTGGGGTTTCAGGCTTGTGAGTGATGTAGTTTGTCAAGCTGTCCCAGTCACCGTCAAGTAGAAGAGAGACAGCTTGTCAATTGAAGAATCATGAGAAAATAAGTTAAATGAAGTCACATGTTTTATGACAACATTTGGGTTGATGATTACCACATAGATGCTGATGACCCCATAAGATTATAATGGAGCCAAAAATTTCCTATGACCTAGCCACACTATAGAATTTATAATGTCACCATGTGATATATTGCTCACGTTTTTGATGATGTGACATAATCAGACATATTGAGTCTACAGTAACCTAAAAGCACAGTATAACTATTTATAGTATAACAATTAATGGCAATACAAGATATATTGGGTTTTAATATTCTGTACTTTTATAATTTTAAAGTTTACTCCTTGAACTTATATATAAAAAGAAATATGAGGTTAGAGAGATGATTCAGAGGTTAAAGTCTTTGACTCCCAAGCAAAAGAACCTGACTTCAGATCCCAAATCTGACTTAAAAATGCCATGCAGAAATGGTAGTGGTCTGTAATTCCAGCCCATGAAAGTGGAGCCTGGGAAACTCTAGAGCAAAGCCAAAGGAGGTAGAGCAATCCAAGTGAGTCTCAATGCACTCTTGGGCCTCCACAGGCCCTCTGTGTACATACTCATACATGTGCACACATATACCCACATGAAAAAAAGAAAGGTTACTGTATAAGAGGATGCTGCCTCTTAGCTAAGCCTTGTATGTCTCGTTAATCATGTGTCTTTATTATATCAACAAGTCACACTAACTTATTGGCCTTGTCATAGTTAGGCACAGGTGTTAACTTGACAGTTGAGAGTTTGAGCTCTGGGCACATTCATGGAGAACTGGTAGTTGAATTAAGCCCAGAGAAAACCTGCAGGAGATTGTCTAGCTGATGGGGAAGGCCCAGCCTATGATGGGTGGGACTAGGCCCTGAACAGGTGAATAAAATACAGAGAACTGGTTGAGAGCATGGTCCAGCTGCATGATGAGTGTAGCTGCAAGAGGAAATGCCAACAAGAACAACATAATAATTATCTAGAAATTCTGCAAAAACCTGATTGCTTTCTAAACCAGAACATTTTGAGACAATTTGTTATGTTGGCAATAGGTAACAGAAATATGTGATCTCCATTGCTAACAAGAATCCTATTTTTCCCTTTTGATGGTCCTGGCACTCTATAAATGTTATGTTTAATTCTCAATATTACACTATAATGCAGGCAATTTGGCAGATGAAAAGCTAAGCTTCGAGGTGTTGGGTAATTCACCTGAGACTTCATGGGTAGCATAACACAGGACATGCGAAATGCAAAGGATTCTTGCTGAATTTCAGGTTTTCCTAACTCTTCTCTCTTTGGCAGTGGTCTTGAATTTTCCAGTTGTGCATTGGTCTAGCAAGTCCAATTGTCCTCACGCTGCAGCCAGCTCATCAACTAAATGCCTATGGGATGACTCACCAGCGTATCACATTTGCGGAGACATTGATGGGATTTTTTGACTTACTCTTCGGTAAGACTCACTGTTGATGGAATAAAATCTACAGCATACAAAATGTCTCTTTTCCCTACCACAACTCCATCTCTCAGTCCAAACTTTGCTTCTCTCTTTCTCTCTCTCTCTCACACTTGCTCGCTTGCTCATCAGTCGCTCTTGCCCTTCTTTCCTCACAATATAACCCTCCCTCCTTCCCTCCCTCCTTCTTTCCTTCCTTCCTTCTTTCCTCCTGCCTCCCTCCCTCCCTTCCTTTTTCCTTCTCTCCTTCCTTCCCTCCCTCCCTCTCTTTCTCTCATTTTTTGAGACAGGGTCTCCGTTTTTTGAGACAGTGTTTCCCAATATAACCCAGACTGGCCTCATGCTCATATAAGAATGCTGATATTACTGAGATGCACCGCTTCGCCTCACTTCCTTTCTTTTTCTTTCTTCTTCTCCTTCTTTATCTAACACACGCCATCATCTTCACTTCCTACGTCATGACGGCTCTTCATGCCACTGCAAAAAGCCCTCAGCCAGGACCCCTTGCTGCCATCTCACCCCCCAGCACCTCTACCAACCCCTGCAGACTTCATCAAGCTATACCAGGGTCATGAAGCCACATTACCGCACGCGCAGTCGACCATCCCACCCTCAAGTTTCCACTGAAACAACGCTTTTCTAGTAGAGCACCCAGTGTTCAAAGTCAGCCTGAGAGGATCTTGATACTAGTTCATCCTGTGTCTCCAGCATCCAGTCTGGCTGGTCTTTAATAGCAGAAGTGCTGCAGGAAGGAAAGAAGTGTGACTCAGAAAGAGTCAGGCATAGTGCCAAGGCCTTAGATGTCACACTGATGTAATTCAGATGTCTATCACCTTGTATCCTGAGTCTCACACTTATGTAAAGCCACCCTTTCCCCTAACATCCAAATCTTAGAGCCTCCCATTGATTGTACAGAAAATCCATCATCACCTTCTTCTGGCCCTCCCACCCACGGGTATCCATGGCAATAGGTCAGGAGCTCACGGTTCTTTTGCTGTCTCTTGCTCCTTGTCCTACACATCCTGATATTGTCATTTTTCCTGTGACGTTGTCCTCTTTCCTTGATGCTTTCACAGAATAAACTGTCCTACTTTTTTTTTAATTCTCCCAAAACAGCTTGAAAGCAAGACTATGTTAATTGGAAGACATTCTTTTTTCAATTGCTTTCAAAGTTTTGAATAGATGATACATTCATGCAGTTCATAGTTAATACTACATCTAATGGTGTATGGTAGAAGCTCTTGTTCCCACTTGGTCTTCATCAGCCTAATTTTCTCCCTTTTGCTGATTCTAAGTAATTACTTGATAGCTTCTTTGATATTCCTCTAGGCTTACTAATGGAAATAAAATACACTGAAAACAGAGAACATTGTGCTTTGACATCTTGAATGTGGAATGTTGCTGGAGAAAGCTATGGAAATGTGCTACCTGGATCTATTTTCCATCTGTGCTGTCATCTGCTCCCTGCTGGGCCTTCTCTGCTGCACAGAAAGTCGTTCTTTTTCCTTTTCCCCAGGGAGAGTTCCACGATGACAATAAGGAAATGAAACACAGGTCCAAAAGGCGACTCTTCATAAAAGATAGGTTCAGATAGTGGGGTTGCCCTGGAAAATGTGGGACTAAGGTGTGTGTAGATGTCCTGCCTCCCTAACTCTGAAGACCAGATTCTCTATCTGAGAGAGCAGGCTTTTAATATTATTTGTTTTTCTTTTTGTTTTACTTTCATCTTTATGTATGTGGGGAGAGCTTGCATGTATATATGCATATTTTCATACGTGTCTGTGCATGTGTTGTGAAGGCCCAAGATTAATATTGGGAATCATCCTAGATTGCTATTTTTAAAAGATTAAGAAATCATTATTTTCCAACAGGGCCTCTGATCAAATTAAGACCTCCCCATAGTACTAGTCTGTCTTGCCAACTTGCTCTGTGGATTTCCAATCTCTGTCTTCCAAGGCTGGAATTACAGGCCAGTCGCCACATGCATTTGATATTTTATGTGTGATCTGTGGATTCAGATTCTGGTCCTTTTGTTTGCATGGCATGTGTTTTAACCAATGAGCCATCTCCCTAACCCTTCGTATTGTTTAAACTCACAGACATGACTACATAAGAAAGAACTGATCATGGCTTATCCTTGACAGTTAGACATGCACCATTGTTGCCGTATCCTCCGCCGGCTGGAGGGGGGGGGAGCAGTGGGAGAAGGGGGGAAGGCGGGGGACAGCGGGGCCTCGAGGCTTGAGGGGAATGGGCGAGCCAGTGATGGGGTCACCAACCAGACCCTGGGAATCAGGTGAGAAGCAAGCAGAGACGAATCAGGTGAGAAGCAAGCAGAGATAAGCTGTCGCAGATTCAAAGTCATTAAGGGTGTTTGGGCTTATATAGGGTCAGGGTACAATCAGGTGTTGCCATCCCTTCTGGGGGCTGGGGGTGGGGGGACAGCCACCAGTCACTTAACTGTTTACTGCGTGTCCACTGCAGGGGCAGGTTACACGGCAGCTTCCCATTGGTCGTTCATCCCTCTGCCTGCATGGTCCTCTGCTGGGACATGTCCCGGCAGGTCTGGACGTCTAGGCTTGTCCTGAATTCGGGAGCCGGGCTAGGTCCTCCCTGAGTCGGTAGTGCCACACACCATATTGAATCAGGCATGTGTCACTGGCCACTGATATCCCCAGGGCGCCTGCCTTACTGCCGCCTGATTGACCGGGTACCTTTTGGTTCTTTTTTTCAACTTCTCCTTCAAGTACTTCTCCAAGCACTTTTTCACTGCTTCCTCTCCCCTACTAGACTTCCTAAAACCCTATTCTTTTTGTTCTGTGTATGAAGCAACTCATCCTTGAGGGGAGAATATATGAGGGACTCTTCTGGGAACTTCCATCAGAAATGGGGAGAGTATTTAGAGCAGCACTGAATTTAAGCAACCAGGTTATGCTATAGTAATGTGCAGGTAGATAGGAAAGTCATTTAGATTTTTTTAGTGTTTGCATTAATATTTAATTGCACATTTGTGCTACCTGAGTCAATAAATTTAAGAAACAAAAATCTAGAAACACCAATTCCTAATCTATTTGCAGACAAATTAGAAGCTGTAGGAGGGTTCATATTAAGATCGATGACAATAATTCTACTCTTTGAATTAATCCATATATTTTACGGTCATTCCCTTTATTAGTTTCATGAGAAAGACCATTAGTGTTTCTCAAATATTCCAGGTGTTTCTATACATTTCCTGGATTCACGTGCAGTTAGTCTGGAGACCATGTGATTATTTAGGCTGATGAACTATGACCAGAAATGACATTGTGTCGCTTCTGGACTAAGGCAGTTAGGACTCAATGCACCTTCTTCTGTCATGACAGTGCATACCAAGTGTTCCAGATAGCCAAAGAGAAGCTGTAAGATATGACATGAGTGAAAAATAAGCATTTACTGTGATGAGCCATTGAGATTCTTTTAGGTTTTTGTATTAATATTTAATTGTGCATCTGTGCTACTTAAGCCAATATTTTTAAGAGACAAAACCTAAAATGTCAAAAACAATAATGCATGTATATTTTAAGCTATGTAAATCCATTCTTATATTCTGCATCAGTCACACTTTGAAAATCTTTGTAACAGCTTTATACATTTGACAGTCCCATGAGTTTTATAAGTGAACTTAATCAAAAGCATTCTACTATCTTGGCATTCTTATTCTCAAAACTAGTAAGAACATTAAATATTAAATATAAGCCTTTGCTCTGTAGTCCTTTTTTCCAGTGTTGAGTTATTTATATTCAGACACAGGTGTGAGGTTCTATCTGGACCACTTCCAAATTTACTTAGGCTTTCTCAGACATTATTATGTAAAATTCTGTTTGAAATTAGTGTTCTCAAAGTTTTTCAAGATAAACGGAGAAATCTGTCTCTGCTATAAGTAAAATGAAGTGAAGTTAGGAGCTTTGTGTGCAGCCTGTGCAAAGTTCCTAATGAGCCACCCAATTATCTCTCATCACCCAGCCTGGACACGTCAGGTCTTACTCTTGCCTTTCTTCTCGGTAGGTCAGCTGTTCTCTCATTGTGATGCAGTCAGTCATATTTCCATGGCTGCCACAGAACACTTTTCTTTGCCCCAGAACTAGTTTTCTTTGACTTTTACAACAGAATACAAACTGGACTATTGTAGCATGATATAAGAGGTTCAGAGTCCTTCAAGATAAGATGGCTGACTAGATCGTTCTGCCTGCAAACACACTGAGAAAGATGTATCCTAGTACTTTCTCCTAGCTGCTTACAGTTGCTTGGCTTCTGGAAGCAAAATTCTCATTTTCAAGTGGTACCTTCCTAAGTGGGTATCTCTGCCTAATTGTTTTCTTTTTATAAAGACATAAGCCATGTCGGATTAGGGGTCTATCTGACTCCAGTATGACTTAATCAAACTTTAATCACATCTGAAACAACCCTATTTCCAAGTAAGTTCACATTCTGAGGTATCAGAACTTCAGCATATAAATTCTGGGGCACATGATTCAATTTCTAACAGTTGTCAGTGTGACTACATACTGTGATAGTTAACAACAAAAGCCAAGAGGCAGACTCATTTATGTTGAACCTGTTTCTTTGATTCAAAAATGGGATGTTTGACTGTAAGTTTTCACGGAGGGCAGTTTTGACTCTTAAATAACTACATACTCAGTCTCAATTTTGGCCACGACTTCAAAGACCAAAAATAAATCAAAGTAACACTAAGTTGCCGTGTACCTTCACATTCTATAGTGAGTTGTTAGATTACTTATGTAAGATATGCTTAGAAAGTCTAGTCTTTTAGGTTGAAATATGCAATCACCCATCTCTACTGGTAAAACAATCAATATTGATGAGGCTAGGGAATTGTTGTTAGAAAACGTTTTCCTTTCACTATCCAGGGAGGAGAAACGATTGTTTTCCCACTGATGTTTGATTCACCCCCGGAAAGATTCAATGTGGAAGGCCGTGTGTGTCTAGCAGCTGAATGTGTCATGGCTAAAGGGCCTCAGTGGTTTCTCACTAGCAGGCAAACAAGACACAAGGGTATTTCCTGAGTATCCCGTAGATGGATAAGAGGAAGCTAATCTGTAGTTATTCCAAAAGACACTGACCAAGGGGGTATTCTATCAAGTTTGACCTCTGCCAAAGAAAAATGGAGTTTACCATCTGATATAGAATTCGCTTTTGGCCACTCTAGTAAAGGGTCATAGTTAGAAGGTTGCAATGTGAATCTTGTCAGCACCCCAACAGAGAATCAACACTGGGAATCTGCCAAACCCAAAGGGCTCCAATGCCTGATTACAGTTAGACCAGTTCAGAGACTTTTTCTTCCTTTATTTTATTCATTTGAAAGAAAGTATTCAGGTGGAGGTCAGAGGAAAATTTTTGGAGGTTGGTTCTCTCTTTTCATCATGTGGGCTTTTCAGAATTGAACTCAGGTACCCTCTAAGTTATCTTGCCGGTCCTGACTTCTTCCTTCTTAATTTTACGTCTCAGTTGCATTCTAACCCCAGAGAAACCAGAGGCAATCTAGCAAGGGAAGAAACAATAAAGAAGAGGGAGAGGGAAAGGCATGAAGGAAAGGGCAGAAGCCTACCGTGCTAAAATGGGTTGTTAAATCACCTATGCAAGATAAGCTTGGAGAATGCAAAGGAGCTTGGAAGAGTTGACACCTAGGGTTTAAACCAGATGGAAGCTTTGTGTTATATGACTCTGGTCCAAGATCACATGTGGAAATGACATTACTACGATGGGTTGAGGCTGAAATAAATTAGAGAACATCTAATGATCTCAGAGAGACTAAAAAGATGATGACACTTCTCACTTCATTGATGGAATAGGGGATAATCTACTCATGAAGTCTGAAGATGGAGTATAAAATATCCTCGTAGGTCACTGCGTGTATCCTGGGAGAAGGTCAAACTCAGCAAAACTTGCTTGTAATCTCATGATGTGGCAATTATTTTAGTTATCACTTTTGACTGAAGGAATCTCAACACATTTTGGAGTGATGCACATGTACAAGTGTAAAAAACAAAACAAAACAAAAAAACAACAAAACTGTTGCCGAATCCTGGGAAAGGAGGGGGAAAGTTGACTGGAGCCTTGGAGCTCGAGGCGAGGGGGGTGAACCCGGGAGTCACCACAGACCCTGGGAGTCAGGTGAGAAGCAGGCAGTGAAGGAGTTTACTGCAGACTCAATTTATTTAAGGAAGTGTTTGAGCTTATATACAGTTAGGGGTCCAATCAGTGTTGCCATCTCTTCACTTGGGGGGGAGAACAGCTGCCAACCACCAATCATTTGGCTGTTTACTAGGTGTCCATTGCAAGGGCAGGTTAGATGGCTGCTTCCCATTGATTGTTCATCCCTCAGTCCGCATGGTTCCTCTGTTTGGACATGTCAGGGGCATGTCCCAACTTATTTAGGCTTGTCCTGGATTCAGGAACCGGCTAGGGCCTCCCTGAATCGACAGTGCCACAGAAAACAGAAAACATTCCAGCAATTAAAGTAAGAAGACATTTTAAAATAGGCGATTAGATTCTTGGAGAAACTAGACGAGTAGTCTCAGCCTCTAGCAATAGCTTCAAGGAGACAGCTAGGGATCTAGACATAAAAGTATACCATTAAGAATCTAGGGTGGAAAGTTTTGAGTCTTTGAACACCACCCAATTGCAGTCTAAAAATGATGGGGTCACTGTCACCGTTGCAGATGTTAACTGTAATGCTCATGAACCTCCATATTTGGTGTTGCTATAAGAAAACCCAATGCCTGCTGCTGCTGACAGCAATGAACACCTGGGCAGGTAGATAGCCTGTGCCATCCCTGCCTGGCAAGCTGACTTAGCTCACTATCCGAATGTTAGCCCTGAAGGAGGCAGAGAAATCAAATTCTGTGCTTCTCTACCTCTTCCATAGTAAGTGATAGGATCGGAGCTTTTTTCTTCTCCCACCCCTCTCCGGCACATGAAAGGATATAGCATGCCTTTCCCTAAAGGACCAAAGGCTGGATTCATCTTGGCTTTTTAAAAAGTAACTTTATCAAGCATGATTCTCATGCGATAAAAGACACTTCTTTTTAGTGTATGGCTCAATGAATTTTGACGGATTCAATATAATCACTGTCATTGAGACATAAACTCACTAGGAGACCAGGCATTCACTACATTTAAAAAAAATGAAATGGCTCAACAGATAAGGACACTTGTGCACAAGCCTGGCCTCCTGAGTTTGATCCTCAGAGTCCACATGGTGAAAGGAGAAAACAGACTTCTGAAATTTGTTCTTTGACCTGCACATGAGCGCCGTGATATGTGTGCACCAAATCTCTTTCTTTCTCTTGTCTCTCTCAATCTTTCTATTTTCATCTGTCTCAAAATAAATAAAATACTTTGAAAAAGAAGAAGAAGAAAAGTAAGACTAACAAATAGCTCAATATGTAAGGCACCTGCTTGAAAACCTGGAGACCTGAGTTTGCTCTCCAGAGATATACATGGTAGAAGCAGAGAACTGACGTGTGGAAGTTGTCTTCTGACCTCCACCCTGTGATCCATGGCATGCGTGTTCTCTCTCTCTCTCTCTCTCTCTCTCTCTCTCTGTCACGATAAAATATTAAATGAATAGAATATTTCCATCATTCCAATAGGTTCCTTTAGTGCCCCTTTGTAGGAAATCTTGTTCCTCCCACCTTAGAAGGATACTGATCTGTTTTCTGTTCACATAGTAGATTCGTTTCCCCTGCTTATGGTCACATAAATAACTGCATGAAGCAAGATACAGCTATCTGTAAATACCTTTTGTGCTTTACTTGCCAAGAATCCAGCATGGCATGGAGTCAGACAAAATTCAGTAACATCTGTTTCATTTTCTATTAAATTTGACTTTGGACAAGTTGAATGAGCTGAACTTCGATTTCTTATCTGCATACCAGTAATTTAAAATAAAAACATCCAAGAAGTTAAAGCTAACACGTGTGTGCACATACTTGACACTCTGAGCATGACTGAGTTCCTGTTGGTGGTGGCCTGTCGAGCTCCTTGTGTGCTACTTTCCCAGTCCAGTTCCTCTAAGCTGTAGTGCTTCTAGCAAGGCCACTGCTCCCCTTTGCATGTGACGCTGAGTCACTGCAGCAGCTCTTGGAGCTCTGGATTGCTTAGGCCACTTGCTATATCATCTCATTTGTATTCTGGATCTTTCCATGCCTCCACTTTTCCCTTTGTATAATAAGAAGAATTGCAATACCAAGGATGGTTGTAGGAATTAAATGCTCTAATATACTTTAGCTAATGCTCACTACAGGCTAAAATTGCTATTACTTATGCTGACTTTTCTGAGTATCTCTCAGGGTGGATTCAGTTTATATTGTCATTCAAGTTGATCCTCTAAAAGAAATGTGGTTTTTTTTTTTTAAATGGTCAATTCAATTTTCTATTTTATTGACTAAGGACTTTCCTTCCTTAGGGGAAATGCATGTACACCCTCTCATCTGGTACTTATCACACTTTATATTGTCAGTGAGTCATGCAATAGAAAAAAAAGGTTCGCTTAAATCCTTTATTTTTTTTTCAGCAGGTATAATAGAGGACCACTAAGGATAAATTACTTTCCAAAGACCACATATCTAGAAATGTAGATTAGATTAGAACTTGTTTTCCTCACTACCAGCCCTGCATTGATGACAGGATTTAACATGCTAAGCAAAGTTTCATCATAGAATATTCAGCAGTTTACTCTTATTATAGGAATCTGTAATATTGTGCTCACTTGATTTTCAAAGTTAAAATAAAAATCGTGTTTATCACACAGCCTGAACTCCTTGTCCTCCAATGTTAAAGAAATGATACTTGAAACGTTCATAATACACTATGCATCAAAAAAGGGAAATCATCTGAAAATGCATCACAAGTATTACACAGTGTGAAATAGACATGCCACATAGTAGCCCGTCCATGTGGCAGGATTTCCTGTAGAGTTTTATGAGTAGCCAACGTGGTGTTGGTGCTCTAGTGACTTGTAAATTTTAGAAGTCCTGCTATGTAATTACAAAGTAAATGTTTTGTCACCAAAATATAATCTTTGAGTAAATATACAGAAATTTCAGTGATTTTCAATAGGATAAAGGCCTTATACACATATAAAAAAGCCCAACTAGACTTAAAGTAAAATGCAAGTCAACCAATGTCACATTTATTTTCAAGGTAGAAGTTTTATGGTTTCTCTGGGGCTGAGGAAATGAAAGTGTCACCCTGACAGTTATAGTTATGTTCATATGCCATTTTGACTTTGGTTGGAGATGAATAAGGGAAGTCAGTGTAGTTATTCTGAGAAGAATGAAGAAAAAAGAAGAGAGTAGAAAGGATAGCTCACTTATGAAAGTCAAGAACACTCTTCTTTCCCACGGTTTTTTAAAATACAATGTGTCAGGTACATATTGATGATTTAATAGAAGAAATTACAGAACTCAGATTAGCTTTGAGCTCATAGCTAAGATTTATCACCATAAATAAGCAAAACAAGACAGAAATGGGAAATGGGGAATGGGGAAGTCGGGAGGAAACCAGGTCCAAGTTTCTAAGCATCCTGTCATGTGAACGTGCTTAGCCTCTTCAGCAATAGGTTGTGATTGTATGTGAGAGGTGAGATTTACTGCAGTGGTTTAATATAGAATTGTCCAGGAGTATTTATTTATTTATTTATTTATTTATTTATTTATTTATTTATTTATTGTGTGTGTGCATATCAAAGGGCACTGGGTGTCCCTGTGGAAGAACAAGGGTGACTTCAGGAATCATGATGGATTGCTTCCACTTCCTCTTGCTTTGATCTGGGATTTCCCAACTCTGCCCACCAAGGCTGGAAATGCAGGCTGCCCCCATTTCTGCCTTTTTTTTTTTTTTAACATTGAACCTCAAAACTTGTCTATAAGCATAGACAGACCAACCAATTGATCTGAAATACTAATGATGGTTTATCTGGTACTGAAGATATCTGTGGTTCTTCTCTATGCTCCATTTACTGGGCCATGGTTGCAACACTGCCAGGATAGTGTCCTTATGTTCTTGTAGCTGGGATGAGATAGTGGAACAGCCATACCTACTCCTGTTTTCATGCGGATGGACCAGGTTATAAAGCATGGTTGTTTTTGACACTTGGCTACTTCCCTCAAAACCAGCTTTCTAAGAGATCTAGCTGAAGTCCTACCACGTCATTTCTCTCATATTATGTCAATTAAGCAAGCTGCTAGATCCACATGTATTCAAATCCAGATGAATCAGACTCGACTGCAGAAGTAGCAAAGGATTTGTAGCCATCTTTAGTGTTCTACAATACATGACTTATGAATTATACCCATTTCTATTATACTTACAGACTGTAAGTGTTGTATTCTTTCTACTGAACTGCATGTTGCTTAAGGGAGGAAGCAAGTCTCCCTGTTTTCATTTATATTCAGTGGTTAGCAGTACTGTGTTTAAAGAACACTTTGAGTAAATATTTGAATACATTCTATTAAATGTTAACTTTGCATTGCGTACTACATCAGATCTTTTAATATGTATTTTCTTAGTTGGTCATGGTGGCTCACACCTGTAATCCCAGCACTTGGGATGCTGAGGCAGAAGAATTGCCATGAGTTTGCAGATACCTTGGATATTCTAGGCTAGTCTAAGCTATATAATATGGGATCTTGTCTTAAAAAAAAAAAGCAAAGAATGCATGGTCTTATTTAATCGAATCAAACCACATTGTGAATGCACATCGTTGTCCCTCCCCCCCTTTTTTGAGGAAATGGAGACAGAGTGAAGACAAAGCAAATAAGATATTTTCCTAAGGCATGTAACTAGTGTCCAGACCTGAACTTAACTTGAACATTAAGCATCATTATATCGCATTGCTTCCACTATGAGCTAGATTCTGTAGAAGAGAAAATTACCTGCCTCCTCAAAAAAAATTATGGAGTATGGAGAGACGACTCAGGGGCAAGCAAAAGGATCTGACACCATATAAAAATGCCAGGCAGAATGATGGTGGCCTACACTTCTGGCCCTGGAGGGCTGAGCCTGGGAAACCCCAGAGTAAAACAATGTGGAGATAGAACAATACAAGATGATTCCCAAAGTCACTGTTAGGTCTCCACAGCTACATATGCAGTGCCCTCTTCTACACACACCACCACACACTTACCCACCCATAGCTACACATGCAAAAAATATAACAAATTATGGTACTGAGGTGTACAAAAATTCAAGATGTCCTAGAAAAAGTGGGAAAGAAAGTATATAAAGAAAGCAAAGAGGTAATAATCCTGAAGACATTCTAACTGGCAAAGCCATGTTAAATAATATGAAAATCATGTAGCCTTGAAAAGCTGCCCTTCAAAAATAATGTGAAACAAACACAAAAGATGAAATAAAGAAAATAAGTTAAAAAACAAAAGGAAATACTTTCTTTAGTTCCCATTTAATCTAACTAGTAATTTAAATTTATTTTGTCTCTATCATTGGAAAATAGTTAAGACTAGGAACTTTTTCTTTCAAGCAGTAAAAGTGAGTGATTAAGTCTCTACTAAGTCAGCAATGTTATTGAAGACCCTCTCCCCCAGTAAATATTTTTGATTGGAGTGATTGAATGGAGTGCTGAAGTATCTGCAAGAATAGAGAAGAGGGAGAAGGAGAGATTCCTGAACTTCAGATGAAGACAAGTACTAAGAGGAGAGAGCTCTGAAAACTATCCTGGAAATCATTACTGGGATGTAACTAGGACACACAGGACTTGGATAGATTCTCAAGGTAGAGTCATAGAAAATGTGAAATGATATTTAGACATTTGTTCTTTGTGATATGAACACACATCTGAGAGATCTGCCAGGAGGTTTGTAGTGATTCTAAGGTTTTGGAAGTTTGTCTTTCTGTCCTGTTTCTCTTGCTATATATTGAACTATTGCATCATGTAGTGACCCTTCCCTCGTGGATAAAACAGCCCCATTTCATAAAGAGGCACCTCCAGGCACATACGGGCTCTGTAGCGCTCTTCTCTCTGTTGGAGATAGCGCCCGTGTATGTGTTCCGGCTGACAGGCTCTGGCTCCCCGTGCATTCTTTAGATAACTGGACCTCTTCTCTTATAGGGTAAAATCCAGAGTGTCCGTCCCTAGCCCACACCCCAAATGCCTCCCTGGTTATATTGTATATAAGCTGAGAGAAAAAGATATCTGGCTGGTGTTCCGGCCACTCTGTGCCTGCAATAAATCTCTTGCGTGGACATGGCCTGTGGTCTTTGCTCCTGCTGGACATTGAAGGGGGTCCCTGAACAAGCCCCCTTCATTGTAGACTACCCAGAGTTCCAATTGAACTCTTGGAGTATTTTTTTGGTAGAGAGAAATAGCTTGGATATGGCAGTATTAGCTGTTTCTCCAATATTGCTATAAGGATTTATGGAAAGCAAGCCCCCAAACAAATTTTGCCAGAAAAGATATTCATAACAAAATATTTATTTGTGGCAATATTAGGAATATTTGTCATGATCTACTTTTTGGCTGAATGAGAGATCTTGATTCTCCAAACTCTGGTTTCATCAGTCTTGAAGAATCCAAGGGAAATAGGAGTAACAGCATTCCAAAGCAAGGAATTGCAGTCAACATCAGGCAGCCAAAAAAAAAAATCCTTAAAACAAAAAGTAGGACGCAGAATCATTTAAAGACACAGTACCATTCCTGTACATGTAGTCCTCAGACCTCATGGAATCCTTTCAGTCTATTAATCAAAAGTGGAAAGTGTCCAGGAAACATCTTAGCCAATTTTGTATTTTAAATATGTTTTTAACCAATGACAGTTTCCTTTTGTGTCCATTATGATAGTTAGTAGACTGGTAATTTTATTCCCCCTTCTAACCCATTTCTAAAATTGATTGAAAGTACTGACAGAGTCCAGTGTTGATTCAGATAGGAGCGACAGGCACAGAATAATCATTCCTAGTATATGAATTTATCTATTGGGACATTGATGCTTTTCATGGACTAGTAAAATTCAATCAAAATTTTAGTTGATGCACTTGGGTTCCAAATGTACCTAACTGGGACAATTTTAATTTAATTGCATACTCTTGCTTCAATCCCATTAACCAGAACTGGCCATATTCATTTCACAGTAAGGCTGGGACATGTACTTTTTAATTCTAGAAAGCCATGTGCCCTGATAGATATTACTACCAAGGAAAAAGAGATAAACAGATACTTTATCATCCTAGAATGGTTTCCTGCTCAGAGAAGGAACACAGCACAGTTGCTCAATACTCTCACTTGTAATACCACAAACAAGTCCTACTCCACCCTCAGGCTGGGAAACCTTCCCATTATGAGAAATAATCTTGTCTTCCCAGAAATGGTCAGGCTTGAGACAGTGACTTAATGGTTTAATGGTAGGTAGATGCATGAATGCAAAAATCTCTTCCATCCAATTTCCCCATGTTTTGGGTGGAGTTGGAATCTTGCTACTAATGCATATCTATGGCCTGGCAGCTTCAGGGTAATGCAGAAGCTTGTAAAAATACCAAGTCTACATTTTAACATGCTTACAAAATGGTTCCCATGTGCAGTAAAGGTTGAGAAGCAATGCCTTTGGATCTTTTCCCAACTCTTACCTTAAAATATATGGATCTCAATATTCTCCGATTTGAGCCAAATGGTTTAAAGTACAAAAGAAAATCTGAGCTATTCATTGAAATGTGGTTCATTGTTATTGTATATTAATATATGCTAATAAAAGCATCTTTTTAAAAATTTTTTGAACTTTAGTGTGTGTGTGTGTGTGTGTGTGTGTGTAAGGGCACTGTGTATTCCTGTAGAGGACCAAAGGAGACTTCTGGAATCATCCTGGATTGCTTCTACCTCTTTTTGCTTTGCTCTGGGATTTCCTGGGTTCCACCCACCAGGGCCAGGAGTGCAGGCTGCCTGGTGTTTTTCGGGGGACTTGGGATCTGAACTCAGGAATCTTAATCCCTGAGCCATCTCTCCAGCCTCTAATAAAAACATTTTTTAAAAGAGGTCCAATAAAGTAGATTTAGGGGAAAACTGATCGACAAATTCTATGACACAAGCAATAGAAACAGGAAATTCTGCAACTACTACACATGAGACAGCTGTAGATAGCAATTATAAACTACACAAAAAGCTGAAAAAAGGATCTCAAAAGTTTCCACCACAAAGAAATGATAAAGGCTTAAAGAGACAATTATGTTTAGCTGATTTAGACAGTTTTCAGTGTGTTTGTAATGTTAGGAACAGTCTTAGTAACAGACGGCATGCTTTTGCTGTAAGTAAAAAGCTCAATAACAACAAAGTAAGCATAAAAAAACAGCAAGTAAAACAACAGAGTTTCATTAATGAACACTGGAAAAGATATTTTATCATACTTTTTAAAGTTTTCTCTTATGAACACAAACTATTGTAAAGTGGAAAAGTAACATAAAAACTTAAAAAAATCAGATAGCTGCGCAATCCCCGATTGGTCTGGTGAAGAACAGAGGGGGCATGGATTCATTTGGAATCCACCCAACACAGCATGCTTCTGTGGCGGTTAGAGTACGTTGTTAATTCCCAAGAGATGGGTTATGGTGTTTTGGAATATTACTCTTAATCATTTGTTTTTGTGACTCAAAAAGTGTAATGTAATTTATGAACTTTGCTTCCAAAGTATTTTCATGTCATAAGTTGGTATAAAAGTTAATACAATTTTCTCCTTGTAATTGAAATAATTCAGTTCAACGATACTCACCAGACAGCTGAAGATTCCACAGCTGTGAATCCACATGGCTCACTTAGGAGACAGTATACAAAAGAATCAAGAGATCCAGAGCCTGTATTTGTAGAACTCATTTGGAGGGTGACTGCAGAATTACTTTATGGCTCTTTTCAAATTAGAATTTTAAGATGTGACTAAATTTATTCTGCTTAGACATTTGTATAAGTCTGTATACTCTTTCCAAAATCAATATATATCTGATTCATTGGATATAGAAGCATGAAAAATAATCCTAGTTGTAAAGGAAAAATGCATGTAGAGACCCCAGGTCACAACAACAAACACAGAGAAATTTTGGAGGCACTGGGCCTTTTTCCAGTTGCTCTTGGAAAAAGGTGAAGGGCAAATGAAGGGAACAAGTAGAACATTAGATTTCCTTAATCATGGCTGGCAGAAGTTTTTTCAGGAGAACTTGAGAGGGAAAAGGAAATTCATGCCTGATCTTGAATGCTTGAACAAATTTCTGTGGAAAAAAAAATTCCCTAGTAGCAGAAATTGATTAAACTCACTAAAAGCAGGCAAAGTCTACGAGGAGTACTTTACTTCTTACCAGATTTGTTAAAACAAACAAAGAGCAGAAAAACTTTCTATTTCTCTGACGTTTTAATTCATGTCAGCATCAATGTTAATAAAGAATTCTTGGGCCAATGAAATGGTTTGAGTGGGTAAAAGCACCCACAAATAAACATGGTAACCTGCCAATTCATTTCATGGTGAAAGGAGAGAAACGACTTCTGAAAGTTGTCTTCTGTCTCCACATCTATGTCTGCTGTCTCTCTCCTCTCCCCTTTCTTTTTCTCTATTACAAGTAAGATATTTTTTAAAACAGAATTCTTGGGTTGGAGAGATGATAAAAATGCTTGCTTTACAAGCTTGAAAGCATGAATTTGGTATCCAGAGCTCAGTTACAAAAAGCCAGGCATGGGGTGTGCTCTTATAATTTCAACCCTGAGGCAAAATGGAAAACAGATTCTGGGCTCTCTGGCCACCTATTCATTCCATTCAGTGATTTCCAGGCTAGAAAGCAAACAGAACAAATAAAATAGTTTGACTGCACCTTTGTAATAACCTCAGAGATTGATGGCTGCCTCCATATGTATACACACACACACACACACGTAGACATGTGGATACTATGCACATGCAAGTGCATGCACATACACACAATTCTTTCTCTTAAATATATAACTAGGAAGTTAAAAATAATATGGTTAAAGCTTTTCTTGGATGCACTAGCTTAGTTCTGGGGGTAATTTATTTCCATGTTTTAGATATATCACAGCATTCTGTGCAGTGGGACTTCACCCAAGCTGTTGGGTCTGAGGAAATCCTGTCCTTCTCCATCTCAGCTTCTCTCCCCTTGTGCATGCCATTTGCATCTCTGAAGATCTGTCAGTTTTATTTGCTTTTCTTGCACATCTCTTCCCATCCATTCAGCTGGCATGTCTTTCCCATTCCAATTTCCACCCTGACTACTACTAATCCCTGTGTTTTAGATTTGATTAACAGTGAGGAAATAAGGTCACTGTGGAGAATCTTTCCTAATTAAACCTCAATAATCAAAATCTCTGATTAACCAATAGATTGGTGCCTGTGTAGAGCAGATATCTGGTTCAGTCATCCATGGCTGGGGTTGGGAAGGTACTAGGCAAGACACGTGATACAGAAGGCTCCCTATTCTTCTAAGTAGAAATTTTATCCTTCAGATACAAACAAATAAATAATGCTATTAAGCAAAATCAAATCTATAAAACGAAGCCATGGGAGATGAAACTCACAGAATAATCATACAGCTTAACAAAATGGCTGAATGGAAGAATATAACAGGAAGTACTAACCACTTAGAATCAAAAACTTGTATTAGTGATCTGGGAAAGCTTACGAAAGAAAAGATAGTTGAAAAGCCAAAGATACTGAGATTGTTATCTATGACATAAGAGTATTGTTCATGCCAAATAATCAGTTACATTAAAATAAGTATCAAATCGTGTAAGGAATTTTGGTTTGAGATGGCTAATGATATTAAAAATATATAAAGAATAAAAAACAATAGCCCGATAAGAAGATAGGAGGGGTAATTTGTAGATACGATTACAATGATTTCTGGAAGCTTGTCAATATTAATGGAACACACTGGAGAAAGCCATATAGTGAAGGGCACACCGGGAGCTGACTGCTCAATGGCAGACCTCTGTTGCAGTCCACCTGCATGGTTGCTGATAAATGACCATCACACAGCTTAAGGGAGCAAGGAGTTTACTTTCTTATGACAGTCCGGTTACAGTTCATAGTCCAGCTTGACAGGAGAGCACACACCAATACCAGGGCTGAGGGAACTGGCCACCATAACGGCTGAGAGATGGACAATCCTTACTTGCCAGACCATCATGTCTAGCCAAGTGAACAGAAGGATGCCTACTCTCTCAACCAGCTCTCTGTGATTTACCCAGGGCCTAATCCCACCCACCATAGGCTGGGTCTTCCCTACCAGCTGGACAATCTCCTTCAGGTTTGCTCGGGGCTTAACCATCAACTCTCTACAACTGTGCCCAGAGCTCAAACCCTCAACAGTCAAGTTGACAACTGTGCTTAACTATGACAACCTCCAAAGAGCTCGTAGACTCTGGCTCAGTAGGTACTGTTGAGGGTGGATCGCAGAAATTGGACTGAAAGGATTGTGGACAGTCAGTCTGTTAGTCAGCTTTCCATTTCTGACAAAATATCTTGCACAAAGAACTTCTTCTAAGGAGGAAAGATTTATTTTCGCTCACAGTCAGAGGTTCCAGTCTGTGATTACTTGGCCTTGTGGCTTTGGGCCTGTGCAAGGACAGCACATCATGGCGGAAGTGTGACATGGCCATTCACCTCAGAGCAGTAGGAGAAGGGATGAGGGGGAAAGTGGGGGCAAAAAGGAAGAGGAGAAGGAGGAATGTAAAGGGAAAGTGGAAGAAGAGAGAGAAGAGGAGGAGCAGAGTCCCAATAGTTCCATCAAAGGATACGTGAGAGGACCAAACTTCCTCTCACCATTCCTTCTTCCTTAAAGTTCTACCACATCCAGTAGCTTCACAGACTAGACACCAAGCCATCTACACATGTGGCTTTAGGAGAAAAATAGGGAGGCTGACAAGGGAAAACACTTCTGGGATGAATGTCTTCATTTCTGCATTCTACAGTTCTCAGTGTTGCAATTGGATTGGACGTACTCTCTGATGCAGTCTGCCACCCCCTCACATCACGCTACTACAGTTCCCTAAAAGACTTCATATTGCCACATTCTTTAAAAAACCTGTTTCACTTTTAGTATGTTATAGGTTTATAGAAAACTTGAGTGAAAAGGATAAAGAAAGTTTCAGGTCCCTGAAATATGAACATTTTAACATCTGCATTTTCTTTTTCTTCCTGCTTCTTTCTCTCTCTCCATGGATAGATAGATAGACCAAAAGGTTGAAAGATGGGCATGTGCATTCATGGATACTCATTTTCTTTTCTAAACCATTGGAGATGTAACACCCCTTTGAACCTAGACACTTGAAAACTCATGTGTGTATTCTCTCATATAATGGCAAGAAATTATCAAAAACAGGAAGCACACACTGATATACTATAATTAAAGACTATATTCAGATTTAGACAATTATTAAAAACAGAAGTCTTTTTTTTTTTTAGCATAAGAAATTCCCAGATCTGGGTAAGAGATTGAACAATCTCAGTGATTTTACAATTGTGTAGTCTACATGAGGCCCTGAGTTCTACCAACACACACACACACACACACACACACACCACAGAAAGAAGGAAAAAAAAGAGAATTTTAAGTTAGCGTTATTTAGTTATCTCTAATGTCCTTTAGTGTGGACTGTTTCTCTAGTTTACATCTCATAGTTCTGACATTTGAGACTCCTGGTCAGTTATTTTGTAGAGTGCCCCTTGGTTTTTGGTTGTGGTTCGTCTAACACTTTTTGGAGAGTGCCTTTTCAGGGATACCACAGAAAGTGATGTTTCTCAGAGATAGTATCTTATCCTCAGGCTTACAATGTTCATTTGTCCCATTATTTTATTTTTAATGTGGTAACAACAATGAAGTATGACTAAATGACAGATAAAAGTCACTAACACGAAAAGGAAAGCACAAGATAGCCAATGGAATAAAAAAAAGATATCAAAAGAAAGAAATAATTCAGGGAGCAGAATTATAATTCAAATTGGAAAGAGTGGCTGGAGAAATGGCTCAATGGTTAAAGCGCTTGCTATACAAGCAAAGGGGCTGGAGTTTTGGTTCCCTGGATCCCAAGTAAGTTGCCAGATGGGCGTGGCATCCCACAATAATTCCAGCTCTAGAAGGTGAAGCCTGGAAATCTCCAGGGCAAGCTGCTAGTCAGCCTAGACTTACAGGCAGACATCGAGTTTAACTGGAGACACACCCTCAAGGGAATAAGATGCAAGAGTAATTTAGGATGGTTCCCGATATTACCCTTAGGTCTTCACATACATGCACCCACACTTGCATGCATGCTGATGTACGTGCAGATATCCATACATATCCTTACATATGAATGGAAAATGGAAAAATAAAAAAAATGGAATGAAACCGACTGAAAAATATAATGAGAGGAGGGAAGATAAGAGGTAAAAACAAGCAGAAGACATTAGAGTTGGAGTGACTGCATGCCACAGGAAATTAATGTGATGAATAAGACAGAAGTTTGTCACTCATATAAAAGAAAAAGGAATTTTCAATGTACTTTTGGTGACCAAGATATTTTTTCCAAAGTAGTTTGGTGACTTCAATTGGGTCACCAGGAATACCAAACTCTTACTTGCTAACCATCATGCCACCATCTGTGGAAATATAGCCTTACATGTACATCCCGTTCAGAAGAATGAAGTGAGGAGGGAAGAGGGAAACTTTTCAAAGCTGTGCACCTACTTCAAGCTGTTTTCAAATGAGCTTCCTTGTATCTTACTGGCCAATATGGTTGCAAGGAATCTGGGAAATAGGGTTCATGAGTCTGGATAGCAATAACAATCAGACAAAATGGCCAGGACACTATTAGTAAGGAGGGCCTCATCGCTAATCAGTGAAGCTACTAGCAAATTCTGCCACACGGTTTAATATGCAATAGACTTGCCAGAGCTGAAAGGAGATACAAACCATTAAGTCAAAAATGTCTAGCAAAGTTTTTTGTAACTCGTACAGTCTAAAATTTTAGTAACCTAGATATCAAAACCAGTGTAATTCCAACAAATCAGAACCTGTTTAACAAATATATAAAAGATGTTCAAACTTGTTAAAAATTAAAAAAAAGGAGAGACTGCCAATATAAACAAGACTGAAATATTTTTCAGGATCAGGTTTTGAGCTAGAGTTTTCCTCTTAACTGTTGATGTAAAAATAAATAAACTCAGCTTTTAGGGGATAAAATTTTGGCAGCATTGACTAAAATGTGAATATATTTGTGTTTCTTGCTGTGTAATAAGTGGCTACACACAGTAGCTGAAAGCACGCATATATTTTGTGCGTGTGCAGTATATGCATGTTCACATGTACATGTATGTGTGCGTCTGTGGAGGTCGGTGGCCGTCCTTGAGTGTCTTCTTTGATCATACTCAAGTATTATCTACTGAGGCAGTGTCCTCTCCTTGAATCCAGCGTTTGCTGATTTGGTTAGACTAGCTAGTCAGCGTCCTGGGGGAATCTCCTATCTCCTTCCCACCCCTCAAATCATAGGCAGTCCCCGTACCTGCTGAACTTTTATGTGGGTTCTAGGGATCCAACCTTCAATCCTTGTGCCTGCATGTCAAGTAGATTGCATACCTGCTGACCCATCTCCCTATCCCCTGCATTTAGTTTTTAAAACTCATTATTATTGTGTGAAAGGATTCCCGTCCCCCATGCTAGCTACTCTAACCAAATCAGCAAACCTGGGGTTCAAGGAGAGCTTCTGCTTACTGATCACTGCCCTCAGCCACTTACAAAGCCCTTGCTTCACATACCTCCTGGAAATAGGTCACCTCCCTCTCCCTACCCACATTCCTAGGGATAAAAAAAGTTCTGCTCCACCTTCAGATGGGGCTACTTCTCCCTTCCAAGGGAATTAGTACAGCGGCCATCACGTAACTAGTTAATCCCTTGTCTGTAGCATGTCTAATCCGCCGTCCTTTTTAAACCTTAAATGTGTGTGTGTGTGTGCCATGAGGGTGCGTGTGCTATGGTACTCACGTGGAGGTCAAAGGGCAACTTTGTGAAATTGGTTCCTTCCGTTCACCTCTAAGTGGGATCTAGCAAGCAAAGCCAGGATGTTAGGCTTACATGTAAGCACCTTTATTTACCCTCTGAGTGAACTTGCCTATCCAAACTTTTAAACTTAATTTCTGTAGGTCGGGAACTTAGTTCTGGCCTCACCACATCAAAATTAAAATTCTACTAGGACTTTATTAATTTATTTTGCCTGTGTGTGTATGTATGTGTATCAGAGGATACTGTGTGTCCCCTTGGAGGGCCAAGGGTAACTTCGGGAATCATCCTAAATTGCTTCTACCTCCTTTTTGCTTTGCTCTGGGATTTTCCCAGGCTCTGCCCACCAGGGCTGGAAGTGCAAGCCACCACCGTTTCTAACCTGGTTTTTTTGTTTTTTTGTTTTTTTTTTCACATGGGACCTGGGATCTAAACTCAACATCTTCTTCTTGAGAGGCAGAGTCTTAACCCCTGAGTCATTTCTCCAGCCCCGGGGCTATGTCTCTTGATAGTCTATTCAATCTGTGGAGTTTCTGAACCCTGAAGTCCCTTTTCAGTTTGCTCAGCATGTTGGCAGAAATCCATCCTGACAGAAGTGAGTCCAAGTTCCTTATTGTCTCTGTGGCTGCCAAGTTTTAGAGTCTACCTGCAGTCCCAGGCTTGCATTTCCTGCCTGTCTTCAAAGCCGCAGTGGCGGCTGCAGTCCCTCAGATGTCATCACCTTCTTTCTGTTTGTATTCTCACTCCGTTGAGACATGTCTATGTCCAACAGAGTGATTACGCTGGCCGCACCCAGATAGCTCAGAGAACCTTTCCACGTCAAGATTAGAATTATCACCCTTATGCCATGTAACTGACAAATAGGCTGTGCTGACCATGGGCCTCTCTGAGTGAGGCAGGATTAGAGCAGCCATGCTGGGATGGGTCTCAGGGTCCTTGGAATTCCGGAAGGCCATTCCCCACTGCTGAAATCACCCTGAAGGAACACTCCTGCTGAGGAACTGACTCCAATCCACCCAGAGATAAGATGGCCAACTTCCCTATGAAAGGATTATGGAGATGAGCTCTCCAGCCCACCTGGGCCCAGGAGCAACTGGGTTGGGCCCCAATGGGAAAAAGCCAGTTTCCCGGGCTTGTCTAGGTGGATAAATATGCCTGGCCCTGGCAGCCATCTTTGGTGCCCTAGCCCCTCATGGCACTCAAGGTGCCATGAGTTCCTTTTCCAGCTGCCTGCTTCTCATGGAGGCGCCCTAGCCCCTCGTGGCACTCCATGTCTGGAGTCCATGAGTTCCAACCTTTCTCTTCTCTACTAAACTCTACTTTAATCCTCTACACCATGTTCTGGTTTCAATCTTCAACTCCGGAATACAAGAACCCTGCAACATTGGGACAGTCGAGACCGTTTCCCTGCAACACGAGGGGATGGCGAGCATTGCTCGGCCTCATGCTGCAAAATACATCTGTCTTTTCCCCAGCAATCACACACTTAAACTCAGCTCACGTACCCTGAGACTCGAGATGTGAGAGAGGCCGAGAGAACAGAAGGCAGTAAGAACACCAAACTCCTCATCAGCATTGTGAACTGTAAGGAAAGCATGTGAAGTGAAAGAAGGCTTTCAAAGTTCTAGGAAAATCATTTAAAATCCAGCTTTCTGGGCTATCAAGAGAGCTCAGTGGTGGAGGAACATGCTCGAAAACCCAGCCTGAGTTTAATCTCTAAGGTGGAAGAAGTTATCCTCTGATTTCCACTTGTGTTCCGTGGCGTCGTGTACACATCTTTCTTTCTCTCTCACACACTCAAAGCAATATTAAAAAAAAAAATCCAGACTGCTGTGTCTACTTAACCAAACAATCAATAGAGATTGAAAGATATTTCAAATACTTAAGAAAGGATTAGGAAAAAAATGATTAAAAAAAAAAAAACTGGCTAAGCCTTAAATTCCCGGACCTTGCTTCTGCCTCCAGAGTGATGGGATTATATGTGTGCACCTGGTTAATTAGGTGCTGGGGATCAATCCTAGTGTTCATTTTCGCTAGGGAAAAACTACCAATACAACCGCGGGAACTCTTTTTTTCTTTAATTTGTATTTATTTATTTTTTCCCAATCATACAACTTCAATAGGTACTCCATCTCCTCCCTCCCTCCGCCCTTCCCCAGTCCCCCTTGCCCCCTCCCCCCTTTTCCCCTTCCCTTAACCCTTCTGTCTCCCCTTCTCCTAGTGTCTCCCCACCCCCCCCATCCTCTGGAGCATCCTTTTGTGTGAATGCCAAACTTCCCTCTAAGTCCTCCACTCTAGTGAGGTGTAAGGACTCAGTGGCATAGTCCAGAGCCCTTTCTTGGGCTCCCCTTTAATATGGGAACACTATTATAACTATTAATCTCTTGCCTCTAAGGATCCTAGTGCCTGTGATCCATGCTAGACTTTGGGGAATTGTTGACATGTCAGCCATTGTGCAGGTCATGCAAAGTCTGATTATGGCTACTGTGGCCCTAACTTGTGTGGAGTATCTTGCATATCATTGCTCCTCCCCATCTTCAGGCTCTTTCAATCTTGCCGCCTCCTCTTCTGCAAGTTTCCCTGAGCTTTAGGATGGGGAGAGATTTGGCTGGTCTGGTTCCAAGTGATTAATGTGGGTCTCTGGTGTTGTGAATTATCAACCCTAGGAACTCTTAAGGAGTTCTTTGAGAATGGAATTCACCCGTAAGAGAGCAGTGGGAAACAGGAATGTGGTGAGGGCATTGGGCACAGCCAGGCAAGCAGGGAGACAGCCTGAAGGCTTAGAGACCAACCTAAAACCCTCAGCACTGCACTGTCTGAAGACTCTAGATGGCTAATGCTGATGTATTTACTGGTCTGGGCTCTCTAGAGGAACAGAACTGATGAAGGAATGCATATAATAAGGAAATTCATTGGATTGACTTACTCACAGTAGTCCAACAATGGCTAGCTGTAGCTTCCATCGGGAGCTGAATAGCTCAGCAGTCCCAGTTTGTTGCTGAAGGTCAGAGGATTCCTAAAGAGTCTCTGGATTTCAGTTATGTTGGAAGGTCAAAAGAAGCTAAATTCTGGTGTCAGCTAAGAATGACAGCTGCAGGGGAGGGGGAGAGGGAGGAGGAGGAAAAGGCGAGGAGGAGGGGGAGAGAGAGGAGGAGGAAGGGGAGGGGGAGGGAAAAAGAAAGGGAGGGGAGAGAGAGGGAGGAAGAGAGGGAAAGAGAGGGGGAGGGGAAGAGGGAGAGAGAGGAGGAGGAGAGGAGGGAGAGAGAAAGAGGGAAGGGAAGAGGGAGACCAGTTCTTTCTTGAACTTTGCACGTTCCTTTATTTGATCTGTTATCACAAAGTACTGCCCACATTTAGGATTGGTTACTGTATTTCAAGCATCTTAATCCAGATCATTTCTTCAAGTGGTCTGATAGTTAATCTGTTAGTTAATTCCAGGTGTGATCAAGTTGACAACCAAGATTAATGATCACAGCTGAGAAAGAGACTGGGTGGATTGGACAGGTTACTTGCTGAGAGTTTGGAAAACTTGACAGTATGGCCAAGGAATAGACTCTATGGGAGGGTGTGCCCAGCTTCAAGCAGTTGACAATGTGCAAAGCAATAAACAAGCTCCAGAGTTTCTGAACCTGAGTCTTTTACATAATACTGACATCACACCACTGACACTCCCCACAAGCCTGGTCAGACATGGGCGTGTCTGTTTGTAAAGACTTCCCTTGGGAAAATAACTTGAAAGATATGCATCATTATCTCCTTAACCAGCATTACAGTTAGGGATGGACTTTTAAGTGATTTGTTTCCTTTAAAAAAATCTTCTTTCCTTGCTCTTCCTTCCTCCTGTTTACAGGGTCCAGAAGTCCACCCAATGAGGCACAGACTATGAGCTTGACCAAAAAGGATGTTTATTGAAAGTGGGTCAAACAGAACTGAAGCTTCAGGACTCCCCCCAAGTTCAGGACCATAGATGGAGCGTGAGGACTCCAGGACTCCATCAGAGTTTGGGACTCGTGATGGAGCCTCCAGAAAGGGCAAATGAGCAGTTCTTATAGCAGTTTCTAAGTTGGTAGGTGCCATCCAGCTAGTGACTCAGGCTGGCAGTTTCAGATAGTGGTTGCAGCTGGAATTCAGATAGGGGTGGAAATCTTGAGTGGTGGTCCTGCTGACCCAAGGCTGTAACTATGGAACCAAGTGGTCAGCAGGTAGCGAGAGCAAGTTTTGTCCACTTTCATGTGTAAGCAGTGACTATCCTCAAGTGCAAGCAGTTTACAGAAGCCAAAGAGCAGTTAGTCTAATGTCAAAATTTTTCCACAGCATATTTTCTATAGCACACTGCACACAGTTTCATCACAGTATACAAGAGCAAGGTCTTCCTTTTTCTTAGATCGCTATACTCCCTTCTCCCTCTCTTTGTTTTTTTTTTTTTTCTTTCTTTGTTTTCTCTTCCTTCCTTCCTTCCTTCCTTCCTTCCTTCCTTCCTTCCTTCCTTCCTTCCTTCCTTCCTTCCTTCCTTCCTTCCTTTCCTTGTACATTTGCTAGGTGCATTGGTGCATTACCACAGTGTGCTCTTGTACGTCCCAGGACATACTGGCCATTTTATTACATCTGGGGATCAAGGTCAGATGGATCATCAGGCCCTGGTGCAAGCTCTTTGCCTACTGAGTCATCTTGCAGCTCCTAATTTTTTTCATTTGATTTCTCTGTTTCTAAGTGTTAGAAAGCGGTTATAGTCTCATTATCATACAATTTAGATAGTATTGTTGACTTTCAAAATGAATGACTATTCTGACGGTATTGTGTGGGGTGGGACATTACAGACTTTGGAGACAGAGATGATTAAGACATTGCTCATAAATGGTCACAGTATGGAGAATAAGTGAATGCTGAATGCTCAGCCCTAAATGGAGCAGCTATATTATGTCCCACTAAGGCTCACGGAACACCTCAAAAGAGGAGGCAGAAAGAATGTTGGGGGGGGGTTGGGGAGGAGTCTGAAATGCTATTTCCTGGACATGCATGGCTCTTGGGCTCACTAGCTCCCAGCAGCTGTGCTTACCTGCACAGGACCTTCAGGAGATCTAGGGGGTCCACTTTCCAGCTGGGACTGGTGAGGGGCTCTGGAGGCCTCGACACTAGGGCTGCAGCTACTGTAGGAAGTCTTTTTTTTTTCTTGTGGGTAGGTGTGACCCGCTGGTAGGTTGACCAAGCTCCAGTGGATGGTCGCACACCCGTGCCCACTTAAGGGCAACTGGACTCAGTGGGTTATAAAAAATAAAAATTGGACTGAAGAGAGAGCTCAGGGATTAAGACTGCCTTGCAAGCAGAAGGTCGTGAGTTTGGATCCCAGATCCGTAAAAGTAAAATTGCCTGTCAGAAAAAGTGGTGGCCCACATTTCAGCCCTGGTGGCAAAGCAAAGAGGAGGTAGAAGCAATCCAGGATGATTCCCAAAGTCACCCTTGATCCTCCAAAGGGACACACAGTGTCCTCTGATACACACACACACACACACACACACACACACCACACCACACCACACCACACACACACACTAAATAATGCAAAAAGTAAAGAATAAAAATCTAAAAAGATTGAGGACATAGTGGTGTGAGAGGAATGGGTTGAGAAGTTCAGGGAGCGTGGGAAGGAAAATGGGGGGTAAAAGTGATCAAGATATTCTGTCAAAGAAAAAGTTAAAAGTATTATTTTTGTAAGGAAAAAAAAGGTACAGGCCCTGTTCTGAAGACATTCCTGTCAGAGAAGCAGGAGCAGAACTGAAGTTGCAGAGAGGTAAGATGTGGGCTTAGTTAGTCATAGAGAGCTCCGGTACTCCAGAAAAAGTAGGGGATCCCCTTTACCTAGAGAAGTCCGGTGAGGCTTTTTATAAGACATTCACTCTAGAAGAGAATAGATAGGAGCCGGGTGGGGGAGTGGACAGGGCATCCCAGGCCTGTCCTAGTGCAGTGGACATCTGATGATCCACCTGGGGACTGAAGCAGTTGGAGCCCCAGGATGGTGGGCTCTCAGCTTGCTGAATTGAAGCTGGATTTGGAAGAGGTACCCAAGCCACACTAAAGAATCTGGGGTTCTGTAAAGGCCTTCTGGCAATTACACTGGAGATGAATTAAACAGAAATAAAACTGAGACTCTAATGCTGAATTTAGAAAGAAATATGTGATCCTCTTGCAAGTCTTGGGCTCCTCTTGCCCTCTTCCTCAGAGCTAGGTTCTGGCACAGAAACCCCGCTGCAAATATTTGTTCCTCTCTTTTACCTCTACTTGCTTGTGTGTCATCGTGGCCAATATTTACATTTTATAAAAGACTGCACATAACAATGTTTAATCATGTACTTTGTTCAGAAGGTATGAAGGATAGTTGATTATTTGAGTTTTCCTCTTTTTCTTTGGACCCTTGAAAATGCCGAGATCATTCTTTGTCCTGACTTTCTTTTCTTTTCTTTTCTTTGTTTCCTTCTTTTCATGTCTTGAGAAATACGAGTCTTTTAAAATAGTTCAAATGATATGACACCCCATTTCTAGTTTCTGGCCAACATACCTGAGACCATTTCTATGGTTGGTGGTGTTGAGTTTTTAATTGACTATATTCAGATGGATAAGAAGTTCCAGACTGGCGACATGGTTTCTGGAAACCCTCACTGTGGTTTGGAACGCTAGTTTCAGAAAAGAAAATGGCCCATGAATTGGACAGACCCTCCAGAAAGCCATAAAGTTCCCACTCAGAGCAACACAAGGAGAGCCCAGGACAATGTATTATAATCTCTCTTCCATCTGACCCCACCATTCTCCCTTGTGCCTTCCTGTTTTTGTTAAGTAGCTGCTTATTGCCACAAGCTTCTTGAAGAATATAGTGCTTTCTCAATTTTAAAAAGCAACAGTATTAGGAACCTTCTGAGATGTTGGAAATAGTCTATATTATTATTTTTTCTTTTTGATAGGACTTAGTACTTCCTAGTACCTCCAGCACTGGGCTACATCCTCAGCCCCTGCAAAGCTTTTTTTTTTTTTTTTTTTGCCTCTGTGTGTGTGTGTGTGTGTGTGTGTATGTATCAGAGGGCACTGTGTGTCCCTGTGGAGGACCAAGGATGACTTCGGGAATCATCTTAGATTGCATCTACCTCCCTTTGCTTTACTCTGGGATTATCCCAAGCTCTGCCCACTAGGGCCAGGAGTGAAGACTGAGGCTATTTTCTTTTTTTTTCTTTTTTTTTTATTAAAAATTTAATTATACATTTTAAAATTTTTTACCAGTTCCCTCCCTCCCTCCTGCTCCCCCTCCCCTTCCCCCAGTGCCTCCCCCCCAATTCCCAGAGAGTCCTTTATTGTGTACGCCTAACTCTCCATTGGGTCCTCCTCTCCGATGACATATAAGGACCCAGTGGCATTTCCATAAGCCCTTTCTCTTGTTCCCCTTAAGCATAAGATCACTACTATGGCTGTCAATCCCTTGCCTCCAGGGGTCTCGGTGCCCTTAACAGATGCTAGACTTTATGAGGGCAACAGTGCGCTGGACATTGCGCAGGGCATGCAAAGTCCCATTACGATTGCTTTGGCCCCAACTATTGTTGAGAATCTTGCAAATCGTTGCTCCTCCCATCCTTTTGCTCTTACAATCTTACCGCCCCCTCTTCCGCAAATGTCCCTGAGCTCCAGGATGGGGAGAGATTAGGCTGTCCTAGTTCTATGTGATTGATATAGAGTCTCTGAAGTTCTGGATTGTGGTTTGTTGATTTTCTTTTGCAGTTTTGCTGCTCCTGCAATTCCCTTCACTCCATTCTGCTGGGCACTGTATGTCACCCCCTGGCCAGAGACAAAAAGCTGTTAAACTGGAGTCTTGTTGTAATAGCACATTCAAGGGTAGATGTAATAAGAGTAGGAAACCTCACTGAGGGAGGGGTCCATCACCCATTTGCAAAATGATTACTTTTTATCTGCTAGACTATATGCCCTCCCCTTCTGGTGAGATCAGGAAAGAACGTCTGTGAACTTAACCAGGTTTCTCATTACTTACTTGCAGACCTTGATGGAGGCCTATTTTCTCTGCTGTAACATGGTCTCCTCTCTCCTTGTTTCTGGTGTGGCCCTCCTAACCCATCTCTCTTGTTCATAATCCTTGCAATTACTGTGTTTCATAGGTTTACTTTTGAGTGTCTCAATGTGGGCTGGGTGAGTTTGGTACTAGGAGCCACCTATTAGGGAGTACATACGGCACTTAATTTTCTGGGTTTGGGATACTTCACTTAATATAATTCTTTCTAATGACATCCATTTCCCAGCAAATTCCAGTAATTCATCATTTTTGATGGCTGAGTAGTACTCCATTGTATAGATGTACCACTGTTTCCTTATCCACTCGTCAACTGTTGGACATTTAGGTTGATTCCATGACTTTGCTATTGTAAACAGTGCTGCTATGAACATGGTCGAGCTTGTGCTCTCGAGGCGAACCTCTGCTGCATGGGGGGTTATTCCCAAAAGTGGGATAGCAGGGTCATATGGCATTTCAATCTTTAATTTCTTTAAGAATCTCCAGATGGCTCGCCAGAGTGGCTGTATGAGCCTGCATTCCCACCAACAATGTAGGAGAGTTCCCCTCTCTCCACATCCTCTCCAGCATTTGTCGTTGTTTGTATTGTGGATTTTTGCCATCCTGACCGGGGTGAGATGATATCTCAGGGAAGTTTTGATTTGCATTTCCCTGATGGCGAAGGAAGTGGAGCATTTTTTAAGATAATTGTTAGACATTTTAATTTCATCCCTGGTAAAGTTTCTTTGAAGTTCCAGGGCCCATTTTTTAATTGGGCCAGTGTTTTCCTTGGAGTTTAATTTTCTAAGTTCTTTGTGCACTCTGGACAGTAGAGCTCTGTCAGATATGTGGTTAGTGAAGATTTTCTCCCATTCTGTGGGTTGCCTTTGAGCTCGTGTGACAATCTCTTTATCTGAACAGAAGCTCTTTAATTTCACAAGATCCCAACTGTTGAGAGTTGGTAGCAGTGATTGTGCCATTGGATGTCTGTTTAGGAAGTGTTGGCCTAGCCCAATCAGCTCGAGGGAGTTCCCTATCCTTTCAACTATGGTTTTTAAAGTCTCTGGCCTGATATCAAGGTCCTTGATCCATTTGGAATTAAGTCTTGTACATGGTGACAAGTACGGGTCCAGCTTTAATCTTCTGCATGTGGAGATCCAGTTTTGCCAGCACCATTTGTTGAAGATGCTGTTCTTTTTCCATTGCATTCTTTGGGCCCCTTTGTCAAAGACCAAATGGCTGTAACTTTGTGGGCTTATATCTGGGTCTTCAATCCTTATCCATTGATCTGTGTGTCTATTTTGGAGCCAGTACCAGGCTGTCTTTATAACTATGGATTTGTAGTATAGACTTAGGTTTGGTATGGTAATACCTCCAGCTGTGTTTTTGTTACTCAGGATTGTTTTTGCTATCCTGGGTCTTTTGTGTCTCCATATGAACTTTGAGATTATTTGGTCAACTTCTTTGAAGAATTGCTTTGGGATTTTGATTGGTATAGCATTGAATCTGTATATTGCCTTTGGTAGGATGGTCATTTTTACAATGTTGATTCTGCCAATCCAGGAACAAGGGAGGTCTTTCCACCTTCTGGTGTCTTCTGCAATTTCTTTCTTTAGGGTTTTAAAGTTTTCATTGTAAAGGTCTTTTACCTCCTTAGTTAGGTTTATACCAAGGTATTTCATTTTTTTAGGGGCTATAGTAAATGGTATTGTTTCTCTCAAGGCTTTTTCACTTCTTTCATTCTGGGCATATAGGAAGGCCTCTGATTTTTGCACATTTATTTTGTATCCTGCCACCCTGCTGAACTTCTCAATTAGTTCCAGGAGCTTCCTGGTGGAGTTTTTGGGATCACTCAGGTATAAGATCATGTCATCTGCAAATAGGGATAGCTTGACTTCTTCCTTGCCGATTTGAATCCCTCTTATGTCCCTTTCTTGTCTTATGGCTTCAGCTAAGACTTCAAGTACAATATTGAATAGAAGTGGTGAGAGTGGATAGCCTTGTCTAGTTCCTGATCGAAGTGGGAATGCTTCCAATTGTTCCCCATTGAGCATAATCCTTGCTGTGGGCTTGTTGTATACAGCTTTTATTATATTGATAAAGGTTCCTTCCATTCCTACTGTCTCTAGCGTTTTGATCATAAAAGGCTGTTGGATCTTGTCAAAAGCTTTTTCTGCATCTATCGAGAGTATCATGTGGTCTTGGACTTTGGACTGGTTTACATGATGAATTACATTTATTGATTTGCGTATGTTGAACCAACCTTGTGTGCCGGGGATGAAGCCTACTTGGTCCCCATGAATGATCTTTTTAATATGTTTTTGAATCCGATTTGCTAAGACTTTGTTGAGAATCTTTGCGTCTGTGTTCATCAGGGAGATCGGCCTATAGTTTTCTTTTTTAAGTGAATCTTTATTAGGTTTTGGGATTAAAACGATATTAGCTTCATAGAAGGAATTTGGTAGTGTTCCTTCCTTTGCTATTTGATGGAACAGTTTAAGGAGTATTGGTGTTATTAACTCCTTAAATGTCTGGTAGAACTCTGTGCTGAATCCATCTGGTCCAGGACATTTTTTGGTGGGAAGATTCGAGATTACTTCCTCAATTTCCTTATATGTTATAGGACTATTTAAATAATTCACAACTTCCTGATTCAATTTAGGTAAGTTGTGTTTACTTAGAAATTCATCCATCTCTTTTGTGTTGTCAAACTTCACAGAGTATAAGTTTTTGAAATATGATGTTATAATTCTCTGGATTTCTTGGGTATCAGTAGTGATAACTCCATGTTCATTTCTAATTTTGTTAATTTGGGTTTTCTCTCTCTTGCTTTTGGTTAGTTTAGCTAGGGGTGTATCAATCTTGTTGATTTTTTCAAAGAACCAGCTTTTTGATTGGTTGATTTTTTCTATCGTTTTCTTAGTCTCGATTTCAGATATTTCTCCCCTTATTTTGCTAATCTCTTCTCTTCTACTGCTTTTGGGATCAGATTGCTCTAGTTTCTCTAAAGCTTTAAGCTGCATTGTTGTTTATTTCTGATGTTTCCATTTTTTTGACGTGGGCATTAAGAGCTATGAACTTACCTCTTAGAACAGCTTTCATTGTGTCCCAGAGATTTTGGTAAGTTGTATTTTCGTTATCATTCACTTTTAGGAAATCTTGAATTTCCTTTTTAATTTCTTCCTGAATCCAGTTCTCATTCAGCATCATAGTGTTAAGTTTCCAGGAGTTAGTGTATTTTCTCTTGTTTGATGTGTTGTGGATGTCCAGCTTTAGGCCGTGGTGTTCTGATAGGGCACCGGTTAGAATTTCAACTTTCTTGTAAATGTGTAGATTCATTTTGTGGCCCAGTATGTGATCTATTTTGGAGAAAGTTCCGTGTGCTGCTGAGAAAAATGTGTATTCTTTGGTGCGTGGGTGAAAAGTTCGATAGAGATCTGTGAGGTCCATTTCTTTCAGGGTTTGATTAAGTTCCAAAGTGTCTCTGTTAAGCTTTTGACCTGTTGATCTATCCCATGTAGAGAGGGCGGTGTTGAAGTCCCCAAGAATTATCGTTTGGGGATTGATTTCATGCTTTAGACGCTGTAGGGTTTTCTTAATGAATGTGGAGGGGCCCGTATTGGGTGCATATATGTTCAGTATTGTGAAATCTTCCTGGTGAATTGTACCTGTGACTAAAATGTAGTATCCATCCGTGTCTCTTATAATTTTTTTTGGTTTGAAATCCACTTTGTCTGATAGCATAATGGCTACCCCTGCCTGTTTTCTGCTTCCATTTGCTTGTAGAATTGTTGACCAGCCTTTTATTTTTAGAGCGTGCCTATCTTTTGTGGTGAGATGGGTTTCCTGCAGGCAACAGATTGATGGATTGTGATTTTTAATCCAAGTTTGTAATCTGTGTCTCTTGATCGGTGAATTAAGTCCATTAACATTTAGTGTTATAATGGAGAAACTATTGTTAATTCCAGACATTTATTATGTTTAGTAGCTTTTATAAGTATATTGCTTCGCTTTTAATGGTGTTATATTTGCCTTCTGTTCTCCTGGATATGCCTGTTTTTTTCTTCACGCTTGAGTATCATTTCTAGCAGTTTTTGAAGGCCTGGTTTGGTGGCCATGTATCCCTTAAAGTTGTCTTTGTGCTGGAAAATTTTTCTTTCTCCCTCGATCATGACTGATAGTTTTGCAGGGTAAATCAGCCTGGGTTGACATTTTTGCTCATTCAATACTTGAAGTATGTCTCTCCAAGCTCTTCTTGCTTTTACTGTTTCGACTGAGAAGTCATTTGTTATTTTAATAGGTTTGCCTTTAAAAGTGACTTGTTTTTTCTCCCTTGAAGCTCTCAGCACCAGTTCTTTATCTTGAATGTGGAGTGTTTTAACTATTATTTGCCGCGGTGTGCTTCTATTTTGGTCCTATCTGTTTGGGGTGCGGAATGCCTCTTGTATATGAATGGGCCTCTTTTTTTTTAGATGAGGAAAGTTTTCCTTGATGATCGTTTGAAAAATTTCCTCAGGGGTGGTATTTTGAGATTCTTGCTCCAGTATTCCATGAATACGCATGTTAGGCTTCTTCAGGGTGTCCCATATCTCTTGGATATTTCTCTCAAGTATCTTTTTGGCTTTAACAACCTCTTCCATTGAGCTGGTTAGTACTCCCACTTTATCTTCAAGGTCTGAAATTCTGTTTTCTGCTTCATTAGTTCTGTTGATAAGACTCTCTGTGGCGTTCTGGGTTGAAGATAACTTGTCTTTTAGCTCAGTTTTAAACTCTGCTTGAGTTTGTTTTAACTGCTCTATGCCACTTTTTGTTTCTTGCACTGTTTTTCTCAACTCCTCCAGATGTCTGTTGTGTTCCTCTTCAAAGCGATTGATTCGATTATGTAATTCCTCCCGGATTTCCTCTTTCATAGTATTGAACATGGTAATGATCATATTTTGAATGTCGTTATCCTGGGTCAGGCTTTCTTGGCCTTTTTCCGCGGGTTTGTTCTTGTTGGAATCTAACATTATGGGATTAATTTCTTCAGTGGGAAATTTGTTTACTTGAGTGTTGCTTCTCATGGATTTGCACTTTGACTTTGGCATTGTCATTTTAACTCTTAAGATCTCTCAATTTCACTAAACTGAATTATTTGGCCTGGGGTACTGGTGGGCGGGGCCCGAATGGGGACTCACCTAGGGCGTGGGGTGAGGCCCGGGTGGACCGCGCGCGTGTCCCGACCCGCGGAGCGGGGTGGGGTGAAAAGGGACGATGGGTGCGTCGGCGTGGAGCTATTTAACCCGAGGGCAGCTGGGGCGGGGCCCGGGCGCAGGGGGAGGTCCTCCTCGTCCCTCGGCCCCCGCGCGGCTCCGGCTGGATGGCGGGAGTCGGAGCCGGGTCCCTGTGGGCTGACCTGGGGTCCTAGAGCGCGCGGTGAGAGCCCGGCTGGATATCGCGTACGCGTCCCGACCGGCGGAGCGGGGGGTGGGGCGAAAGGGGACCTATTTTCACCTGGTGTTTTTACATGGGACTTGGAATCCGAACTTAGGACCTTCTGCTTGGGAGGCAGATTCTTATCCTTTGAGCCATCTCTCCAGCCACCCCTCCAAATTTTAATCAGTGTGATTATGTGGTTGTACATACATACATACATTTTTAAAAAGCGAATTAAGGGAACATGAAAAATTGGAATCTCTGGATCTTATTGCAATGATCAATTTTTAACATAAATTCGTTCAGACTGGGGAGTAGATAAGTGACCTGTCTAGAGATTCTGAGAGGCAAATTCACTGCTTGTAACACAGAGACTACAGGATTGCTTGATAAGAAAGAACTGCAAAATTCTTCCTAGAGAGAAGCTGTAATGAAGGAATGATTTTGGCGGACTGTACTGAGTTTGTGCTTGCATTTGTATGTAGGCATTTTGAAGCCTAGAATTTAGGAGTAAATAATAATAGTAAGGACAAGGCATAGATCTAGAATTATTAACAACAACGACCCTGGCTGAAAGTGATGGTGTATATCTGTAATTCTAACACTCAAGAAGCTCCAAGAAAACTGAGAACTGGAGACCAGTCTCTGTATTGCGTTCCAACCAGCCTGGGACCCCAGTCTCAAAAAATAACATAGTAGTAATTATTTGATCTGAAGCAATACTGCCATCTATTGGTAGAAATGGAGAACTTTATTTCAATTTTTGCTGGGGGTTTGTTTTGTGTTGTTTTGAAACAAGGTCTCCTTATGTGACTAGATTGGATTTAAGCTTCTGTGCCAGACAGCATGTTGGCACATATGCATGAGCACTTAGGAAATTAAGGCAGTAGGATAAGAGTTCCAGGTCATCCGCAGCCACGTACCAAGTTCAAAGCCAGCTTCCCCTACATGACTACCCTGTCTCAATAAAATAAAAAATTAAAAAAAAAAAAAACAACAAAGAAACAAATACACTCCTGGGTCTGAATGATTGTGTCATTCAGCTGAGACTTCAGGCAGACTACACTATGCCATCTGGGTTTCAAGCTCAATGTTTTATGTACAAATTCTAATGCTGGATATTGCACAGTGATGGGAAGAAACACAATTGATGTTCATTTATGTTTAAACTCTGAATGTCACAACAAACCTCCCAAAAAGGTATAGCACACAGGATTCTTGAAAATATGAAATGAAGTCAAACAGATGACAGAGAACGTTAAGTCCCTCTAGAAACATAGACTCTTTCTTCTAAATTTGCCTGAGAGACTATTTATTCACTTTCATTTTACAACATAAAGATTCTATGTTTGGAAAATGCTTTCCCATGTGGTATGACAGCAAGTTGTCTGAGGAAACCTTGTGTTTAATAGAAGAGCGTTGTGATCCCTGCGTTTAATGTAAGATGTATGTGTCCACTCTGCTTTGTTTAATAATAAATTCATTTGGCAAATTCTGCTTTATTCATTGGCTTCCATTGTTCAGTTTGCTCATTTTGATTGCTGAATGTAATAGACTTTTGCCATAGATGCTAGCAAGTATTTTTTTTTTGAAAAAAAAAATAACAGTTGCTTTGACAGAATGACAGAAATAACTTAATCGAGAAAGATGTATTTTGGTTCATTGTTTGGGGAATATAGTCTGCAGCAGTTATCCTACATGGTTGCTGATAAATTACCACCAAACAGCTTAAGGGGGAAAGAGGAAGGATCCGTGGGTTCCTGGTTGGGAGGGGGAGCTTGGGAACCAGGTAGTGTGTAGGAGAAGGATGCCGCAGGACATTGAATGTGCTGACAATGCCAGTTTGCTGAGGCTGAAAGGCACCAAGAAGAGGGGATGAAGAAGCCAGTCAGAGACAAACAGAAGGTTTCGAGGTGATGCTCGATGCCCAGCTAAGGGGAGAAATCAGCAACTGATCAGGTCATTACTCTGTGCTGCTGTGGGATTGCCACAGTGATGTGAAGAGAGGCACACATGTTAGCAGAGGAGGAAACAGCCGCCCCGAACAATTAAACTGTCTCCAGGAATCCCATGGTAGAAGAAGGAAAGGCTGCATCCTGGGTCCAGCCAGGGGAGGGATTTGTCTCCCAGGTAGACCATTCGATTCTGACAACTTGCAGGACAGACTGACAGCCAAGCCAATGACTGTCAGTGGTGGGAGGACGCTTTGACAGGACTGTTTCACTGCTCACCTCCTGCGCTCTGTTTAAACCTGAACCTCTTGTCTGCACCTTCAATACGACCCCAGGGGACGGGCTGGTCGCTGGACCTGTTCATTGGTTCTTTTCTCCAATGCGGCCACTCAGAATGAATCTCTCTTCTTTGCTTTTCACTATTACTTTTTTCTTTAACTAGTGCGTTAGTGTAGGTGGCCAAGCCCAACTCATTGGTGCTGCTGGAAGGTGGGCCTGGATCCTAGAAACTCTAGGAACATTAGTTAGAACCAGAGATGGTAAACAATAATCTCTTTTGTGAGTTTTGATGTTGCTGATGAGACAGTAACAGAACAAAGAGATCGGGGTGCATAGAAGAAGAAAGACTAAAAGGACTCTGCTAAAAGAGCAAATCAAAGAATTTGGGCTATTTGAGAACAAATGCAGTGGAAGATGGAGAGAATTGAAAAGGAGCCCATGCTGTGAAAAGAGCAGGATTTCTGAGTTGGGGCACCCCTAGGGTGTTAAGACCCAGGGCAAGTTCTTTGGACTAGCAGGTCAACAAAGACAGCACAGAAGAAATCTGGGAATTACAAAGCAATCTTGCTCCCTGGATATCTGCATAGCCCTTGAAATCTCTCAAGGTGTAGAATGGAGAGGGTTTTACTACCGGATGGTGACCTGCCAGCCGTGGATGAACAGGAGTAAAGACAGCATAGCTGAAATTAGCAGCATTAGCAAATGGGGGCAAGAGCAATAGCCCTCTTGCAGGCTTGCTCCTGCGTGTGTTGCCAGGGAAACACGTTTATCCTGTCTCCAGGTGCAGGCAGAGGCTGCTGCTGGCCACAGGGAGGAGCCTGCAGCCTCTCACCCCCCCTCCCCATCACTCCACCAGCCCAGCTGTGCCTGTGGCTGTGACACAGGCCTGTCAAGAGTCAGCCCTTCTCCCCACGCTCATTGGCCGCCTGCTTCTTTGGGTCTGTTCAAGTCACAGTTTCAGCCAGAAATGTAAATGTATTGCCCTGACCCCTCCCTCTTCCACCAGCAAGGCGATCACGATGCTCATCCAAATGCATCCATGGATAAAAACCTAGTGACTTTGTAAAGTCCTGCACCTGCAAGAACTGTCAAGAAACCTTTCTTATAGTAGGGGCAGTGTGCACTGAGACAGCTAGTTCTTCTCACAGCTCTGTCTTGAGACAGGCCTGGACCCCAGATTGCCCAAGAAGAGGAACAATGAGGCTCGTGAGGGCTGGCTTAATGAAAGAAGGCAAACACATTAAGTGTGGCTTATCTAAGCTCACGCCTAGCACAATTTTTAAAACATTCTTCATCTTGATCAGGACTAAGCATCCTTACTATATTCTCCCAAACTGAAGCTTTGCATTTCTCACTAATTGCGGGACGCTTACAGTCTTCAGAGACAGGGGGAAATAGTACCCAAAAGTTAGGAGTGAAGTTTCTGATTCCAAGAGCTGTTATACTCTCGTTTCTTAAGCCTTCAAGACAAGCTGAGGAGGTATTGTTGCTCAGCAGTTACGGGGGGGGC
The DNA here is from genome assembly GCA_023101885.1 of Typhlomys cinereus. Classification (NCBI taxonomy): domain Eukaryota; kingdom Metazoa; phylum Chordata; class Mammalia; order Rodentia; family Platacanthomyidae; genus Typhlomys; species Typhlomys cinereus. The sequence continues at coordinate 2,987,817 of JALPQD010000214.1, forward strand.
GGGGATCTTAACCTATAGGCTGTTTAAAGCAGAATAGCCAGGAAAGAAACCTGTGCTCTCCTGGATTCCTTCTGCAAAACTTAGGTATAATTCAGACCCCAGGGCTGACAATTGTCTCCTCTATTACAAACTAAGATGCTGTAATGGTATGAGTATGAAATGTTTCCCATGGGCTTGTGTGCTAGGGACTTGGGTCCCAGCTAGTAGTGCTATTTTGGGAAGTTCTGGGAAGTTAATAGGTGAGATATAGCTGGAGGAATTAGGTTACTGGGTTGGGGATGGGGAGGTGTCCCTGAAGGTCGGATTCTCTCTCTCTCTGCCTCCCTCCTAACTGCCACAAGAGAATCTTGTCACTGATACACATTAGTTAGTGCTGCCATAATGCCTCTCTGCAGGCCCAGAATCAACGAACCTAGGGACTATGGAGCAAAATCAATCTTTCCTCCCTGGAAGTTGTTCTGTCTACTACTAGGTCATAGTGGCACTAAAATGATTAATATAGCCCCTGGCTGTCAGACACGGTTCTCCCCAAATACCCACCACTTGGGCAGATGACCAGTGATGAGAAGGGCTAATCAGAGACTCAGTAGTATCTTGCTTCCATGAGGGGCAGGTATGCACAACTGTCGACCTTCACTTAAGGTAAACAATAGGGAGAATTCTACCTCACGTTTTCACTCTAGGGAGAAGCACTAATTCTTACAGCATTAGTATTTTGGACATTTTATATTGGCAAGTCTTATTCTAGGCACCCAGCGCAATATATTAATTAAAAGGTCATTTCATTGCACAAGAGAGAAGAATCTTCCTAAGTATACTGGACATTTTACCTGGTGGGGGAGTGGGGGGCTGGGAGGCTGGCTTGCATTTCCAGCCCTGGTGGGCAGAGCCTGGGAAATCCCAGAGCAAAGCAAAAAGAAGGTAGAAACAATCTAGGATGATTCCTGAAGTCATCCTTGGCCCTCCATCGGATCACCCTTTGACACACACACAAATAAATAAATAAAACAGGATCTCATACTGTAGCCCAAGTTGGCCTTAAACTCTCAAAGCTTCTCTTGTCTCTGCCTCCTAAGTGCTAAGTTTACAGGTGTGAACTCATACCCAGAAACATTTTAGCTGGGAAAAAAATTTAACAACTTTTTATTTTGCTATATTTCAAATATAAATAAATCATAGAGAATAATTTAAGGGGTGTTCATACTTAGTACATGGCTTTTAAAAGCTCATTTGGGTCTGGAAAGATGGTTTCATGGATAATGGAACCTGCACACGAACTTGTTGACCTGAGTTCGATACCCAGAGCCTGTAAGGTGAAAGAAAGTAGAACCAATTTCCAAGTGTTGTCCTCTGAAACCTCGTACCTGTAAGGTGGTATTCCCCCCCCCCATCTATCTCTCAAAGAAATGACACATTTTTAGGTGTTTTATTTTTTTCTATTTAAGTACAAAATGCAAAACTGCAGCCCAAATATAAAATATAAATATAGTGCTTTCTTTGAGACCCCTTGAACACCTGTAATCACCCAAAAGACAATGTTCCTTCCTACATATTTTGAGGATCATGAGTACCAGGCCATATGGTCAGATAGCTCGAGATCACTGCCTCCCTGCAGTTATATCTTTGCAACCATCTCACCTTCAGGATGACCCCTTTCCAAACAAACAGATAATGGCAAAAACAAAGAAGTGTTACTGCCGAGTTATAGTCTACTCTTCTGTCATTGGGTTTCTTCTCGCCGTCTTGTGCATCTTGTGCTATGACAGAATATAGATGTCAGAAAGCTACTGAGAAGCCCCCAGTGACAGATAAATCCTGCCAGCAACTACACCTGTGTGTTTGGAAATAGGTCTTTCCTCGATCAGAATCTTCAAGTAAGATCTCCACCCTGGACAACACCTGGACTGTAGCCTTCCTGGAGAGTTGATGATCTCCGCCTCAGCTGTGCCCAGAAACTGAGATTTTAAATTGTTTTAAGCCAAGAAGTATTGTGGTCAATACACAATTACATATGAAATAGTCCTCGAAAACATGGCGACGCAAAGAGGGCTGTCACTCAAGGACCAGATCAGGGATGTCAGGAGGAGGAGGAGACAGAAACAGTCTCCTGGGACAAGCTTCACTGTTAAGAAGGGGTTTCCTGTCACTATTGCAAGTAGGAAGTTCCACGCCATGCTCAGTGCTCTGGTCAGCCAGGTCCTAGTAGAAGATGAGTGCTGTTTTGTGGTTCCCCCGAAAGTCTAGGGGATCCATGTAAGAAGCAAAGCACGAGGTCTTTTCCCAGGGGAGGCCAGGCAGCTGGGATTCCAAACAGAACAGGGCATGTGTCAGAATCTGCTGCATCTCTCTGCACATAAAGTCTTAAAGGAAGCTGATAATGAGCTGAATCGACCTCATTAAAAGTTGCTTTTAAAAACAGGTTTCTTTCAAGATGTCATGTGTTAGAATTATATAAAACATCTGTTTGCCAACATCTCACAGGTTATTTTTGTCTTTCATTTGTCTCACTTTTTCTGAATAAAGGTCTCTAAGCTTTGAAATATCTTGTCTTTCCCCCACAATCAGTTTATAGGCCAGCTCCACATGAATTTGGCCTCTTCCTTTTATTTCATTTTGCCCTTACCTCCTCGTCTACCTCCTCAGTACCTCTTTGCTGGATTATAGCATGTTCTCCCGGAGGGACTTTCTCAGCTGCTGCCTGTGAGAATTCTGAGCTGAACAGCAGCAGCGCTTATTATTACGATACTTCATACAAGTAATTAGAGCTGTTATTTTTGTAAGCACTCAGCAAGACCGGGGAAGAGATAAAACATGTCAGACACAGTGAAGGAGAAGGGAAAGAGCTGGGTAGGAACAAGAAGTCACTAACAAATAATAAAGGGAACTAGATGCTCAAAAACAATGTGGCCAGCAACATAACTGTGTAAGTTAGTGATATTTAGCAGCGGTTTAAGTCAGTGGCAGATTTGGTGAGCAATTATCTTGAGACCTAACAGGTGCAAGGAGCCACAAGACTGAATTAGATTGCCAAGTATTACCCACCCAGTGACTGGAGCTGTTTGTGTATTTGGAATAAATAAGCTACAATAGTTATGTATTCCAGACTTCTCCCAGGAGTCTGGACAGATCTGGATGGAATGAATATGAAAATTTAAACACAAACATTCTGATCTCTGTGACTCCAAAACAAGGAAAGAGGTTGGTGCATTGCTAGGGTGTGCCAGGTACCTAGTACATGGTACTGGGTTTGAAATTTTCCCAACCCAAATGCTCTGGCTTGTGATTCCCTCCTCTCCCATAGCCATCCTGGCTGGAGCTTAAAAGGCTGGCATTAGATCTGTTACAGGCAAGATCTCAGCCATCACCACCCCCCATTAAAGAGAGGTAGCCAATGTTCAAGATCTTCTACTCATTGCAAAATGCCTAGGATTGGCTAGAAAATCAGGAGCTCAAGTTTTAGAAACCCCCCACCCCCACCCCATCCTTCTCACCAGTACTCTGAAACTGCCTCCAATGACAGCACACTGTCTCTGGGAAGGTGTTCTTCCCCCTCTTGGCTCTTCAGAGTTAGATTAGAATTTTTAGCCAGCTATGTCAACCTTCAGCAGGTCCTGTTCTGTACAGCAAGACAAAGTAGCAAGAAGATCTAAAACTCTTCCTACATTAAATCAGTTAGGCCCTGATGAAACCTAGAGAAACTCCCCCACCCCAAACTTCTGTCAGTCCTGTATCCGAGCTACCTGAAGAAGGAAGGAATTTTAAGTGTGGGAAGAAGGTAGGTGGAGAACCAATGCTCATCTTTCTTGCAGTTTTCCCTCACCTCATTTACTATGATAGTTTTCTCATAAGATAGGTATTATTAAGAAAGAAAAACATCAGTTGAAAACCCTAGCAACAGGGTTAATGATGAAACAAAATGAAAATTGGTCCAGACGCCCACCACCAGTTATGCCACTGCCTGTAATGTTCCATCTGCTTTTCCAACTGTGTCTATGTGAAACTTGTAATAAAGTAATACAAATAATACATATAATCAGGAGAGCAAATGCAACCTGTCATATCTGGTTTCCAATGATAATTTTCCAGTCTAAAGAGAACTGATGTCATCACCCTTCACACTGGAAACAGATAAGGCATAAATCCTGGAAATGCATAAAAATGATATTGATTTTATTTATTTTTCATTTGTTTGGTTAAATAAGGAACACATTAATAGTCATGTCACTGTGACTGTTTGGTCATTCTATCCCACGTTTATTCCATTTATATACAGATTGACCCTCAGTCTCCTCTGGTCCCTTCATAAGGCAGGACAGTTCCTGATTTGTCTCTACTCACATCTCTTCCTGGAAGAACAGATGTCACAAAGGGTAACCACTCTGCTCTGTCTTTCAGTTCCTGTTTCTAGTCTTCATCCCAGGAGCACCTAAATAGCTGCTAATCTAAAGAAGAATGAGGAGCTCCTTCTTTCGACCTGGGAACAAAGTCCAAATCGTTCTCTGAGATGTCTGCTTGCTCTATGTCAGCCTCTGTCTGAGATGAGGATCCACTTGCTGTAATCTCCTCAATCCTAAATAAAAGATGTTCAGATTGTTTCTGCCCATTGTGCTTCTTAAGCAATTGCTTACATAGATCATCATTAAACTGTGATTCCTTCTTTCTCTTCCTTGAATATTGCATTCTAGCTTCTACCATGATTGCAGTTTAGAGAACAAACAAGATGGTGGAATGTTGATAACAGGATGCCAGTTACTCTTTCTGATAGATCTTCATAGAATGGTGCTTATTAGGGTCTGGATTTAGGTCTCCAGACTTTTCTTGGATTGCTCAAATTTTGGAAAACTTTGCTTGGGCTAACCACTTTTGTGACTGATATGTAAATATAGCTTGAGATGGTTCAGGGGTTAAAACCTTTCTCTTCCCAAAAAAACAAAACAAAACAAAAAAAACACACACCTGAGTTCAGATCTCAGATCTCACATAAAAATGCTGGTCAGAAATTGTGGCAGCCTCTACCCTGGAAGGTAGAACCTGGGAAACCTCAGAGCCAAGCAATAAGGAGGTAGAACAATGCAGAATGATTCCTAATGTCACCTTCGGTCTTCTACAGGCACACACTCTAATGCACTGTTACACGCACACAAAATAGAGGAAAGAAAGAAAGAGAAAGAAAAAAAGGAAGGAAGGAAGGAGAAAGAGAGAAAGAGAGAGAGAAAAAAGGAAAGAAAGAAGAAAGAGAGAAAGAGAGAGAGAAAGAAAGAAAGAAGAAAAAAGAAGAAAGAAAGAAAGAAAGAAGAGAGAGAAAGAAAGAAAGAGAGAGAGAAAGGAAAGAAGGAAGGAAGGAAGGAAGAAAGGAAGGAAGGAAGGAAGGAAGGAAGGAAGGGAGGAGAGAGAGAGAATTAAGGAAAGAAAGAAGAGCTTATTAACTTATGATGATATTGTGATATAAGCCATGTAAATGCTTGGGATGTGTGACTAATACCTTGGCTCCAGGGGAAGAGATGTTTAAATGCTGTTCACTGAAATGTCTTCGTGAGTCTTTACTCTAGTCAAGTGTTGTTAGCATGTATATGTGGCAGGAAAGGCTGTTTCAAGGATTATTATTTTGCTCAAGATCGCACAGGCAGAAAGTAGCTGAGCTGGGATTTGAACCTCGGTTCTAGAAATTTCAAAGCTAAGGTTCACGAGCGTATATAATTGATGACCTGTATGTAGTAGCAATAGAGAGACCTAGTGCTTAAATTCCAGAGCAGTGTTTTTCATTCTCTGACTCAAATAGTCATGGAAATTCAGAAAAATACGCACTCTTACTGTTCCAACTCTGTTGAAAGTGAAGCTAGGTGAGGCTTCCACCTATGATTTTTATTCTTTTTGGGTTTGGGATGAAATTTAGGGCTCACATATGCTAGGCAAGTGTTCTGGCAGTAAGCAATCTTTTCACTTTTTTTTTTTTAATTTTTTGAGACAGCATCTCACAAGTTGCCTAGGCTGGCCTTGATCACACTCCACAGCCTGAACTGACTGTGAATTTGTGATGCTCTTGCCCCAGGTCTGTTTATTAAACCTAATCTCATCCCTGTAATTTATTTTTAAAAACCTGCATGGACTCTCACTTGCATCAAAAGATTAAAAACTGTGTTCTGATGACATAAATCCAATTTTCCTTTGATATGAAAAAATGGCTGTCAGGAATATCTGAATTTAGCATGTACAAAATCAAGTATTTCCTCTCCCTCCCAAATCTCCTGCTTTATCAGTATTTCCAGTAATAAAGTACATGGGGAGCAAATTTCAGGTGGAAGGGGTCTGGGAGGGCCGAGGACTCATGACAAATGTTCATATGCACTTAACTTTTCTGTGAGAAAAAATGTGGAGGTTCATTGAGAAAGAGATACTAATGTGAAGGAGAGCCTTAAGAAATTTGAGCTTTATCAGCACAGAGGGCATTCCAGCAGTGGGGACCATAACCAAGCCTTAAAATGAGAGAAGATTGAAATGGGGGAGATCTTAAAAAGGAAGAATAGGAGAGTTAACTGTTATAGACAAGCAGTGAGAGGGGTAGATCTGAAACCCTCAGGGAAGTTTCTCCAAAGCCTTAGAATCCACAGAGCCCACAGGACTAAGACATTTCTAACATTTGTAGGTTTTCTAGAGTGTATGGGAAAGTTTGACTAGCTATGCAAGGGTGGTGGTGGGGGCGAACAAGGAACCAAGATAGTGTAAAATTTCTCTCTCTCTTTCTCTCTCTCTCTCTCTCTCTCTCTGTGTGTCTATGTGTGTACCAGCCATCAGATGTTGTCAGGAGGGCTACAACAAAGGGCTGTCAGGGAGCTAGGATGCAGGGAGTGAAAGACCGTCAGGTAAATAATGGTCCCCTCTCAAGGTCCGCCACTGTTAGGATAATAGGTTTGGGAGGGCAGGGATCTAGGAAGACAAGTTTTGTAGTTTCTCGAATGCCTCTTGAGAACTGATGTCAGTTCTTGAAATGCTACCTTTCTACCTAAGATGGAGGGATTTTACAAAATGGCGTGGCCATGGTAACAGTCTGTAGCCCCACCTCCCACTCAGTTTCCAGGGATAGAAATGTCAGACTGCACCTGTACCTCCGTCTATTGGGCAGGGAAACCATTCTGCTGTCTGTCCTTTGGTCTTAGATGTCACAAGCCCTCTACCCTGCGCTCTCTGTAGAGTGCGCGTGCACAGCAGACACACCTGCCATGTCACCGTTTACTAAAAACCCCTTGTTAGCCTTGTCATCTCCAGAGGGCAGTGGCACGCTCTTTGTATGGGTTTCTGGAACCTCCTAGGGCTTTAACGCCATCGCCATAGCACAGGCTGGACTTTAGCTTTGGTAGAGGATGACCTGTTTTGCAGACATGACCTGTTCCAGAACCACCAGGGTTTTCCTGCTGCAGTCACTGGCTGCCTGGAAAACACCCCTCCCTTTGTATATGAATAGAAAACTCACTCTTATGGAGTGGCAGTGCAAGGCTAAGTGTGCCTCTTCCTCCTCCTGCTACTCTCCTCCAGGTTTGAAGATTCTAGGAGCTATCTTTTTTTTTTTTTTTTTAAATCAATCCAATGCACATCTATCATCAGTCATTTTTGTTGTTGTTAAATATTGTATTAGAGGTCAATCCTAGGTCTGTGTGGTAGCTGGTTTCAGATGTCTACTTGACCATCAAAAACTGAACCTTTAGGCTCACTTAGGAGAATTATCTAGTCTGTAAGAGATTACGAAATTAATGAGAGAAGATCCAGCCCATGGTGGGTGGATATGTTAGAAAGCTGGTTGGAATTCAGCAGACTGGTTCACTGACAATCTAAAAAGCAACTGTGCAACACTGTTCTTGTCCACTCTGCTCTTCTGTGGATATATTGTAGCTAGTTTCCTCAGCTTCTTCGTGTATCTCTCCTGACATCATAATCAAGTATAAACTAAAATAGATCCCTCATTCTACTAAATGGCTTAGGTCATAAGTTCATTACAGCAACAGAAATATGAAACTAACACTATCTGAATCTCATCCCAGCCACTTATTTTAGTCTATATTAAGTATGGAATGTCTGTAAAATAATTTCACCTTTCTGAGCCTCAGCTTCTGAACTGATGGGGGTTAAAAAGAAATGCTCATTGTAAGAGGTTTTTATAATTGCTAGAAGCAGAATACCTGAAATATATTAGATGATCCATAAGTTACAGCCATCATTATTACCTTTCTTGACTTTGGGGATGTTATCTTCTTCATGAAGGTACTGAGACTCTCAGTTACCTGAATAGTCTCTCTTCTAAAACAGTAACTTGTATAATTCAAGACTGTAGTGGAAAATGAACTTATTTTATTTTATTCCTCTAAATCCAGTTAAATTTCTACTGAACCTTGCAGTTGATGGGACGCTCACATTAGTGGCACTTGATAGGTCATTTGATAGGTTACCACGATGATCACAACCTTCATGGTTCCTTTAAGCAGATGGCTTTATGGCTTCTGTGTCAGATTCAGAGGCATACTGAAATAGTGTGCAGACATCCTGAGAGATGACTGCGCCGGCCTCCCCCAATGACAGCGACAGTGCTCTCTGAGCTACTCGAAGGCATGAGAGTTTCTATTATTGAGGAACACCCCCTCCCCACTCCCCGCCCCTGAGCGCGCATTCATTCTGTACCCCCAAGCCTCCAGAGAAGTTCCAAGACCACCTTCTCTCCTCCCTGGGCTATCACCAGTTCTCCTGGAGGGCTCTCCCTCCCACCCCTGGTCAATTCAGTTCTAGTTCTGTTTCACATTGGTACGTGGCATTATATGTTTGACTGACAGAAGCTTTAACGAATACCCTGAGGCACATTAACTCTGATTACTTTCTAGAGAAGGGAAAAAGAAGATCAAAGCTGTTACTCCTATATTAATTACTTTGTATTTTAAATTTCTATCTCTCTCACTGAACAATGAATTTAATTAATTGACATCAGCTTTGGGGTATGTGTAGTCAATATATCCAGACCAACTTGTTCTCTTTACCCAAGAGATAGTTAATAAATGACAGTCAAGCCAATGAATGAAGTGAGAGAAAATGAATCCCTAGTGTTGTACTAGTTGCTCTTCAGAATCTGTTAAAGATTTACTGCTTCTTTGCACAAGTAACACTTGTGGGTTGCAAGTCAAATAATATAGAGGTATATGAATTTAAAAAGTTAGCATTTTATAATGATGCCCGTATGCTGTTCTTGTTTTATGAAGGCTATAAGTCTGACTCATGAATGATCAATGAGCTTTTACTAAAGCTCAACAGAATATTTGCAATGTAAACCTTTAACTTTCATTTCTGCTGTTAACATACAGAGAATAACACATATACAATTGTAAGAGAAGCTGGAGAAAACTTGAGTTCTGTATCTCTATGTTACATGTCAATGATTGGTTAGGGAGAGGTTGAAGCATATTTTAAATTGTGGGAACAGTGTGGCAAGTTGTTTATTTCAGGTTGTTTGCATTTTTAGAAATGATAATTAAGAATATAATCAGGACTCTTCCGTTACAGCATTAGACACAAATCTGTTTTGGTACATAAAGTTTTATTGAATACAGTCACTCCCACTTGTTCAAATGGTGTCTACTGCTACGGAGCGGAGCTGTTTGTACAGACTAATGTGACCTGCAAAACTGAATATTTTTACCATCTGGTTCTTTGCAAAAAAGGTTTTGCTAACTTATTTAATTCGTTGTTCCTAACAGTCAGCCATGGATTCCCTAGGAACCCATGAAGTTATCAGACAAACAAAAAAAATCCTTGTAAGGGCTGGAGGTAGGGCTCAGCATTTGCCTAGCATGTGAGTCTCTAAATTCAATTCTCAGCGCTGACTGAAAAAAAAAAAAAAGAAGTATGAAATTTCTGGGGGCTGAGAGGATGGTGAGGTGGATAAGTTACCTACTCTGCAAGGATGAGGACTGGAACTTGGCCCCTCAGAACCCAGGTATAAAGTGGTCAGATGAGCTGGTCACCGGTTATCCCAGTACTTCGGAGATAAAGACAGGGTGTTTCCCAGGGCACACGGGTTAAGCTAGTCTATCCAACTGGAGAGCCCTGAGTTCAACCAGGAGACCCCACCTAAATAATAAAAATGGAGAATGATCGAAGAAGACACCCATGTCAACTTTGGGTCTCCACATGCATGTGCATATCTATGCAAGTGTATTTGCATACACTCAAGGACTCAAACACATGGAGACATACAAATGGACATGCACAACCCCTCCCATGCACACGCATAGACAAAATACCTATGAGTCTGTATTTTTTACAAGCTCGACTATAGTTTATGTATATGTTTCTCAAGCATAAAATTTTCAAAATTCAAATGTAAATTTTCAAAATCATGTGATAATTTTAAAATGTTAGCACGTTCATAGTAGCCTTTTATCTTTATATACTTTCAGTCAAAAATAAAATATTGTGAAGTTCTATTTTTTTATTAAATACTTCATTTTTTGAAAATTGACTGGGATGCAGGCTTAGAAGTTAAACGTCTGCCTCACAAGCAGAAGGTCCTGAGTTCAGATCCAGGTCCCATGTAACAACACCAGGCACAGTGGCAGAGCCTGTGAAGCTCCAAAGCAAAGCAGAAAAGAGGCAGCACAATATAGGTTGATTCCAAAGACACTCTTGGGCCTCCACAAGTGACACACACACAGAAACATACACATACAGACAACACAAAATAGTTGTACAATATTTTTAAAAATAATTGGCTGGGTAGCATCGATTCAGTTAGACTTCTAGAGCCAAAAAAAAAAAAAAAAACCGTGAAGAAGCATGGGAGATTTTATTTTAAATACCTGAGAATAATTATGTTGTGTTTATCAGCTTTCTGTCACTGAACCAATATATCTGAGAAAATCAGCTTACAGGTGAACAGCTTTACTTTGGTTCATGGTTTAGGTGGTTTCAGCCCATGGTTACTTGGCCTCATTGCTTTGGGCTGGAGGCAGAACATCGGAGCTGCTCACTGCATGGTGGCCTGGAAGGAGAGAGAAAAAGAGAGGGAGAGAGCAGGGAGAGAGAGGAAACTTTCCAAGTCACGCCTCAGTGACTTTCTTCCTTACCTCCCGCCTCCTAAGGTTTCTGCCTCTTCTTTTTGTATGCATCCTTGCAGAAGGTGCATTATTCTGTGTGCGAAAGCTCTGATGTGCAGAAACTTAAATACATGTCACTAAGTTATCTGTGTCATTTGAAAAAAAAAATCCTTGTTTGCCATAGTAGAGGGACTAGGGAGCTTCCAATCCTGCCACAAGCATTGACTGTCACATTCAGATAAGTGTGTGGCCACTGTGTTCTTGTCTCTAACAAGTGAAGAAGGAGGAGGATGGAATTCCCTGTCCTCCATCCCCCCAGGGCAGAGCTCCTCTTGATGGTCAACTAGCTCCTGTGGCCAGCTGGTGCTTGCAGAAGTCCATGCTTACTTGATCCTGCCGCTCTTATCTGAACCTTTCTCTTCTTTCCTACTTTTGGCCCTGCAGCTCCTGGAACATCATTAAAACTTCCATCTTGTCAGTGTGGTGTGAGTATGGGGGAGAGGGACAAAACCTTACAAAGGATGGCAAAAGGCTGCTTAGAGCTATGGCCCCGGGTTCAAGCTCAGTTGTTGTCTTCACTGGCTGCTTGGTCTTAGATGCAGTTCCTTAACCCCAGACCTTGCAATTTAATCACTGTGGACTGGAGATGCTTTAGTGCACATTTCAGTGCTTATTGGACTAGATGTGATACACTGGGTCATCTCTCTTGGCAGAGAAGCATCACACTGCAGACTGCACTGCAAGCCATTTATACCTGAATTCTCTTGAATTCCTAGTCATGTGCCTGCATCCCTTTAGTTGTAACTAAATAAATTCTCCCAGTGATTGATTCCTTTGCTGGCTTTCCCAGATTCTTAAATCACTTAATCTCCAGCAGGCTGACACTCAGCAGGCAACCTGGTCTCTTTATAAGAGTCTGAATTTGAGATCAATATCCAAAGCATCTTTTCTCTTTCCAAGAAAAACACCTGTTCTTACTCTCTGCTCTGCTATTCCAAGGAACTGGAAATTCTGCCTCTCCAAGCTCTGTTTGCACTAATGTGCCAAGGTCTCTGCCTTGGGGCAGTAACATACTGAAATAAGGTACAGGCAATAAACAGTCCCTGGAAAGAAAAGTTAGTGCCAGCCAGAGATACTGTGTAGATAACAAAATAGGGATATATGACTAGGGGAGACAAGAGTAGAGACTTTTCAGATGGTATTGACGTTGACAAATCAATCATGTAACCAAAGATCAATAAAGTCTACACTGAGAACAGCCGAGGGAAAGGCAGAGGCTAATAGCACTGAGGTGCAGTAAGCAAGAGAGAGCAGAGGGGTCCTTCACATCAGAGTGCTGCTCACAGAAAGTTGGCAAACGCATGCTGGCTGGTAGCCATGAGCCACCTTTGGTTGTTTACACTTAAGATTGTACAGCTTGAGTAAAGCTAAAATTTCTTTCTTTTTTTTTTTTTTAAGCTAAAATTTCTAGTGACATTTTAAATGCTCCAGAACATATGTGGCTAGTGGATGCTGTCTTGGACAATGACAGGGTCACATCATAAGTGGGAACCAGCTGGGCGGGGCCTTTGTTCACAAACATCAGTGGTCTGGACCTGCCAAGCATGAAGGGTCGTAAGTGAGAACCACTGTGATACATGAAGAAAGATCTCCAGGACTGGTAGGAAGAGAGAAGAGGGTTGGGAGAAAACATTAAGGTGGCATACAGACCACCGGTAGACACTGCCGTTGCTAGGAGATATGGAAGGATTATGGCAGGACGATAGGGGCAGAATGGAGCACACAACTGGGTAGCCTTGGTGACAGGTCCATCAGAAGTTGCAGATAAATTACATGAGAAGTGAACTATGGATAATTCTAAGACTTTGGGTTTCAATAAAATTACCCCATTCTATGTTCTCATGCTCTTTAATAGACTCTTCCTGTTATTGAAGAAGATTATATTCAGTGATTGACTTCAGTGTGTAAACCTATAACATTAGAGGATCCTGCTTGATGCTGTTGTGTAGAAGTCAGATGCAATGTAGAAGGCAAAAACCATGCCATAAAATAGATTTCTGGACCATCAATATCAGAGCAAAGATGTGACCTTGGGCAAAGCTAGGATGCCTCAAACCTGAGGCAAGGACGTGATCTATGGACAAAACCCTGTCTGCTTTGTTTCTCCAAATAAGATTATTATGCTTGGAGTTTTACCTCTCTTGAGAGTATGTGGAAAGCTGAATAGAAACCCAGGCTCCTGTTCCCATGACCTTGTAACCTGCTGATGCAGAGCTTCTGTTTAGTTTGCCTGTAAAATAAAAACTGCTACTAGTTTCCATCTGAACTGGCAGGCCACCTGATCCCAGCTATTCTGCATCTGTCTTTGACTTTTTCTTTATTCAATACTGCATTGGCCATAGCATTGTTGGTTTCTTTCTCTCATAGAACACTTGCATGGACATTGCTGTGCCCCAATGTGTTCCTGACGTTCTCATGACCAACCTCTTATTGCTCTAACAGTGTGACTGCGGAGTCCCTCTCTTTATCCACTGACTCAATGTCCTCTCTCTCCCATTTTCACATTGGACTGACTGACTCATCAGTCAGTCTGCTCCCCCTGCTTCTCTCAGTGTGTGCACCCTGCAGCCCAAGGACTCTGTATCTTTCTTATAAACCAGGGATTCCACTCTTTTGCCTAATCCTTCCATCTACATCCATTTTGCTTTTGCTTTGCTTGAGACAGGGCCACAGCGCATAGCCCAGGGTACCCTCAAACAAATCTTCTGCTTCAGCCTCCCAAGTTTTGAGACCAGGGGAATGCACACCCAGTTTTGTCTCTACATTCCACAGTCACAATCTGTAAAAATGGTAGCCCCAGACATTTAGGGATTTTTTTTTTTGCATGTGTTATTTGTCTGTGTTATCAGAGGGCACTGTGTATGCCTGTGGAGGCCCAAGGGTGACTTCCAGAATCATCTGGTGGCTTTCTACCTTCTAGGTATGGAAGTGTAGACCTGTTGCTATTTCTGCCTGGCATTTGTACATGGGATCTAGGATCTCTGAACTCAGGTCCCTCTGTTTGCAAGGCAAAGTCTTAACCCCTGAGCCATCTCTCTAACCCACCCCATACAGCTCTATGAGCCAGAATATTAGCCAGTTGATTTGCAGTCAATCCTTCTTGGAGCACTACTAGGTAGCTATGAGAGGAAGCCAGGGCTCAGAAGTGTGATGGGGAAGCATAAAAGGGAAAATCTTAAAAATGCAATAAAAATGCTCACTCCCCTACTGTTCTCTGAAACTCCCCATTTGGCCAGAGGGCCTGCAAGAAGTCTGCATGCTGATAAGACTGCAAAACACTGCAGGCTAAACTGCTTTGGTGGGCTTGCAACCTCCTTTGTCCCTTGTGTATAAAAACTGTAGTGGAGATGTAATTCAGGGCTGCACACACATTACCTTGCCTGTGTGTAAACCCTGGTATCAGTCTCTCTCTCTCTCTCTCTCTCTCTCTCTCTAATAAAGCCTCACAGTTATTAATTTTATTAATTTTGATCTATGGTGAATCTTTGGATGACCCCCTCAACCCATAATATTCTGGGGGTTCCCCCTAGATGAGACCGGACTATTTTTCAAGGAGCTGAAGGAAAGGCTCCTCCCTATAACCATAACCGAAGGAAGGTTCCCCTATAGTCTGGTCCCTTGAGAAGCCCAAGGGACCAAAAGGAAAGCCGAAGGGGACACGAAAGGAAAGGCTCCCTATAGCCAGTGTCTGTGGGCTTTGACCAAGCTCATGGTCTGTGACTCATTGGGTGGTTTTTCGGACCCCACAAGAAGCAGCAGCTATGACTTTGCCCAGTCTCCGGCCTCACATTGCAGAGTAGAACTGTGAGCTGCCTGGTGGACAAGGCATGCAGATGGCTTTGGCCTTTGAAAACAGGCACAAAAGCCTTTAAATAAATAGCATGCTCCTGTCTACAAACTGCCCCTTTCACAAGTGAACAATAACAAATTGGAAACAGTACATTTTTTCTGTTTTCCTCATTTAGTTTTGTGGTACTTCAATAAATCCAGTCTGTAAAGGCAGACGTATTGTTGTCTTTTACTTCTGCTTCCCTGAAGTTTTCAAGGTCTAGAGGGTAGATTTCTAAGGTGCCCTTCATCTGTGGAAACTCATCTACAGAGTCAGAGACCCAGGCTAGGATCATTAGTTAACCCTAGTGTGGGTTAACACACCCAGAGTTCTGCTGTAGTAGTAAGGCAGGTTTAGAGCAGCCATGCTGGGACAGATGTCTCTGAAGGTCTTTGAAGGTCATGCCCCAATGCTGGGAGTACCAGAAGGAAAGCACCCTTTCCCCAACTTCCCCCAACCTTTGCTTACCAAAGGATGTGGAGAGTAGTTCTCCTTTACAGATAGGCCCCACCTTGAGGTGGGCGCTAGATCAACTAAGTTAGGGCCCAATATCAACTGGGTTGGGCCCCAATATGAGCTACTCAATGAGGAAAAGCCATCCTTCCCAGGTTTATCTAAAGGCATAAGTATATCTGACTTTGGCAGCCATCTTTGGCTGGCTGTCCCTCATAGCACTCCACACTGGTGAGTTCATTTCTAGCTCCATACCCCTCATGGATTCCATGCCTGGAGTCCACGAGTTCTCCAGGGCACCCTTGCCCCTCATGGCACTCCACGTCTGGAGTCCCTAAGTTCCATTCTTTCTTTCCTCTAATAAACTCTACCTTAATCCTGTACATGTGTTTTGGTTTCAATCTGTTCAATCTGAATGCAAGGACCCTGCAGCAATGGGACAGATCATCCTGCAACATGAGGCCTGGGCTGGACCCTGAGGATGTGATGTCTGAGTGTTACCTGTTTATGCTTCTGCTCCCGGGGCCACAGCTCTGAGAGCCAGTGGTCTGCTGAGTGTCACGGGTCTTCACAACACCAGAGCAGGTGAGCTGGGACGACAGCCCTGCAGACGTGCCAAGGGCAGCTGATGAAAAGGAAGGAGGAGGGTATTTCAACCTGCAGTCATAGGAAGGCGTCTGTGAACCTGTCTCCGTGAACCCAGGCATGTGATTCGAGTCTTCTACTGTTCTGGCTCTTCCTGTTTGCTAAATCCGTCATCACCTCAACACAGCCAATTTTTAGAGTAGCAGTGGTGAGCTGTGCTCCAGTTCATATGTGAAAATATCCAGTAGAATAAGAATGAAGCGAGAGAGAGATTAGCTATAGAAAGGAATGAAGGAAAAGGTTGAAATTTTTCTTAAAGGTGAAGTAAATAAATCCAACACACAACCTTGGGATGGAGCCTTTCTTTCTGCCAATCAGACCCTATTAACTAAAGCCCCCATCCCTGACCCACCTGTCTTTCCTTGTAGAGGAATCCCTCATCTCCTCTCACGCCTATTCTGCTGCTCCCCAGACTCTGCTGTCAACTTGACTCTGTCCAGCAGCATTTCTCATCGGCCCTGGAGAAAAACGATGAAATGTCTAGTCTGCGTTCAAATTTGCCAGATGAACAATGCGTAGGAGGGCAGAGAAAGCTGCGGGGACGCTGCAGCTGGCTGCTTGGCCTCGGGTCTCTGTGCAGGATGCTCTCTGCTGTCGTAGTGCTCAGAACCCTGCCTGGGCCTGTACATCCAGGCTGAGCCATGTACCTGTCAGGGGAGGAGGCTTGGCTGTGATATGAAGCTAATCGGGCACCATAGGACGAGAAAAGCCAGTGCAGGGCCGTCCTGTTCACTTTTCGCTTCCTATGTTTTATTTGTTGAGATACTCATTATTTTTGAGGAGAAATCCTGTTGGTTTTGATGAATCCTTTCTAAGACGTGTTTTCCCATCGTGTTCTTCTGGCTAACGTCATGCTTCAGAGTCCCAGGGTCAGGGTCTCACATACACACAGGTTCTTTCCTTCATCACCCTATAGAGACAGAGGAGGAGAGGTGGGTGGAGTCAGTCTTCGCTGTTCAGCGGTTGAGACCTGGGACATCCGGACGAGGACTTGCCCACACCCAGATGCCACACTTGGGTAGAGACTTCATTCTTTTCCCAGTCAATCGATGCCTTCTCTTTGTTGGGGAAGAAGCTGAAGAAGGGGCTAGTTTCTGGAGACCACTCTACCTCCATTCTATAGTTGTCCTCATGGAGAGAAAGGAGGAGGAGGAGAAAAAGGAAGAAGAGGAGGAGAAGAAAGAGGAGGTGGAGGAAGAAAAGGAAGAAGAGAAGAGCAGCACTCTATCCAGGGTCTCCATTCGAATGCTTCCAGTTCCATGCATTCAGTACTTTTGTGTCAGCAAGTATTCCAAGAAATGAGGGAGCCTCTGTGTTTGGTTGGCATTTTTATAACTATCAAAATAAGCGAGCTGGGAAGCAAAGGTTAGGGGTGTAAACGGATGTGGACTTGGTGTCTTCAGCCATCATGATGACTCCTGAGGTGCTGTTGGCAGGGCTTCTAAGGGAGGTAAAACTGCTCCTGAAGAGCTCACAGCCTCTGTGACTTTCAGGGTAGATTTACGCAGGTGAATCTTAGGAGGCCTTTGGAATCTAATAAGGAAAAGGGTTAAAGTTGGTTAAAAGTGATAATGATCCTTTAGTATAAGTCTGAATTGTAGTATGACATAACTTGGTTCTCAACTACGACCTACATTTCTAAAAAGAGGTTAGAAATGATTTTCTTTGCAGTGAAGTCATCTACCCTTTAGGCAGAAGCCCCCAGTAATCCTGCATTTGGGTGGCTCCCTCTCTAACTGGAAAGATTTAGCATGGTAGTCAGACTTGCTGCAAGGCCTCATTGAAGTGTCCCAACTCTGCTGATAACCCTTAGGAGGAGATTCTTTCTCTGTCATTTGAAGGACGAGGAATCTGAAACTCAGAGAGGAAAATCACCCATAAGGAAGCCACAGCCTGGAGGAGATGGGTTTCTGATGCTTGCAATGGGAGAACAGACCATGGACATTTGTTTAGGTTTTTTAGTAGCTGGACACTGGATTTGGTGAAGTGAGTCTCATAGGAGCCACAAACTGGGAGTCAATAGAAGGGCAGCTACGGTGCCGTTTGAAGATGGAATGAGGGCATGGTAGAAATGATTCTGTATGGGCAACACACAGAATAGTAACATACCCATCTCTGAGTAGCACTCTGTGCCAAACAGGATTCCACAATGGGGGTGGTTAGAGCAAAGGTCATAGGCAGTAGGTGAGAAGAGAGATGTTGCTGATGATAGCGAGCACAGTGAGTACCAACACCACCTGACAGGGAAAAGGTTTCAGGACATGTAGGAGGATCATGGCAGTAAATGAAGTCTGGCTGAAGGCTCAGAGAGAACTGGGGTGGGGTTTTCCAGGTGCATTGAGATGAGGGGTGTGGCCAGCCTGCCCTGACTGGATTTTATTTCTTTAGAAGTCAGGAGAGAGAGTACTGAGTTGAAGAGGCTTTACTAGAGTTAGAAAATGAAATTTATGAGACCCTCAGGTGATTCGTATATGTGTTTAAGAAACACAAGATAGGGGCTGGAGAGATGGCTCAGGAGTTAAGACTCAGTCTCGAAAACAGAAGGTCCTGAGTTTGGATCCGAGGTCCCACACAAAAATGGTGGTGGCCTGTATTTCCAAGCTTGGGAAATCCCAGAGCAAAGCAAAAACAAGGTAGAAGCAATCCAGGATGATTCCCAAAGTCAGCTTTGGTCCTCCACAGGGACACGCAGTGTCCTCTGATACAGACACACACACACACACACAGAGAGACACACACACTAAATAAATATATTTTAAAAAAAGAAAAAGGAAGGTGGGAGAGACATTGGATTGGTGAAGTAGGAGAGGGCGGAAGAAGAGATCTGGCAAGGACATAAACTCATTTTGTTTGTATGTGAAAATTTCTCAATAAAATAAAGAAGAAAGAGGAGCAAGAAAATCATTGAAATAGAAATAAAAGCACAAGTCAGTCTCTAGGAAAACGGACAAGAAAATCAAGCTTCTAAATAAAAATATTTAGAAGACAAAACAAACAAAACAAAACAAAAACCCCACAGCTGTAGGTCAGGGGTGTTCTGCCTTGGATATATATCAGAATCATCTAGCGAGATTAGAACCTATAGGATGTCGAGGTCCCATTTAGGACAGCATAGATCACACACTCACTGGGGAAGGCCTTGTGAAGGTGTGCCCTGATTCCTGCGGGCTAGATCACTCTCTGCTGCAGAGCAAACTCTCAGAGTGTCTATGGAAGAGGTGCGGCAGGGAGCAGCAGAGGCACCAGGAAATCTTCTATAGGTGTTCTGCCAGCAATGCAGGGAGACCATGTGTGCTCCTTACCTCACACTTCCGGGCTTTCTTCAGGGATAGGAAATGGACATTTTTACGAAAACTATGTGGCCACAATATAGTCAGGCAAGGTGACTCCCTCCTAGCATTAGGGAGGAAAAGGTGGAAAGTTTGTCAGAGTGAAGACCAGTTTGGTCTCCACAGTTCATTTCAGACCTACATACAAGATGTCATCTGCTTGAATGTTTGCTTGTTTTTTTCTGGAACAAGGAGTAAGAAGCGACTAAACCAGCTGCTAGGGTACACAGCTTTTGTGGTTGGCTCTTGACACTCCAGACGGTAATGTTTTCAGCTAGGGAAATCAGTCCAAAAGAAGTCAGAGAAAAGAGAAAAGCCTCGATTCTGGGACCAATTCTGAACAGCAGAGGTTGATGAATTGGATGCGGCAAATGGAATTCCTAGAGAATCTGATAAATGAAAGGATCACTTGATGCTTTTAGCTTAAGTTTAATTTTCTTTCAGTTTAAATAAAATTTTGATTTGTTAAGTGGTTAATGATAGTCATTCTATTATTAACTCAGATTAATTTTCCTCTCTTGAAGTCATGTTTTGAATAAATGACTTTCAGAACTCTAGGCCTATCTAGTATCTGTGTCCACATTGTCACATCACTAAGCAATCTGTGACAGATCTGAGTCTAATATAGCAGTCCTTCCAAATCACTGAAGAAGTGCTGCTTACCAACTTCCTGTACGTTAAAACTCAGTGGTCACAGGTATCTTGGGAAATGAGGGGGTAGAAAATTTTGACTTAGGGCTAGAAAATTCTTTGTTGCACTAGAGGCTGTCCTGTGCCTTTCAGGATGGTCAATAGCATTTCAATTTTCACCCATTAGGTCCCAGTGACTCATCCACACAGTTGTGACGATTAAGCTTATCTTCATATATTGACAAAAATTCTTTGGGAGGCAGGGTTATCTTGAGTTGAGAAGGAAATTAAGCTTTGGGGATGGTCTATTAGAACCTTGTCCTTTCTTGAGACTTTGGTCTTAAGTCTAGAAATTGGTTGATAGTTTGGTTTTTTACTATCATAATTACTTCATGGTCCCTGTGTGCTAGACTACTTATAGGGCTCAAGTAAGACATGAGTAGAGAAGAAAGCACTGAATGTTTATGCTCTACCACCCCATTCATTGTTGAAATCCCAAGGAGACAGTGCAGTTAGAGCCCCCCAGTTAGATGTTAGTATTTCCTTCCCTCATTTTTTAGCTTTTGGAAGATAGTCATTGAGGGATTTTGTGTGGGAATGAAATTCCCTTCTCCAATGTTTCTCAAAGTTGTAGTAAAAATGTCCTTTGTTGGACCATTCTTACAGACTTGGAGGCTATCTGAGCAGGTATCATGCAATAAATCAACTTCAGCATACTTGTTTTCCTAAATCTTTGGATCACTGTCAGCATACCAAGATTATGAAGCGTTAAGATCTAGTAGCGTAAACTTCACATGCACATCATGTGTAATGTTGTGTTAGCACAACAACAAGCAACTACTGCTAGAGTCACACCATCCTTGAGCTAATGCACTGATCCCAAGTCTACTGCTTGGAGTGCCTGAGTCAACTAATTCCCGTGGGCCCCATGCTATGTTTCTTCTTTTTTGGTCCAACATCTTAGAATCTCATATATTTTATTGAGGTTCTTCTACTAATTTGAAAGCCTATTGCTTTTGGTGCATATTAACCTTTTTAAAAGTTACAGTTAGCAGTTTTTCTTTGGGGCCTGATGGGGACCAAGTCTGGGTATAGGCCAAACAGTAAAAGAAATTTCATCTCTTAGTATCTCATATATTTTACTGAGGTTCTTCTACTAAATTTGAAAGACTATTGCATTTGGTGCATACTAACCTTTTTATTATTATTATTATTATTTATTCAATTGTGCATGTGTGCCTATGTGTGTGTGTGTGTGTGTAGAACCATGGGTGAATTCGGGAATCACCATGGACCCCTCCACCTCCTTCTTGTTTACTCTGCCCCGGGATTCACAGGCCCTATCAGGAGCAGAAACGCAGGCCGCCCCCACTTCCGCCTGGTGTCTATACGTGGGGTCTAGGATCTGAACTCAGGACCTTCTGCCTGCAAGGCAGAGGCTTAACCCCTGAGCCACTTCTCCAGCCCCCATACTAACTTTTTTAAGAGTTACAGTTAACAGTTTTTCTTTGGGGCCTGATGGGAACCAAGTCTGAGTGTAGACCAAAAAGTAAAACAAATTTCACATAGCTGTAGAAAATAATCAACTGTCCAAGCAATTACTACAGGGGACAACCACTATTCTTCAGGCTAGGGAAGACCAGTTTCACTATACACGGGTATAACAGCATAGTAGGTTCAGAGCTATGTGGAGGTTCAAGATTCCTAGCCTCGTTGCTAGCGGCTTGCATATTTTCTTTCCAATACTTAGGTTCTAATCTTTTCCAGTGTATGTCACAACTTTAAAAAAAAAACTCTGTGAAGTTAAATATTCCATTTTAGATTGTAATTAAACTACCCACAGGAATAAATTTCAGTTTTCAAGTCTTGGCCCTGTGATACATACTCTCTATCCTTAACTTGTATCCTTAAGCTCATAATTTTCTTTCCTTACATTCTCCACTGCACTTGAACTCAAACATGTAATTTCATACTATTTCATTACCACTGAAGCATTGATAACAATTAGTTCCCCCAAATATTCACCTTCCATAGACACTTGATTGCAAGATACAAGTGATAATTCAAGGAGTTTGTAATGTGTAAAGTACAATTACTCTTTCACTATTGACTCTCTAATAGTAACAAAAAATATAGACCTAATTTAGAGAATCACTTTCAAATTCTGCCCCTTGAAACTACTTCTGGTATTGATTTTGTATCAAAATTAAGCGAGGGAGGGAAACAATTACTGTAAATTATATGAAATCCAGAAGTCATGATAGGGTTTTGACCTTAATCAATTATGAGAAGTTTTTAAAGTCATGGAAGACTGTTGACTCTTTGTCTAATGGTAGCTTTAAACTAAGATTACTGAAATCAGTTGGTCCGGGAGTTGAAAAGAAAGAGCTGAATGTGAAAGAGGGTAAGCATGTACACATCAGATCCACACCTTTCTTTCGGTGCTTGGATGGTTTAGGTTATACAACTGCTGGTCTCGGACATTGAAAGGCTGAAAGAAGAGGTTTGAGGAGAGGAGGAGGAGCCTCACTGGCTACCCCGCCTCCATCAGGGAAACCAGAGTGAGCTGCACTCGCACCCTGCACCGCCTGTAGACCTCAGCAGCGAGCACTTCACTTCCAAGACTAAAATCTCACGCACATTTCTCTGACAGTCAACCCTAACCTACAACCACACGGTGAATTAAATTTTGGGAAATATAATTGTACTTCAGCGCAGTTAATCCACTAGGAAGCCGCTATAGAAGAGGTTAGATTTAGAATTTATTTAGGAAGTGACATTAGCAGTATTTGTAGGTAGATTGGGATTGGTTGGGCGGGGAGGAGGATCATTAAAATATTTTTGTTTGAACATTTTCAATTCAAATTTCAGATTCAGTGTTTGAGATAACTGTAGTATTATTTGTGAGTTACAAAAATCACTACATCTATTTTTGTAATTGCTGTCTTCCTGTTCAATCTTGTCTGCCACAGTCAGACAGAAAGCATAAAAACTGCAATTGCAAAAAAAAAAAAAAAAATCCCTCTTGCATCCATATCTTGTATCAGGAAACCATGGCAACTAACTTAAATACTCCAGGTTTGTTAGTAGATGTGCTGATAGTTTTGTTTTTGTTTTTTTAACTTGGCCAAGTCAATACTGTTAATTAGGCACCAAGTTCTTTTCTCTCTTGCCATTATGTAATGATTTTGATAGTTAACCTTTGTAGCTCTATTGGCCTGCATGCTGTCCTGGTATTTTCCCAGCGTCTTCATATGACTCCTCAAGGCATTGTAACTACCTTATTGATTTAAGATTAATACCCAGTCTCTGTCTTCAGGGATTCAATGCACTTCCTGCAACTGAAATTCTCTTTCTTTGTTTTCTGGTTTCTTTCTTACCCTCTCAACCTCTCTTGCCTGCCCCTTCTCAGGGACATCTCCTTTATTGCAGCTCAGGGCCCTGACTCCTATTTTTCTCTTTTTTGTCCTCCAATGAGCATTTATTGCATTATCCAAGGGCTGACAACAACACTCTAATGGTGTGTGTTTTGCAAAATAAATAGATAAATAAGTAAGACGCCCCACACATGCCTCCCACTGCTAATGTAGATTATCATTTAAAATCTGTGAAAATCCTTTGAAATAAAGTCTTGATGTGGGCATAACTTATTCCAGGTTTCAAACAAGGAAATTGAATTTCTGTAAAATTCAGGATGTGCTCTTAGTCATTAGTAAGTGAGTTTGAACTGAGAACTTCTGAATTGGAAACTATTGTCATAATTACAGATTACCACTGCCTAAGGGCCTAGCCAATCTTCTCCTCCTAAGACTGAACCATCCACTAGCAAAGAAAATGTAAGTGCTTCCTAAGTTCCCAGTTTAAGGAATTAAACCAACCTCCAGACATACCAATCTTACCCGCATAAACCCCTGTCACTCCTAGTGACCTCACTGGATCATCTCGCCACTTCCACTCCTGACTCTGCCCGAAATACACAACTCAAAAAAAAAATCAAATCTACCTTCTCTGATATTTATTTATTCTTATATTTATTCCCCCCAAATCTCCAAATCTAGACGCACCAGTGAACACCCATTCTCGCTGCTGTGCAGCTCACCGAGATCTGGGGTTAGAGGTTATCTCTGCATCACCATGACTCCTGGTACCGCTTGTCTCCTCCCTCTGAACTCTTTCCACTCTTCCTCCCAAACCAAACCGCATTTGACTTTTCTCCCTGCTGCCAAAGTTAACTTTAAGAAAAAAAAAAAAAAAGCTCAATCTGAACCTGTCACTTTGCTTTCAAACCTCTCTTGACTCCATTTGTGCCCACAGAATAAATTTCAACGTCTGTGATGTGCCACCTGAGGCTTCTGACAACTGGGCCAGCCTGTCTTGCAGTCAGCTATTTTTCACACATATTCAAGTGCTTATTTTTCAGATGGCTATAGATGCTGTTGAGATTCAAGAAATGCAAACTTATTTCAAGAGCTGGCAGAAACCATTTTGACTTTTTAAATCATATTTTTTTTCAGCCCATGGCGATTATGTTAATCAGACTTCTCCTCCTTGTGACAAAATAGTTGAGAAAATAACTTTAAGGGAGAAAGCATTTTTCCCCCCGGAAGTTACAGCCCAAGATCCACTGGCTGTGGTGTTTCTAGGCCTGAAGTGAGACAGAATATCATGATGGAAGGATATGGTAGATCAAAGCTGTTCACCTCGCAGTGCTCAAGAAGTAGGGAAGGCAGGGACAGAGCCAGGGGCAAGATATACCTGGCTAGGCCATAGCACCGGTGGTGTGCTTTCTCCAGCTAGAACTACCTCTAATCAGCCCATTGACTAGGTCTGAAGCCTGAGTATCCAATCACTTCCCAAACCTTATCAATCTTGTCCTCAATACGTGAGCCTGTGGGGGACATCTCAGACTCGAGGCACAAAAATTGTCTTAAAACTTTACAGTTTTCACATGGAGTTGCAATTTTATGTTGGACGGTGAAGGCATGCCTGAATTATAGATCTAGCCAGCTATATTAGATTTTCCCCAAAAATTTCTTCCAAGTGTCAGTGTTTAATGATTTAAAGTCACCTTCTCATGGGAAGCTCTTAGAAGCTCTGGACTCCAAATTCAAGGAATAAATCCAAGGCAGATAAATTGGGTTAAATTTGGTATTTGGAGGAGGAAGGATGGATGATTATAGGGGAGAATGAAAGATGGATACTATCCAACATCTGTGTAAAGCAGAGTAATGATTTATTCAATCTCAGTAACTTAACTTTATTTGTTTGTTTGTGTGTGTGAGAGAGAGAGAGAGAGAGAGAGAGAGAAAGAGAGAGAGAGAGAGAGAGAGAGAGAGAGAGAGAGAGAGCACTGTGTGTCCCTGAGGAAGGTCAAAGATAACCTTAGGAATATCTTTTATGACTTCTACCTCCTATTTGCGCTAAGATTTTCCAGGCTCCACCCACTAGGGCCAGAAGTGCACGTTGCCTTTGTTTCCACCTGATGCTTTTTACTTAGGACCTAGGATCTGAACTCAGGACCTTCTGCTTATGAGGCAGAGGCTTAATCCCTTTGCCATCTTTCCAACACAATCTCAGTAATTTAAATGAGTTGTTTTAAACATTTCTTGCCTCTTTTAATAAGTAAGAAAATTAAAGTTTAAAAAAAAAAAGACATGCCATATGGAGTGTCTGCCTTTACTGTGACCCATAGCAGAACCCACAACTTCCAGGCATAGTCTTGGCAAGCACTTGACCTTAAGCCAATCAGACTTCTGAGACTCTTTGTATTACTGTGTCCTTCAAACAGGAACAAAATACACCTTTCAAAGTTAGGGTGAGAATTACATGACATTAGGCTGATTCCCAAGAAGTCTCTGCTTTTCTGTAGAGTCCTGTTTCCAAACTCTTCCGGTAGATATAGTGCTTTAGTCTCCATCTGGAAGCATCTGCAGAGCTTAGTCCACTCAACCATAGACTCTCAGAGGCATCATATAGTTTCTTCGTAGTTATATTAAAGGGAATTGGATACTTTTTTCCTTTCCAGAATTGATATCATTCCCAGCGATGAAGAAATCAGACACCAAGTGAGTAAAATATTGAAGTAGAAAATTGGTTTAGATGTAATAAATATTCAGATACCTGCTTAACGCCTGAGGTGTGCTGAGAGCTGGCTAAAGCAAATTTTTTGCCTGAAGTGCCAGGGGCCTGGTGGGAACCGTGGATTTAACTACAGGTGTGTAGGCTGATTAGGCGGCAATATGTCAAAGCAGAGAATCACCCTTCCGGTAGCGCTGCGTGCAGGGCCAGCTATTTCTTGCCACTCACAAATCAGACACCAATCCATGAAATAACAGGTCAGGTATGGTATCCTAGTTTTGAGGATAAGAGGAGGAATAACGGCAAATACTGAGTGTCTCTGGAGAGAAGAACATGCACAGGGTGATAAGAACAGGTTTAGGGGCTGGAGAGGTAGCTCGGGGGTTAAGCCTCCGCCTTGCAGGTGGAAGGTCCTGAGTTTGGATCCTAGACCCAGGTATAGACGCCGGGTGCAAATGGGCGCGGCTTGCGCTTCTGGTCCTGGTAGGGCGGAGCCTGTGAATCCCGGGGCAGAGTAAACAGGAGGTGGAGGCGTCCATGGTGGTTCCTGAATTCGCCTGTGGTTCTACACACGCACACACACACACACACACACACACGCACACACGCACACACGCACACTGACGCACAATTGAATAAATTAAAAAAAATTAAAAATTAAAAAATTAAAAAGTTAAAAAAGAAAAAAGAACAGGTTTAGGCCATCATTTCTCTAAGGGAGAGGAAACAATAAAGAATCAAAAGTATTTATAATGTAGCGTTTGAATAGCTGGGACGGAGTTTATTGTTCTCTGCAGAATACCCGCTGTTCACTCACATTTCTTTCTTGATAGCCAGACCCATGTATGTGGTTTTGCTATCTCCCTCTCCTTGCTTCTCTGTTTTTTAATCTACCACTCCCTCTCCACCATTCTTTTCTTCGCCCCCTTTATCTCCAGTTTGTGGTTTGAGATAGCTCTTGCAGAACGTAGGTTCTGGGAGAAGCAAAGAGAACAGAAGTGAGTCTACTGCTCCTTGGTAAGTTTGTACCTATTTCTGAATCACATCCTCTTTTCGGCTTGGACTTACTTATCCGAGGCATCTCAGGCCTTCAGAATATTCGCAGGGTGAGGGGATGGTTTAAATATATGGCCTTCTACCAGATACACCAGATACAAAACTCTTGCTTGGAATTCAGGTCTGGAAGCGTTTGATAAAGCTGCATGGGTGTTTCTCTGATGTGTGGGTGGAGCTGAGAACTGCCAGAATGGATTCAGTTTTGTAGAATTTTCATTGCAGAGCTAATTGTGTGAGTTACTATTACAGAAGCTGACAAGATGGTCATTTCATACTTAAAGAGTTAAGCTTCAAGAATGAAGATAGGTAACCAAACAGTGCTATCAAAACACAGATATTTTCAAATAGTTTTTAAATTGCTTTCCATTATGTTTATTGGAAATCTATGGGATAGTTGGGAAGTCTCATGCTGTTTTTCACAACTGGAGGGTCGGGCAGGGAATCCTGGTAGGGTATCCAGATGTAAGATACCTTTTTCATAGTTCTGGTGGTACCTCAAAGCCAATATTAAACTTATGCTTAATCATAATAATAGCTGACATTTAGAAATTCCTACAGTGTTCTAAGAGATACCCTACACAGGGGAACACAAAGAGAGGAAGATTGGCTACAGTGGAAAACTCCCTGTGATGCTCCTACCAGAAGTCATTCCCAGTACCAGGTATACGTCTTATCTATCACCAGTACTGTGATTATCTTGAAACCCCACGATAGTCCTGGAAGTTTGCTATGTGGCTTCCATGTGGCAAGGCAACAGAACAAAGCTTTATATCACCTACCTTTAAAGTGGTAACTCCAAGACTTGAAAGTAGATTTCTTTGATTCCAAAGTCTGAATCTCAGTGTAAGAGCTCGCAACAGCATGAAGTAGGATAGAAAGGACTGGCCAGGTACGAGGGCAGAGTTGTGCCTCTGCATGTGTCACATACATATAGACTACAGAGTGCGTGGCATGGTAGAGGCTTGATGCGGGGGAGGACCTGACAGGATTATTACTGAGACAGTATGTACACAGGTAAGACCCTCCTCTCCTGGCAGAGAGAGCTTGTCTGCAGGACGTCTCGATCCATGTTCCAATAAGTGTTGTTTAGGGTTGGGGTACTGACACAAATTTGGGTCTTAGCACAAATCCTGTTCCATAGAACTACCAATAGTCTGCACTTGGGGGAGAAGCTAAATAAACTTTTTACTTTCCTTGGTCTACCAGGAGATTTCTCAAAAGTCCCGTTGGCTCTCTTGAGTTTGACAAGTAAATGATTTTCCTTCATCAAAGTTTGTTTGTTTGTTTGTTTGTTTTTCTTTTGAGGACTTCCATAGGTTAGGAAATTAGCTAAGCCTTGGGTTATGTCAGCGGGCTCAGGAGAAGGGAATCTTGGGAAGATGTGGGGGGATCAGGAGGAGAAGGGAGTGTAGTCTGGTGAATGGAGGAAGGAGTGGACACATGCCCAGGGTTGCAGTCAGCTATCTGCTTTGAGAGTGTAGGAGAACAACACCTGGCACAGCTGAGCACAGTGCTGATGGCTAAGCATGAGGTGTACATGGCAGCTGGAGGCAGAAGGCTGGACAGGTCAGATTCAATTCAATTTGGTGGCATGTGACAGAGACATTGACTGAAAGAAGATAGTGGCGAGGGAGTCGACTTCTTTCTCCCGTATAACCTCTGTATTCGTTCTTGAGGCACTCGAACGAGACTTTATTAAGGATTTAAAGATTGTTTTTATTTAGTCAGCTGATTATAAGTCTTAACTACATCTACAAAATACGTTCACAGCAGCATCGGGTCCACAAAACCCTTAGATTAAATTGCCTAGAGGTAGAGGACAAGGTGTACTATTGGGATGGACTCATCCTGGATGTGGCCTCACCATATCTCCCCCCGAGCAGGGCTTGGAGGCGCTCAGGTATAGCGCAGGCCTGTCACGCATAGCACAAGCCTTGTCACGGTAGGAAGAGAAGAGGAGCGGCTGACTTTGCTTGTTAGCTGTGCACAGCGTCCCCTGAAGGTCTCCAGCCTCTTCCCATCTCCAGGACTATCATCAGATGCCTAGAGCCCCACCAGGATTCTAGAGGAAGACAGTCTCCGCCATATGAACTAGATTATGTTGCTGTCAGGTTTCGAGACAGATTTTCTGGGCTGAGCAATTTCCTAATGAGATTTCTGCTAAGGCCTGCTTAGATTATAGCAAATAGTGGCTCCAAATGACCTAAATTAGTACTAACTAAACACTAAGATTATCTGAGGAGCTTGGGTTTTTTTTTTCCTTTGTATGTGTATGTATGTGACACATGCAGGTATGTATGCACGCCTAGGCATGTGTGTGTAGGTGCATGTGTGTGGATGGGGGGGTGCGTGAGCATATATGTATGTGTGTGGAGGCCAAAATTTGATATCCAGTGCCTTCCTTCACTGCTTTCCACTTGATTTGTGAAGCCAGGGTCTCTCAATTTAACCCAAAGCTCATCTATCTGCTAACCTAGCTAATCAGTTTGCCCTGGCAAACCCCCTGTCTGCATCTCCCAGGTGCTGAGACTACAGGATACTACAATACCTTCTCAGGTCATACATCCTGATGCTTGCACCTTGCCCACTGAAACATCTCCCCAACCTTTGTGAGCAGCCTTTAGACATATGGATACCTGGTTCCTTCAGATGAGATTCTGGCTTAATTACTCAATGGTAAAGTACTACAATAATGACATGTAACCGAGGTTGGGAATTACTGTCTGTCTTAGGTCAAGTTACCATAGAGGAAGACCAAGGTCAAGCATTTGCCAGTTGATAAAAGACAGACTATAAAGAGAAACCAGTAATGGATTAGAAAAAGCAAGAATAGAAGGAAAAGGGTTTAGGCAGTGATGGCACTGCAGAGAAAATTCCAACTTTGGCCAGATCTCGTAAAAAGTTCTGGAAGTACAAATTATTCCCACATTTGTCCTGCCTTGAAGGAAAGGAGCAGAGTTCCTTTCATGGAGAGAAATATAAATTTCCAGGAAGTGACCCAGTTCCGGTTTCCACAGTCAATTATCCAAAGAAGGTCACAGGTATGGAGTTAACCCAAGCTCTCAAGCCCTGTAAGATCCGAGCCCAGAGCTGCTAGAAGGTATCCCATGGGGATGTTAATGGGGCACTGAGAGTTTTATTCAACACATAAGTGGTTATTATTGCTATTTTTAGTTCTGCCTTAGTTGGTAGTAGTCTGACTAAACCCATTAGGGGATCCCATTATATAAAGTTTCTGCTTTGAGGATGTAAAAAGCTCTTTATTGCTAATCGTAGTGGCCAAGTGTCAAGAACTGTGAAGAGTCTGAAATTTTCCTCCTACTTGAAAACTAACAAGTTAGCTTGGTAGTTTTATGGATATTGGTAGAATAGATGAGATCCTGGGTCAGAGACAAGGATTTAATTGTAGTAATAGCAGTATTCAGGGTACTTTCCCATAGTGATTTTGAGACCATTATTTCATAGGGCAGTGCAAAGAGAGCTAATTGGCATCCACTCATGTAGTACGTGGATGGGGCTGCAAAGCGTATTGTCTGAGAGAACCAGAATCTTTTGCAATGAGCAGTTAGCTAATCCCTCACTTTACTAGAGATAAACACCATATCCTAAGACTGTTCCTATATAACCATTGCTAAAAACATAGTTTGGTATAATCAGCACCTTTGTTCGTAAGACATGCAGAAACACAGAGATGCATGGAACTCGTCTCCTAATAGCAAGAAGGCAAAAGAATGAGGGGTAGTTCGGTCCTAACTTTGCCTGGGTGAATATGGTGCCAGATTCAATACAATGGCATCTGTGGCCTTAGTTTTAAGGTGTAGGTTGACCTGAAGCAGGGTTGCCAGAATTGGGAAGAGAAGAATAGAGACTTTAGCAGCTGTAAGAGCGTCAAGTGACACCCCCTCTTCCTGTCAAGTTTGTCATTAGGAGGATTAGGTAAACAAGTGAGAGAGGGACTGATCAAACCTCAGAATTCCCAGGATTCACATGGGTCCGCAAACCCTGTTTCCCATAGAAGGTTGTTGACATTCCACTAACATTACAAACATCTTAATTCACAAGGGTGTGTACACAAGGGATTTTCTTATTTGTTTTGTGTGTTTTGAGACAGGTTCTCATTCTGCAGGACAGGCTGGCCTGCATTCACTTTGTAGCCCAGACTGGCGCTGAACCCCTAATCCTCTGACCTCGGTCTCCTAGGAAATAGAATTACAGGCTACTAGTCATCACTGGTTCTTTTCTTTTTTTAGCTTTTATTTTATCATTTAATCATATTGTTAATCTCCTTTTTATTTTATATATATTTTTATTTTTTTCCTAATTTTATAAGCATATTTGAGTACTTATCCTTGCCTCTCTCCTTTCATCCTCTCTCCTTCCCTTCATCAATCCATTCCACTCCTTCCCATTCCCCTGCCTGTCTGCTTCTATGGGCCCCAAGGTTCACTCTTACTTGTCTACTCTTGTCATCACTAGTTCTTAATATTAAATATTGATTAAGGGTTTAGCTCATTGTAGCTCTTATTTCATATGATCCTCTTAAAATCTAATGTACAACAGAATCATTTCATTTCTAACTTTCTTCTGCCTTACCCATCCCAGCATGGGTAATAGATTAAGAGTTCTACTTTTCAATTCTCTATACGCTCTGTCCATTGGACTGCGTATGACTGTATTTCCTTCTTTTCCTGTTTCACTTTAGTAACGCCCTTTGAAAGGCTTTCATTTTTCTTACCATTTCATTTTTCCATATACATGCAACCATCTCCATCCATGGTCAGTTGTCTTCTTTCTTCATTTCTGATTCTGACTGTCAAGAGTTCTTAGAGACAATCCCTTCCTTGAGGTGTGCTCATGGAGTTGCTTGCTGCCTTTCCCCTTTGCTGACCTTGATCATTTTTAGAAACTTTCATAAACCACTTATTAATTTGCCCTTGTGATTATTCCACACATTGCCATCTCCTGATGCAATGACAGACAGCCCTAAGGTGGTGTTACGAAGCTTGAAGCTCATTTTTAGACATAGAATTTAACAACTTAAACATATGAGAGATTTTTGGAAGCATGATACTTCTAATTATAGCAATAGGTAAAGAGTAAAAATACGTTAATAACCACAAGAACCATTTATTTTCATTTAAAGTAACCATAATTACTAAAGACCAGTGATGTCAGCAGGGTGAATAACTAGCTTTGCCCTTGCTCACTGATGTAAGATGCTATGAGAGCCTAAGTTGTTAATTGTACAATATTACAATCGAAGTGACTTCAATTCCCCGTTGAAGACCACACAAAGGAGCTAGAGTTGGTAATATTAAGAATGTAGAATAGTACAAGCTCTGGGTAATTTCATTCTACACCCCACTCTCTCCCACACTCTAGATCCACATGTTCACTTTACTATAAAGCCAAACTTACTATTCAACCCAGATACATGACCCTGCCTTTAAATGCACTTAATATGATTAAGTACTGAACATTGGAAAAGGACTAAAAAAAACATAAATATAGAAAAGGGCTTTTATGCCGAATGATATAAAACAGTTACTGAGAAACAAATACTGTGCATTGCACATACATGTGGTATCTCAGTACCTAAGTTCAGAAAAGCAAGGTCAGAATTGGGATTGCAGGGATTAAGGAGAAGGGAAAATGAGGAATGAGACAATAGGTATAAAATTCCAGTTATGCGGGACTGGAGAGGTGGCTCAGGAGTTAAACCTCTGCCTTGTAGGCGGAAGGTCCTGAGTTTGGATCCTAGACCCCACGTATAGACGCTGGGCAGAAGCAGGGGCAGCCTGCGTTTCTGGTTCTGGTAGGGCTGAGCCTGTGAATCCCCGGGCAGAGTAAAGGAGGAGGTGGAGGGGTCCATGGTGGTTCCTGAATTCACCCATGGTTCTACACACACACATACATACACACATATACACACACGAATACACGCACAATTGAATAAATAATAAAAAAATTAAAAAAAATAAAATCCATTTATGCCACACGAATTAATCCTAGAGATTTGCTATATAGCATAAACTTAAATTTGTTAAGAAGGTAGATCTCATGCTAAGTGTTTTTACCACAATGGAGATATTTGAAGTTTTAAAATATGAGAATCATTTTTGACATAAAGAGTTCTACATTATAACAGCTATGCTTTTTTTATTATTATTATTGTTCCCTTGGTTGGAAAGTGTGCAACTAGGCAATGTGAACTCAGTAAAGCTTTGAAGTGAGTTTGTGTTTTTTTTATTGCAACAGAATCGAGGCCTATGTGAAAATATTCATATGTGTGAGATATAAGTAACTTTAAAGGATACTGAACCACTTGTTAAAGGATTTGGAGGAAAATACTGAGAAGACTGAGATTTATTGTGCGCTAGATAAAGTCAGAAGAGGTTTCAAATCAAAGTGACAGAATTCTACTGATGATATTTTCTGGATGGTAATTCTGGCACAGTGTGGAAAGCCACGTGGTACAGGGAAAGACCAGTAGCAGTATGTCAGTTAGGAGATGAAATGTCAGTAACCACAGTTACATAGAGACACTGTCCTGAACTGAATGTAAGGAAAGTCAGAGAACGTAGCCAAGTTTCCATGCTTTGAAGGTGTGTGTGGAAATGGGACTGTGAACAGGATAAAGCCTATCAGAGACTGCAGCCTTTCACCAACTGATTGTTATGTGGGGGAGAGGACTGGCATCGGGAAAGATACAGATAATATTGAGTTGGGTTTGATATATACATAAATGTATTTTTATGTATATACATTCAGCACATAATGCATTTAATGTATTGTAAAGGTTGAAGTGTCATCTACAAATAGAGCTAGATAAACATAATTTATCTATCTCTCTCTACCTATCTATCTATCTATCTATCTATCTATCTATCTATCTATGTCAAAACATGATGCACTATGCATCAGAACTTCAGGTAGCAGGAGACCATTTCTCCCAGAAGATACAAATAGAGATTATGGGAAATTTTACTTTTACTCAGAAGAATAAGTTTATTTCCACCATGTGTTCATCTTGACACTGGCCGAAGAGTTGAAATTTCTGGTGATCCTGTGTATATTACGGACACAGTTTCATCCCAGCTAGTTAGACTTAAAGGTCTATAGGAGTTGTGATTTTAATTTCCATACTTTAGTTCAGATTCTGTCCAACACGGCGAGTGAATCAGAGCTTCTAGCACAGTGTGTTTTCTGGGCAACACTGGTATAGATTGGATAACAATAGGGAAGGGAAAGCAACTCAAAAGAGGTAATAGTGTGCAAGCTACCACAGTAGGAGTCTAGAGCTCAAATCCCTGAGGACCTTCTGAGAACCAATGCAAAATGCCCAGGGATTAGGAAGCTCAGATATCCATGCATCAGTCCCAAGGGTTAGAAGTTGAAGAGTTAGTCCTTGAGGTGCTAATTCCCCTGCACTTTTTAACTTCTCAGAAGTGGAGATAAAAAGGCTCATTGTGCTTCTAGCAAAAATTACTAAGCAACAAGAGCTAGGAGCTGTCAATGAGAAATCATGTGAAGCCCACGAAGTATCTGAAGGCTATGAAAAGCCACTCTCACAGCTGCACAGAGAAGGAATAATGTCTGCCATCCCAGTCCCAAAAGAAAAGATGATGTGCGCAGGCGCCAGGAAGAAGCCCCAGGCCTCTAAGAGATTGCCTATTGAAATCAACAGGAAACATAGAAACAATATAATCTTGAGCAGGAAGGGGAAAATGTCACTGTAGTCCAAATGATTTTGCTTATGTGCTCAAAGGGAGCTGGAATTGTCATCAGGGAACTGTAAACCTGCAAAACATGCAAACACTCCAGGGCTGTACTGCTCTGAATCCTGACCATTTTTAAAATTCTTTAAAAAATGATTATACTGGGTGATAGACGGCTATTTGTACATGTCTGTGATATAGTTTGATCATAACCTTCCAAACCCCACAACCTTCCTCCTTTTCTCCCTTCTCCTCCCTGTAGTCTCCATTGTTTCCCTAGATAGTTTATTTTCTACCTCATGTCATCTATGCATATATGACTCTGTGTAGCTACACATTCTATGACCCACAAGTCTTATTATGCAATACTTTCTGTGATATAAGTTTGTAATCTGGCTTTCCATGACTATAGCAAATACCAGAGATCAATTAACAAGAGAGAGAGAGAGAGAGAGAGAGAGAGAGAGAGAGAGAGAGAGAGAGAGAGAGAGAGAGAGAGAAGTTAGGCTCAAGGCCCTTATTGTTTTTGGTTCTCTAATACAATGCATCATGGCAGAAGCATACAGTACACCAAAGCTTACTTTCTACTTATGATAGAGGAAAGAGAAGGAGAGGGAAAGGTGGAGAAGGCAGGGAAAAGCTGAAGTACCACCACTCCTTGAAAACATGTCTTAGTTACCTAGACCTCCCATAAGGTCCATCTCCTAATGTTTTTACCAGTTCCAGTAGTGCCAAGATGGGACTGAGACTTTATCTTATGGTATTCCGGGAAGGCATTCAAACTGTTGCATTTACTATTGGCCCCCAAAGGTTCATTCCCATCTCACATTACAAAATACACTCGATCCATTCAAAGAATCCCCCAATCTTTTTTAAATATGATTCAGTAGATCAAGTTCAAAGTCTCTTCGAGTTTAGACAAACTCAGTTGTGAGCTCTCATGAAAACATCAAGACAAGGAAGGTCTTGGCACACCCTGGCTCTCTGGCTCGACTAGCTGCAAAACACGCCTTTTCTTGAGTAATTTCTTGAGTAATTTCTAGCAGGCTTTATAAGTTCCTGGCATCTCTATCTTCCTGGAGCCAGTGTTCCAAATAAGACTTCTTCACACATTGTGTGCTGTTGAATTACAGACACACTGATGATGATGGCATTTTAATAATCTAACTAGAAGTATTTTGTTATTGTTTTTCTGTATTTAATATAATCCTTACGACTGTTCTGTTAAGTTCTCCTTTTTAAAAAACTCAATTGTGTGTGTGTGTGTGTGTGTGTGTGTGTGTGTGTGTGTACCAGAGGGCACTGTGTATCCCTGTGGAGGCCCAAGGGTGACTTCTATCCTAGATTACTTCTATCTCCCTTTTGTTTAGCTCTGGCTTTTCCCAAGCTCAGCTCACTAGAGGCAGAAGTGCAGGCCGATACCCTGCATGTTTTTATGTAGGACCTGAGATCTGATTTCAGGACCTTTCAGACAGTGTCTTAACCCTTGAGCCATCTCTCCAGGCCTAAGTTCCCCTTTGATTATGGTATAAATCCATATGTAGAAATACCCTCCCCTTAAATGTTACAGTGCAGTAGTGTTTAATATCTTTATAAAGTTGTGCCATCATTAGAAGCTAATTTTCATCATCCCAAGAAGAAAGTTTATGCTATGAGCATTCACTTCCCAACTTTTAGCAACTACTACTTTACTTTCTGCCTTGTACTTTTACTTTTTCTGTAGATTTCATATAAGCAGAATCATGCAGCCTGAGCCTTTTGTACTGGATGTCTTCCACTTGGCATTTAAGATTTTCAGTGGTGTTGATTGTTAAATCTTTTGTAGCTGACAGTATCTCATTGAATGTGCACACCGCATTTTGTTTATTCACTCATTAGTGGATGGGCATTTGGCTGGTTTCCTTATTTTGACAACTACCAATACATTGTTTGCTTTTGTGTAGACGTATGTTTTCATTTCTCCTGGACAAATATATAAGAATAAAATTGTTGGTTAGGATGTGACTATGTCTAGGTTTTGAGCAATTACCTCATCCGCAGAAAGCATTTCAGTCCTCTGTACAAGACTGCCATCTGGTGACAGGCACTGTAAAGCATGGCTGGGGAAGAAGTGCTCTGATTCATATGGTGAGAGAAAAAGGTGTGTTTTAAGATTTATCTCATGTGACTTGACTTCATTACAAGTTGATGATTTCGAGGAAAACAATAATAAAGCTTGTGGGCACAAGCAATCTGATCCACAAATCAGTGATTGTGTGTGACTGTGTGCGTGCGTGCATGCGTGTGTGTATGTGTGTGTGTGTGTGCGTGTGCGTGTGTGTGTGTGTGTGTGTGTGTGTACGTGTGTGTGTGTGTGTGTATACCTGTGTGTGTGTGTAGGTCAGAGGTTGCTATTGGTTGCCTCCTTCAATTGCTTATCCACCTTTTTTTTCTGAGACAAGGTCTCTCCCTGAACCTGGAGTTCACCAGGAGCTTATTGCCCACAGTTCTGAAGTTGAAAAGTCTACGATCAATGCACCACCAGATGCGCTTTCTCCTTCCACAATGTCTTGTTGCTGTGTCCTCATATGCCATGGAATGGTAAGGCAAGGAAAGATGAATGCCGGCTCCCGATGTAGCTCGAGCTGGTAAAGCATGTCCATTTCTACCCCGTCCAATGACAAATTTTCATACCATTTTTTAAAAATTCTGATGAGGTCTTATTTAACTTCTTTCAGTTTTAGGGGGTAGGAATTCCAAGGCAGATTAACACTTGGTGATGCGTGTTTTACAGTAGAAGATAGGAGGTAAGAGATTTTGTGAAAATACAACTGTAAAAGGGTGTTAATTCTTCCTTTTACCCCACCTATGCTACAGACATTAACCCTTTCATGAGGGCATAGTTATTGTAACCTAATTATCTAGGTCTTTTAAATTTCTTCCTTGTTTGTTTTAAAATAAAATATTACTACATTGGCTGAGCTGGACTCAGACTCATGGACTCTTACTCCTTAGTATCTAGATTTACTTAGCCTTTTAACTATCTCTTAAAGGTCCTATCTATCAATATTGCTGTATATGTGATTATAATGCCAGAATATGAACTGTAGAGTGCAAATTAAAATTATAGTTGTGGTTTACTACAGTATTAGGTCATATAGTATAGAGGAACTTACACTTTTACATATTGAAATACAATATAATATAGGTAATCGTTATAATTTGGTACTATAGTTAGACATGGTACTTTACATGTATGCATGTTAATTTTTGTAATTGTTATTTAGGAATATTTTAGAATTATTTAGGGAAAATTGCAAAATATGTATGTTTGCATATGTTTGAGGATATATATCAGTGTTGGGGTACTGACATAACATGTATGAGGTTCAATCCCCAGTACTGAAAACATAGAACAAAAGTAGTATTATTAAAAAAATTTAAGGATTGAAATGTCATATAACCATACTATACTACTACTGGGAATAATCTCCCATAATACAGAAATTCACTACAGCGACACAAGCACAGCCGTGTTCATTGCAGCACTATTTATAATAGAAAAATCATCGAATCAACCCAAATGTCCAAGAGTTGATGAATGGATGATAAAAATGTGGTACATTTATACTTCTCAGTCATCAAAAAAGATGAATTAATGAAATTTGGCAGGAAACGGATGGAATTAGAAGAAATTATGTGGAGTGAAATATCCCAGACACAGAAAATTAGACGCCTTATGTACTCCCTAATAAGTGGATCCTGGTTATTAAATCCACTGAATGGCATACTCAAAGGTAAATCTCTGTAATACCCACCATAATCACAAAGGATTATAAATAGGAAAGAAGGCCCAAAAAAGACCTCAAAAGAAAGAAGACAAAGCAACACACTTCAATAGAGAAATTAGGCCATAGTCAGGTACTTTATGTAAATAGTGAAACATCTGACGCAGCTCACTCTCACTTCCCTTCCTGTTCACTTGGGACTGAACAGGTTTGATCTCCCCAAGTCAGATAGGGTATAAGGGCTGACAGTTAGATGGTAACCAATCAGCAAACAGGAGACTAGCCCTTCTCACTGCTGTACCTACTCCTCCTTTGAGTATTAAGATCTTCGCTTAAGCATTCTTTTATCTTTGGTTAGGAGATGACCTCGACAACTAATCAGAATACAGCCAAGGACAATGTAGGAACAGCAAAACTTAAAACAAAACAAAACAAAAAAAACATAATTTAGAACACCAACACGCTACAATATTCACCTAAAACCAGAACAGCCAAATCTCTGCCCATCCTAAAGCTCAGGGAAACTTGTAGAAGAAAGGATGGCAAGATTGTAAGATCCTAAAGATGGGAAGGACCAATGATATGCA
Organism: Typhlomys cinereus; assembly: GCA_023101885.1. Taxonomy (NCBI): domain Eukaryota; kingdom Metazoa; phylum Chordata; class Mammalia; order Rodentia; family Platacanthomyidae; genus Typhlomys; species Typhlomys cinereus. Next base: position 3,027,038 of record JALPQD010000214.1, read on the forward strand.
GATACTCCACACAAGTCAGGGCTGAAGCGCCAGGATATAGCAATGTGATTGGACCTTGCCTGACCTGCACAATGGCTGACATGTTAACAATTCCCCAATTGTAGTAGGAATCACAGGAGAAAAGGTTCAGGCAGAAGGATTCTTGGAGACAAGGGGTTAAACAACCATAATAGAGTTCCCATGCTAGTGGGCAGCCCAAGAAGGGGCTCCAAGCTGTACCATTGAGTCCTTAACCCTCACTAGTATAGATGATTTAGAGGGAAATTCAGAGCCCACATAGATGCTCTGGAAGATGGAAGAGAGAAAGTGGGAAGCACAAAGAGAGGAAGAGGAAAGGAAAAGGTGTGAGGGAGGGGAAGCGGAAGGGGGGAAATGCAATGGGGGAAAATGGGTAAAGAGAGGGGGAGGGAGAAGAAGGGGCATAACCTATTGAGCTTGTATGGTTAGGCCAAAAACAGGTAATTAAAAAATTTATAATAAACAAAAAATGAAAAAAAAATTCTGATGGGGTCTTGCCAAAATGATACAATCTCCAGTCTGAATGGGAATCTCCTGCTATGAGAAGCTGAGGTGAGGAGAGGAGTCTGCACCCCCCAAGACCTGTAGCCAAAACACTTCCTGAGCAGCCCGTGTAAGTGGCAGGTACTCGCCTGAGACCTGAGGCTGGGCAACATGGGCTAAGACAGAGCACAGGGACCACTGCGGGGACATGTGTGGTTTGGTTCCCAGCTCAACTAACTTCTTCTGTTTGGCCAAGTTTCTTTACAGTGTAGCTTTCCAGGATTATGAGCTTTCAGGTAGATGATGCTTCCTCCAGAAGCAAACTCAAAACCCAGAGATACATGATATCATCTTATGTATTATGTATTTTATAAATATATGAAACTCCCAATTTTGAAATCATCAACTTAACAAGTTAATGATTACCATTTTCCCATATACTATTGGCTCCATCGTGCCAAAAAAAATTGTTTTTTTTTTTCAGCACTGTAATCAATAGGATTTTGCGTTGGCTGGTCTTCAAAATCACTAACGGAACTTTAAATGATGTAGTCCCATTTCAGACTGACACACCTACCGTTATCTTACATGTATTTGCGTGTGTGTGTGTGTGTGTGTGTGTGTGTGTGTGTGTGTGTATGTGTGTGAATTTGTGCGTATATGGTAAGCTACAGACCACTGTGGAGATCAGAGACAACTTACAAGAGTTTGTTCTTTCCTTCTACCATATGGGTTCTTGAAGTGTTGAGTTTGGTGGCCAGAATCTTTACCCGCTAAGTCATGTCTCTGGCCCATAAGCATCATTGCTGAAAGAGGATATTATATAGTATTTCATGCATTTTCCCCCAGGTGTACTGTGGTACCATCTTGGACTTTGCCCCCAGTTTCATGGCAACCAGAACAAAACAGTACTACAGAAAGTCAGACCTTGAATGCTGAGAGCTACATCTCTGCTACGTAGTGATTTGAAACGTTTCATCTTGGCAGGTGATCCACTAAGGCTCAAAAAGTTCCAAAGTGAAATACTCTACATTGGAGGGAGGCTCCTTAAGCCTTGAAAAGTTCTTGAAGCGAACACAATTCACATGGGCTTCTGCTCCAAGGTAAAGAAAGTAGTAAACTGCTTAGAGAGGAACTGTCTGCAAATATTGCAAAGAGCTCCAGGATTGCAGCTTCCGAGAGTATCACTCATGTTGGGGTGGGCCTTTTTGGTGATGCAGTTGTAAGTAATCTGTGTTTCTGTGAGTAGCCACTTAACTATATACTTCCCTTAAGTTTCATCAAGTTACTTTGGTCTCTCATTGGACTCACATCTGGGTGAATAGACATTTTTGTGTTGTCTTCCCAGGAAAAACTGTCATGCAACAAAGGGTCAGGTATCTGTGTAGTGTAGCTGCCCCCTGACATGGATTTCTGTTTTATCATGGTGTGAAAGTGATGCACATTTAGTAGGAATGTTCTTTGAATTTTGAGTTTTGGTGTATTCCTCTTGGATTAAAGATAGGTGAGGTGCCTAGAACTAGGCCAGCCTAATCTCTCCCCATCCTGAAGCTCAGGGAAATTTGCAGAAGAGGGGGCAGTAAGATTGTAAGAGCACAAGGATGGGAGGAGTCATGATATGCAAGATACTCCACACAAGTAAGGGCCGAAGCAATCATAACTGGACTTTGCATGCCCACGCAATGTCCAACACACTATTGACCCCACAAAGTCTAGCATTTGCTAAAGGCACCAAGATCCTTGGAGACAAGGGATTGACAGCCAGAGTAGTGTTCCTATGCTTAAGGGGAACACAGGAAAAGGTTCAGGGAAATGCCACTGGGTCCATGTGCGTCATTGGAGAGGAGGGCCCAGAGGAGAGTCTGGGATGCACATTAAAGGATTCTCCGGAGATTGGGGGGGGGGAGGCACTGGGGGATGGGGAGGGAGGGGTGAGGGGAGGGGGAGCAGGGGAGTGGGGGGGAGGAGGAAGGAGGGAGGGAACCGGTGTACCTATTAAGTTTGTATGAGCAGAAATAATAATAAAAAATGTTTAAAAAAAGAAAAAGAAAAACTAGTAGAAAAAATAAATAAAGATAGGTGAGGTGATACTTTCTTCAATATTGGCAGCACACGGTCAGCCAAGAAACCACAGCCCATGTTCTCCAGTGTACTACATCACTGGGCTATGATATCAGTAAATGGTAAATGAGTTTTTTATTGAATGATAATTTCAACATTTTAAAGATTCATTGGGACAAACACCCTACAGCAAGCCAAGGAGCATCTGTAATTTTTAAAAGCTCCACAGGAGGGCTAGAGAGATGGCTTAGAGGTTAAGACTATGTCTTGCAAGCAGAAGGTCCTGAGTTCGGATCCCAGGTCCCACATAAAAAATGCCAGGTGAAAATGATGACGGTCTGCACTTCTGGCCCTGGTGGGCAGTGCTTGGCTAGGAAATCCTAGAGTGAAGCAAGAAGGAGGTAGAAACAATCCAGGATGATTCCTGAAGTCACCCTTGGTCCTTCACAGGGATATTCAGTACCCTGTGATACACACACACGCACACACAAAAAAAAATTTTTAAAAGCTTCACAAGAGACTTTAATATAAAAGCAGGATTGAAAATAGAATAAATTAATTTTGTATGGACTTCCAACTTTGGAGTTGGAAGTCCATTTTCTGTTCTGACATATCTTTTTCCATTCAGATGTATATTAGTTAAATAACTATTGGATAAATAAATAGAAATATAGATAAATACATATTGGAAATATTCATTTTTTCTGAGCTGACAGAATCATGGGAAGTCATAGGTGGTAGGTGGGAAGTATGTGACTCTTTTCCACGGCCCTGGGGGGATTGATTGTACCTCTGGCTGGACCAGGAACAAAGGTTATAATTTGCCAGGGTTATGAAACTTCTGGGCAAGAACATTTACTCTCCCATGGGTAAGCATGGACTCTGCTTGGTTTTTTAAGCACCTTTTTGTGCAAGATATTATGCTGAACATTTGCAATCTTCTGTCTCTTTTAATGTTCACAGATGGTGCTGAAAGATTGATTTTTCACTTCTCACTGGCAAGGAGAATGAACCAAAGCTCGATAAAGCTTGTTCGTCATGACAAGGTCATTTGTAAGGGATTCTGACACTCATCAGTTACCTGGTTCTAAAGCCACCTTTTTCGGAAGGGTCAAGCATGGGCATGTACTCTAGGCTTCTCAAGACTTATTCCTTCCTGACTTATTCCTCTTAGACTGTGATTCTATTTTTTTAAGGTTTATTTTTGTTTCTGTATATGCGCATGTGATGCAGGCACACAAGGCGGTGTGCACGTGGTGGTTGTCACGGTCACTCTTAACTATTGTTGTGAGAGAGCACCCAAAGTCAACAAGTTAAGGGAGAAAGGGAGATTTATTCAGCTTGCGGTTCCAGAGAGGAGATTCAGTTTCTCATGGTGGAAGCGGCATGGCTGGCTGGCTGAAGGTAGAGGAGGCTATGTCACTGCAGACATCTTGGAGGCTGAGAGCTTTGAGACTGCTTGCTGCAGAGGCAGACCTCTCCTGGAGGTAGGGTGGGACTAATCCACCTCAAGGCCCACCCCTTGTGACTGCCTTCTTCCAGCAAGACTTCACCTCTCAAGGTGCCATGATCTTGCCAAACACAAGGTATAGAGGACATATATCAAACCATGACAGTGGCACTGGTTTGAAAGATTGTAAAACATTTCAGAAGTGAACCTAAGTGTGGAGGTGAGTTCTGGGGGCTGACCTTTGAGGATACAGTCCAGTCTGCCTTCCAGTTCAGTCTTTGCTTCCTGGTTGGCCATAGTAAGAGAAGCACCAGGCGTATGGCTGCTGGTAGAGCTCCTCTGAGATGCCTTCCTTCAGTGATGAACGGTACCCTCTGCAACTGTGAACCCAAGTGAAACCTTCCTCCCTCAGGTTGCCTTTTGCAGGGGCTGTAGCAAGTATAGATCAAGCTGGTGCAAAACAGACAGCAGTAGAAACTTATCTCCTGCTCTTTGGCCTTTTCGGTGTCTGTTATTTGTCCTGTGATCTAATCTCGGGATGGGAAGATTGATACCACACAGCTCAACGATCCTTTTCCCTAAAACTATATTTAAGGTCCTCATTGTTTCTAGCATTGTAGCAGCAATGTGTCCTTTCAGATACTGTTAACCGTAGACATTTTCTGACCATCAGAGGACGCAGTAAATCACGTGTCTTTATGTACCTCCTTGTACCTCCCCTGTGACAGTTGTTGACTGTTTACACTTGCTGACGTCTATATGTATTTCCTTGCACACCTTCCCGTACTTCACTTAAGTGTCTCTTGTTCCCATGACATTTTGCTGCTCCTTGTTAATCTTTATAGTCACTGATTCCGGATGATTCCCTATGTGAAACACATAAACAGGTCTAGCTGAGAATAAGCTTGTCTCAGTGCAGTCTCACCCTGGGCTGTCTGCAGATCCCTCTAGTCCCTGCCTGGAGTAATTCCTGTCACTCCCTTTCAGAGACCCCATGTTACTGTAAATGCTGACACAGCCTTTGTCAGGTATTTTATTACAGTATCATGATTATAAGGATCTTTGTAAGACAGAGACTTCTAAATACACGACCAAAGTCATATTTGTGAAGAATGGGCAGGAAAAGAGATATAACACTGATATGTGGTGATGCTACTAAAAGCCATATGGAGCGGCATATGAGAGCCAGTGATGAAGTAAGATGAGGCTTACTTTAGAGCAGGTCGACTCAGCTTCTCCACAGAGCCAGCTACCAGTCTCTGGAGCTGGAGGCTCTTCACCAGCCTTATAGGTGAGGGTATCACAAAAGAATCTTTGTGCCTTGATGCTTGTGGGACAACAAGGATCAAATGGCTCTTTATGTAGTTATAATTCTTCATTCCTCGAGGAATTTCATCTTGAAATAGTTAATGTGATAGATTTGAGACGTCTATTAACTCTCTTGACATAAAGCCATATCTTCCCGTATAGATACAGCACCTGAATTCTTTTTTTTTTTTTAAATTAAGTGACTGGAGAAATGGTTCAGGGGTTAAGACTTTGCCTTACAAACAGAAGTTCTGAATTTGGATCCCAGGTCCCACATAAAAACTCCAGGTAGAAACACCGGAGGCTTGTACTTCCGGCTCTGGTGAGCAGAGCCTGGGAAATCCCAGAGCAAAGCAAGGAGGTAGAAGCAATCCAGGAGGATTCCCAAAGTCACTCTTGGTCTTCCACAGTGCCTGCTGACACACATACACACACACAACACACACAACTAACTATTTTTAAAAAGCCAAAAAAATTAATGTACTATATACTACAAATAAGGCAAATTATTTTCCTTTGAGATCTCTCTTTTTCCTATTTTATTTTTATATTGATAACATCATCTTCCTGGTGAATTAAGGAACCAGATATAATAGTCTGGACAAAGTCAGGAAAGAAAAAGCAACACATTAATAATAATAATAAATGCACACATGCATACATAAACTATAAAAGGACTGGACTAGAAAGAAATGAATTGGAAAGAATCAGGACAGTAGATGAAGGCAGAAGCAGCTGCCCCCTCTGGGCTGAGGCAGGAGGCAGAGGGTCGGCTCCACCTTTCCAGGGCTCAGATCCAGTCCTTGCAGGAGAACATGGCACCGGAGCCGCCGTGCTAGCAGCACTTGCCAGGAATCAGTCTTTCAGGGTGCCAAGGAAAGCCGTTCACAGGGATGCATGTCCCTAGAGGAGGTATTTTGCTAAAAGCCGTCTGAGAGGGGCTCCCGGGGGTGACTGTGGGTGGCAGGAACTGGGAATGCATCCAGCAGCGTGACAGGGCAGATACTGGGAAAGATATTCAGGAGCACACAGGAACCAGGAAGCAAACCTCTTTCCTCTGCGCGCTAGGACAGAGCTTAGCATCCTGCCAGTTGGCAAAGCAAACACGCTTAAAGGATCCAGATTCATTTTCAGGGATCAGGCTTCCCTGAATTTGAGGCTGAGAAGCTATAAGCTGCTAACAGGGAGTGATCACCCCAGGCTTCGTTCCTCCTTCACCCTCTGATCAGATTGGCGCCATATTCTGCAGAATCTTGGGAGCAGCTGAGCATCCCTAGAGTCTTGTCTTCATTCTCTGCCTCTTCCACGGTTTCTGATCTCAGCATTCAATATTTCTCATTTTCTTCTTACTTATTTCAAGAACTTTGCTCCATCAAATCTCTATCTATTACAGGGCCGCTTTGTCTGCAGGGAGGTTGGGAGGACCTTGGGGAAATGGTAGACACTGACCTAAAGGGAGTTAGGCACTTTTAGAGCAGCCATGCTGGGACCTGAAGGTCTATTGAAGGTTCTGAAGATCATCCTAGGAGTGGGATTACCCTGAAGGAACATACTCTAGTTCGATCCTCCACAGAGGTAAGGTCGTCAACTTCTCCCAACACTCTGTTTATGAAGGATATGGGGATGAATTCTCCATTGCAGGTAAGTTTAAATTCTTCAAAACAAACAGCTCAACCTTGAGGTTGAAATACCCAACCAGGGTCGGGCCCCAATATGAACAGACCAATGAGATGTAGAAGACCAAAAGCTCCAATCAAATTTTCAGAAACTGGAGCTAATCAATGAGGAAAAAAGCCTCTTTTCCTTGGCTTGCCTAACTCTGTAAATAACCCTGACCCTGGCAGCCATCTTTGGCTTCCTTGCCCCTCATGAGACTCCACATCTGGAGTCTGGAGTTCCTTTCATTTTCCTTACCCCTCATGGATTCCATGCCTGGAGTCTGTGAGTTCTTGGTGGCTCTCCTGCCCCTCTCAGAGTTCATGTCATTAGTGTCATACTTTCTCTCCTCTAATAAGTACTTCCTTAATTCTCTACTTGTGTTCTGGTTGCAATCTTTGACTCCTAAACACACGAACCTGGACATATAAAGCTTGAGAGAACCTACAACATTTTGGCAAGCACAGAAGATCCGACCAGCATCGAAAGGGCTGAGGATTCAGCCAAGAGTAGAAACTACACATCTGCAGTCAGACACTCAGTTGTAGGATTGTCTCAGAAGAGAGTGAATGAGAGTTTGGTTGTAATGTATGATCTGAAAACTATTAATGAATTTTCAGATTCTGTAAACTCAATGAAAGTAAAAATATCAGATAACATCACAGCATTATTATGAAGGCAGTTTTGTGCTCAAGGACCTTCTCAGAGAATCTCTTCGAGGACTATTAATTGCTACTATGAAATAAGCATATTATGAGACACCCTCATAGACTTTGGACTTGAAGACGCCGAGGAATTCATCTAGATGAAGCACCATCCTTGTTTTTCAGATCATAGAATTTTATTAGCAGAATTCATGTGTTCTTTTCCTATCCCCTTAATGCAAAACACATATTCAGTAATTTATCTTCACCTGACATTTCATTAAGTACATGATTCATAATGTCAACTTATTAGATCGACCATTTGAGTAGGCCACACAGGTTTATCACCATTGTGCCAAATAACGAGTCCAAAAATAGAGTCAGTAGCAAGTGCCTCCAGGTATTTGCAATAGCTACAGCTTCTTTTTATTGTTTGACAGTTTAGTACATTTATTTATTGAACTTGGACCCTTTATAACCCTCTCCTCCCATAGAAACCCTTCTTCCCAACAAATCCCCCTCCTACTTTCATATCTTCTTTTGTGTATGGGACTCATTGAGTTTAATTAGTCTTTTGCCCAGACATGGGTGGGATTTTACTTACTGGAGCAAGAAGAACTTACCAGTGGCTACACCACTAAAGAAATATAACTCACCCCACCAACTGCCATTAATCCACCAGGGGGAGGTGGGACCTTAAGCGCCCTTCTCCAACCCATAGAAAGGCCCATTCGTGTGCAGGTTTTGTATGTATAACCAAAACTGCAGTGAGTTCATGAGTGTAACAGCTATGTCAGGTTTAGAAGACACTTTTTTGTTATATATCATTCCTTCTTTTGGCCAAATGGTGATGAAGAAGCGGGAGGCACCACATTAGCCAGACACAGGAACTGTGTGAAGCTTCCTTTGCTCACTCAATGAACCTCTCTCCGCTGGGGAGGGACGATCTGATGGCAGCTCTGGGGGAGGTGTGGTGTGGAGATCAGATGATGGACGTTCTGTAAGATACTCCATATAGCATAAAACAGTAGCTTTCAGGCTGTGTCTTTCTTTCAATAACTTCATTTTACAAAATAGCAATAAAAATTATAAGCGTAAATTCTGAGGCAGAATGCATCTATATCTCATTTGTACATGTAAGTGATCACAGTATGTCCTGCATGAATAATAAGACAGAGTGAAATAACTTATTTACATAAATAGAATATTAGCCACCTCTAAACTTATTAAAGTAAGCCAATAATACACGAACATGTAGGAGTATCAAAGCTGTATCAGAGAAAGCATGCCCATGAACTTAGCAAACACAGCAGACCAATGAGCGATGCAGCTTCCTTGTCTGAGTCCTATTTATTACAAGAGGAAGGATACCTAGCATTATGGAAACACCCACCAGACCCATCATAGGGTATCCCATGTGGTACGGCATTATGGGATCCACAGGTGAAGAGTTCTGGATTCTATCCCCAACGTTTCAGCTCAGCACCATTCATTTGGCTAGATGTGGCTCTCTGATTCAGACTCCAGCAATTGGGGGCCTTGCTCCTTCTGTCGCGTGGTCTCTCCTTTGACACCCTCCCCTGAACCAGCCTTGTCCAATGGCTCCGTGGCAGGTTCATTAATCTTACTTAACTACCTGCGATGATTGATTCTACATCTACATCAGCTCTCTGCCTTCAGTAAAGCCTCTGTGAACCTTGAAAGCTGTTTTCTGCCTGTACTGAGGCATGTTGAGGGAGACATGCTCGATGGGAAGGACTTCCAGAAGTCAGAACTCCAGCTTCTAAGCAGGACTTGCCATATGACCGGAGTTTTCTGGGGGCCTTTTATTCGAGTGCCCATTAGGTTCAGGCACCTGGGCTAAGTAATCCTTATTTTACTTAATGCTATAAGACTACATGTTCTTTTCCCCAATGGCAACTTTTAGTTCATCTGTTATTCACACTCCCATACTTGTGTAGTCACATCTGAATCTTTGGTCCCAATTATGTGCTCAATAAATTAGCTCACTTCTGACTTACCTTCACTTTTAAACATCCAGTGTGCATTTTTAACAGATCTTAACAACTTCCACATCTTAAGCTATTATAACCACAGAGGCTTCTTCATTCATTCAGGCTAAGTGATGAGAAGTAGACTATGGCCTCTCCATGCGACTTTCATACTGGCCTCAGAGTTGTTGGAGCTGCTCTTATCTGAAACTGACAGACTGAATCTCACTAGATCAGCTCCTAACAGCACCTGTCACTTCTACTCACATGTCAATAGCAACAGCAAATCACATGTCCACAAGCTAGAAATAGTGTAATCTCCTCCCCACTCCAGGGAGGCACTGTGCATATTTTTCACCAATAATAGAATCCACCAAATGCACTGGCCTGCAAAATGCAGTTGCACTCTTGCTCTTGGTCACTTATATTAATTATCAACTGCTGCAGTAAGAATCTCTGATGACAACTGAGTATAGCAATTACCTGTAGGTAAAAACACGAATGCACTTCCTTCCTTCCTTCCTTCCTTCCTTCCTTCCTTCCTTCCTTCCTTCCTTCCTTCCTTCCTTCCTTCCTTCCTTCCTTCCTCCGTCCTCCCTCCCTCCCCCTTTCCTCCTCCCCCCTCCCCCTCCTTTCTTCCTCCCTCTTTCCTCCTCCCTCCCTCCCTCCTTCCTTCCCCCTCTTCCTTCCTTTCTCCCTCCCCCCTCCCCCTCCTTTCTTCCTCCCCTCCTTTCTCTCCCCCCTTTCCCCTCCTTTCTCCCTCCTCTCTTCTTGTCCTTTCTCCCCCCCCTCCCCCCCCCCCCCTCCCCCCTCCCTCCTTCCCCCTCCTCCTCCCCTCCCTCCCTCCTTCCTTCCTCTCCTCCCTCCCTTCCCCTCCCCCTCCCCCCTCCCCTTCCTCCTCCTTTCTCCCTCCCCCCTTTCCTCTCTCCCCTCCTTCCCCTCCTCCTTTCTCTCCCTCCCCTCCTCTCACCCTCCTCCCCTCCTTCTCCCTCCCCCTCCCCCCCCCTCCCTCCCCTCCCTCCCTCCCTCCTCCTCCCCCCTCCTCCCTCCTCCTTCCTCCTTCCTTCCTTCCTTCCTTCCTTCCTTCCTTCCTTCCTTCCTTCCTTCCTTCCTTTCTTCCAGGATGGCCTTGAACTGGGCTTTCTGTGCCTACCTCCCAAGTGCAGGAATGAGAGTTGTGTGACCACGGATTGTTTGTTGTTTCTACTGTTATATACTTCACGCTTCTAGTATCCTAAATACTTTGGTATCTGTAAATGTTTTGCTTCCTTTTTTTTTCCTGCAGAAAAAATGGAGCTGTAAGCAAAATTTCTTGCAAAATTTCCTATCCCATGTTTTATTCCTTTTCTCATGGCCTTGTTTTTCATATAGCACTTATCAGTATTGCTAGTCAGCAGGTTTTATAGCTTGTTTTCTCTCTGCTTTCCTCTCCTCTCCCTGCAAGTGTACCTGTGCCTGCCGCCCTTCCTCCTTCCTTTTCCTCTTATATACAAAAAGCAGTTTTCTCTACAAGTGCAGGGCAACCTGTCTGTATCTTGCATTTGCATTCCAGGCCTGTTCTATTTATTCTTTCTGGACTCTTAAAAAAGACATCTTTTCTTTCTCTTAGGCCTTTCCCACTTGATCTATGTACTGGTTCCAGCTCTCCCGAGGGACACACTGAGGCCTTTCACGTCTCTGCTGCTTCTTGGAAGGGCTCTTTCCACTTGACCAGCCTGTTTAGCAACTTCTCTTGAAGACATAGACGCTCTTGTCATCACACTGAGTCTGAAGCACTTGGCCTACCACATAGTAGATGTTAGGGTCGGTGTGTTATTTATCTTCTAGATTCATTCACGGTGTCCTTAACTGTCAAAAAAGAGAACAGCTATCATTTCGCACGATTGGGGTAGTATAGAAATGATTTACTACAACATGTACTGCAGTCAGAGGGTCCACTAAATGGCAGATAATATTATTTTACTCTATCTGTCTCTGCCACCTGTCATCTGCTCTGAGCTCTGCTGTGACTCAGAACCAGTGGCCCCTGTGTTCACTGCACTTTACCCTGAACTCCTTTAAAGCAATAGCTACTCTGATTCTAATTAGTGGTCTTTTCCCATAAATGTAAAACCTTTTAGAGCAGATACTAGCATTTTTTTCATCTTTATCTGTTTCTTTAATCTTCATTCCAGTCAATAGGCTACATTACTGTATTCTTTTATTCTAGACTAAATAAATATTTTGTTGGGAGCAAAAGTAGTTCCAACTTCTTTGAAATATAAAGTTCCACAAAATGAATATCTATATAGTCTATGGTAATATTTCAGCTTTTTTTTGTACAAAAGTCAAACAGCAATTCTGGAGTGACAAATCAGGGGCATCAAGACAGAGTTGCCGCTCTTGGATTTGAGACATCACAAGTTTTTCATATTGTTTGCCTTGCTGGTTTGAAAACAGTCATTAAGAAGAAAGTCTACTGCGATTGGAGAAGTAGGAGGATTTGCAGGACGAAAACCTGAAGTCCTGTCTTGAACTGCATTTCAGTACCAGAAAAAAAGGGAATCATAAGCGCTGGAAGAAACACCAGAGAAGTAGCAGCAAGGCTGCGAGCAGACTTGTCATTACAGGATGAGGTTAAGATTCGAATACAGGGTTGGAGAGACTGCTCAGGGGTTAAGACTCTGCCTCACAAACAAAGGGTCCTGAGTTCGGATCCCTAGTTGCCAAATAAACAAACAAAACACCAGGCTGAAAAGGCAGCGACTTGCACTTCTGGCCCTGGTGGGCAGAACCTGGGAAATCCCAGAATGAAACAATCCAGGATGATTCCCTGAAATCACCCTTGGCCTTCCACAAGGACACATTGTGCCTTCTGATACACACACACACACACACACACACACACACACACACACACACGAGTGAATGAATAAATAAAGTCAAAAATTTTTTTAAAAAGTTCGAATACAGGTTCCAGCCCTTCTTCCCTCCCTCTCAGGTTCTATCCTTTACCTTGCAAGCTCATCAGAATTGAATTCCTCTGTGTGAACAAACTCATGGTCAGTGAGAGGAGGGTTCAAGTGTGGGATCTAGGGGAAGAGCTCTGCCTACTGAGATCCAAAGATGATGTTTATTACTGGCTTATAATCTGCCTAAGTGCCAACCACGTGTAGTCTGTGGTAGTTATCAGGTGTCAACTTGATAACTGAAGGCTCGAGCTCTTGGGCACCTTTGTAAAGAATTAGTAGTTAAGCTAAGCCCTGAGCAGGCCTGCAGGGTCTCATTGAGGAGGGAAGACCCAGCTCATGGTGGGTGGGACTTTTCCGTGGGAAGGAAGAAGATAGAGGGTGCTGGTTCAGTAAACTGGCATTCTCTGGTGGGCTTGGGCAGACATGCTATCTGGCAAGTGAGGTTGCCCCTCTGTCAGCAATCCTGCGGATGTAGCGTGACGCTCAGCTCCTGATGATGGTATGAAATCTGGTGCCAAAGTGGACTAAGAACTGTGACTGGGCAATTGTAAGCCAAAATGAAATCCTTTGTTCCCATGAGCTATTTTGTTGTGAATTTATCAGCAGTATACAGAGCAACTGCAACAGTGTCGGAAAACATGTTCTGTTCTGCGGTGGAGAGGGCTGGGCAGGCCTCTCAGAGGACAATCACTGCTACTCACCGGCTCCTGTGACATTCATCAACACTAACTTTAGAAATGTAGATTATGTTGAGTTCAATGTGAATTTATTCTAACGTGTTATTAATCTCAATGAGGGCTTTAGTTATATTGTGAACATTCCTTAAATTAATGAATAACAAAGGATAACTATATCTATTTTCTTGTATGCTTAATTAACATACACTTAAAATTTTAGAAAATGGGTCTCTTTTAAAAGAACTGTTGAGAAGATTTGATGTATTTGGTATTTAAAGAATTTAAAAAGACTTTAATTGGATTCTCAAGGCTGCAACAAGTCTAATTTTTCATTGCTGAATATAAAACGTATATGTTCTTCAAGCATTGACTGATAAGCATTCATTGACAGTCTGATCTTGGTAGGACTTACTATTTCCTAATTCATTTTTGTGCCTATGTGATCAGTAAACTATAAATTTATTTAAGAGCATTGTGAAGACATGATTTTTTTCATGTTCTAGATTTTCTTTATCAAAGAGATATTCACAACATACTATCATGTTGGTGGAGCAGGTCCAGAAATTCTTTTTCAGATTGTGCATGAGAGAGAGAGAGAGAGAGAGAGAGAGAGAGAGAGAGAGAGAGAACACGTTCAGGCTGTCCTTAAATTCATGACACAGTGAAGAACCTTGATTATTTTGCTTTCCTTTCTAAATGCTTGGGATTATGGGCCTGCATCGCTGACGTTTAGATGTTCAAGAACCACTTGTGTATTATTTAAGCTTTGTCTATCAGCATAATTTAGATTTTATAAAGATATTCTTTACACATTAGTTTTGTTAAGTCATAATCAGGCCATTTTGTAAAACTCCATCTTGGTTGGAAAGTAGCAGTTCTTGAAACTGATCACATTAGTTTACAATATAGATGCAATCGTCTTCCTAGATTCCTGCCCTCTGACCCTACTGACCCTAACAGCCAACTTTGAGAAACGACTATCATTAACCTGATATTCTTTCAGTAAGGTGTAGACCTTGCTTGCTTGACAACCTTTCAGCAACATCCCAAAGCTATGAAAGCTAGAAGCCCCTTTTGTCCTGTGGTCTCTTTCAATACTTGAATGCTTAAGGACAAATTATGGTAACCTTGGTCCTTAGCTGTAATAGAAAGCTTAAGTCTTTCCCACATGTTGGCTTCTTTTTATCTGTGGACCTACACATCAACCTAAATGTTTCTGCTACTGCACACTAAATTTGCATTCTTAAGTGTGTGGGGGGTCCCCGGGGATTGCAGCTCTGTCCTGCAGGCCGGTCCCTGCGGGTCCTCCACAAGGGGGATCGGGAAAGGTGAGTGCGCTGTCAGCCCGCTCCCAGCCCTCCTTCTTGAGAACAATCAGATGCAACAGGGAGTCTAGTCAAGCAGGAACTCCTTTAGTGCAAGTCCATAGCCCTCTTATAAAGACAGAAACTGCAAGAAGAATTCTAGGGTGGGGAAACGGGCAACCAATCATCTTAAAGGTCAAGCCAGCTACCCCCCCAATTGTCTTCCTCCATCAAAACATCTTTGTCTAAGCTTGCCAGACCACCCAGGTCACCTAGACTGAGGCCCCCACAAAGGGAAAAAAAATCCCTCATTCAAACTCTCAGGTTATAAATAAGAGAAAAACTTAATTTTAGGACAATACTCCAGCGTGAAAATAAAACCTGGGAAATAAAACATTCAATTCTACTGTATTTCCACTATTCTACTCACCTTACTGTATTTCCATTATTCATGCCTAATAAAAAATAGTAGATGTTATGTTAGCCCCTTGTTCTTATCAGCATTTCTCAGATAATCCAGCTGTTCAGACCTTTCTTCTGCCCAGATACAATGCCAAGGACGAGAAGGATCCACATAGCCCACCACCTTCTTGCATCTACAAGTGCAAAGTATGGAAACTAGACAATCTACTTTTAACTCTAGCTCTGATGCAAAATTGCCACGTTGTAAGGCTATTTTTCCTTTCTAATGGGTAAATTGGTATTCTAGAGATGGGAAAGAATCAATTTCCCTCCCTGAATATCAAAGCTCTGTTAGTATTTTAGAATTCAGAATTTCAAGGGTGAAAGGAATCCCTTTAGTCTTTAATTTCCTTGAATGTGAGGATCCAGGAAGAGGCTTGTTACTCCCCGGCAGCTAGAGAGCTTGTCTTCAGCTGCAAGGCTGTGCCATAATAAGAGCACAAGTGCGCATGTGTGAACCCAGGAAAGCCCCCCCCCCAACCCACACAACAAAACAAAAAGACAAAACCAAAATACCAAACCCATACTCTACCCCACAACTGAAGATGGGAAAAGGTGAAAGGACGTGCCAAAAGTAACCACCTCATCACAAAATTCAAAGAGAACTCAGTCTTGGGAAGAGGGAGGGGAAAGAGCAGCGTTTTCTAGCTGGTTAGCTTCAGTTTTCTGCAAACGTGATTGGAGCTTTTCCTCCTTTATATCTCATTCATCCTGTTCTTATTGGGGCCCAACCCAGTTGACCTTAAGGCTGACTTCAAAGGGAGTTCATTTGCAATGAAGAGTTAATCTCCGTATCTTTAGCACCCTTCTCTCTGTGAAATGTTAGAGTAAATTTCTCTAGATGAATAGGATGTGTTCCTTCAGGGTAATCCCAGCAGTGGGGGATGACTTTCAATTAACTTTCAAAGACCACCCAGCATGACTATTCTAAAACTGCCTGTTAAAAACTAAAGTGAAGAAAATGGGGTGGGCGAAGTTGCGGGTGAGGCATTTGCGCTAATTTGGCGGCCTGAGTTTGATCCCTAAGAAGCCCACATGGTGGAAGGGAAGTTTTACTTTTTTTTTTTCGTATGTAGATGTGTGTGTGTGTGTGTGTGTGTGTGTGTGTGTAGAAGAAGGCACCATACATGCTTAAGGAGGCCAAAGGTGAATTTGGGAACCATTCTGGATTGCTCTACCTCCTTCTTGGTTTGCTTTGGTTTTCCCAGGCTACTCCAGGGCCTGAAGTGCAGGCCACCGCATTTGCACGTGGGATCTGGGCCTAGGACTCAGGTCCTTTTGCTTGTGAGGCAAAGACTTTAACCACAGCGCCAATTCTCCAGCTTCAGAAGCTGACTTCTGAAAGTTGTCCACTCACGAGCCATGGTATACATGTGTGCATCTCTCCAGCCTTAAGTAAATAAAAGCCAAAATTAAGCAGAGGGAGGATCCGCTAGTGATGGGGCACTGAACCCTTAACTGGTGATGATTTTCCAAGGAACAAGCCAAGGGAAAGTCAGGTGCCACAACTAAGCACCTGGCCCCATGTCTGTTGCCGTACTCTGTGCAGGCTCACAGCACCCCAAGAAACCGAATGGCTCCTTCGCCCTCCCGCCCTTCGGTCCCTGCGTCCGACCGCCCCAGCTCCTCCCCCGCCGTCGCTTGTCGGCTCCTCGGGCCACGCCCCTGCGCTCTGGTTGGGTCCCCCGACATGATGAAACTTCCCGCAGGCCTTACAGGAGACCGACGCCTATAAGGTAAGAGGAAGCGCGGCTCCGGACGGGACCCCCTCGGTAAGCGGGGTCCCGACGCCGCCTAGGAGGCGGGAGGATGCGCTGCGGCCCCCCAGGAACGCGCGCGGCGCCCGGCACCGCCGATGTTGCGGCTTGCGTGCGCTCCGGGGCGGGGCGAGCGGGCGCCCCTGATGGTTGCGCACCTGGGAGCAAGTGGGAGTGTAGGCACCTCGCGGGGGATCCGAGCGGACCGCCGGCTCCCCGAGAGGGGGGCCTAAGTCTGATCACCGTAGATGTTATTTTCTTTGGCAATCTAACGTCAAAGCCTGGGAAACTCCAGCAATCCCAGGCCGCTGAGGCGGACAGCTGGAAGCGCGCACGTGGCCTGGCGTGGTGCGGCTCCCGGGGGTCTGGCCTGGGCTGGTCCGGATTCCACAGAGAGGGTCTCCCCGGCTTTGGAGGAGGATCTCTGGCTTTGCTCTTCTCTGGGAATCGAATTCACCTTGACCCCACCGCGGTCTTCACTGTCCAGAGCAAATATGTTTAGAGACACGTGCGGCCAAGTCTTGGAAAAGGCAGAAGAATCATGGCTTTTGTAAATAACGGGTATCTATTCTACAGGGCTGGCTTCAGATTGTTGTCCTGTTAAGTAAAAAGACAGGTTATATTTTATTTTTTTTCTCGCCCAGCGGCCTACATTTCTTTACTATCCATTATCTCGAGTGCATGATTATTGATTGAGAAGTGCTAATAACTCTTCATCGATTGATGCCATTAGTTTAAGATTGGAAGTAAGCTTTACACCTGTCCACGGACAGCTCATTGAGAATATAAAGATAGGGTGGTATAGTGAAGTTTAGGTAGGTGGTATGTAGAAATTAAATGCACTGAAATGGCGCTGTCCAACTCGGAGCGGAACTTCCACCACATACCCTTGCATGTACCTGAAGCTAGGAACGTGGGCAAATCTGAAATGAGATGTGTTATAAGTGAAGTACACTAGAGTTTGATAATGTAGGAAAAGCAATGTAAAATAGCATAGACAATTTTTTTGGAATTTGCGTTCAGTTTTCTATTTGCTGTTTTGGGTAGGTTGTGTTAACGACGTTATCTTAGTTAATTTCCCCACTTTAACTTTTAAAAAGTATTCACGAGTGAGAGAGACAGATGCACGCATGCCTGTGATGGAGAGGCCAGAGGATAACTTTCTGACATCTGATCTTTCACTGTATGGGCTTCCCTGGATGGAATATAGATGTTCAGGTTTTCCAGCAGGCTCCTTATTGGCTATCTCACCAATTCCAGTTTAACTTTTTAATGGGATTTTTCAGTGTATTTAAAATGTTAACACATATGGCTCAGTCCCGTTGGACAGCAGTGCTGAAGAAGTTTAGGAGGAAGTATGGAAAATTACTGGGAACAGGCAACAGCAGTGAGGAAAATGTATATCAGATTTTTCTGCTTACTAGGCTGATGCCAATAACAATAATGCATGATAATTTTAATTTGCTTCTAACTGCTGAAGAATGCACTTCACAAGCATTTGTTTTCCCCTTTTCCTCATTCATTTAGTGCTTAGTGTGTTTTATATAACATACAGTGTCAGCATTCATCAAGCGCCTTAGGAAGACTTAGGTAAATAAATGGTTGTCGGTTGCCCTCACGTGGGTTTTTAAAGCACCTGCCCAGAACACTTTTCACTGGTATTGAGTCGCTGCTGTATTGTTTGCTAGTGTCTGTCACCTCTTTAAACCTCAGCAAATCTTCATACTAAATCTCAAAGTCAATTGCATTTTAGACCTTGAACTTTGGTCCTCTTGTCTTTATCACCTCATTACCTGAATATTCATACCTTCTGTGATAGATCTGGAACCAGGATTCAATACCAGAGACCCCATGTGATAAAAATAAGATAAAACAGATGTTCACCTGAGATCCCCATCTGATAACTGTCAAATTCAAAGTCCCTTCTCCCTGGACTCCAACTATAAAAAGCTTGCTTGCACCCTTGACTCCAAGTGAATATAGCCATTTCAATCAGGAGGGAAATTGCTGCTCCCTCGCTGAAGTTTTGGAAGAGCTTCCCGAATAGACTTCAGTCTATGTTCATGAAGCTTGGGTTCATGTTCTATCTCCCATCCCTGCCTCTTGCTCTTCATTCTTTCTTCTTCCCTCTCTTTTTTTCTAACATCCCATATTTACCTGTGGTTAGTACAGGTCAAGAGAGGATGTTAATGACAGACATGCACTACCACGCAGGATCAAACCTTTGTGTGTGCTAGGCAACCACTTCACAACTAAACTACATCTTCAGTCCCCGAACAGCCTTTTCTTTCCCAAACAATATGAAATTTGAAATCGAATTTGGAAGAATTGCTTGCTTCCTGGTCTTCAAAGATATACTGAGTCGTTGTTGTGTGTGTAATCTTCTATGTGCATTGCTTATTAACTGATGTAGCTTTAAGGCAAATATATGAGAACTTTTTTTTATCATTTAGGATGTATTGAGGTTGAGCTTTATTGTTTTTTGAAAAGTCTCACATAGTACAGGCTGCCCTCAGTTCCCTCTGTTACTTTGGGCCGCCCAGCAATAGTGTGCATTTTTATATTGTTCGTCAATTGAAAATGCTTTTTAGGGTAGTTGAGATCATATTGCTTTCTTTTCTTGTTCTTTGTCTCCTTGTAGAGACAATCACTAGAGAGTAAGTTGGAAGTTGTGAAATGCATAAAGAGCTTAATGTCTTAACATTATACCTACCAGTATATGTGATCTGCAGTTTGTACCTTCTGTATTTACCTGCAGTTAGTACAGGTCAAGAGAGGATTTAGGATCTAAAAGGAGATTGTAGTAATCTGGGGCATTGAAGGTTTTTGAGATTCTGGGCTGGAGAAAGCTGAGGCTGGGATCTCTAGCCTGCTTGTCCATACATCAGTCTTGGAAGCAAACCTCCTGATAGGATTCCCCCCCACCTCCTCCATACTCAGGGCAGTACTTCCGCTTGATGGTGTCACTGCCTCTAATAGTCAGTTGGTGCTTGCAAAAGCACACGTGTATTTGACCCTTAGTTCTAGCAGGGTCAAGGTCAAAGACTGATCCCAACCATACTTCCTGGCTTGGGCAAAAGCCCAGGATATGACCTCCAGACCCTGCTCCATCAACCTACTACCAACCCTGAGAGTATAAAACTCACCAATTCCTTCCTCCTAGGTCTTTTAAAACTTTCATCTAGTCTGTGCATTTTATGTGTGTGTGTGTGTGTGGGGGTGTCTGTGTGTGGGTGGTAAATATCTTATACCTAGTCTGCAGAAAAAGAATAATCACCAAATCCTAAGGATGGGGGCCATGCAGGCTTTGGTTGAGTGTTAAGGTGCTGTATTTCGTTGGGTACAAAGGTCATCTGTCACTTCTGAATACTAGTAAGCACATTAAGTCATTCTCCTGTGTTCCTGCCCGTGTAGTGGACAATCCATGTGGAGAACATGGTTTGTATTTCAACTTTTGGAGTAGTTTATGTAAGCTTCTGAGAATATTGCTAGGAAGAAAACATGGTTTGTGAAAACATGCTTCTAGAGTCAGGGCTGCGGACCCAGTGTGTGACGGGTGTGCTTTTCTCTACAGAGTGCTTGGTGTGCACCATGTGTGGGATCTGGGCCCTCTTCGGCAGCGATGACTGTCTTTCCGTGCAGTGTCTGAGCGCTATGAAGATTGCTCATAGGGGGCCAGATGCATTTCGCTTTGAGAATGTCAATGGATACACCAACTGCTGCTTTGGATTTCACCGCTTGGCGGTGGTTGACCCTCTGTTCGGAATGCAGCCAATTCGAGTGAAGAAATATCCTTATTTGTGGCTCTGTTATAATGGCGAAATCTATAACCACAAGACGGTAAGCAGAGTGAAACCAGAAGAAACCACTGCAGAGCTAGTGGGATTAATGACAGCTCATATTTTGCATGATCTCTCGTCTTTGCATGTTGCTTATCTCAATTGTTCTGTTACATAGGTGCGCAGAAGCGCTCATGCACCAACAGATCAAATGATTTGGTTTAAAACACAAAACAAAGCAACTGTTTAAAATACAAATCCCAATTTAGGTTCTTTGACTCTTAAGAGTTTTTTTTTCCCCCATTTTAAGTTGTAGTATTATTTAGGCAATGGGGTATAGTGCTGAAAAAGAGGGCTAATTTCAGATTCTGATGGAGCTTGTTCTATAAGGAAACAAAAAAAAGCAGCCTTTCTGTAAGAGCGGTTACAGATGTGATAAATATGGGTCAATCACTTGTAGAAAGGGTGATCAGAGACCTAGTGGAGAAAGATCACCAGGAAAGGTGGGGAGGAACATTTCACCTGCATGGGGCTAGCATTTCCGTCCTGGTATATATACATTTATGAGTGGGGTTGGGGAGATCAGCAGTCATCTGCAATATCATAAGCGGGAATAGTTTTAGGAAGCAGCAGCAGCAATTGAGGACATTTAAGGAAGGGATAGAACTGAGCAGTTGGGAGATGAGCACGTTTGTAGATTATATAAATAGCAACTGAGAAATTTATTACAGTGCCTTCTAGTAAGAGCCAAAGGGTAGAAGGGTAGCTGGATGAGGTGTGTTGAGTAAGACTTAACAGCATTGAAATTGGACTAGCTTTGTAATCTGGCAGCTAAGGGGACAGAAATTCTGATGCAGAAAGCCAAGTTAGATAAGAAACTTCCAAACCAGGATGATTTGGCTAGTGGTTAAGGAGATTTTTATTTATATATTTATTTTTATATTATTTTTTGCTTAGTTGTACAAGCTTAGTAGGTATCCTCCTTCTTCCCCCTTGCCCTTCCCTCTCCCTTTCCCCCTATTGTCCCTCATTCCACTCTCCCCTTCCCATTCCACCCCCTTCCTCTCACCCCTCTTCCTTCCCTCCTCCTCTCTTGGTGTTCTCTGCCTGCTCCCTCCCATCCTCCAGAGCATCTGTTTATGTGGGCACCGAATCTCTCTCTGAATCATCAAACTAGTGAGGGTTCAGGACCCAGTGGCATACCTTGGAGCCCCTCCTTGGGCTGCCCACCAGCACGGGAACTCTATTATGTCTGTTTAACCCCTTGCCTCTAAGGATTCTACTGCCTGAAGCCTTCAAGAAGATTTTTTTTTTAACTCTATAGTTTGCAATTTTTTTTTCTGATAAACTACCCAAACTTGAAATTTTGAAACAATTTCAAGAATAGAGAACAGAGTAGTGTGAGACAAAAATAATTTTTGTTAATATTTGCTCATATTTGCTTATCTTTTCCCAGGCATGCACATTCTTTTTTAGGCTGAATTATTTTAGTGAATGTTGCAGATACTGTGATACTTCCTCCAAAATATGTAAGCATCTATTACTTAGCAAATGAGGACATCCTTCTAACGATCACAATTCATTATTAAACTTAAGACTAATGCTATTTAATATATCCAGCTTATATTTAACTTCCTCCAAGTAGCCTAAGAATATCTTTAAGGGTGTGTGTTTGTTTACATGTCTCTTGTGTGTAATTTGTTTGTAGGTTTTTCTTCTGTTTTATGGCAGGTTATAGTTAAGGTGTGTAGGTATTTGGTTATGATGATTTTTTTTTTTTTTGCCAATTTTTGAGACATTTTATTTTCTTATCCTTCACTGGTAGGGATTTACTTCCAACTGTCAGGGCCGCTTTGGCCCTGAAGAATACCTTTTGTTAGTTTGCTTGCTTATAGGAACTGTCTCAAAATAAGCTTCACGTTTGAAGGCTTTAGTTATTCATCAGATTCTTTCACACACTTATTGAGGACTTAGAGGTCAGATAGTGAAGAGGAAAGGTGTGAATGGAGCCTCCTGCTGTTGGGAGGTGGGAGGTGCAGGGCGGTTCAGATACCCCTAAGTCAAACCAGTTTTATATACTTGAGGATCCTGGGCTTTACTATGGCAGTATTGGTACTTTCCTCCCCTTAAATGAGGTAGAGAATATCTTGTTTTTCTTGCACACCATCGTTGCTTGTTGGTTTTGTTACATAGTTGTAAATTAAATGACTTCAAAATAAGTATCTTAATTAGCCAGCTATGCTGTATTTCACAGTGCTACCGCTTCTATCAAGCATCTGAACAGATGCAATTTGAGCAGCTAGAAACCTGTTTAATAGAATGCAATTTTGTGTTCATGTAAAGTATTTCAGAGAAATAGCACCGGATTTCTTCCCTCTCCCTCTTAAATAAACATAAAATCCACTGCTACAGAAACACAGCCAGGGCCCCGCAACAAGCCTAGTGCCAGTCTGACTTTAGGACCCTGTCAAGATATGGGGGCTTTGCACAGGGACATGGTTTTTGGAATAGAAACTGGTCCATGTGTATTGTTAGCCAAGAGACCCCTTTCTTAGAATAAATTACCAGTCAGGTTGCAACAGTTACTCTTAACTATTGCTGAGAGAGAACACTCAAAGTCAAGCAACTTAAGGGAGAAAGGGAGGTTTATTCAGCTTATGGTTCCAGAGGGGAGGCACAGTTTCTCATGACAGAGGCATGGCTGGCTGGCCAAAGCTGGAGGAGGCTGTCACCGCAGACATCTTGGAAGCTGAGAGCTGCAGACTGCTTACAGCAAAGGCAGACTTCTCCTGGAGGTAGGGTGGGACTAATCCACCTCAAGGCCCACCCCTTGTGACTGCCTTCCTCTAGAAAGGCTCCACCTCTCAGGTGCCATGACCTTGCCAAACACATGAGACTGTGGGGGAAACATTTCAGACCATGACACAGGTATAGGCCAAAGAGAATCACTAGAAGTCAAGGAGAGATTTGGGAATCTGTTGCTTGCTAATATTACCAAATGCTTAATGGACATTATTCTTTAGCCTCAGGAGTCAGCAGAATATAGTCTTCAAACCTTAACCTGCTAGAGACTGTTTCGTCCTGGTAGGGTCTCAGAGCCTTGAAGAACCACAGGCTGGTGTTGCTGGAGAGGCAGCCAGCCTCTACCACAATTGTTCTTGAGAGTGAAGTCAAGTCTTCAGTTTGCGTTCAGACATCTTCAGCCTCTAGAAATGATTTAACTACCCAGGGAGATGTGTTTGCATCATTTTCTGTTAGACATTTGATCACTCAGATTTTTATTATCTGGGGTTTTGGAACAAGCGGGTGATCATATATGTGAATGTGTGTATACTATACGTGTGTGCATAATACTGTTTCTATCCCTCCTGTGTTACTGATAAGCTGCTGTTGTGTCCTACTTATTGGAATGTAACTTGTAAACTTTGCAGAATCCTGAGGTTTATAGAAAAGCTCTGTTTTGGCAATGCCAAGGTTAAATCAGCAAAGTGCAGGAAATGATTATAGGACATAGAAATAGCAAATCAGTGTTTCAGTAAAAAAATCACTTATGAATGAATATTGATGTTGCACACGGTCCTCAACATTGTTTTGCTTTACTACTTAAAGCTGCAGCAGCGTTTTGAATTTGAATACCAGACCAGAGTGGATGGTGAGATAATCCTTCATCTCTATGACAAAGGAGGCATCGAGCAAACCATTTGTATGCTGGATGGGGTGTTTGCATTTATTTTACTGGACACTGCCAATAAGAGAGTGTTCCTGGGCCGAGATACCTATGGAGTTAGGCCTTTGTTCAGAGCCTTGACCGAAGATGGATTTCTGGCCGTGTGCTCAGAAGCTAAAGGTAATGAGAGAATTTTCTATGATTTTTTTTTCATTATTATCTTTCCTTCTGAATCATATTGGAAAATTCCATAGGGGCAGGGGAAAACCTAGCATTTTACAAGTGACTAGTAGTAAGGCAGGATTAGAGCAGCCATGCTGGGATGGGTCTCAAGGTCTTTGGAATTCTGGAAGGCCATCCCCCACTGCTGGACTCATCCTGAAGGAACACCCTTGCTTGCTTCTTTCTTTCTTTCTTTCTTTCTTTCTTTCTTTCTTTCTTTCTTTCTTTCTTTCTTTCTTTCTTTCTTTCTTTCTTTTTCTTTTTCTTTCTTTCTTTTTCTCTCTCTCCTTCCTTCCTTCCTTCCTTCCTTCCTTCCTTCCTTCCTTCCTTCCTTCCTTCCTTCCTTCCTTCCTCTCTCTCTCTTTCCTCCTTTTTCTCCTCCCCTCCCCTTTCCTCCTCTCCCCTTTCCTCCCCTTCCCTCCCTTCCCTCCATTTTCTTTATTTCAATGTTATATGTACATGTGAAACCAGGTTCCTTTCCAGGCTCTTGAATTCTGGTGTTGAGGAATGACATGAGCACATGGAGAGGGTGAAGAGTAAGGTTTATTAATGAGAAAAAGAGGAACTCTTGGATGCTGAGTCTTGATGGCTGGTGGGTGGGAGCAGGTCTTTAAAAGTGGCTTTTCTCTATTGGTTAGTTTTAGTTTCTTTAAATCTGGGGGGGGGGTTGTCCCTTTAATGTCTGATTGGTTCGTTCATAAGTTTCTTGAGAAACGAACCTGCTTTCAAGAAGCTGATCTCCTTATCTCCTTCCTGAACAGTTCTGGGGGATTCTGAGTCACTTCCTGGACTGGCAGAGTGTGTTCCTTTAGGATGATTCCAGCAGTGGGACCTTCCTCTGCTTCAAGGACCTTTCCAGTCTGACTGCTTTGCCCTAGGCTGCCTAGGAAGGAGCTCTTCCAGCTGATATTCCTAGTCTAAAACTGCATAGCAGAAGCTTCTCTATCCTCTCACATGTGTGTGTGGGTGTGTGCAATCAGGAGCCGGAGATGGGCGTTGACTGCTTTCTTTGACTGATTTTTACTTTGATTTTTGAGATGAGCTCTCACATATATATGGCGGATGCTACCAACTAAAAACCATTTCTCCAGCTGGGGATTTGGACCCAGGTCCTCATGTTTACACAGCAGATGCTCTCAACTAAACCATTTCTCCAGCCCTTATGTTTTGGTGTTTTGAAAAATCTGATCATGGTTCTCTGCTTATAGCCTTTCAATTTACCCCATACCTATATAGGGATGTGTGACATTTAAACCCCATCAGACAGAGAACATCGGGGTTCTTTGGTCTTTCAATTCAGTGCCACACAGGTTATTGGGTAATAGTCTAAAATAGTAAAATAAATCATAATGAAGGTTCTATGTAAATAGGCTGTTGTTACTCTTTACAATGAAACAGTGGCTTTTGTGTCAAAGATCATAGTCTTGTGACTATGTTGCTTGTAAGAAGTTAGGGAAGAAAGCTTAAATAGTGACTTTATTCATCCATAGACAGTATATGACAACTGTTAAGGGTTAGGTACTTGACTCTGAAGCACTTTCAGTGGAACATTTTACTTGTTAAAGTATTGTGAACTGTGACTCTTAAAATATCTCTGACAACAAAGACGTGATTGGCAAGGCATTGTAAAGTTAATGGATTTAAATATATCCCTTTTCTTCAGAAATAACCCGGTTACAATAAGAAAAATGGAAGGAAATGAATGTAAGAGAGAAATGAGAGGAGGGAGGGGGGGAGGGGGAGGGAGAGGGGGAGTGGGAGTGGCCGGAGAGGTGAGAGTGGTGAGGGCGAGTGGAGGGGAGGGATGGGAGATTGGGGAGGGGGAGGCGTGAGGTATTTGGGGAGGCGGAGTGAGGTGGGGCTTTCTCTGCGTAAGCGGGAGCGATGAAATGGTGGATTCTTTCGGGCGTTCGGTATTCGAGGGTAGGGCACCGAGAGGTAGGGCGGAGGGAGGGAGGGCTGGAGGGAGTCGGGAGCGTCGCGGAGATGAAGAGGGATGGAGGAGTAGTGAGGCGAGAGGGAGAGGCGGGGCGGTAGGAGTGCGGGGAGGGAGTGGAGTGCGTGTGACTCGGTGGGAGGGGCGGGTCGGGAGGCGAGAAGTGAGGATATCGAGGGAAATGATGGATGGCGAGAGGGAGGAGGGGCGAGTTTGTCGTTCGCTGGCGGGTGACGGGCTTTTCGAAGGGAGCGTGCGTTCTGTCTTGGTTTCGGTCATATAGATGGGGAGCTAGAGCGCTGCGGACGCGGTCTAGGCAATCTGACTTATGCGAGTCTGAGGATTGTTTCTTCTGAGGCTTTTTTCTGCCTGCTTTCTTGAGGCTCTTTCTTCGTCGGCGTGTCTTTCTTGATATTCTGTCCTCTGTGTTCTTCTTTTTCCTTTTTTCGCGTCTTTCTTTCTTTCTCTTTTATTGCTTGCTGTTTCCTTCTTTCTGCTGTCTTCTCTCTCTCTTTCTCTTATTTTTCTTTCCTCTCTCTCTCTCTCTCTCTCTCTTCTTTCTTCTTTCTTTCTTTCTTTCTTTTTTCTCTTTGCTTTTCTCTTCTCTCTCTCTTTCTCTCTTTCTTTCTTAGTATTATTTTGGCTCACAGTTTTGGAGGTTTCATTCCAAAGTCACTTGGCTGGGCTGGAGAAATGAATCAGGTGTTAAGACTCTGCTAGATGGAAATGGCAGTGACCTGAACTTCTGGCCCTGGTGGCCTGAGCCTGGGAAATCATTAAATGGAAGCAATAAGGAGATAGACGCCATCTAGGTGATTCAGAGAAGGGAGCACATGCTGAAGCAAAGAGTCCCGGGGAAGGGAAGGAAAGAGAAGGGTCACTAGAGAGGCCCACCCCCAGTGACCGGTGCTTCTTAAGTCTCTCACTTAGGTTCTATCACCCCAAAACAGCACCACCAGCGAGGGATGAAGTCTTCAACACGTTGCTCAGGGGTTTCCTGATCCGACTATGTTTCTCCTCTGTTTAGGTAGCATTACATATGATACAATGTATAGATTTTTATTAATTAGGTTTTCACAATTTTATTATTTTTCTAATATTTCTATTCTTGGATAGCTTCGTGTCTGAGCACAATTTGGCCTGATCATATCTACCTCCCACTTCTCCCTTCCACCCTTATCCCCTTCTCCCAGTGCCCCAGCACCTCCCCCTTTTACTTTCACGTGCTCTGTTTTCTGTTATAACCCAAGGAGTCCACGTTAATGCTGCCTATGTACCCAAGGTGGGGGCTGTCCGCTGGAGCCACCTACCGCAGCAGCTTCCCCTCCTAAGAGCCATGGCTCTCCCTCCCCTAGCAGTCATCAACGGACAGTAGTTTCTCATCCAGGGTGGGCCTCAAGAACCCCTCTCCCCCCAGATACTGGTGACTTTAATAACGGTGATGGTAGCATTTGGTGGTAGAGAAAAATCTTTTCAGAACATGTTGCTGAAACAGTTAGACATATGTAGGCGAATAATGAATAATGGTAGGACTCTGGGTATTACAGTTTTACAGTTTCCTATCACGTTTCTACAATAAATACCGGATATGAAAGTCTTAGGACAAGAATGAGTTTTTATTCCAGGTTGTATCCAGCATAGCAAGGAAGTTAAAACAGCAAGAACTGAGAGAACTGGTCCAATCACGTCCCCATCTCACTGTGGGCTGCATCTCCCACATCCATTGTGCAGTCAAGACAGTTCCTCACAGGCATGACTAGAGGCCGGTCCTAATTCAGAGAAGAGTCCATGTAGTGAACATGTTTGTATTTAAAAGGAAAAAGAAGAATTAGAAGCCATTAAACATGCAGGTTACAGAAAAAGTGTTTATTTTAATCAGGTATTTACTCATGTATTTTTGGATTTGTAGGTCTCGTGACATTGAAGCACTCCATGACCCCCTTTTTAAAAGTGGAACCTTTTCTCCCTGGACACTACGAAGTTCTGGATTTGAAGCCAAATGGCAAAGTTGCCTCTGTAGAGATGGTTAAGTACCATCACTGCAGGGACGAGCCTCTGCATGCCCTGTATGACAATGTGGAGAAACTCTTTCCAGGTAACTAATGGCCCCATGCTTGTTCAGCCCTATCTCTGAGAGGACACAAGCCACTCTTACACCGTTAGATTGGGTATAGTTTCAAGACCCCTTTCCTCTTTGGTTGAGGGATACTGGACCTCCCCAGAGTGCCCGTTGTCATCATGGCTCTGAGGGGTGGTATGCCTCACCCCCTTAGCTAGCTCAGCCTCAGCCTCTCTGAACTGGTTTCATTCATTTACCTTGTTTACAGGCTTTGAGATGGAAACTGTAAAGACCAACCTGCGCATCCTCTTTGACAATGCTGTTAGGAAACGCTTGATGACAGATCGGAGGATTGGCTGCCTTTTATCAGGTAAAGCCAGTTTAAAAAAACAAATACTATTTTGCATTTGTTCATTTTTATTGATTTTTGTGCATCCACACGTGAGATGCTGGTGTGTGTACTTTCTGTATGTGAATGTATGCACTTTTTTTTCTGGATTTGCCAGACTAGCTACATAGTTGACTCCTGGGGATTCTCCTGTTCTTCCTCCCAACTCCCTGTAGTGGTGCTGGGATTATAGATGCCCCCCCACCCCCTGACATATCTGGCTTTTATATAGGTGTGAGGATTTGAATGCATCCTCACACTTATCCGCATGCCCTGCTTGTTCAGCCCTATCTTGGAGGACCACCACTCTACACCGTTAGTGGTTATAGTTCAAGCCCCTTTCCTTTGTTGAGGTACTGGACTTTATGTCAAATGACTGCACTTGCATTTAAACGAAGATTTGTAGTTGTCCCCGCGTCAAAGACACAGTAGTTGACTGCAATAACTTGCTTTCATTTTTGCCTTATTGTGCATTGGATAGTGTAAGATTTATACACATTCATTAGAATGCACATACGTAATCCTGACGCTGTGCCTGTAGAATCCGTCAGAATGTACTGATACTTGAAGGCACCTTAGATAAATATTGTAGTGTCCGATAAAAGTTTTTCATTTATCATTGACTATAAAACTTGGGGCTCTTACGAGTCAAACTACAGTCCTGATGTTTAACGTTTATCAGGAGTGTGATGCCTTCCCTGGGGAAGGAAGGTGCATAACCAGAACGCTGGCTCTGTTCCACAGGAGGCTTGGACTCCAGCTTGGTGGCTGCCACCCTTCTGAAGCAGCTCAAAGAGGCCCAAGTACAGTATCCGCTGCAGACCTTTGCGATTGGCATGGAAGACAGCCCCGATCTCCTGGCTGCTAGAAAGGTAAGGTGCCACTTCTGCCCATTCTGTAAGAATAGATTCGTCCTTAGAGTGAAAAATCAAGTTCTTTTGCAACATTGAACTAATGCTTACTTAAAAAAGAACTGAGTGCTTGGTGAGAATCGGTTGTGTTGTGCACTGTGCTCTGGACACTTTCACTAACAGTGCTCCATAGAACAAACACTGATGATAAGTCTGTCCTAAAGGTAAGGGCATGGACCACTTAACACTGTGGGCTTTGGAGCCAGCTGATGGTTTCAAGTCCTAATGCTGTCATGCAAGTCTTCACTGTCTTAATATTGTGGTATTTTCAATGGTAAAATGTGATAGTTTTTTTTTTTTTTTTTTTTTTTTTTTTTGAGGCAGGGTTTCATTAAAGTTCAGACTGGTCTAAAACTCACTGTGAGCCAGGCTAGCCTCACTACCCTGTCTGGTAGCTGTTGTCTGACTCAGCCTTCCTAGTGGTAGGATTACATATAAGAGTCACCATGCCCAACTTAAGAGTGGGATAGTTTTGAGGTAAAAATGTATAATTTGTATGAAGCATGAACCAGAAATGTAGTTAAGTACTTAGTAAATTCACGTTGTCATTATTTATTTGTTTTTTAATGAAGCATTTTGTGTGGGATTGTTGACCAAATGGAATGTGTAGAAGACCTGAGTTTGTTCTGGAAGAATTTAGAATGAGCAAGAAAGGACTAGAACGATCCCAATGCAAGTCTGTAGATTCTGGAAGAGTCTAAGATAACCAAAGAAAGTAGGAGAAAAGAGGGCCATTGTGCATGTAAGAAGAACATATTGGACAATAAAATTAGGAATTTTAGAAGGGTCAAAGAAGACCAAATTTGTGAGTGGGCCACAGTTTGTTAGGCCTGAGTAAGATGAGGTAGGTTCGATAAAATGAGTGGGCAGGTCAGGAGACTCTGATTTGGAAAGAGATGGTGTTTTGGAAAGAACTGAAACATGGTTTTCTTCCTATTTTTGAGTGTGAAGTGGCCAAGGCCACCTGGCTAGGGGCGGCTTGCATGAGGTAGCGTACATTGCCTCCCTTGGTGGTCTGGGTGGGAACTTGCTCCTCTTTGGGGTTGTTTATTTTTACCATGCTGATCCTTACTGCCTTGTGAGATACTGCCTTGTTTTATTTTCAGAGCAGTCCTTGCTCTAATGGATTCGTTGTTGTTTTTCTTTTCATCCAATCAGGTGGCAAATCACATTGGAAGTGAACACCATGAAGTTCTTTTCAATTCTGAAGAAGGCATTCAGGCCCTCGATGAAGTCATATTTTCTTTGGAAACTTATGACATTACGACAATTCGAGCATCTGTAGGTAAGGTAATTTATGATAGTTAAAAGGAATTTGAATACTGAAAAAACAGAAAGTTTTAGAGTTATTTCAAGTAACAATTTTAAAAAGTATAGATGCAAAATTCTTATATTGCTAATTATGACCATTTAAGAATTCCTTGAATTTCTTTGGAGTAGAGGGAGTATTAAGTGAGTATAACCAGGTCTTCTACACATTAAATATGTGGAAGAACTGATCTGCCTACAGTACTAACACATGCTTCATAAAAAAATTAATAGTAGCTCATGTTTACTTAATATCAAGACACTTTTTTTTTAAATTTTCATTGTACATTGCTGAAAAAATAACTGATCCAACACTAGTGAAAAGACTTGAAAACAGGAGGGAGTTTGACAAGAGGAGATAGTTGTCAGAGGAAAATGAGAGGGGATAGGAATGGGAACTAAAGGCAGAGCAAAAAGAAATTAATATTACTGTGAAAAATTATCTGACCCAAATAACTTAGAGAAAGGGTTTAAACGGCTCACGATTCCAGCGTCATGGCAGGGACGTCACAGAGGGAACCTAAAGCAGCTGGCCCCATCGCACCACAGTCAGGAAGCAGAGAGAGTGACGCCTGCACGCCTGCTTGTGTTCAGCTCTGGTCCCCTGTCTGGGTGGCCCCACTCACGGTGGGCTGGGTCTTCCTGCAGTAGTGCAATTGAAGCAGCCTCTCTCGGACATGCCAGATGCCTGCCTTAATGTACAGAATAATTCTCAGTTGGGTCTGAAGGCCTTCTAGGTATCAGGCTGACAATATTAGCTGTCGTTCACTCCATATGAATTATATTTTTACCTCAAAATAATCTTGTTGTAGCTGTACTTGGTGGCTCACGCCTGTAATCCCAACACTCAGGAGGCTAAGGCAAGAGGATTGTTGAAAGTTTGACATTTACGGTGCTACTGTTCTATTCCTCCAAAGAATAGCTGCATATTTTTGTCCCTACCCTCCAGATGTCTCTGTAAAATCAATAGTAGAGCTTTGCTGGAGCATATGAAAGTTAAGTCAACACTACTGTGGTCCATTAAGTGTTCAACAACATTCTATTCAAAAATAGAGTTACCTTAAATATGTCACCTTAAAAATACTTCTTGAAGGACTGTAGAGATGGCTCAGGGGTTAAGACTCTGTTTTGCGGGGCTGGAGAGGTGGCTCAGGGGTTAAGCCTCTGCCTTGCAGGCGGAAGGTCCTGAGTTCGTGATCCTAGACCCCACGTATAGACGCCGGGCGGCGTTTTTGGTCCTGGTAGGGCGGAGCCTGTGAATCCCGGGGCAGAGTAAACAAGGAGGAGGTGGAAGCGTCCATGGTGGTTCCCGAGTTCACCCGTGGTTCTACACACACACACACACACACACAAACACACACGCACACACATGCATAATTGAATAAAAAAAAATTTAAAAAAGACTCTGTTTTGCAAGCAGAAGGTCCTGAGTTTGGATCCAGGGTCTCACATAAAAATGCCAAGCAGAATCGGCAGCGGCCTGTACTTAGGGTCCTGGTGGGCAGAGCCTGGGAAATCCCAAAGTGAAGGAAATAGAAGGTAGAAGCAATCCAGGATGATTCCTGAAGTCACCTTTGATCCTCCATAGAGGCACACAGTGCCCTCTGACGCACATGCACACACACACACACACACACACACACACACAAAAGCAAAATAAATAAATAAGTGAAATAAAGTTTAAAAATGCTTGGCTACCATCTCAGCTGTTGGAAAAATACTTGTTCGGTGCAGGGGAAGAAACCTCATGCAAATCATAACACTACCTAGCTCTTCATTTTGTATAGCAATGAGCCTTAGGTACTTATGGCATGAATTTTAAAGAATTGAAGTCACACTGTTCTAAGTCAGCAAAATTTCAAGGTAGGAAGCTTTGGTCTAATATGTAATTTTGGAACCTGGTTATAAAATTGTTTAACGGTCTCTGAGCTGTTTTATTGTGGCAGTATAATTTGACCTACAAGTGCTTAGGTCATTATTTTGGAAGCTGCCCATATTAATACAGAGTTCAGCAAGACCCTAAAGCATGTAGTTGCTTCTTGTAGCGTCAGCCTGCCTGGTTGCTGATAAGTCACCATCAAATGGCTCAAGGGAACAAGGGATTCATTTTCTCTTATGATTGATTGTCTGCTCACAGTTCTCAGTCCAGCTTGACAGGAGAGCTCACATAAACATCAGGGCAAGGGAACTGGCCACACCATCGGCTGAGAGAGGGACGATCGATCCTTACTTGCTAGATCAGCATGCCTGGCCAAGTATACGCAAGGATGCCAACTTTCTCTGTATTTTATTCCAGGGACTAGCCCCACCCACTACGGGCTGGGCCTTCCCTATCAGCTAGACAATGTCCTGCAGGTTTGCTCTGTGCTTAACTCAATGAATAATTCTCTACAAATGTGTCCAGAGCTCAAACCTTCAACTGTCAAGTTGACACTTGTGCTGTAACTATAAGACTTCTGAAAGTCAAGTAAAGGCATTTTGGAGGTAATGTTGACATTGGTACTCTTTCTTTCCTTTCTTTCCTATTTAAGGTATGTATTTAATTTCCAAGTATATTCGGAAGAACACAGATAGCGTGGTGATCTTCTCTGGAGAAGGGTCAGATGAACTGACTCAGGGCTACATATACTTCCACAAGGTAAGCACTCTAAAATGAAGGAGTATCCAAGCTGGATAGAGCAAAGTCTTAATTACTTGACTATTTTCTAATCATTGTTGCAATATACTCAAAGAGTGGTCTTTCTGAGTATATTATGAATTTGTGTCTGTGTAGAAGGAAATCCAGTAGTGTCTTTTTCTTTTGGGAAGAGAGAAAAGCTGTTCCCAAAAGAACAGTATCACATACTTTTCATTCTTTCAAATTAGTGCAAGAATTCCCTTTTACTTTTAAATTTTTTTAGAAAAGCTGAATTTTTAAACACTATGGATACAAGGAAATGTTAATTGTCAAATTTGAGTCATCGTACAATACTATTAAAGAACATAATCTGTAACATTTTTCCACTGAACGATCTTGCAGTCAAAACTATTACATTATTCTTCAATAATGTCTTTCAATTTATACAATCAAATTGGGACATCTTCTATTGTAAGAATTGTTATTATTATTTTTATTTCTGCTGATAAGTTTTGCCAGTGCTGTGTAGTTCTACTTCTAGGTCAGTTTAGGGTAACTAATGTATTCGCATTTCTTGATTCCTGTGGAATTGGGGTTATTCTGGAATGGTGAGTTTCCTTGTTCCTCGTCTAACAGTTTGGAAAGCGGGCAGATCTGTTTTATCAGCTCTGCCTGCTCTGCGATCACGTTACTCCCACCCCTCACCTGTTAAACGCTGTGTCTTAATCCACCTTTAGTGTTGGCGTATATGTAAGAGGGAAGTGAAAGCTGTTTGTTGCGCATGCCCAGAGCTGCTCTTTGTTTGTGAACAGGCACCTTCTCCGGAGAAGGCCCAGGAGGAGAGCGAGCGGCTCCTGAAGGAACTCTATCTCTTTGATGTTCTCCGCGCAGACCGGACGACTGCAGCCCATGGGTAAGTCTTCACTTCGGCATTCAGTTGGAGGACAAGCAAACGTCCAGAAAAGGAGAAGCACCTTAAAAACCGAGATCACTTTTCTTTCCCACGGACCACGTATTGAGGAGTATGGTATTTAATCTTAACATCCATGAAAGGACTTGGGCTGTGGTGATCTTTAAATCCTAGCAATGTTGTCGCCACATGTGAGACCCTGCGGGAGGCTGCTGCAGCTGTCTCAAACTCTTAAAAGAGGTAAAAGCAGGAGAGTGAGAATCACGAGTGAGGCGGTGATGAAGGCTGGAGTCAGCAGGCGCCAAGCACCTGGTGAGCTATCTCCACGTGTCTGAGCGGCTGCTGGCATGTCCTCTCGGCTCAGGTGTTCACGTTTAAACCAGGCATGTTAGAGAACCAAAGACCCTTCCTTCCTTGTACATGCTGCACACCTGGCAGCAAATGTTTGTTTCTTCTGATTCAGAGTTTAAGAAATGATTCAGTTGCTGGGACTCAGCACAGAGTGATGATGTGGCAGTTGGGGGACATTATTTTTCTTTTTCCTCGAGATTTGTTAGTTGATCAGTTAAAACCAACCCAAGACTGAATTGTTGTAATCAGTAATGAGAGAAGAGGTGATGTCACCCGGAAACATGGAGTCAGGAAGTTCCAGGCAAAGCACTTACAAGAGTGGCTAGTTTACTCATGGTTTTCAGCTCTTCTGCTTGTGGAGAAATCTGTTTAGCTTCTCATAGGAAGGGAAGGAAAGTAATAACTCTGAAGAGGAAGTTCCATTCCCTAGATGCTTTATTTGAGTGAAGGCTGTGGTAGGTGTCTATTCATGTAGCCATCAGGTCGTCTTGAAGTGACCCTATAATCAACATGAGTCAGTCTGGTTCAAGTGCCAGGAAGCTCACGTCAGGTGCTGAATGGCCATTCTGATTTAGGTTTCTTCTTTTCTCCTTTAAGCCTTGAACTGAGAGTCCCATTTCTGGATCATCGATTTTCTTCTTATTACTTGTCTCTGCCACCAGAAATGAGAATTCCAAAGGTAGGTGGATCTATTCCCAGAAAAACAAAAACAAAAACAAAAAACAAACCTGCCCATTGCTCTGGGTTTACAAGCTGACTTATTGATGTTGGTTTTTATTTTCATGTCAGAATGGGATAGAAAAGCATCTCCTAAGAGAGACGTTTGAGGACACCAACCTGCTACCCAAAGAGATTCTTTGGCGCCCAAAAGAAGCCTTCAGTGATGGGATCACTTCTGTCAAGAACTCCTGGTTCCAGA
The DNA here is from genome assembly GCA_023101885.1 of Typhlomys cinereus. Taxonomy (NCBI): domain Eukaryota; kingdom Metazoa; phylum Chordata; class Mammalia; order Rodentia; family Platacanthomyidae; genus Typhlomys; species Typhlomys cinereus. The sequence goes on from JALPQD010000214.1 coordinate 3,062,867, forward strand.
TTTTACAGGAATACATTGATCATCAGGTGTGTCTCACGGCTTAGGTACAGAGCTGGAAGCTGTATTATTTGGATGGTCATGTCTATAAGAGATATTCACAGTCCCTACAAAGAAAGCCTGTTTTATTATTATCGTATAAGAATTAAGGGATGCGAAGGATTATAAAGTAGTGCCTAGAATCAAAAAAGGGGGAGAGGAGAGTGTAATCATTACTGACCATTTTGTACATTTTTAGCTGCCTGCTGGGCATCAGACATTCTTCTTTTTTTATTTAAATTATATAAAATTACAGTTGATTTCCTTCTACTGAGTATCTTCTTACCAACAAGCTTCCCTCCTACTCTAGTCTCCCTTGTGTCTGTGTCTTAGTAAATCCAATAAAGGTTGCCTGTTCTTGTGTGTGCCTAGATACCCATCCAGCACAGGCAGTGTTTCAGTAAGAATACCACCGGTGCATGAGGAACCCCTTCCTTTGACTAGTTTTGACCATCTATGCTTCCTCTGAGCAGGGTGGGGCCACTTGGGGTCCTCCTTCATTCATTGGACTATGATGCTGGGTCCAAACTTCAGCAGGTCTTGTGCAAGCAAACTTAGTTCCAGTGTGTTCTTGGTTGTATTGGCTTCATGACCGGGGGGTTCTGTTTGGTGGAGCCACTCTCCCTAATGTGGCTCTCATATTCTTCCTTTCCCCTCCTCCATGGTGTAAAGGGTGGGGAGTTGGGATACTGTTCGTGGTCAAATATTTATTTTCTGCCATTAGATCAGTCATGAATCTGTATATTGATCAATTTTCACTGAGAGGGTCCAGGTACTATTTAGACTCAAAGGAATTAAACATTCAACCCCCAAGTATTAGGGATGCACATGAAGGTTTTTTTCTAAATTACTATAACTATGCACATTGAAACTGTTTTAGTCTTTGTGTTAGGTAATTTAAGGGGTCTTGTTAATTTACAGTCATACTTTGACTTTATTTTGATGTGTTTCATTGTAAATCTAATAAAATGGTATTATGCTCTTGTATTCTTACAGATCGATGATTCCATGATGGCAACAGCAGCCCAGAAGTTTCCCTTCAATCCTCCTAAAACTAAAGAAGGCTATTATTACCGTCAGATCTTTGAACGCCACTACCCAGGCCGGGCTGACTGGCTGACCCATTACTGGATGCCCAAGTGGATCAGTGCCACTGACCCTTCTGCCCGCACACTGACCCATTACAAGTCAGCCGCCGAAACTTAGGTGCTGTCTAAGTTCTAGAGTGGAAGTCAATGTTTTGTCTGTGGAGGTGGCAGTCCTGGGGCACAGACAGGGCATGGATGAGAATAAGCCATCACACTCAGACTTATTTGTGCATGAAGAAAATAAAAGTCTTACATCTAAAACAGTGTCCTGGTCGTGGGCATCAATACAGTCTCAATGGAGGTAACCAAGCATTAAGTGGCTTTTCCCGTCACCACCACATGGAGGACAGTGGGTTAAGCTGGAACTCAGCACTCCCTGGGAAGGCGTCTTTGAGGACCTTTGGACTCTATGCACATGTAGCCTCTTCATGGATCTACCTTTCTAGCAGCTGGATAGGCAGACAGGATTGTGGGTGCTTTGTCCCATCTAGAATTCTTTTTTTATATTGAGCTAATGTAGTTTTTGAAGACTCATAGAGCCGGGGTCAGACTTCTCAAGCACAGGTTCAGAGACAGCTGCCTGGACAGCATCTAATTCACACAGCTGTGTTCTATTAAAACTTCATAAAAACAGGTAGCAGGGCAGATGTGGACCATAATTTGTTGATGTTTATTCCAGAGGAACTATCCAAGCTAAGCATTTCCGATTATGCTTGTGTGGGGAAAGAAGAAATAGCTCCTGGAAACAGAAGAAAATCCCTTCAGTCCTTGTTGATTGTTTCAGGACAGCATATTGAAATACATAAAAAGGTGAATTTGGCTCTTGAACTATGGGAACTTTTGAAATGGTGCAATAATGCATGATGACAAGTTCTATGTCTAGTGGTGGGTGCGGGTAATCTCAATGGTGGAGTGACAGGCAGGAGGATCAGGAATTCGATGGCTGGACGCTTGCACAGTGAGGCAGTCTGAAAAAGAGTGTTTAGTGGGAAAAACGAACAGGTCAGAAACTGCTGGAGGATGGAAGAGAAGGTATTGAGGCTGCTGTAGCCCTTCACCTATGTTCAGTTTCGTTCTGGTTGCTGGGACAGAGACCTTGACAAAACAACTTAAAAGTTCAGTTCTAGGAGTCCATCATTGTGGGGAAGTCACAGCAGTGGGAGCCTAAAGCAGTGTTTAGCTCACTTGTCATTTTATGGATGTCCTGCGTGCAGACAGTAACAGTCACTCTTAACTGTTGCTGTGAGAAAGCACCCAAAGTCACACAACTTAAGGGAGAAAGGGAGGTTTATTCAGCTTAAGGTTCCAGAGGGAGGCAGTTTCTCATGGCAGAGGCGGCATGGCTGTCTGGCCAAAGCTGGAGTTGGCTAAGTCACTGCAGACATTTTGGAGGCTGAGAGCTGCAAGACTGCTTGCTGTAAAGGCAGACTTCTCCTGGAGGTAGGGTGGGACTAATCCACCTCAAGAACCACCCCTTGTGACTGCCTTCCTCCAGCAAGGCTCCACTTCTCAAGATGCCATGATCTTGCCAAATACATGAGACTGTGGGGGATGCATTTCAAACCATGACACAGACTGATCCCACCCACAATAGAAGGATCTTCACACTTCAATTTAAAGTAATCAAAACATACCTAGGTACAGGTATGCCTGGCTCGCTTCCTAGATATCAAGTTGACAATTGAGATTAACCATCACAACCCACAATTCATGTCTTCAAGAAATTGAAGATGTGCCATTAATATTGGATGACTCAATGGTTATCTTGTATTTGGAGGTGTTTGAAGTGTTTGAACACCTAGCATGACTTGGTTGTATACCCATCTTTTATTAGAGTTCGCCTGGCCAAACTAAGTGACAACATGCTTTAGAAACAAGAGAATATAGTTGGTAATGGTTTTACAGTGTATGTTGTGCGTTTCAGATTTTTTTAAAAATTTGTTTTTGCAACTATGTGCATGTGTGTACCAGAAGCCACTTGAGCATGTATGCCTGTGGAAGCTCAAGGGTGACATCAGGAATCACCCTGGATTTCTCTCTATTACTTTGCTCTGGGATTTCCAAGGCTCTGCCTTCCAGGGTCAGAATTGCAGACAACTGCCCTTTCCACCTGGCATTTTTACATGGGATCTGGGATCTGAACTCAGGTCCTTCTACTTGTGAGTCAGAGATTTTAACCCCTGAATTAGTTCTCCAGTCCTGTGTTTCAGGTTTTTGACTCCAGCTATAGATGTGGCAAATTAAGATTCCATTCAGAAGTTTGACATTTAGGACAGTTAAGCCAACTTCATATCAGCAAACTTGTGCTAGGCAGTCTTTTGGCTACCAAAGTTGCCTAAGAAAACAACCTTGAAGATTGACTTGGGAACTTAGTTTGAGTGGTTACAGTCCTTGGCTGTCTGACTGGCTTCTGTGTTTCTGGGCAAATGGGAAGAAGAACATCAGAGCATATGGTGGGGGTAGCATTGCCCATCTCCAAGCAGTAAGAAAGCAGAGAATGAGGAGGGGGCCAGGGACAGGATATACTCCTTGATAGCACATCCTCAGTGACCTTCCTCCAGTGAGGTCCTATCATCTCAATGCACCCAAATTATGAGTCAATTCATCAGTGGATTAGCCCACTGAATAATCTAGATCTCTTAATGATCTATCTAGCAATTATCACTTGCATCAGCTCCAGACCAAGCCTTCAAAGCATGAACCTTTTGAGGAACAGTTAATATCCAGACCAAAATACAAATGAAGGCTGACTGAAATGACCACACCTTGTCGGATCTCGAATTACATGATTTCTATAAAGTTCTTGGCAAAGAACTTGAAAAATTAGCCCTTTTCGTAACTTGAAAGGAAATTCAAGGAGAATGGCCACTTGGGGTCACTAGCATGTGATGCAGCAATTTAAATATTAGGCATATCCTGTTACTGGCAATTCAGCAACAAGACAGTACAGAATATCCAATGCACACAATGCTGCTAAAAGTCTAGCCCTTTCAGGCGCTCTCAGAAACTAAAGAATCCCTAGCTGACTTGATCTGATACCCTGCGACCTGACTATGTCTTAATACCTGCTCTGAAAAAAGACACCATGTACTTTCACAGAACTTTTATATATCTATTTAAAGAGTAAAACCACCCTAAATCCTCCCACTGCTTTGAAACAGTTTTAAGAGGTTCTTGTAGATCTCATTATAAAGGTGTCATCACACATGTACAATATCTTTGTTACCATAAGCCTTCCAAGCTTCTTCCCAAGTCATCTCAGGGACAATATAAAAAGTAACTACGATGGCAAAAATCCACAATACAAACAACAACAAATGCTGGAGAGGATGTGGAGAGAGGGGAACTCTCCTACATTGCTGGTGGGAATTCAGGCTCATACAGCCACTCTGGCGAGCCGTCTGGAGATTCTTAAAGAAACTAAAGACTGAAATGCCATATGACCCTGCTATTCCACTTTTGGGAATAACCCCCCATAAGCAGAGGTTTACCTTGATAGCACAAGCACGACCATGTTCATAGCAGCACTGTTTACAATAGCAAAGTCATGGAATCAGCCCAAATGTCCAACAGTTGATGAGTGGATAAGAAAAATGTGATACATCTATACAATGGAGTACTACTCAGCCATCAAAAATGATGAATTACTGGAATTTGCCGGGAAATGGATGTCATTAGAAACAATTATACTAAGTGAAGTATCCCAGACCCAGAAAATTAAGCGCCGTATGTACTCCCTAACAGGTGGCTCCTAGTATCAAACCCACCCAGCCCACCTTGAGACACTCAAAGATAAATCTATGTAATACCTACAGTAATTGCAAGGATTATGAACAGGAGGGATGGGGTTGGAGGGCCATACCAGACACAAGGACAGAGGGGACCATGTTACAGCAGAGAAAATAATCCTCCATCAAGGACTGAAAGTAAGTAATGAGACACCTGGTTAAGTTCTCAGACGTTCGTTCCTGATCATTTACAACTGAGGGGGTATGATCTCACCAGAAGGGGAGGGCATATAGTCTGGCAGATTAAAAAGTAACCATTTTGCAAATGGCGATTGACCCCTCCCTCACTGAGGTTTCCTACTTTTATTACATCTACCCTTGAATGTGCTCTTATAAGAAGACTCCAGTTTAAAAGCTTTTTGTCTCTGGCCAGGGGGTGACATACAATGCCCATCAGGATGGAGTGAAGGGCATTGCAGGAGCAGCAAAACTGCAAAAGAAAATCAACAAACTACAATCCAGAACTTCAGAGACTCTATATCAACCACTTAGAACTAGGCCAGACTAATGTCTCCCTATTCTGAAGCTCAGGGACATTTGCGGAAGAGGGGGCAGTAAGAGTGTAAGAGCAAAAGGATGGGAGGAGCAATGATTTGCAAGATACTCCATACAAGTTAGAGCCGAAGCAATCATAATTGGACTTTGCATGCCCGGCGCAATGTCCAACACACTATTGACCTCACAAAGTCTAGCATCTGCTAAAGGCACCAAGATCCTTGGAGACGAGGGATTGACAGCATGTTCCTATGCTTAAGGGGAGCACAGGAAAGGGTTCAGGGAAATACAACTGGGTCCTTGTACGTCATCGGAGAGGAGGGCCCAGAGGAGAGTCTGGCATGCACATTAAAGGACTCTCTGGGAATTGGGGGGGAGGCACTGGGGGATGGGGAGAGAGGGGTGAGGGGAGGGGGAGCAGGGGGTTCGGGGGGAGGAGAAGGGAGGGAGGGAAGGGGTGTACCTATTAAGTTTGTATGAGCAGAAATAATAATAAAAATGTTAATAAAAAGAAAGTAACTATGATTCTGGTGAACCAGTCTTGGGAGGATGACACCACTTTTTGTGGAGATTCACTCATGTCAGAGCATTGTGTGACTATCTACCTGAGCCATAGGGTCAAAGTATGCTTCTTTCTGTTTAGTCGTTGCTAGTTTGGTTTGTTATATAGGGGTGCATGGAGCAGACCCCCCATGCTTGGAAGCTGAGGAAGCATTAGAATCAGGTGGGGGTGCGGCAGTTGCACTTGGGTCTAGTCTAGCCACGTGTAGGGAACATTTCTGTCCAGCACATACCCAGTAGCTGTCCTGTCTATGTTAACTCACCCAGCCCTCACTGCAAGTGTGATAGGCAGGAACTGCCCCCACCTGCTGATCTCCCAAATTTTGCCTCTGTGAGCCTGGAGAGGATTCGATGATGTGATGGCTAGCAGAATAGAATCAAAGTAATGCTGTGTAACTTCTGAAATTCGACTTCTGCCAAATTTATTGTGGAAGGCAGCCAGGCAACATGGAAAAACCAGATGTAAGAGTTTGGATTGACAGCCTAGTGAAGGCCTAGTTTATATCTAGCAGTCCCTCCCAGGCTTGTCAAGTCTCCAGAAGATCCAAGCTCCTAACCTCTGAGACTTCCAGCCGAGGTGGGAAACAGATTCCCATCCTTTTACTCCATTCCTCTGTGAGCCTAACAAGGGTTGTCAGCACTATTAAGTTTTGGAACTGGAATAGATAAACATCATTACCTGCAGTTTACACGGGTTAGGTAAGTTGCCAGACAGAATAAACAGCTAATAGAAAGTTGGTGTTGTCTAGATTAGCTAGAAGGACTGCAGAGATTTGGGTGGTCTTCCCTCTCTATTCTAACATCTTTGGGAGACTAAGGAAAAAGTTTCTCTGGGCCATTATAGGGACCAAGAACAGGGAGACTAAGAAGCTCACTATTATTTATTTATTTATATTTTTAAATTTTTGTGTATATTTTGTGTGTATGTGTGATGTATGGTGTATGTGTGTATTCATAAGCATGTTTTTGTGTGGGAGATATGCATGTGTGTGCGTGAGAGCATGTGTGTGGAGGCACAAAGCTGACATAGGAAATCACCCCTCTTCTGCTTTATTCTTTCTGAGGCAGTGTCTCTCATCATACCCAGAGCTCACTGATGGGGCTAGTTTGGTTAGCCAGTTTGCTTTGGGGATTCTCAGCAGCCAAGAAGTAGGTGGGCAGAAGGAAGTAGAATGAAAGAAGGGCAGAAGTGAGAAGCAAAAAATATGCTGAAGGGGAAGAGTTGATTTTAGGCAATAAGGTGAATTAGGATCATGAGACATAATTTTTATTCCACAGAATCCTCCTTTGCAATGACAAATATTGCCCTAAAAGATATGATATGTGCTCAAGGCTTGCCTGGGAATATGTTCTACTCATTTCACCTGCATTTTATGGATAAGGAAAGTGGCAGAGGGGACAGTGTTGCATGCCCAAGGTCACAGGGCTAATAAGTAAGAGGAGGTCCATCTTCATGTGACCTTTTGAAGGGTTAGAAGTGCACAGTATGAGAATTAAAGTTTTATAATTCCTCAATTCACTTTAAATGCAATGTATGTTCCATGTCAATGGACAGTGGGTAAGTTTTTAATCTCAATTTTTATTATTTCTAATAAACACACAGGCATCCTATTGTGATTTAGATGGACTTAAAAAATTGTGTGATACAGCTCTTATAGAAATTCTGGCTTAACTTCAAGCCTTCGGTTATCAGTGAAAGGACATCAAAAAATAAATTCCCAGTCCTCTTTGCGACCTGGAGAGTTTTAATAATGCTATGTGTGGAAAGAAAAGCCAGACTCATACACTGTCAGCATGTTTCAAAAATTGGTCACAGACAGCATTAAAGTCAGATTTTTGAGGACAAATGGTCTAATACATGTAGCCACAAGGTGGCAGCCATGGTACGGGTTTTCAAGAGAATTTTACACATTTCTCAAAAGTACTGTTGTGGAGAAGCTACTATGTGCTATACTGGAGATATGCTGTGCATTCATTGCACGAGATGCATCGTAGCAAAGACTTATCATGGATTTCTTTTTTCTTTTGCTGTTTCCATATGTCGTGTGCTTGGAGGTAAGTGCCTGTGTATATGCATGCTTGCGTATGTGTGGGGAGCCTGAGTTTGATATTGAGACTATTTCTCAATTGTTCCACTTTATTCTTTTAAACAGTCAAACCTACAGCTGCCTAGCCAGCTTGCTCTGGGGATTCCTAGTCCTTCTTTTGGAGGCTGAAAATATAGGTGGACCTTTTATGGCCAGCCCTTTGACCTCTGAGTCATCTCTCCAGACCCCTTCTTCCTATTTCTGTGACTCATACTGGGGGGGAGTTGGATACTTGGCATGGAATGTAGATGAGAAAGCAAGGAGGGGGAATGTGAGCTCTGTACTGGCAGCATAAAGTTTGTGAGGATATCTGTGGATGTGTGAAGCATGTCATCAGTGTCCCATTGCTGTGGCCACTGGCCAGAAGTTACACACTCAGTTCCTGAGAGGGACTGGACAGGTGTGTATGGCAAACCCTTCCTGGACAGGAGAGAGGCCTGTGACCAGCAGCCAAGACCACTCACATTCCAGCTAGGTGATAGCAATAGGTGCAAGAGAATCAAAAGAGAGTGTGTGTGTGTGTGTGCGCATGTGCGTCTGTGCGCATGTGTGTATACACGTACGTGCATATGCACATGTGACAGTTGGAGGAGAACTCCTGGGAATCAGTTTTCTCCTTCCACCATGTGGGTTCCTGAGACTGAATTCAGTTCATCAGACTTGGTCACAAGTGCCTTTATCCACTGAGCCATCTTGGCAGTTTGCTTAAATGCTGATTAAAATGTTGAAAGAGGTTTCAAGCCAAGCAAGACAAGTCCTGTGTTATTTATATATAAATAAATCTATCAGTAATCCTTATAAAATAACACACATCAAAAGGCTAATGGAAACACTGGAGCCTGCTCTCAAGGAATCCCTGAGCAGCATTATGAAGTTGCCACCTTTTGGCAGGAGTGCCAAGCTTTCGCAGGCCTCAACCTCAGCGTCTGACTGTGGAGACCTGCGAAAGAAGGCAAAGCTGAGAATTTCCATACGAGAAGTTCCCGTTGGCTGGGTGCAGGTCTTTGGCAAATGCTGCAGCTGCCAGTGAGACTGGCAGCATTCACCACTGGGGAACCTGGTGCTGCAATGAACATAAGTAAACAGGATGGTATGGGCGCAACACCAACAGCATCCTGTCCGCCACATTATTCTCTGTAAACGTGTAATAATCTTGATGGCAGTGATAAGCATATGGAGCAAATGCTGATATTTTCCCCTCCATTTGATAAGCGTGCGGTTTTGTAGCATCTGTATGTATTTTCCCCCTTAAACTCTTTAATATTACTTTTCATTACATAGTCATTCTAAAATATTTCTGGGTTGTCCTAAATGTTTCAGTCTTCAGGTCTTCCTCGGCACTTGGACAATTCAACATTTATTTAGTTTTACATTTCAGAGTTACCTCAGATGCTCGGGGACTGGGAATCCTCCCACTGCCCTTCAAAAGCTAGGATGGAGTACTTTCTTGCTGAAAGGTCATAATACCCCAAATCGTCTCATTATCATTATACTTCAGCACTACTGAAGAGGACCACATTTCTGTGGGTTTGATGGCTTGTCACCAGGAAAACAGCAGCTACTCATGCTTTGAGGCCATAATGGATCTGCTGTAAGGAACTAGTAGCTTACATGACTATTTGAAGCAACGAGAGTTCAGGATATTGACAGGAGGAAAGAGATGTCAGGAAGTTGTCGGCACAGGGGTAAGTGTGTCCTCTGAACTCTCCTTGAAGCTGCTCCAATAAGATGCAAAAGTGATCAAGAATGATTCCTGATAGCACTCTTGGGTCTCCACAGGCACATTTAAAATGCACTTGTGTACATATACCTGCACACACAAATACCCACACGCATGTACGCCACCTACTTGCAACATATACACACATACTCACCTCATACACGGAAGTAAAAAAAATATTTTGCTCAAAATCTTGGTTGTCTTCGCTTCTAAAGGATACAGTTTCTCTCTTTTTTCCTCCTTCAGATCTTGTGACTTTGTCTGTGTGGACAGCTCTATACTCCAGGAGGGGGATCATGGGAGGATAGCCTAAGAGAGACAGTGATTTTAGTCAGCTGAAGCTATCTGGCACAGTATCTAGTGATCTGTGTCAAAAGACAAAATTTCAACAAATTTAGTGAAATGGTCTAATTGACTTTTATTTACTATCCAGATTTTGTCTAAACATGGAGAAATGCTGTGCTGAGTATGGCAGAACAGATGGTTTTTCATGTGGTAGCTAAACAGAACAAGAAAGCAACACAGCACAAAACAGAGATGTTTAGTGTCAGGGTTCTTCCGGTGGCTTTTTTTTTTTTTTTCCCTATGAGTTGGAAGGAGGGTTCTCTTATCAAGTTGCGCACAACTGGCCTGTTTGGGAGTTTATGTGTTATTGTGTCTTCTTCTGATTTCTTGGCAATTTAGGTAAACCATTTAGCTGTGTGCCACTTCAGCATGATTTCATTTTGGTTCGGACAATTGGTTTTAGGGCAGAAGCTTTATCCAAATAATGGTCTCCTATAGATTTTACTTAACCAGAGAACAGATGCTATAGTCATCATTGAGAGCCTAGAATCTAGTTCGTGGAAAGGTGTGGCACTCAATAAATGCTCATGAAGTGACCAAGTGAATGAGAAGCGGACAGTAGCGCCTTGAAACCAGATGAATCTGAAGGAATGCTTATCAGAAGCAATGCCGTTAGTGCCAGTCTCCAGAAAAGCCTTTGCATCTGGCTATTTATGGTACTGATAGTGGCAATTCAGTATGACTTCTTTCCTAGGATGACAACACTCTCACATTTCTGAAATCTAAATCCTAGGTAGGAAGAAAGCTTTGCAAATCCAGACATTGAAATTAAGGAGACATGTCAGGCCAGAGAGTCGGTTTCTACAGGATCCCTCTTCAGTTGGTGCACATTAAGTAAAATGCCCGCTAGGTGGTACTCTTGCTTGCTTGTAGCAGGTCATTGCCTTTTCTAGACAAGACCCCTAACGTGTCGATTTGAAAGCAACTAAACTGCCCCAGGGATAGAAACTGACTGATGACAGAAGAGACATTGCTTCAAAAGAGAAGGAAGGAAATCTGACCATAAAGAAGCAAATTCCAGGAAAGAACGTCATCTAGGGTATTTTCATTCTGAGAGTTTCCAGATCACAGGCACTAGAATCCTGCTTCTTCCAGTGTCCCAGGGGCTGTTAGCCTAGCCCAGTAACCCTGTCCGTGTTTCCATATGCCATAGGTAATTTAGAACTCCCTGACTTTCAAAGTCTGTGGATCACCCCCAAACCAGCAGGTGAGTTGACACTTTTTTAAAAATTAATTTTATTTTTCTAGTTTTACAAACATATCAAGTGCTTATATACCTACCTCCCTCTATCCCACCCTCCCATTTCCTTCCCTTTCCTTCATCAGTTCATTCCACTCCCTCTCACCCTCCTGCCTGTCTGCTTCTATGGACCCCAGGGTTCCATCTAGCTTGTTCACTCCACTTTTGTGATGATTCAGGCCTTTTGTGGCATACCAATTTCCTCTCTTCAGACCACTCCACCAATAGGGCCATTCCCCCTCACTCATCCAGCCCTAAGATTTCCACTGTGTGTTTTTATCTCTCCTGACTCTTAGATGAGCTCAAATTATGATTAACAGCAAAGCATGACGAAGTAAAGTAGTCACACCATGACTAAAATCCTTCTCTTGAAGATACACATATTTCTTTTTAACTAAAATTAAAACCTTTCCTATGATTTCTTATACTTTTCTATATATTACAAAAGTCTTATATACTCATTGCATGAAGTTTAGGAAAATAAAAAGAAAATCATGATGAATCATAACCACCATAAGCAATAAAATGTTTAGGAAATATTTTTATAGTTTCTTGTCAGTCACTTATTTATATATGTGATTAACTTGATCTGGTCTTAATTGCACACACTATTCCAGTTAGGTTTTCCAATTTGCAAACAAGACTGATATGTATAGTCTGTCTCTCTTCCTTTGCCTCTTCATCAATCTTTCTCTTACAACATGGGTATATATACAAACATGCATGTATATTTTACAAAACAATGTCATATTTAATGAACTTTGTATCTTTTTCTGAGAAATAATAAGAATATTTTTCTATGTTATTAGTTCTCAGAAGCATAATTTTAAATTTAGAATATTGTATTTTCTAGATATAATGCATTTTATCAATTTTTTTCTATTCCTAAAAATTCCTAAGCTATTTATGCTTTCTCTGACAAAAAATGAGCAATATTGATATTGAAGTCAATTCTTTTCTGGTATCTATAGTTATATTTCTAGGCTAAATTCTCTAAGCTAAGGTTGATGGATTAAAGATTTATAAAACCTTAACATTTTGACATCTGTAGTTAAATGCTACTTTATTTATTTATTTTTATTTTTCTTATTTTTATTACTTCTTATTTTTTATTACTTTTTATTTTTCTTATTTTTATTTTTTCTTATTTTTATTACTTTTTTCACTGTTTATAGAAACTTAATAAGTACCCCCTTCTTCTGCCCTTTCTTCCCCTTCTTGTCCCCCACCTTCCTTCCTTTCGTCACCTCCCTCCCTCTCTCTCTTCCTCTCCCCATGCCTCTCCCTTCCTCCCTCCCATCCCCTGGAACATCCTTTTATATGGGCACCAAACCTCCCTCTGAATCCTCCACCTTTCTGAAGGTTCCTGACTTAGTGGAATAGCCTGGGGCCCTTTCTTGGGCTCTCCATTACCATGGGAACTCTATTATGACTGCTTAACTCCTTGCCTCTAAGGATCCTACTGCCTGAAGCCTTCTCCCCTGTGATCCCTGCTAGACTTTAGGGGGATGTTGACATGTCAGCCATTTTGCAAGTCAGGCAAGGTCCAATCACATTGTGGCTACATTCTGGTTGCTGTAGCCCTGACTTGTGTGGAATATTTTGTATATCATTGATCCTTCCCATCTTTAGGCTCTTACGAATTTGTCACCCCCTCTTCTGCAAGATTCCCTGAGCTTTAGGATGGGGAGAGATTTGGCTGATCTGGTTCCAGGTGCATAATGTAGGATCTTTGGTGTTCTGAATTATGGTTTGTTTTTTTCCAGTTTTGCTGTTTCTGCACTGCTCTTGGCTGCATCCTGATTGTTATTGAAGGCTATCTCCTAACCAAAGATAAAAGACTGTTTAAATGAAAATCTTAATGTAGAGAAGACTCAAAGGTAGATGGAAGAATAGGAGTAGGACACAGCAGCGAGGGAGGGGGGTGTCAGTGTCCCAGTTGCGGGATGTTTACCGTCTATCTGCCAGTCCCTATATTCTCCCTGCATTTCCACAAGCAATGTAGGATTTGGCGTTGTTTGTATTGTGGATTTTTACCATCATGACCGGGTGAGATGATATCTCAGGGAGGTTTTGATTTGCATTTCCCTGATGGCTAAGGATGTGGAGCATTTTTAAGATATTTGTTAGACATTTTAATTTCATCCCTGGTAAAGTTTCTTTTAAGTTCCAGGGCCCATTTTTTAATTGGGCCATTGGTTTCCTTGGTGTTTAGTTTTCTAAGTTCTTTGTGCACTCTGGGTAATAGAGCTCTATCAGATATGTGGTTAGTGAAGATTTTCTCCCATTCTGTGGGTTGCCTTTGAGCTCGTGTTACAATCTCTTTATCTGAAAAGAAGCTCTTTAATTTCATAAGTTCCCATCTGTTGAGTGTGGGTTCTATTGACTGTGCTATTGGATTTCCATTTAGGAACTGTTGGCTTAATCCAATCAGCTCGAGGGAGTTCCCTACCCTTTCAACTAAGATTTTTATAATCTCTGGCCTTATATTGTAGTCTTAATCCATTTGGAATTAATTCTTGTACAAGGTGACAAGTACGGGTCCAGTTTTAATCTTCTGCATGTGGACATCCAGTTTTGCCAGCACCATTTGTTGAAGTTGCTGTTCTTCTTCCATTGAATTATTTGGGCTGTAATTATGTGAGCTTATATCTGGGTCTTCAATCCTTATCCATTGATTGTGTGTCTATTTTGGAGCTAGTATCAGGCTGTTTTTATAACTATGGATTTGTAGTATAGATTAATGTTTGGTATAGGTGATACTTCCAGCAGTGTTTTTGTAACTCAGGATTGTTTTTGCTATCCTGGGTCTTTTGTGCCTCCATATGAATTTTGAGATTATTTGATCAACCTCTTTAAAGAGGTTTGGGATTTTAATTGGTATAGCATTGAATCTGTATATTGCCTTTGGTAGGATGGTCATTTTTATGATGTTGATTCTGCCAATCCAGGAACATGGGAGGTCTTTCCACCTTCTGGTGTCTTCTGCTATTTCTTTCTTTAGGGTTTTAAAGTTTTCATTGTAAAGGTCTCTTACTTCCTTGGTTAGGTTTATACCAAGGTATTTCATTTTTTTAGGGGCTATAGTAAATGGGTTTGTTTCTCTCAGGACTTTTTCACTTCTTTCATTCTGGGCATATAGGAAGGTCACTGATTTTTGTACATTTATTTTGTATCCTGCCACCCTGTTGAACTTCTCAATTAGTTCCAGGAGCTTCCTGGTGGAGTTTTTGGGATCACTCAGGTATATGATCATGTCATCTGGATATAGAGATAACTTGACTTCTTCCTTGCTGGTTTGAATCCCTTTTATCTCCCTTTCTTGTCTTATGGCTCCAGCTAAGACTTCAAGTATATTGAATAGAAGTGGTGAGAGTGGACAGCCTTGTCTAGTTCCTGATCAAAGCAGAAATGCTTCAAGTTTTTCCCCATTGAGTATAATCCTTGCTGTCAGCTTGGTGTATACAGCTTTTATTACATTGATAAAGGTTCCTTCCATTCCAACTGTCTCTAGGGTTTTGATCATAAAAAGCTGTAGGATCTCGTCCAAAGCTTTTTCCGCATCTTTCGAGAGTATCATGTGGTCTTGGATTTTGGACTGGTTTATATGGTGAATTACATTTATTGATTTGTGTATGTTGAACCAATCTTGTGTGCCTGAATAAAGCCACTTTATCCGCATGGATGATCTTTTTTTTTTTTTTTTTTTTCAGCTCATACAAACTTATTAGGTACACCAGCTCCCTCGCTCCCTCCTCCTCCCCCCGTACTCCCTGCTCCCCCTCCCCACCCCTCTCCCTCCCCATCCCCCAGTGCCTCCTGCCCCAATTCCCAGAGAGTCCTTTCTTGTGCATGTCTGATTTTCCTCTGGGCCCTCCTCTCCGATGACGTACAAGGACCCAGTGGCCTTTCCCTGAACCCTTTCCCGTGTTCCCCTTAGGTATAGGAACACTGCTGTGGCTGCCAATCCTTTGCCTCCAAGGATCTTGGTGCCTTTAGCAGATGTGAGGTCAACAGTGTGTTGGACAATGCACAGGGCATGCAAAGTCCAATTATGATTGCTTCAGCCCTAACTAGTATAGAGTATCTTATATATCATTGCTCCTCCCATCCTTTTGCTCTTACACTCTTACCACCCCCTCTTCCGCAAATTTCCCTGAGCTTCAAGATGGGGAGAGACTAAGCTGGCCTAGTTCTAGGTGGTTGATATAGAGTCTCTGAAGTTCTGGATTGTGGTTTGTTGATTTTCTTTTGCAGTTTTGCTGCTCCTGCAATACCCTTCACTCCATCCTGCTGGGCATTGTATGTTACCCCCTGGCCAGAGATAAAAAGCTGTTAGAGTCTTGTGATAAAAGCACATTCAAAGGTAGATGTAATAAAACTGGGAAACCATAGTAAGGGAGGGGTCTATCACCCATTTGCAAAATTGTTACTTTTTATCTGCCAGACTATATGCCCTCCTCTTCTGGTGAGATCACACCCCCTCAGTAGTAAATGATCAGGAACAAAAGTCTGTGAACTTAATCAGATGGCTCATTACTTATTTGGGTCCTTGGTGGAGGCCTATTTTCCCTGCTGTAACATGGTCCCTTCTCTCCTTGTTTCTGGTGTGGCCCTCCTACCCCATCCCTCCTGTTCATAATCCTTGCAATTACTGTCTCTAGGTGGGCTGGGTGGGTTTGGTACTAGGAGCCAACTATTAGGGAGTACATATGGCGCTTAATTTTCTGGGTCTGGGATACTTCACTTAATATAATTGTTTCTAATGACATCCATTTCCTGGCAAATTCCAGTAATTCATCATTTTTGATGGCTGAGTAGTACTCCATTGTATAGATGTACCACAGTTTCCTTATCCACTCTCAACTGTTGGACATTTGGGCTGATTCCATGACTTTGCTATTGTAAACAGTGCTGCTATGAACATGGTCGTGCTTGTGCTATCGAGGTGAACCTCTGCTGTATGGGGCGTTATTCCCAAAAGTGGAATAGCAGGGTCATATGGCATTTCAATCTTTAATTTCTTTAAGAATCTCCAGACGGCTCGCCAGAGTGGCTGTATGAGCCTGCATTCCCACCAGCAATGCTATTTTTCTAAAGAATCCTTGACAATACAGTAAGGAAATTACTGGTTAAATTCTTCTGGTCTACCTGGGAAAGCCTACCAAAGACTGTCAATTTGGAGAGAGGGAAACACTATTTTTCTAGGGGTCACTTGAAAATGAAAAAATTCTCAATACTATTGAGAAAATGTATTGGCCCATCACAACTGAGTTTTAGAAATGTTAACCATCTCATGTAGAACATGCAGAATTATTCAACTTGAATGCCAGTGGAACCACCCATTGAGAAACACTGAGTCTGTCATCCAAAGACATCTAAAAATACATTTTTGGTGTTTTTTTTTTGTTTACTTTGATTTGGCTTCTTATTATTGTTGTTTAAGATAGGATCTCAATATACAGCTCAGACTGACCTAAACCTCAAAATCTTTCTGTTTCAACCTTCTCAGTGTGGGATCCAAGCTTAACTAAAAAGATTTGGATGGTAAGATGGCTTAGCAGTTAATGTGCTAGCCTGCAACTGTAGGAGTAGGGTTCAGAACCCCCAGATTCCACACCAAATGCTAGGTGAATGTGATGGCCCACCTGTAATTCTAGCTTGGGAAGGTGAAGATTTGGAATCCCTAGAGCAAGCTGCTTAGTCAGATTAGCTCTATCAGTCAGCTCTGGGCTTGATTAGAGACCCTGTCCCAAAAGAATAAAGTGGAAAAACAATTAAAGATGATTGCTGACATCAATCTTGGGCTTTCACATACATACATACATACACTAGTGCACATGTGTTACACATACCTTTGTTACCAAACACATACAAGTACCTATGTACATATGCATGAACTCCCATTTACATATGAAAATAGGAAAATAAAAAGAAACCCTCTGATTTTGTGACACATTGCAAACCCATGTTTCTAGTCTCAGTTTGACAGTGTGTGCTCTCCACACTGTATATATAATCTAAAATGGACTGCAGCACTGCAGTAGGAGAAACTCAGGTTTGAGTCAAGTATGGGCACTGAGCAAATGCTCAGTGTGTGACTGGTGATCAGTTTGACTTATGTAAGGAATGATCAAGCCCAAGATTTCCATTTCTTGAAGACAGATGCCAATGACATCCCACACAGTCTCAGTTGCAGTGCTTCTCCTATCCCAGCATAGTTCTGTACCTACGCAACATAGATGCCAGCCTATGCAGGTATAGTCCTAGGCTGACTCCTGTTGACTTTGCCCACCAGGGATGGGGATGGATCTTGTCCTATCTTGAATTGGGATCAAGGGCAGAGGTGTTTTTTTACGTATTCCTTCCTGGTCTTTGGAAGCCATTTAGACATTGATTAGCACACTTAAGGATGAGCACAGAACTTTATCATTGTAATTGTATCACCATGTTCCTGATCTATCAGCAGCTGGTTCTTTCTTCACCATGTATGGGGCCATTAGGGCCTATTAGCATGTCTAAGGATTGGCAGGGCTGTAGTGTTGGTGGTGGTCCCACCTAGTGTTGACCTTGTACCTGAAGTTTGTTGGTCACTATTGATGTCCGTTGCTCTGTGCAGTGTACATGGTATAGGAGGGATTAGTTCTACAATAAACTTGACTTGGTTTTTGGCTTTTCCAAGATCCCCTCTTGACTCAGCCTGATTTAATTCTTTCTGATCCCCCCCTCTGGTACCAATCAGGATTTTGAGGTAAGCATGCTGGTCATGGGACCCGGCAGATTTACTAAGTTAAATGGCTGATTTGCTTAAAAAGTGTTGCAAAGGCAATGGAAAAGAAGTTAGCTGAGAACAGTTACACTCTTAATGATGTTCTGAAAAGAACCTGTTGCAGACACATCTACTTCCCCATTCTCCTCTTTTTTTTTTTAACCTATGTTTTCCAGCAAAGATGATAACCTTAGGGTTTCTATGAACTGTTTTGGCCCAATTGTTATTCTTCTGTTTCTTCTAGATGTTGTTTTTTCCAAATAAATGTGGAGGGCAGGGGACTAGCATGTCTGTTTTTTATCTGTGAGTACATTGTTCCTGGAAATATAATTATTTTGTTCATTTGAAATTACCTCTGATCAAACAAAGGTTTTATTTTTGTTGCCTGCAGATGGCAGTAATTATTAACTTGTCATTCTAAACACAAGGTATTTGTGTTCCCCAGTTCTAAAGTACTGCGTTAAATGGCAAAGTTTATTGTGTGCTAATAAAAATTAGAAAGATTTTCTCTACCACCTTTGGAGGAGATAGCTGAATTTATATGCTTGATATGATGTCATTTAAAGTATTAAACAGCTAAGCACGGAACACAAAGGACTTATTAAATTAATAATTTCACTTGATTATGCAAAACACAGAAGGATGACAAAGACTTTAGGAACAGGATTTGATTATTGTAGTTAAATTCAATTAATGTATGTTGGAAAGTTACAGTTCACAATATGCTTGAAGTATTATAAACTTTGTATTCTTTAATCAGCTATAGCACAGGGGGTAAACTGTAAAGTTAATTGTTATTTAAAGGCATCAGTGAGATATGTTCTGGAACATGGGTGGCAAATAATACTTTCCAACAAGCAATGTTGTCCAAGCAGAAGGAGTCATTAGACAAGTAATAAAAATCAAATTATAAAGAACCAAAGCCTTCATCTTCTTCTTTTGAACACACTCAGATATTATTTGTAGTTCTAAGATCATGGGGTAAATACAGTACAACTGCAGAAGCCTGAGAAAACTCCACTAAAATGGCCAAGAGAAATGCAAAGTGATCCTGAAGGGTAAACACAAAAGGTGGTCTTACTTGATAAAGGGGAATGGAAATGTGATCAGAATCAGAATAATTTTTTCCCACATTCATTGGTCACCAGTTTGCCTCTGACAGAGTGGTCAGTGTACAGGGCGGGTAAAGAGGCATCACTTTTGGTGTGAATTCACAGTGTCTACACATCAAGAGTATATAAAGAAAAAAGAGAAACTTTTTCAAGGTGCTGTGGTGATCTGGATATGGGGTTTTCTTTAGTTTCTAAGTGGAGAAGATGGAAACTTTGGGGGTATGCACTTGGTCTAAGGCTAAAATCAGGGAATGAAGATAGCTTTTCTATAACTACTCGGGTCATAGAGACAGACTTCTTGACTGGAAGGGACTTATGTAACGCCCCATGCCAATGCTGTGTTCCTGTTATCAGAATCACAGACTAGCAGGAAAATGTTAAGTCTAAGTCATTTTATTTCCATGAATCCAGACACTTCACAGATGCACCGGGTAGACTTATTAGAGGTGTTCTGAGGCAGCTGGATAGCATTTCGTTGGAAATGCCAGAGGAGATTTATGCATTAGATGTGGCGAGATTAGATTTGTGATTTTACATCTTTCTTTGTGAAAGGGCTGTTAGGAGAGGAAATGAGAATTAAGCATGTGAGTGGGATAAATGTGATCATTCAATATGTTTTGATTTACCAACACACAGAGGAGCTTCTAGCTCCTTTTATTCCCCTCATTCCAAGCTGAAATGTCTTCATTTATTTATTCAGTAGATAATTGTGGAGCTCTTACTTTGAGCTGGTATTGGAGCCCAATAGTACTGTAGCAGTTATTCTGTCTGCTGTTGTGAGATAACACTCAGTCTCAAGCAACTTAAGGGGAGAAAAATGGAGATTTACTTGGCTTTCCGTTCCAAAGGGAGATACATATGGTCCATTGTGGTGAAAAAGGCATGGTTGATTGGCAGAAACTGGAGGCGGCTGAGGTCACTATAACATCAGCTGTGGGAGCTGTTGCCAACTGCAAGATGGAACGTCTCTGGGAAGCAGAGTGAGGTTAATCAACCTCAAGGTCCACCCCCTGTGGCATGCCTTCCTCCAGGCTCCACCTCCTAAAGTTGCCACAACCTTCCGGACTTCAAACACATGAGTCTGTGGGGAACAACTCATATTCAAACCACGATAAGTAGTCTCTCCAAACCTTTATATGGCGGGCAATTTTATATGATAATTGATGGTAAGACTACTAAGAAGAGAAAACCATTCTTTCTGTGATGGTTTAAAATATGAGTATCTTTAGTTGTTTGGGAAGGTCATGGCTCCTTTAGGAGATGGAGCCCTGCTGGCAGAAGGCAGTCACAAGAGGTGGGGCCTTGAAGTTGGTTAGCCCTGTCCTAGTTCAGTGAGTCTGTTCTTGCAGTTGGCAGTTTGCAGCTCTCAGCTTCCATGATGGCCATGACTTAAGCCACCTCCAGCTTCGCTAGCCAGCCATAAAGGACCGTATCATCTCTCTGGAACTGTAAGCTGAATAAATCCCTTAAGTTGCTTGAGTCTGAGTGGTATCATACAGCAACAGAGAAGAGTAGCTGGTGCCGTTTCTTTCCTCGTGTAGGTTAAAGAAAATAACGCAGAGAGAAACAGAGCAGCAGAGATGGGATACAGATCTACTGAACATGTAAGCACAGTGCAGCGTGCTCTGCACCTCTAGCATGCTGCCTGGGAACATGCCCATCTGATCCAGAGACTTACTAGCTTCCTTTCTTGGACTTGTAAGTTTATAAAAGGTGCTTTATTTAGATTTCCAGTATTTTAGGCAATTTTCCAGATTTTTTTTTGTGATTCCTGAATTTATTTCCATTATAACCATAAGTCATACATTATATATTTTAAATCCTTTGGACTTTATTAAAATTTTAAGAATATATTTATGTACAATATATATGTATGTGAAAATATTTTGAATAATAAAAAATTAAAGTGAAAACAATAATTGTATAAAATGGGACTCCTTGGACTTAGTCACTAAGCATAATTTTTCAACTTAAGTAAAATTACTTAAAATTTCATTGTTAGGGTGTGCTGTGTAAGCATGAGGACTGAAGCTTGGGTTCTCAGTAGCTATGTGAAAGTTCAGTGGGTATGGTGGTTACCTATAATTTCAGCATCTGGGAGGTAGAGAAGAGAATCATCAGAATAAGCTGGCTAGCTAGACTAGCAACTCAGCAAGCTCTGGGTTTACCCTGGCTCAGGAAGTAAAGTAGGACATGACTGAGGAAGACACTCGGCATCAATCTATCCTCCATGTGCATGTGCACCCTCACATACATTGTGCTTGCAAACATGTGACCACACACATACCTAGACTACATACATATATAAGTAAAACAAAATAATACCCTTCCAAACTAATGGCTTAGCTCCTGTATCAAACGACTCATACTTATCAATAACAACATTATAAATGGTTTCACTGTGGTCTGAAGAGCGTTTGGTGGGTAACTTCTCTGTGATTCAGGTCCTCAGACTTCTCCACTCATCAATTACCTCCTTCTTCAGGTTCAGGAACCTCTGCATTCAGTTTCCCAAAAGCACATGAATGACTACAGAAGAAAATTAGAGGCTAATTTTGAAAGTGCTTTGAATCACAACTATTCATTTTCTAATATCTGGAACCCAGTTACATGACCCAACCTGATAGTTGACAGGTTCACACAATATTTTTATGGTATTCTCAGGAAGAGAAGAAAAGTTAAGGGTGATCTTGAATTAGGCTATCATGAACAAAGTATGACTTCTTAAGCTTTTTGAACTTATTAGCTATTTTCAACTCTAGAGCAAGGAGGTCCTTGTAGGATTGCACTTGGCACCTTCCATCTGCCTGGCAGCTCCTCTACTTTGCACATTTCCACACTGCTACTAAGGCCTCCAATTCACTGCAAACACAAGTCCAGAACCATTTCTTCACTTTCTAAGGCACACTGATGCACAATAGACAATGAGAAATAGTGATTATTACTAAGAGCTATTTCATATATTACCATATATGTTCTTATTATATATAATATATTAGTATATATTAATACTTATAAGTAATATATATTACTATTTCTAAGAACCTAGATGAACAGTTAAAGACGAATTCCAAAGCAGAATATAATGGTAACTGACTTTGGTAATTCATAGTTCCAGTAACCAAACACTTCCCAGAGAATCCTGCAAATGGTCATTTCTTTCTAGATTTGAGAATATAGCTTTTGGACAAGAATCTAGAAGTCAATCTGAGGCCATCCCTCATCTCTGATTTCTTCTATTTTCCAAAGTCCCACCCCAAACAATGAACTAGGCAAATGAAAAAACAAACAAACCTGCTTTAATGCACTGAAAGATTTTCATCCCTCAAGACTTACTGAATCTCATAGGAAGTAGTCTTTTTGCCCTTGCTTTTTTCTTCTAAAAAACCATTCCCTCAAATTACAATATTCTTTCTAAAACACACTCCAATTTCCTAGAATAACTACCTTTTTCCTATTTTATTTATTTGTTTGAGTCCCTTCATCATCCCCTCCCTACACCCTTTCACCAGCAGTGAATTCCCAAACCATGTTGATAAGTTTAGGAGATTGCTTAGAAAGTAAAAGGAAATCTGAGCTGCCTTGGGAAAATAGAGCAGACACTCCACCTTGTCTGCACATTAGTATCCCACAGGGAGCTTCTAACATATCACTCCCCAGACCAATTAGATTAGAGTAGGGCAGAGCAGCAGATGATCCTCAGTTTGCTTTCAAAAACTCATCACATGAAACCAACATGCAGCCAAGATTGAAAGCTACTGACTTTGAGAGAGATCCATCTTCAACTTCAAAGTATTAACCTTTTAGATGATGGCCAAATTGCAACGAGATATATGTATTTTCAAAAGTAAAGTACTAAGTGTACCTTTAGAGTCATTTCTTTTAGAAAGAACCTACAATTTCCTTGGATTGTCACTGTTTGAAGATCCTGACCCTGAGATATGATGTATTGGCTTCCAGACAGAGTTATATTGCTTCCTCCCCATCCTCCGCTAGTCGTAACATTAACCACAGTAATAACTTAGCTGTCAAATTTGTACATCTCAGACTTGGGAATGATACTCATTATCAGTTGAATTTTATCTAGGGGTAATTAAAATATTTCACTACACATATAATTTAAAATAAAGGAAATTTTATTAAACTTTATTATGTTTTCCATGACTGAAATTATTAGACAGCTGGAAACACTTCTATAATCAGTGGTAGGGAGAATATGCAATGATGATTAAGTAGCTTTACAGATACCTTGCAGGCTCATCCTACCCAGGAGTATTAACGAATTAACTTTAACATTAACTTTCAGATCCCCAACTTATCTGCCTCAATAGTGAAAATGATGTGAACTTCATTTTTTTTGCTACAATTCAATAAATGCTAACATAAGAATTGGCAAATTCTGTATACATAAAGAATATATAAACATAAAGGATATTTTTTTCTATAATTTTTCATGTATAGAGCAAGACTCAAGATGTCTTTTTTTTTAACCTAAATACGATTGCTAGCTCCCATTAATTGAGCTATGTTTGAGTGGATACTTTCCTTTCATGGTGGCTTCTATTCTTCTCATTACTTGGCAGTTTGGGGGGGGCAAGAACATATTAGCCTCCAAATCAGAAAATTCCATGTTATTTTTCCCTTTTTACTCTGCTCTATCTTTAAATTCAGGCTACCAAAATAAGTTACTTCTCACTTTGGGACACTTTTCCAATATTGTGAATCTCCACAGACCAGATGTAATTTTTTGTCTATCAAACCTTTATACTGAGTTTCTTAACTTGTGTCTAATGTTTAGTCTTTGTCTTTTTAATTAAATCTGCTTTGTTTTTTATCTTCTCAACTATTCTCAGCAAAGCCATGGATTCTAAAAAAAAAAGTATTTGTTAAGGTCTTATATAAACATGGTCTTCTCTGACTTTTCAACCTATTTCTTACTCTTCCAACGCCCACCTGTGCTGGCAAAATAGCTTTTCAGCAGAAACTTGTTAAGAAATAAAGTGGAAAAACAGGAGGCAGAATTTACAAAGAATGATTAGGTAGTTTGAAAGTTGCTTTCAATGCAATGTCTACTTTTTCTTGTCATTTGCTTTATTATTATTATTATTATTTTATTTTCTCTTAGTTTTACAAACATATTGAGTATTTGTCTCTACCTCCCTTCTTCCCTTTTTCTTTCCTTCCGTGCTTCCCTCCTTTCCTTTCCTCCCTTCATCATCCTATACAACTTCCACCCACTCTTCTGCCTGTCCCCAGGATTCCATCTGAATTGTCTACTCTTGGGGGTTCAGGCCTCTGTGGCATACCAAGTGGTGCCTCCTCAGTCTGCCCTGCTGATACGGGTCTTCCTCTTCACACATCCAGCCCTAACCCCCAAGGTTTCCACTGCATGTAACTTTTGCTTGACTTTTACAAAAAAGCAACTCATTTGCTCTGGAACCAATTTTTGCATGCCTTGGGGAAATCATTTTACCACTTGTCTGCTCTAAAGAGATGATAGCAACTTCTGGTCTTCACTTATTCCTTGTAAGAGTGAATAGTCAAGTGGAAGGTTGGCCAATAGATGCAGACCTCAGGATGAGTTTAAGAGTAGGAGAAAGTTGATGCTATTTTTGAAATGCATGCAAAGCTGATCCAGGACTGAGCCCCTCCCACCTCAGCAGGCAGCACTGGACAAGCTTGTGAGCTAGTGGTCTCTGCTCCTTTGCACTGTTCCTGATTGAAGGAAGTATCAGGCCTTAACCTTGCTCAAGGAGTCTCATCTCAGCTTTTCAGTTTTATAACTGATGTGTACTGTCTCTTTGGAGCCAGCGCGTCAAACTGCTATTGCACAAATCCATGCAAAAGGCTAGGTAGCTGCCAGTTCTGGAGGCTGGAAGCCAAGATTATGGTGCCGCTGATTCTGTCAGATAAGGACCTGCTTTGTTGTTCATAGACCTGCATGTTAAGTGATGATAGGAGAGGGAATTCAGCCCTTTGCAAAGACACTAAAGATTTTGACTCACTTTCTTTTTCTTTCTTTCTTTTCTCTTTCTTTCTTTCTTTCTTTCTTTCTTTCTTTCTTTCTTTCTTTCTTTCTTTCTTTCTTTCTTTCTTTCTTTCTTTCTTTCTTTCCTTCCTTCCTCCCTCCCTCCCTCCCTCCCTCCCTCCCTCCCTCCCTCCCTCCCTCCCTCCTTCCCTCTTTCTTGGTGTGTGTGTGTGTGTGTGTGTGTGTGTGTTTGTGTATGCACATGTGTATAGGTCAACCTCAGTTGTTGATTCTCCTCAGAAGTCTTGTTTATTCAGACGGTCTCTCACTGTGACCTGTAACTCGCTGACTAGACTAAGCTAGCTGGCCACCTACTCCTAGAGATTCTCCTGTCGTTACATCTCCAGCACTGGGATCACACACTATGTCGCCACACCAGGCTTTTACCTGAGTGCTGTGGGTCATGATTAGATTCTCTTGCTTATGTGGCAAGCACTTTACTAATTGGACTATCTCCTCGGTCTTAAGAAGTGTTTCGTTGAGATAATTAAAGTGAATTTCTTTTCTTTTTTATTAATTTTTTTCTATTTTCACAAGCAGACCTCAGTTCCAGCTGACACACTTTGCCCATGTACCATAATCAATTTGTGTTGCATCTTTAGTAATAGGGTCTTACTGATGGTTTTTGGAGAGCAACCAAGAGCCATGGCAAAAGCCTGTAATGTTTGGAGTCCTTTAAGACCTCTCTGACCAACATTTTATCAAGAAGTGCCACATTCCTATTACTTCTAGTATAATTTTGTCCCTGGGTTCTACGTAGATCAGCTCAAGGCTTTTATTTTATTTTTGTTCCCTATTTTCCTCACTCTATGCTCCTCTGCATAGGGACTACTTATTCTTGTTGCTTTCTTTAAAAGACATTTTATTTTTTTCTAATCATCAAGCTCAATAGGTACCCCATCTTCTCCCTCCCTCCTACCCTCCTCAGACATCCCTCCTTACACTCTCTCTTCTTTCCCCCTTCCTTTCATCCCCTCCCTCTCTCCTCCTCTCACAGTGCCTCCCTCTTCCTCCCTCCTATCCCCTGGAGCATCCTTTTGTGTGAATGCCAAAACTCCTTCTGAGTCTTCTACCTTACCGAGGGTTCAAGACTCAGTGGCATAGCCAGGAGCCCCTTCTTGGGCTCCCCATTAGTATGGGAACCCTATTATGACTGTTTAATCCTTTGCCTTTAAGGATCCTACTGCCTGGAGTCTTCTCCTTTATGATACATGTTACACTTTGGGGGTCGTTGACATGTCAGCCATTGTGCTGGTCAGGCAAAGTCCAGTTCTGACTGCTGCAGCCCTAACTTGTGTGGACTATCTTCCATATTGTTGGTCCTCCCCATCTTTAGCTTTTACAAAAGACTTATTTATTTATTTATTATTTATTACACCTTTTTTGCCTAATCATACAAGCTCAATAGGTATCCCCTTCCTTTCCCTCTCCTTCCCCTCCCTCATCATCCCCCATTGTTCTCTCCCCCTTTCCCCTGTCCTTTTACGCACTTCCTCCCCTTCTCCCTGCACCTCCTTCTTCTTCCCTTCATCCCTCAGAGCATCTGTTTATGTGGGTGCTGAACCTCCCTCTGAGTTGTCTAACTAGTGAGGGTTCAGAACTCAGTGGCATACCCTTCCCCCACTCCACCACCCGGGATGCACTCGGTCCAGCCGGGCCTCACCTCGACCTAGGTAAGCTCCATCCCCGCCCACCCCCAGAACCCCAGGCCAAATAATTCAGTTTAGTGAAAAACGCACAGAAATTGAAAGAAGATCGTAAGAGTTAAAACGACAATGCCAAAGTCAAAGTGCAAATCCATGAGAAACAACACTCAAGTAAACAAATCTCCCACTGAAGGAATTAATCCTATAGTTAGACTCCAACCAGAACAAACCCATGGAAAATGGCCATGAAAGCCTGACCCAGGATAACCACTTTCAAAATATGATCATTACCATGTTCAATACTATGAAAGAGGAAATCCGGGAGGAATTAAATAATCGAATCAATCGCTTTGAAGAGGAACACAACAGACACTTGGAGGAGTTGAGAAAAACAGTGCAAGAAACAAAAACTGGCATAGAGCAGTTAAAACAGACTCAAGCAGAGTTTAAAACTGAGCTACAAGACAAGTTATCTTCAATCCAGAACTCCACAGAGAGTCTTATCAGCAGAACTAAAGAAGCAGAAAACAGACCTTGAAGATAAAGTGGGAGTATTAACCAGCTAAATGGAAGAGGTTGTTAAAGCCAAAAAGATACTTGAGAGAAATATCCAGGAGATATGGGACACCCTGAAGAAGCCTAACATGCGTATTCATGGAATACCAGAACAAGAATCTCAAAATACCACCCCTGAGGAAATTTTTCAACTGATCATCAAGGAAAACTTTCCTTATCAAAAAAAAAGAGAGGCCCATCCATATACAAGAGGCATTCCGCACCCCAAACAGATATGACCAAAACAGAAGCTCGCCTCGGCAAATAATAGTTAAAACACTCCACATTCAAGATAAAGAACTGGTGCTAAGAGCTTCAAGGGAGAAAAAACAAGTCACTTTTAAAGGTAAACCTATTAAAATAACAAATGAGTTCTCAGTCGAAACAGTAAAAGCAAGAAGAGCTTGGAGAGACATACTTCAAGTATTGAACGAGCAAAAATGTCAACCCAGGCTGATTTACCCTGCAAAGCTATCCGTCATGATCGAGGGAGAAAGAAAAATCTTCCAGCACAAAGACAACTTGCAGGGATACATATCCACCAAACCAGGCCTTCAAAAAATGCTAGAAATGATACTCAAGCTTGAAGAAAAAAACAGGCATATCCAGGAGAACAGAAGGCAAGTATAACACCATTAAAAAGCGAAGCAATATACTTATAAAAACTACTAAACATAATGAATGTCTGGAATTAACAATAGTTTCTCCATTATAACACTAAATGTTAATGGAATTAACTCACCGATCAAGAGACACAGATTACAAACTTGGATCAAAAATCACAATCCATCAATCTGCTGCCTGCAGGAAACCCATCTCACCACAAAAGATAGGCACGATCTGAAAATAAAAGGCTGGTCAACAATTCTACAAGCTAATGGATGCAGAAAACAGGCAAGGGTAGCCATTATGATATCAGACAAAGTGGACTTCAAACCAAAGAAAATCATAAGAGACACGGATGGATACTACATTTTAGTCACAGGTACAATTCACCAGGAAGACTTCACAATACTGAACATATATGCACCCAATATGGGCCCCTCCACATTCATTAAGAAAACCCTACAACGTCTAAAGCAAGAAATCAACCCCCAAACAATAATTCTCGGGGATTTCAACACCGCCCTCTCAACATGGGATAGATCAACAGGTCAAAAGCTTAACGGAGACACTTTGGAGCTTAACCAAACCCTTACTGAAATGGACCTTACAGATCTCTATCGAACTTTTGACCTACGCACCAAAGAATACACATTTTTCTCAGCAGCACACGGAACTTTCTCCAAAATACATCACATATTGGGCCACAAAATGAATCTACACAAATACAAAAAAGTTGAAATTCTAGCCTGTGCCCTATCAGACCACCACGGCCTAAAGCTGGACATCCACAACAACACAACAAACAAGAGAAAATACACTAACTCCTGGAAACTTAACAATATGATGCTGAATGAGAACTGGATTCAGGAAGAAATTAAACAAGAAATTCAAGATTTCCTGAAAGTGAATGAAAATGAAAATACAACTTACCAAAATCTCTGGGACACAATGAAAGCTGTTCTAAGAGGTAAGTTCATAGCTCTTAATGCCTACATCAAAAAAATGGAAACATCAGAAATAAATAATTTAACGATGCAGCTTAAGGCTTTGGAGAAATTTGAGCAATCTGATCCCAAAAGTAGTAGAAGAGAGGAGATTAGCAAAATAAGGGGAGAAATATCTGCAATCGAGACTAAGAAAATAATAGAAAAAAATCAACAAGTCAAAAAGCTGGTTCTTTGAAAAAATCAATAAGATTGATACACCCCTAGCTAAATTAACCAAAAGCAAGAGAGAGAAAACCCAAATTAACAAAATTAGAAATGAACATGGAGTTATCACTACAGATACCCAAGAAATCCAGAGAATTATAACATCATATTTCAAAAACGTGTACTCTGTGAAGTTTGACAACACAAAAGAGATGGATGAATTTCTAAGTAAACACAACCTACCTAAATTGAATCAGGAAGTTGTGAATTATTTAAATAGTCCTATAAAATACAAGGAGATTGAAGAAGTAATCTCAAATCTTCCCACCAAAAAATGTCCTGGGCCAGATGGATTCAGCACAAAATTCTACCAGACATTTAAGGAGTTAATAACAACAATACTCCTTAAACTGTTCCATCAAATAGCAAAGGAAGGAACACTACCAAATTCCTTCTATGAAGCTAATATCGTTTTAATCCCAAAACCTAATAAAGATTCATTTAAAAAAGAAAACTATAGGCCGATCTCTCTGATGAACAGAGATGGAAAGATTCTTCAACAAAGTCTTAGCAAATCGGATTCAAAAACATATTAAAAAGATCATTCACGGGGACCAAGTAGGCTTCATCCCTGGCACACAAGGTTGGTTCAACATACGCAAATCAATAAATGTAATTCATCATGTAAACCAGTCCAAAGTCCAAGACCACATGATACTCTCCATAGATTCAGAAAAAGCTTTTGACAAGATCCAACAGCCTTTTATGATCAAAACGCTAGAGACTGTAGGAATGGAAGGAACTTTTATCAATATAATAAAAGCTGTATACAAGCCCACAGTAAGGATTATGCTCAATGGGGAACAATTGGAAGCATTCCCTCTTCGATCAGGAACTAGACAAGGCTATCCACTCTCACCACTTCTATTCAATATTGTACTTGAAGTCTTAGCTGAAGCCATAAGACAAGAAAGGGACATAAGAGGGATTCAAATCGGCAAGGAAGAAGTCAAGCTATCCCTATTTGCAGATGACATGATCTTATACTTGAGTGATCCCAAAAACTCCACCAGGAAGCTCCTGGAACTAATTGAGAAGTTCAGCAGTGTGGCAGGATACAAAATAAATGTGCAAAAATCAGAGGCCTTCCTATATGCCCAGAATGAAAGAAGTGAAAAAGCCTTGAGAGAAACAATCCCATTTACTATAGCCCCTAAAAAATGAAATACCTTGGTATAAACCTAACCAAGGAGGTAAAAGACCTTTACAATGAAAACTTTAAAACCCTAAAGAAAGAAATAGCAGAAGACACCAGAAGGTGGAAAGACCTCCCTTGTTCCTGGATTGGCAGAATCAACATTGTAAAAATGACCATCCTACCACAGGCAATATACAAATTCAATGCTATAACAATTAAAATCCCAAAACAATTCTTCAAGGAAGTTGACCAAACAATCTCAAAATTCATATGGAGGCACAAAAGACCCAGGATAGCAAAGACAATCCTGAGTAACAAAAACACTGCTGGAGGTATTACCATACCAAACCTTAGTCTATACTACAAATCCATAGTTATAATCCATAGTTGGTACTGGCTCCAAAATAGACACACAGATCAATGGATAAGGATTGAAGACCCAGATATAAGCCCACAAAATTACAGCCATTTGGTCTTTGACAAAGGGGCCCAAAGAATTCAATGGAAAAAGAACAGCAGCTTCAACAAATGATGCTGGCAAAACTGGATCTCCACATGCAGAAGATTAAAACTGGACCTGTACTTGTCACCATGTACAAGACTTAATTCCAAATGGATCAAGGACCTTGATATAAGGCCAGAAACTATAAAAATCATAGGTGAAAGGATAGGGAACTCCCTCGAGCTGATTGGGCTAGGCCAACATTTCCTAAACAGACATCCAATGGCACAGTCACTGCTACCAACTCTCAACAGTTGGGATCTTGTGAAATTAAAGAGCTTCTGTTCAGATAAAGAGTTGTAACATGAGCTCAAAGGCAACCCATAGAATGGGAGAAAATCTTCACTAACCATCTATCTAATAGAGCTCTACTGTCCAGAGTGCACAAAGAACTTAGAAAACTAAACACCAAGGAAATCAATGGCCCAATTAAAAAATGGGCCCTGGAACTTAAAAGAAATTTTACCAGGGATGAAATTAAAATGTCTAACAAATATCTTAAAAAATGCTCCACTTCTTTAGCCATCAGGGAAATGCAAATCAAAACTTCCCTGAGATATCATCTCACCCCAGTCAGGATGGCAAAAATCCACAATACAAACAACAAATGCTGGAGAGGATATGGAGAGAGGGGAACTCTCTTACATTGCTGGTGGGAATGCAAGCTCATACAGCCACTCTGGCGAGCCGTCTGGAGATTCTTAAAGAAATTAAAATTGAAATGCCATATGACCCTGCTATTCTACTTTTGAGAATAACCTCCATACGGCAGAGGTTCACCTCGATAGCACAAGCACAACCATGTTCATAGCAGCACTGTTTACAATAGCAAAGTCATGGAATCAACCCAAATGTCCAACAGTTGATGAGTGGGTAAGGAAACATCTATACAATGGAGTACTACTCAGCCATCAAAATGATGAATTACTGGAATTTGCCAGGGAAATGGATGTCATTAGAAACAGTTATATTAAGTGAAGTATCCCAAACCCAGGAAATTAAGTGCCGTATGTACTCCCTAATAGGTGGCTCCTAGTATCAAACCCACCCAGCCCACCTTGAGACACTCATAGGTAAATCTGTGTATTACCTACAGTAATTGCAAGGATTATGAACAGGAGGGATGGGGTTGGAGGGCCACACCAGAAACAAGGAGAGAGGGGACCATGTTACAGCAGAGAAAATAGGCCTCCATCAAGGACTGCAAGTAAGTAATGTGACACCTGGTTAAGTTCTCAGATGTTTGCTCCTGATCATTTACAGCTAAGGGGGTATGATCTCAACAGAAGGGGAGGGCATACAGTCTGGCAGATAAAAAGCAACCATTTCGCAAATGGGTGATTGACCCCTCCCTCAATGAGGTTTCCTACTTTTATTACATCTACCCTTGAATGTGCTCTTATAATAGGAGTCCAGTTTAACAGCTTTTTGTCTCTGGCCAGGGGGTGACATACAGTGCCCAGCAGGATGGAGTGAAGGGCATTGCAGGAGCAGCAAAACTGCAAAAGAAAATCAACAAACCGCAATCCAGAACTTCAGAGACTCTATATCAACCACCTAGAACTAGGCCAGACTAATCTCTCCCCATCCTGAAGCTCAGGGACATTTGCAGAAGAGGGGGCGGTAAGAGTGTAAGAGCAAAAGGATGGGAGGAGCAATGATTTGGAAGATACTCCACACAAGTTAGGGCTGAAGGAATCATAATTGGACTTTGCATGCCCTGCACAATGTCCCACACACTATTGACCCCATAAAGGCACCAAGATCCTTGGAAGCAAGGGATTGGCAGCCACAGTAATGTTCCTATGCTTAAGGGGAGCACGGGAAAGGGTTCAGGGAAATACCACTGGGTCCTTGTACATCATCGGAGAGGAGAGCCCAGAGGAGAGTCAGGGATGCACATTAAAGGACTCTCTGGGAATTGGGGCGGGAGGCACTGGGGGATGGGGAGGGAGGGGTGAGGGAAGGGGGAGCAGAGGGTTCAGGGGGAGGAAGAGGGAGGGAGGGAACCGATGCACCTATTAAGTTTGTATGAGCGGAAATAATAATAAAAATGTTAAAAAAAAAAGAACTCAGTGGCATAACTTGGGGCCTCTTCTTGGGCTGCCCACTAGCATGGGAACTCTATTATGAATGTTAATCCCTTGCCTCTAAGGATCCTACTGTCTGAAGCCTTCTCCCCTGTGTCCATGCTAGACTTTGAGGGGTCATTGACATGTCAGCCATTGGGCAGGTCAAGCAAAGTCCAATCACATTGTGGCTATATTTTGGCGGCTGCAGCGCTGACTTGTGTAGAGTATCTTGCAAATCATAGGTCCTCCCCATCTTCAGGCTCTTATAGAAAAGACATTTTTTTTGGACATATTACTAGCTTAGGATGTTTCTTTGTGGTTGTTTCCCACCATTTTTATTTTTTCTGTAAAAAATCTCCCATGTCCCTTCTGTCTCCCATCCCCTCATTTCACACTATGTATTTTTCTCAGTGGCTCCCTCCCTCATCCTTGTCTTGAAATCCTTATCTTGGCAATCAAGAGTCTAATTAGAATAGTTATAGAGTGAAATTATACTGAGAAGTTTCCATCATTACTCTGATAATTTTTTCAAATCTCTAATATTTTAATATGATAATTTCAAGGAGAAAAGATGAAAAATAATAAGGAACTCTGTTTATGCCATCCATAGAATTATCAATCTTTTAAAAATATTGATTGATTGATTGATTAAGTGTGTGTGTGTGTGTGTGTGTGTGTGTGTGTGTGTGTATCAGAGGGCACTATGAGTACTTGTAAAGGACCAAAAGTGACTTCAGGAATTATTCTGATTGCTTTTGCCTCTTTCTTACTTTGCTCTGAGATTTCCCAGGCTCCATCCACCAGGGCTGGAATTGCAGGTCATTGCCGTTTCCCCTTTAGCATTTTTTATGTGGGACCTGGATCTGAACTCAAGACCTTCTGCTTGCGAAGCAGAGTCTTAACCTCTGCATTATCTCTCCAGTCCAGATTATTATTTTTATGTATTTTTTTGTGATTTCCCCAATATGTCTAGAATTTTGTAACTCATGTTTTTTTTGTTCGAGGTATATTCAGTCAGGATACATAAATTTTCTTTATGAGCTGTAATGATCAATTTTATAGCATGTCATGTTTACCTGGAAAAATATTATGAAAGTTTTTTTTTTCTATTCTAGTGTCCTCATAACTTCTGAGTTTTGAAGGTTAGTCTGCCACTTGGATATATGCAGTTTTATGGCTTTGTGTGATTTGTGGCCTTTAGCATTTGTCTTTCTTTGTATTTCTCAGTGCTTTGTATTTTTCATTCTGTGTGTCAAGATATACAGATCTCCAGCATTTGCATTTTTCTAGTATGCCATTGCGTATCCTTTTATCTTCAGTCTTTCTGAATCACCTCAAGTATGTGCTGTGTTTGGCAATTATGTTTTGCTCCTTTGTGAGTCAATCTGAAATTTTCTGAAATCTTTTTGAAGAGAAGGCTTCAGGTACTTCTCATCTCCTACTGCAAGGACAACTGCTATTAGCATTGTGTCAGATTGCATTAGTTACTTTTCTATCCCTTAAAACATTTATTATGAAACATTTTAACTTTACATGTCTTTTATTCTAAAAAGGAACATTATTCTTCAGGGCATGAATTGTATTTCTACATATTTCTCAAACCATGGAGCTCAGAATATTCATTTTTTCTGTTCCCATATTCAACTATTCAGAATGTCCACTCATGTATTTGTACTGAAGACTAAGGTTTGTTTTTAAACTGACATTGGATTTTTCCCTGAAAATTTGAGTCCTACCAAGTTTGCTTTTATGTGGAATATTTGTCCTGCTCTGTTCTGACTGATGACTGCTCTGGAGGGGGAGGATAGATAGGATGACCGTGTAATCTAGCCTTTAAACTGGGACTCTGGGGGTGAAATGAAAGAGGAGCTATTAATATTTAGCTCAGAATGACAGACCAAATGTCTAAACCAAGGGTGCCTTGGGCAATCTGGGATCTGTAGAAGAGATTCATTCTTAGACACATGCAGATGTCACTTTCCATCCCACCCCTGCCCTGCCCCTGTCTTTCTACCATCCAGCTAGTTGACCTTTTCATTGCATTAGTCAGTAATCTTCTGTTTGTCATCAGTATTGATCTTGCTTTGACATATTTCAGCATCCATTTTTAGTCTTTATGATGAATGGCTTTTTGAAGAAATGAATAATCAAATATGTGTCCAATACTACTCCCTTAAGTCATATTGTATGATTAACTGTACCTGGCTATTTGCTGTAGCAGTGATCATTTTATATACAAAGTGAACATTGTCTGGATGACGTTCTTTTCCTGAGTATTGGCAGTGATCTCAGCTCTACTCATGAAAGACACCTCTTAGGATCTAAGAGATCAATGCCAGCTCCAATTTTTCCCACATGGCTACTGGCAGACTGATGGCTCATTAGAGGCAGACGCAGACACCAGAGCCGCTGCTGTGTTTACAAGCTTAATATTTCACCACATAAAAATGTGAAAACAGATTTCCTGCTTTGAATCTGCTCTGTCTTAGAGTTTGACATGATGAAGTGCTCTGTGCTCTAGGCCTTCTTTTTCTGTTGTCTCAGAATTTGCCTGAATTTGAGCCAATAGTGACTTTGATGTGCTTTGGTATTTGGTTGATAGTGAAAAAGAAAAGAAAGCCCTTTGATAATGACACAGAGTTAGAATTGGTGACATCCAACTGGGAAGTAAGTGTTCTATAACCAGGATGCTTATGTTCAGCTATAAGTGTTTTTATCCTGTCATTTCCCACGTGATAAATAAGAGCATGTTTCAAGGAAATAATGTTTTCATATTATCTGAGACCAATTACAGACCAATGTTGCTTATCACTCATAAATTCTACATGGTTTGCTTGCTGAAGAGTTTTAAACTCTGACCTCTGATGTCTTTTAGAATGAAGGATAGGATGTCAGTATCTTGAGTGACAGTTCTCAAATGGCAAAACAACAGTAACCACTGGCTTCCTCTCACAGTTAAAAATATGAACCCAACTTTAGCAGTTATAATAAGGATCACTAACCAGGACCCACTGGATCAGTAATACCTTTAGTAAAACTTCCTCTTGGGCTGGGGAAATGGCTCAGAGATTTAAGTGCTGGCTGCACAAAAATGTCCAGATTCCATCTAAAAATGTTAGGTAGGGATTCCAGTCATGGAAGGTGAAGTCTGGGAATTTCCAGAGCAAACCAACTGGCCAGATTAGCCTTAACATTAAGCTCTGGGTTTAACTAGAGATCCAGGCTCAGAACTATATGGTGCAAGAACAATTACAGATAAATTATGATCATTCTTGGGTCTCCACACAAACACATCACTCATGTACACTCGGACCCACATGCACATGTGAGGGAGAAGAATTCAACAATTGACAAATGGGAATTCATGAAATCAGAAAGCTTCCGTTCAGCAAAGGAATCAGTTAACTTGTTGAAGAGACAGTCTATAAAAAAATTTTTGCTAACTATACATCTGGCAGAGGATAATGTCTAGAATATTAAAAAACTAATAAAAAATCAAGCAACCCAAGCAATAAATAAACTACTGAAATGAGCAGACGCTTCTCAAAAGATCAAACAGAAATAGCCAATAGACACATTAAAAATTCAACCTTTACTAGCCATTGAAGAAATGCACATTCAAAGTGCATTGATAGTCCATCTCATCCCAATTGGAATGGTGGTGGTGAGGATGTGGACAAAAGGGAATCTTGATTCACTGCTAGAGGAACGCTACAGTAGTCCAGTCATTTTGGAGATTCTTAAAAAAACTAAAACTAGATCTAACATATCAGCAGCTATACCACTCCTGGGTATCTGCCTAGTGGACTCCAAGTCAGCACATCACAGGAATGACACATCAATGTTGATTGCAGCACTATTTGCAAGAGCTGTTGTGGAATCAATTTAGGGGTTCAGCAGCAGAAGAATGGGTAAAGAAAATGTTGTATATGTGCACAGTGGAATTTTTTTTTAGTCATAAAGAAGAACAAAATTATGTCATTTGTAGGAAAATGGGTACAGCTGGCAATAATCACATTCTGGGAAATGCTTTCTCTCACATATACTTCCTGGATTTTATATAAGCACATAAAATCATATATGTGCATAATGACATAAAAGTAGAAATTAAACTGTCCAGGAGAACAAAGGGGACCAATGAGAAATGAGAGGGTAAGGGATAATGGGAGAATGTACACAGTATGAATATATATTTTCATTAAATATCTTTACATAATAGTATAGTACCATATAAATACATAGTATACAACGAAAACTAAAAAAAGCTATATGCAACTATATGGTAAATGTGACTTAAATTTAGTTTCTTCTTCCCATATATGTCTTAAATTTTACTAAATATTTTAAATGCTTTAAAGTATATGTGTGCGTATATTGTTTGCACTTTCCTTTTTCCTATGTTTCTCATTCAAAATTTTATTTGTGTGATTTAACTGTAGTAACATGTGTAGTTTTAATTCATTCATTTGCTAATTCATTGAGTATTAGTCCACTTATATTTATCCAAAGCCATTATTCATTTACTCATTTTCCTGGTGATATTTTATGAGGACGCTTACCTTTTTATTATTACATGCAATGCTGCTGTGATTATGAAAGAAAAGATTGATGGATTCAATTATGTTAAATGTGAACCACATAAAAATCTTCAGGAAATATAAAAGACAATGTGTGAAATTTATTTTCAGTACATATAATCATCAGAGGATTAGTATTCAGAATGAATAAAGGATTCCTACAAATCAATAGAACAAATATAAAAACAACACAATTGGAAAAAGTTATGGGACAATTTACAGAAGATCAGAAAAAACCTGAGTGGCATATATGATATTAGATGTTTCATCTCACTAGTAATAGAGAAAAATGTAAGTAAAACCTTCGGTAACTATGCCCATCACACTATAAAAGTGAAATAAAAATAAATAAACATAAAAAAACATACTGCTCCCAAGTGCTAGTATACATGCAGATAAATAAAGCACATTTTAGCTGTTTCGGGAAGTTTAAATTGCTGCAATTATTTTGGAGAAAAAAATTGACAGTAAAGTTAAAGGTAAGAATATCTGTATGATAGAAACACTCTTAACCCAGACAACTGGAGGGATGCGTCTTTCCCAGCTAACATTCATCTGTAAGAAGATTGGTCATGCAAGTAATGCTAATTTTAAAATTGGAAAGATTTAGTTATCTCTATATTTAGTTCATCACTATGTGTTGAGATGTGTGTGTTGTTTTGTTTTGTCTCTGGAGATTGCAGGTTGGATCTTGCAATCTTGGATCTAGTGTTCTGCCACAGTTAAGATATTTGAGAAAGATACAGAACAGCACTTGAAATCTGAGTCAAATTAGGGTTTTTTCTATTTTGTGTGTGTTAACATAAATTTTAACTATCAGCAAACATACCTAAAGGTTTTGTCTTTCTTTTCTTTTCTTTTCTTTTCTTTTCTTTTCTTTTCTTTTCTTTTCTTTTCTTTTTTCTTTTCTTTTCTTTCTCTCTCTCTCCTCCCTCCCTCCCTCCCTCCCTCCCTCCCTCCCTCCTTCCTTCCTTCCTTCCTTCCTTCCTTCCTTCCTTCCTTCCTTCCTTCCTTCCTTCCTTCCTTCCTTTCTTCGTTCCTTCCTTCGTTCCTTCCTTCCTTCCTTTCTTTCTTTTCTATTCTTCTTTTCTCTTTCTTGTGTATTATTCTCTGCTATGTGATGTGATTGGATTGAAGGAAGCACAGCAGTGCTGCTTATTACTTTTAACTTTTTAAAGATTGCTCAAATACTCTTATAAATGTCTCTATCTCACAAAGTAGCTTCCAGCTTTTCAGGAAACTTTCCCTTATCTGGATTATATGGCCCTGCTTCTTTCATCTGTGCCTTGTCTTGACCAGGAAAGATGCTCCATAAAAAGTGGTTGATAGTGATTCCTGATAGTTCTTATCTGCCAATCTCCTGGGCTGTCATCTGGAAAGAGATGAGACATTAAAGGCATCCATTTAGTCACTAGCAGGAAATGAATACACGGATACAGAATGGCTTATGAAATTACAAAGTGCAAACGAGACTAATTCCCTGAAGTTCCATCTTCTAGTTTCTGAGATACAGAGGAAGTATGAAAAAGAAACATGAGAAAG
This sequence comes from Typhlomys cinereus, assembly GCA_023101885.1. Lineage (NCBI taxonomy): Eukaryota > Metazoa > Chordata > Mammalia > Rodentia > Platacanthomyidae > Typhlomys > Typhlomys cinereus. The sequence goes on from JALPQD010000214.1 coordinate 3,101,985, forward strand.
AAATAGGAGAAAAGGCGTTTCTGCAGTCCTCTGTGAGTACTGATAACCCTGCTCTGGGAAATAACCTGCTCAGGGAAAATAAAATATGCTTTTAAAAAGCTTTTCCAAGGCGTGGTAGTACACATCTATAGTCCAATAATTCCAACACTTGTGAGGGCAGGAGAATAGCAAGTCAAGGTTATCCTGGGCTAAGTAGTGAGTAAGAGGCCAGCTTGGGCTCTAGGAGACCCTGTAACGACAACAACAGCAACAACAAAGCCACTTACTTTTTTTCCCCTTTAGACCAGAGAGTAATATTGACATCATTAATCTCTCAGGCAATATCATATATATTTCAAAAAGCCAAACTAATGAACACACTTTTTTTCAGTTGGAAAACTAGATTTTAATCTGATAAATCCTTTTTAATCATTTAGAGAGTGTAGTTTTCATGCCATGAAACCTGACAACAATAAGAAACATCGCGGGCAAGCTGTGCCCTACTGTTGTTATTTATATTCCATGGTTTCATTATTTATGTATATTTTTTTCTAAATTCTTGAGAAAAATATCTCTAACTGTAGTCACATGAGTTTGTTGCTTGATAAAACTATCCCTGCCTGTACCATGCCTGGTTCTACAAACATTACTAACTGACTTTTTTTACCTGCTCATGGAGGAAGGAGGAGAAACAGGGTGGGGCTCAGATACGTGTTTCTTCTCCTGATCTTCCCATCAAGCAAACTCCTAAGACTTAAGTGGTGGCCATCAGCATCAAAAACAAAAATCAGTTAACTTCTTTGTGAGCAATTCTGATAACAGGTGGCCAATCCGTGCAAGCCACACCTTCAGAGATCTTACATTTTGGGAGACTGTTCACCACCCACTGTGACTTCTATTGCCCTTTGGGACTCCTTGAAGTCCTGGAATGGAGGGAAAGTGGATTCCAGTATATTAAGTGTTACCATCACTGCAGAAGCAGAATGGGCTCCACTGAGCATTAAGTTGAGGTGTCAAGATTAATGATACTATTCACATGCAGGAGACATGGAATGCTTATTCCTGACATAATGAGGTATTCTGGGACAAGCAAGGCTTGGGAGACTGCAGGAAAGAGCCTAGAACGTATTTTTTTGTAGTGGTTAGTGGATGTGACTAGGGTAAGTTTTCTTGCACACAAACAGTTCATAGTTTGAGTCCTCCAAGGACCAGAGGAAAAAGTATCCAGTTTATTTCATTTACGTTCCTAGATGTGGAGTAGAAAGGAAGATGTAAAAGTCACCTCATGTCACTCTCTTACACCATGAGTTCTCTTGGTTCTATCAGGCAACCTTTTATTGTTTAGATAAGGGAGGTTATAAAAATAAGTTGTTTCCTTTACCAAAAAGGGATATAAATATCACTCACATTTCATGTACAGAGCACATTAACTGATTGCTTCTTAAATTTGGGCTCCGTTTCTGCAAATTGTAACATTATGCAATTCATTTTAGATATTCATTAGTTAGTTTCATACTTAGAGTTTCCAAGTAAAGTTAAAACATAATATTGCCTCATTTTTGGTTCCTAATAATCTTATTCACAGACTCCTCAAGAAGGTAGAAGATGGTATTAACAGAAAAAAAATAAGAGTGCTTCTTTCAACTAAAAAGAGATAAGCATGAGTATTGTGCCAGCTAGATACAGGAGCCTTTGGGAACCTATGTGAACAACTATTTAAGAAAAAACCCCACAACCAATCCTGCAGGAAATTATTTAATTACTATGAGACATGCCAATCCATGGTAAGTAAGACCCTTTCCTAGCCAGTGGATAGCATGAAAGAACTGGCATACACATGCATTCTGGCAATTGGGAAAGTTCACCCTCTCTCAGATCTTTTTGTGGATACGGAGTGGTCAGTTCTCTTGGCTCTTGTTTAAATGAACTTCCCTGCCATGCTGATGAGCTGTAATCAAGAGACATCAGAAAGAACATACTGCTTGTTCCCCCACATTGTTTTGGTCCTGTGGTTATAGCTGCAACAGAAGTGTAACTGCACCAGGTATTTTTCCTTGAAGACATGTACTTTTGAAAGTATAGAAAATGCAACTAAATCATCAGTTGGGGACTACCCTACTCTTTCAGACCTAGAAGAAATGGATATACATTTTTTTGTGAGTTACCAACAGCAGAAGTGAGGATGGAACTATCATAACATAAATATATTTAATACATAATGGTCTTACGGTCGGTATGTCTCATGGACTCTCATGGCAATCTCATGGACCTTCATATGAAACTGCCTTTTCTTCAGTTTCCAGTCTTTCATTCCACATATTTTTCATACAAAGAATAAGCTACTGCCAAAGAGACATGCTTACTAGCATCGGCTTAGAGCAAGATCTTCATTCTTAGCTCTATTGATAATTTGGACTGATCATTCTTTCACATGGATGAGTAGTCCTACATATTTAGGGATTTAGAAACACCTTGGCATCTACCCATGAAGTGACATTAGCAACTCTCTTCCCATCCCAAGCTATGACAACTAAATAGAATCTGGGTTGAGACCTGCTGCTCAGCTGCTGCTCAGCTTGGAGTCTTGACGACAAGGGCAAGGCAGGAGGAAAAACTGTGGGATAGATATGTTGGAGTGTGGCAAAGACCTCTGGTTTAAGAAAAACCAGTCACTCAACTGCGGAGGCACCCTTCTACAGTGTTTCATTGAATGGTACCCCCAAAACATTTTCTGTGTCCATGAATCCTGGAGTTAACCCAATCGTGCAATGACAGTGGCCTGTTCAATATACAATCCCCCTTCCAGCCTCAGTAACAGACTTAGGCACGGACCTCTTAAGATAATGAGCCCAGACAGAGCTAAAAGGTGTACAGATTTCATTTTCTGTTCTTCTTGCCTTATTGTTCATGCTTCTGTGCTTTCTTTGACTCTTTCCAACCACATCTGCCCACAGGTTCTCTTGCATTCATTGGCTTCCAGTAGAAAAACAATCAAAGTTCACTGGGGGTCATTGGGAATTTTGGTAATGAGTCTGATGAGGGGCCAATAGAAGACTGACTCTCTAGTCCTGGAAACACAGGTCTGAGAAGACTTGGGAGGTGGCATTAACTCATGTACAGATTTATACATGTCAGTGACTCTGCCAAATAGTGTTTTGTATGTTGTGCTGGTATCATATTTACAAAGCAGATTTAGAGAAGTTCAGGAAGTTTCCCAGTGCTAAACAAGTAAAGGTGATGTGGGAATTAGACAGAGTTTGTGCTCCTAACTGCTTTTCTTTGAAATGGACTCTAAAATTGGATCAGGTATGTAATCACTTTCTGTATCCACTTTTTTTTTGACATAGTGAATTAGGGGTGTTTATTTTATGAAATGGAAACAAAGTTGTGATTTAAATGTGAAATATCCTTCACTGGGCATGTTTGACACTTTGCCAGCTCACAGTACTGTTTGGGTAGATTTTCGATATTTTGGAGCTGGGGTCTTGTTGATAGAAGAACATTGATGAAATGCAGGCTTTAAAGCTTAATAACCCAACCACATCGCCTGTTTCTTTTAAATACATGTTTTCTTTGCTGGCTGATATGTGTTCCTCACTGTCAAGGTCCCAAGTCCATCTTGAGCCTTATGCCAAAATAATAAACTCTGTTTCCCATATATTCTTTGTTCAAACATTTCCTTGTAGCAATATGTAAAGTAGCTAACAGTTTAATAGCAGTAATATTGAGATGACAATACTCATTTTTAAAATTATTCACAGGAAAATATTTTTATTTTCTTACATATTTTATGACCAACAGCAAACAATATCTGCAGCATTATAGCACCAGAAATGTTTAATTCAATAATATTTGAGAAGTGGAAAGGAGGTTTACTAAAAGTAAATGTGACTTTATCATAATTCATAATGTCTAAAACTGAGATTATAGTGTGTGTGTTTCATTCTTCCATGTGTTGTGACTGTTAGTTTCAGGTGTCGTGTATCCATTCCTTAGGCTGGCTTTGCTTGTTCTGACTGATGCAATAGAGACAGAAGAACTGAACCTGGAGCTGTGTTCTAACTTCAGTACCCTGGGAGTGACTTGGAAAACCAGCAGGATCAGTCTTCTCTCAGCTAAGATGGATATATCACATCAAGGGAAATTACATAAGGGTAGAGAGTGAGGCCAGATCAGATTTGAGATAGAGAGAATTACAGAGTTGCTAAAGTTTCAAACAGGAAGGTAAGCAAGTCTAGAGCTAGTAGAATACAGAAATGCATAGTAGGGAAGGCACAGAATGGCGGAGGTGAGGAGTCTCTTTGGAATGCTGGAGTGCTTTCAGCCTCGTGCCTTGAATCTGGCTGCCCCTGACATCTATACATGACTAGGGAAAGCCAAGGACTGGACCAACCCTACCCACTTATTCCAGCTTCTCTCACTCATAGAAACATGACAGGACCCAGGTCTTTTGGGTGACAACCACAAAACATAAACAGAAAGGCAGAGATCTCCCCACCTTCTGCAAAGCCAACTTACTAGATAAGGTCTGGCAAGAGGAAGAAAGTTTTTAATTACTCCAGCATGTGATTAGAGAAACCAAAAGCAAAATAAAGCACTTTTATGCTTCCAAAAGGAGAAGTTCATCTTCAAGTAATACCTTAAATAGATCAAATTTCCATCGTGAAAACCGAGCAAGTCCTTATTTAAAGGATGCTGACTGAGCTGAATTTTGAAAGTGGCCTAAAAGAAAGAACAGAGTCGATATAAGAGAGCTTTGTAGGATTCTGGTTAGGTGGTCGCGGGCACAACAACACATGTTAGCAGGAGCCAGAATGTGATCCCAGACACAAGAGATGGAAATTACTAGAAATAGAAAAGGGAAGTAATAGTCAGAGTGGGCACACCAGTTTCAAAAATGTATTTTTTAACTTTAAACATTTGAGGGCCTCAACTTTGATTAGGTTCTTTACATTTTGCATCTATAATCACATTTCTCCACCAAAGTTAATGTTTTAGTATGTTATTTTCTTTTTTATTAGTTTACCTCTCTTTCTGTCTGCCTATTGAGCATGGTGACATCAACCCAAGTGACTTGAACTAAAAATTTCCCTGTAAAATATCCTTGCCAATTTTCAGAGAATCCATTTCTTTTTCCAGAGCGAAAACATCCTTTAGCAGGAATAGAAGGCTGTTATGCAACAAAACTTCTTAAAGATGATATATTATAGCATCAGTTCACCAAATACCAGTTCAGCTCTGGGTTTTGTGCACAAAGAATGTAAGAAAATAGTTCCATGGTGGCAATAAAAACTTGAAGCATTTTGCACTTAACTATTAAACAGATTTGCAGCAATTTAGGCAGAATATCAAATGTGAAAGCCAGCATTATACATGAATAAATACTCTTCAAGACAAGTCACTCTGCAGACCTCGTCTGATGCTTGGTTAATGGAAACATTTAGTAAATGCTCATGCTGAGAGAGATGTTTCATTAATATCATGTCACTGGAAGCTTCACAGTCTGAAAAATGGCTCCTGGAGCATTCTAGGGAATTGATATGTACAAATGAAAAGAACAAGATTAATGCAGGCTGTCCACAATCTCCTTTGTCAAGGATTTGTCTGGCTGGACAGAATGTCATGGGGTGGGCTGAGAAAAGGGTAGAAGACACAACATGTGGGGAACGGTGTTACTTGAAGGCAAACGTGGAGAAGCAAGGGTCTAGGTCAAGGGTGAGCACCGCAGCGGGTGACAGGAGCATATGCACATCTGGAGAGTTCTGTCCTCAGAGTAAGGGGGTTGCTGAGTGTGGCCTTGCCTAGGTCTTCAGAGAAACTTCTTTTCATTAGCAGCCTGCTCAGATCACAGTACTTCCCAGACACTTTCAAAAATGTATTCTTTAACCTTAAACATGAAATAGTTGCAGTATATAAATGTAGCAGTTATTCTTCTCTGTCGTAGTGAGACATCACTGAACTCAAGCAACTTTTAGGGAGAAAGGGAGATTTACTCAGCTTACAGTTCCAGAGGGGAGATACAGTCCATTATGGTGGAAAAGGTACGGTTGGCTGCCAGAAACTGGAGGTATGTCCACCAAGGAGACTGAGAGAGCTACAAACTGCAAGAACCTACTTCTCCTGGAAGGAGGTTGAGGCTAATTAACCTCAAGGTCCCCCCCCCATGATGTAGTGTCCTCCATCAATATTCTACCTTTTAAAGATGCCAGGACCTCTCAAACAACTAAAGATTCAAATGTATGAGCATGGGAAGGATAATTCACATTTCAATCTATGACAACAAATAAAACTGAGAAGTTAGTAAAGAATTAAACGTTAAAAGTGACATAATATACACACGGTCAAGACGAAGCTCCAGAGAAGCACCTACCTAATCCCATGCTTACTCTCGCCGCTTGTGTTTTATTTCTGTGCTACGTGCCACCATTCATACATCACACAGAGGGTCATTTCATGTTTTTAAAAATCTCCTTGAGGAATGTATTAGTCAGGTTCTCTAGAGATGCAGAATTACACAATGGATATATAGGGAATGTATTGAGTTGGTTTACAGATATGGCCTCGGTAGTCCAGCGACAGCTGCCCGTAGCTGCTCAGTTCATTAGTCAAGCGGGTGACGGCTGAAGGCTGGAGAATTCCTGAGTCTTAGTCTAGTCAATGACTCAGAGGGTTGGAGACCAGAGGGTCGAAGAAACCTGGCGGCCGGAAGGAAGAGAGATTCCTAGCACAGCTGCAGTAAGCATCTCTTCTCTTTGGTGGCTCCTTTTTATAAGGTCCAGTACTGGGAGGATCCTATGAGATCTTTGGAGGTTCTGATAGGATCTAGGATGGGTATAATCCTTTCAAGTAGTCTCAGTTGATCTTTCCAGGTGTGGTCTCAGCCTATTTTAGTTAATACCAGGTGTGTCAAGTTGACACCCAGGCTTAACTATCACAAGTAATGTACTCTCTGCAAGGCTCGCTTTTTCTTCATTAACATTATGTTCTTGTAATGGAGCCATGTAAGGAATTTAAAAACAATTTTTTTCTTCATCTTCCTGGGGTTGATGGTCCATGTATTTTCCTATGTTAAACATCAGAAATTAGAAATCCTGGATCATAGAAATTGTGTTATCTGGAACATACTAGATACTTGTATTGAAGGGAAGTTGCTATTTTATAGAGAACACCTGACTGGTAGCTTCCCTTTCATTTTTGTAGTCTTACACAGTAAACATAGTATTCAATGACATTGAATTTATTGCTCTTTCCTTGCAGGCTTCCAAAATTTCTCATTTTTGCCCAGCAAGAACACAGGGGAGGAAGAGAGAGGTCTTCAGCTTCTGGGGAGTCTCTGCTCCCAACTCAGACCCCAACATACTGAGTATTTCCCCTCACAGTGTCCATCCCAGACCCCCAGAAGGGGAGGGGCTTAGGGAGCCCTACTCTCTCACTTACCATCAATAGAGTTCACTGCACCCCCCAAAAAATCTTCATTTTTGTTTATGTGTGTCTCTCTGTGTATGCCAGTGTGCATCAGAGGGCACTGTGCGTGCTTGTGGAGGCCCAGAGTGACTCCAGAAATCACCCTGGATTGTGTTACCTTCTCTTTGCTTTGCTCTGGACTTTCCCAGGCTCCTTCTTCCAGGATCAGAAGTACAGGCCACCTCCATTTCCACCTGGTGTTTTTACATGGGATCCAGGATTTGAACTCAAGGCCTTCTGCTTTAGAGGCAGAGAATTAACCCCTGAACCATGTCTCCAGCCCACAGATTTTCTTCTTAAATTTAAAGTTTTGATTTTTCCAATCATATTTAGCCTATTTAGAATGTATCATTTCATATAACGGGAATTATCAATTAAACATTTTTTTGTCTGGATGACCTACTGTTCCAACACAATTGTTGGAGTCCATTCTCCCTCTACCTCTAATTGGATGTGACCTATTTTTATTTGTCGGTGGGTTTTCTACCAATGTTTGGTTTACATGCTTGTCTATTCCAAGCTAATGCAGTGAGATATTTTTACTTTAACTTTACAACACATCTTGACAGCAGAAATTTATTTTATTTTATTTTGTTATTTTTGCATGTGTATCTTTGTGTGTGTGTGTGTCTGTATGTATCAGCAGGCATTGTGTGTGCCCGTGGAGGACTGAGGGTGATGTCAGGAATCACAATGGATTGCACTACTTCCTTTTTGCTTTTTCCCAAAATCCACCTTTCAACTGAGTGCCTTGAAATTTATCCAGTCAAGTTGAAAACATGCCCATACTGAAAAAAAAAATTCCATGAAGAAACTGTATTAATTTTCAAAAGCTGGGATCAACTATTGATTGGTCCTTCAAAGGGTGAGTATATTAAAAGGAATTGACACAACAGTTTAAATGTTGCTGATCCATAAGCAGAAATAAGCCAACAAGCCACAAAAAGGCATAAAAGAAACTAAAGACCATCTTTTTAGGTCAAAAAAGCCAAGCTGAAAAGTCTACATATTGTGTGATCTCACCTATTATGTATATATGACTATATCTATGTATGACTTCTGGAAAAGGGAAAACATGATAATATTAAAAGTCAATGGTTGCCACATGTTGGGGAGAAGGCTAAGTGGAATGAATAAAAGGTTAATGGAAAAGTAACTTTCAGAAGGAAGTAATGGGATTGCTTATTGAACTGTGTATTAATCATCTTTTTGCCACTTTAAGAAAATGCCTAATGTAAGCTACTTATGAACAAAAAAGTTCATTATGTTTACATTTGTAATATTTTATTACATTTATTTGTTTACACATGTGCATGTGTGTGTACATGTATTCATGCATGTGTGTGCTGTGTATGTGCCTGAGTGTGTGTATGTGTGTGTGTAAACATGCTATGGTGTACATGTAGATGTTAGAGGACAGCTTGTGGGAATCAGTGCTCTCCTTCCATCAGTAGGTTCCCGGGGTTGAACTCATGTCATCACACTTGGTTTACCTACTTAGCCATTTTTTTTGGTCTGTCGCTTATGGTATATGAGATTCAAGAGGCAAACATTATTTTTTTGGGCCCAAAAAATTATGCTGTATCCGTAATGTAGCAGATCTGAAAATGGTGCCAAACATAACAGGAAGGAAAACATTGCGGATCAGGTACTTAAGAAAAGTGCCTGGCTATCCCGTGATGCGCCCTTCACTTTATATATATCTGACCAGTTTGGCTTTTTCTAATCTTGTTTCAGAAATAGACCTTCTGTTCTCTGCCCAGTGAACAACATCATCTTACCTAGGGACATCAAGAAAAGCCACTAGCTGGGAATAATATTTTCAGAATTTCGGTTATCTAGAGGAGAGAAAGGACCCTTATGAATAAATCATCAAAAGAATCTAATTTAATAGAGGAAATTAGGAAAATTAATTATTTAACCATGCTGCTTAACACTGTAGAGCAACATGTGAAGCTGGAAGAAAGACTGATAAAACTAAAGCTTCCAGTGACATAGTAGTGATAAGAGTGAATTCAAACAGACTCTATTGAAAAATAGATTTTATTATTTATATGACCAGACTTTATGAATCAGCCATTCTACTTCCACATAGACATTCTTGGGAAACTCAGCACACACTAGGAGGCAGCTGCTAGAATGTTAATAACAATATTTTCCATAAACGAAAAAGTGCCAGAAACTTCAAATGTTTGTAGAGAGTAAATGCATAGATAAGTATGGAACGCTCATATAGTAACATTCTATCCTACAGGGAAAAAAAAATCAGCTTCAGAATATCTGTCATTTTGAGATGATCTCAAAGGCATAAACTTGAACAAATGGAGTGAGTTACAAAAGATTATAATATTCCATGTAAATGTCCAACAGAAGGTCTCAAGGGTCATAAAGACAAAACAAAACAAAAACAAAAACAAAGCCAGATAAGTTTGCAAATGAGTGCGACAATGATCACCCACGAGAGGATAAAGGGGATGGAATGTTCAGTCATAGAACCACTTCTGGGGATGGCGATGTTCTATTTCTTGGCCTGAATACAAGACTCATGGTGTTCCTTTTCTATCATTGCTCTTAGTGTATGCCCTTGCAAGTTATATTTTATAATTCTGACAAAGCCACTGTAGATGAAGAAGTAACTCCCGTCAGAGTTAAGGCATATAACTTGCTCTTCATGCTATTAATTTTGCTCTTTCATTTCAGCTGATCTTCCCACTCAGCAGACTCCTGCTTCGCTATGCATTGCCAGAGTTCAGTTGTCTCCTTGGCTCCTTTGTGCTCCACTCACATGCCACATTCTGTGAGCCTACACAAGAAGCAACCTTCCTTGTTCCTGGAGAATAGTAAAATGCCATGCTTTCTCGAGTACAAATTTGGTTTCTAGATAAGCAAGAATTGTGTAACTTAATAAGTAACTTATTATATAAGCTCATCTTAAAATAGATTTTATTTATCAATTTGGGATGTGGGCAGATGTATGCAGAGGTCAGAGGACATCTTTCAGGAGTCAGTTTTGACCTTCTACTCTTTTGTAGATATATTTTTTCATTTTATTTTAAAAATATTTCTTTAATTAACTTGTGAAATAATTATTTTTTCATGCACTATTAATTCTCTTTCTCTTAACCTTTTTATTATTTGTTTTAATATTTTTTCTTTTTTTCTTTCCTTAATTCCCATTCCTATATCTTTCCTTTCTCCTGGCAACATGTTTCTCCTATTTTCAAGTCTATTCACTTGTGTGGCCCACTGTTCTTCATCTAGTTTGTCTTTGATGCCAAATACCTGACCTGATTCATGTTCCAGCAAGTGTCAGAGATCAGTGAGATAGCATCTTCTTTTTCTTCCCTATTAGTTTTCATGAGTCTTTCACAGAGGTATAGAGCTTCTTGAGATATTTCCCTTTTCCTAGTGAAATGTTGATAGGACCATGAAGTTCTTGTCATGTCCAAGAGATAGTGGCTGGCCCACCTTTGTCCTACTTCAAGCTCTTACAATCTACCACCCCCTCTTCTGCAATGATCCCTGAGCCTTGGAGTGGAGGCAGATGTGACTTAGATGTCTTAAGAAGGGACAAGCAGTCCATACTCATTTATTTTCTGCAATTTGGCCAGCTATATATTTTGTAGTAAATACCTTCTGCTGCAGAAGGAGGCTTCTAGGTTAGTGCCGAGTTCTCCAATCTGTGGGCATAATGACAGGTGTTTAAAAGGCATTTCGGTGTAGTGTCTTCATAGCTAAACATTTATAGACTGCTTTTCCCTTGGGGCCTATGTCCTCCCCTTTCATAGGTTCTTATTCTAGTTTATAAGGATGTGGTCTCTTCTGACACACAGGCTTTAAAGTTGATCAGAAAACTGTTGGTTGCCTCCTTGATATTCACACCAGTATTACATAAACATTATTACTTGTCAGGGTGATTATTGTTGCAACTTAGAGATTTCACAGATTGACGAGACTTTTGATTGCTTTTCTCCTCTGGTATCTTCTGTAGTACTCTCTGGTATTTTGTAAGCTCTCCCTCCAGCAAGGAGGAAGTTTCTAGAGCAGTTCCAGCTGGTGATATTTGTCCATGTCCTATAATCCACATGTGTTGCATCTTCAATAATAAATTCAGAAAATTTCAGTTTCTGGAGGGCACACAATAGCAATGGCAAAAGCCTATATGGTTTGGAGGGTCTTTGAGATTGTTCTAACCAATAATTTACCAGAAGGTGTCACATGTTTATTACTTCTAGTATTGTTTAATTGTCTCTGAGTTCTAGTAGGAGCAGCCCAGGGTATTGTTTGTTTTGTCCTATCTTCCTCTCTTTGTGCGCCTCTGTAGAGAAACTGTCCACTTTGTTCTATTTTTTTAATTTCCTTGTTTTCTATTAATTTATTATGTTTCCTAATTTTACAAGCAAATTGAGTACTTATCCCTGCTCCCCTCCATCTCCCTCTCTCCAAATCCCCCTCCTTCCCTTCATCAATCTATCCTATTCCTTCCCACTCTCCTGCCTGGCTGCTTCTATGGACCCCAGGGTTCCCCCTGGCTTGTCTACTCTTGTATGGTTCAGGCCTCTGTGGCACACCAAGTTGTTTTTCTGGGGACACCTCACTGATAGAGGTATTTCCCTTCATTCATCCAGCTCTAGTCCCCAAGATTTCCACTGTATGTTCTTATCTCTCTTGAGTTCCTTGATAGTCTATGCAGGTCTGGTAAGGACAAGTCTTACTGTAGAGTCCCTGGATGTAGCAGTCCTGCCTTGAATGGAATGTCTTGTCCAATGGTGGACCTTCCCATCTTTAGGTTCTTACAATCTTACTGCCCCTTCTTCCTTGAGCTTCCCTAAGACTTAGGATGGGGACAGATAATGCTGGCTTGATTCTGGGTGAGCATTGCTGGGTTGCTGATTCTCTGCATTCTGACTGACCATTATTGTCCACTTCACTGCTTTTCTACTAGCCTAGGCTCCATCCTGTCAGGGTGTTGAAATCCTCTATCTCTGATGTAGAAGAAGACTTCTATAGTGAGTGCTAAGTGCTCTTCAAATCTAGAGTATAATAGTATCTATTTATAGAGCAGTTTGGTGTACTATCTTCCTACTATAGATTTATAGGCTATTTTTCCCTATCGTTCTATTTCTTTCCCTTTTTAAAGTTCTTGTACTAGCTATCAGTAACAAGAATGTGTTCCATTCTGACAAGTGGGTCTTGAGTTCAATCTGTTGGTTGTCTCCTTGATACTCATGTCACTGGTGGTCACCTGTTGCCATGGTGATTTTTATTGCAACTTGTCAATCTCATGGGTTGATGAGAACTGGTATTATTTCTTTCCCCTAGAAACTTCTACAGTATTCCTTGGTACTTTGTAAGCTATCCAGCAAGGATGAAATTCTCAGACCAGTTCTAGTAGATGCATTTGGCCCACATATGTGATCCATATATGTTGTATCTTCTTGTTCTATTACTTTAAGCTAACTTTTTTTTGACATATTTATCTTAGAAGAGGTTGCTGTTTGGGTACATTCTACATTCTTAGGAGTTTTCTTTTTATTAGAAATCTTTTATGAACAAGCTATCTCTAAGCATTGTGATCCAACCCTTTTCCCTCTTTGGGGGAATACACACATCCTATTGCACTTGGCTTGCCAATGTTTATCAATTGTGATAGCTGCCCTGAAAGAGCCAGTTTAGGAAGTGTCTCTGGGGTTGTAGAGGAAGAAATGGCTCCTGTGTACTAGACTTTCTGTTCCTGGACCTAAAGTTCAGCATAAGAAACAGGTATAAAGGACAGGATCATTTCCACAAACTCTGCCTAAACACAACAGCACCCACATGTATGCAAAATAATACAGAATCTGAACCCCATACAGAGGAAGGCAAAACTTTTTCAATAAATATTGGCTTTAAAATCATTTTTCTTTGAGTCTCTGTGATAAAGCTTGTAATTCCTATTTATTCAGTATCAAACATGAACCTTTTTGTCTTTAATATGATTTCACTTTGTCTTTTCACTCCAATGTTAGCTTGAACTTCCTAGGAGTATTAACAAATAATCTCATATGTTATGTGACCAAAAAATAAATATTCTTTTGAATGATGTGTCTCCAATATTTTCAGCACTAAGATTGAATAAGATATTAAATACCACTTAGATACAATGGCTCAGAGTAAAGAACTTCACCTTCATGATTTATCTGAGCTTGATAGCATGTATTTTGTGAAATTAGGCTGTTTTAGACACTGGAGTTTTAGTTCATAAACTTTACAATGACAAACTTATTAGCACATGTGAGAAATCTGAAAGCATGTGGTATTTAGACTATTTCTCTTTTAAAGAAGACTTTTTATAAATTCAAATGAATGCAAAACTGTACTTCTTTTTATAGCATCCTACCTACATAGTACAATTTAAGGTAAGTGCTTTATCTTATATGTCAAATATAGGCTGTCCTCTTAAATATATAACTTGATTTTGTTGCTATAAGTAGTATGACATTTGCATGCAAAACAGCATACTGACATCCTCCCCTTTTATTTCAAGAGCATGCTCCTATGCTTACAAACATGTAACAGTGGGTAATAGAACTTTACCAGAGAGAAATCGAGTGAGAATATAATTTTGATATACAATATTTCTGAATTTTGGTTGGAAGATTGAGATTTGAGAAAGAAATTAATTCTAGAATGAAAAGAGAAGTAGCAATTAAAACAAGAGTTTTGAAAACTTCAACCAAAATTAAGCATCAATTATTTTCTCTATAGTTTAGTAACACTTTTTGAGCCCAAAACACTAAGTTTATGAAGTCCTGGCTTTATAGATCTAATTTGTGGTTTGGGTATGGCTGAATATTTCTCATGCTTTCCAAAACCATTCCCTACCTGTTGAATGTCTACAGCAGTGGATGAACCATTCAGTCTACTTTAAATATATGGTTTAAAGTCAAGTTTCCTAGAAAAATATAACACAGTGGTTTAAATTCAAACAAAGGTCTCTATTACTGCAACCAGAACCGTACTTAGAGCACATTTTGATAGATGGAAAAGTAACAGCAATATAAGAAGAAATAGATTAAGTATGAAATGTCCAAACTGAAAGTAATTTGCCCGTTGTGATCTCTTAATAGAATTCAATTGATACTTACTTTGCTTTTAAGACACTGATGCCATAAGTTAAAAAAAAGAACAGTGAAATCTTTAGGCTCTTATAATCTCACTGCCCCCTGTATTAAGAGATTCCCAAGGCCTCAGGATGGGGAGAGATTAGGTTCGTCTGATTCTGGGTGAGTCTTGCTGAGTCACTGGTACTCTGCATTATGGCTGGCCATTGCTGTCCACTTTACTGCTCTTTTATTGTTCTAGGCTCTATCCTATCAGGGTGTTGAGATCCTCTACCTCTTTCGTAGAAGAAGACTTCTAGGCTTAATGTTAAATGTTCTTTCAATCTATGGATACAATAACAGCTATTTACAGAAGAGTTTGGTGTACTGTCTTCCTACCTATAGGTTCATTGGCTATTTTTCCCTATTGATCTATTTCCTTCCCTTTTTAGGTTCTTGTTCTAGTTTACAGTAACAGGTATGTGTTTCATTTTGACAAGCAGATCTTGAGTTCAATCAGAAAGCTGTTGTCTTCCTGATACTCATGCCACTATTACACTGATGTTCACCTGTTGCCATGCTAATTTTTATTGCAACTTATATATCTCATGCATTGATGGGGCCTGTGATCACTTCTTTCCCCCAGTAGTTCAAAGGTATTCCTTGGTATTGTGTAAGCTATCCAGCAAGGAGGAAGTTCTCAGATCAGTTCCAGTTGATGTATTTTGCCCATGTTCTGTGATCCATATATGTTGTATCTTCAGTGATATGGTCTTACTGACAGTTTTTTGGAGAACAACCAAGAGCAATCATAAAAACCAATAACATTTGGGGGCTTTCAAGACCTCTCTGACCAACATTTGATCAGGAAGTGTCTGTCACATTCCTGTTGCTTCTAGTATAATTTCGTCACTGGGTTCTAAGTGGATCAGCTCAGGGCTTTTTTTTTTTTCATTTTCCTCACTCTGTGCTCTTCTGCATAGGGACTGCCCATTCATGTTCCTTTCTTTAAAAGACATTTTTTCACATATTATTTGCATAGGAGAGTCCTTTGGGGTTACGTCCCACAATCTTAGGGTTTTTCTATAAATCCCTCTATCCTCCTATATCCCATACCCTCATTCTCTGCTATGTATTTTCTCCATTTGTAATGGTTACTCTTAACTATTACTGTGAGAGAGTATTCAAAGTCCAACAACTTAAGGGAAATGGGGAGATTTATTCAACTTATATTTCCAGAGGGGAGAAACAGACTTTCATAGTGGAGGCCATATGGCTGGTGGCTGAAGCTGGAGGCACGTTACATCTCTGTAAACATCCAGTAGGCTAGTGGGTGACTGCTGAAGGCTAGAGGATTCCTGGACAGTCTCTCCTCTTCCCAGTCTCCTGTTCTGTGGTTCCTTTTATCTGATCCACTATTGGGAGGTTCCAATGAGATCTAGGAAGGTTCCAATTGGATCTAGGACTGGTCTTTGTAAATGTATTGATCCAGATAATCTCTTCCGGTGATCCCAACTGATCTTAGTTAATGCCAGGTGTGTCAAGTTGACACCCAGGATTAACTATCATACCATTATTCCTTCCCTCCCCCTACTCATCATGATATCCTAAATCTTCCCTTTCAAAGGTTTCACTCTAACCATTCCTTCCCACCTTCCCACACTTTGATCTTTTTTGAATTTTCTGGCTCTTACAGTAGCAATTCCAATCTAAATACACTGATGTGGATATCAGTGCTAGCATCTGCATATAAGAGAGAACATACAGTGCTTAACTTTCTGTGTCTGAAATATCTCGCTCAATGTTAAGTTTTCAGGTTCCATCCATTCACCAGCATAATTTCGCTCAAAGCAGGACTGTGGCATCTGGGAACTCACTATAGTGAGACTTGTCCTTACCAGACCTGCATACTGACATACCAACATACCCCCATAGACTACTTAGGAACTTAAAAAAGGTAAGAACATACAGTGGAAACCTTAGGGATGAAAGCTGGATGAGTGAAGGGAACTACCTCTATCAGTGGGATGGTCCAAACTATGTATTCCACAGAGGTCTGAACCCCCACAAGAGAAAACAAGCAACAGGAAACCCTGGGGTCCATAGAAGCATAAAAGTAGGAAGGTGGGAGGGAGTGGGAGGGATTGATGAATGGAAAAGAGGAAATGGGAAGGAGGGGTGATGGTGGGAAGCAGGGATGAATATTCAACATGCTTATAAAAGTAGGAAATTAAAATTTAAAAATGAACAGTGTGTTTGCACATAAGTATGCATCTTATACAGAAAATCAGAGAGGGAACATGTTTGAAATATTTAGGAAAAGTAACTTTATTCATGACATTAGCTATATTCCTGGTCCCAATTACTAGTAAGTTCTGCATCACACTTCAGTCCTGAGAATCTTGCTGACACCTTGAATTGTTTAATGGAAACTCATTGAAAAGGAAGGGCGTGATCTCCTTCTTCCTGTTGGACTATGGGACAGAAGTAGAAATATTGTAACTATTGTTTTTCTCTTGGAAGCTCTATTGGAGAATTCCTCAGAGTTGCTTTGAGGTGGGGAGATCTGCCCACCTCATTCCTCAGGCAGGGCATCCACAAGTGTAAGAATGAGGAGTCAGGCACTGGCAAGCAGACACGCCGGCATCTTCATTCAGTTCTTGACTATGGATAAGAGGTGCTTCAAGCTTCTGCTGTTTTAATTTCCCTACATGCTGAATTGTAACCTGGAATTGTGAGCCAATTAAACTTTTTCTCCTCTAAGTTGGGTGGGTCAGATATTTTCTTGCAGCAACTTGTAATCAATGTGAACCAAGACTTTGGTTGGCTTGGAGAAAGGAGTTATTCTAAGGAGGAAAAAAGATCATTAGCAAAGATGTTAAGGAAAATGCAAAAGCAATAGGAAAGACACTGGTGGTTAGAATTGCAAGTCTTTAGTAGTCAGTGAGGAAAATGTGGTTGAACAAGCAAGGTAGGACCTAATCATGGAATATTTTCAAAAATCAAAGTAAAAACTGACCTTTTTTGGGCTGGAGAGATCGTTCAAGGGTTGAGATCCTGCCTTGTAAACAGAAGGTCCTGAGTGCTCATCCCAGATCCCAGAAAAAAATGCCAGGCCAAAATGGTGGCAGTCTGTACTTCTGGTCCTAGAGCCTGGGAATTCCAGAGTGAAGCAAAAAGGAGGTAGAAGTAATCCAGGATGATTCCTAAAGTCACTCTTGGTCCTCCACAGGGACACACAGTGATCTCTGATACATACACACACACACACACACACACACACACACACACACACATGAAAAATAGAAAAAAGTTTTAAAAAACTGAGAGAGAGAATCTACTAAGCAAAATGTTCAGTGGGTGTAATACATACTCCCGAGGAAGACCACATTGTTGCTCTCAAGACCTTACTACCTAGTATATACACAGAAGAAAGGCAGATAAAGGTGTGTTGCAGTCCGCCTGCATGGTTGCTGATAAATGACCATCAAACAGCTTAAGGGAACAAGGAATTTCTTTATGTAAGGGAGAGAGACCAAAACTAAACGAAATAAGGTTACTGAGAGCAACAGAAACTCTTATGATTACTGGTTACAGTTCACAGTCAAGCTTGACAGGAGAGCACACACCAACACCAGGGCTGAGGGAACTGGCCACACCATCACCATGTAATGGCTGAGAGATGGACAATCCTTACTTGCCAGACCAGCATGTCTAGCCAAATGAACAGAAAGATGCCAACTCTCTCAACCAGCTCTCTGTGATTTATCCAGGGCCTAATCCTACCCACCATAGGCTGGGTCTTCCCCATTACCTAGACAATCTCCTTCAGGTTTGCTCTGGGCTTAAATCAACCATCAACTCTCTACAACTGTGCCCAGAGCTCAAACCCTCAACAGTCAAGTTGACACATGTGTTTAACTATGACAAGGTGGAAGGAAGAAAGAATTATTGTAGGTAGAGCACAGGTTCAGTACATCTCAGAGGCCTGAGGTTGCTGGATTGGTAGAAACAGATTTCCACAAGCTCAAGTTATACCTAGCAGCAGAACAACAGGCATTGAATTTGCCATATGTGCCAGGTGAACTGAAGAGGGAAATGAAAGGTCAAGGTATAGAGAGGGGCAAACACACAGTCAAGTAGAGTGGAAGAAGATAATTGAAATAGAGTTGTAACCATAGAAATAAACAGATGGGGCAACTGCCAGCATCCAGCATAGTTTAGTCTGTGTAATAAGTGCATCTTTTACTGAATTACTTCAAAAAGCAGCTTGAGTTCATTGCACATGGGGAATTGTCTTTATAATTTGGAAAGCCATCATTTGCCATTCCTTTTATCTTCATAATGAAGAAAGAATCAGAACACAGCTCTTTTATAGCAAGAAAAGAATTCTGGAGCTGACATCCATATATTCTCAAACCAGAAATTATGAAGAGTTTCTGTTGCTCTCAGTAACCTTATTTCGTTTAGTTTTGGTCTCTCTCCCTTACATAAAGAAAGTTGTGTAAGCCTCTAAAGTTGTTTAAAATCTGGTGAGCCAGCATGATCTTTTGTGGACTTTATTCTGCATGCTCACGTTCTTCATAACCCAGCCTCTGAAAATCTGCTGAATCCTTATGGGCCCTTGTGTTTCAGACCACTAGAGCTCATAGTGGGGCTAAGTGGAAGGCAAAATTCTAAGGTGAGTTCTGCCATTGATTTTGGAAGGGACCTAGAATATATTAGGCACTCTCATAATTAGGTTACATGCAATGGCAAAGTTAGCTTTTCAAAAAAAA
Source organism: Typhlomys cinereus (assembly GCA_023101885.1). Lineage (NCBI taxonomy): Eukaryota > Metazoa > Chordata > Mammalia > Rodentia > Platacanthomyidae > Typhlomys > Typhlomys cinereus. Next base: position 3,121,288 of record JALPQD010000214.1, read on the forward strand.
TGGTTATTTTGGGTGGTGCTGACTTAATCAGGACATCTTTATAAATGACTAAGGTATTTCTGGAGAGAGATGTAAAGTTTGACTATGAAACATTTGGGTCTCTGTTAGAATTTTTTCTGCCTTCTCCTTACCTCCTCTTTCTCTCCATCTTCTCATATTCTTCCTCCTCCTCCTTGTCATACATGAGATTAAACTTTGGGTTTCACACATGCAAGCAAGTGCTTTACTACTGAGCTATTTATCTAGTCCAAATTCTTCATTCTTGACTTTGATTCTATCTCTCCCCACCTGCACACACATACACACTCCCACACACATACACACACAAAATGTTTTTTTTTTGTTTGTGTGTGTGTATACTTTTGAATAATGGTATGCACATGCCACTGTGTGTACGTGGAGATGTGGAGGTCAAGGGACAATTTTTGCAAGTTGATTCTCTACCTTGTGGACTTTGGGGATTGAACTTGGTTTAACAAACTTGCACTGCAAGTGCTTTTACCTGCTGAACCATCTTACTGGCCTTGTCATTGCTTTTGAATATTAGAGGACCACGTGGTGAAGTGGAATGATAATCTTTAGGTACTAAACATATTCTCCAGGAGATAGCCAGCAGGGAAATAAAGGCTTCAGTCCTATACCCACAAGGACTGTAATTCTTTTATGACCCCTTGAGCTAGGGGAAATCCATGATCTCCAGAGGAGAATGCACTCTGCTTGACTGAGATCTTATTTCAGACTAGGGAAAATTTCATCTGAATCCCTCCTTCCTATGCCAGGGATGTTATGCTAGAGAACCAAGAGAGTAGTTTTGTACCATTGCTTTTAGTAATTGGTTATATAGCAATCCACACCAAATCAGAGTCCAAACTTTAAATTTGTCCAGGTGTAAGAGAAGCCAGTAACTCACATTCTCATAGCTCTGGTGAAATAATTACATTGTGGGGATTAAGAAAAAGCAGGTCTTATCTTGGATTGTCTCCATGTCATTAAGGGACAGTGTGACTTCTCTGGATGTTCAGCCATGAATGAAAGAAGACAGATAAGATGCTACATGGTTTCTGCCACCTAAACGTTCTGTGATTCTCTCATGGTTAGTTCTGTTTGTAAATGACAAAGTACAGCTGCTGCTAAAAGAATAATTCCACTCTGCACTGAGTGGAAGGAGGAAGTTCAATTGCTGGAAATGACTCCACAGTGCTTGCTGGAGGCATGGTGTTTTTTTTTTTTTTTCCATTTTGACTTCCTGCCTCTTTCATCTCTTTGATGCCCCTGAGACATATATGGAAACCTACAGGCTCATCATTCTGATCAGTCAGCAAAGACTGTACATATGGGTTGACACTTTTGGGAAATTTATGACTATAAATCTTTCATAAGTTGTCATGTTACAGGTCAAGTCTGTTATCCTAGGCAGCAAGCATACATTATCATATTTGAAACAAGACAAAGCTAGCCAAGCTACATGAAATAAATAAATAAAAGCATGTCAGATGATCTAACCTGAAAATTTTGTCTGCTTCATTGCAAACCAAATATGCAATTTATTTGCAGTATAAAACTCTCTCCCTATCACCTTTGGGGTGTATGGGTGCTTTGAATACCAATTTGGTGCCAAGAAAGAATAAGGATGCTTTGTTTCTGGTTCTGCTCTGAATACCTGGCTTCCTGACTGTCAGTGGGCTGATTTTGCTGTAGTTTAAAAGGAGTTAAGGACCCATAGCATTTAGTGACTCTTGTTTTTTTTAATGAAGTGAAATTCTTTTTTTAATCCTGCTTGTTTTCCATATTTTTTATTTTTTTTCCACTCATACAAAGTTGATAAGTACCCCATTCCCCTCCCTCCCTCCCTCCACCCCTCCCTGAACCCTCTTGTTCCCTCCCCCCTTTTCTCCTTCCTTTCCCCCCTCCCTCCCTTTTTCCCAGTGGCCTCCCCCCCCATTCTGGAGCATCCTTCACTGTGTATGTCAAACTTTCCTCTGGGTCCTCCTCTCTGATGAAGTTTAAGGACTCAGTGGCATTGCCTATAGCTCTTTTTTGTGTTCCCCTTAAGTATAGGAACACTATTGTGGCTGTTAATCCCTTGCCTCTAAGGATCCTAGTGCCTGTGATCCATGCTAGACTTTTGGGAGTTCAATGATATGTTGGTCATTGCACAGGTCATGCAAAGTCCTATTATAATTACTTTATGAAGTGAAATTCTAAGCTGTGATAGTTCTATACTCTCCTCACTGTGATTTGGAGCTTCTATTAACCAAGAAATTTTACAAATATGCCTAAGGTTTGTTTAGTTTATTCTTTTCGTTACTTTAGAAGTAAAAATAAATTGTTTCTCCTTTATAAATTATGCAATTAATTACAGTTCATTGTAAAAATAATATAGATAAACATTATTTTATAGTACCAATTAGCTGAGAATCATTATTAAGTTATGGACATGTCTCCAGCTACCTTTTAGAAAAGTACCTCCATTTATTTAAAGGCAGTGTGTGGACATCTCTAAGGCATGTACGTCTGTGTCATGGTACCAAATTCCCCCTTGCACCTTCTGTCTTCTCTAGCTGGCTGGTTCAAGCTTCTGAACCACAGTTAAGGAGAAGCCTGCTGACTTTTCCAGTATAATTCATTGTCAGCACATACTTTCTCTTAAATTTATTTAGCTATGTATATTCATACATATTGGTTTCATCAGAAATCATGAAGATTGTGCATGGTACTGAATCACATAAGGACTTTTTTTAAAAAAAGTTTATTTTGTGTGTGTGCATGCGAGAGTGTGTGTGTGTGTGTGTGTGTGTGTGTGTGTGTGTGTGTGCGCACGCGCGCGTGCGCGCACTGTGTCCCTGTGGAGGATCAAGGGTGACTTCGGGAATCATCCTGAATTGGTTCTACCTTCTTCTTGCTTCACTCTGGGATTTCCCAGGCTCCACCCACCAGGGCTGGAAGTGCAGGCCACTGCCATATCCACCTGGCATTTTTATGTGGGACCAGGGATCCAAATTCAGGACCTTCTGCTTGCAGAGACAGAATCTTCCACCCCTGAGCGATCTCTCCAGATATTTTCTACATCTAATGAGATGATCTTGTGATTTCTGTTTTTGAGTTCATTTATATGATTTACACATGTTGAACCATGCTTGCTTATCTAGAACAATGTCAACTATATTATGATGAGTGATCTTTCTGATGTATTCTTGAATTTGGCTTAAGTATTTTATTCAGAACTATTGAGTCCATCAGAAAGATTGTACACAATTCTCTTTTTCGTTTTGTGTCTCTCTAGTTTTGATACCAGGGCAAAACTTGTCTTGCTAAAAAAGAAAAGCATATTTCTCTTAGTACTCTAGCTTTTGTTTGTCTTTTTTTTTTTTTTTTTTTCAGGGATGGGGTGTGTGTGGTAGGGCTAGGAGATAAATCTCATGTTGCCTGTGCTGGCCCCAAGCTCCCTATGTAGCTGAGGATGGATGACCTTGGACTGGATCCTCCTGAGTGCTGGGGATTACAGGCGTGCACCACTAAGCATGAGTCAAGACTAATTCTTTGGAAGGACATACTAGCCTAGGGGTAACAACACTTACTTAAAATGCCTTTGCCACCAGCACTGGAATAGCCACTTTTCTTTTACAACTCAAGGCAGTTGAGTCCAAAAGCATGTATGACTTTACATTATATTACTCAGATTCTTTCACATCCCCCTTTTCCTACAAACTTATCAGTAAGAAATATGTTAAAAATTTAAACTGCTATCAAAGTTTTGTGATTTTTACCTTTGTATTCTAGAATGATCTATTATATGTGTTTCAGTGCTATTTAATGTTTTAAAATAGATACTTCTGTAAGTTATTTCCATCATGGATTGTCCATTCTTCATCTCATTCAAATATTCAAAAATAATCTAATAGTGTACATGTGGTGAGAGGTTTCATAAGATGTGGTTGAAAAAACATTTTCTTTTTTTTTATTTCCTTAATTAAAATGTGCTTTTGAAGCCACTGGTCAATATGTTATATACAAAATAAGCCACTTATACACAATACTTGAGTATTGCTAATAATTTTGCAATCTGAGGTTCCTCTATTTTTCATTTTTATACATCATTAGATTTCTTTCCTTGATTTTTTGCTTAGTTGGATTTCATTATTTTAGATAAATTTCTTTATACTGCATTTGTATTTTTACTTCATCTCAGAAGTTTTTACCTATTATAGGTAAGTAGTTATCAAGAAATCTTTTCCCTTTCTGTGACTATGTTTTTAAAGATGTGAACTGTCACATTAAAAAGTTCATATTCAATACAAAAATACAAAAACCCAGTACAAAACATAATCTAATAGTGTACATGTGGTGAGAGGTTTCATAAGATGTGGTTGAAAATACATTTTCTTTTTTTTATTTCCTTAATTAAAATGTGCTTTTGAAGCCACTGGTCAATAGGTTACATACAAAATAAGCCACAGAACCACACTAATGAGAAATCTTTTAGTGAATTTAAGGGGATCTAACAAGTTAGTAACAAATGCTTTAAAAAATCCACAGAAAGTGCATCATCTCACTTTTTTGTCTTCATACAATGTTATAATTTTTTTGTTTTTAGTATTTAAACCTTTTTAAAAAATAAAAACCAGACAAATACTTAAAGCAGTATGTACATTTAGATTTTTAATGGTGGTTTATATTTTGACAGGAACAGGTTCCTTATGATTCGCCTACAGTTCTAGCAGAAATGCTCACAGGAACTAGGAACAAAAACTAAGAGAAGCACATTCAAACTACTCATTTACTTTGGTAGCAAATGGTGTTCTTTGAAGACTAATGAAGGTAACAAGATCCATTAAAGTGGGGTATTTCAAATTCTCAATAGTTCACATAAAAATGATAGCAATGTAATATCTAATAAATTATGACCTTAAACAAAATGTAAAATGTCCATAAAGAAAAAAGGTGTATTTTATCTAGATTTTCTTTCAGTTAGTAGTCCAGTAAAGTTTTCTTTGAAGCACAACACTCTCACCTAGAAGGCTGTTCTAGGACCCAAGGTTTAGGTGAGTGAATGAAGCAGGAGAGTAACTGCCTGCAGTTTTAAACAGTAACTTTTTTGCTTCCTTTTTAATATGCTAATAGTTGAGTCTAAAAAAAATGCAATTCTTAAAAAAATACCATTATCTGTAACCTTTGGAAACTAATCACATGAGACTAGAAAATTAGCAAATGTCTTGAAATTTGTATATGAAACAAATTATCTTTAAATTTCAAATTCTCATTTATTAATGTAACACTTAATCTTTAAAGAATGAAAAAGTAAAAGCAAAGTGGTTCCAAAGATAGTCTTATACCATTCTTTAGAAAAAGGAAACTACACATGGCCTCATCAACTCATGAGATCTGCAAGTTGTAATAAAAATCACTGTGACAACAGGTGAACACCAGTGTAGTTGTGTCATGAGTATCAAAGAGACAACCAACAGCTTTCTGATTGAACTCAAACCCCACTTGTCAGAATAGATCACATTCCTGTTATGGTTAGCTAGAACAAGAACCTTAAAAAAGGGAAGAAAATAGATCAATGGGGGAAAAACAGCCAATGAACCTATAGATAGTACACCAAACTGCTTTGTAAATAGCTACTATTATAGATTTGAAGAGCACATAGCACTCAGCCTAGAAATATTCTGCAACAGAGGTAAAAAAATCTCAACATTCTGACAGGATGGAGCCTAGGCCAGTAGAAGAGCACTGACGTGGACAACAATGAACAGCATAATGCAGATTACCAGAAATTAGACAACGTTCATCCAGAATCAGGTCATTCTAATCTCTTCCCATCTCAAGGCTTAGGGAACCTCGAGGAAAATGGGGGAGGGGTAAGATTGTAAAAACCTAAAGATGGGAAGGTCCACTCTTGGACAAGATAGTCCATTTGAATAAAGGATGCTGCACCCAGGGACTCACTGCAATAAGACTTGTCTTTACCAGACCTGCATAATGATTGAAATACCAACATGCCCCCACAGATTAACAGGAAACTCAAGAGAGATAAGAACATACAGTGGAAACCTTGGAGACTAGAGCTGGATGAATGAAGGGAAATGCCTCTATTAGTGAGGTGGCTCAAGGAGGGGCAACTTGGTATGCCTAGAGGGCTGAACCCCCACAAAAGTAGACAAGCCAGGAGAACCTGGGGTCCACAGAAGCAGCCAGGCAGGAGGGTAGGAGGGAGTGGAATAGATTGATGAGGAGAAGGAGGAAGATGGGAGGGAGGAGATAGAGAGAAGCAGGGATTAGTACTTATATGTTTGTAAAACTAATAAATACATACATACATACATACATAAATAAGTAACTAAGTAAATAAATAAATAAATAAAAACCTGCTAAAATAAAAAAGGAAACTATTCATTTTAACTTTACACCCATTTCATATCCCAATTTCAAAACACTACTTAATTGTCTTGGTCATTTAATTGTCATTCCAAGATGAGATTTATATTTCATTCCCATAGCTTCTGGTTATTGGAAAACCCATGCTTTCCTTTACTAAAGGAGTTTGGTCCAGCTGATGTTGGAGTATCTCTTCCAATATTCTTCACTCTCACCTTTGCTTCAGAAGTCACTTCTTTTGGTACACCATCTTCATCTTTATTAAAAGCTGCTGCTACTGAAAGAGCAAGAATTGGAACAGTTTCAATGGGGACACTTGGGAAAGTCCCTCACCTCAGACTGACAAGGGATGCAAAGTCACACCAAAACCAGTACATATTGTACTAAAGAGATTTATTGTTAAGTAAGTAGGAGGGCAAGCAGGCAAACAGACAGAGAGGCAAAAATCTAATTTTGGAAGTTTCTTCTAGGGCATTAGCATGTGACCATGGGACAGGGACATTTGACTACAGGGCAGGGTCGTATAGTTGGAAAAGTACTGGGATGAGAAGGGGGGCTTGTCCTGGGGGCAGATGAAAAAAGTCATTGGGAGCTGCAGACAGGGTGGAGGCTGTGGAGCAGTCCTGGGGAGAGTGGCTTCAGTCTTTGGGCAGCCTTGGGCTGTGAAAGCCTTTGGATTGGAGGCGGACATCAGAGATAGGGGGGTAGCTTGCCACAGACCAGAGTTGTGGCCTGGAGACCAGGGCTCCCCAGGACCAGGTGGAGAACAGAAACACACAACTCTCTTTAGGTTGAGTGAATTCTGACCCGTTTACTGAAACTTTTGTGACAGCTTTTATGCAGAAAATTTTGGGGTAAAGAATGTTGCACTTAATAATTTTCTAATCAGCAAAATCACCTTCAGGGTGGACATTTTTTTTTTTTTTCTTTTTTTCCAGGAACCTAACCCATTGCTTGAGGGTAAAGGCACTTAACAGAAACATTCTCTCAGTATTTCCAAACCTATCTAATCTATAATGCTTCACCGGATAACCATGGGGCTGAGCCTACATAGTTGACATTTTTAACAGAGACTGCTTTTTTTAAAATACACAGAGGAGGAATGATTTCCTTTTGATTTCAGTAAAGAACATATTTTGCAATTAACTATAGGAGTCCCCAACACCCCATAAGTCCCAGCGTGAGCTTTTGCTGTTGTCCTCTCCAGGTTGATCCTCTCAGTCAGGTAAGTTGTAACTTGGGAAGTTGTATGCAGCTCATGCAGTCTCTGCAATCCAATCTTGAACCACGTCTCTAGGGGGGCTATGGCTTGGATATTTAAGTGCTGTAAGCGCCTAGAGCGTGGTCTTGTTAATGGAGCACTACTGAGATATGTCCTGAAGAAAACACCTAAGCAATATAATTATTAAAAGAATCATTCCTCCTATAATAGCATCCTTCTATTACTTTAATAGTAAGGTTGCTTATGTCTTCCTTTGAGGAATTCCAGAAATATATTGCCATCAGTTAAGATGACCCATCTGTGAATCATGCATTCTCCAAACCTGAGGTCCAATCTTTCAGGCCCCTATGCCATGGGTGTCTCTTTTGGGGCAGAGGTGATCATTGGTGGAAGTGCACTCGAATGGTCCATCTCTGTGATTTCTCATAAGAGTGCTGTTTGGGATAGGAAAGACAGGGCCCCCTTTGCTTCTGACATGGATTTTCCCAGTTTGAATTGCAAATACCATCTCCAGGGGCAGTCTTAGCATCTAGATGGTCTCTTCCTTGGCCTTCAGCCAGGTATTCTAGTGGACTGATAGCATAGTCTTATACTTCTGGAATTTCTGAGTTAGTACATAGGTGGGAATTTTGCCCATTTATGCTTTAAGACTCTAGAAGTTATTCTCTAATTTCTTTAAAATCAGTTCACACATTCTGGACATGAAATCTCTATTTAGAATTTGACTTAAAGTTAAAAAGCAGGCTTCTTCTCTAGATCAGAGAACAGGAAACTATTCCCAAAAAAACCTTAAGAGCAGGTAAAGGGCACTCCTAATTCCCAGAAGAATTCTTCCTGCCCGAGGCAAAACTTGAATTATCTAAGAGAGTATTTAGCCCCTATTCATGGGCATTATTGTGACATTCCAAGAAATTCCTAGCACCTGCCCATGGGGTTACTGTGACCTTCCCCAGGGAACAGACTTTAGGCCTGAACTGGTAAGAAACACCAAGGTCTGACAATTCCCATATTTTTCCTTATTTCTCTTAAATAAAGCCATGTCCTTATCCCAAAAGATGTTTCTTTGAATCCATCTTTTCCAAACTGAGACATATTCTACCAGATTGATTGGATAAGGACACTGCAGTAGCTTGAGCCATTTCATGTTCTAACATGCCCAACTGTTTCTTTAGGACTTGATCCAAGTTTGATGGATATGGCTGATGCTTTCTTTGTTGATTGACTACCTGTGGCAAATCCAAACTTGGAGATCTTTGTAAACTTTGTTGGGACATCTGCAACTTCCTCAGCTGATCACTTTTCAGGCCTGTGGCTGGAACTTTCCCCTGCATTAGTGGAAGAAACAGTCTTAATTTTCACAGGTTTTGCTGCTGCTTCTTTAGGTTCTCCGGCAACTCAGCTTCGCCGGTGACTTCTCTTGGCTTCTCCTCTCCCACTTTCCCATCTGCCTTACATTTATTTATTCTTTTACGTGCTGTTTTGTCCCTGTAATCTTTGCTTATTTTTCCTATTTTTACATTTTCTTGACATATAAATCTTTTCTTTTCATGGTGGCTTCTGATTTCTTCTATTTTCTTTCCCCATGCTTCCTTCCTTCTTACTTAAGGACAGTATTTTTTCCCTACTAGTTTCCTTTACAGCTTTCAAATAACTTATTAACTTACTTCCCCAATCCATAGCTTTATAAGTAAAGCCATGTATCTTGTCAGGTCTCTAAATAAGTGTGTCTACTTTATTTCTCCGTCTTTCATCCACATTGTGTTGGCACTGTCTGGAATTTTTGACCTGGCTTGTTATTTTCAATTTAGTCTCATTTGTCCATTTCATGCTTTTTAAAAAAGGACTGCAACAATTACATTTTGTTCTATAACTTTTCTTAACATAATTATTTAGACTTGAGTGGTCATCAATATTCTTTTTATAACATATTTTTTTTATCTGCCATCTTTATCTTTTAATTAGTTGGGCAATGTTTTAAAATGAGTTTTTTAAGAATTTGTAAGCATTAAAATCTTTGAATCCTTATTTGGTGAGACTATCTTTCTTTATCTTTACAAATGAATGACCTTCTGGGAACACCACATTCTAGGTAAAAATCTTCCTTTGTCAATATTTAGTGCTCATCTCTCTAATTAGCAGAATTGCTTGCTATTTTGCAATTAATTCTTCTCTTTAGTCATTGCCTTTTGTTCTTGGAAGATGTAATGGTTACTCTTAACTGTTGCTGTGAGAGAGCATTCAAAGTCAAATAACTTAAAGGAATAAAAGGAAATTTATTCACCTTAGGGTTCCAGAGGGAAGATTCAGTTTTTCATGGAGGAAACGGCATGGCTGGTGGCTGAAACTGTAGGCAGGCTAAGTTGCAGCAGATATCCATATGGCTGGAGTATTCCTGGAGAGCTCTCATTTTTCTTCCATCTTATAGCTACAGAATTTGGTACCTGGGAAGTACGGTGTTGCTAATAAATTTGACTATGTGGATTTTGTGGTTTTTGAATGGTTTTGCTGGACAAAGTTTGAAATGTTTGAAGATTTTGACTTCATGGATTACAAATCATTCTGCAGAGTTTAATGGGCCATTCAGATAATTAAAATACTGAAAGAGTTGTGAATTGTTTGGGTCCAGGAAGAGAACAAGGACTTTGACAAAGCTGAATTTAAAGATGATGGACTGGTTTGCTTGATAAAGGAGAGTTGTGTTGGCAGTTTTGAAGATTTGCATGAGGAAAAGACAGGCTGCTGAATAGATGCTGTTATTGGAGAAATGAGTATCAATGAAAGAACACCTAGTGACTTGCACTGGGATGGTGGAAAACATGAATACCACCATATGGCAATTTTGTGGTTTGAAAACCCAGATTCCTTCAGGGGCTGAAAGCCCAAGTTAAAGCTGTTTCTTGCCCTTTGGAAGTTTGACTGCTTAGAAAAAGGCTTTTCATTGTCAGACACAAAACTTAGTACAGCTGTGGCTCCAGCGGACCAAGCTGTTTTAACCTTGCTTCAGAATGTGGCAGCATCCCCCAAGTGGTACTGGTTTTGGTGAACGATTATGGGGCTCATGAAGAGCAGGAAAAGCTTTGCATTAAGTGTCGGGTATAGAATCCTGCAAGGAAATGTGAAGCTTCTAGCTGAAGATGCGACCCAGAGTTGGTGTTGGATGCCAGAACCGTGGGATGTATGCTAAGGACGGCTGTGAGGAATTCAGCTTTTATAACTTTGAGCTGCAAACAGGGACTGGAAATGCCTGGACTCTTTGAGCCATCTTGACTACGTGATGAGCAATAGAAGATGGACATTGAAGTAAAGGATGCCATACTTGATTTGCTGGACTTTGATCTTAATTTAATGTTTTTTATTGCATCAAGATGCTTCTGTTTGCTACAATAGTGTTTCTATACTTAAGGGGAACACAAGAAAGAGTTCTAGAAAATGCCACTGAGTCCTTACACCTCATTAGAGAGGAGGACCCAGAGGAAAGTTTGACATACACATTTAAGGATGCTCCAGGGATGGGGGGGAAGAGTGACTGGGAGATAGGGAGGGAGGGTGTGGGAACCAGTGCCCACTCATGCACTCATTCACTCACTCAAACACACAGCTGCTGGCTGTGATGAAAGCAGGTTCCAGCTATCCCCACCTCTGCCTGTATCCCCTCAGAGACTCGGCACTGGACAGGGAGATTGTCAGAAGCAGATCTCAGTTTGTTGGGGGAAACAAAGGAGCTTATATAAGCAAAAGACAAAAAGCGCCAAATGGCTGGCCAATTATGTCAAAGGTCAAAACATCCTTTAGATGCTAGTGGCCAAGTTCAATGCCACCAGCACAGGAGGCAGGTAGATACCTGAAAGCCAATTAGGCATCCATGTAATGTGATCAGGGTCACGCCCAAGACCCTTGCCCTCAGTGCCATCTTTAGTCCCATGAGCTCGGCCATGCCCTGGGGCAAATCCTGGACGTGGCCAACAGGAGGGGGGAAAGAAAGGGGAAAAAGGGGAAGGGAGCAAGGGGGTTCAGGAAAGGGTGGAGGGAGGGAGGGGACTGGGGTACCTATTAAATTTGTATGAGTGGAAATAAATAAATAAAAAAAGAAAATGATACAAAGAAAAAAAGATGCTTCCGTTTTAATGTTTTATCTGTTTTAAAGTATTTAACTTATTTTGATTTAAATTTTGGAACTGAAGTTTTATTTTTTTTACAGAAAAAAAGTACAGATTTTTTTAATCATAATGAAATAAAAAACAAAAAACCCACCAAGTAGTACAAAAAGAAATGAAAAAAAAAAGTTACATTTTACGGATCTTAAACTTGTCTTCACCATTGAGTTCAGAAGTCTCGCCACCTTCAGAGACAGCTCCCCTGCTAACTGCTAATGTGTCTAGCAGGCAGGGGGAAGGCAGTCTTTGCTAACCAGTGGCATTCCTCTTCCCATTCTCCCTAGCCAGTCAGGACTGAGCAGTAGGAACAGGCGCGGGTGGGGGTGGGATAGGGAGCAGAGGGCTAATTTTCCAGCTGAAGCTTAATGGGAAGAGTAGAACTGGTGAGACTTGAGGGGAGGAGGGTCCCGGCGGTGCATTCAGTCAGAATCACTGCTGGAAGAGGAGGAGGAAGAGGAGGAATGCTTGCCATGCTTGTGGTGCTTGTGCATCTTTTTATGAGCTTTCTTCATTTTCTTCCATATCTTCTTGTCCATCACCACTCCTGGACCAACCATGCTAGGAACCAGAGGATTCCCAGGGTGCATTCCAAGGGTAGAAGGTGGGAGGTGGGTATAGGGGAGGGTAGGGACCTGAGGGTTGGTATCTGGGACACCCTGGTTGTAGCATAGGATAATGGGGCCCCCCCGGGGGGAAAGTTGGATTACACTGGGGAGCTCCTGGGGGAGGGTGACAGGGGCCAGAAGGAAGAGTAGGATTAACAGGTGGTGGATGTGCAGGATTAGAACCTCCTGGGTACCCGACTTGGGAAGGACAGGGATTTGGCCCTTGATATTCAGCATTGAGAGTCCACATATTCAGATGCTTGCCCTAGCTTTCCAAGAGATCTGGGGCTGTGGTATCCTTCTCCCCAGTCTTGGCTCTCACTTTCTGGTCACCCTGCAGCTTCACACTGAAGTTTTAATGAGAGAACATTTTAAATTTGTCTATGAAATGCATTTATATTTTTATATAATCTGTGGGGACAAGGATTGAAGGTTATAGTTTATAAATGTTATGTTTTTGTGTCAAGTTGACAAGGAGTAAGTGTCATAGGCACAGGTGCCAACTTGACAGTTGAGGGTTTGAGCTCTGGGCACATGAATAGAATTAGTGGTTGAGTTAAGCCCAGAGAAAACCTGAAGGAGATTGTCTAGCTGATGGGAAAGGCCCAGCCCATGGTGGGTGGCACTAGGTCCCGTGTTGCTGAATCCCCCACTGGGCTAGCCAGGGAAAGGAGGGACAGTAGACAAGTTGCTACAGACTCAATTTATTTAAGGAAGTATTTGGCTTATATAGGTTTAGGGGTCCAATCAGGTGTTGCCATTTCTCTGCTCCAAAGGACAGCCACCTATCATTTAGCTGTTTACTAGGTGTCCATTACAGAGTTATGGAAGTTAGTTAAGCCATTAGATGGCCGCTTTCCATTGGTTGTTCATCCCTCTGCCTGCATGGTTCCTCTATTGGGACATGTCCAGGGCATGTCTGTTCGTATTCAGGTTTGTCCATAGCCAGATTTGGGAGCCCAGGTTAGGGCCTCCCTGAATCGATAGTGCCACAGTCCTGGAATAAAATACAGAAAGCTGAGCTGATAAAGTGGTCATCCTTGTGTACACTTGGCCAGACATGCTGGTCTGGCAAGTAAGGATTGTCCCTCTCAGCCATAATGTAGGGATGGTGTGGCCAGTTCTCTCCTCCTGGTGTTGGTGTGAGCTCTCCCACTAAGCTGAACTACAGACTGTAACCAGATTATCAGTAAGAAAATAAACTTCTTGTTTCCTTAAGCTGTTTGATGGTCATTTATCAGCAACCATCCAGGTGAACTGCAAAACTTCTTGCTTCCCTCTGGGATTTCCTAGGCTCCACCCACCAGGACTAGAATTACAGCCAACTGCTATTTCCACCTGGCATGTTCTTTTTTTTTTTTTTTTTTTTTTCTACATGTAACTCAGGACCTTTGCTTGTGAGGTAGTCTTAACCCCTGAGCCATCTCTCCAGCCATCTTCAGTTTTTTTTTCTAGACACATTGTTAATTTCATGCATTTAAGTAAGAGTGTCTACATAATTTTTCTCTTATCATAGTAGATGACTACAAATATTATGGTTAAAACAACACCTATTTGTTATCTCACAACCAAGTTCCCTGCGAACACCACTTACTTAAAAGACTTTCTGGAAGTGGTTTCAATGTGGCTCTATGGGGTCCTCAGCTTAAAATCCCAAAGTACTGAAATGAAGGTGTCAAGCTAGTTTCTTTCATGAGGTTCTGGGAATGAATACACTCAGGGCTACATCCACGAATGGCAGAATTGCTGCAGCAAGGATGCCATTTCCTTGATGGCTGTCAGCACAGAACACTGGTTGTAGGCCTTTAGAGGCCAACTCAGTCTTTGACTCAAGGGAACCACGAGATTCCGATTCGTCAAGGGCCAAACAAATTTCCATACTTCCCTGTCCTCCCTTTCTGCCTCATTGTCAATCAGAGAAAGTTCTTTGTTTTTATGGTCTCACACTATTTTTTTTCTTTTTTTGGTTCATTCAGTTAATATTGGAAGCTGATATTTTTTGAATCTCTACCTTTAATCATATCTGCTTTGTGAGGTGCCTTTTGTCAGATACACATATTCACAGGTCCCAGGAATTAGGTGCTGAGAGCTTTGTAGAATACCTAGCACCGTACATATTTGTATATGTATAGTGGGCAAACAGGTGTGTCCTTTAGAGATAATGTTCTAGGAGGCAATGAGATATCTCAGTGAGTAGGGTAGTTGATTGCACACTGGTGACCTAAGTTCAAACTCTGGAAATCCTCATGGTAGAAGGAGGGAACCTCTACCAAAAAGTTGTCCTCTGATTTGTCCCTTGGGTCATGGTATGCTTGACATATTTTCTTTCACTCCCCCCAATCTCCTTTCTTAAATAAAAATAAAAGAAAATTAAGAAGGATAAAAATTAGGCTGGAGAGATGGCTCAGGGGTTAAGACTGCCTTGAAAGCAGAAGGTCCTGCTTTCAGATTTCAGCTCCCTGGTTTAAAAAAAAAATGCCAGCAGTGGCATTTTGGCTCTAGTGGGCGGAGCCTGGGAAATCCCAGAGCAAAGCAAGAAGGAGGTAGATGGTATCCAGGATGATTTCTGAGGTCACCCTTGGTCTTCTATGGGGACACACAGTGCCCTCTGGTACACACACACACTACACACACACACACACACGCACACACACACATACACACGCGCACACACACACACACACACACACACACACAGAGTAAATCAATAAATAAAATATTTAAAAAGGATAAAAATCATAATTCATCACTTTGCAGATTCTGAGCCAGAAGATTTGGGATGAGAATCAAGATTTTACAATTTCTAAGGAACTTCCCAATCCAGTGACACAATGAGGAAATGGCAGGCCTTTAAAGGACTTCAGAACCTCTGTAGTTCTCTTAAAGTACTGGTTGCTGAATTCTAATCAAAAAGTTCCAGATATGGTACACTTAAGGGACTTGATAACCTACTTCTTTAACAAGTTCCTAAGTGATTGTGAAGCTTCAAGTCTAGGGACCATACATTAAAGATTCAACAGTTCTTTATACCATGAAGTAGTAGCTCATCTTCTTGAGATGGAGTTTCTGCCCTGTAACCAGCCTCATGTGGCTTATCTTAATTTCTTATGAAACCTTCCACTGACGTAAAAATGTTTTCTTTTCAAATAGTTTTGGATGATTTTAAGCTAGACAACTTTGAACACTTCTAAAATTGCCTGAAATTGAACAAAACATACTTAAACAACTTGATAGCTCATCTCAGTTCAATTTTTCTTAGGGGCCCCAAGGTTCATTCTTAACTATTTTTTGGTTTGAGAAATTAAGTTAGAATTTTTTTTTAGTATCTAAAATACTCTCTTTCTTTTATTTTTTCATAGAATTCAGAGAAGAGGGAGGTAGTTTGCCAAGACCTATTTTTACTAAAAGTTCATCTTAATTGTTTAAAATCTAAAATTTTCTGTTCATTATCTCTATGGACTAGTGATAAGCAAGTGCACATAAGTGAAATAAGGAAGACATACTTTAAAAAATTATGGTGACTTTTTAAAAATGAAGATTTAAGACATTTTATGATTTGCCAATGATAGAATTTCAACATGGCAAAACAACAGCCTTCACAGGCATTCAATATAGTGATCTCTCAAGGATAAGGTGTCTTTTCAGTGTCCACAACTGTCACAGAGTTTGACACCTAACAGACACTCAACAGCACGTGAATCACAATGAGTTGACTAAGAAGGATAATTAAAATTCTAAGACTTTGAAATTTAAAAAGAAGAGAACTGTAAAATGTTAAAAATGTATCGCTTCTATTTGCTTTCATTCTCTTTATGTTTTCTTGAAGTTTTTGATTGTAGCATTACTGAGAATTGCTCACAATCCTCAGAGTATCCCACCTGTTCTGCAGTTCTAGAGGTATATGTCAGCCTTCTGCCAATACAACATTTTGTGACTGTCATGTGTTAATATCATGGTCCCTTGGGGAAGACACTTTGGGAATCACTGATATTTATCATCTCACATACCACTTAGGGTTTTTTTGTGGTGTGTATGTACACAAGAGGGCATTATAGTGGAGGCCCAAATTCTATATTACCTGAATTCTTTTAAGGGAGAAAGGGAGATTTATTCAGCTTACAGTTCCAGAGGAGATACAGTTTTTCATGGCAGACATGGCACGGCCAGAGCAAGAAGCTGGAGGAGGCCTAGGTCACTGTAAACATCTTGGAAGTTGAGAGCTGCAAGACTCCTGTTTCAAAAGCAGACTTCTCCAAGAGGTAGGGCGGGACTAATCCACGCTGTGACCACCGTCCTTCAGCAAGACTCTACCTCTCAAAGGTGCCATGACCTTCCCAAACACATGAAACTATGGAGGACACATTTCAAATTGGGATACATTCCCACATGACAAGGTAGGACTGTTTGGGAGCTCAGCTGAGGGTCTCAGGACTCTACCACATCCTCCTTTTAGGAAGGAACATCTACAGACCAGATCTCCATGGTGTCTTGTCAGTCGTGGAAGCTGTTTTCTGGTTAAGATGACTCTTCTGTTCAGGGCACAGCATTCCAAAGACACACAGGAAGTCACAAATGAACATAGACTCAATAGTATTGCAGATGTGGTTCAAGAACTACTGAGAAAACTCAAGAGAATCAAAGGTAGCAATCAGTAAGAACAAGAAATACCACACCACAGCAGAATCTTATACTGTGCAGTCTCCTCAGGACACAGCCAACCCTAGACTTTCTCCAAGTGGTTAGAACACACTTCCGGGGACTCATCCAAGGCTTCATCCCAGTCTGGCCTCATCCTTGGAATGTGTAGAACTATCCATTCAGGGAGCCCCTAGCCCCGGCTTCCCAATCCAGGAGGTCTGGCTGTGGACAAGCCTGAACACCTATGAACAAGCCTCGGACATTTCCCAATAGAAGAACCATGCAGGCAGGAGGGATGAACAACCAATGGGAGGGAGGGATGAACAACCAATGGGAAGGAGGGATGAAAAATGAATGGGAAGCAGCCATCTAACCTGTCTCTGCAATGGACACCTAGTAAACAGCTAAATGATTGGTGGCTGCCCCCACCCCCGGCGAAGAGGTGGCAACACCTGATTGGGACCTATATAAGCTCAAATACTTCCTTAAATAAAATGAGTCTACTGCAGCTCACCTCTGCCTGCTCCTCACCTGACTTCCTGAGTCTGTGTGGTGAATCCACTCTGCTCACCCCCTTGCCTCAAGCCTCCAGGTTCTTGCTGACTTTCCCTCTCATTTCTCCAGCTGGTCCAGCAGGGATTTAGCAACAGGAATGTATCTGAAGAAGTCCTTGAATATACTTTTGCCTTCCAGTATGACAGGCATATGCCACCATACCTAGCTGTTGAGGGGACTAGGGGATTGAATGTATGACTTCCCCTGTTTGTGTCTCTGGCCATTTCTTTCTTAAGCCTGTGGTTAGGGCAGGGGTTCTTTTTGAACAATAGGTTGAAGTCTTTCAGCTGTTTGCATGAGCATATGGTTTATTTACGCAGCAAAAGCTTCTGGGCTTTGCTGGTAAAGTCAATGGCAACAACAGGAGGGTTCTTTGAGCCAAAAAGAGACAAGTTCCTCAGCAAGTTAACTGATCAGCAGCTTCAGGAAGGACCTGGGAGGGTGACATTGGCATTCTTCCCCCTAGCTCCAACTCGTGAATGTTCTTAATTAATTTAACAAGATATAGCAATCTATGTTTGTTTTCTATGACTATTTGAGAGGATAATCTAAGTGAAGTCTAGAGAAGCCACTTGGTACACAGAAAGCCAGAGCATGACAATTGCCTGAATTTAGACTTTAAGGCCAGCCTGAGCAAAATAGTGGAACCCCTTCCCCCATATCAAAATAAATAGATAGATAGATGAGAGATAGATAGATAGATAGATAATGACAATTCAAATCTTTCAAGTTGCTAATCTTACCTTTTTCCAAGCTTTTATGAAATTTCTGAGAACTTAGAAAACTGATAGCTAATTAGTACTTCACTTCTGCTGAGCTTTTAAATATATCTATTCTATGAAAATGTCAAAGAATAAAAAAATAAAACATATTCTATTACATTATAGTGGGTAGCTGAATATTTATTTTCATAAAATGATAATGCAAGCTATTTATATGACTTCTTTCTACTTCAAATACTTTGAGATCATTTTGAGCAAGTATGCTGAGGTAAATGGATTATCTGCAAGATATTCAGTAAGAATCTTCAACCCATCTGTTTGCACAGTTAAACTAGAGAAAATAGTCAAAGTACCAAGCCCATTTTATCCATTTTCATGTGTATATGCTAGCGTTCACATGCAGTACATGCGAAGGTGGTCCATAATTGATCATCTATCACTCTGTATCTTGTTCTTTTTGAGAGTGTCTTTTATGATATCGAAAGCTCACTGGTATGGCCAGTCCATTTAGTTTTCTTGCTTTTGTGATATCCAGAAGATGGAAATCTTTTTTTTTTTCTTTTTATGTGTTTGTGTGTATGGGGTGAATGCAGGTATGTAATGTGTTTGCATGTATGTGTTAGTGCCACGAAGTATGCAGATACATGTGCACATGAGTGTGGATGTCCAAGGTTGATATACTGGAACATCCGTGATCACTATTCCACTTCACTGTTTATGATTTTCAAAGACAAGTCTAGAAATGGCACCGAGTCTGCTTACTAACATTTTATTTATAATTCAACATGAAAATAATTTAAGTTATACTTGCTCAAAAGTTTGTGGAATCAGCTGGAGAAGGTGACAGGCTCAGACACCTTATTGTTTTAAGCCTTGATTTCTAATTAAGCTCAGAGCTGACCAATAGAATTCAATGGTTAGCCAACTTGCTCCGAGGGACTCCCATTGTCTGCCTTCTGGAACTGGAATTTTAGAGAAGCAATCAGCATTTTTATAAAGGATCTTGGGAGCTGAACACTGGTCCTTTTGTTGCCTGACAAGTACTTTAACCACTCATCCATCTCCCTAGCCTGCAGTCTCCACCATGTAAGACAAATTACAAGCAAATTGCTTTACACAACCAGCATTTTATGTGTGATCTGAGGATCACAGCTCTAGTCCTTTCACTTGCTTGGCAAGCCTTTTAATCACCAAGTCGTCACCCCAACCCCAAGGCCACTTTCAAAATTGTGGGTATTTAAATGTAGCTTATGAAGATTCTGAATTCAACCTACAAAGTTCTAACTTCATATCGAATTGTGTATGCATCATAAACTAAGTGCATAACACACCTTTGGAAAGAAAGACACTCATCCAATGGTATTTCTCTTGGTTTCTGAACTACATTTTCCTTCATATTCATGGATGACTTCTCAAGGCGTTATGGCAGCAGATTGTGGAGAGGGAAGCTGAAGATCTTGCTGAGGTTCATACTGCTGAAAAAATTGTGTTGGAACAATCCAAATGATTTGTAAGCATGGCCATGATAGTTAAAACTGCCTTATGCATCTTCAAAGAACCAGATACCTCCAATGCCTAGGCCCAGGCAAAACAACACCTCCTTTTTTATTCATTCATGGTCCCACTCACCCAAGTAGCAAGAGCACCTGCTGCAAGCAAGCACTGTCTCAGTGCCAAGACCTAACCGCAGAGCAAATGGTCCTTGTCATTCCAGTGTTAATGATTTTTTTCTGTATTTCTGTTTTGGCAACTAATAAAATCTGGTTATTTGGGCTAACTTCTGATAGATAGGAAATATTTTGATGTCAGCCTAACTGTCTTACTTATCACAATGTTGCATGGCTGTAAGAAAATTGATGTGTGATGAATGAATGATGGATGAGTAAATGATCAATCTTTCTGGTCTATCATTACTGAATAAGGTAAGTTATTTTTATCCTTCTGAAATGGAACCAAGCAAACTCAACCTTGATCATTATGGATTAGAATCCTGTGAAATACCTGAGTACCAAGGAAACCATAATAAGTGGATTTCAGCGCTATCCAAAGAATTTTTGTAATTATAAAGTACAGTTTTTATAGTCTAACATTATTGAATCAAGATAGAACAATGTTTTTTAAATGCAGAATAACATATTTATATAATAGACTTAATGTTTATGTAAGAGAAGCTGTTAATGCATATTAGGAAATGATTACATCATATGAAATTGCAATGGGTAGCTTAATTTTTTAAATATTTCATTATGTCTAATAATGGTTCACTGAACCAAGATTAAAAATTATCTCTATAGTTTATTTTAGGAAAAATTCTTTTGTTTGTGCCAAGTAGCTTTAGAAAAAAATAGGCTACCCCCAAAACATTTAAATGAGATTAGTATGCATAAGGTTTAGGAAGAAAGGAAATGGCTGTGATTGGAACACTTTCTCTCCTTTCTAAGAATATGTCAGTTTGGATTTGGTTTATTTCTTTCTTCTTTTTCTTTTCCCAGTGCTGCCTTTTTAACTTTTATTTTTCACAAATACAAGTTATTTTAATCTAAAGTATTTTTTCCCATGAGCATATTCACTTATGAGATTTTTTGTGAATATTTAAGTTTTAACTTACATTCTTCAGTTTTAATTATTTTTGTGTGTGCTCCTGTGTGTGTGTGTGTGTGTGTGTGTGTGTGTGTGTGTGTGTGTGTATCAGAGGGCATTGTGTGTCCCTTTGAAGGACTAAGGGTGATTTTAAGAATCATAGTGGATTGCTTCTACCTCCTTTTTGCTTTGCTCTTGCGTTTCCCAGGCTCTGCCCACCAGAACCAGAAGTGCAGACCACATGTTTCTGCCTTAGTGTTTTTACATGAGATCTAGGATTTGAACTCAGGACTTTCTGCTTGTGAGGCAGAGTTTTAGCCCTTGAACCATCTCTTTAGCCCTGCTCTTCAATTTTAAATGCAGAGGAACAAAGGGAGGAAATTTCATTTCACTGGTTTTGTCCATGAGAGAATATACAATGTGAAGCCAATCCTACCGCTATGTATCTACAACACATATATTTCACTTGTCTTTCAAGAGGCCATTGCTATCAGTTTGAAAGACAGGCATGTGGAGGACCAGTTTCAGATAATGGGAAGAATTTGTCTGAATCCCATAACCTTGTACAATTGTGATGTGTTTCTGATTACCAAGAAAATGATAAATCCAAGTTCTATTGTACCAGACCCATACTGAAGCAATCACTTAGTTTCTATGTCAACTTTTTGAATGCTTAGATAGGTTACATGAAATTGGGCATTGGCTTCAATGTCACAACAATGATGTAGATGACTGAAGGATGGATTGCCAAGCTGTTCTTAAAGTTACATTGTTTCCAAAGTCCATAAACACCTCAGTTTTGTATTGTATTTCCAGGGTGTTCAAAGAGATAAATCTCCTGCAGGACAGCTTGTTCCTGTGCCAGTGGTTCCTGATTCTTTTTTGTAAAACAGGAACACAGTTTAATGCTGTTTTGTTGGCAACAATGCAATTCTTTCACATAACTTTGAGCACAGCTCTTTGTTAATATTTCTTGTGATAAAGGCCTCCTTTTAGTGTTAGGCATAAAATGGACAGAAAAAAAAGATAAAACAGAGAAAAAGGTTTCTAAAGTACACTGAAGTCTGCATTTCTGAGAGAGAACTTCATGTATAACTCCTCCATTGCATTTCACTATTTATAGAAACAATCAGCCAGCAATTTCATTGTTCTTCAGGTGGAATCCTGCATATTCTTATGTGACTATATGCCTTGCCTTTTCAACCCTGCATCTCACTGCTGCTGTGTTCTACAGTCATGCTCAAATATGTGAGGCCTTGAGCACATGTTGGGATTTTTACCTTTTGAAACTCCCTCCTTCTGATTCTCCTGGCACAACGCTCGTTCCTCAGGAATCATTTGTCTCTTAAAAGGAATTTTTCCTCCGCCTGCCTCTGGCAAAGCTCTCCGTGCATTCATGCAGATCTCTCACTTACACGAATATAGCCTTGCCAAGTTGCACTTATTGTTTCATAACTTGTATATTTCTCCCCACTTACTGTAAGCTTCTTGGAGTTGAAGACAGTGGCTCATATATTATTTAACCATACTGAATACCATTACCATATCTAAATACTAAGTACCTTACTGTCATTGGATGTGCAGGGTTCAAACTTCTCTGATTAACTCAATCTTTAAAACTTGTTTATGGGCTGCAAAGATGGCTCAGAGGTTAAATCCTTTGCCTCTCATGCAAAAGGACCTGAATTTGGATCCCTAGATTCCAAGTAAAAATGCCTCGGGCAGAAATGGTGGCATCTTGCACTTGTGGACTTCCTGCTCCTCAGAATTCAACAGAGTCCAGAGGAAAACCCAAACATGGCTAGAGGACAAACACCATACATCTGAGGTCTTCTAAATCATCCCATCACATGGGAGCGAATCTTTGCATCTAGCTCTAAGATAAGTAAACCCTTTTTACCATCCTGTTACTCTCAATTATTAGACACCATAGTTTAACATTTCCAAATAGCCCACCCAAAAACCCATACAACTTCAGGGACTATACCATTGACCCTCGCATATTGCCAAGGAAGTAAACCTAAAAAGTGAACCAATCTTCAATCCCTGTCTACTAAACCCACTTTAATTGATGTGCTAATAGTCCAATAGCCTCATCTAGAAAATAACACCAACTACCAGACAGGCATATCCAACTCCAGGGCAAACACTAGCAATAACTGCTCAAGTGTAGTAATACTGCCAATTCATTCAGTCGAAAACAAACAAAAACAAAAAAGGACATAAGAGATAAAACAAAAATGCCCATGTCAAAGTGCAAATCCATGAGAAATAAAAACCAAAACAATACATCACCTACAAAAAGAATCAACTCCATAATGATGGAATCCAACAAGAATAAATTCACAGAAAGTAGCCAAGAAAGCCATACCCAAGATAATGATTTTCAAAGCCTGGATCTTTACTATGATCAAAACAATGAAAGAGGAAATATGGGAAGAGTTAAAAAATAATTTCATCAACCAGTTTGAACAGGAACACAACAGGCACTTGGAGGAGATGAGAAAAGCAGTTAAAGAAACAAAAGTAGGCATAGAACAGTCAAAGCAATCTCAAGCAGAGTTTAAATTCAAACTAAAAGACAAGCTATCTTCAACCCAGAACTCAACAGAGAGTCTTATCAGCAGAACTAATGAAGCAGAAAATAGACTGTCAGATCTTGAAGACAAAGTTAAAGAACAAACAAGTTCAATCTAAGAGACTGTTAAAGCCAAAAAGATACTTGAGAGGAATATTCAAGGGTAATGGGAAACCTTGAAGTGTGCATTCATGAAACACCAGAATAAGAATCCTAAAATACCACACCTGAAGAATTTTTTTCAAATTATCATAAAGGAAAACTTTCCACATCTAAAAAAGAGAGGTCCATCCAAATACAAGAGACATTCTGCACCCCAGATATGACCAAAATAGAAACTCACCACAGAAAACAATAGTCAAAATATTACACATATAAAACAAAGAGAAATTGCTGAGAGCTTCAAGAGAAAAAAATAAGTCATTTTTAAAGGTAAACCTATTAAAATAACAAATGATTTTTCAATGGAAATGGTAAAAGCCAGAAGAGCTAGGAAAGATGTACTTCAAGTCATGAATGAGCACAAATATCAACCTAGGATGATCTACCCATCAAAACTATCACTCATGATCAAGGGTGAAAGAAAAATTTTCCACCATAAAAAACAACAAAAAGGCTTACCAAACCAGTCCTTCAAAAAATTCTAGAAAAGATACTCAAGCTTGAAGAAAAGAACAAGCATATCCAGAAGGATAGAAATGGAAGTTTAATTCCACCACAACTTACAAGCTACATAATATATTTATGAAAGTCACTAAACACAAAAATGTCAGGAATCAAAAGTAATTTCTCTATTATAACCCTAAATGTCAATGGAATTAATTCACCAGTCAAAAGACACAGGTTATAAACATGGATTAGACATCAAAATCAATCCATCTGCTGCCTTTAGGAAACATATCTCACCAAAAGGATAGGCACATTCTAAAAGTAAAAGACTGGTCAAATATTCTTCAAGCTAGTGGAACAAGGAAACAAGGATGGGTAGCAATTATGTTATCTGGTAAAGTGGACTTCAAACCAAAGAAAATCATAAGAGATACAGAAGAATACTACATTTTAGTCACAGGAACAATTAACCAGGAAGACTTCAAAATACTGAACATATATGTACCGAATATGGGCTCCTCCACATTTGTCAAACTAACACATAAAGTCTAAAACAAGAAATAAATCCCAAAATGATAATAGATTTCAACACCCTACTGTCTACATGGGATAAATCAAGAGACCAAAAACTCAACAGACATACATTGGAACTGAACCAAACCCTTATTGAAATAGACCTAAAAGATTTCTATTGAACCTTACATCCAAGCACCAAGGAATACACATTCTTCTCAGCAGCCCACAGAACTTTCTCCAGAATAGACCACATATTGGGCCACAAAACAAATCTCCACATATACCAACAAGAAAGTTGAAATTATATTCTGTACCCTATCAGACTACCATGGTGTAAAGCTTAGCATCCATAACACAACAAATAGCAGAAAATACACTGACTCTTGTAAGTTAAACACTATAATGCTGAATGAGTAATGGGATCAGAAAGAAATCAAAAGGAATTTCAAAATTCCCTAGAAGCAAATGATAATAAAAATACAACACATCAAAATCTCTGGGACACAATGAAAGCTGTCCTAAGAGGCAAGTTTATAGCTCTCAATGCCTATGTCAAAAAAATTGAAACTTCACAAGTAAATAACTTAACAATGTAGCTTAAAGCTTTAGAGATACAAGAGCAATCCAATCCCAAAAGTAGTAGAAGAGAGGAGATTAACAAAGTCATAGTTGAAATAGGTGAAATTGAGATAAGGAAAATGATACAAAGAATCAACCAGACAAAAAGCTGGTTCCTTGAAAAAATCAATAAGATTGATACACCTCTAGTTAAATTAACCAAAATCAAGAAAGAGAAAACCAAATTAACAAAATTAGAAATGAAAATGTAGTTATCAAAACTGATACCCAAGAAATTTAGAGAATTATAAGGTCATATTTCAAAAACTTATATTCCACAAAATTTGATAACTCAAAAGAAATGAAGAATTTCTGAGTAAGCACAACTTACCTAAACTGAATCAGGAAGTTTGAATTATTTAAATAGTCCTATAACAAATGAGGAAATTGATCTCAAATCTTCCCACCAAAAAATGTCTGGACCAGATGGATTCAGCACAGAATTCTACCAGACATTTAAAGAACAACTAACACCACTACTGCTTAAAATATCCCATAAAATAGCAGAGGAAGGAACACTTCCAATTCTTTCTAAGAAGCTAATGTACTAATCCCAAAACCTAATAAAGATACACTTAAAAAAGAAAACTACAGACCAATCTCTTTGATGAACACAGATGCAAAGATTCTCAACAAAATCTTACTAAATCAGATTCAAAAACACATCAAAAAGATCATTCACTATGATCAAGTAGGTTTTATCCTAGGCATACAAGGTTGGTTCAACATATGCAAATCAATAAATATAATCCCTCATATAAACCAATCCAAAGTCCAAGACCACATGATACTCTCAATAGATGCAGAAAGAGCTTTTGACAAGATCCAACAGCCCTTCATGATCAAAACACTAGAGACAGTTGGAAAGGAAGGAACCTATCATCAACATAGTAAAAGCTGTATACAACAAGCCTACAGCAAGGATTATACTCAATGGAAAAACTTGAAGCATTCCCGCTTGGATCAGGAACCAGACAAGGCTGTTCACTCTCACCACTTCTATTCAATATTGTACTTGAAGTCCTAGCTAGAGCGGCAAGACAACAGAGGGAGATAAAAGGGATTCAAATCA
This sequence comes from Typhlomys cinereus, assembly GCA_023101885.1. Taxonomy (NCBI): domain Eukaryota; kingdom Metazoa; phylum Chordata; class Mammalia; order Rodentia; family Platacanthomyidae; genus Typhlomys; species Typhlomys cinereus. The sequence goes on from JALPQD010000214.1 coordinate 3,147,535, forward strand.
GCAAGGAAGAAGTCAAGATATCTCTATTTGCAGATGACATGATCATATACCTGAGTGATCCTAAAAATTCCACAAGGAAACTCCTGAAACTAATATATAAGTTCAGCAGGGTGGCAGGTTACAAAATAAACGTGCAAAAATCAGTACCCTTCCCATATGACAAGGATGAAAAAAGCGAAAAAGTCCTAAAAGAAAAAAAATTCCATTTCTATAGCCCCTAAAAAGTGAAATACCTTGGTATAAATCTAACCAAAGAAGTGAGAGACCTTGATAATGAAAACTTTAAATCCCTAAGGAGAGAAATTACAGAAGACAATCAGAAGGTAGAAAGACCTCCCATGCTCCTGGATCGGCAGAATCAACATCACAAAAATGACCTTCTTACCAAAAGCAATATACAGATTCAACACTATACCAAACAAAATCCTAATCTTTAAAAAAATTGACCAAACAATCTCAAAATTCATATGGAAGAACAAAAGACCCAGGATAGCAAAAACAATCCTGAGGTATCATCATACCAAACCTTAATGTATACTACAAATCCATAGTAATAAAAACAGCTTGGTACTGGCTCCAAAATAGACATGTAGATTAATGGATAAGTGTTGAAGTCCCAGATATAAGCCCACACAACTACAGCCATTTGATCTTTGACATAGCAGCCCAAAAAACTCAATGGAAAAAGAACAACATCTTCAACAAATGGTGCTGGCAAAACTGGATGTTCACATGCAGAAGATAGACTGGACTCTACTTGTCACCATGCACAAAAATTAATTCCAAATGGATCAAGTACCTTAATAGTAAACCAGAGCCTATAAAAACCCTAGTTGAAAGGGTAGGGAAATTTCTTTTTATATATATATTTTATTTACTTTTTATTTTTTATTTTTTTAAACATTTATTATTATTATTTCCGCTCATACAAACTTAGTAGGTACACCGGTTCCCTCCCTCCCTCCCCCTCCCCCTGACCCCCCTGCTCCCCCTTCCCTCACCCCTCCCTCCCCATCCCCCAGTGCCTCTCCCCCCAATCCCCAGAGAATCCTTTAATGAGCATGCCAGTCTCTCCTCTGGGCCCTCCTCTCCGATGACATACAAGGACCCAGTGGCATTTCCCTGAATCCTTTCCTGTGTTCCCCTTAAGCATAGGAACACTACTGTGGCTGCCAATCCCTTGCCTCCAAGGATCTTGGTGCCTTTAGCAAATGCTAGACTTTGTGGGGTCAATAATGTGTTGGACATTGCACAGGGCATGCAAAGTCCAATTATGATTGCTTCGGCCCTAACTTGTGTGGAGTATCTTGCATATCATTGCTCCTCCCATCCTTGTGCTCTTACAATCTTACCGTCGTAGAGAACTTTCTTGAGCTGATTGGGCTAGGCCAATAGTTTCTAAACAGAAATCTAATAGCATAATTCAACAACACTCAACATATGGGATTTTATGAAATTAAAGAGCTTCTGTTCAGATAAAGAGATTGTAAACTAAGCAAAAAGGCAACCCACGGAATGGGAGAAAATCTTCACTAACCACATATATGATAGAATTCCATTATCCAGAGTCCACGGAGAACTTAAAAAACTAAACATCAAGGAGATAAATAGCCAAATTTAAAAATGGGCCTTGGAATTCAAAAGAAACTTTTCCAGGGATGAAATTGAAATGTCTAACAAATATCTTAAAAAATGTTCCACATCGTTAGCCATCAGAAAAATGCAAATCAAAACTTCCCTGAGATATTATCTCATTCAGGTAAGGATAGCAAAATCCTGATGCAATCCAATACAAACAACACCAAATATTGGAGAGGATGTGGAGAGAAGGGAGCCTTCATTTACTGGTGTGAATGCAGGCTTATACAACCACTCTGGCAATCAGTATGGCATTTTCAAAAAAGTTAAAGATTGAAGTGCCATATGACCCTGCTATACCACTTCTGGGAATATTCCCCCATAATGCAAATATTCAATTCGGTGACAGGAACACAATCAGTTCATTGCAGCATTATTTACAATAGCAAAGCCATGGAATTAACCCAAATGCCCAACAGTTGACCAACTGATAAGGAAAATCTGACACATTGATACAATAGAATACTACTCAGTCCTCAAAAAAGATGAATTAATGAAATTTTCCAAGCAATGGATGGAATTAGAAAAAATTATATTGAGTAAGTATCTTAGATACAGAAAGTTAGAAACCATACATATTCACTAATTAGTGGGTCTTAGTTCCAAACCCACTTAATGTCATATTCAAAGGTAAATCTCTGTAATACCTACTCGGTAATAACTACTCTGTAAAGGATTATAAAAAGGCAGGAAGGGGAAGGAAGACCTTAAAAGAAAGGAGATAGGGGATCATGCTTAAGTAGAGAAAATAGGCCATAGGTCAAATATTGTCTGTAAAGTAGCGAGACATCTGGAGTAGCTCAAACTCACTTCTCTTCCTGGTCATTTGGGGCTGAAGAAATTTGATCTCATCAATCAGGGAGGATATCGGGACTGGCAGATAGACAGTAACCATCTGGCAAGTGGGACACTGACCCCCCCTTACTGCTGTGTCCTACTCTTATTCTTTCATTTGCCCTTGAGTCTCTTCTGACATTAAGATCTTCATTTAAACAGTCTTTTATCTTTGGCTAGAAGACGACCTTTGATACCAATCAGGATGCAGCCAAGGGCAGTGCAGGAAAAGCAAAACTGAAAACAACAACAAACCATAATTAAGAATACCAAGGACCCTACATTTTTCACCTGGAACCAGATCAGCCAAACCTCTCCCCCTCTTAAAGTTCAAGGTACTTTGCAGAGAAGGGATGGCAAGATTGTAAAGTGCCTAAAGATGGGGATGTTCAATGATATGCTAGATACTCCACACAAGTTAGGGCTACAGCAGCCCAGCTGCTTGACCTGAACAATGGCTGACATGTCAATGTCCCCCCAAAGTCTAGCATGGATCACAGGGAAGAAGGCTCCACGCAGTAGGATCCTTAGAGGCAAGAGTTTATACAGTCATATTAGAGTTCTCTTACTAATGGGGAGCTCAAGAAGGGCTTCCAGCTATGCCACAGAGTCCTGAACCTCCACTTGGGTGGAGGACTCAGAGGGAGGTTTGGCATTCACACAAAAGGATGCTCCAGGGGATGGGAGAGAGGAAGGAGGAGGGAGGAAGGGAGATGAAAGAAATGGGGAGGGAGAATACTTATTGAGCTTAGATGATTAGGAAAAAATAAAATGTGGGAGAAAGATAAAATAAATTAAAATTTTTTTAAAAATTAAAAATCCCTCTGATTGCTAGTGGTTAATAATATTTCTTGAGATTCTTTTGTATCACAAGTTTTATTACTGTTTCTTTTTCTATTTCAAAATGTTTTAGTAGAGGATCTGGGTGCTTGCTGTAGTTTGTCTGAAAGTTGCTGATAAATTGACAACCAAACAACTTAGGGAATCAGGGGTTTTATTCTTGCTTGAAATTTTTTGTTGACATTATTAATCCAACTTGGCAAAAGAGCTCATATCAACAGCAGGAATCTAGGGAACTGGCTGCACCATATCACTGGGATTGCTGAGAGAGGGGCACACTTCACTTGGAACCCTGAAAGTCTGTGAAAGTATGCTGAAGGATAGCAGACTACTAACCAAATTCATGTATCTCACCCAACTGCCCAGAGAATGGCCCTACCCACCATGGGCTGGATCTTCTCCCATCAATTAGACCATTTCCTGAAGGCTTGCTCAGTACTTGTCTCAATTATCAATTCTTCAAGATGTACCCAGAGTTCAGCCTTTCATTGTCAAGTTTCCACCTATTTATCTAAGTAGCCCAGTACTTTTCTTTAAGGCCTCCACACACTAGCTCTTTGGTGACTGCATTCCTATGAAGTTAGTTGTTGCATCTCTGTGACCTTCATAATTCTTGTAAATCATTAACTAAGCTTACAAATTAGTTCAGTTTCGATTCAGTTTGATTGCATGGGAAAGAATTTCACACAGGATTGTGCAAATCCATCAAGAGGTAACTGCTGTCTGTTTATTTCTCTTGATGATGTGAACAGTCTGCTGGTGATGGTCATTGCCTGAATTCATAATTTCACTGGCAGGTGTGAGGGAGCAATGATTCCTAATGTTTCTTTTCCTTTATTAGCTAGAATACTTGAGTACTGAGAAACTTAACAGCTTTTACAGAAAAGTAAGATGAATTTTGAAATAGACTTGTACCACTTTTGAAAATAATAAGTTGGTTCCCTAGCAGAAGACTAAGACTATCTTTTACCTTTGTGTAGCTAATACTTAGCATAGTGTCTACTAGTAAAAGAAATAGCATGTATGAGTGACTAGAGTCAATAAATAAAAAGGAATTAATGACAATGACTGAACATCAATTGTATACAACCCTATATACACAATATAGAACAGCCCTACTGTTTAGGAAGTTTGGAAAAGATCTGGGAGTGCTCAGCGGGCTCTGGACAGCTCCTCTAGACCTCAGTCACATGTGCCAAGATGAGAACTTGCATGTTGGTTGGGGAAATGGGCTTCACACGCTCCATGACCAGGCTGCATAACTTCATGTTGTGTCTACCTTGGGTCTGCTGTGCCTTTTGTCATGGTCTTCACTGTCTTGCGTGTCTGTAATAGGACATGGCTTAGATACTCCATGGATTTCAGTTCATCTACAGATGCTGGCATTGCACCACAAATATTTCAGGAAATTATAATCTAAAAAGAAAGCAACTCTCAGCACTTAGCCCTCATGTCTTTAACCCTTCCACCCTCTGCAACCTCTGAGCTACGTTGTCTCTATAGATTTGTCTGTTTTGACCATTTCATGTAAGTAGAGCTAAATAACATATATGTTCTTTGATGAATGGTTTCCTTCATCTACAAAAATATATTTTTTGGATCCCTGCCATTAATTTTTTCCTGGGGTTTCTTATTTTAATTTGAGCTTCATTTTGACCTTGCTCTCTTGTACTGGCTGGCTTCACAATCATAATCACCCTGCCTAGTTGGAATTACAGGCACGTGCCACTGTACCTTTGTCACTGTTATCTTTTTTTATTTTATTCACTAACTACCTGCTTTGTGATACATTATTCTTTATCCATTACTCTTAGTTCAGTGTATCTGGGTTTTCTGCTGCGTTTGCTTTTTGCATTCTTTGAAACTTTCATTAACAAATGCAATTAATTTATATAGCAAAATATTTTTGAATCTGCTAAGTGTTGCAACATTTGTCCAGTATTTTATTTTTTTATGGATAATGTTCTAATATATAGATATGCTTCATTTTGTTTAACCATTCATCAGTTCTTGCATATTTGAGTTTCTTCCCTTTTGCCTCTATGAGAGATGCTACTAAAACTGTGGCATACAATTTTCTGTGTAAGCATGCATTCTCATTTTTGTTTAGTATATATTTACAGATAGAATTGGTAGAGCCTACTTTTTTTTTCCTGCTGGAAGAAAAGCTTGTTCAGAGTTCTGCACGTTCGGTGTGTTCAGTGTTGCAGTGGACACAGATAGGAGGGAGCAAGCAGAATGAAGGTTGCACATGTGTCTTTAAAAATGTTTTTTATCAACCAATGCCATTGTCTTTAGTAGGTCATGTAAAACGTTTTCAGTTGGCTCTTCTGTTTTTCATTTGCCGAGTTCTTTATGTTTTCTCTGGGTTAGAGTATATTTTTACATCTGCTCTGTCTGGGTTAGATTGTATTTTTACATCTGCTCTGTCTCCTTTGATACTAATAGATTCATGTATTCTTTCAGGTTTAGCCTTGTTCACTTTAACTCATACACAAAACACACACTTTATGATCTCTTTTTGCATTGGAGAAGAGCTGAGATAGTAACTCTCTATATAGCCCAGACTGGCTTTGAGCTCATGGAGATACTTTTGCCTCAGTCTCATGAATGCTAGAATTACAGGTGTGCACTACCACATTTGGCTTAAAATCTAGAACACCTGTCCTTCCTAAGAAGCCAATAAATATACTATTTATTTATAACTGCTATATTGGTATTTTATAGAATTTTATTTCCAAATTGTTTATAAGACACACACAAGCTCATGTGTTTGCATCCTTAGCTGGCGCTGATCTTTGGGAAGGTTGTGGAACCTTTAGAAGGTAGATCCTGGTTGGAGGAAAGCATGTCATAAGAAAACAGGTAGCTAGACCCTGCCTTCTCTTGCACTGCTTTCTCTGCCTGCATGGTGACTGTGGTTTCTTGAACCATCCATCTCCTGTGCAATCTCTGCCTCTGGAGTCATCAGCCAGACAAATCTCTCTTAAGTTATGTAAGAGTAATGTCTTACACAACAAAGAAAAGTAACTTCTATAGTTCATTTTTTTCAATGCTTTGTAAACTATTAACTCAAGGACCCTCAGCAATGACCATTTGAAGACAAAATAAAAAATGAAGTAATAAAGTATACAGAAAACTTAATTATGTGGCTTGGTCATTTTGGTGTTTCATAACAGAACAAGTTAGTTAATGTGAGACGAAGAAAGCTTAAAGAATTATAGCACTGAGGGAAACTAATAGCGAACATCTCCTCAGTGCAAATGTAAAGCTGAGATCTCTGTTTCCCAGGCATCCTGCTGCTGGGATCCGGGCCTAGAGGTAAAGCAAGTGAGCTCAGTGTAACTGGCACCTGCCTTTGTGTGGCTCTGGGACTTCCTCCCACAGATTTTTAGGATCTTAGAAACAGCAGGGGCCCTGGAGACTAGCGAGTGCAAACACGAACAGTGCAGCAGAGCACGGCATCTTCTGTAGTCTGTTCCTAGATTTAATTTGTAACTAAATATTTAAAAAAAAACCCACCCATGATGCTGCTGATTCATTGTGACTGTGAAAATCTATAATAGGTAAAATGTAGCATTAATGTTCTTACAGGCTTTCTGTAGATAGCTATGAGTGACTACAAGTAATATCCACTGAATACATGCTGGCTGTGTGAGAGGGATTATGTTCAAAGCCTCACACATTTCAAGGGTTCACATCCATCATTTTATTCCGTTGTCACCTCAGCTCCAGCACAGCATGAGAATGCAATTTCATTTTCACCGATGAGGAAAGTAAGTCAAAGAAAGGTTAAGAGAGTTGCTTATGACTCCAACAGCATTAAGTGAGGAGTCGCAATTCAACTCTAGACAGTTTGTCTCTGAAACATAGGCTGCCATTCACTACATTGCTCCCATTTTTACACTATGTTTTACTATAAATACACATACGATACAGGCATGCTGCTTTGTGTCTAACCACACAACAGCCTTGCATGTTATGGCATGCACCACGATGTCACTTAAGTGACTGTATTGTGTTGTGTCAACATGCTTGTTTAATCAACTACACTGTTGGTTTTATTTTACTCTATAGGACTTTCGTGATTCCCTGCTAATCTTCACTTCTCTTACATTATATTCTCTGACCCCAATTACTTAAACTTGATACTCCCATCTGTAACAACTATAATAAATCTTTCCTTAATGAGTGACTGCACACATATTCAATTTAGTTATTTTTGTGGTTCTTATAATTATTTACAATAGTGTTCAATGTTGTTGTTAGGGTTGAGACTTTTGAACACTTGTTCTTTTTATTACATGGTTTGTAATTTTTTTAAAATTATGAATTTATTATAATTAGATATGTCTTAAGCAAACTATTCAGTTCAGTTAAAATCACAGAAGTTAAAATACACTCTAGCCTTTCTCTCTTATGAATGGTTTCATTGGTGAACAGCAGTCATGGGAACAGACTAAATTCATGCAGCTTTACTTCTGTGACAGAAGTATTTATTTATCACTTAGAAATATTTCACACTCTGGACAATATGAAAATTATTCCAAAGACACTGATCAACTTTTCCCTATGAATAAGTACACATACTCCTAGCTCTCCCTGTCCTGTATTTATTCCTTGTGGATTTACCCCTCAAACTTCTGCTGGCCTTATGGGTGTAAGTTAAATCACAGGCATTCTATGGAAGCACTGTCAGGACTTCTTGCCTCCGTTATGACTGTTTGACCTTCAGCGTCATCTTCCGTATGAGTGTCTGGTTTGATATTATACATGGGCTCCAAATGGGGCATAAAATACCACTGTGCCAATGTGATGTTTATTCAACAAGGAAATCAAATAAACAGTGAAATTCACCTTCACAAAAGAACAAATTATTATCCTCTTTACAATGAAGAATCACAGGCACACATAACTGTTTTTTCTATGAATTATTACATGGCAACAAAAAAAGTGTGAGTATCTGAGAGAAAAAGAAAAAGAGAACCTGCATTTTTAAAGGAAACAATTTCAAACGTCTTGCGAAAGAAAAGTTGCTGACTTGCCATAAATATTAATGAAACACTACAACAAAATCCCTGAAGATACATTTTCTTTTATTTAAAATGATAAATATCACAACACATCATACAATAAATAAAGACCATAGAATCACATTAAAACTTTTCTCAAAATAGCACGAATAGTTGAAAAAACATTAAACATGCTGCTAGGATACAAAGAGAGTGGGATGCCAAGGTCTCCGTGAATTTTCAGCCCGAGAGAGCAATTCCGGGAAGCACAAGGCCATGTAGGACTGCCCTCTCTTCCAGCACTAGCTCCGCAGCAAAGGTTTCTTTCTCTGGAGACTGTTATTATGGACAATTTTTCTTTTTTACAATTTCACTGACCACTGCGCTTTGCTGAAAAGTTACCACTGATTTCTACTTCTGAGGGAATCCTCATATTAGAAGTACAACACGGGTTTATGACACTTATTGGCACAATATGAAAAAAATAAACATCCTTTGTGAGTTTTCCACGTGTAACAACAACTGTTACTAAATAAATATTCTTCATAGTGCATTTTTTTTATTTTACTTCTCATCACTCACTGACACAAACGAAGCTGAATAAATAATGCTGGGGAGTTTACTTGCGTCTTCTTTCATAGTTCTGCATTGCATTCCTTTCATAGGCCCCTGGAAATGCAGAGAAAATAAAGCATGCTTAGAAAGATTCTCTTGGACAGTAATAATGATCAACTCACACTTTCATTTATTATGAAGTCCCCCTCAATCCAAGAAGTATTTCTAAGTATTCTATCTCTCTTCTTCCAAGTCTGCATGACTATTTTGATTCGATAATGATCTATCTAATCACAGAAATCTGGCCATCTGCAATATATTTAGTAGCCTAAAATTACTATATTTTATTTCCATGACACAGTACAACATTGATTTTTGCAGCTTTCTAAAGCAGTGGTGGACACTGACGGCAAGTTTTAGAAAGGACCATGCCCAAAGAAGCTACCTATCAGGGAGATAAAAGTAAATGTCAAGCTTTCACTCTATGACAAAGGTCAAAAAACTTCAACCATGGTTCAAATGTGCTTCATTACAAATAAAGGTTCATGCGAACACATACATACTTGATTCCTTTGTGTATTATCTGTGACTGTTTATTTTAAAGTGGCAAATTTGAGTGGCTGCTATAGAGACTATATGGCTCACAAAACCTTTAGACTGCTGTTCTTTTCAGGAAAAAGATAGTTACCTCTCTTTTAAAAGAACCTAATAGTATGGGCAGGGTGTCTTCCTTTCTTGAGGATGCTTTCTATATATGGACAGATTGCTTATCCTTGAAGCTAAAGTCACTCTAATTTTCTGTAGGCAATTTCATTGAACCCACAAAAATACAGCACAAATTAACTTATCTCCTAAAACCCCTGTGGACTGTGAAATATTAATAACTATTCCAAAGGTACTTATCACATGACTGATAACTAAATACCCTGGCTGTCTGTACAAAAGAAAGTCAAGTTTTGTTGTCTCGTATTATTTAATTTTAAAAGGACCCGTCACCACAAAATAGTTAGAATTGGTATAATCATCTATTTGAAGCTATTTAATCATTATAGCCAGCATTTTATAATTTAGATTTACATTATAATGAAGTTAATGTACTTGTAAAAAAATCTATATGGCTTTGAATGAAATGCTGAATTTAAATAGAAAGAGCAGGAGGAGGATCTGTCTAAATCTGTCTAAATCTCACGTGTCTGATCTCTATCTGAAGAAGGTGAGGTGAACATCAATCAAAGTTTGCTACAATTATGTATTCATATATGAGGTGGAATAGACTGAACCCCAAACTAGACAGTCCTCAAGAAAGAAATCAACTGTTTCTTATCTTCTTATATTAGAGGGAAGAATGGCTAACTCGTCAGTCCCTGATGAGCCGTAAGTAATGACTTCATGCCTTATAGAGAGTAACTCCAAACGGCAGCAATTTAGTGGGGACTTCAGTGGAAATAGAGCTTTGAGCTCTCTGAAAAAAAATATCTATTTCCATTTCTGTGTATCTGAGCTGCTGAGGATGTCTCGTTTTACCAAATTGCCAAAGGAGCCTGTGACTATGAAATAGTTAAGCACTGGGAACAGAGGAATAAGGTGAAGATAGCCATGACTCATGTACATATGTGGAAAAGTCCCTACTTATCTTCCCCTATTTTTTCTTTTTGTATTTTCTTAAGTAAAATGCACAAAAAGATCTAACTATAAATTTATTCTGATTCATTATGGTGATTCTATTTTTACTGCTTGTATTACATTATTACTTTAAGTGTATTTAATCTGTTTAAGTTGCTTAGCATCCACTTTATTTGAAAATTAAGCTTGTACTAAAAGTTATATAAATTCTAGAAATAGACAGCTAATGATTAATACAATCTTTGAGAAAAATTACAGTTACAGAAGAACTAGTTCATGTGGAAACAAGTGTGGCCACAGCTTCAATTTACAGTCTATTTCCTGATGCTGAGCACTGATACATACAAGATTTCATCAGGCACACTTGGAGCTTCCTTAAAGCTTAAATGTGGGCAGTCTTCAAATTAATGCTGAGAAAATGTCAAAGTTATATCCAAATTTGGAAAGTGCAATAAAATGAAAATATTGGAATAATTATTTTTGCACAAGTTTGGATAATTTGTGAAATAAGACAAACCATTTTATAGATTTTTTAAAAGAAACTACAAATATTATGAATAGATAAGACAGCTTTTGATTATTTCCCAACTAACTATATGTTTAGTATTTCAATCTATTCTCACTGAAGGTAAAATAAATATAATTTGAATAACTTTTCTAGGAAGCCTAGGCTAAGGGTTTTCATGTGCTCAACAGAAAGTCAATTTCCATGAAAATGATATAGGAGTTATTTCACCTTAAATAAAGTGCAATGAACAAGTTAAACAATAAAGGATTTTTAGAGATATGCTTCTTGCATTTGCATAAAAGATGCAAACCAGAGAAAAGAAGAGCAATCTTAGTGTTACCTGAAAGCCTTCTTCAGATGTAAAATAGGTTTCCAGTGTTGTGGCATCTCCTTTCTACGGCTTTATAGCCAGAGCTGATTTGCACTCGTGGATGACTTAATCCTGTACTCTTTAGAAGACATTGGCATAGACTATATCACTTGTCCTCTCCAAAATCTATCAGGATATTGCGATTTTGACTGATAACTTCGGAAAGAGTAGTGAATTGGTAAAAACATTTTACTCGTTTTATCTACCATTTTCCTATGGGAAGATTGGCAGATGTGGCATAGTTATCTCTCTGAAAGTGTTGTTGAGCGGATCTGTGAGGAAGAAGGCTGCTCAAGCTAAGTAATGACTACATGGGGCAGATACTGGAAAAGTGGGCGGTTTGACTGAAACAAATGATATTGTGGGATACAGTTTAATAGCTGTGGTCCATTCATGTGCATAAGTGCCACGATTAAATTTTTCTCCATATTTAAATCTATTTTTCTCTTTGTAATATCTTGAAAACTATGCCTTATAAAATCTTAGAAATGGATTTGAGATATTATTTTCAGACATAATTTTTTTTTGACATGATTTCATACATACCAGAACTTAAAGCTCTTTTGCCCATTAGTCCAACAAAGGAATCTGTTTTATGCCCTGGAAAAATACATTTATGGGTAATTTAATATATATAGCTTTAAAGAAATAAAGTTATAATTAATACAGAGTAAGCAAATGTTTGAATATGTCTTAAGAAAATGAATATGTATCTATCTCTATGAAGATTTCCTACAAGTCTTACAATCACACCAAAACAATTTAATGATAGCACATTTCTTGATTCTGCATCAGAATTATCTTTTATGTATTTATCTTCATTATATATATTTATATCATATTAAGTTATAAATATGGTTTCTACTTGGCCGGCTTTGAATTTTGAGGGAGCTAGTCACACATTTGTGTTTGAGAGAAATATCTAGCTATCTTTCTTCACACTGACAATGCAGCATTTCTTAGCAAATGAACCTTAAGTCAGATCTCTTGATAGTTAGAATCTTCTTAAAGGTCACATTTTAATTTGACTTAATAATACTCCTTTTGGGAAAGCATATTAGCTTTGAGATTAATAGAGTATATTTATTTTTATCACATAAAATTTTGCTGAATATGTTTCCTTGAAATTCATATTTTAGAAAGTAAGCGTGAATAAGATTTATTTCAAAGACGAAGTCTTTATGTAGTTATTATCTTATTGTTATGGGAGGTGTTCTCCAGCTCCCAGGTAGCAGAGCTGCTACCTAATTGGGGTCTACTCTGCCACCCCTAGAGATCCACAGCAGTTTCAAAAGTGAGCAACATGATTGAGAAGGCCCTTTGGGACTTCCTGTGGACTCGGATTCCATTAACTGGAAAATAGGGGTCTAAAAACCCTCCAGAGCCTCAGTTCTGCCATTTTTACTCTCTTAATGGATTAGGGTTTCTCATTCAATTATGGAATTAACAACAACGGCAGCAGCAACGCTGCATCTCTGTTACTTTGAAATATATTTTCTACCCAGATATTAACTCACCCGAGTTCATCAGGTGCTGAATCTCTCCTCTTCTGATTAAGTTATTATAGCATCCAGCTCAAGAAGATGGGTTGGAAGACATCTAAATGCCTTTTTTTGTTTAAGTGTTTGAGCATGGGACCAAGTGGAGGGAGCTCACCTGAGGGATGTTTTACTATAGTACTGAGATTCCAAAACTAAATATTTATAGGTATATTAAGGCATTTTTTCCTCTTTTAAATGCAATGTTAGCATTGATATTACAATATTTAAACAGTAGAGTCTAGTTATAGTAATTATTCATTTAGCCACATTCTGGATATGTCTATTCCTTTCCTATGTTGGTTTAATTAAAAAGGCTAGTTCCAACGTAATGGCAGAAAGGAATGGATAAGGTAAAATTTAATATCTAATTAGCATTTAATCATTGGCAAAATAATTGAATACTTACTTTTGTGAGAGATCTGGCCATGTCCTAGAAGAAAACAAAAAGAATTAGCAGTAATTAGTAAATTTAATTAGTAAATTAAAGTTAATTTACTTACATCTTTTAGAGCAATATAAAAGCATTTGGTTTTCAAAATATTAGACATTTCATGTACTTACTACATTAAGGAATAAGGTAGAATCATAATGCTATAATGATAATCAAATTATTAACAAAAGTTAAACATTTTGACACCTAAAGCAAGATTTTCTAAATGTCTTCTATGGACAGGGGTTTACATGTAGAAGTGAGGACTCTTGAGGTCTGTTATCAATGTTAAAGCTATGCCATGTTCTACCTTAAAGGCTGACCATTTCATACACACACACACACACACACACACACACACACACAGAGAGAGAGAGAGAAAGGGAGAGAGAGATCCTTAGATAGGCGTAATTGCATAATTAGAATCGTGTTTCAGACCACATTTTTCTTCATTTTTTACACGAACATTCACAATAGTAAAAGATTTATAGGAATGTTTACCATAAAGAGCCTTTAACAGGGCCACTTGTTTTTCAATTGAGGAATCTGACAAGAGATGAATTGACATTAACTCTTTACTCACTCTACTGTTGCGCAGAGAACTCAGGCAACTGAACATTTCTGTCATGCAGCAAGGGGCACACTGTGAGTATCCTTGTACCATCCAGCAAACTAGCCCCAGACCTTCCTTTTATTTGTAATGTGGATCTTTCCCCAGGGCGGTTCTTAGCGGAAGTTAGTTTCTGGTTTGGATCCTTTTAGTGCTGTGAAGCATGCGAAATGGATCTGGCTCTCCATGACTGGGCTAGTGCATGAGTGTGCTAGCGAGGTGCCGGCCATCCTCATCTTGGGAGTTACAGCTCTCTAAGGGTGGACATTTTTACTCTAAGGGTAAGAGACACTCGGATGTTCCAAGATGGAGTAACGCACAGGGGGCTGGCTGCCCTGAGAGCCCTAGGGACTGCTGCTCATCTCACCAGTATCCCGTTTGCCCATTAATCCGAAGAACTGCTGAGGCTTGGGTCTCCGGGCAATTCTCTGCAGAAGATGTTCAAAGGGTTCGGGCAGCTCCTCCTGGGGAACAAACAGGCCCTTAAGACAACCCGCGTGAACCCGAGTCAGCTCCATAGCGCGTTCTAGCCCCTAGTGAGCAACCGCTGTCTTGCGGGAAAATAAGCTGGATGCTCCCCCACGGTACAGCCCTGCCTCTCCCCACCCAGACCCTAAACCTGTCCTAGCTGGCAGCAGCTCAGTAGCTTCTGGTCCTGTGCACCTGCTTTTTCTCCCATCATAAGACTAGCTAGCTTGCGTAGCCGCTACCTGACTTTGTCTAGCCTCAGCGAAGACTTTGAAGACCCCACGCCGTCCTAAATGCACATTTATGGGGCGCGGGTGCGGCGCAGAGAGTGATAGCACTTTACAAACGACCTTTCATTACACGATTTGCAGTTTTCCCCGGGGCGCTGCGTCGTGCGCCAACAACCCACGAGTCCGAAAGCCTGTCAAGTTAGGAAGTTAACTTCCTGCCATCTCTTCCCCGTCGTCTGAGGTAGCTCGCCGGGGTCCTGTTTCCACCGGCGGCCGCCGTGCTCTCTTCTTTCTCTCCTCAGAACCTCCCAACCGTAGCGTCTCGGGTCAGAAGCCCCCCAAAATGTCTGTTACTAGGGAACTAGCGTCTCTCCTGCTGGGCAGGATCTGAACCCGGTGGTGCAGCCCACTGGAAGAAACTTGGCTCTGGGAGCTCAGCCAGCCCCACGCGGGACCCGGGGATGGCGCCCTTTCCACTGCGTGATCTACAGTCTCCAGTGGCCGTGGCGGTGCTAACTTGGGGGCTGTCGCGAGGGGATGGGGGTGAGTTGCAGGTCCCAGAGGCAAGATGAGTATTGGCCATTCCCGATAATGGATCTCACCTTGATCTGGTCACTGTCGGACCAGTCGGACCAATAATTGAGATCATCGTTGGCACCGATTTCTTCTGCAAACAGTTGAGTGGAGACGAGAAACACGACTGCCAAGGCCAGGAGGATTTTCATATTGGATTTCTGGAAAGAGTGGAGGGAAAAGACAAGGAGAGGGGGATATTGCATCTGTCTTGATAGAGGGTGGAGATCCAAGAGTTACAACAGCAAAATTTGTAGCCCCACGTGGGAACTCAAGACTGATTGAACCCAGATTACAAAGCTAACATCTTGCGGGGACCCTTTAGGGCCCCAAACGGTACCCCGCAGGGTCTCAAATCTCCTTTCCCCGGAGTCATCAGCCCAGATTCCCTACCCACTGCCGCGTGCACTCAAACCTGGAGGTTCTGCAGGTGGGAGACAAAGAGGGCCGAGGGCACTTGGGAAACCAGGCTCTCTTCTCAGGATGGCTGCGCTGGGCACTCCGCGCAGCCGGACGCCACCTTCGGGGTTGCGACTGGGGGACCGAGCTTCCGCGGCCGGCCGGCGGGCGCGGTACTTACTGTGGGCGGCTCCGCAGCGACGCTCCGGCTGCTGTGTGCGCTCGTGCGCTCTGCACCCGCGGGGTCCTGGCGGTGGAGAAGGAGGTCCCGGTGCGCTCTTTCCCCGGCTAGAGGCTTCGCGGTATTTATCGCAAGCGTGGCGAGCCCAGGGACCCACGTGACACACCCCACGCGACTTTCTGCTCAATATTTAATTAGCCGCCTCCTCTCTTTTCGCTTGCGTGATTGAGAGTTTCCGAGACGGTAACCCGTCGGTGTCCACAACATCTGCACCCAATTGGGTTCGAAATGACGTAATTTTAGGGAAGACGAGGTCTCACCATCCAATCCAGAGAGGCCGGTTTTCTTTCGTCCGTGAATCTGATGCCCCCTCCCCTTTCCTTCCGTTCGGGGTTCCGAACACCTGAGATTACTCATCAGAATTGAAGAAAGTGACTCATTGCTCGGACTTTAACAACTTTTCTGTCTCTTGACACCTCAAGTTGCACTTTTGAGGACCGCAAAGTAACTGCAGGCGTTAGGACCTAGTTCCTGGAAATCCTACTCGGTGCTCAGGAGGGAGCCCTTTTCCCCTTTAATGTCTTAGGGATTTGTGAGCTATATAGCTGGAGCTCCACGGAATCAACTAGAACATGGGCGTTTCTTCAGCTTTACAAACGCATTTCAGTGTTACAGTGTTTCCGAACACAGAAGCACATACATGTGGGGGAAGTGGGCATTTGAACAAGGCATCTTACATAGAACAAACTCACCAGCCATTCCAGGAAGCCTTTTGTTCTAAAGCATCTTCATCCTTGTCACATCCAGGAAAAAGGGTTGGAAGAGGGTAATTTTGTTCCTCGTCTACCTGTTCTTGCTGAAGACTACATAACCAGCAAGAACAGCATACTTAACCGCAGTGGTTACTAAGTGGTCATTAGATGAGAAGGTTTTTTTTTTTTTTCTATGTAAGTGGAGTGAAGCTGCCAGCTGAACAATCAGAAGCAGAGCATCGCAGGTGCCTCAGTTGAAAGAGCGATATGATACTTTCTTCGTCCTCTAATGAGCTAAATCCTGTTGCTTTGAGACAGGGTCTCACTGTATAGCCTAGAACTGGGGCCACCTGCCTCAGTGTTGGGGTTTCAGGTATGTGCTGCCACACCTGGATGGATGCTGCGTGGCTGGTGGAGTTGTTTGCTCTTAGAGATCATGTTTTTTCAATTGATCGTGTTTTTCAGTCTGAAGAGGAAATAAAATATTTGTAACTCACGCCATTAACATGAACCTGCTAATATGTTTTTAAACACCCGGGAATTCGAAGTTTCTGTGACTTTTATAACATAAACATTTTATTTTCAAGACTTTAAAAATATTTTATTTATTTTGTGTGTGTGTGTGTGAGAGAGAGAGGGGGGGGCACTGTATGTCTCTGTGGAGAATCAAGGGTGACTTTGGAATCATCCTGGATGATTCTACCTCCTTCTTGCTTTGTTCTGAGATTTCCCATGTTCTGACCCCCCAGGACTAGACCTGCAAGCTGATGCCATTTCCGACTAGCTTTTTTTTGTGCGGGATCTGGAATCTGAATTCAGGACCTTCTACTTGTGAGACAGTCAACTCCTGAGCCATCTCAGCAGCCCCTTATTTTCAAAACTTTTTATGTTGGGAATTTAAGTAGAATATAATCATTGACCTAAACCAGCATCTAAATTCTATCTGCAATCCTTCCTATTTCACCCTCGCCCAGAATAATCTGAAATAAAAGCATAATCATAATATTATTTTTATAAAATAATGTAACCCATTCTTTGTACCATTATGTACTCCAGAATTATTCATGAATTTTCATACCTGAATCAGTTTGCTGGCTTAAATCAAATTATAGTGAAGTCTAAACACATATCAGAATAACTCCAGACAGACACAACTAAAGACCATGAGTTGTGACTTACAAGCAATGCTTATTTTTTGTCAGTTCTGAAAGCTGACTATCTGAGGTCAGAAAGACTGGGTTCTGCTGCGGAGCCCTCCTCCAGACTACAGAGAAACATCTTATCTTCTTGCTGTAGGAATCCTTATATGATGGAAGACGCTAAAGCAGTCCTCTAAAAGGATACTAACCCTATTCACAAGGGTTTTGCCTTCATGACCTAATTACATTGTTTTTAAGCGCCATCATCTTGGAGGTGAGAATTTCAGCATAAGAAGTTTGGGGATGACATGAAGATCATCAGTAAACATGTCTGTAGAATACACCACATTCTGTTATCTGCTGGTTCCTTTTTACTTTCTCCTCTCTCTGGTATATTTTCCTATAAATTGCACTTGTGGTATCTTAGAAGGTTGATCTAATATAGGTTCAATTTTTTTGATAGAATTTTTTTGGTGTGTGTGTGTGTGTGTGTGTGTGTGTGTGTGTGTGTGTATGTGTTGTATCTGAGGGCATCAGTCATCATGAATTGCTCTAACTCCTTTTTGCTTTGCTCTGAGGTTTCCCAAACTCTGCCTTCCAGGGCCAGTAGTGCAAGCTGCCATCATTCTGCCTGGGGTTTTTTTAACGTGGGATCTGAGATCTAAACTCAGGTCCTTCTGCTTGTAAGGCAGAGGCATAACATCTGAACCATCTCTCTAGTCAGGAGAGAGCTTCTTTGTTTGTACTCTGTGGCTCCATCAGGAAGCACATAATATCTGATAGTGTCTTCTTAGGAATCATCATCATTGATAATCATTTCATAGGTCTTCCATTCATTAGTTGCTCCAAAATAGTGCTGTTCATAGTTCATCACTCCGTATTTATTATCTGGACTATTTCCTCCATATAAGGAGGAGCTTTTTCACTCAGCAACTGTGTAGTTATTCTAAGACATAATTAATATAGTCAAGACAGGATAAATGCTTGATCACTTCCTTCCACCAATTTTAAAAACGAATTGCTCATTTACCACCTTTCAACTATAATGTATTTTTAAAATGTAGGACTATTTTGACTTCATGCATTTCAACACATTTGAAACATTTCAATGCATGTTAGATATTCATCTAATTGCTCAAAATACACCATTCTTTTTTTTTCCACTCACACAAACTTAATAGGTACCTCGGTCCCCTTCTTCCCTCCACCCCTCCCTGGATCCCCTTGCCCACTTTACCCTTTTCCCCTTCCTTTCCCTCCTCCCTCCCTTTTTCCCAGTGCTCCCTCCCTGGAGCATCATTTAGTGTGCACAAAATACACCATTCTTGCCTAAGAGGTGACTCTTCATATCCGCTGAGAGTACATTTTCAATGCTGATTTTTTTTTTTTTACTGTGTATGTCTCTGTGTTTATTAGAGGCCACTGTGCTTGTGAAGACCTAAGGGTAATTTCAGTTTCACCCTCATTATACCTCATTATTGCTTTGCCTTGGGGCTCCTCAGGCTGTCACCATTTCCATACAGTGTTTTTTGCGGAATTCAGGATCTGAACTCAGATCCTCTGTTTGAGAGGCAGAGGCTTAACCCCTGAGCCATCTCTTCAGCCCATCCTTATCTTTTTTTCTCAATTACTGATGCAGTTCATG
Source organism: Typhlomys cinereus (assembly GCA_023101885.1). Lineage (NCBI taxonomy): Eukaryota > Metazoa > Chordata > Mammalia > Rodentia > Platacanthomyidae > Typhlomys > Typhlomys cinereus. The sequence goes on from JALPQD010000214.1 coordinate 3,166,883, forward strand.
ATGTATCAGTAAAGACAGCTATTGCTTTAATATCTTCCCTATTCACTAAATGTTAACTGTTGTAAACTTTGCTCATATGTTGTAGCTATTCTACAGTACATGAAGTCTATTTTATGGACTTGTACAATAAATGGTGATCTAGCAATTGCTCTGATTTCATTTTCTACTTTTTCATGTGGGTAATCAAATGCTTCTTTAATTCTTTTACTAATTTTGTGGATTTTTCTGACAGTTTTTCCTTGAACATAGCAGGTTTTGAGATATTTGCATTTTTAACTCTTTTATTTCCTAGAATATTAAATATATGAATATACACATATTAGTAAAATGTTAAAATGTATCCTTTTGTTTATCTTGTGTAATTAGAGTGATAGAGCAATGCATAGGTAAACAAGGGTTATAACTATATTAGTCACTTTTGTGTAGCTATAACACAAGACCTGACAGAAACAATTTATGGGAGGAAACTTTGTGTGTGTGTGATTTCAGACACTTTCTGTCTGCTACGGCAGTGGGAAGGTTGGGAGAGTCAGTTCACACCATGGGAGACCAAGAATCCCAGCACATGATGGGAACCAGGGATTGGGAATAATCTTCAAGGATCTGTGTGGCTCCTATTAACTCCTTTCATCCAGCAAGATCTCATCTCCTAAAGTACCCTGGCATTCAAAATAAGAACTCTGAGGGGAAAAACATTCACAACTTGAAACTGTGGGGTGACATTTCATATTCAAACCATAGCAGGTTTTAAATGCCCTTCAGAAGTATTTATATTTAATTTGAGTTTAGCAGAAGAAAAAAGTAAGTTAAGAGTGTGGAAGGTCTAAGGATAAATATTAAGAAGCTAGTATGTAATATTTAAAACAATACATATTTACTTGGTATCATTAATTCCCTGTTTCAATGATGAAAGCTTCCTCCAATTTCTCTTTTGCTTTGCCATACAGTTTTTCTAATTTTGTGACAAATTATGTCGTGATTTTGCATTCTCCAGGTTTATAGCAATCATGAATATTGTGAACCATGAATTCTTTCATGCTAATGAATATTTGCAAGTTTCTTGTATGTCAAATGAATGACATCCTGATTAGCCGCAATATGGTTATATTCTTTCAGTTTGTGTAAAACTTTATGGACACTACCTCTTTGTTTTGTAGCGTTTTCGGCTATGGGGAATTTCAAGGTGATGCAGTCACCCCACCTTCATCTCCCTGACTCCTATGGAGTATGATTTTTCTGCTTGAATATCTGAGGAATTCTTTCTTTATCCTTGAGATTCAATAATGTGAAATATGGTCTTTTTGTTTATCAGACAACATCTCATTTGCCTGGAATATCAGAAGATCTTGCTTTGCTTTAGTATACATTGTGCCCTTTTTTTCTATTATGTTTATTTATTTTTTTACCAATCATATGAACTTAATAGGTACCCCGGTCCCCTTCCTCCCTCCACCTCTCCCCAGTCCCTCTTGCAACCCCCATTCCCTTTCCTTTCATCCCCCCTCCCTCCCTTTCTCCCAGTGTCCCCCTCCCATTCCCTGGAGCATCCTTTAGTGTGAAAGTCAAACTTCCCTCTGTTCTCCACTCTAATGAGGTGTAAGGATTCAGTGGCATTGTCCAGAGCTCTTTCTTGTGCTCTTCTTTAGTATGGGAACACTATTGTGACTGTTAATCCCTTGCCTCTAAGGATCCTAAGACCTTATCTATGCTAGACTTTGAGGAGTCATTGACATGTCAGTCATTGTGCAGGTCATGCAAAGTCTGATTATGACATTGTGCTTTTTGTATCTCATATTTTTCTTCTTCATTTTAGATAAATTTTATTATATCATGGCTTTGAATGTGTATCTTGAATAGAATATGCATCTCAAGAATAGCAATAATATTTGAGTATCAATTATATCTAATGTCTATAATTGTCATAGTTAGATTCAGGTGTCAATTTGAAGGTTGATGCTCTGAGCCCTGGCTCATTCAAGAGAAATTAGTAGTTAAGTTAATCTCTGAGCAAGTGTGCAGGATATTATCTATTTTTATTATATTTATTTATTTTTTTCCCAATCATACAAGCTTAATAGGTACCCTAGTCCCCTACCTCCCTCTATCCCCTCCCCAGTCCCCCTTGTACCTTCTCCCCCTTTTCCCCTTCCTTTGAGATTCTCTATTGATGAGGAGGCCCAGCCAATAATTAGTGAGATTACTACCTGGGCCAGTGAATAAAATGGAGGGAACTGGTTGAGGAAGTTGGCATCTTTTTGTATACTTGTCTATTTCTCTCAGTCATTTCATTGGATTTAGTGTGGCAAATTCCCTTGATTCTTGGTATTGGTGTGGGCTGTCCTGAAAACCTGAACAAGGAACTATAACCAGTCTATCATAAGCCAAAATGAAACCCCTTATTCCCTTATACACCATTTGGTTGTGAATTTATTGGCAACATACAGAGTAACTGCAACAATACTGTTGTTCCAAAAATGCTTTCACATTTTTCACCTTTTCATTTGTATTTACTTCACTTACCTCCATTCTTTCTAGTGTCAGTAATTCATTTTTGTCTGTTTCATGTCTTGCTGCTTCTTTTTTTATTATTTATTCAATTGTGCATGTGTGCATATGTATGTGCGCGTGCATGTGTGTATGTGTGTGTGTAGAACCACGGACGAATCGGGAACCACCATGGACGCCTCCACTGCCTTCTGCCCCGGGATTCACAGGCTCCACCCTACCAGGACCAGAAGCGCAGGCCGCCCCCGCTTCCCCCTGACGTCTATACGTGGGATCTGGGATCCGAACTCAGGACCTTCTGCCTGCAAGGCAGAGGCATAACCCCTGAGCCACCTCTCCAGCCCATGTCTTGCTGCTTCTGATTCACTTATTTCCATAATCATGTTGCATAATCCCCAACCCCTTCTCACAGACAGCAATTTCCTTTTTTCATCTCATTTAATTGTTTTGATTGCTCTTATTTTGCTGAATTCAGATTCATATGAAGATGCTCTTAGTGTGAAGTCATTGGGGGAATTTCCTTCTGTTTCCTGACTTATATTTTGTTCTAGTTTAGCAGTTGAAAAAAGAGAAAACACATGAATTTTGAACAAAATCTTAGCAGTTTTGATACTGGCTTAGAAAGTGCACTCTTGGCACCCAGATTTTAGTCTAAGAAGAAAAATAAATACCATTTACCTAATAGGGTGCACTGTAGAGTTAGATGAGTGATACGCATATAGAGTAGTATGTAGAATGTGCAGTGAATGTGCCATTGGTACTTCAGGTGTCTATGTGTGTGTTTGTGTAATGGTTACTCTTAACTATTGCTGTGAGAGAACACCCAAAGTCGAACAAATTAAGTGAGAAAAGGAAATTTATTCACTTTATGGTTCCAGAGGAGAGATACAATCTCTCATGGCTGAGGCAGCATCGAGGGCTGGCTGAAGTTGGAGTCAGGCTAAGTCACTACCATCTGTGAGACTAATGGGTAATGGTTGAATGCTGGTGAAGTCCTGGAGAGTTTCTCTTCTTCTTTCCTGTTCTATGGTTCCTTTTATCTGGTCTGCTATTGGGAGGTTCCAATGGAATCTGAGGAGGCTCCAATTGGATCTAGGGCTAGTTTTTGTATGGTAAATATATTGATTCAGATAATCTCTTCAGGTGGTCTCAGCTGATCTTAATTAATGCTAGGTGTGTCAAGTTGACACCCAGGATTAACTATCACAGTTTGCATGGTTATGTGCAATGGTTAATTTTCTGGGTCAGTGTAGCAGTTCGTCTGCATAGTTGCTGATAGTTGACCATTGAACGGCTTAAGGGAACAAGAGGTTATTCTCTCTTACAATTCCTGGTTACAGTTCTTAGTCAGGCTTGACAGGAGAGCACCACCAACACCAGGGCCGAGGGAACTAGCCACCCCATCACCACATAATGGCTGAGAGATGGACGATCCTTACTTGCCAGACCAACTCTCTCAACCAGCTCTCTGTTAATTTATCCAGGGCCTAATCCCACCTACCATGGGCTAGGTCTTCCCCATCAGCTAGACAATGTCCTTCAGGTTCGCTCTGGGCTTAACTCAACCATCAACTCTCTACAACTGTGCCCAGAGCTCAAACCCTCACCAGTCAAGTTGACACCTGTGTTTAACTATGACAGTCAGTTTGGCTGACTATATTGCCACATGGCTTGTTTTTGGTCTATATGCTTCTGTGAAGGAATTTCTTTACATGTAATTAATAGTTGTATTGGTAGATTTTAGAATACTCACAACTCACCTGTTATGGTGCACTCATCCAATCAGTTTGAAGTTCTTAAGAGAAAAAAGACTGAATCATTCTATCTCCACCCTCCAGGGAGGAAGGAATTCTACCTGTAGACAGTCTTTGGAGTTAAGACCTCTCAGAACATTAACTACTTTCTGGAGTTTTGAGCCTGACATCTTGCCTTCTGGACTTTATATTTGCTAGCTACACACCTATTTCATCTCTGCACTGTGTGGCAACTAATTTCTTTTCTTATTTTTTTTTACAATTTCATTAATCAACACATTATCACACACATGTATTAAATACAGTGTGAAATTCCAATGTCATGTCCATAAATTAATCAAACCAGGATGGTTAGAGTTCATTTATTTTTTTTGTAATTAAGACATTTGAAACACTGTCTTTCAACTATTTTAAATACACACTTTAAAAGTTTTCATAGACTATGTCAGTAATCCCAATACAGTCCAAATTCCCAGTCTGAAGCCTCCTGTAAAATCAAAAGACAACTTAAATGTTTCCAACATTCAAGCACAAAATAAATATTCCCATTCCAAAAGGAAGGAATGGAGGCATATCCAAGAAAGATGGTTCATAACAGACCAAAAAACAGCAGGATAAAGTCCAAATTCTGTAGCTCCATGTCCAACAGGTGAGCCTCTTGTTGAAGTCATCTCAGTCCAAAGAGCCTTGGTTCCACCTCTCCAATGCTGCTGCCAGGAGAACACATCAGTATCTTGGGTTGGCTCCTCCCAAGGTATGTAGCTCTCCTTGGCAGATGTCCCACCTTGGCTCTGGCATCTCTACTATCTTTGTTTCTCAATGGCAAACCAGGCTTTAACTCCACAGTACAAATTTCTCTTCTTAGGGTCTCTAAACTGCAGGCTTTCTAGCAGTCTTGCCTGGATTCCGCCATTCTCTGAAACCTTGGAGAAAGGATCCATGACCTTTTCCTCTTGCATCTTTGATGCCTCTAAAACTGGAACCATGTGGATGACTTTGATAAGTTCTGCTATAATCTTGGGTTCTAGAATCACAGCTGATTTAGCATCTCTGTGCCAACTGTAGGAAAAAAATCTCTTTCTCTCCTGGACAGTTGCTTTAGAGGAGAAACAGACCCTTGCTTTGGAACTCCACCAGTTAGCTCATTCCTTCCAAACGGATTTGCATTCTTATGTGTGGGAGGCTTCTCTGAGAATCTTGCCCTCAGGGAAGCCTCTCTCCTCTGATTCAAATGAAGAGCTGGCTTTGATTTGATAATGGAGCTAATCTTCTCAACAACCAACATTTTGTTCTCTGCTTTTTCCTGGTTTAACTCTTTAAGTTTGACATTGCATTTTTCATCATCAGATCTCACAGTTTTTGCTTCTTTCTGTCTGATCCCTTGCTCTTTTCCATAGCTCTGAAGAATAGTACTAAAAAGTAGCCATATCACACTGTCAAAACTACATTGCCTTGAAATTTCCTCTGCCAAGCACTTGAGTTAACTTCAAACAACTTTTGAGGATGAGGAAAAAACTTCATTAAACTCTCTACCAACACATGGTTCCATTTGTCACTCATCCGGTTCTGAACACAGTCTTTTTTTCCTTCTGAAACATCACAAACTATGTTTCCACTGTCTGTGTGTCTAATAGCCTTGCTCTCTTCTAAACTCTCATAAGAAAGGACCATTTGGCTCCATTTTCAATACACAAAGGCTTTCCCAATGGGAAGTCCCAAAGTCTATATTTCTCCCAACAAACAGTCCAAAGGCACACAAGCCACATTGTAGCATTGGCCACATTGCTGGTTACCAAGTTCTCTCAGCTTCACAAACAACTTCATTTTCAGTACTAGATTCTGTTAATCTCAAACAGCAACACCCCATTTCAGTATCAATTACTCTCAACTTTAAAACACTTCACATTGTGGTACCAGATGCTCTTAATCTCATAGCAATACCCCACTGCTGGTACCAATTTCTGTACTTACTCTTATCTGTTGCTGTGAAAGAACATCCAGGTCAAACAATTTAAGGGAGAAAGGGAGATTTATTCAGCTTATGGTTTTAGAGGGGAGATACAGTCTTTTGTGGTGGACATGGAAGGCAGAAGGTGGAGGAGGCCTAGATCACACACATCTGTAAGGCTACCTGTTGCAAAAGCAGACTTCTCCTAGATGTTAGGCAGGACTAATCCACCTCAATTTCCACCCCTTGTGAATGCCTTCTTCCAGATAGACTCCATCTCTCAAAGGTGTCATGACCTTCCCAAATACATAAGACTATAGGGGACACATTTCAAACCATGACACACACTGTGTGGCAATTTATTTTAGTCCCTCTACCATGCAATCAAGCACCAGAATTTATGCCTTCTTTTTAGCAGTAGCTTCATATTTGTGGACTAACCTCTCCCAGATTCCCCTTTTTTTCATATTTGATAGTCATCACTCTGTTTTTTTACTTCCTTGTCAACATCTTCAGATTCCATTTGTGGATTATTTTATGAAACATATAACATTTTCTAGGTTTATTTTTGTTGTTATAAGTTGTGGACATTATTCCCTTAGGTATAAATCCCATATCTTTTCTATTTATTCATCTGTCACTGAACACTTAAGCTATTCTGTATTTTGGTTATTGTGAATAGTTCTGCAATGAACATGGGAGTACAAAGGCATGTTGATTTCACTTCTTTTGCATATGTGCTAAATGATGGGACTGCTGGCTCATATAATTCTTGTGTTTTTAATTTTGTGTACAGACATGTTCTATGCATTTGGAAATGCCTGCTGTAGTATGCATGTTGCTTCTTTAAGAAACAGAGACTGTTAGCCAAGCAAAAAGGCTACATGCAGAATGGGAATGCATCTTCACTAACCACACATCTAACAGAGGTCTAATATCCAGAGTACACAAAGAACTCAAAAAATTAAATACCAAGGAAGTAAACAAACCCATGAAAAAATGGGCTGTAGAACTGAAAAGAAACTTCTCACGAGATTGTTGCAGTTCTCCTGCATGGTTGCTGATATCTATCTATCTATCTATCTATCTATCTATCTATCTATCTATCTATCTATCTATCTTCAGTGGAATATTATTCAGCTGTCAGGAAAGATGAACTAATGAAATTTGCCAGTTAATGGATAGAAATGGAAGAAATCATACTGAGTGAAATATCTGAAACACAGAAAGATAGATGCTGTATACTCTTTTTTTATATGTGGATTCTAAGATAAAGCCCTCAGTTTGATACAATCAAACAGAAACTCTTACAACACCTATAAGCAAAAGAAAAGATCTCAATTCCCAAACAAGATACAGCCTATTTCAATGGTAGAGCAGTGAAATAGACAACAATCAACCAGAGTGCAGAGTATCAGCAAACCTAAAATGTTCAGCAGGAATCAGACCAACCAAACCTCTCTCCATCCTAAGGCTCAGGGAATCTTGCAGAAGAGCGGTAAGATTGTAAGAGCCTAAAGGTGGGGAGAGTCCATGGTTGACCAGGACATTTCACTAAAGATAGGGATGCTGTATCCAGAAACTTATTGCAATGAGACTTATCCTCTCCAGACCTGTACTGTGACTGACATAGCAACATTCCCTCATAAACTAGTAAAGAACTCAGAAGAAATAATTACATGCAGGTATAACCTTATGGGTTAGGGCAAGACAGGTGAAAAAGAGTGCCCCTACCCAAGGAAGGGCCACTTAATCACCTAAGTCCATACCAATACAGACAACCTAAAGGGAACCCTGGGGTCAACACAAGCAGACAGGCAGGAAAGTCGGTGAGAGAGGGATGGATTGGTTAAGGGAGGGGAAGGTGGGAGAGGTAGCGGTGGCAAGGACAACCATTCATTATTATGTTTGTCATTAAGAAGATTAAATGCTAATTAAGACCTACTTTTAAACAGTCTTTTATCTTTGGTTAGGAAAAGACCAAAACGTAGAAACAGGATGCAGCAAGTGCAGGATGCAGCAAGTGCAGGAACCACAAAACTGAAAACAACAACCAACCATAGTTCAGAACACCAAAGACCCTACAATGTTCACCAGAATCCATCCTAAAGCTCAGAGAACCTTGCAGAAGAGGAGGTGGCAAGATTGTAAAAACCTAAAGATGGGGAGGTACACCAATGGACGAGATACTCCACTTAAGTCTGGGCTGTGGCAGCCAAGATCTCACTACAATGTGATTACCTGACCTGCACAATGGCTGTCATGTCCACAAGCCCCCTATAGACTACTTCCATAGTCATCAGAGAAATGCAAATCTCAGGGGACATGGTTTCAGGCAGTAGGATCCTTAATGGCAAAGGGTTAGACAGATATAACAGAGTTCCTATGTTAGTGGGCAGCCCAAGAAGGGGCCCCAAGTTATGCCACCGAGTCCTGAACCCCCATTAATGTAGACTACTCAGGGGAAGCTTCAAGGCTTATATAAGCTGAAGTTCTGAAGGGTGGGAGGGAGAGGAAAGAAACACCAATAGGGAAAAGGGAGAGGGAAAAGGGAAGGGAAAGAGAGAGAGGTATGGGAGAGAGGGTAGGGTGGGGGATAGAAGAAGGGAGGGGAGGGAGGAGATGAAGGGAGATGGGTGGGGTGAGGATACCTACCCATTGAGCTTATGTAACTAGGTAAAAAATAAAATAATAAAAATGATTAAATGTTAATTAAAATATTTACTCTTTGTGTTGTTATCTTTTTTTCCAGAGGGCCACTACTTGTGAAAGGTTGTTTTTGTTTACTGGCCATATTTAGGCAGAAATGGCTATGCTACTGGAAAGACACAATATTCTAACCTGCCTACCCTCTGCATACAACATCAAAAGAATTTATCCAGTAAATTTTTATTTTAACATTCTCCATTTGTCAAACATTTATGGTGAAAGAAATTCAGAGCTAAATGAATCACAGTCTTTGCCCTGGAAGGATTCAAGAAAGTAAGAGACAGGAAATACAACAGAGGCTATTAACAGAGGAGGGAACATTGTGTTGTGACTACAAGGAATATAATTTCTCTAGTTGCAAGAAAGTAAAACTCATTTCATTGAGTGTGAATAGCTAAGTAAAGGCAGAGCGATAAGGATATGCATTGGACATCCATTGGATAGGCTACAATGGTAAGCACTGGAGGACAAGGGCTGTTAGCAGCAGAACAAGATGAGGTCAACTGACATGAAACCTTTGTTTAGACTAAACAAAGAAAATTATATTATGAGGCACAAACTTTGGGGAAAACTGAAGCTTTCAGTTTTTATTGTTTTTCTAAATATCTTATTAACTCTAGTTACTGCTCTAAAATAATAAGAAATGTGGAAGTTTTGTTAACAATGTATACATAGTCAAGAAGAGCAGTATTTAAAAATCTTCAACAAATGTGTTTTCCTTGCATTGCTTCTAGGTGCAACTAATAAATACAAATATATACACTTACCAGGAGACTGACGATAAACTCCTTATTCAATGTGACTCTGCGATCCTAAAATAACATGCCAGACTATTAAGTTTACTGAAAATACTCCTAACCAGATATAGGTTTGGGTAAACTGAATCCACAAAGGTCAAAAACTCAATTAAAATTAGATTCAGCAGATCCAATTGTCTTGGCAAATGGCAAGTTGATAGTATCCTAAAAATAGAGCTTAAAAATTAGACAGTAAATAACGTCAAACCGGAATAAGAATAGGAATGTCACATTTAGATTCATTGAGTACCATGAAACAACAAAGCATGTTTTTCAGCATCAAAGTGAACAATCCCACTGAGGTTATAATGATTGAGACATATTTATTCACATCTTTATGTATGCATTAGACAAATAATTAAGGTAGTTGTCATAAAATTATAACTTTTGCCCATTGCAATAGGAAATATACTGTTACTATTTCTTCCTGGTTATCCTAGTCCTTGTTTAACCCCACTATTTAGGAGCCACTGTTTCCATCATCTCCAGTATGTAGGGTTTTCAGTTCTACTTGTCTGGATTTGGAGTGTATAATTATATCAAAACTAAAATAGTGTCACTCTGACAGACTAAAACACTATGGAATACTATTCCTAGCACAGCATAGCATAAGACCAAGCTGTACTACTTTAGAAATAATTCCCTTATTAGAAAGTTCAGGAACATTTAATCTTTGAAATAACAAGATGTATGTAGATACAAATATACAGATGTAAATCTCTAATGGTGTATGTCCTTAATGAAATAAATCAATACTCAGGAGCATCAGGTATGGTAAGACTATTAGTAAAATTAAAAAAATAAACTTTACCTTCAATTAGTACACTTTGGTCAGAAGCATTCCATAGGTAAAATATTTAATTGTTCTGTAAATATGCTTATTAAATACAAAACTAAGTTTTTTATAGGTTAAGAACTACATGGAGTACTACTAATTGAGGGGTTGTGAAATCTTATTTAGAGGCACACTCTACAATATTTTTAGTAGATTTGTCGAAAAGGAATTATGAGCAATGTATAAGGAAAGGACAGTCTTCCAGATTGTTCTGTAAAAGTAACTGGTGAAATCTCAGTAAAAGAGAGACTCAAGAAACCTGAGGATGCTTCCTTGTAGTCATTGTGGGATGAGTTTTCAGGACTTTGGTCATGAGACTTTAGTTTTTAGGCAAAATAAAGGGTGAGTTACTAGGAGACTTAACTAAAAACTTTGACCATGGAAACTTATAGTCTTATAACATACATTTTAGAATAAATGCTAATTCTTTTTAATAAAATATCCAGCACTGCTTGGCGGTTATCACCTCCAAAGTTTAAGGTAACAGGGAGGAAATCTGGTCCTTTGGTAGATTGCTATGTTATAAATAGTTAGTAAAAGGGCATGTTGTCTTCTGCTCCACATGCCCTGTGTAGACCATGAATCATTGTTAGTGATATATAAAAATTAGTCAGAAAACTATCCACTAACAGTGTTATCCTGGAGGCAATTACCTGGACTAACAATTTTATATAAAGTAAAAATTCATTATTCTACATTTATGTTAGCCATATGAAGAATTAATAGCATTATGAGTAAATGGATTTTTAATTATAAGGAAGTAATTTTAGTAGAAGTCCAAATCCAATGGTTTCTCTTCCTATTAGCTAACTGGGATCAAGAGACTTTGATTTGATTCTTCCAAAATTAGAAAATAGCACTATGTGAAACTGCAGATTTAGAGAGTTCTTTGGAAGATTATATATTGCCATTTAGTACCTGTTTCTTTTGCATATGCTTCAGCTTAGAAGTCTCCCAATGTCTTTCTAGATAAGTTATTTAGAAGAAGACTGAGGTTAGAAGAAAGGAATGAGCTTAGTTGCGTTTGACATTTCAAATGTGTTCCAGTGGCATATTCATTTCAGTTTTGTTCCACCAACAGTTTTTATTTTGCTCTTTAAAGTACGTTTATTTATGTTATTCAAAATAACTATGTATTTTTGCAATTTTCTCCCCCATCCAGTCCATTAATCTTCCCCATTCCCCTCCCTCCCACCGACAGATACCTTCTCCTTGACAAGCTTCCTTCCTACCCTATGTTCCTTTTTGTATTTGTTTGTGTCCCATTGCATCCACAAGGAATGTCTATTCATGCATGCACCTGGGTACCTGCTGTAGCAAGATAGTGTGTAAGTAGGTGTACTTTTGGTGCTTGAGGAACCTTTTCTTGTGGCCGGCTTTAACCACCAATCGTCTCTTTTTGGGGAGGCACCTGAATTTTTCCCTCATTTCTTGGCAGCTCCACCAATATTTTTTTTTATTTCTTCCACTCATACAAAGTTGATAAGTCCCTCCCTCCACCCCTCCCTGGACCCTCTTGCTCCCTTCCCCCTTTTCCCCTTCCTTTCTCTCCTCCCTCCCTTTCTCTCAGCCCCCCCCCCCCATTCTGGAGCATTCTTTAGTGTGCATGTCAAACTTCCCTCTGGGTCCTCCTCTCTGATGATGTGGCACCCTAGAGGACTCAGTGGCATTGCCAAGAGCTCTTTTTTGTGTTCCCCTCTAGTATAGGAACACTATTGTGGCTGTTAATCCCTTGCTTCTAAGGATCCTAGTGCCTGTGATCCATGCTAGACTATGGGGATTCAATGATATGTTGGTCATTGCGCAGATCATGCAAAGTCCTATTATGATTACATCAGCTCTAACTTGTGTGAAGTATCTTGCATAATGTTGCTCCTCCCCATCTTTAGGCTCTTACAATCTTACCACCCCCTTTTCCGCAAATTTCCCTGAGCTTTAGGATGGGGAGAGATTAGGCTGGCCTGGTTCCAGGTAGTTGATGTATACTCTCTGATTTTCTGAATTATGGTTTGTTGATTTTTTTTCAGTTTTGCTGCTCCTGTACCTCCCTTGGCTTCATCCTAATGGGTATTGGATGTCACCCCCTAGCCAGAGATAAAAGGCTATTAAAATGGAATCTTACTATAAGAATAGATTCAAAGGCAGATGGAATAAGAGCAGGAGACCATTGCGGGGGGGGGGGGAGTTGTTTGTCTCCCATTTGCAGGATGGTAATCTTCTATCTGCCAGACTCTATGCCTTCCCTTTCTGGTAAGATCATACCCCATCAAGTGCAAGTGACCAGTAAGGAAAGTTTGTGAGTTCAACCAGATGTCTCATTACTTACTTGCAGTCTTTGATGTCCACCAATATTTTTTAACTGTGTGTTGCCATGCAAAAGAAAAAAACAACCTTCTCAGTTACACTATCCAGTCTAACAGGAAGTTCCACCAATATTCTTTAAGTGTGTGTTGGCATGGTATGCAAAAGAAAAAAAAAAAACCTTCTCAGTTACTCCATCCATTTTAACAGAATTTTGGTACTGGAAGCCATGAAATGTGTATTTTAGAATTTTGAGTTTAACAGACGGTGCACACACACTAAAAACCAATTATTCACAAGCAATGGAAAACAGATGTTATGGGAAGATGGACTTGGTTTATAGTCTGGTTTCTATTACCCATTAGTTATTTGATCTTAGACAAATGTCTTAGTTTCTTTTCCTGTTGCTATTATGATAAAAGCAACTTTGGGGCAAAAGACTTCATTCTGACTCACAGTTTGAGATTCACTTCATCATGGTGAGGAAGTCAAGACATCAGAAGCTTGAAACAACTGGTGACATTATGCCACAAAGAAGAGAGAGGGGCTGTTGTGATGGCTCAGTGGTAAAGAGCTTGCTGCCAAGGTTGATGAACAGAATCTGATCCTTGGGTTCCACAAGAAGGAAGGAGAGAACTGAATCCCCAAATTTTCCTCTGACCCCCAGGTATGCTGCACCCCCCCCCACATGATAAAGATAAAATGTAAAAAGTGAAGAGATAAGCAGAGAGCAATGAATGTATGCTGCTATTCAGTTTCCTCTTTCCATTTACACAGTTCAGGATCCCAGCCAGGGAATGGTGCTACCCTCGGGGGGGTTGGATCCTCCCACCTCAATATATCTAATCAAAATATCACCTCACAGATATGCCCAAAGCCCTATCTCCCAAATGATTTTAGATTTCATCATGTTGGCAATTGAGATTAATCATCATAGCAAACAACTAACATCTGCTTCTCAATGTGCTTGCAGGTGTAGTGTGTCTACAGGATAGGGTTTGTGATGATTACAACACTCAGTGACATTGAAAAACATATAGACTAGTGTCTGTAAACAATAGGCTCTTAGTAAATTACATCTATGATTATATGATCATTGTTCACTTTAAAAGTAATACTCAGAATTTTAGGGAAATATTAACCTTTCACTGAGAGGCATTTTTTCTAGGGAGAATGGGGAGAATGTTTCATGAGAGGAGATAGTTCTGTGACCATAAATGAAATTAGCTTACCTGGCACTCAGTTTCTATAAACAGAATTACACACAATGTATCTTTACTTTTCCTTATTGTAAACCTAACCCCTTGTTACTGTAATTTGTGAATATAAGTTTCCTGAGCTAGATCACATAATTAAGGCACAGCTTACTTTAAACAAATGGATTTAAAAGATACCTTGAAATGAGAAGAAAGAAAAATTGGCTGTAATATTAACTTTTTGCAAAAAGATCGATGATAGAATTTTAGAATTCAAAGATATCTTAGGAATAATTTTGTCAATATTGTTTTACAGATGATCAAATTGAAAGTGGTTTCTGTGGATGTATAGATATAGAAACCTGTACAATCAGTTATCAGCAGAATCAAGACTCCTGTCTTTAGCTAGTTCTTCCTCTTGTCTAGTTCTACATAGTTCAGGAGAATTTTATAGGAAGTGACAACATTAAACTTGTTCGTGAATTGCAGGTTTTCTAGGTTTTAAGATATGATTCTGTATATAAAAATTAACATTTTTAGGGAACATTGTCTGTATATAAAAATGGACATTTTTAGGGAACATTGTCGCTGATGGTGAGAAACTCTCTTCCCACCAGACATGTTGATGGCTGTCATGGTTCAGAAATAAATTGTCCCCCATAGGCTCATGTATTTGAATCCTTGAACATGATATTAGGGGGTAACCTAACTCTGTGTTCCTGGACCATGGTCATCATCAGTTGGTGTCTGATGGACATTCTTAGCGTTTGGCTAAGCAAGCACTAGTGGTCTGTTAATACATACCCAAATGTTTCTCATGAGAGTCACAGAATGTCAGGTCAGACAGGACAATGAATGGCTATGAAGGGAGCAAAGGATACCCAAGAATAGCTCTGCGTCTGCAACAAACCAGTGCTTTACAAACATGGCATTGTAATCAGTTAATGGGTCTTGTAGAATCTTTAACATAAGTTAGGCACTTTTTCTTGGAACTTCAGTTTATAATTGAAGTATTAATTTGTCTTCAGGATAAATACAAGGCAATAGCAGTGAATTCCCAAAGACACCAGGCCATATTAAAATGTTGGTAAGAATGGTAAGAATGGTGATATCTTCACTTTTTTCTTAATGAATTCTTTTCAAGCCAGGCTTGTGCCTTCTTTTGTCTGATCATCATGGTAACCCAAAAATGTGCCTATTTTTGTTCCTAAAGAATGTTGAGTAATAAATTGAATACATGTATGTGAATTCAGGTCATTTGACTTTTCCCCTAGTTTTGATTTTTTTCATACTGAAAACTTATTCATTCTAAGAATCAAAATTGGCTGATTAGCAGCAGAATGGCAATCTTTTTGAATCATATATGCTAGGGCTGGAGAGAGGACTCAGGGGTTAAGACTCTGCCTCACAAACAAAAAGTCCTGAGTTCGGATCCTAGGTCCCATGTAAAAACTCCAGGTGGAAATGCTGGGGGCCTCCACTTCCAGCCCTGGTGGGTAGAGCCTGGGAAATTCCAGGATGAAGGAAAAAGTTGGTCAAAGCAATCCAGGATGATTTGTACTTCATACACACACACATACACACACATACATATACACATACATGTACACACACATGCATGGTCATGTGCACGTGCACACACACACACGTGTGCACAAAATAAATAGATAAATAAATAAATAAATGCTAAGCACCTTGAACCAACATAGTTTTTCTTCCAATACACTGTTGTTCACCCAACTTATTCCTTCTTCTGTGTGGGAGTGGAAATTCTTTTTCTCCCCAACCATCCAGATAGTTAGAAGGGATAGACAGACAAACCCAAGAGACCAGGGCTTTATGGAAGTTCTATGTGTGTTTCATGCACAAAGGGGCAGGACATTTAAACCTGATCCAGTCTTTGCACTTACACCACTCACTGACTGAAAATGAAAATAAGAATGTGGTCAGTGCACGATGCAGAGGCACACCGGCCTCATTGCAGCTCTCCTCTTTGCTTCTCCTGCTTTGTCATTCTTCCCAAAGCAGCAGTTTCTTCTTTGAATTTCTACCTTCTTCCATTTCTGATGATTAATGTGCTTAATCTCAGCCATGCAAGATATAGCTGCAGATAAAGTTCAAGAAAACATTCAAGTCTCTGTGGTCAGGTCTGATTCTTTTTTTTTTTTTTTTTTTTGAGTAGAATTCTTTTTTTTCTCCCACATTTTATTTTTTTCCTTATTATACAAGCTCAATAGGTGTCCCCCATCCTTTTCCTCCCCCCATCCCCACCTCCGTTATAATCCATTCCATTCTCCCCCCTTCCCTTTCTCCCCCTCTCCAGGTGCTTCCCCTTTCCTCCCTCCCATCCCCTGGTGCATCACTTTATGTGGACAATGAACCTCCCTCTGAGTCTTCCACCTTATTGAGGGTTGAGGACTCAGTGGCATACTCCTGAGCCCCTTCTTAGGCTCCCTGTTAGTATGGGAACTCTATTATGACTGTTTAATCCCTTGTCTCTAAGGATCCTTCTGCCTGAGGCCTCCTCCCCTGTGATCCATGCTAGGATTTGGGGGGGGGGTCATTGACATGTCAGCCATTGTGCAGGTCAGGCAAAGTCCAATCCTGGCTGCTGCAGCCCTGACTTGTGGACTTCACTGATTCTTAAGCACTTGTTGATCAGCTGTATATTGTATGAGAGAGCACCCAAAGTTAAGCAACTTAAGGGAGAAAGGACATTTATTCGGTTGCAGGGGGAAAAAGTCTTTCATGGCAGATGCAGTATGGCTGGCTGGTTGAAGTTGGAGACAGGCTAATTCACTGCAAACATCTTGGAGGCTGAGAGTTGTAAGAGTACTGCTGCAAAAGTAGACTTCTCCTGGAGGTAGGGTGGGACTGATCTTCCTCAAGGCCCACCCCCTGTGACCAACGTCCTCCAGCAAGGCTCTACCTCTCAAAGGTGCCATGACCTTCCCAAACACATGAGCCCGTGGGGGACACATTTCAAATCATGACAAGCTTAGGAACTGGAAAAAACTGATTAATTACTCTTTGGCAGCCTAGGAAAATGAACTTCATTGCTACTTTCCTTATTATTAAGTACTGACATCGTGTGTGGCAATGTAAATGTACTTGCATAATGACTTGATATTGCTTTTCCTTTTAAAGAAATTCATGTCTTCAATTCCAAGTTAATACTTTGGATTTAACCCAAGTGATGCTTCATAGCTGCAAACCCAGGAATAGGTTTTTTTGTTCTCTTCATAGAACATAGTACATGAAAGCACAGCTAACAGCTAACTAACAGGAAGTACAGAAAGAAAAAGTAGAACCCAGAGAGGAGACACTAACAAATTATGCAAAAAAAAAAAAAAAAAAAAAAAAAACAGATGAACAAATTGCCACTTCTCAGAGTTGAAAGGAACAAGTCCACATGAAAAGAGTCACCAAACTTTGGAGCAACAGGAAGACAATCCCAAACAGCTATGATAGAAATATCACAGTCTTGTGAAAGGAGGAGGGAGAAAGATCAGGAAGAAGGTTTGTAGTGGAGAAAGCAGATGTATGGGATTGGATAATAGGGAGTGAAGACACCATAAACTTCATTGTATTCATGCGTGAAACTTTAAAAGAATAAAATTTAAATTATGAAATGAAATATCACAGTCCCTAAGATAAAGGGAAGTTCTTAAATTGTCAAGAAATGAAAAACAAGCAAGCATCCAAATAATTTGGCACATAGAAATAGACAACCTATAAAGAAACACACACAGAAGAATGCTAACCTTTCACTAAGAGTGCTAGACAGTAAAAAAGCAACACCAAATCTGTGGGTAAATGATTTCAATCCAGCCAAACTACCAGTGAAGGGAGAGGACAGAATGAATATATTTTGGTACACATGAAAAGAAAAGAAAATAAAATTTATTTTCCTCATTTAAAAAAATTAATTTTTTATGTGTGTGTATGTGTGTGTGTGTGTGTGTGTGTGTGTGTGTGTGTGTGTGTGTGATGGACTTATTCTGGACTGCTTCTACCTCTTTTTTTTTGTTTTGCTCTGGAAATTCCCAGAGTCTGCCCAACAGGCCCAGAAATACAGGCTGCTGGCTTATTCTGTTCTGCATTTTTACGTGGGACCTGGTATTTGAACTCAAGACCTTCTGCTTGTGAGGCAGAATCTTAATCCATGAGCCATCTCTCCAGCCCTATTTTCCTCATTTTATCTTATAATGAATCATTAAAGGACGCACTTCAGCAAAAGGAAGTAAATCAAGGAAGAAGATTGGGGTTCAAGTGGATCAATCAAGAAAATAGTGAAAGGAAAGTGCGGGATGACATGAGCTTTATTTATTCAGAGAATTAAAGTACAGAGGATGAGGGGCTTTAAGAAGTATGTTTCTGAAGTTGGGATGGGGGACTGCTAAAAGGATTTTTGACTGGATGGGGATAATGGAAAAATCTGGAAGTCAGGAAGCAGAGACACTCTGGCTGTATAATAGCACAAAACAACAAAATGCACCCAGAATTCAGCTGGATCTATTTTTAAGAGTTGTTTAGTCCTGTAATAGGGTATCCATAAAAAGAATGTAGACTGTCATCAACTTTGTGGTTTCAGTAACATAAGCCAGAGAAATGCAGTACCCAGAGAAGTCATCAATTTGAATGAGGTTACAGCTTTGCATGCACTGGAAAGTTAGATAATATATTTAACTGAATACAGATGTATGAGCTACCTAATTTCTCTAAGATATTTATAAATATGGTTTAATGTTTGTTATGGTTACTCTTAACTATTGCTGTAAAAGAGCACCTAAAGTCAATTAACTTAAGGGAGAAAGAGAGATTTATTCAGTTTGCTGTTTCAGAGGGGAGAAACTATCTTTCAAAGCAGAGGCGGCATGGCTGGTTGGCCAAAACTGGAGGAGGCTAGGTCACTGCAGACATCTTGAACGCTGAGAGCTGCAAGACTGTTTGCTGCAAAGGCAGATTTCTGCTGGAGGTAGGGTGGGACTAATCCATCTCAAGGCCCACTCCTTGTGACCATCTTTCTCCAGCAAGGCTTCACCTCTCAAGGTACCATGACTTTGCCAAACACATGAGAGACTGTGGGGGACACATTTCAAACCATGACAACGTTTCATGTCAGTGTGCCTACCAGAATCATTGCTGCCCAAGGCAAAAATCTGATCATTTCATGAGAAGGCAATCCATAATTCTCTTGGGATCATATGACTATTTTTTTAACATGGGTAGTAAGTACATTTCCCGTGGATGCCACGGGTTCCATAACTTGTGGACAAATAAAACATTTGGCTCAAACTTGCTTCTGTATTTGGCTTACTATTTTTAAACATGGAAAAATAAAACAGCTCAGTAAAGAACTGCTTAAAAGTCTCACCTAAAAAATTTCTTTTGTGGGAAAGTGTCAGAAAAGAATGAAAACACCGATCATGTTGGTTTTACATTAAGGAACTTAGACAAGATTGGAATTCTGTCTGCTTGTTAGAATGACATTTGTGATACTCACTTGAAATTAATAAATGTGTAATTGAATGAGATGCTTTTAAACATTTTTACTCTTATAAGTTTATGTGTGTGTGTGTGTTTATACATATATCCCTTAATTGGGGTATTAAGGAAACTTAAGGTTTACTAGATTTATGACTTTAATTTTTGATGTTCGTAAAATTTCTTGTTAGTTTAGGTTTTGTTTGGGAGCAGGTAGCTAATATTTAATATTAAGATTATAATAATGTTAAAATATTAAAGGTTTAGTTAAGTGAATTTATAAATGGGTCATGCATTATTCAATAGTTAAAAGTAATTGCTCAAATATGCTAGATTTTAAAAATTATGAAATTAACTTTATTTTTCAAAAAACTTTAATTAGTGTGTGTGTGTGTGTGTATGTGTGTGTGTGTGTGTGTGTGTGTGTGTGTCAGAGGACACAGTGTATCCCTGAGGAGGTCAAGGGTGACTTCAAGAATCATTCTGGATTATTTCTCCCTCTTTTTTGCTTTGCTTTGGGATTCCTCAGACGCTGCCCATCAGTGCTGAAAGTGCAGGCCTCTGCCTTTTCCATCTGGCATATTTTTACATGGTAGCTGGTTCTGAACTCAGAACCTTCTGCTTTTGATCCAGACTCTTAACCTCTGAGCCATCTCTTTAGCCCAAAATTAACTTTAAACTGTAACAAAGAACTCAATTTATGGAGTTTTGCTGCCTTTAGGCATTGTTATTAACGATACACTAAGTTTAAAGTTGAAATAAAGATCTGATAATCATTTTGTCTAAAATAATGCCTTCAAGGGCATCAAAAACCACACATTACAAATAAAGATATTTCTCTTAAGAATGAAGCAACTAAACCTTAACAAATAAACAAAAAATGGAGAAATGAATGTTAAAATGTATAAACATAGGAAAATACATGTACAGTCATAGTGATGCACAGTTACTTTGAGTCAGAGCTGGAAGTTCGCTGGTTCAGTGGCCCATGTCAGAGATCAGGCAGGATTGCCAGCTTGTCTGTAATTTTAGCCTCAGAGGGTAGAGCCTGGGAATCCCAGCCTCTAAAAAATAAATTGGTAGAGTGATTGAGGATGATTCCCAATATCAAACATGCATATGTAAATGCATGCATGTACATTCATATGTATTTCCACACATGTAAACATGCATACCAACATCCACATAGGAATTGGAAAAGAATGAAAAGTTTTTATTTTTAATTTCTGGAGCAAAGTATTGATAAGATACAGAAGACTTATTTATGGTTATAGAACAGACTGAGTGTCATGTTAACCAGTTTTATAATGACAGAAGTCAGGAAGTGAAGGTAGGATTGAAGAGTGAAAAGAATAGTAAAGTCAGAAACTTTTTATTACTGATTGGCAAATAAATAACACAACAGAATGCAGGCAGAATGCAAAAGTACCTAGTAAAGGGGGCTGGAGAGGTGGCTCAGGGGTTAAGCTTCTGCCTTTCAGGCAGAAGGTCCTGAGTTTGGATCCTAGACCCCACGTATAGATGCCAGGCGGAAGCGGGGGCGGCCTGTGTTTCTGGTCCTGGTAGGGGTGGAGCCTGTGAATCCCGGGGCAGAGTAAACAAGGAGGGGGTGGAGGCGGCCATGGTGGTTCCGGAATTCGTCCGTGGTTCTACACACACATATACACATACACGCACACACACACATACACGTGCACAATTGAATAAATAAAAAAATCATATATTAAAAAAAAAAAGTACCTAGTAAAGAAAAAGGTGTGAGGGTCCTCAATGGATAGAAGTAGAAAGTATTTTTTCATAATATTCCCGCTTCAGTTCTCATTTTTAGTATTTGTTTATCAAATTAATCACGCTGCCTGAAGCAACATTGCCTAAGTCCATCTCTTTCCTTCAACAGACTTAGGCATGTCTGATGTTTGATCCAACACTTTTGTCTCAATTGATGACATATTCATCAATGTTTATTTATTAATCAAAACTTCCTTAGTATAAAAGTGCAAGATGTTTTATTATATACATTGCTTATATTCATTGTTTATATATCATTTATATTGCATTTACTAATATTTTGTTAGTATGCATGCTTTATTAAACATATTCATTAATATTTTTACTAATTAATATATTTAGTATTTTGAAATTAGTTATTAACTTAATCAGTTTTCAGCTCTTGATATTTTCTGTTAGCATCCTCTTATTTATGCCACTTGCCAATCACACCATTCCCTCATTATTATAATTTTCATGGTTTTCCTTTTTGATTATATTTTTAATTGTATAAATTTATTGGATATTGTATGATAATGCAATACTTATTTGTCTACAGTGTATAAGGTCAAGTCAGCATAGCTCACACTTTCATAATCTTAAGCACTTAAACATTTGTGATAAGCGTGTAATAATTTAACCATTTATGGGCTACTGTGTGATATTATAGCATATGTACCTCCTTACCATTATTTTGGTTTGGAGTCTTAAATACCTCTCTTCTAACTAGTCTTAAAGTATATAGTAGATTATAATGAACTCTAGTCACCCATGATGCTGTATATTAACACTGGAAATCATTACTATATTCAAGTGTTTTTGGTACTCATTAGCTTACTTCCCACTAATCCCTCGTCCTAAGTATTCCCAATCTCTAATAATCACTACTCTAATACTCAGATGAAAAGAAAATCTAAAATTTAATTGCAAGTAAGAATTCTTGTATGTTATTAGAAAATAAATTCTTTGACCAAAAAAATGACTAAGATAGATCTTACTTTTTTAAAAAGCAATAATTTAAAATAAGAAAATTGAAAGGTTAAAGATTACATATATATTGGAAATTTGTCATTGCTGGTTAATCAAATAAGCTTTTATGGCTAAAACATAAGTGAATATTTTACTTTAAAAATCTTCAGCCCAGCCACCCTGGGACCCAATCCCATACCAGGTGAGAGGTGCACAGTAGTGAAGACGGACTATCCACTTGTCCAGCCATCCGAGGACCTGAACCCCACACCAAATGAAAAACACATGAACTCAGGGGAGGGCCATATCACACAACCAGAAGATTTCATCCAAATACAAAAAAGTTTTCCCAACAACAGCCCAAGTCAGACACCCTCTTCTAACTCAGGAGAGCCACAAACGACTAGCAAAGAAAACAGTCACAGACTTAACAGAAAATGCCCAAGTTACATCACAAAATTACAAAATATACTAAGGACTAGGAAAACATGTTTTCTACAAAAAATACCAACTCCCATACTATACATTCCAATCAGAACAACTTTATGGATACCAATCAGAAAAGTAATACTGAGGATAATGTCTTCCAAAGTAATGTTATTGACATGATCAACAAGCTAGCCTAAGAATTACAAAGGAATTCTTGTGTGTTATTAGAAAATAAATTCTTTGACCAAAAAAATGACAAAAGCAACGTGAAGAACTCCAAGAGGAAATGAGTAAGTGTATGACCTTACAAAAACAAGGAAACAATAAAAAAAAAAAATCTGAAATGAAAAAGGAATAGAGGAAACAAGAACAAATTTAGAAAATATGAAAAAATGCCAAACTGCATTTTGACTGGAATTCAAAGCTAAAGCAACTGAAATTGAAAAACTAAAAAGAGAGTATCACACACAGAATAGATCAAGCAGAAGACAGAATATCAGACATGGAATACAAATTGCAGAACAGGATTGTTCAATTAAAGACTATCAAGGAACTCAAGAGAGATAAGAACATATGGTGGAAACATATAGTGGACTAAAGCTGGATGAGTAAAGGGAAGTGTACCTATCAGTGGAGTGGCCCAAAGAGAGGCAACTTGGTATCCCACAAGAGGCCCGAATCCCCACAAGAGTAGACAAGTTAGAGGGACCTCCAGTGGACAGGCAGAAGGGCAGGAGGGAGTGCGATGGATTGATGAAGAGAGGGAGGAAAATGGGAGGGAGGAGGGATAGAGGGGAGTAGGGATAAGTACTCATTATGCTTGTAAAACTAGAAAAATAAAATATAATAATAATAACTCAGTGGTTTTCCAAACATCAAGGATGAAAAAAGCAAGAAAGACCCGGAAAAAAAAAAATATCATTTACCATTGCCCTTTAAAAAATGAAATACCTTGGAATAAACCTAATCAAGGATGTGAAAGGTCTACACAACAAAAAACTTTAAAACTTTAAAAAGAGATTACAGAAGACACCAGGAGATGGAAAGACCCATGCTCATGGATTGGCAGAATTAACATAGTGAAAATGACCATTCTTCTTGAAGCAATATGCAGATTTGGTGTAATACCAACCAAAATTCCAACCCAATTCTTCATTGAAATTGGTAAAACAATCTCAAATTTCATATAGACTCAGATTAGCAAAAAACAATTCTCAGTAATAAAAACTGAGCAGGAGGAATCAACATATCAGACCTTAAACTATAGTATAAAGCCATAGTAATAAAAACAGCATGGTTCTAGCATCAAAAAAAAAAAAAGAGATACAGACTACTGGATTAGAATTGAAAATTCAAACATAACTGCGCTTACCTATAGTCAACTGATCTTTGAAATAGGTCCCCTCTCCCCCCCCCAAAAAAAAAACCACTGGAAAAAGGACAGCATCTTCAACAAATGGTACTGGCAAAATTGTATATCTATATGCAGAAGAAAGAAACTGGGCTCTTATTTGTCATTTATCACTCCAAATGGATCAAAGAACTCAATGTTAGACCAGAGATTATAAAACTCCTAGAAGAAAAAGTAGGGAATATCCTCAAATCTATTGGCTTTGGCCAGCATTTCCTCAATAGGACCTTAAAAACACAGAGAATAAGTCCAACCCTACACAAGTGTGACTATATGAAATTAAAAGGCTTTTGTTCAACGAAAGAAACTGTTAATCAAGCAAAAGGCAATCTACAGAATGGGAGAGCATCTTCACTAACTACAGACCCGACAGAGGTCTAATATCCAGAGTATACAAAGAACTTGAAAAATTAAATACCAAGGAAGTAAACAAACCCATGAAAAAAGTGGACTATACAACTGAAAAGAAACTTTCCACAAGATGAAATTCAAATGTCTAACAAGCATCTTAAAAAATATTCTACTTCCCTAGTCATTTGGGAAATGCAAATTAAAAACACCCTGAGATATTGTCTCACTCCAGTCAGAATGACTAAGATCCAAGGAACAAACAACAACAAATTCTGGCAGAGAAGGGAATTCTCATGCATTGATGGTAGGAATGTAAACTCACACAATTCCTTTGGATACCAATTTGGAGGCTCCTATAAAGGTTAAAAATTGAAATTCTGACCCAGCTATATCACTCCTGGGAATATTCCCTAAGTACTCTGTATTCTGCAATAGAGTCGTGTGTACCAACCATGTCTTTAGAAGCTCTTTTCACAACAGTAAAGAAGTGTCCAACAGTTGACAAATGGTTAATGAAAATGTGGTACATATTTGCAGTGGGATATTATTCAACTGTCAGGAAAGATGAACTAATGAAATTAGCCAGTAAATAGATGGAACTTAAAGAGATCATACAGAGTGAAATATCTCGGACACAGAAAGACAGATTCTGTATTTTCTCTCTTACAACATCAACCCTTACATCATCAACAAGTGCGAAGGAACACAAGCAGAGGGTGTGGTGGAAGAAGACCCCAAAATAGCAGAAACAAAAAAAACAGGAGCAAAGAGTTAAAATAGGCTTTTATGTTAAAAAAAAAAGTCTTTAAGGGGACAGAAGAACAGGAATAGGCCCCAGTAAGGAGTGGGGTTGTCTCTAAGTAACTAACCACCACTTACTAACCAACCCTTAACCCCCTTCATGACAGGAAACACATGATTAGTAATGTAAAGTAGTTCAAACAATGGTGGATTGGGTAAAGACTGACTGTAGACAGAATCAGAACCAGATGCCTCCATACTCACCACAAACACCTGAGAGTAATCTTCCAATAAACTCCTTTCATTTTGTGTTTAGGACAGAAAAGATCTCAACACACAAAGAAGAAACAGTCTAGTGCAATGGAAGAGCAGTGAAATAGACAATAACAACCAACCAGAATGCAGAATACTCTAAAATGCTTAGCTGGAATCAGGCCAACCTAATCTCTCCCCTCCTAAGGCTCAGGGAATCTTTGAGGTGAGGGGCCAGTAAGATTGTAAGAGACTGGAGGTGAGGAGATCCACCCCTGGACAGGACATTCCACTCAAGACAGGGATGCTGCATCCAGGAACTTACTGCAATGAGAATTAACCTCACCAGACCTGTGCTATGACTGACATATCAACATTCCCCCACAGACTAGTGAGGAACTCAGGAGAAATAATTGCATGCAAGTGAACTGTAGGGGCTAGGGCTAGACAGGTGAAGGTGAATGCCCCTACCAGTGGGTCTGCCCAAGGATGGGACATTTAATCCATCACAGAGACCTGAGCCCATACCAATGCAGACTACCTGAAGAGAACACTGGGGCCCACAAAAGCAGACATATAGGAGGAGGGTGAGCAGGAGAAGGATGGAATTGGTGAAGGAAAAGGAGGTAGGAAAGGAAAGGGGGAGGGAGGGAGGAATGAGGGGAGTGGGGATCATTGGAAAACTAGAAAAAAAAGTAAAAAAGAATCCTCAAAATAAAATTGATGTTGTGTGTTTGTTTGCCTCTGCATAAAAAATGTATTTGTTAAAGCAGTCTATTTTTAAAGAAATTTTCAAAAGAAATTTGTTATTTTTTATTTTGTAAAAGAGAGTTGCTTTTATTCTACTGTTGAGACAAGTAAAGATATAAATGCTAGCTTTATATTTCTTTTGCTGTACAGTCTTCCAATTCCCAAAACAGAGAAATGGAGATAAATGAAAAGTTAAGAGATGCTGAGACTATCAGTTTCTTATACTTCTTGAAGTTCCTGGGAGCTTTGCATCCATCTAGAAGAATCATTTTGGCCTTTCAAATATCAGCTCTGGGGTTGAGATGATGGCTCAGGGGTTAAGACTCTGTCTTGCAAGCAGAAGGTCCTGAGTTCGGATCCCAAGTACCATGTAAAAACACTAGGTGGAAACCATGGTGGCCTGCACTTCTGACCCTGGTAGTGGAGACTGGAAACTCCCAGAGCAAAGCAAGAAGGAGATAGAAGCAATCCGGATGATTCCCAAGTCACCCTTGGTCCTCCACAGGGACGCACAGTTCCCTCTGAAACACACACATGCACACACACACACAAATAAGGCTAAAGAGAGGCTAGAATCACCTGTAGCCAAAATTCCCATGTGAAAAGTGGTGCTTCTAACCAAGCTCACATGAGCATTTACTTTTCTAATCTCATTCGTCATTTGCATAAATGTAACTCTTTGGAGATCTGTTGGAGCAGGCATGGCAGGAAAACACAGTGATGATTTTGCATGGCTGGAGATTTCTCTTCCAAGGCGTTTCTTTTCATTCAAGAAACGTTTGAAGCTTCTACTGAGTCCCTAGTACTGAGCACTAGAGACATTGCAAATGGAAAAGCACTGTCGTTATCTAGATAGGCCTGTGCTTTAGAGAGGAGGTAGAAAACAGATAAACGAGTATACTAAAATGATCACAGATTGTGCTGAGTACCTATGTGATAAGTAGGAAGACTGGTGGTGCAGTGCTTTATGAAGTCTTCTTTCAGATTATTTTGATTTGCACATTAAGATCAAAAAAGGCCGACGAGTAATAAATTAGATGAAGAGTGCTCAAGACAATACATCAGCAGATACAAAGTCCTGGTGGCCTATAAGCACTTGGATACAGTATCACAGTATGTGGCCAGAGTGCTCAGTGAGAGCTGCGTTATGAGGAGTCAAAGTCTTACTTTTGGTGTGATTGGCCTCGAAGGTATAGTGTTGCAGAAAGATAGGTGCCCTCCCCTCCTGGCCCTGCACATTCCTTCCCAGAGGGGTGTTTCTTTCTAACACCTTTTAAGCTTCTAACTCCTAAGGGCCATCAGGCTATCGGAGCAAATTTGCCTGACACACAGAGATGGAACTTAGTCTGTGAACACGTGCCTTGACCTTCCGCCAGCCTTTGAGCCTGGACTGTCAAGCAAGTGGCCAGACTCTCTGTGGGTCTCTTAGGATTTGTCTGATTGAGGTGTGGCTTATACTCCAGAGACCATGCTGAAAGCATGCTCATCTAAATTTAGCTGAGATTTGATCCTTTTGAGTTTCTCCTGGGTACATTTTGGAGCTATTTCTTCTACCACATGAATCCGTCAATTGGATCTTCTATAGAATTCATTCTTAGTCTTTGGTTTGCTATTTAATCTCATTTCAAACTCTTATCATCTGTGAGTCCTTGGGAAGTTGCTTATTCCCAGCTGTACCTCAGATTCATGCAGTCCTTCAGTGCAGTCTTTTAGTGAGTATTTGATGCTGGACCTATACTGTGTGTTGAGCCCACACTTAGTTTTGGGCTGTAATGTGTGTTGGACCTTCACTGTGTTGGGTGTCACTGTGTGTTGGGCCTGTACTGATTGTTGGAAGGTACTTGTGTCGTGTTGTTTATGTGTTAACCTGAACTGTGTTGGTCTGCAGTGTGTGTTGGGTTGAAGTCTGTATGGATCTAGACTATGCTGGTCTGCACTATGTGTTGGGCTGCAGCGTGTTGGGCACACCTGTGTTGTGTGTCATTGTGTGTTGGGCTTGTACTGAGTGTTGGGAGGTACTGTGTTAGTCTGCAGTGTGTGTTGGGCTGAAGTGTGTGTTGGGTTGCAGTGTGTTGGAGTCTGGACTGTGTTAGTCTGACTGTTAATCTGCACTATGTGTCTGGATGCATTATGTGCTGGGCAGTACTATGTGTCAGACACTGTTCTCACCCTAGGGAAATGAAACAGACAAAAACCCTTATAACCTGTGGAGGTCATATTCTAGAGTGGGGGGAAAAAGCCAAAAACCAAACAAAGCAAGAAGTTTATCAACACACAGATAATGTAATGTCAGCTGGCTGATAACTTCTGGAGGGAAAGAGGCAGGTAAAGGGAACAAGGAACATGAAGGGTGCAAGGATGAGTACGACAATCTTCTAAAGGGAAGATGTTATTGGAGCACAGGACATGGCTAGTATGGAGCGCCTGGGGGGCCAAGTAGCCCGCTTGCCTGGCCATAAGGACAGCAAGGAGGCTGGGGGACTGGCGTGAAGGGGAGAAGGAGGTGCAGTAGCTGGCGAGATCAGAGAGAGAACAGAACCATTCCCAGAGACTAGAGCAGCTTCATCACCAAGATTTTTGAACAGACTAGGGACTTCCTCAGCTGGAGGATTTTTAAAAAGTCACCCTGGCAGCTGCGGACAGACTCATTCACATGATGAGGAGAATAGGAATTAAAAGCAAGATTTGTATCAAAAGGTTGAGGGAGCATAATGGGTTAATATAAGCACATTTTCACATACTCTTAGCTGTTATTACTCCTTAATGTCATTTGAAGCAGAAAACAGTAATTTTCTTGAAAATTGCTCTGCATAATGTCAACCTGAGAGAGATCTAAATTTTTTTCAGGAAAAAAATGCTAATTGAATTAGGATCCAACAAGGGAAAGAGAACCTGTCCTGATTCTTGACTTCAAAGGATAGCAGTGCTGTGGCTTATTTCACCAAATAATAATAGGAGTTTGCTTGTTCTACCTTCAGCTCGCCAGGGAGAAAGAAGGATTCAGAGTCTAGATGAAATGGGAAACAAAAGATATATTTTGGACATCTTATTTTATTTTCCTATGCAGATATAGTTTGAACAATCCAGATCATAAGGCTGATCATATTTCAAGCAAAAGTGCATTACTTAGGATTAGGGAGGGTGACCCTTCATTTCTTAGATTTAATATGTCCTCTTGGATTCCAAAGGCAAGTTTGAAAGGGGAGAAGATGGGGGAGAAGTCAGTCATAACTATAAGCATAACTATAAACATCATGCTAGTCTGTCCATATTACTTTTTAATTTAGATATAAGTGTTGAGTGGCATGTTTCTGTGCTAGAACTTTCCACTCATTCATTGGAAGAGTCTTCAAGCTGTCAATGTTTGGCAAGAATCATGATAGAGACAGATATGATGCTCATGCAGAGAGGAGTGGGAATCATTGTTAATTGAACGGGACCAGACCTTCAATGTGGGGCCAAAGGCATTGAGTTAGATCTTCAAAGAACAAGTTGTATACCTAGATGTGTGTGGGAGAATAGATCATATGAAAAGAAATTGGAAGAAGGAAGTCTACATAAGCTAGACTACACCCTTAGATCTATGTGAAGTATGACTAGATAAGTAAGTAGAAGACAACCCAAACTAGGAGACAAGGGTATTTATAAAAATACATTTGTTTTCACTATTGGAATTCAGCTCCAATGATCACTTTATAGCCTTAGATTTTATGCTCTACTGCATGACAGTTGGACTCAAGTCTGAAGAATATGTCCATTGAAGTTTATAATAAGCTTTCATGGAAATTAAAAAACAAGAATTTGAATATCAGTGTGAGATGTAGTGTGATTGAAAAGCAGGGTGCATTGGGTGTCATGACAACCTGAATGCTGGTGAAGTATCTTCTTTTACTTGCTTATTAGTATTTTTTTTACCATTTTCTAAGATTTATATTTATTCTGAATTTCAATATTTAAGATGTTAAATGACTAGATATGGTAGCCAAAGGATGGAAATACTTTATCATCAAATTTATGTGAATAGTTTTCTTGTGTCTCATAGGAAATGAGTCCTATGTATATATCTTTAAGAAATATTAGTTTTCAAAATTATGTTTCCTTTTCACTTAAAGAATGGCTTCTGGAAATTCATGAGGGAAGCCAGTTATAATTAATGACAATATATGCTGCTACACTATCAGTTTGTTACAATTCTTGTGACACCAAGTTCAAATAGTATCCCCAAGGGGTTCATCAACTGTTTGACACCTCTTGTTATCTAAAAACAAAACCAGAATGTGTGATAATAGTGGCGTGGTCTGAGTATTCTGAAAAGTCCTCTTAGACTTGGCTTCCTCTGTCAGGATTTACATGTGTGTTTGACACAATTTGGTCTTTCAGGGATTTCATTTTAGTTGTGGCTGGTCTCTCATGCTTATACCTTTTATAACCTATGAGTGGAAGATTCACATGCTTCTAAGTCTTATAATGTAAGATGGAAAAATGTTACATCTCAGAGATACATCAGGAATGAAAGATGAAGGGAATTTACACAGGGGGAGACTGCATGGATCTCCAGGCATTCCCCTTTGGGTGCAGTTGTCCTGGAGGAATAGGTTACTCGAACAAGATTACCTCTAAGAAGCTATCCTTCATGACTTTATTAGTTATTTAACTTTTGGGAGAGCAGGTAGCAAGCTCCGTAAAGAGTGTTTCTAAAGGCAGATAAGTGTTGGTAGAAAGGATGGGGAGGATAAGGGCTTGCTGGAGGAATAACAAGGGAAGCAGATCTGGATAAGGGAGGTCTTGTGCTAGAAGGACCAAAGAGGTCCAGGGAATCATGTGGGATTGAGCTGTGGAGGAGGAGGCAGGAGATTAAGAGAGAAGTGAAGGTCATCTCCTAACCAAAGATAAAAGACTGTTTAAATGAAGATCTTAATATAAGAAGAGACTCAAAAGTAGATAGAGGAATAGGAATAAGACCCAGCAGCGGGAGTGGGGGGTGTCAATATCCCATTTTTCCAGATAGTTGGAGGTGACCTTCGATACCAAGGATGCAGTCAAGGGCGGTGCAGGAAAAGCAAAACTGAAAACAACAACAAACCATAATTCAGAACACCAAAGATCCTACACTAATCACCTGGAACTAGACCAGACAAATCTCTCCCCATCCTAAAGCTCAGGGAACCTTGCAGAAGAGGGGGTGGCAAAATTGTAAGAGCCTAAAGATGGGGAGGACCAATGATATACAAGATACTCCATACAAGTTAGGGCTGAAGCAGTCAGAATTGTACTTTGCCTGACCTGCACAATGGCTGACATGTCAATGACCCTCTAAAATCCAGCATGGATCACAGGGGAGCAGTCTCCAGGCAATAGGATCCTTAAAGGCAAGGGATTAAATAGTCATAATAGAGTCCAAAGAGGGCCTCTGGACTAGGCTACTGAGTCCTGAACCCTCACTAGAGTGGTGGACTCAGAGGGAGGGTTGGCATTCACATAAAAGGATGCTTCAGGAGATGGGAGGAAGAAAGGGGGAGGCACTGGGAGAGGAGGGGGAAAAGAGGAGAGTGAAAGGGGGAAAGTGCAAGGGGGGACGACTGAGGAGGAGAGGAGGGAGGGAGAGGATGGGGTACCTATTGAGCTTATATGATTAAGGAAAAAAGTTAAATGTGGGAGAAAAGAAAGAGAGCAGTGAGAGGTAGGATGATGGACAACCTGGAGCGTAATTCTTATGTGCAGGCTAGACCTCAGGAGTTAAGCGACTGAGTGCTGAGAGGTGGCATACAGAATGTTATTTCTGGGAAAGAGCAAACCAACCTTCTTCTTGCCTCTTTCTAGACCTTTGAGGAATTATTCGAGCCACTTCCTTATACCACCCCAGAGAAGTCTGACCATCAAATGAAAGTAGTCTTGAGACTCATTTTCAAGGAATGGAGTATTTTTTTCCTGTCATATGTTCTCAGTGACTTCTTTTTTTTTTTTTTTTTATTAAAAATTTATTATACATTTTAAAATTTTTTTACCAGTTCCCTCCCTCCCCCCTCCCCTTCCCCCAGTGTCTCCCCCCCATTCCCAGAGAGTCCTTTATTGTGTGCGCCTAACTCTCCACTGGGTCCTCCTCTCCGATGACATATAAGGACCCAGTGGCATTTCCATAAGCCCTTTCTCTTGTTCCCCTTAATCATAAGATTACTACTATGGCTGTCAATCCCTTGCCTCCAGGGGTCTCGGTGCCCTTAACAGATGCTAGACTTTATGAGGGCAACAGTGCGCTGGACATTGCGCAGGGCATGCAAAGTTCCATTATGATTGCTTTGGCCCCAACTATTGTTGAGAATCTTGCAAATCGTTGCTCCTCCCATCCTTTTGCTCTTACAATCTTACCGCCCCCTCTTCCGCAAATGTCCCTGAGCTCCAGGATGGGGAGAGATTAGGCTGTCCTAGTTCTATGTGATTGATATAGAGTCTCTGAAGTTCTGGATTGTGGTTTGTTGATTTTCTTTTGCAGTTTTTCTGCTCCTGCAATTCCCTTCACTCCATTCTGCTGGGCACTGTATGTCACCCCCTGGCCAGAGACAAAAAGCTGTTAAAAGTCACTTTTGATGCCTTAGCTTTTGAGGTTTGAATTAATGAGTGACAATTGAACATGTGAAAATATTTTCAAGTTGATGGTCCACCTGATTTAAAAATATGAAATATGTAAAATTCAGATTGACCTGATAAAATCCTCCTGCTGAGGATTCTATAGTGGTTAAGCTTTGGGGTGATAATATGGTTAAGGAGAGTGCTTCTTAAAGCTTTATAATTGAATGCACATTTTCCCATGTTCATATTTTTCTGGTTAGTGCACGTATATACATTTACACATAAAACATTTAGACATTTTAGTTTTTCAGCTATATCTAATGGGATGATTTCCCTAGTATTTGAGTGTCCTCTTGCAAAGATATTAAAACTTAAAATTTTCAACAAGAAAAATCAACAAAGAAAAAAAACTTAGAATTTTCTCCTTTACCTAATCACTCACTGGGGACTAGTTTCCATTAATACTGATCTGAGAACATGAACACGTGATACTATGTTAGAATGTGATAAGTTATGACCTCAGAAGCTATTTAGACTTAGACCAACATTTTGAAAAGTGTGGAGGATAGGTAGTCATCATGTAGAGGAGAAGAAAACATTTTTCTTTTTCAAATGTTTGTGGGTTGGTATATTTTTATCTTTTTGTAAGTCTATGGTTGGTAGACATGGTGAAAAAAACAAGGCATCATGTATTCCTACGTGTTTGTGAAAATTGTACACATAGGAGTCATTCTGTCCTGTTAAGGGTATAAATAAGTATAAATTATTGTTATATATGAACAAACCTCATATATAATTTAATCTGACACAATATATGATAAATTTAATATATTTATTATATTTTATAACATATATTATATATGAATATTATATATAATATATTAAATGTACTTTAACGTGAGAAATTTGATAATTTATGTTACATATCCAAATTAATAAATTTGATGTATTGGATCCTTAATAAAAGATAGGCAATAATTGCAACACCACTTTTGTTCAAGACAGTATTACTAGGTGCTATAGGATACATTTGTCACTTTTTCTATATTTTTAAGCATTCTTCTTATATTTAGTAAGTTTTAGCTCGAATGAACCTCTACATCTCATTATGCAGTTATTAATCTTCTCGACTCTCTATTTCATAGCAGTTCAGGAATGTGACCATTTGATTCAGGTTCTACTATTTGGATGCTGGTAATGAAAGAAGCTGGTGCCACACAGAATCCATTCAGGCAGTGGTAGTAGAGTTGTGCTCATATTTTTATTGTCTCTACTTGGTGGAAACTGAGTAACACCTTCCTGTTAAAGATGCAGTATAGTGTGGTGGTTAACATTGCTGGGTTTTGGAATGAAATGTCAGATTTCCCACTTACTGACCGTGTTAATAGACTCCTTTTCTCTGCACTTCAATTCCATCATCTGTAAATTGGGATGACATAGATAGCACTATTTTGTATTATGAACCTTTAATAGGGCGATATTTGTAACCTGATTACTTTAATCTCTAGATTTTCTATTAACAGGAGTAATTTCTCTAAGTAAATTTCAAGGAGCCAGTAATAGAGTTTTTTTTTTCTTTATTTTTCATTTCCTATACTAGTTTTTTCTATGCACTAGTTGTGGCTTTAGTTCTTAAGTTATGAGCCAAGGTGTACTGAGCCACAGGGTCATGGAAGAATATTTTTTGATTTAGGTGGGGGGTAACCCAGTGATTCTCAACATTTGTTAGATACCATGAAAACCACGGGCGTAAGGCAATTCCGGGTATTGTATTTTTTTGTTTATTATGTTACAGTTTTGAAAAACTGGATTTTTTTATTTGGTATGACCAAATACAAATATTCTAGAAGTTAATGTGGAAAATACATGAAAGCGACATTTTTTCTTTATATTAGCAAATATTAACAAAATAATAAGATTCGTGGTGATACATTTGTACATGTACATGATTACTTTTATCTAATATGATTCTAAGGTATTCCCACATCTATTGCTCAGTTCCTTATTAATGGCACAAGGCATAAACAAATAACTCTTGACATCAGGAACATTGAACATTAAAAATAAGAAAAATCTTCAGGTTCACGTACTGATCTATAAACTAGGGAGCATAATACAAGCCAAGTGGAACTCATTAGAGCTCCCCTTCACACAAAAATAGAACATCAAAAGCAGTATCGCTCTCTAGAGAGAACTGCTGAAGTTGTCTGGGCTGTAAAGACTTGACAGATGGAGATATATGAATGCCCACAACACTCGCATTTGTCTTGCTTGCTTGTTCAGTGCAGGAGGCTGACAGGTCATGAAGAATGATAGCTTTAGTTCAAAGAGAATTTGAGACTATCCTATGGATTTCTGTGAACACTACCACTTCAGAAGCACATTAAATCATATGTTCAAGATTTTCAGGTAGCACGGCTGTTATAAATCCAAAAACTGCAAGAAGTGACGTGATAGGTAAACTCTGTTACTTTTCAGTGCTACCTTTGCACCAGGAAAGTGTCTGTACTGGGTTAGATTGTTTTTCTCAGATTAGCATGGCTATTGCCAATCCTGACTAAATTATAAATCTGATTTTACCAGGGAGAATAATTCTGAGAAGCAATGATGAAGAAATGAAGTGTAAGGCATGAAATGAGATGTTACAGCTGGGTCTGCTGTCTTAGACTCCAGAACATGACAGCATCTATTGAGCTCTGCGTGAATCACAGCTGTGTGGCTGTCATAGTCATATTAGTGAGTTTAAAATGACAGTGGTGGTGGGATTTATTGCTCCAAAAGTTCCTACTGGGCATTGGCTTTTACAGTGGCTCAATGATTGAGGTTATTCGAACTTCTTCCCCTCTCTGACTTCTCTTCCAAAGCCACGACTGAAGCGATTAGTAACTATTTTTTCTTTATATAATTTGTTCCACCCTGATCTTCACTTTCCTACTACTTCTTATGTCATAATTACTATTTCAAATTTTCTTTTTCTTTTCTTTTCTTTTTTTTTTTTTAGTAATACTGTCTGTCCTTCACTGCAAGCAGTGATCACATGCATATGCAAATGATCATTTACGATTATCCGGAGACAAAAATTTCTTGACTGGGCTAGCGAGGTAGTTGCTGTAATATTTATAGTGAAAATAAAAAGTATAGATTTTGTGGGTAAACTGATTACTTCTAAATGCTAGAGAAGAGGCAAAGGAGCTAGGCAAAGTACTGTGGCCTCAGCTTAAAAAGCCAGAAAATTTTCATCGTTGTCATGAGAGAAACATTGCTTAATGCACCAAAGAGTTCAAAGCAAGAAGATTGTTGAATTTTATCACAAATTGATAAGTATTTTGATATTTGTGGAAGGAAATAGAGATACTAATTGTGTTCATTACAATTGCTATTCAGGTAGGTATTCTACCATGTCTCTTTTGCTTCATCTACCTGCACTATGGACTTGAAGACTATGGATAAATTAACATATGCCCAGTAAGGTAATGACTCCTACTGCAACTGCTTCTGCACATGTATAATCATTAGTTAGAGACATACTACTAGCTCTTCCTCTTGTCATTCTAATAGACAAAACACATAGTGGCAATTGATTGAGATTACCTAATGGAACTGGTTTCTGTTATTCAGTGACAAGAGAGAGAAAGAATTGCTTGCAGTGCATTGCAATAGTCCAGTCTGGGGGACTGGAGCAGCTTTATCCAGACACCATGCCACACACTCGGATTGCTCAAAAATAAGATTTAGAGTCATCTTAGCAGGTGAAAACATAATTCAGTTGTGTTGCTGCCTTAGGGACAAAAACCTTGCAATGTGAATTGTAATAGAAAAATCATAAATATCAATTCTAGCCTTGCAAGGTGAACAAAAATGGACCTATTTTTTTAATTTCTTATCTCCAATAATTTTATGTGGAACGCATTGATGGTGATATTAAAATATATGTAGATTACATATGTTCAAAATGAAACTATGAAGCAAAGGAGGCATAAATGTAGCCTAGGGTCTGGGACTTGAAGCTGGATACAATAATGAATGTAGTTGCTTAAAAGTCTATGTATAGAAGCATACTCCAACAGTGTACTGCAATGAATATTTCCCATTCTTTCTGGCTGCTTCTTTCTTGTTTATCCTTTTTTAAAGTTTGGGGATTTCTACCCAATGCATAGGCTTCTTACTATGGAAGTCAGAAATATATTTCTCTAGTGCAGCAAATTTTGTCATCTGGGCTTTGCCTGTTGGAAATATGAAATGGCCCTTTGTAAGAACTAAGTGCCATGCAAGATACATTGTGACTGGGTTGACAAAAAAGATTATTCGGGTTCCAAAGACAGCAGTATGGAAGAGATTCTGAGGACAGACAGCATCGTACGTCCAGTCATATTAATGTCGTCAGTGAGGTTCTCTGGTCCTGTTGGGTGGCAACAGTAATGCTGTTGTTCCCAATGGAGCTACAGGTCCATTGGGACTGAGAGGTCCAGTTATGTCTATGTAACCTCTGAGCTTGTAGTTTGGTCCAGATTTCTATAGCTCATGTATTGGTTGAAAACATTTATTATCTTTTTATGCTTATAACAGTAAAAGTTGGTTAATAGTTAACTAAGAATCTTATATTTAAATTCTCTTCATTCATCATGCTGATGTGCTAAGGTTGACTTTTTATCTCTGTTTTTCACATAAAAGATTAAATAATTAGTATCATATTGTATGCTCAGTCATAATACTAAGGATCTGAAATTATGTGTGGTTTTTAAAATCATGCATATTCATAATTTTTTACTTATAATTCTTTATAGAAATATTATGCATATGGTTATTATATAATAGTGAAAATACCAATATCTTTTTTCATTTTCTTTTATTTTTTAATGTTGCATGCATAATTATAGTGAACTTAGAATATTTTGACCCATTAGTCTCAAATCCCATCCCCATTCCTTTTTCCCTTGCAAGCTTTCATCTTCCCTGCCAGAATTCTTCCTTTTTTCAAATCTTTTTAGTTGTGTGGCCCCCTGTGTTTCATCTAGTTTGTCTTTGATGATATATGACTGACATGATTCATGCTCCAGCAAAATCAGTGAGTACACTATTGAGGAAATGTCCTCCTTTCCTTCCCCATCAGCATTAGTCCTCATCAGGCTCTCAGAAGTGTGGAGCTTCTTGAGATCTTTGTGCTTTCATGGGGAGGTGTTGATAAGACAGTTCCTGTGCAATTCTTGTGTAAGTACATATTTGCTATGCAGTCTTGTATATGACAACCCTATCGTATCCAAGAGACAATGTCTGTCCTGTTTAGGGACAAGCCTTTCTTTTTTTTTTTTTCCTTTTTTTAATTAAAAATTTAATTATACTTTTTAAAAATTTTTTTACCAGTTCCCTCCCTCCCCCCTCCTCCCCCCGAACCCTCTCCTCCTCCTCCTCTCCCTCCCCATCCCCCAGTGCTTCCCACCCAATTCCCAGAGAGTCCTTTATTGTGTACGCCTGACTCTCCACAGGGTCCTCCTCTCCGATGACATATAAGGACCCAGTGGCATTTCCATAAGCCCTTTCTCTTGTTCCCCTTAAGCATAGGAGCACTACTATGGCTGTCAATCCCTTGCCTCCAGGGATCTCGGTGCCCTTAACAGATGCTAGACTTTATGAGGGCAACAGTGCGCTGGACATTGCAGGGCATGCAAAGTCCCATTATGATTGCTTTGGCCCCAACTATTGTTGAGAATCTTGCAAATCGTTGTTCCTCCCATCCTTTTGCTCTTACAATCTTACCGCCCCCTCTTCCGCAAATGCCCCTGAGCTCCAGGATGGGGAGAGATTAGGCTGTCCTAGTTCTATGTGATTGATATAGAGTCTCTGAAGTTCTGGATTGTGGTTTGTTGATTTTCTTTTGCAGTTTTGCTGCTCCTGCAATGCCCTTCACTCCATCCTGCTGAGCACTGTATGTCACCCCCTGGCCAGAGACAAAAAGCTGTTAAACTGGAGTCTTATTATAATAGCACATTCAAGGGTAGATGTAATAAGAGTAGGAAACCTCAGTGAAGGAGGGGTCCATCACCCATTTGCAAAATGATTACTTTTTTTATTAAAAATGTAATTATACATTTTAAAATTTTTTTACCAGTTCCCTCCCTCCCCCCTCCTCCCCCTGAACCCCCTCCTCCTCCTCTCCCTCCCCATCCCCCAGTGCCTCCCCCCAATTCCCAGAGAGTCCTTTATTGTGTCCGCCTGACTCTCCACTGGGTCCTCCTCTCCGATGACATATAAGGACCCAGTGGCATTTCCATAAGCCCTTTCTCTCTCTCTTTTTTTTTTATTTATTTTTATTTATTTTTTTTTCTTTTCTTTTTTTTTTTAATTTCAGCTCATACAAACTTATTAGGTACACCAGTTCCCTCCCTCCCTCCTCCTCCCCCCTTACCCCCTACTTCCCCTCCCCACCCCTCTCCCTCCCCATCCCCCAGTGCCTCCCACCCCAATTCCCAGAGAGTCCTTTCTTGTGCATGACTGATTTTCCTCTGGGCCCTCCTCTCCAATGACGTACAAGGACCCAGTGGCCTTTCCCGAACCCTTTCCCGTGTTCCCCTTAGGTATAGGAACACTGCTGTGGCTGCCAATCCTTTGCCTCCAAGGATCTTGGTGCCTTTAGCAGATGCTAGACTTTGTGAGGTCAACAGTGTGTTGGACAATGCGCAGGGCATGCAAAGTCCAATTATGATTGCTTCAGCCCTAACTAGTATAGAGTATCTTACATATCATTGCTCCTCCCATCCTTATGCTCTTACACTCTTACCGCCCCCTCTTCCGCAAATTTCTCTGAGCTTCAAGATGGGGAGAGACTAAGCTGGCCTAGTTCTAGGTGGTTGATATAGAGTCTCTGAAGTTCTGGATTGCGGTTTGTTGATTTTCTTTTGCAGTTTTGCTGCTCCTGCAATGCCCTTCACTCCATCCTGCTGGGCACTGTATGTTACCCCCTGGCCAGAGACAAAAAGCTGTTAGAGTCTTGTGATAAAAGCACATTCAAAGGTAGATGTAATAAAAGTGGGAAACCACAGTGAGGAAGGGGTCTATCACCCATTTGCAAAATTGTTACTTTTTATCTGCCAGACTATATGCCCTCCTCTTCTGGTGAGATCACTCCCCCTCAGTAGTAAATGATCAGGAACAAAAGTCTGTGAACTTAATCAGATGTCTCATTACTTATTTGGGTCCTTGGTGTAGGCCTATTTTCCCTGCTGTAACATGGTCCCTTCTCTCCTTGTTTCTGGTGTGGCCCTCCTACCCCATCCCTCCTGTTCATAATCCTTGGAATTACTGTCTCTAGGTGGGCTGGGTGGGTTTGGTACTAGGAGCCACCTATTAGGGAGTACATACGGCGCTTAATTTTCTGGGTCTGGGATACTTCACTTAATATAATTGTTTCTAATGACATCCATTTCCCGGCAAATTCCAGTAATTCATCATTTTTGATGGCTCCATTGTATAGATGTACCACAGTTTCCTTATCCACTCGTCAACTGTTGGACATTTGGGCTGATTCCATGACTTTGCTATTGTAAACAGTGCTGCTATGAACATGGTCGTGCTTGTGCTATCGAGGTGAACCTCTGCCGTATGGGGGGTTATTCCCAAAAGTGGAATAGCAGGGTCATATGGCATTTCAATCTTTAATTTCTTTAAGAATCTCCAGACGGCTCTCCAGAGTGGCTGTATGAGCCTGCATTCCCACCAGCAATGTAGGAGAGTTCCCCTCTCTCCACATCCTCTCCAGCATTTGTTGTTGTTAGTATTGTGGATTTTTGCCATCCTGACCGGGGTGAGATGATATCTCAGGGAAGTTTGATTTGCATTTCCCTGATGGCTAAAGAAGTGGATCATTTTTTAAGATATTTGTTAGACATTTTAATTTCATCCCTGGTAAAGTTTCTTTTAAGTTCCAGGGCCCATTTTTTAATTGGGCCATTGGTTTCCTTGGTGTTTAGTTTTCTAAGTTCTTTGTGCACTCTGGACAATAGAGCTCTATCAGATATGTGGTTAGTGAAGATTTTCTCCCATTCTGTGGGTTGCCTTTGAGCTCACGTTACAATCTCTTTATCTGAACAGAAGCTCTTTAATTCACAAGATCCCAACTGTTGAGAGATGGTAGCAGTGACTGTGCCATTGGATGTCTGTTTAGGAACTGTTGGCCTAGCCCAATCAGCTCAAGGGAGTTCCCTATCCTTTCAACTATGGTTTTTATAGTCTCTGGCCTGATATCAAGGTCCTTGATCCATTTGGAATTAAGTCTTGTACATGATGACAAGTACGGGTCCAGCTTTAATCTTCTACATGTGGAGCTCCAGTTTTGCCAGCAACATTTGTTGAAGATGCTGTTCTTTTTCCATTGGATTCTTTGGGCCCCTTTGTCAAAGACCAAATGGCTGTAACTTTGTGGTCTTATATCTGGGTCTTCAATCCTTATCCATTGATCTGTGTGTCTATTTTGGAGCCAGTACCAGGCTGTCTTTACAACTATGGATTTGTAGTATAGACTAAGGTTTGGTATGGTGATACCTCCAGCTGTGTTTTTGTTACTCAGGATTGTCTTTGCTATCCTGGGTCTTTTGTGCCTCCATATGAACTTTGAGATTGTTTGGTCAACTTCTTTGAAGAATTGCTTTGGGATTTTGATTGGTATAGCATTGAATCTGTATATTGCCTTTGGTAGGATGAAGCCCTTTCTCTTGTTCCCCTTAAGCATAGGAGCACTACTATGGCTGTCAATCCCTTGCCTCCAGGGATCTCGGTGCCCTTAACAGATGCCAGACTTTATGAGGGCAACAGTGCGCTGGACATTGCGCAGGGCATGCAAAGTCCCATTATGATTGCTTTGGCCCCAACTATTGTTGAGAATCTTGCAAATCGTTGTTCCTCCCATCCTTTTGCTCTTACAATCTTATCGCCCCCTCTTCCGCAAATGCCCCTGAGCTCCAGGATGGGGAGAGAGTAGGCTGGCCTAGTTCTATGTGATTGATATAGAGTCTCTGAAGTTCTGGATTGTGGTTTGTTGATTTTCTTTTGCAGTTTTGCTGCTCCTGCAATGCCCTTTACTCCATCCTGCTGAGCACAGTATGTCAACCCCTGGCCAGAGACAAAAAGCTGTTAAACTGGAGTCTTGTTATAATAGCACATTCAAGCGTAGATTTAATAAAAGTAGGAAACCTCAGTGAGGGAGGGGTCCATCACCCATTTGCAAAATGATTACTTTTTATCTGTTAGACTATATGCCCTCCCCTTCTGGTGAGATCAGGAAAGAACGTCTGTGAACTTAACCAGGTGTCTCATTACTTACTTGCAGATTACTGTGTTATATAGGTTTACTTTTGAGTGTCTCAATGTGGGCTGGGTGAGTTTGGTACTAGGAGCCACCTATTAGGGAGTACATATGGTGCTTAATTTTCTGGGTTTGGGATACTTCACTTAATATAATTCTTTCTAATGACATCCATTTCCCAGCAAATTCCAGTAATTCATCATTTTTGATGGGCTGAGTAGTACTCCATTGTATAGATGTACCACAGTTTACTTATCCACTCGTCAACTGTTGGACATTTAGGTTGATTCCATGACTTTGCTATTGTAAACAGTGCTGCTATGAACATGGTCGAGCTTGTGCTATCGAGGCGAACCTCTGCTGTATGGGGGGTTATTCCCAAAAGTGGAATAGCAGGGTCATATGGCATTTTAATCTTTAATTTCTTTAAGAATCTCCAGACGGCTCACCAGAGTGGCTGTATGAGCCTGCATTCCCACCAGCAATGTAGCAGAGTTCCCCTCTCTCCACATCTTCTCCAGCATTTGTCGTTGTTTGTATTGTGGATTTTTGCCATCCTGACAGGGGTGAGCTGATATCTCAGGGAAGTTTTGATTTGCATTTCCCTGATGGCTAAAGAAGTGGATCATTTTTTAAGATATTTGTTAGACATTTTAATTTCATCCCTGGTAAAGTTTCTTTTAAGTTCCAGGGCCCATTTTTTAATTGAGCCATTGTTTTCCTTGGTGTTTAGTTTTCTAAGTTCTTTGTGCACTCTGGACAGTAGAGCTCTGTTAGATATGTGGTTAGTGAAGATTTTCTCCCATTCTGTGGGTTGCCTTTGAGCTCGTGTTACAATCTCTTTATCTGAACAGAAGCTCTTTAATTTCACAAGATCCCAACTGTTGAGAGTTGGTAGCAGTGACTGTGCCATTGGATGTCTGTTTAGGAACTGTTGGCCTAGCCCAATCAGCTCAAGGGAGTTCCCTACCCTTTCAACTATGGTTTTTATAGTCTCTGGCCTGGTATCAAGGTCCTTGATCCATTTGGAATTAAGTCTTGTACATGTTGACAAGTATGGGTCCAGCTTTAATCTTCTGCATGTGGAGATCCAGTTTTGCCAGCACCATTTGTTGAACATGCTGTTCTTTTTCCATTGGATTCTTTGGGCCCCTTTGTCAAAGATCTTCAACCCTTATCCATTGATCTGTGTGTCTATTTTGGAGCCAGTACCAGGCAGTTTTTATAACTATGGATTTGTAGTGTAGACTAAGGTTTGGTATGGTAATACCTCCAGCAGTGTTTTTGTTACTCAGGATTGTCTTTGCTATCCTGGGTCTTTTGTGCCTCCATATGAATTTTGAAATTATTTGGTCAACTTCTTTAAAGAATTGCTTTGGGATTTTAATTGGTATAGCGTTGAATTTGTATATTGCCTTTGGTAGGATGGTCATTTTTACAATGTTGATTCTACCAATCCAGGAACATGGGAGGTCTTTCCACCTTCTGGTGTCTTCTGCTATTTCTTTCTTTAGGGTTTTAAAGTTTTCTTTGTAAAGGTCTTTTACCTCCTTGGTTAGGTTTATACCAAGGTATTTCATTTTTTTAGGGGCTATAGTAAATGGTTTTGTTTCTCTCAAGGCTTTTTCACTTCTTTCATTCTGGGCATATAGGAAGGCCTCTGATTTTTGCACATTTATTTTGTATCCTGCCACCCTGCTGAACTTCTCAATTACTTCCAGGAGCTTCCTGGTGGAGTTTTTGGGATACTCAGGTATAAGATCATGTCATCTGCAAATAGGGATAGCTTGACTTCTTCCTTGCCGATATGAATCCCTCTTATGTTCCTTTCTTGTCTTATGGCTTCAGCTAAGACTTCAAGACAATATTGAATAGAAGTGGTGAGAGTGGACAGCCTTGTCTAGTTCCTGATC
Organism: Typhlomys cinereus; assembly: GCA_023101885.1. NCBI lineage: Eukaryota > Metazoa > Chordata > Mammalia > Rodentia > Platacanthomyidae > Typhlomys > Typhlomys cinereus. The sequence continues at coordinate 3,210,860 of JALPQD010000214.1, forward strand.
GAAGTGGGAATGCTTCCAATTTTTCCCCATTGAGCATAATCCTTGCTGTCGGCTTGTTGTATACAGCTTTTATTATATTGATAAAGGTTCCTTCCATTCCTACAATCTCTAGCGTTTTGATCATAAAAGGCTGTTGGGTCTTGTCAAAAGCTTTTTCTGCATCTATCGAGAGTATCATGTGGTCTTGGACTTTGGACTGGTTTACATGATGAATTACATTTATTGATTTGCGTATGTTGAACCAACCTTGTGTGCCGGGGATGAAGCCTACTTGGTCCCCATGAATGATCTTTTTAATATGTTTTTGAATACGATTTGCTAAGACTTTGTTGAGAATCTTTGCATCTGTGTTCATCGGAGAGATCGGCCTATAGTTTTCTTTTTTAAGTGAATCTTTATTAGGTTTTGGGATTAAGATGATATTAGCTTCATAGAAGGAATTTGGTAGTGTTCCTTCCTTTGCTATTTGATGGAACAGTTTAAGGAGTATTGGTGTTATTATCTCCTTAAATGTCTGGTAAAATTTTGTGCTGAATCCATCTGGCCCAGGACATTTTTTGGTGGGAAGATTTGAGATTACTTCTTCAATTTCCTTATATGTTATAGGACTACTTAAATAATTCACAACTTCCTGGTTCAATTTAGGTAGGTTGTGTTTACTTAGAAATTCATCCATCTCTTTTGTGTTGTCAAACTTCACAGAGTACACGTTTTTGAAATATGATGTTATAATTCTCTGGATTTCTTGGGTATCCGTAGTGATAACTCCATGTTCATTTCTAATTTTGTTAATTTGGGTTTTCTCTCTCTTGCTTTTGGTTAATTTAGCTAGGGGTGTATCAATGTTGTTGATTTTTTTCAAAGAACCAGCTTTTTGACTGGTTTATTTTTTCTATTATTTTCTTAGTCTCGATTGCAGATATTTCTCCCCTTATTTTGCTAATCTCCTCTCTTCTACTACTTTTGGAATCAGATTGCTCAAGTTTCTCCAAAGCCTTAAGCTGCATCGTTAAATTATTTATTTCTGATGTTTCCATTTTTTTGATGTAGGCATTAAGAGCTATGAACTTACCTCTTAGAACAGCTTTCATTGTGTCCCAGAGATTTTGGTAAGTTGTATTTTCATGTTCGTTCACTTTCAAGAAATCTTGAATTTTTTGTTTAATTTCTTCCTGAATCCAGTTCTCATTCAGCATCATATTGTTAAGTTTCCAGGAGTTAGTGTATTTTCTCTTGTTTGTTGTATTGTTGTGGATGTCCAGCTTTAGGCCGTGGTGATCTGATAGGGCACAGGCTAGAATTTCAACTTTTTTGTATTTGTGTAGATTCATTTTGTGGCCCAATATGTGGTCTATTTTGGAGAAAGTTCCGTGTGCTGCTGAGAAAAATGTGTATTCTTTGTTGCGTAGGTGAAAAGTTCGATAGAGATCTGTAAGGTCCATTTCAGTAAGGGTTTGGTTAAGCTCCAAAGTGTCTCTGTTAAGCTTTTGACCTGTTGATGTATCCCATGTTGAGAGGGCGGTGTTGAAATCCCCGAGAATTATCGTTTGGGGGTTGATTTCTTCCTTTAGATGCTGTAGGGTTTTCTTAATGAATGTGGAGGGGCCCATATTGGGTGCATATATGTTCAGTATTGTGAAGTCTTCCTGGTGAATTGCACCTGTGACTAAAATGTAGTATCCATCTGTGTCTCTTATGATTTTCTTTGGTTTGAAGTCCACTTTGTCTGAAAGCATAGTTGCTACCCCTGCCTGTTTCCTGGTTCCATTAGCTTGCAAGATTTTGGACCAGTCTTTCATTCTTAGGACGTGCCTATCTTTTGTGGTGAGATGAGTTTCCTGAAGGCAGCAGATTGTTGGATTGTGGTTTTTATACCAAGTTTGTAATCTATGTCTCTTAATCGGTGAGTTAATGCCATTGACATTTAATGTTATAATGGAGAAATTATTTTTAATTCTGGACATTTTTTATGTTTAGTAGATTTTGTAAGCATGTTGTTTGATATTTATATTTTGGTGGTATTATACTTCCCTTCTGTCCTCCTGGATATGCTTGTTCTTGTCTTCAAGCTTGAGTATCATTTCTAGCATTTTTTGAAGGCCTGGTTTGGTAGACATGTATCCCTTCAAGTTGTCTTTGTGCTGGAAAACTTTTCTTTCTCCCTCAATCATGACAGATAGTTTTGCCGGGTATATCAGTCTGGGTTGGCATTTTTGCTCATTTAATACTTGAAGTATGTCTCTCTAAGCTCTTCTTGCTTTTACTGTTTCCATTGAGTAGTCATTTGTTATTCTAGTAGGTTTACCTTTAAAAGTGACTTGCTTTTTTTCTCTTGAAGCTCTCAGCACCCTTTCTTTGTCTTGAATGTGGAGTGTTTTGACTATTATTTGCTGTGGCGATTTTCTATTTTGGTCATATCTGTTTGGAGTGCGAAATGCCTCTTGTGTTTGGATAGGCCTCTTATTCTTTAGTTGTGGGAAGTTTTCATTTATGATGAATTGAAATATTTCCTCAGGTGTGGTATTTTGGGATTCTTGTTCTGGTACTCCATGAATGCGCATGTTAGGCTTCTTCAGGGTGTCCCATATTTCTTGAATGCTCCTCTCCAGTATCTTTTTGGCTTTAACAATCTCTTCCATTGAGCTGGTTAATTCTCCTACTTTGTCTTCAAGATCTGAAATTCTATTTTCTGCCTCATTTGTTCTGCTGATAAGACTCTCTGTGGAGTTTTGGGTTGAAGATAACTTATCTCTTAGTTCAATTTTAAACTCTGCCTGAGACTGTTTTACCTACTCTATACCTATTTTTGTTTCTTGAACTGTTTTACTCAACTCCTTCAGGTTCCTGTTGTGTTCCTGTTCAAAGTGGTTGATATGGTTGTTTAACTCTTCTCGGATTTCCTCTTTCATAGTATTAATCATGGTAATGATCATACTCTGAAAGTCATTATGTTGGGTCTGGCTTTCATGGCTATTTTCTATGGATTTGTTCTGGTTGCAATCCATCGTTATGGGATTGATTCTTTTGGTGGGAGATTGGTCTTCTTGGGTTTTGTTTCTTGTGGATCTGCACTTTGACTTGTACATTGTTGTTTTGTTTTTTAGGACCTTTCAGTTTCTGTGTGTTTTTCACTGAACGGATGTAGTTGGTATTGTTACACCTGCCAGTTGTTACTAGTGTTTGCCTTGGATTGGGTATGTTTGTGTATTGGTATTGTTATATCCTAGATGAGACTACTAGGATGTTAGTATATCAGTTAAGTAACCAGGGGATGAATATAAGTATGGTAGTGCACTTTTACGATATAGTGTCTTGGTGAAATGTGAGGGTGGGTGGTGTACTCCCTGGAGTTGTATGTTTTTGTGGTGGCTGTATGAGGACGCTGACCTACAGCATTGATACTAGAAAGGATCAGTAAGGTGAGAGAAAAGAAAAAAAAAGTTTACTTATCTTTGGGCTGGATGTGAAGAATCTCGCGCATGTGATACAATGGTTGTAGTGAAGTCCAGATGTATGGCCTGTGTTCCCTTTGTTCCTTAGAATTTTGCTTGAGTTTCCTTTGGACTCTATTGAATTCTGAGTAGCAGTGTGTCTTCCGTGGACCACGTGCGTAGGTCCCCGGTGGGCCAGAGAGGCAGAGGGTCTGATGTTGATGGCAGACCTGCGACCTGGGGGGGGGCGGAGGGGCGCGGGGTCGGGAATGCACGAGGGGCTGGGGTCCGGGGCGGGGCCCCGGAGGCTAAGCCGGCGGCCACGCCTGGGTGCTGCTGGCCAGGCGGCCGGGCTCTGGGGTGCGGGGCTGGGGACAAGCCTTTCATCGTCACTTGTTTTCTGTATTTTGTCAGGTTGTGCTTTTCATTAACAAACACCTTCTGTTGTAGAAGAGGATTTCTAAGTTGCAGGGCCACACAACTTAAAAGATTTGAAATAAAGAAGGATTCTGGCAGGGAAGATGAAAGCTTGCAAGGGAAAAAGGAATGGGGATGGGATTTGAGACTAATGGGTCAAAATATTCTAAGTTCACTATAATTATGCATGCAACATTAAAAAATAAAAGAAAATGAAAAAAGATATTGGTATTTTCACTATTATGTAATAACCATATGCATAATATTTCTATAAAGAATTATAAGTAAAAGATTATGAATATACCTGATTTTAAAAACCACACATAATTTCAGATCCTTAGTATTATGACTGAGCATACAATATACTAATTATTTAATCTTTTATGTGAAAAACAGGGATAAAAAGTCAACCTTAGCACATCAGCATGATGAATGAAGAGAATTTAAATATAAGATTCTTAGTTAACTATTAACCAACTTTTACTGTTATAAGCATAAAAAGATAATAAATGTTTTCAACCAGTACATGAGCTATAGAAATCTGGACCAAACTACAAGCTCAGAGGTTACATAGACATAACTGGACCTCTCAGTCCCAATGGACCTGTAGCTCCATTGGGAACAGCATTACTGTTGCCACCCAACAGGACCAGAGAACCTCACTGACAACATTAATATGACTGGACATACGATGCTGTCTGTCCGCAGAATCTCTTCCAAGTGCTCTTCCATTCTGCGGGTATAATAGTTTACAAAGCAGTTTGGTGCATTGTCTTTTAGTTATACATTCATAAACTGCTCTTCTCTTGGGACTTAATTTTGTTTTTTAAGCTATTTTCACTTATTCTATTTCTGTGTAATTGTAAGTCATAAGGAATAACTGAGGAAATAACTTTTTTGGTTCAATTATATTTAATTTATTTCATTGCATGCAAACTTCTCAATAGTATCCTTATAAAAACATTCAATTGAGGAGCATCTGTGTGTTGTTCAACTTTTTTAAAGCAGTATTTTTTTATGTTTTATTTACCTCTATTTTTTATAAAACAGTATTTTTTCTTAGACAGGCAGCATAACTTTGAATGTACTTATGAGCACAGCTGTCTTTACATAACAGGAGGCAAAGAGGAAATGGTAAAAAATATGCTTGAATCACATGGAATGACTAACAAGCCCACAGATGTACTTGTACTAAATCAGATGCTGGTAACTTCATTCATAGCCAGTTGGTAGGATATAGATATATTTTTCAAATTTTAAAATTCTAATTTGCAGTGTCAGCAGTAATGATAGCCATTTATATAGGCACAAAAAAGTAATGAATATATTCTTGGAATGAAAGCTAACTTTCAATCAAGAAAATTGTTTCCCTATTATTTCATTAATATTTATGCTCACATATCCAATACTATCACAAATATTTCCAATGCATAAATACAAGTTGTATCTAGAGATATGATGTTGATGTTGAGGACTCAAGAGAATTGGAATATTTTCTTCAGAGCAAATACAGCAGAACTATTTTTCTTTACAGCTTTTCTTAGGATTATATCAAGCTATCACATATTTAAATGGTAAGAAAAAGAGAGTAAGTTTGATATATAAAAATGTTCTTGTCAATACATTCTGCTACTGTTGTTTTCTTTATCTTGGTAAAAAAAATGTGTTTGAGAAAAATATTGCAGAAATATCCCAAGCCACTGTTTTATTCACCATTCAAATGCACATTTAGATTTTCCTAGGTGATTGTAAAGGTGAGTAACTTTTCAGAATTATTCATTTAGCACCTCATGCATGCAAGTTACTTTTACTTGTAGGAAATTGCAGCATAACATTTTAGAAGAGGTGTGTATGTTAGAAGGTCTGAAAATACAGAGAGATTAGAGTCAATTGCTTTGTTTTCCTCAAGATATATGAACATATTTAGACATAATACAATTTATAGCCAAAGAACCATATTTTCTCCTAATAATTCAAAACAAAGGGGTTGAAAGCATAGAATATATCTAGAGGGGAAAAAGAAACACTGTTTTATTTGTACTGAATTCGTGAATCTATTAAAGGAAACCATTTTATTCTCTAGGTTTAGCAAGTACCTTTTATTGAGACTGAGACTTTTCTTGGTATCTACAATAGAAAAATGACACCAATTTAGTTCTGTACTTTTTCAACTCCTGCTTGTCACATTTCTTGAATTATCACAGCTGTCCATCAATTGTGTCAGACAGAACAGGAAATTGAGCTGTGGGTTGGATCCTGTTAAGATACGGTTTCTATAAAACATTCATAAGAAAATAGTTTTATTTTTCTTTTTTGTAAGGTGATTATGTATGTGTCTTTAACTTTTGTAATAACTATAAGCAGCTTTATAGTCATAAATACCTTTTTAAAACATCTTTACTTTCAGGGATTTTCCATGATCTTGGGATTTAGTTTATGGTGTTGAGTTGAGCTAATTAATTGTCTGAGTTCAAAGAACTCTATGAATGGCTTTACACATTCAACTGGATATTTTGAAATCTGCTCAGAGTAATGGGTTACAATGAGGAGTTAAGTCAAGGTTTAAAAAATTAATATAATCTGCAATTTTAATAGTATGAGGCAGTTCAAAGCTCTCTGAGTTCAACATATTTATTTTGTAAATGAGAAAACAAATGTCTAGGGAGCTATTGGTTTAGCTAAGGGTCACAAAACCAGCTCCCAGCAGAGCTGTATCAGAGCACAGCAGGTCTTCTGTCTCAAGACTCAAGACTTTCATCCTCGAGGTATAAAATGTTGAGACTCAATAAACTGTCCAGAAAGTGACACTGTGTTTACCATCTAACACTTAATTGTCAATCTTACCAGTTAGTTATATATATACTTTCTAATGATATAAAATGAGTTAATAAATATCATTGTATAACTTTTTCCCACTTAATATTTTGCCTTTGACATGCTCATTAAAGGATGCTCCGGGATGGGAGGGGGAGGCACTGGGGGATGGGGAGGGAAGGGGGAGGGGAGGGGAGCACAGGGGGGTGGGGGTGGAGGTAGGGAAAGGACTAGTGTACCTGTTAAGTTTGTATGAGTGGAAATAAAAAAATTTGCCTTTGAAATTTATTATTTTATGGGAAGATGGAAATCTAGTGTCTACAAAAATGATGTGTGGTGTTATTTTTTTTATTTAGAGTAGTATAAAAGTACAATACTGGGTGAATTCTTTTGAAACTTTCTCTTTCTTTTTATTGGTGCTTTTGATTGAATCCAGAGCCCAACACATGTTAACCAGTTGCTCTGTCACTGAGCTATATTGCCAGCCCTTGAAATGTGCTTGGCATTATTTTTAACATTTTTTATGTGTTGGAATGTAGAGCTATGAGTCATTAATTTCTTCTATTTTCTAAATTATGAACATATCACAATATATTTATGCACTTGCCTTTAGAAAAATATTTAGGTTTTTATTATAAACCATAACATGATAAGTACTCTGTGCATGTCTCATATACTCAAGTACAGGAATTTCTGGGGATATACATGGAAACTATAATACTTCAACAGTGCCTGCATTATTAAATTCATGAAAGTGTTGCACAGTAATTGTAGCAGTGCCAGTCTAATGGTAAGAAATGGTTCTATACAATGATTTAATCAGTATTTTCCTTATTCATAATATTTATCATTTTGTCATCTTTATATCAGTTAGATATAGAAGTTAGTAATAATATTGTTTTCAGGCCAACTAGTATGACTCTAATATAGGTGACAGGTCTATGGATACTGGTTTGTTCCTTTGTTTCTTACCTCTGAGCCAATAAACCAGTCTAGCATACCCTTCATTTAGTAAAAGCAAGAGCACACGAGTGCAAAACCCACTGCCCAAGCCCCACGGTTCTATCTAAGACTCTGCTTATGCCCCACTAGTCAAGGTGCTTAATTGAACTTATAAAGTGGAGAAAATAACCCACATTTTTAAGACTAGGCAAGCACATGAGTGCAGGTAACTACTAAAGAGGAGGAAGATTGTCCTTACTGATGGAACCTACTGCCCCTCATCATTAGTCATTCTGGTTTCATCTTCTTTGAAAATGATCTGCAGTCTTTGTTCATTTTAGCTCTTGGATTTCAAGTTTTTAAATCTATTTTTCTTAATTGGGCAATTCTTTTTACAAGGTAGATTTTGATTTTAAGCAACCATAAGTTAAAAAAACAAGTTGGATTTGTCCTGATTGCCATAGCTGCTGATCCATAATCTGTATATTATTAAACTGATAGAGTCATTTGTTTAAGAGGGAAGCTGAAGCATGATGGACATTCACCAAGTTCCACTATTTTCATTAAAATTTTATTTGCAATCTATATATAATCTGTCATGTTCCTCAGTAGAAAACTTAATTTATATGGTTGAACTTTTTTTGTAAGCCTTATGAGTAAGATGGATAGAGAACTTTTACAAATCACCTCTAAGGCATGACTAGCTTTTTTTTCTTGTAAAGGTTTGAGTTTCCTTGAGGTTTTCTTTTGATTGATGGCATAATCATGTCTGTATTCGAGAGTAAGAAAACATTAATTTTTCAGTGGACACAAAGGTCACTGCAGACACACAAGTAGCTATTATGGTGAGTGTGTTTAGAGAGTTCTAATGTTACATGGGGAAGAGTCTGGAAAAGGAAAAGAACAACAGCCGAATGCTGACCTAGGGCTGATTCCAGACCCAATGGAGGTACTTGTGGTTCTAGAGGTACCATCTGGATCTAGAACATCTCATACTCTGAAGGAATCATTTTGTTCATGGGAATTGAAGTTTAGAAAATTAGATGATGTGCCCTGTTTGAATGGCCCTAAGAAAACAGAGCTATGTGACGAGCTCTTAAAAAGATCATGTCTTCTTGTGCTGAGAGCTGAGGCTTAACTACCTCACATTGAGTGGGTCACAGATTTGAACAATTACCATTTGGTAGAAAGATGGCGAGGGGGCAGAATCAGAAGGAAACATTCTTTAGGTTTGTTTGGAAAATGAATGACTCAGGGGGAATGAGGTTACTTATACGTACAAGGCAGTGAACAGACCCTCAGCCAGAGGCTGTGCTGCCTGCTCGGCTCACAATGGGGACGTCTGATAGTTTTTAATGTAGTATGGAAGAGATCCAGTGTATTTCCAGAGCAATCCATCTTACTTAAAAGGCAACAATTTGTTTTTTTTCTTCTTAGTCCTTCTGTTCCAATTACCTACAGTTACATAACAAAATATCATGAAACTTCATGGCATATAGCAACTATTTAATAGATGTACAGGTTCAGTGGCTCAGGAATTGGGACCGGGCACAGCAGGTGGTATTTGTCTCTGATTCTCAGTGCTTGTGACTTCTTCAAGAGCAGTAAAATGCTGAGGGTAGAATCTGTGCCATCATCTGCTGGGGTAGAATCATCTAAATGCTTACTTTCTCTCTCTTTGTCTTTAGTCTATCAGTCTTGATCTCTCTCTCTCTCTCTCTCTCTCTCTCTCTCTCTCTCTCTCTCTCTCTCACACACACACACACACACACACACACGGAGATTAATAATGTCGGACCTTGCCTGGGAACTTACCTAATACACCCACATGTCTTCCCTTTGCATCCCAGGATTATGATAAAAAAGTCCAATTTCCAAGGGTTAGAATAGCAAGAAAGGAAGCCATAGAGAAGCTGTGTGTATCAGTTTTTCTAATCTTAAAAGTCGTACATGCCATTTCCACAACGTATTTTCTGAGGAAGTCACAGAAGACCAGTCAGTTTAAGCATGATAAAAAATAGAGAAGTAAATTTAGATAACACCATGAAGAACCAGAAATATTTCAGCAGTCATTTTCAGACAATTCAACCCGTCATATCCTCTTCCAGCACTACCACAAACTGGACATTTTAACTAAAAATGTACTTCTTTAAATGATCTGTAGCTAAGTAAATCAAATGCTGAAATACATTACTAACATAAAAACAATTTGACATGTGCTATTCTCTTGTTACACAATTATAGCACCTAGCTTTGGAAATCAATATTTCTGGATCAATTCTTGGTGGTGCACAATTAAACATAATAGAAAAATCAACAAGGCATTCATCACATGCATAAATATTTAAGAGCAGTATCACCAAGCCAGTAATTTCCACAGCAGGCAAAAGCTAGGATGCAGCAGAATAAAAAACCCCAGCTGCCAATGCAAGTATGTTTTTCATTTCTCTCTTTTTTCATTTGATGTGAAAAAAAATTGATTTTCGTCTTTTGCCTTCATATCCATGCAAATTTAATTCAAGTCTTTTCTGTGTAAAACAACAATACAAGGCTGGGAATTTTACTCAGAGGTAGAGTATATACCTAGTACACAAGACCCTAAGTTTATTTTCCAATGTTGCACAAAGAACACTGATGTTACATTAGATAAATTCCCATTTATCTGTAAGAGTTAAACAAAGACGAGGATGTTAGAGAATTCCAGAAAGGATGACAATGTTGCTTCTGCTCTAAGCTGAACAAAAGGAAGGAGCGGGTCAGTGAGATGACTCAGCAGGTAAAGCACCTGCCACACTAGTCTGATGATGTGCGCTCAGTCTGAAACCCACGTAATAGTCAAGAAGAGAATTGAGTCCTCTATACATGTGCCGTGACACATCTGCATCTCCCAACTCATACAAGCACATTCACACAATAATAATAATAAAGAAAATGAACCCTGAAAGCACATAGGGAAAAATAACTATACTGAAGCTAAATGAAAGTCCAAAAAACACACTCAAAGGGTGGGGTGCTTAGGTAGTCAGCCCCTAAATTCTGGCAGAGGAGAGCAGAAATATCATGCTGTCAAGCTATTCTTGCAAGGGCTGAAGAATTTTATTTTTAGAATGTTCTAAAGATTTGTTTCTTAACTGATGGAATCTGGAGACATTGATGTCATTAGATTGTCAACCCCACTGTGTAGATATGAGAAATTACACAGTATATTGTAGTGCAATGAACTTCTTCCTCACACACTCATTCTCTCTAAAATTAATTCCGGAAAGTAGACTTGGTCTAAATTTAGTTTATATCTAGAGACAGGATGCATTCTGTCCCTCGTGGTATCTAGATAATGTACAGACTTGCTTCCCATTGCAAAAAAACCTTGATCTGTCTGCAACAAAATAATAGACAGAAAACAGAATAATCAAATGCCTGAAATACAGAAGACTCAGTTGGCAAATCAACTGTTACAAGGGATGCATTCTAACATTTCTTATGGCCATCAGGAGATGTGAACTACATCACAACAGCTCCTCCTAATTCTCTTTTATCTATGGCAACTGCCCTGCGTCATGAAAGCAGATGCTGCCCATTAAACAGCTTTGGTCATCAAAGGTTATTATCCTGGCTTGCTCTATTTATTATGGCAAGAAGACACCTACTGTATTATAGAAATCAAAGTAAATTGACTAGAACAAACCATCGCAAGCATCACATTTAACAGCTTCCTTTATACAACCTAAGATTAACATTCACAATGTGAATGATTAAATATGTGCACACACATGCACATAGATGTATGTATACATGTGCACACACACACCAGACACAATTTAAAAGGATTTTAGCCAGTTTATAACAGGTATCATCTTTCATGTCTTAAGATATAGAAAGATGATCAGGGTTATTTTACTGAATAATAATAGCAATAGTTCATTTATTTGAATCTCTGGTGTGAAAGTTATACTATTGAGAAAAGAACTGAAGATGAAACAAATAAATCCTTGTACGCTACAATAGGTGTCATAAAATGCTAAGTCCACACACAAACAAAACTAAAATATACTCATGCATCCATACTGCTTGTTGATAGGTTGGTCCCTCGATTCCATTTTTTTCCTTTTTAGTTTTGCATGTGTGTGTGTGTGTGTGTGTGTGTGTGTGTGTGTGAGAGAGAGAGAGAGAGAGAGAGAGAGAGAGAGAGAGAGAGAGAGAGAGAGAGAGGGAGAGAGAGAGAGAGGACACAGTGTATGCTTTGGAGGGCCAAGGATCATTTTGAGAATCATCCTGGATTACTCTGCCTCCTTTTTGCTTTTGCTCTGGGGTTTGACAGGCTCTGCCTTACAGAGCCAGAAATGCAGGCTGTCATCAATTCTACCTGATGATTTTTCCTATGGAACCTCGGATCTGAGCTCAAGTTCTTTTGCTGGAGAGGCAGAAGCAAAACCCCTGAGTTCCTTCTTTCAGATGCTCTAATTTATACAGCTTTCTAACCAATTCCACTGGTTGGATCTAACACAGATTAAAAGCTACAAACTGTATGCTGTGTGGGAAAAAGGTGTGTTTTAAAAAATGAGAGTTGTGAGAGGCACAGGATAGGCTGATGGACAGCTGGGCAGTAGGATGGAACCAAGCACAGTTTGGAAACGCAGATCAAATCTGCAGAAATGTTCACTCTCTCACTTCCCCAGGTCCTTGGGAGCATCACTGTTTGTGCCTCATTGTCCCTTCTGTTACCGTGATGCTCCATGGATCCTATGGTCTTCTGAATGTATCAAGGTATACATGCAACCAGATGGCCTCAACTAACTTCAGTACAATCAGTATAACTGGAGAGACTTAAATCCTTATTTTTTTTCTAAACAGAATCAGGAGATAGAGGTATAAATGAAATTGGAGCTAACTTTCTTCTTTTTGTGCCAGTGAGGATTTTTCAGTTAACAGTTTGAAACTACTCAAAATGTATGGGTTAATTTTTAAGTCAAGATGTCACAGAGTTGTAAAAATTTCAGACAGAGAAAAATATTCTACGTTTTTTGAGTTTTTAAAAACAGTTCCAATGGAAAAACAAATTCTAGAGATCTGATTTCTCTCTTTAGCTGTGAGCCAGTAAACAATTCAAAACTAACTTACATTTCTCCTTCTCCCCATTTAATTAATATGGTCCTTCTGTTATCTTCTATAGCCATGAGAAATAGTCTAAGCTCTTTCTAAAAGAGAGGTTTAGTTGCAAAAACGAAGCCCACTAAAGTTGACAGCAGATAGTGTACAATTGCACTATCCGGTAACCCCTAGTCACAAGCAGCTGCACAGAGGATTTGAAATGTAAGTTACTCATATTATGATGTTCTGCAAACAAAAAAATACACATTGGGGTTTAAGAATTTGTTGTGTACAATAAATGTGAGCTATCTGATTAATAAGTAATTTATACAAATTAAAATTGAAGTGAATTAAAGAGGTTTTACTTGAGACTTACTGGATGAAGTAAATCGCAATGTTGAAATTAACTCTGCTGCTTTCCAGTTGTGTTTTTATATGACTACTAGAAAATTGTTAATTGCACATTTGGCAAATATTAGTAGAGGATAGATAACATTGATATAGAAGCTGAGGTGGTTGTCAGCAAACCCAAAACAATGAGAAAAAAAATCAAATTGAAACATCAACATTTTAAGTATTATTTGGCATAATTAGATTGTACTTGTTCTGGAAGTTTTAGTTCCTCCTTGAAAAGAAACTCTTAGTGACCCCCTGTTAATTTGAGCTCTTTCATGGATTAGATTCTACTCTTTGAGTGAAGAAAATGTTTAACATCACAGATACTGCAATTATTTTATTTGCCAAAAAAGTCATGTACACAAAGATTTCACAAAGACTATTGTGTTGTAGATAAGTGGATTATTCTATTATTGAACTATGCAATGGCTCACCATCTTTCAAGACATTGAAGGAACCTGATTTTTTCCCAACCTCCCATAGCAGCCTCATCTCCCACTACATCTCTTTCTGGGTTCTATTTCAGCCATTTCCTATGTGTCATGAGGACACTAATAAATACCTTATGTGCTAAACTTCCAGCTATGCCAATGTACAGGATGGCTTGATTCTAACCTGGTTGAAGTTGTAACAAAAGAAAGAGCATGAGCACAAGGATGGGAGGAGCAATGATATGCAAGATACTCCACACAAGTTAGAGCCGAAGCAATCATATTTGGACTTTACACGCCCTGTGCAATGTCCAACACACTATTGACCTCACAAAGTCTAGCATTTGCTAAAGGCACTAGAATCCTGGGAGGCAAGGGATTGACAGCCACAGTAGTGTTCCTATGCTTAACGGGAACACAGGAAAGCGTTCTGGGAAATGCCACTGGGTCCTTGCACCTCATGGGAGAGGAGGACCCAGAGGAGAGTTTGGCATGCACATTAAAGGATGCTCTGGGGATGGGAGAAGGAAACACTGGGGGATGGGGAAGGAAGGGGGAGGGGAGGGGGCACAGGGGAATAGGGGGTTGGAGAGAGGGGGGACCGGTGTACCTGTTAAGTTTGTATGAGTGGAAATAAAAAAAATAGTAAAAATAAAAAAAGAGTATGTCAATATGAATTAAATACTTTTTTTTAAAAAAAGAGCATGATCTTAAAGTTTGTGGTTTGCCTTCAAAGCCTGCATGTAGGGGAAGAGGAAAGGCAGAGACTGGTGGTTATTGTGGTCATCTTTAGAGATAAGGTGTCCTGCCAACACTACTTACACAAAGTCTTTGAAGCACTTCCCCTTTATAGAGGTAACCACCTCAAGCTATTAAATGGATGTCTTTTTTCAAAAAGTTGTCTGGGGCTGGATAGATGGCTCAATGGTTAAGACTGACTCTGCCTTGCAAGTAGAAGTTCCTGAGCTCAGATCCCAGGTCCCACATAAAAACACCAGTCAGAAATGGCAGTTGCCTGCACTTCTGGGCCTGGCACGTAGAGCCTGGGAAAACCCAGAGTGAAGAATAAGGAGGTAGAAGTAATCCAGGAGATTCTTGAAGTCACCCTTGGTCCTCCACAGGGACCCCCCCCTTTCTCTCTCTCTTATGCACACACACACACACACACGCACACACACACACACATAAGCAAAATAAATAAATAAATAAAATTAGAAAAACATTGTCTGGATCAGCAGCTGGCCTTACTTTGACATCTTGCATCCCCCCCAAACCTTTCCCATGTGAATACATTCTTTTAGATTGCATCCTAGCAGGCGATGCCAACCTCTGCTCTTTCCAAAAGCTGTAATTCTTATTACAAATTTATAAGCTGTCACCTGATTCATGGGAATGATCAGCTTTCAACTCCATAATATGCTGATTACACTCCTACTTGATACTTAGTACTCTGCTGCATTAGCATAGAAGTTTATTATGTCATTTTCCTTCCTTTTTAGATTATAAGTCCTCATGGAACATGAATGTGGGTTTGTCTTTATATTGGCAATAGCATAAGTACTGTGTTTGCTACTCTGAAAGCATGCAATATAAAATGTCGGCTGTATGCAGTGGCTGGTACCTCCTTCTTCTGAGGTTTTATTTTATTTTTAGGTGTGTGTGTGTATGTGTGTGTGTGTGTGTGTGTGTGTGTGTGTGTGTGTTCAAGTGGGCATTTGAGCCATCAATCCAGCTCAAGGCTTTATTTTGTTTTTGTTTTGTTTTGTTTATTTGCTAAAAATGGCTAAATTTTAATTTCAACAGTTTTCCAAGATAATTAAGTTAATTCAAGTAAATTAGTTAACTTGATTTTTTTTATTTCCACTCATACAAACTTAACAGGTACACGGGTCCCCTCCTCCCTCCAATCCCCTATCCCCTTGTGCCCCCCCCCCCGTCCCCTTTCCTCCCCATCCCCCAGTGCCTCCCCCTCCCATCCCCAGAGCATCCTTTAAAGTCTTTTTTTTTTTAATTCAATTGTGCATGTATGTGTGTGCACGTCTGTGTATGTATGCGTGTGTGTGCAGAACCACGGACGAATGTGGGAACCACCATGGACCGCCTCCACCTCCTCCTTGTTTACTCTGCCCCGGGATTCACAAGCTCCGCCCTACCAGGACCAGAAACGCAGGCCGCCGCTTCCGCCTGGCGTCTGTACGTGGGGTCTAAGATCCGAACTCAGGACCTTCTGCCTGCAAGGCAGAGGCTTAATTCCTGAGCCACCTCTCCAGCCCCCCAGCGCATCCTTTAATATGCATGCCAAACTCTCCTCTGGGTCCTCCTCTCCGATGAGGTGCAAGGACCCAGTAGCGTTTCCCAGAACCCTTTCCTGTATTCCTGTTAAGCACAGGAACACTATTGTGGCTGTCAATCCCTTGCCTCCCAGGATCCTAGTGCCTTTAGCAAATGCTAGACTTTGTGAGGTCAATAGTGTGTTGGACATTGCGCAGGGCATGTAAAGTCCAAATATGATTGCTTCGGCCCTAACTTGTGTGGAATATCTTGCAAATCATTGCTCCTCCCATCCTTGTGCTCTTACAATCTTACCGCCCCCTCTTCTGCAAATTTCCCTGAGCTTCAGGATGGGGAGAAATTAGGCTGGCCTAGTTCCAGGTGATTGATACAGAGTCTCTGATGTTCTTGTTTATGGTTTGTTGATTTTTTTTTTTCAGTTTTGCTGCTCCTGCAATGCTCTTGGCTCCACCCTGATGGGTATTGGATGTCACCGCCTGGCCAGAGATAAAGACCTGTTAAATTAGAGTCTTGTTATAAGAGTATATTCAAAGATAGATGTAATAAAAGTAGGAAACCTCGGTGAGGGCGGGGTCAATCACCCATCTGCGAAATGTTTACTTTCTATCTGCCAGACTATACGCCCTCCCCTTCTGGTATGATTATACCCCATCAGTTGTAAATAATGAGGAAGGAAAGTCTGTGAACTTAACCAGATGTCTCATTACTTACTTGCAGTCCTTGGATGGTGGCCTATTTTCTCTGCTGTAACATGGTCCTCTCTCTCGTTACTGGTGTGGCCCTCCTTTCCCATTCCTCCTGTTCATAATCTTAGCAATTACTGTAGTTATTACAGAGATTTATCTTTGAGTGTCTCTAAGTGGGTTTCGTACTAGCAACCCACAGAATGGGAGAACATCTTCACTAACCACATATCTGATAGAGCTCTATTATCCAGAGTGCACAAAGAACTTAGAAGACTAAACACTAAGGAAACAAATGGCCCAATTAAAAAATGGGCCCTGGAACTTAAAAGAAACTTTACCAGGGATGAAATTAAAATGTCTAACAAATATCTTTTAAAATGCTCCACATCCTTAGCCATCAGGGAAATGCAAATCAAAACTTCCCTGAGATATCATCTCACCCCGGTCAGGATGGCAAAAATCCACAATACAAACAACAACAAATGCTGGAGAGGATGTGGAGAGAGGGGAACTCTCCTACATTGCTGGTGGGAATGCAGGCTCATACAGCCACTCTGGCGAGCTGTCTGGCGATTCTTAAAGAAATGAAAGATTGAAATGCCATATGACCCTGCTATTCCACTTTTGGGAATAACCCCCCCAAACAGCAAAAATTCACCTGGATAGCACAAGCACGACCATGTTCATAGCAGCACTGTTTACAGTAGCAAAGTCATGGAATCAATCCAAATGTCCAACAGTTGATGAGTGGATAAGGAAAAGGTGGTACATGTATACAATGGAGTACTACTCAGCCATCAAAAATGATGAATTAATGGAATTTGACAGGAAATGGATGGTATTAGAAACAATTATATTGAGTGAAGTATCCCAGACACAGAAAATCAAGGCTTTATTTTGAAATGAAGTCTACATTTTCCTTTCTAATAATGAAGATACCATAACATGGTACCATCAAAAGAATACATTACAGAAATTTTTGGGCACAAATCTTTCAGAAGCAAAATTAACCTTGTAGGATTTTCTTGAAAACATCAACAAAACTCTAAAATTGCACAAATCTGTGATTTGCTTCAGCTTGTTATAATAATTTAAATGTGGAATTTGGAAGTGGAAAAATTTCCACTTAGCTTATCTTTAAAGCTGTTGTAAAATTTTCAATAGAAATGAAATAATCTCATAAAGATGGCAATGAATATTTGACTGCCTCATTTAAGAAATATTTCATAATTACTACTACCACCTTTGAATTTCTTGTGCTCTTCCACAATTTTATCTTCTTTTCCTCTGCAAGGAATCCAGTAGCCTGAGTCATGTAAAAGGCAAAAGGAGAAACAAAATGCAAATACTCCTGATACATGCATATTTGTGACTAACCTTAGAAATCAAAGTAAATTAGTTATAATTTACAATAGATTTTATGATTATTGTCCATTTTGAGATAAGTCATTATTTCATATGTTTTAAGATTCATTATAGAAACTGATGATTGGAAGGTGCCTGCAGTATTCTATATCCACAATATAAAGAAAACTTTGCACATGCTTCTTTAACTAGATCATACAAGAATAAACATATCAAGTAAAGTAACTCATCAAATCAGTCTCTAAAAGGCAGGGAGTAGTTATTTAAAAAAAAGGATACATTTTTTTCCTGAGCTGGCATTGGGAGGATCTGACTTTAATTGGCAGGTTTTCCTGGGTATCCTCTTGGATTATACACCAGAGGAGAAACAGCAACAATAACCAGTTCTAATTCTAGAGAGGTTTTAATTACTTTGTTTTAGGAAATAGAGAACACTTACCTTTAATCTTTGTGCATGCCAAATGAATATGTGACTCTGAAACACAGTGTTTACTTATTTAAAAAAATAATATGGAATATATGGCTTTCCTTCATAAAAACATTAATTTATTAAGTCAGAATTTTTAATGGATTGTTTATGTGGACCTGCAATAATCTTAAGTCCTGGCCCGAGGGATGTCAATGTGTGCTGTGAGGATGTTAGGGAAGAATACATTACGGTAATGGACTTTTGTAACCTGCTTCAAAAGAGGTCATTTTAATGGTTCTCTGGAAAATCACAGTGTTGTTTTGAAAGTACAGTAATGGAAGTCCTTGGGGCCAAAGGGCTGTGGTTAGATACATTAGGCTCCTTGCAAAGGGCTCTAATCATTTAAAAAGTTTCCCCCATTTGAGATTGCTACCTTCTATGTTATACCTCAGAAATTAAGCAAATAGGTTTTGGTCTTTGAAGCACTTAAGTCTGCTATACTTTAAAGGAGACTTTGTTTTGGGCTGGGGAGGCATTGCAGTCTTGTTACTAATGCTCTAACACAATGCCTAAGGGATTTTAAACATGAGCAAAACCCGGAGTTGGAGGGAAAAGGTCTCAGAATCACATTCTGGGTGAAGTGGTGTCTGGACTCTTGAATTGTGCTCTCCACGGACCTGTGCTTACTGAGCTCCGGAACTGGAGATGATGAATTGGTGACATTTTAAGCAAATTGAATTTCATAACTTATGGATTCATGGACCTGCCACAGGGATTTTAATCTGTGTAATTCCTTTGATTTGTAAGACCTCTGGACTATAATTGTCCTTTACCCTGCCTCATACTTGTTATTAAAAATGATTTGTGCACGCAGAAATAAAATGGCACAATGAGAAGTGTTATTTAGAAAATAATGTCTGGATTAAACATAACTTCCTGAGGTCTAGAAGCATCCTACCCAGGGATAGTGACATGTGCCTGATGGTTTGTTTTTTTTTTCAAGATGTATGTGACAAGTTAGGATTTACACACTTAATCTTTCTCTCAACTCACTTACACTTGACATAAGGCAAATACTAAAAGTGGAATGTCTGAAGTCTATAGATGCAAAGCATATCTTAAACTGAGTCTTTAATGGACCATTGAAAAAGAGATAACTCTTTTTCCCTTGAAAATAAAGTATGATTCTCTCTATTCTTCAACTTTCTTGTAACTGTTTTTAGCCTCAAAAATCAGTGTGAATTAAATAACATCTCTAATTTGCTCCCATGAAGCAAACACCCTGATTGGATATTTTGTTTAGCAGAAAAATGATAACAGTGATTTTTAAAAGGCATATTTGTTCATCTTATCCTCAGTGTAACACACTTTCATGTCTTCTTTGTTGGCATAAAGATAAGGAACAGAGTCCCTAATGTGGCCACTAAGATTGGGCAGACTCACCAGGCGCATCACTCACTGAACTCACTGACCTTTCCAGATCGTGAAAAGCCAGGCACTTACCTTAGGAATTTCACATTGGGAATTCACAGAGTAATTCAGACCAGGAGGCAGTCTATAGGACTGTGGTGCAAACTGTGTTCACTGAATTCAGAAAACCCTTGGGGGAAAATGTAGGAATGAAGAACAGAAGACTAAAGCATACTAAATATTTTGGCACCTAGCAGAGTAAAATGAGCCAGGATAGCTGGAGTTCAGCCAACAGAATAAAATAAGACTAGACTGAACAGCTGAAATCTATTTCTGCTTGCTCTGGGTGTGGACTTCTCCTTTCACTAGTGATATTATAATTAGCAAAACCATATGCAAATAAAGGAAACAGTAATGGAGCAACAAACCTGTTACCAATTCTTCAAACTAAAGGATCTCTGGCTGATGTGGTAGTAATCAATGAGTAAACCAACCATTAAATGCCCATGTTGCCTTGTTGGTTCTGATGGTAGCCTTACTGTAGGTGATGACTTCAGGAGTGTAAAAATAGAATGGGCTAACCTGATAAGATAACTTTGGTTAATCAGATGATAGCCCTGTGATAAGTTTGTTGCTGCAATTAAAAGTCTTTCTCCATGCTTTTTCTCTCCACTCTTAGCCTTTTCTCCAGACTAATGTATGACTTCCTCTTCAAAAAAATCATTCCTCATCCTATTCTACTTATTATTCTTAATAATAGCACACTTTTTTTTACTTTCTTAGGACTTAGCAAAATTTTACTGGGTCAGTATTTGTGCATTATCTGTCTGTATGGTATGAAGTCAGTCCACAAGAGCTAAGAGCAACACTGTTTCATTTACCACAGAAGCTGCAGCATTTACTACAATGCTGGTAGCATAGTAAATCCTAAATAGTAAGCAGGTACTGACTCTATCAAATGAAAGCAATTGATTTACAAGTGATTTTTTAAAAAAAAATCATACTTACAATCCAGAACTTCAGAGACTCTATATCAACCACCTAGAACTAGGCCAGCTTAGTCTCTCCCCATCTTGAAGCTCAGGGAAATTTGCGGAAGAGGGGGCAGTAAGATTGTAAGAGCAAAAGGATGGGAGGAGCAATGATTTGCAAGATACTCCACACAAGTTAGGGCCGAAGCAATCATAATTGGACGTTGCATGCCCTGCGCAATGTCCAACACACTATTGACCTCACAAAGTCTAGCATCTGCTAAAGGTACCAAGATCCTTGGAGGCAAGGGATTGGCAGCCACAGTAGTGTTCCTATGCTTAAGGGGAACACGGGAAAGGATTCAGGGAAATGCCACTGGGTCCTTGTATGTCATCGGAGAGGAGGGCCCAGAGGAGAGTCAGGGATGCACATTAATGGACTCTCTGGGAATTGGGGTGGGAGGCACTGGGGGATGGGGAGGGAGAGGTGAGGGGAGGAGGAGCAGGGGGTTCGGGGGGAGGAGGAGGGAGGGAGGGAACCGGTGTACCTATTAAGTTTGTATGAGCGGAAATAATAATAAAAAATGTTAAAAAATCATACTGGTTAAATGAAAAAGGAAATCGCTTACTTACATGAGGATCTAGGGCTATTACTGGCATAATGGACCCAAAGGTTTAGATCACGTAGCCGAGAGTATCATGTACTGATATTTTATTGCTTTGTTTTCTGTGAACCTGCCTGTTTTTCCCCACCAGCTTCAAGTGATCACTCATGATCTCCCAGGGTCTTGAACCAAAAAGGATCCTCAGCAGCTTTAGACCATATACTTTCACCCTGAACCTTCCAGAGGTTTGAGTCCAAACATGAGGGTCTTCCAGGAGCTTTCACACACACACAAAAATGACTGCCTCTGTTTCCAGAAGCTACAGCACATGCTGTTTGGCCCCCATTAGTCTTTTGTTAAACACAGAGCTATAAATTATTGTGACCAAGAAGACGAAATGTAGTCATTTTGGTTTACTCATGAGAATGGGGCAAAGCCAAGAGTAACCCATGTACACGTTTAAGAATAATAGAGAGATTTTCTAAAGCAATTTCATGTTTGAACACTAGGTTACCAAGAGGACAGAAATCTATTACATATTAATGCACAAAAGGAGTCAGGTCTGTGTTTTCTTATTTATCCGTTTTCTTTTCCATCTCATGCCCACGCTTTAAAGAGACTGGTTACTCAGCTCATTGTTTTACCAAGATATTTTTTTGGTGCTTGGTATTCTGAGTTGTTGACTGTCATCTTTGTTACAGACCTACGGACTTACCTAGACTTTAAATACATGAAGCTGTGTTTTCACTGAGCTGTCATTCTTGCCCATCCTTGGGTTTTAATTGAGTCCATTATCTTGTCTCTGTACTGCCTCTTTTTATTCAGAATCTCGCTAATGAAGAATAGAACTTAGGTGAAGGATCATATTCTATAGATTCCATTGTCCTAACCTAAGTAAAGTGTGACAATGGAGAACGTGATTGTCCAGAGACAGGGAAGCCAGATCAAATAACAAGTCAAGAAAATGGATTTGATGTAATAAGCTAGAAATAAGATTTGAAAAAGATCAGAAACAAGGTAAAGACTTGATGGAGAGTGATGGACCTAAACATTTACATCCTATTCCCAGGGTTTACCTTTGTGGACATTATACATAAAGTCCATAGATGTCATGGACTGACTTGAACAGATTTGGTTGGCATCTATCTCACTTGGCAATAATAATTTGAATATTATCTAGACTCATGTATATATGTGTTTGTATTAAATTATTAAATACATTAAATAGAGTTATATTATGCCTTTATCATTAATTAAAAATTCCAAGAAGCAATTGAATAGTTTTAGAGTCTTACTGACTGTGTTCTGACCTTACTCTTTTCCAGTTTCTCTGTCCATATTAGGTCCATTTCTAGTCATATTAGGAAGGGAGATTTTGGAAGAACAATCAATCATGCCAAGTTTTTCCTTAATGTTTTAACTGTGACTTTGGTTGTAACTCTCAGTAGATTCATCATTTTTAGATATAGGTTGACATATGACTTATCCATTGTAGTAACTGTATCTCATGCCACAACCTCATGCTAAGCTTAGTTTATTTAACTAACTTAAAGACAAGCTATACATTTATGGTATACAATGTTTGTTCTATGTATATGTGTTGTGGAAAGAATAAGCCAAACTAATTAGTACATCTGTCACTTCATATAATTACCATTTTTCTGAAGAACTTATATTTCAAGTATACTTTGTAATTATTAATTATGGTTAATGTACTGTACAACAAACTTTCCCATCCATCCCTGCCCTGGACTCTGGGAACTCCCCATTCTAACCTCTAATTTCCTGAGTTCTATTTCTTTATATTTCATTTGTAAATGAGATGATGCAGTATTAGTTTTTTCTAATTCTGGCTGATTTCATTGAGTATAATGTCCTTGAGCTCCATCCACACCGTCACAGATGTTAGGATTTATTTTTTATTTTTTAAAGAATTATGTATTTTAAAAATTTACTTATTTATTTTGTGTGTGTGTGTGTGTGTGTGTGTGCACATGCATACACACACATGCTCATAAGAGGGCACCGTGTGTGCCTGTGGAGGACCAAGGATGACTTTAGGAATCATCTTGGATTGCTTCTACTTCTGGGATTTTGCTTTGCTCTGGGATTTCCCAGGCTCTGCCCAGCAAGGCTGGAAGTGTATGTTGTAGCTGGTTCAGCCTGGAGCTTTTTATGTGGGACCCGAGATCTGAACTCAGGACTCTGCTTTTGAGGCAGAATCTTAACCCCTGAGCCATTCTTTGATTTCTCTCTTTTTTAAGGCTGAATGCTATACATGGTACTTGACTTAAAAGATTTCTATTTTAAAACTTTTCATGTTACAATGGTACAAGTAATACATATTAGTATAAAGCTTATTTTGAATATTGAAAGTTAATTTTTTTCCAAGGCTAATGTTATTTGATAGTAAAATCTCTCACATAGTCATAAGAGTAAACAATTGATAATCTACATGGTTCATTATTGTGTTGAGAAGTTATGTGTTCAGTAGAGTGTTTAAAATGCAATTTTTTGTTTCTAATATTTTTAATTTACCATGAGCTTATCTATTACCCCACATAGGAAGTGTTAATATTTTGATACATACATATATCATATATTCTTAATCTCCTTAGTCCATTCATCTGTTGATGAATTCACAGATTGACTTCATATCCTAGCTATTATAACTAATAATGTAATAAACATGGGAAGGCAGAGATGTCTTGTTGACATACTGGCTTTGTTTTCTGTAGATATACAGGGTTGCTGGGTTATATGGTAGTTTTTTGAGGAATCTCTATAAAGTTTTTCAGGCTAGACTAATTTTCTCTATATCTTTGGTCTATTTTGTCTATTTGACATAACCAATCTTATAGATGGAGGAAAATATTCATTTGGTTTTAATTTACATTTCTTGAAGATTGGTGATATTGTCCATCTTTTTTTATTAATTTGTTGGCCATCTAGATGTCTTCTGTTGAGAAACGTTTATTGAGATAATTTTCCAATCTTGTTAAGGTTATTTACTTTCTTACAATTGAGTTTTTGGGTTCTCTACATATTGTGAAAATCCTTGTGTATAACTTGTGACTGTTTTCTCTCATTATATTGCTTTTATTTTTACTCTTTTGATTGCTTATTTTGCTATGCAGAGGTTTTTGTTGATTTTCCTTTGGTTATTTGGTTATTTTTGCTTTTGTTGTCTGT
Source organism: Typhlomys cinereus (assembly GCA_023101885.1). Taxonomy (NCBI): domain Eukaryota; kingdom Metazoa; phylum Chordata; class Mammalia; order Rodentia; family Platacanthomyidae; genus Typhlomys; species Typhlomys cinereus. The sequence goes on from JALPQD010000214.1 coordinate 3,235,309, forward strand.
ACTTGAAAAAAAAGCAAAACAGTGATGACAAAAAGAAATCATCGTAAGGGAACCGGTGTACCTATTAAGTTTATATGAGCGGAAATAATAATAAAAAATGTTAAAAAAAAAAAGAAATCATCGTATAGACCAACTTGATGAGTCTCCCTGCTGCTTTCTTTGAGTGGTTGTTCAGGTTCAAATAGTTTGACAAATGCTCAACACAGACTTTTCATCTATCATGTATCTATCTATCTATCTATCTATCTATCTATCTATCTATCTATCCATCTATCTATCTATTTATCTATCTATCACCACTTTGTGTGGTGAGAGGTAAGTGTACAATTTTATTATGCTTTGTGTAGCTATTCAGTTTTTTTCTAATAGCATTGCATGGTCTTCACCCTTTTGTAAAGACCATAATGACCAGTTAACTGTGAATATGTGGATGTATTTCTTGTCTCTATTCTTTTCTATCAATCTATTTGAGTATACCATACTGTTTGAGTAGATTTTGATATCAAGCAAGGTGGTATTTCCAGCTTTTCTTCCCATTTTACCAAAGCTACTTTGGCTATTTGGGATAATCAGTGGTTCCATATGAGTTTTTAGGACTTCAAAATTTCTGTTACAAATGTCACTGGAGTCGTGACAGAGATTGCATTGAATGTGTGGATTTGAGTACAATATTCATCTTTTATGATATAATTCTTTCCTTCAATGACTATGATATATATATATATTTCCGCTTATTTATGTATTCTTCAATTTGTTTCATGAATTTTAAAAAATATTTTAATGGTACAGATTTTTCGATCAATTGCTTTCTCTCTATTGGACATAACATTTGCCATTTTGAATCAAAGCATCCATTATCATCTGCACCAAGACTACCTCACAAAATCAAGCCTATTAACATTCTTTTTTTTTTAAACATTTTTTATTATCTCTGCTCATACAAACTTAATAGGTACACCGGTTCCCTTCCTCCCTCCTCCTCCCCCACCCCTCTGCTCACCTTCCCCTCACCCCTCCCTCCCCACATCCCAGTGCCTCCCCTCCCCCAATCCCCAGAGAATCCTTTAATGTGCATGCCTGACTGTCCTCTGGGTCCTCCTCTCCAATGACATACAAGCCTATTAACATTCTATGGAGAGAGAAGGGTAGGTTCAGGAGGTTCATAGGATTCACAGTCTTTGTAGGAGCCTCAAGACCTCCCCTTCAGAGACTATGCAGGAGATAAACAATTGTTTGAGACTATTTAATAGTGTAACTCTTTGTTCCCAGGTGTATCTGTCTCTGAGTCATTCCTGTTTCTATAAGTAACTTCAAAAAACTCACTAGTTCATCAAGCTAGACTTGGATCGAATCTTTACTTGGTCTTGGTATCCTTTTGATCTAGGGAAAAAAGATGTTTCTTCATATCTATGTAGGAAAAATTGTGTGATAAATTTAATCGCTTGTATTATAATTTCTGATTCTAATTTACATGAGCTTGTTTACATAATTTCTTTTTCTTCTCCTTTTATTCTACTTTTTATAGTTTTTTTAGTGTGTAGAAATACTACTGATTTTTATATATTGTGTAGTTTATATAATGTCTTGTCTTTTTAGAAATGAAATTTTTTTTGTTCTTCAAAGTATCCTTAAAATCTGAGTGCTTTCTGCTTACTGACATGAAATAGGAACTTTAAGTCTAAATGTAAGGGTGAAGCTTGGCCAAACAAACTATCATATATAGCAATAGTATCTGATGAAAGATATTTGGAAGATAGAATCTTGTTTGAGTTTTGATAACATAAACCACAGAACACATCAGCAAATGGCACATTCAGAAATATTCATGATTTGTTCTCCTTATCGTGAACTACTTTTTCTGCTTAATATCAGTTCATTAATGTTTAACCCACAGAACTAACCTTCAACTCGGAGATGTGATAAACATAAGCCTTTTAAATGTCTTTGTTAAACAAGTCATATTTGCTTGCAATGCCTAGTCACTGTGCTTAATATAGGAAAATAAGTGTTTATATAAGCTGCAAACAAACTCTCGTGTGGTGATTAATCTAGAATCAAGAAAACGGCCTTATTTGCTTAACTTCATTAATCTATTTCACTACAAAGATTCTATAGCTTATCTGGTTAGGTAGATGCTATTTGTTTTGTTTTGTTTTAAGACAGGGTCTTCTTGTGTAGCACAGGCTAGCCTTGAAGCCACGATCCCCCTGCCTCAGCTTTCTGAGTGCTAGGGTACAGACTACATTTATTGTAGATATACTATGACCCCTTACATAAACATGGATATCTAGTTTTTCCAGTACCATTTTGGAAGCAACTGCTTGTCTACCTGTATCTCCAAACATTTCCTGTTTGCTGTGTCCTATCACTGGACATACTACCTGTGAGGACCATAACTATTTCTGATAAGTTCTTATTACTTTATTATCTCTTCTGATATTTTTATTCTAATCTCTGAGGTGTAATCTTTTCTTGTCCTGCTGCTGGTTCTCTTTCCCTAGGTACTAGATCAAACCTATGCCCAGATCTACTAAAAAAATGAAAAGGAATTGCATTTCTTCTTCTGAAACAAAAACACAAAATGCAACCAAAATTAAGGCAGTTGTGGTTGGGTGGTTCTTAAGTGATTCTATTTTGATGAGCCAAAAGAAATTGAGAAGTTCTTTTTTTCTATTTCATTTTTGTTCAATTGTGCGTGTGTGTGTGCGCGCGTGTGTGTGTATGTATGTGTATTTATGTGTGTGTAGAATCACGGACGAATTCGGGAACCACCATGGACTGTCTCCACCTCCTCCTTGTTACTCTGCCCCGGGATTCACAGGCTCCGCCCTACCAGGACCAGAAACGCATGCCGCCCCCCACTTCTGCCCGGCGTCTATACGTGGGGTTTAGGATCCGAACTCAGGACTTTCCACCTTCAAGGCGGAGGCTTAACCTCTGAGCCCCCTCTCCAGCCCCCCCCCCGAGCATCCTTTAATGTGCATGCCAAACTCTCCTCTGGGTCCTCCTCTCCGATGAGGTGCAAGGACTCAGTAGCATTTCCCAGAACCCTTTCCTGTGTTCCGGTTAAGCATAGGAACACTACTGTGGCTGTCAATCCCTTGCCTCCTAGGATCCTAGTGCCTTTAGCAAATGCTAGACTTTGTGAGGTCAATAGTGTGTTGGACATTGCGCAGGGCATGTAAAGTCCAAATATGATTGCTTCGGCACTAACTTGTGTGGAGTATCTTGCATATTATTGCTCCTCCCATCCTTGTGCTCTTTCACTCTTACCGCCCCCTCTTTCACAAATTTCCATGGAGCTTCAGGATGGGGGAGAAATTAGGCTGGCCTGGTTCCAGGTGATTGATATAGAGTTTCTGATGTTCTGGATTATGGTTTGTTGATTTTTTTTTTTTTTTAGGTGTTGCTGCTCTTGCAATGCCCTTGGCTCCACCCTGATGGGTACTGGATGTCACCCCCTGGCCAGAGATAAAGACCTGTTAAATTAGGGTCTTGTCATAAGAGTATATTCAAAGGTAGATGTAATAAAAGTAGGAAACCGCGGTGAATGAGGGGTCAATCACCCATCTCTGAAATGGTTACTTTCTATCTGCCAGACCATATGCCCTCCCCTTCTGGTAAGATCATACCCCATTAGTTGTAAATGATCAGGAAGGAAAGTCTGTGAACTTAACCCAATGTCTCATTACTTGCTTGCAGTCCTTGGATGGTGATCTATTTTCTCTGCTGTAACATGGTCCCCTCTCTCGTTACTGGTGTGGCCCTCCTTCCCCATCCCTCCTGTTCATAATCTTAGCAATTACTGTAGTTATTACAGAGATTTATATTTGAGTGTCTCTAAATGGGTTTCATACTAAGAGCCACCTATTAGGGAGTACATACGGAGCTTAATTTTCTGTGTCTGGGATACTTCACTCAATATAATTGTTTCTAATACCATCCATTTCCTGGCAAATTCCATTAATTCATCATTTTTGATGGCTGAGTAGTATTCCATTGTATATGTGTACCACATTTTCCTTATCCACTCCTCAACTGTTGGACATTTGGATTGATTCCATGACTTTGCTATTGTAAACAGTGCTGTTATGAACATGGTCATGCTTGTGCTATCGAGGTGAATTTTTGCTGTATGGGGGGTTATTCCCAAAAGTGGAATCGCAGGGTCATATGGCAAAGAAATTGAGAAGTTCAACTGAAACATTCTTCCTTTTTCTGCAAGATTGACATCACCAGATCATTTTTTAAAAAAAATTTATTGTGTGTGTGTGTGTGTGTGTGTGTGTGTGTGTGTGTATCAGAGGGCATTGTATGTCCCTATGGAGAGCCAAAGGTGACTTTGGGAATCATCCTGGATTGCTTCTCCTCCTTCTTGTGTTGCTCTGGGATTTCCCAAGCTTCACTCACAAGGACTGGAAGTGCAAGCCACTTAATTTCCTCATGGCATTTTTACGTGGGACCTGGGATCTGAATTCAGGACCTTTTGCTTGCAAGGCAAAGTCTTAAGCCCTGAGCACTCTCTCCAGTACAACACTAGATTCTTTCCTATCACATTCCCTAAGACATAAGTTCATGTGAAAATTCATTTAAATTCTCAGTTCTCTTTATAGAGACAGAAGCAGATCTTAAGTGAGATATGATAATATATACATGTTTATATGTGTGTTTATGTGTGTGAGTGATGTGTGTGTGTGTGTGTGTGTGTGTGTATGTGTGTTTTATTCTCTTGTAGGTAACCTGGAGTGTATACATCGTCACATATTTCTGTGGTAACTCATAAATATCTACCAAAACTTTTCAGTGTCTAAGGCAGAAAAAAGTGTGATTTTCAATATCTTTTTATTTAAATATTTACTATGGAGATAGTAAAAATACCAAGCATTGCTTTAGTATTTCATTGAGACTAGTATATAATGAAGGTGCTCAGTCACTGAATAAGCAAACTTACAGTTGACTCAACACCTGATGAGATGGCTTAGGCTCTTTGTCCTTAATGGGAAACAAGTTTTGATATCCCTGTTCCCACCATTAATTCTTGGTATAAATTGGTCTAATACTGAATATAAGATACAGCTCATAAAAGAAATGTATTTTTTTCTATTTAGTTCTGATTTGAGATAACTATTTGAGTTTTTCTTGGATGTATTTCTTGGAGTATTTCTTTGGATTTATTTATTGACTACAAATATTGTTCTCAGGAGCATGGTACTCTTTCCATCTACCCATCTATCCTTCACATATTATTGAAAATCTATTTTGCACCAAAGACTATGCTATAGATAGATGGGGAAAATATCTGCACTTAAAGTTAAAAATGTGATATTGACGAGCATGAAGAAGAAAAAATAGTATTCTGAAAGTGAGAATTAATAAAGGTGGTAGAGGAGCTGGGAGATTGAAGTACTTTTGAAGGATTGCCTGGTGAACTAATATTTAAATTTCTATCTTGAGAACATACTGTGAGAGGGAAATCTTCCCTTGTGTTGCAATTACTTTGCATTGTTGTTGATAAAATCATAGCAAAAATGTTTAATGGAACATGGGGTTTGTTTTCTCTTACGATTCCTGGTTACAATTGTTCGTTCACCTTGGCTAGAGAGCTCACACCAACACTAGGGCCTAGGGCACTGGCCATATCATCTCCACATAACAGTTGAAAGAAGGACGATCCTTACTTGCCAGACAAGCATGTCTGGCAAAGTAAACATAAGGATGTCCCTTTTCTCAAATAGTTTCCTCCATTTTATTCACCTGCTTGGGACCCTATATGGGTTGGGCTTTCCCCATCAACTAAACAATCTTCTGCAAGTTTGCTCTGGGCTTAACTCAACTACCAATTCTCTACAAACATATCCAGAAGTTAAGCCCTCAACTGTCAAGTTGAGACTTGTACCTAACTATGACACTCCACCTCTTGTCAACTTGACACAAGAACATACCACTTTTTAAACTATAAATTCCACCTTGTCTCCATAGGTGTTACAATTTTCTTACAATATAAATACATTTAATTTTAAAAGTTTAAAATCTTATAGCCATATGATCCTGTCAAATCAAGTTAAATATTTAAGCACAGATAAAATATTAAAATGGAAGTATTATGACACAATAAGAAAATATCAAACTAAGTCTGAAGTCTGGTCAGTCAAATACTGCATTCTATAGCTTAAATGTCCCTCTTCTGTTGCTCATGATGTAGTCACAATGGCTCAAACTTTCTGGGAAATTCCAGTACTTCTTCCCATCTCAAAGTTGTACAAACAGAATTTCTCTGACCAGGTTGAATCTCCACTTGCAGCTATCCTCAGCACATATCCATGAATATAGGTTTCTTTGGCAGATGTCTCACATTGACTCTGGCATCTCCAACATCTTGCCACTTCTCAGTGGCAAACCAGGCTTCATCTCTACAACACAAAATGCCCTTCTTGGGCTTCTCTGTAGAGTTCTTGCCATATACCTCCTGAGTTCCTACCATTCTCTGAAACCTTGAAGGAGGAATCCATGATCTTCTCCCTCTTGCATCTTTGATGCCTCTAAAACTAGTACCATGTACACAAGATTGTCAAGTTTTGCCATAACTTCCATGTGGAGACTGACTTCTTAGAATTACCACTGTATTCAACTTCTCTGTGCTGACTCTCAGAAGAATCTCTATGTTGGGCAGAATTTCAATACAATGATATTAATTTGTTCTACCATCCCAGTGCAAAGCACTAGGTTTTCCTTCAATAATGCTAATTTCCCCAGTAGCCACTGCTGCTCTATCTGCCCTTTCTTCATTAGAAACTTTGAGGCTATCAACACAGCTCTCCTCTACCAAGTTAGCTAGTCCATCATCTTTAAATTCAACTTTCCCAAAATCCTTGTTCCCTTCATCTCAAACTGGGCCCAAACAACCACATCTCTCTCAGTACCTCTGTTCTCCAAATGGGTCATTAAATTCTGCAGAATGATATTTGTCATCCACGGCCCACAAATCTTCAAAAATTTTAAACTTTGCCTAACAAAACCAGTAAAAAGCTGCAAAAATCACATAACTGGATTTATCAGCAATATAACACTTATGGTACCAAATTCTGCTGTAGTTCACCTGTATTGTTATTGATAAAATCACTAACAAACAGCTTAAGAGAACAAGTAGTTTATTTTCTGTTGTGATTCCTGGTTACAGTTGTTTGTCCATCTTGGCAAAAGAGCTCACACCAACACCAGGGCCTAAGGAACTGGCCATATTATCTCCACATAATGGGTTAGAGAGGAAAGGTCCTTACTTGTCAGACCAGCATATCTGGCCAAGTATACACAAGGAAGCCTACTTTCTCAACTAGCTCTCTGTATTTTATTCACCTGTCCAGGGCCTAGTCCCACCCACCATGGGATGGGCCATCCATTAGACAGTTTTTGGGCTTAACTCAATTAACAATTCCCTACAAATGTGCCCAGAGTTCAAAACGTCAACCATCAAATTGACACCTGTGCCTAACTATGTAACTATATAACTAACTATGACACCTTGTGTACTTCAGGTGGGAAGAAGATGTCCCTCTTCAAGGACTGGAGAGGAGGAAGTCACTGAGGAAACTGGGAATGGCTCAAGAGATGCAGTTTGGGTAATGAATGAATCAAGCAAAGGATACAATGCTGTTTTATTCCAAAAATGATAGATAGGCTACTGTGTAGAGAGTAGATTGGCAGGAGAATGATAGCAAAAAATGAATGTAAAAAATGTAGGAGATGAGTTTGAGAGTCATAACAGCCTACCTCAGTGTGGAAAGGATAAGAGTGGAAGGACTCACCTGGAACATGAGTTATGATTGAAAACTTTTAAGTATGTTACTGAGAAGAGGAGTGACAGAGAGACCAGAAGGAGGGACTGATCATTGACAGAAGGACATTTTTGCTAATATAGAAAAGGAAATGGAGAAGATGGACACTAATGAAAGCAAATTTAAAGGACTTGTTTATTTCCTAGGAGGCTAAGGGGTGTTTCATGAATTTTATTTTCTCTGTGAGGTCAGAATCAAGGTGACCAGTTGTGAAGAAGGGGGGTAGAGGTGAGGGGTAGAGGTGAGGAAGGAGGTGTGAGCAGAGGAGAGAAGCCCGAGATGCAGTGCTTTGGGGCATGTGCCAGCGTTTCCATTTCATTTTCTTCAGAGAGCTTTCTGCTGGGGCAGGGCCATCACTAAGGAGGCTGAAGGCAGCAGCAGCGCTCTTACAGACATAATCTCAATGTTTACAAGCCTTTCATTTTTTGAAAAGAAACAAATATAATGTTGTTGTGGTGCCTAGAAAACCTTAAAAAACCCTTTAAAGTTATTAAGCACTGAATTTTAAGCTATAACCAGAATTGTCCATTTGGAATATGTCATGTTACTCTTTGTATTGAATGTACCCATTCCAGAAAGTGGTCTTTGTATTTAGACAAAGCAAATGAGAATCCCTGCAAGTGACATAGAGAAGGATTGAAATTATTCAGTGGGGTTAGCTCATCTTTGCTGATTATAATTGTTGAATTTCCACTGATACAATAAAAGCTGTAGAATATCATTAAAGAACTTCCCTGTAGTGTGAATTCTGGTACTGAGGATTCTGAAATACTGCTTTACTTTGGTTTCTCTCAGCATTCTTGCAAACGGAAGTTTTCTGGTGAAACCTTTGATGGAGATGCTTAGCAGCCTCTTCTAATTAGTTGTGATGTGAATAAACTAGAAACCAAACCCTGTAAGTGGGATTAATGTTCCTATCTCTGTTTTTCCATCCCTAGTGCATAGTTAACCAAATTATCTCTTGCTCTCTTGATTTTATTTACTCATTAGCTGTGTGTAATGAAGATTCCACAGTGACTAATTCCTGGGCCTCACAAAGTTGAGATACATCAGTGTATTGAAAATCTAGCATGCAGCACAGCTTTTTCTGTCCAGCTATACACACGGGTACAGAATTATATTTTAAGTTCATTTAGACAGAAGAAGACTCCTTAAGAGTTCCAATATTGAGCAATATGGATAAGATTCTGGGTAAAACATTGTTTTTTAGTGCTAGAACTGCTGGTGAAATTCTGAAAAGATGTAACAGAATGAGTTATTTCTTGAGACAGGCTGTCAATGTAGACCAGGCTAACCTTGAGCTCATCATGTAGCCAAGGCTGGCTTTGAACTCCCAATCCTCCTTCCTCAGCCTCTGAAGTGTTGAGATTACAGGGATGTACTATTATGCCTAGCAGAATTAATTGACTGATGGTAAATTTGTGAACTCTCCAGGAATAATAGAAATGTTTGTATGTTTTCATTTATTTTTTTAGCACCAACTTTTCTCTTGGTATTGTTGGAGAAAAATTCTAATTTTTTGTCTTTTTCTTCTTCCAGTAAATGTCTTTGGCTTTTTTTTTTTTTTTTTTTACTGCAGAGTAGCTAAAGTGATAGCAGGATACGGTGGCACATGGCACATTCCCATTAATTGGATACCACTGTAAGAAGAGTTTAATTTCACTCGGGTAGTTCAATGAGTATTAATAAATGTCCTAGAAGCTATCCCAATTGGGTTTTTCAAAACCTTGCATTATTTAATCTTTTTGACATCTCTTGATCTTGCTTTTTAAATTCTCTCTGAATGAAAATCTCTCCCCTAGTATTTTCAGTAGGGTTATGATTCTTTTATAAGGAGAATGCACCTTAGAACATCTGAATGTGAATGACCTAAAAGTGTTATAATATTATAACTATTTGCCTTTTGAAAGTGAATCATATTAAAAGAACAAATAACAATTAAGAATGAGAGATTTTATAAATCTGGCATCTTGATATGTTAAGGCACACAATTTGTTTATGTTCCAGATGAATCTGTAATGGTGCATCCACACTCAGTTCCCATTATTATAAGCCTTGCTGTGCAAACTGTCGAAGGACCTTGTGTTGTTTTCCAAGAGGAAACTCTCTAATATCTGCATACTGCGCAATATCCACAAAAGACAGAAAGCACTCTGGTCTGGGAACCTGACAGTATCATTCCAATCCTGATCTACCACATCTATCATTCAAATGTGTCAGCCTTGGCATCTTTATAGTGAGGCTGACATCTATGACTCACTTCATAAATAGTACCTGTGTTACTCTATATTCATTTATTCTACAGAATTTAAGCAAAATCTATTATAATATTTTCCTTAAATCTTTCATTAACTCTTGATCACAAGTTTAAGAATGATTCTATCTTCACTTTTTATGTACTTTCTCCCATCATAATACAGCATAAGTCCAGTGTAAATTTATTAAATAACATTTGTAGAGACCCTACATATGTGAAATCTCTTGTAGACATAATAATTATTTCAAAGCAAACAATGTATTTAAGAGAGACATGAGAAAACATTTACATACACAGATCAGGATATAAAGGTAAGATCTTAGAGAGTCTGAAGAATTATGAGTGGAGAAAAGTTATTCTCAGAGAGAAAAATTTTAGGAGGTATTCTTAAGAGAAGTATATTTCAACAATTTTGAAGAACAGGAAGAGTCTGGGCAGGTAGAAGCCTAGTTATACTGCTGTAAGCTACATGAATCAAACAGAGGGAAAAACTTACCGGCCTGCTACTGCACTGAAGAAGAAAGACTCAATGGGGCTGGCTGACTTCTTTAGCCAAGAGTACTCTTAGTAGAAAGTCTGAAGGTTTGCCATTTGCAAAAATAGAATTGCTACCAAAAATTTCTCTTTGACCAGCTTTCAGAGTTCAGTCAAAATCTAATAAATAATTAATATTTCCATGTGTTATCTCCATCTCTAACTTTTAACTAGATGTTATATATACAAAAGGAACCAATAACCACTGCTTTTTAAAAATGATTTTCATAGGGGGACAACACAGGATGAGATTATTTTTCTGTTTTTTTCATTATGTTTATTTACTTTTCCCCAATATTTTTCTGTTTTTGAATAAGTGAAAGAAGGGCTCAATTTGAGTCTTAGGATTGCTTTTTTCCCCCAAAGAAAGCCACGTGACAAAATGCCAGGTATCAATAAGTCAACCTGCCTGAGACTTTCCTATTGGTTTGGAATTATGTTTCTTGGTAGTGAAGATGTCTTTCTTCCCAGGCCTGAGCCAATCCAGACTTTAAGCAGAACAGAATCAGTGAATACTGCATGAAGATATCTGTAAACTCTGCAAGTTCTGAAAAGTGCTAAGGATTCACACATCCAGCACAGGGCCATTCAGAAGAACACAGTGAATCTCAAGGCACTCAACTTTATTTCAGCTTTATGATGTACAGCGAGCCTACCAGCTCTTGATTGAACAGTGCCATTACTGGCGTCTGTTAGCACTGATTGACAGCAAAAGTGCTTTGTGTTATCCATGCTACAGGACTAGAGATGGCTCAATGTGGGTGGGTAACCTAACGTTTAGACTGTCAGGTGGTAGATCTGAAAAGTGAGGGTTTTCTAAGGAATCACAGACTGATGATACAATAAAAGGAAAACTTCTTGATGCAGGTTTGAATGATTATATATATATATATATATATATATATTTAACAAGATGCTTTGGTGCCCTGTCTAGATTCCTTTGAACCCATCAACCCTGTGACTTCTGAAAGACTACACTTGGACCATTAAGTCAGAATGGAGAGCTGGAGGATCCTGGAAGATTCTTTTCCACTTCTTTCTGGGAACCTGCAAAAATAGCAAGTCACATGGGCATATAAAAGTCCTGCTGCCTCCAGACAGAGGAACTATGAGGAATCCCTTCTGCTTGAGCTCCCTGTGGGATCAAGCTAAGCCAGGGACTTCTGTGCAGCACATTTTCCCAACTTGTTTCTACTCTGCTCAGTTGTGCTATTTCTATTCCTTACTGGTCTCTTCTTAAACTCATCTTTAGCAAATCACTTGTATATGAATCCCAAGATCAGAATCTGCTTAAGGGAGAAAGAAGCTGGTTTAAGATATCATTAGGACATAAACTGTGAATAAATATTCCTCCCACATTTGTTTGCAAGGAAGGGAAAGAACAGACGTGGCATTGTTAACAAGGTGCACTGTTCTGAGAGGCCAAATTGTTCTGTGTCTACGTGCTACACTGAAAATAAGTCAGAAGAATGACAGCAATACTAGCAAGTGAATGCAGAAGAATAATGGGTATTAGTTACACCATTGCAAGCAGGAATTTTAGCAAACAAATAAATCCAACATATTATGATCAAGCACCACATTAGGTTTTTCCAGGTTACTTTAAGTTGAAAACAAACAGGTTCAGGGAAGTGAAAAAGATGATCTTTCTCCTCAGATAAATAACATAAATATAACTTCCATTGATTTTTGACAAGATAATCTCTCTCTATATCCTGCCAATAATCCATTTAAAATTGGTCTGGGTAGCTGTTCCTATTGCCCACACAATGATAGCAACCACCATGGAAACTGAAGTGCTCTGTGGTTTCCTGGTAGATGATACGGTGATGATGTAGCAGACTGAACATTAGACAAGCTCCAATTCACCATCAGCTGTAGCGAAAAAGAGAAAGTGATTCAGGTCAAAATGTCATGGCTCAGTGAAGCAGTCTGTCTAGAATGATCATCACTTAATAAGGAGTTGGGAGGGATGCTCTCAGTGTCACGTCTTCACACTAAGGTGGGCCAGTGAAATGCACACATTTTCTCACTTGAGCTGCCTTGGCCATTTTTTTTTTAACTTAGTCACTTAGGGTAGCTGTGTAGCATTGGTCAGTGCCTTCTGTGAGAGCTGCACGTGTCTGCTGATTATGGGTGTCATTGTGGTTTCTGTGACTGCTTCACCATGCTCTCTGTCACATTATGGCCATAGTGTCTTCATGGCTCTTTGTGACAAAGACAGTTTTAGTAACATTTTACTGCTTCCAGGTTTAGAATTTGAATGCATTTTTATTCTCTCAAGAACACTGGGGTATTTAAAGAAACCCTAAAATGAGTTTTATATTTTCAAGGCAAATATTTTATTGAATAATGTACAGTCATTTCCAGGAGTTTTTACATATCATTCAGCCATTTTTGGATACAGCCTGCGTTATCTCAGCCAGGAACTGTATTTTTGATGTTCTGAAACAAATACTTATTTGGTGTCAAGGGTGTATCATGTGATTCTCTCTCTTTACCTCTAGAGAGTTAGAGGTATCTGGCTAGAGTCCAGACACTACTTCCACTGAAAACTGAAGACCAGACATAAATTCTACACACTTTCAGGGAAGGTAGAAATGACTACAGACAGTATCTTTGATTCTCTGTGTTTCACATACACTTACTGTCATCTGACAGTTTTAGATACTTCTGTGTTTCCCTGTAGTTGAAGCAGTCCATTTCATCCATTTGGGACTGCCTGCATTGGATGAACTCAGAGACTTTACTCTTTTTTTTTTTAATACATTTTTTATTATTATTTCAGCTCATATAAACTTAATAGGCACACCAGTTCCCTCCCTCCCTCCTCCTCCCCCAGAACCCCCTGCTCTCTCTCCCTTCACCCCTCACTCCCCATTCCCCAGTGCTTCCCGCCCCAATTCCCAGACTCCTTTCTTGTGCATGCCTGACTCTCCTCTGGGCCCTCCTCTCCGATGACGTACAAGGACCCAGTGGCATTTCCCTGAACCCTTTCCTGTGTTCCCCTTAAGCATAGGAACACTAATGTGGCTACCGATCCCTTGCCTCCAAGGATCTTGGCGCCTTTAGTAGATGCTAGACTTCGTGAGGTCAATAGTGTGTTGGACATTGCGCCGGGCATGCAATATCCAATTGTGATTGCTTCGGCCCTAACTTGTGTGGAGTATCTTGCAAATCATTGCTCTTCCCATCCTTTTGCTCTTACACTCTTACCGCCCCCTCTTCCGCAAATGTCCCTGAGCTTCAGGATGGGGAGAGATTAGTCTGGCCTAGTTATAGGTGGTTGATATAGAGTCTCTGAAGTTCTGGATAGTGGTTTGTTGATTTTCTTTTGCAGTTTTGCTGCTCCTGCAATGCCCTTCACTCCATCGTGATGGGCACTGTATGTCACCCCCTGGCCAGAGACAGAAAGCTGTTAAACTGGTGTCTTATTATAAGAGCACATTCAAGGATAGATGTAATACTTATACCCAAAAGTGGAATCGCAGGGTCATATGGCATTAGGCAATGGGAGGGGTCAATCACCCATTTGCAAAATGGTTACTTTTTAATCTGCCAGACTATATGTCCTCCCCTTCTGGTGAGTTCATACCCCCTTAGTTGTAAATGATCAGGAACAAATTGTGAACTTAACTAGGTGTCACATTACTTTCTTGCAGTCCTTGATGGAGGCCTATTTTCTCTACTGTAACATGGTCACTTCTCTCCTTGTTTCTGGTGTGGCCCTCCAACCCCATCCCTCCTGTTCATAATCCTTGCAATTACTGTAGGTAATACATAGATTTACCTATGAGTGTCTCAAGATGGGCTGGGTGGGTTTGGTATTAGGAGCCACCTATTAGGGAGTACATATGGTGCTTAATTTTCTGAGTCTGGATACTTCACTTAATATAATTGATTCTGATGACATCCATTTCCCGGCAAATTCCAGTAATTCATCATTTTTGATGGCTGAGTAGTACTCCATTGTATAGATGTACCACAGTTTCCTTATCCACTCACAAACTGTTGGACATTTGGGTTGATTCCATGTCTTTGCTATTGTAAACAGTGCTGCTATGAACACGGTCGTGCTTGTGCTATCGAGGTGAACCTCTGCTGTATGGGGGGTTATTCCCAAAAGTGGAATAGCAGGGTCATATGGCATTTCAATCTTTAATTTCTTTAAGAATCTCCAGACGGCTCGCCAGAGTGGCTGTATGAGCCTGCACTCCCACCAGCAATGTAGGAGAATTCCCCTCTCTCCACATCCTCTCCAGCATTTGTTGTTGTTTCTATTGTGGATTTTTGCCATCCTGACCGGGGTGAGATGATATCTCAGGGAAGTTTTGATTTGCATTTCCCTGATGGTTAAGGAAGTGGAGCATTTTTTCAGATATTTATTAGACATTTTAATTTCATCCCTGGTAAAATTTCTTTTAAGTTCCAGGGCCCATTTTTTAATTGGGCCATTGGTTTCCTTGATGTTTAGTTTTCTAAGTTCTTTGAGCACTCTGGATAATAGAGCTCTCTCAGATATGTGGTTAGTGAAGATTTTCTCCCATTCTGTGGGTTGCCTTTGAGCTCGTGTTACAATCTCTTTATCTGAACAGAAGCTCTTTAATTTCACCAGATCCCAACTGTTGAGAGTTGGTAGCAGTGACTGTGCCATTGGATGTCTGTTTAGGAAATGTTGGTCTAGCCCAATCAGATCGAGGGAGTTCCCTATCTTTTCAACTATGGTTTTTATAGTCTCTGAGCCCAATCAGATCGAGGGAGTTCCCTATCTTTTCAACTATGGTTTTTATAGTCTCTGGCTTTATATCAAGGTCCTTGATCCATTTGGAATTAAGTCTTGTACATGGTGACAAGTATGGGTCTAGCTTTAATCTTCTGCATGTGGAGATCCAGTTTTGCCAGCACCATTTGTTGAAGATACTGTTCTTTTTCCATTGGATTCTTTGGGCCCCTTTGTCAAAGACCAAATGGCTGTAATTGTGTGGGCTTATATCTGGGTCTTCAACCCTTATCCATTGATCTGTGTATCTATTTTGGAGCCTGTACCAGGCTGTTTTTATAACTATGGATTTGTAATATAGACTAAGGTTCGGTATGGTAATACCTCCAGCAGTGTTTTTGTTACTCAGGATTGTCTTTCCTATCCTGGGTCTTTTGTGCCTCCATATGAATTTTGAGATTGTTTGGTCAACTTCTTTAAAGAATTGCTTTGGGATTTTAATAGGTATAGCATTGAATTTGTATATTGCCTTTGGTAGGATGGTCATTTTTACAATGTTGATTCTGCCAATCCAGGAACATGGCAGGTCTTTCCACCTTCTGGTGTCTTCTGCAATTTCTTTCTTTAGGGTTTTAAAGTTTTCATTGTAAAGGTCTTTTACCTCCTTGGTTAGGTTTATACGAAGGTATTTCATTTTTTAGGGGCTATAGTAAATGGGATTGTTTCTCTTAAGGCTTTTTCACTTCTTTCATTCTGGACATATAGGAAGGCCTCTGATTTTTGCACATTTATTTTGTATCCTGCCACCCTGCTGAACTTCTCAATTAGTTCCAGGAGCTTCCTGGTGGAGTTTTTGGGATCACTCAGGTGTAAGATCATGTCATCTGCAAATAGGGATAGCTTGACTTCTTCCTTGCCGATTTGAATCCCTCTTATGTCCCTTTCTTGTCTTATGGCTTCAGCTAAGACTTCAAGTACATTATTGAATAGAAGTGGTGAGAGTGGACAACCTTGTCTAGTTCCTGATTGAACTGGGAATGCTTCCAATTGTTCCCCATTGAGCATAATCCTTGCTGTGGGCTTGCTGTAGACAGCTTTTATTAT
Source organism: Typhlomys cinereus (assembly GCA_023101885.1). Classification (NCBI taxonomy): domain Eukaryota; kingdom Metazoa; phylum Chordata; class Mammalia; order Rodentia; family Platacanthomyidae; genus Typhlomys; species Typhlomys cinereus. The sequence goes on from JALPQD010000214.1 coordinate 3,251,756, forward strand.
ATTGATAAAGGTTCCTTCCATTCCTACTGTCTCTAGCGTTTTGATCATAAAAGGCTGTTGGAGCTTGTCAAAAGCTTTTTCTGCATCTATCGAGAGTATCATGTGGTCTTGGACTTTGGACTGGTTTACATGATGAATTACACTTATTGATTTGCGTATGTTGAACCAACCTTGTGTGCCAGGGATGAAGCCTACTTGGTCCCCGTGAATGATCTTTTTAATATGTTTTTGAATCCGATTTGCTAAGACTTTGTTGAGAATCTTTGCGTCTGTGTTCATCAGAGAGATTGGCCTATAGTTTTCTTTTTTAAGTGAGTCTTTATTAGGTTTTGGGATTAAAACGATATTAGCTTCATAGAAAGAATTTGGTAGTGTTCCTTCCTTTGCTATTTGATGGAACAGTTTAAGGAGTATTGGTATTATTAACTCCTTAAATGTCTGGTAGAACTCTGTGCTGAATCCATCTGGTCCAGGACATTTTTTGGTGGGAAGATTCAAGATTACTTCCTCAATTTCCTTATGTGTTATAGGAGTATTTGAATAATTCACAACTTCCTGATTCAATTTAGGTAACTTGTGTTTACTTAGAAATTCATCCATCTCTTTTGTGTTGTCAAACTTCACAGAGTATAAGTTTTTGAAATATGATGTTATACTTCTCTGGATTTTTTGGGTATCAGTAGTGATAACTCCATGTTCATTTCTGATTTTCTTAATTTGGGTTTTCTCTCTCTTGCTTTTGGTTAATTTAGCTAGGGGTGTATCAATCTTATTGATTTTTTTCTATCGTGTTCTTAATCTCAATTTCAGATATTTCTCCCCTTATTTTGCTAATCTCCTATCTTCTACTACTTTTGAGACCAGATTGCTCTAGTTTCTCTAAAGCTTTAAGCTGCATTGTTAAGTTGTTTATTTCTGATGTTTCCTTTTTTTTTTTTTTGATGTAGGCATTAAGAGCTATGAACTTAGCTCTTAGAACAGCTTTCATTGTGTCCCAGAGATTTTGGTAAGTTGTATTTTCGTTATCATTCACTTTCAGGAAATCTTGAATTTCCTTTTTAATTTCTTCCTGAATCCAGTTCTCATTCAGCATCATATTGTTAAGTTTCCAGGAGTTAGTGTATTTTCTCTTGTTTGATGTGTTGTGGATGTCCAGCTTTAGGCCGTGGTGGTCTGATAGGGCACAGGTTAGAATTTCAACTTTCTTGTATATGTGTAGATTTGTTTTGTGGCCTAATATGTGATCTGTTTTGGAGAAAGTTCCGTGTGCTGCTGAGAAAAATGTGTATTCTTTGGTACGTGGGTGAAAAGTTTGATAGAGATCTGTAAGGTCCATTTCTTTCGGGGTTTGATTAAGTTCCAAAGTGTCTCTGTTAAGCTTTTGACCTGTTGATCTATCCCATGTTGAGAGGGCGGTGTTGAAGTCCCCAAGAATTATCGTTTGGGGGTTGATTTCTTGCTTTAGGTGCTGTAGGGTTTTCTTAATGAATGTGGAGGGGCTATTCTGAAGTCTTTCTGGTGAATTGTACCTGTGACTAAAATGTAGTATCCATCCGTGTCTCTTATAATTTTCTTTGGTTTGAAGTCCACTTTTTCTGATAGCAGAATGGCTACCCCTGCCTGTTTTCTGCTTCCATTAGCTTGTAGAATTGTTGACCAGCCTTTTATTTTTAGAGCGTGCCTATCTTTTGTGGTGAGATGGGTTTCCTGCAGGCAGCAGATTGATGGATTGTGATTTTTAATCCAAGTTTGTAATCTGTGTCTCTTGATCGGTGAATTAATTCCATTAACATTTAGTGTTATAATGGAGAAACTATTTTTAATTCCAGACATTTATTATGTTTAGTAGTTTTTATAAGTATATTGCTTCGCTTTTAATGGTGTTATATTTGCCTTCTGTTCTCCTGGATATGCCTGTTTTTTTCTTCAAGCTTGAGTATCATTTCTAGCATTTTTTGAAGGCCTGGTTTGGTGGACATGTATCCCTTCAAGTTGTTTTTGTGCTGGAAGATTTTTCTTTCTCCCTCGATCATGACAGATGGCTTTGCAGGGTAAATCAGCCTGGGTTGACATTTTTGCTCATTCTATACTTGAAGTATGTCTCTCCAAGCTCTTCTTGCTTTTACTGTTTTGACTGAGAAGTCATTTGTTATTTAAATAGGTTTACCTTTAAAAGTGACTTGTTTTTTCTCCCTTGAAGCTCTCAGCACCATTTCTTTATCTTGAATGTGGAGTGTTTTAACTATTATTTGCCATGGGATGCTTGTGTTTTGGTCGTATCTGTTTGGGGTGCAGAATGCCTCTTGTATATGGATGGGCCTCTCCTTTTTTATATGAGGAAAGTTTTCTTTGATGATTGATCGTTTGAAAAATTTCCTCAGGCGTGGTATTTTGAGATTCTTGCTCTGGTATTCCATGAGTACGCATGTTAGGCTTCTTCAGTGTGTCCCATATCTCTTGGATATTTCTCTCAAGTATCTTTATGGCTTTAACAACCTGTTCCATTGAGCTGGTTAGTACTCCCACTTTATCTTCAAGGTCTGAAATTCTGTAGTTCTGTTGATAAGACTCTGTGGAGTTCTGGGTTGAAGATAACTTGTCTTGTAGCTCAGTTTTAAACTCTGCTTGAGTCTGTTTTAACTGCTCTATGCCAGTTTTTGTTTCTTGCGCTGTTTTTCTCAACTCCTCCAAATGTTTGTTGTGTTCCTCTTCAAAGCAATTGATTCGATTATGTAATTCCTCCTGGATTTCCTCTTTCATAGTATTGAACATGGTAATGATCATATTTTGAAAGTCGTTATCCTGGGTCAGGCTTTCTTGGCCTTTTTCCGCGGGTTTGTTCTTCTTGGAGTCTAACATTATGGGATTAATTTCTTCAGTGTGAAATTTGTTTACTTAAGTGTTGCTTCTCATGGATTTGCACTTTGACTTTGGCATTTTCGTTTTAACTCTTAAGATCTTTCAATTTCACTAAACTGAATTATTTGGCCTGGGGTTCTGGGGGTGGGCAGGGACAGCTTACCTAGGTCGCAGGTGAGGCCCGGCTGGACCACGGGCGGGCGTCCCTACCGGCGGAGCGGAGTGGGGAAGGGAGGATGGGGGCATCGGATTGGAGCTATTTAACTGGAGGGGAGCTGGGGCGGGGCCCGGGCGCAGGGGGAGGTCCTCCTCGTCCCTAGGCCCTGCGTGAGGCTCCGGCTGGATGGTGGGGTAGGAGCTGGGTCCCTTTGGGCTGACCTGGGGTTCTGTTGGGCGGGCGCACCCGGAGCTTACCTAGGTCCCGCCGGAAGCCTGGCTGGACCGCGCACGCGTCCTGACCGGCGGAGTGGGGTGGGGAAAAGCTTTACTCTTAAAATTCTTAAAGTTTTAAAATATTTACTCTTTGTCCAGAACACAGAGTAAGCCTGGAGTCCCAGACATCATAGTGTCAGTGTAACGGTTACTCTTAACTATTGCTGTGAGAGACACTCAAAGTTGATCAACTTAAGGGAGAAAGGGAGGTTTACGCAGCTTACAGTTCCAGAGGGAAAGTACAGTCTCTCAAAGCAGAGGTGGCATGGCTGGCTGGCCAAAGCTGGAGGATACTAAGTCACCGCAGAGATCTTGGAAGCTGAGAGCTGCAGACTGCTTGCAGCAAAGGCTGACTTCTCCTGGATGTAGGGTGGGAATCATCCACCTCAAGGCCCACCCCTTGTGACTGTCTTCCTCCAGCAAGGCTCCACCTCTCAAGGTACCATAACCTTGCCAAACACAGGAGACTGTGGGGGACACATTTCAAACCATGACACTCCACCCCTGGCCCCTACAGACTCATTGCTATCTCATTATGCAAACCATACTGGGTCCAACTTTAAAAGTCTTCATAGACTACAATGGTAGTCCCAACAGTCCAAAAGTCCAAAGTCCAAAGCCTCTTGTAAAATCAAAATACAAGTGACATACTTCTAACAGACAATGGCACAGAATAAACATTCCCATTCCAAAAGGAAGGAATGGGGGCATATCCAGGAAAGATCGGTCCATAACAAGACCGAAAATTAGCAGGACAAACTTCAAATCTTGTAGCTCCAAGTCCAACAGGTGAGCTTCTCCTTGAAATCACCTCAGTTCCAAAGGGCTTTGGTTCCACCCCTCCAATGCAGCTGCCTATATAATACGTTGGTCTCTTGAGCTGACTCCTCCCAGGGTATACAGCTCTCCTTGGCAGGTGTCCCACGTTGTATCTGGAATCTCTAACATCTTTACTTCTCAATGGCAAACCAGGCTTTAACTCCATAGCACAAACTGCCTCTAAGCTGGGCCTCTAAACTCATGATGCCTGGATTCTGCCAATTTTTGAAATCTTGGAGGAGGACTCCATGATCTCCTCCCTCTTGCATCACTGATGCCTCTAAAACCAGAACCACGTGGATAACTTTGCCAAGACTGGCCACCTTGAATCACAGCTGATTCTGCTTCTCTATCTTGACCATCTCTTTCACTCCTGGGCAGTTGCTTGGTAAGAGAAACCATCTCTTGCTTTGGAACTCCACCCTTTAGCTCCAGTCTTCTGAAAGGATTTGCATTCTTATGAGTGGGAGCCTTCCTTAAAGATCTTGCCCTCAAGCTAGGGCCTCTCCTATTATTCAAATAGTTAATCTCTTCAACAGCCATTTTGTTCTCTGCTTCTTCCTGGTTCAACTCTTTAAGTTTGCCATTGTATTTTTCATCATTGGTTCTTACAGTTTTTGCTTCTTCCTGCCTGATTCTTTGCTCTTTTTCATAACTCTAAAGACAACTAAAAAGTAGCCATATCACATTGTCAAGACTACATTGCTTTGAAATCTCCTTCACCAAGCACTCCAGCTTAATTTCAGGAAAACTTTCAGAACGAGGACAAAACTTCACTAAACTCTCGGCCAACACATGGCTCCATGTGTCACTCGTCCAGTTGCAAACACAGTCTCTGTTCCCCTCTGGACCATCACAAGCTGGGCTTCCACTGTCTGCGTCTATCACAGCATTGCTCTCTTCTGAGCTCTCACAAGAAAGGTCCTTTTGGCCTAACCGCCAAGACGCAAAGACTTTCCCAGCACAAAGTCCCAAAATTGTCCGTATTTCTCCCAACAAATAGTTCCAAAGGCACACTAGCCACATAATAGCATTGGTCATACTGGTGAGTACCAACTTTTCTCAGCTTCACAAACAATTTCACTTTGTGGTACCAGTTGTTCTTATCTCACAGCAATACCCCACTATCCGGTACCAATTTCTGCAACTGTTACTCTTAATTATTGTTGTGAGAGAATACTCAAAGTTGATCAACTTAAGGGAGAAAGGGAGGTTTATTCAGCTTACGGTTCCAGAGGGAAAGTACAGTCTCTCAAAGCAGAGGTGGCATGGCTGGCTGGCTAAAGCTGGAGGAGGCTAAGTCACCGCAGACATCTCAGAAGCTGAGAGCTGCAGACTACTTGCTGCAAAGGCAGACTTCTCCTGGAGGTAGGGTGGGATTCATCCACCTCAAGGCCCACCCCTTGTGACTGTCTTCCTCCAGCAAGGCTCCACCTCTCAAGGTACCATAATCTTGCCAAACACATGAGACTGTGGGGGACACATTTCAAACCATGACAGTCAGCTAGGTGATCTGTTTTTACAATGGATGTTTAAAAAAAGCCAATGATCTCCTCTTATAAGGTGATGCTGCGTGGCTTCTAGTCTTTAGGGAAAGGATATACATAATTCAACAAAATTTGGATAAACTATGATTTCTTAAATGTAGCCTTCCATTTTCTAGGTGCAAGGGAAAAGATAAGTATTCGTAAGTGTCTAGTATTGACATTCTCTTTCTTAGCCTGTTTCCCAGGGCTGTTTACTGTTCTAGCTGAGAGCTCCCAAGTTATCTGCCTTCTTAGGATCTAGTTGTTACATCTTTAGTTGTTTTCCCCTCACACTACTAATGTTCTATCCATACTGACCAGTTGTTGCAAGAATAGGGCTGGAATTTAGGACTTTCTAGGAATATGGTTTCTGGAAAGCATGGTAGACTGATAAAGAAGTTTCTGACCATTTCTTCTGGAACCTAGATTTGATGAGAAGCAGAAAACTAAAAATGAGAGAATTCAAGAAGTTTGTGAGAGTGAGTGATTAAAGGATCTCTTCTGCTCTGGGCAGCTAAATGATTCTATTCCTATTCTGAGTATGAAACAGACGAGTCCTACTTGGAGAAGTCAGGAAGCTGTTTCCTCAGGTTGGATCATTGCTGTCTTGTCATCATCAATGAGTGGTTTTCATGAGATTGCGTGTATCATCAGTCCCTGGTAGAGGGACAGGAAGGCTCACTAGGTTTGTATTACTCTCATGAGCCCCTTCTCTCCCTGAACTTGTAAAATTGTAAGGGATAAATAACTAACTGGATTGCGATACTTTGCTGGGAGAGTTGCCTGTAAGTTTCTCAGGGGACTTTCTAGTAATGTAGAACAATGAATCTCCAATGTTCCTATAAGTAATACCAGTAAAATCATCCTGGACAGAAGCCTTTCTTTGGACCATGAGTGCCTTCTCTGTATGGGGTGAATGAATATTACTTTAAGTTTCTCTAGGAAGTGCCACACATACAGGGTGACTTGACATAGCCTGTGTGTGGCAGGGGAAACATAAGGCTGAAGATGGTGGACACACCCAGAAAATAGGCTGTTGAGTGATAATCTGCATTTGGAATCTCCTGTCCGCCTTTCCAGAAGTTAGAAGAATATTTCTCAAGCAGAAAACATGAGGCAGGAGGTCCAATAGAAAGATCTTGATAGATAGACCTGTGTGATATCCTCAGTTTTCTAATAGGGCCATTTGCACTAGCCCCACAGTCAGCAAACTCAGCCCTGACCCAGGAACTTCCGATTGGCATTCTTTTTTTAAATTTTTTTTATTATTTATTCAATTGTGCATGTATGCATGTGTGCGCATGTGTGTTTGTATGTGTGTGCATGTATGTGTGTGCATGTATGTGTAGAACCACGGGGGAATTCGGGAACCACCATGGACCGCCTCCACCTCCTTGTTTACTCTGCCCCGGGATTCACAGGCTCCGCCCTACCAGGACCAGAAACGCAGGCCGCCCCTGCTTCCGCCTGGCGTCTATACATGAGATCTAAGATCCAAACTCGGGACCTTCTGCCTGCAAGGCAGAGGCTTAACCCCTGAGCCACCTCTCCAGCCCCCCCCATTGGCATTCTTAACCATGAGTGTATTTCCTCCAGATTGCCAAGCATTTGAGGAAACCTCCATCATGAAAGACAAAGGCTAAAAGAAAACCAAAGAGAAGGAATTCACAGGAAATCTAAAAAGGCAAAGCATAAAAGAAAACATTCTGAAAGTTTTGAAAGAATAAGAAACTACTGTATTCACAACGAAGGGACAGGTGAGAGGAAGAGAAAATGGTCAGAAGAAAAAGCATCTGGAAATGCAAAACTGTGGCAGAAGACGAAATGGAGTGACCCTCCTAGAAAACAGCAACATTAATGCCACTGTTAAAGTGATGAAAAATAGAAACATTTATCGGCTTGGGTTGGCCAGAAAGAAAGGCATATCATTTGAAAGCTGTAACTGATATCCTTTTCTTTCCACAGTCCTATTCTCTGAGTGGTTGTTCATGTTTTATCCTCTCATCGTGGGTTCCCAGTACAGTTCTGAAGAGTGGAGGTCGGAGTGGGGTCCTCAGCTCATTTCCTGACTTGAATGGTAATTACCCTTGCATTCTGGCAGGCTCACTGCTGTGGTTTGAATATATCAATTACACAGTCAATTGTGCTGCCGACTTGACAGGGTTAAGGTGTGGGGCTTTTAGAGAGGTGTCTAGGCCGGAGGGCTTCTTCCTTATGAGGGCTTCTTCCTTATGAACGGAGCTAACGCTCATGCAATAGTCTTGATGGATAGCAGTAGGGGCATTAGAGTGGTCCCCTCTGCCTTCTGTCACAAGGATACAACCAGAGGCGGCTCGCCAGATCCCAGTGCTGCCCATGATCTGAGACTTGTAGCCTCCAGAATTGCAAGAAATAAATTTCTGTTCTGTATAAGTTCCAGATTTCAGGAGTCCATTTCAGCAGCATACGCAAGCTAACATGCTTAGTTTTTTAATCACGAACAAGTGATTCTACAAAATGGAAGTGTGTGTGCTTCTAATGACAAGATCATAGTTTCTTTAAATTTCTAAGGCACTGTTATGTTAGCCCAGGAATATGGCAAAGAACAGAGAGTTACTGTGACATAAACAGACATATTTTACTCCCAAATGAAAAATACATTGTACTTAATATAAAAAAATTTAAAAGAAGCACATAGTAATGATTCATCAATAACAATAATTGAATTCATGACTTGTCCTTATTATTTAGGAATGAGCTAATTGGTAGGAGGAAAATAATTGCCTTGACTCTAATTTTTATCTATGCAATTTGTTTAACCTAGCATAATATCTTGGAAATATTAGAACACTTTAAGATAAAGTTGCCAAAACTGTCATAGGTTAAACTAATAAATGTGGTTAGATAATAAGATAAAAACTGCAGATCACTCTGCGTTTGAATGTACTGATTGTTTGTACATTTTCAACTGCGTTGCTGGGTCTCCTATGGAGATCTATCATGGTGAGATGGGAAGCATTGCTCTTTAAATACTGAGCCACTGAAAAGACTTAGGATCTTAGCAAAGAAATAAACTAGATTTTCAGTCAAGATACTGTTTATAAAACCCATGAAAAGAAGCACATTCAGCTGATTTTTTAATCCTGGACTCTAGAGCCAAGTTGCTTGTGTTCAAATCTCAAATTCATCTTGTTGGTTATGAGATTTTAGAAAATAACTTGGTTTCCATTTGCTTCTCTTTAAAATGGTTTAGGGCTAGGGGCTGGACAGGTGGCTCAGGGGTTAAGCCTCCGCCTTGCAGGCAGAAGGTCCTGAGTTCGATCCCAGATCCCACGTATAGACGCCAGGCGGAAGCGAGGGCGGCCTGCGCTTCTGGTCCTGGTAGGGCGGAGCCTGTGAATTCCGGGGCAGAAGGAGGTGGAGGCGTCCATGGTGGTTCGCGAGTTCGTCCGTGGTTCTACACACACACACACACACACACACACACACACACACACACACGCGAGCGCACATACACACACACATGCACACAGTTGAATAAATAATTAAAAATAAAATAAAATAAAATGGTTTAGGGCTAAAGAGATGGCTCAGGGGTTAAGACTCTTCCTTAAGCAGAAGGTCCTGAGTTAGGATCCCAAGTCCAACGTAAAAATGCCAGACAGAACTGGCTACAGCAAGGCAAATCCCAGAGCAAGGCAAAAAGGAGGAAGAAGCAATCTAGGATGACTCCCAAAGTCATACCATGCCCTCTGACACACACACACACACACACACACACACACACACACACACACACACTAAATTAAATAAAGTTTAAAGTGTGAGGTTTAAACTGCTCACAGGGAGGCCCTGTCATGGTTTGAAATATGAGTTGATTCCCGCAGGATCTTGTGTTGGAATCTTTAGTTGTCTGGCACCTTTTAGAGGTGGAGCCTTGATGAAGGAAGGCAGTTACAGGAGTCCAGCTATGAGCTTGGTTAGCCAGGCCCTACTCAGTTAGTTACTTTGTTCTCACAGTTTGCAGTGAGCAGTTTAGCAGCTCAGAGCCTCCATCATGTCTGCAGTGACTAAGCCCCCTCCAGCCTCTGCCAGCCAGCCACACCTTCTCCACCATAATGCACTGAACGCCCCTTTGGAACCACAAGCCGAACAAATCTCGCTTTCTCCCTTAAGTCGTGTTTGAGAATTATTTCACAGCACAGAGAAGAGTAACTGATACAGGCCCTAAGAATGGACTCAGTTATAGTGGGTCATACACAGAAAAAGACACGAAAGTCAGGCTAATTAGGAAGAGGAAGAATTTTAGTGGGAGAAGACATGGGGGAAATGGAACCAGGTAATATTGGGGGGTGAAAATGTCTTAAATTCATTGTATGCATATATGGAACTGTCAAAGAATTAAAAACACTTATATAAAAAACAAGTGAGTTAGTGAATATTTGCCGCGCTCCTATCCAACTAATCTGGTAGAATATGTCTCAGTTTGGAAAAGGTGGATTCAAAGTAACATGTTTTGGGATAAGGACATGGCTTTATTTTAGAGAAATAAGGAAAAATATGGGAATTGTCAGGTCTTGGTGTTTCTTCCCAGTTCAGGCCTAAAGCCTGTTCCCTGGGAAGGTCACAGTAACCCCATGGGCAAGTGCTAGGAATTTCTCGGTATGCCACAATAAAGCCCATGGACAGGTGCTAAGCATTCTTACCTAGGTTTTGTTTGGGATAATTCAAGTTTTGCCTCTGGCAGGAAGAATCCTTCTGGAATTTAGGAGTGCCCTTTCTTAGGGTTTTTTGGAACTAGCTTCCTGCTCTCTGTTCTAGAGAAGAAGCCTGCTTTTTAAGTTTCAGTCAAATACTAAATAGAAATTTCATGTCTAGTCATTTACAATAAGTAGACTTGTTAATCAGAATGTGTGCACTGATTTTAAGGAAATTAGAGAATAACTTCTAGAGTCTTAAAACATAGGTGGGTAAAATTCCCACCTACGTACTAACTCAGAAATTCCAGAAGTACAAGACTATGCTCTCAGTCCACCAGAACCTTAAAAGAAACTGTGATACCCTCTTACCCTGGCTGAAGGCCAAGGAAGAGACCATCATGCCAGAAAGTCTAGATGCCAAGACTGCCCCTGGAGATGGTATTTGCAATCCAAACTGGGAGAATCCATGTCAGAAGCAAAGGGGGCCGTGTCTTTCCTACCCCAAACAGCACTCTTATGAGAAATCACAGAGATGGACCATCTGAGTGCACTCCCACCAATGATCGCCTCCGCCCCGAAAGAGACACCCTCGAAAGAGACACCCTCGGCATGTGGGGCCTGACTGGACCCCAGGTTTGGAGTATGCATGGTTCACAGATGGGTCATCTAAATGATGGCAATACACTTCTGGAATTCCTCAAAGGAAGACATAAGCAACCTTACTATTAAAGGAATAGAAGGATGCTATTATAGAAGTTATTCTTTTAATAATTATATTGCTTAAGTGTTTTTCTTCAGTGCATACCTCAGTGCTCCATCGACAGAACCAGCTATAGCTTATGGGCCTTGAGTATCCAAGTCAAGGCCCCCTTAGAGATGTAGTTTAAGCTTGGATAGTAGAGACTACATGAGCTACATACATCTTCCCAAGTTAGAACCTGCTGCCATGCCTGGTGCCTATGTCGACCTGCCTGACTGAGAGTATCAACCTGGAGAGGACAACAGCCAAAGCTCATGCTGGGACTTATGGGGTGTTGGGGACTCCTATAGTTAATTGTAAAATATGTTCCTTGCTAAAATCAAAAGGAGATCATTCTGCCTCTGTATTTTAAAAAAGCAGTTAAAATGTGGGCTCAGCCCCATAGCTATCCGGTGAAGCACTATAGATTAGATAAGTTTGGAAATACTGAGAGAATGTTTCTGTTAAGTGCCTCTGCCCTGAAGCAATGGGTTAGGTTCTTGAAAAAATGTCCACCCTGAAGGTGATTTTTGCTGACTAAAAAATTATATGTCTGTTGTAGGTGCAACATTCTTTACCCCAAAATTTTCTGTATAAAAGTTGTCATGAAAGTTTCAATAAACGGGTTCAGGATACACTCGGACAAGAGGGAGCTGCGTGTGTTCTGTTCTCCGCCCGGTCCTGGGGAGCCCTGGTCTCGAGGCCGCGACTCTGGTCTGCGGCAAATATTTTGGAAGAGGACCTGGTCCATTAGATGACAACAAATGTCAACTTGTTGCTTTTAAGCTACATAGTATGTATCTCTCTATCGATTACCTGTAAGACAGTTAAATTTTTTTTCTGCATTAGGAATACTATGTGCATGCTCATATATATATATATATAGTGCACTCCATGAAAATCAAAATGAGCCAAATGAGTCATAAAAGCAAAACCCAATGTTGACAGCCTCATGTAATAAAATCTGTGAAAACAGGGTTACCATGTTATTGAGTAGTTTCCTTTGTTTCCTAGACAGCACGTTTCTCCAAGTATGAAAAATCTCCTAGTGTGTTTGGAACAGAACATGTGCCAGAACCATCTTACTCCAGATTTGCCTCCTACTTCAATTGCTTGGCTTCAAGCCTGGGATTTTCTTTCTTTTTCTTTTTCTTTCTTTCTTTCTTTTTTTTTTTTTTTTTTTGTGGGGAGGATTCAGGATTTGAGAGGGGAAAAAACAATCTGCGATTCACAGAAAAAAAATGTGCTTATTCCTTTTGAATCTCAAAACTTAGCAAAGCCCTCTTCCTGAACTTCTCAGATACAATGTTACAATTGTGTCTTTCTTGAATGTAATTGATTCTCTCTTAAAAGTCATATATATACAATCTCTTCTGGAGAGATGGCTCAGGGGTTAAGACTATCTCATAAGCAGAAGGTCCTGAGTTCCAATCCTAAATCCCACGTTGAAAAAAAGAAACCACCACGCAGGAACAGCAGCAGCCTGTACTTCTGGCCCTGGTAGATGGGGCCTGGGAAATCCCAGAGCGAAGCAAGAAGGAGGGAGAAGCAATCCAGGATGATTCCCAAAGTCACCCTTGGCCTTCCATAGGGACATACCATGTCCTCTGATACACACACACACACACACACACACACACACACACACACACTAAATAAGATATACTTTTAAAAAGTCATGTAAAATCTCCCTGACAATAGGAACTAATCAAAGAACTCCTCCCTAGATAGTTTAATGCAAGATTAGCTCTAAAAAGAACTTGGGGGTAGACCTGGTGCTGCTATAGTGTCTCAGCTCCTCTTTCCTCCTCCCACCAGCACAAGGATGCAGGGAGCCCACTGTTCCTTTAAAGCCCTCTGCTGCCTGACCTAGCCTGCTCTCTGCAGTACCTGGCAATAAGTGCAATCCCATCAACATGGGCGGAATGCTAATGTGTCAGCTGACTCACAGTATTTTCAATAAAGAACCCATTTCATGATAATGGGATTCTGCAACCAGAAAGTAATGGGAGGGTCTTGGCAGGAGGCAGTCCCAGGTGCTCCAAAAGCATCCAACGGGCTACAGCATGAATGCCACACGGCTCTACATTTAGGAAGCAGATTCTAAAGCACTTAATTTTTATATATTACAGTCCAACAACTCTGTGAGGCAGGCATTATTAATATCCTCACTTTATAGATGAGTAAATTGAGGTCTGGAATTCTTAATACTTGGTTTGATCCAAGTTAAAGCAAAAGAAAAAAAAATAAATGGTTGCTGGGACCTCGTGGGGGTTGATCCATTTTGCTTCCTATTTCAGAGTAATTTCTTTATCTTTTTTTTGGGGGGGGGGCATGTGGTAGGTAGGTGTGTGTGGAAAGAGGGCATGTGCGTTCTATCTCCTTACTGTTCTTGCCTGGGTTTTCCAGGCTCTGCCTTCCAGGACCAGAAGTGCAGTCCGCCTCCATTGCCTCTAGGGGTTTTAAGTGGGATTTGGAGGAATCCAAAATCAGGTCCTTTTGCTTGTGAGGCAAAGGCTTTAACTCCTGAGACATCTCTCCAGCTCCGAGTATCTGCTTTAGAAATACTTTCAGAACTTTGTAAGCACTTTGTTCTCATTATGAAATGTATACTCATTGGAAAAATTAAGTAGGGATTTTGTCAAGTAGGGATATGTAATCTAAAAATGTCTTCTTTAAGAAAAATGTTGTTGTTGTTGTGTGTGAGTGCGGACATTCATGTGCCATGGTCAGAAGACAGCTTTTGGGGGACCTAGTTCTCCCCCTTCCACTTGGTTGCAGCACAATGGGTCTCTCTTGTTTCTGCTATTCGGTGTACTCCAGGCTAGCTAGCTAATAAGCTTTTTTTTTTTTTTTTTTTTTAAACCCAGGAGCTCAGTGTTTTTTGAACACGCTACAAAAGAGGTTTAGTCAAAAAGACCAAAGCCCATGTCGTCATCTGCCTCCTCAGATTTTTCTTTCTTTGTTTCAACTTCCTTCTCCTCAGCTGGAGCAGCAGCAGTGCTGGGCGCAGGACTACCTGCAGGGGCGGTATCAGCCGCCGGAGCTGGTCACCAGCTCCTGCATTGCACATGAGGCTTCCAAAGTTGATGCTGGCCAGGACTTTGCAAACAAGCCGGGCCAAGGGCTCCACATTCACACTAGTGCTTTGATGAAGGCGTTAAGCGTACCCTCCTGGATGCTCTTAATCGTGCAGAATGAGTGCCGAGTAGTTGCCGGTGAGCTCGGAGAAGACAGAGGCCTTGGCACGTACTGGTGGGGCTTGTGCCAGTCACTGGGTGAAGAGAGGGCCTCACGCCAAGCCAGCCTTACCTGTAATCTCGGGAAAATTGAGCACCTTGGCGGCATCTGGAGCAAAGGGCCCATAAGCTTTTCGACTTCATAAAATGTCTTCAGTGGATTGTGCCTGCTTGGCCTATGAAAGGGCGAGTTCCTTTCCGTCTTTGTGAGCTCGTCTTTTGTGGACTGTCCATGATATGTATCGCATGCCGGCTTAATGTTTATTCACTAGTAAAACTCTCTGTTGTCTCTATTTCAGAAGTCAGCTTTCCTGGACCGACAAAAGATTTTTTTGTCATTAATTGTACGAGGTGCTTGCTAATTTCATTGTCAAGGTGTTTTATTCAGTGAGGTTTTTTTTTTTTTTTGTCCATTTGTTTTAAATGAAAAGTCAGGTATTGCTTAGATACCCGAAATCTAAATTTTCTCTTTGTGAACCTGTGTTTGATTGTGTGGGAATCTTCATATTGAATGGCATTTCACCATCGTCGCAGTCACTTATATGAGTGCCATATTACTAGTTGATGAGAACTGTTGGGTATTTGGCCCTTTTAATAAACTTCCCTTGTCACATAGGCCTTTGGGATCATCCTGGATTTAATACAGCTTTCTCATTCTTTAGCTTTTAATTGCTTTGCACTCCCAATTACAACCAGAACTAAAAGCATGTGGCGACTGGCTAGAGAGATGGCTGACTTAATCAGCCCCACAGCAAGCACTGTGAGAGAAGCAGGGCCCATCAGGGCCTTGGAGAGCTAGTATGAAGGTATTTACATTCCTCTTGCTGTAGTTCCCTGCTTTCTTATTTTCAACATGGTTCAATATCTGTACTTCACATCCAGCCTGGGAACCTTACCCAGGCCGGTGCAGTTGAGAGAGGAAAGCTGGGGAATGTGTTAGTTCAGACTAACTTTATCCTGAAGTTTAATCAGTCTTCGAAGTGAAGAGATAGATTAAATGGCACCTTACGAAAGATGACGAAAGGACTTTTTCCTGTTCTGACTGATTTTCTATTTGGTATCTAATAAGGAAAGAATAGATCTACTTAGTAGGTGGTCAGGAGACATTTGCACACTTTGAATAGTGATAAGCCCCATCCTATTTTTATAAAAACTATTTTAATTAATGTTTAATTATAGCTTGAAAAAATATTTCTCTTGGCTGTATTTCAGGGTCTAAAACGGTCATTGCAAAACTTCTGAATATACTATTAGATCAGATTATCATATACACACAAACCATATTTGTGTGTGTTTCAAATGTATGATTGGCTGGTTCATGAATTATGATCTAACTTGCTCCTTTTAATTGGACTTTTATGTTAAATTATTGTGCAATGACTATATCTTTAAACTGAAGTTTTTAAAATATTATTTACTTGTTTTGTGTGTGTGTGTGTTTGTGTGTGTGTGTGTGTGTGTGTATCATAAGGCACTATCTGTCCCTGTGAATGACCAAGGATGACTTCAGGAATCAACTTGGATTGCTTCTATCTCCTTCTTGCTTCCCTTTGGGACTTCCCAGGCTCCACTAACCATGGCAGGCTGCCGCTGTTTCTGCCTGACATTTTTACATGGGACCTGAGATGTGAACTCAGGACCTTCTGCTTGTGAAGCAGAATCTTAACCCTGCCATCTCTCCAGCCCAATACTAGGTCTTTTACTATACAAGATATACTTGTCCTCCCTTCCAAGCATGTGGGTAGTCTATTGTTTAGCAGAACTTTATAGAATTTGATGCATGTTTTATTGGTTGACAGTTGATCATAGGGTCTATAGCTCACCTGCAGGAGTAGCTGGGCAGAAAAGAGGACTAATAAAAGGAGCAGTGTGATGAGCATGCTTAATAAGAGACTCCAGGCAGGGCAGAGTCCTGATTTATAGCATTGCTAATTTTACTGTAGAGTGTGTGTGTGTTCATATTTGGAATACTATACCCAACTTAAAGCTTCCAGCTTCCAAAGAGTTGAAAAGACTTACACAACGGCACACCATTATATTTTATTTCCACTAATAAATATAATAGACATTAATAATCTAAAAAGTTTAGGTGATGTGAAACTATAAATATTCAATACTAAAATGTGTTGTGTTGAGTATTTCTTACCTTTGGTTAGTTTAATTTTTGTACTTTTTAAAAATTTTTTTAAAATTAAAAAAAATTTAAATTTATTCATTTGTGTGTATGTATCAGAAGGACACTATATGTATGTATCTGAGAACCAAGAGTGACTTCAGGAATCCTCTGGATTGCTTCTACCTCTCTTTTGCGTCACTCTGAGTTTTCCCAGGCTCCACTCACCAGGGCCAGAAGTGGAGGCCTTAGCTGTTTCTGTCTGGCATTTTTACGTGGGATTTGGGATCCAAACTCAGGACCTTCTGCTTGCAAGGCAGAATCTTGACCCCTGAGCCATCACTTTAGCTCTAATTTTTATACTTTTAACTGTATAAAAATGTACATTTTTAATTCGTGTGTACATATATATGTATTATGTGTATGTGATGTTGGGATATATGTGTGTCATAGTTAGATACAGTTGTCAACTTGAGGGTTGAAAGTTAAAACTCTGGTCATATTTGTAAAGAACTGATAGTTGAATAACCTCTGAGCAAGCCTGCAGGAGATTGTCTGATGGATGGGGAGGCCCAGCACATGGTAGGTGGGATCAGTCCTTTTTCCCATGAATAAAGTAGAGGAAACTTATTAAGGAAGCTGACATCCTTCTACGTATTTGGCCAGACATGCTGGTTTGACAAGTGAGGATTATCCCTCTCAGCAGTCATGTGGATTTTATGTAGCTGGTTGCCTCAGCCTTGGCATTGATGTGGGCTCTCCTGCCAAGTTGGACAAGAAACTGTAACCAGACAGTTGTAAGCCAAACAAAAACTCTTGTTCCCTTAAGCCCTTTGTTCACTATTGGCAACAATGCAGAGTAATTGTGACAATGTGCATGTGCTTGTGGACATACTCATGTCATGGCCTATGTACTCGGGTCTCATTTCCCACCTGTCCATCCTCTTTGAGACCTGCTGTCTTCACTGAGACTACATAAGCCAGAATAGCTGATGCTCCAGCTTCTGAACAGTCTTGGATTCCTGTTTTCCACTTCTCATAGGTGCACTGGGATTGTAGGTTTTTATGCCACTCTGCCAGCTTTTACATGGTGTCTCGGGCTGGTCGTGGTGGTGCATGCTGGTAGAACATGATAAAGAGGTAGAGGCAGTAGTTCAAGGCCAACCAGGGATACATGGGAGTTGAGGATCTGAACTCAGGTCATTAGGCTTGTATGAAAAACACTTCATCTGCTAAGCCACTTCCCCGACCAATAAAAATGAACTTTTGAGCTGGGGAAATGGCTCAGTATTAAAGCCCTTGCTGTACAAGCAAAAAGAATCAAAGTTCAGATCCCTAGATCCTACGTAAAAATGACAAGTGGGTAAGAAAGTCCACTTCTAATCATAGCCTCAGAAGATGAGCCTGGAAGTCTCCAAAGCAAGCTGGCTAGTCGGACTAATTTTCTTGTGAGCTCTGGGTTTTAGAGGTCAATCTCAGAAAAATAAGGTGGAACAGTGATTGAAGATGAACCCAATATAAACCTTGGACACACAAACACACACACACACACACACACACACACACACACATCTACACATTCATGCACACTCTTACACACATGTGTACCCTCATGTATGCCAAACACATATACACAGGTATACTACAACATATGAAAACAGAAAAAGAAAAAAATTAAAGATGTTTCAATAATTTAGCAACTGTATGTCAATATCCCTGAAACTTTCACATGTGAGTCTCACCAGACAATAGGAGACACCTTTAGAACTTCCTTGGGAGGTAGGGTCATAATTCCATTGATTATTTTGGAGATCTTTCAAAAGTTACATTATAAACATAATAAAACTGTCTTGAGGAATTGATAATCTACGCAGTACAATAGGGCCTGAGCCATTCAGAGTCTTCACAGAGAATTACAACTTCAAACAGACTCATTCATTTAAGCACTTCTGCTGTCTTAGGGACCATTTCCAATGATGTATGACACAGAAAAGATTGAGAAACACTGTTTCAAAAATTCTCAAGCCATTGGCATTTTCTTCTTGAGTCATCACCCAGCCAAAAATTGACCCAAATTATTTTTTCTCTGTTTACTCAAAATTACAATTAAGCAAAAATAAGCATGCTTGCATAGGCCATGGAAACATTTAACAAGAGAATACAATAAAACTCCAGTCTTGAAAAAATTTACAATGTAGTTACTGAAATAAGGCTAACATTTGAAGTAATCACAAAAGCAATAAAAGATAGTAGCTGCGTGCAATAAAAGTCTAGGTGATGTAGCATAGACCATAACTGTCATTGAACTTCAGAGGACTTGAGAGAATAGAATGAAAGCTATCTGATTTTACCCTATTGGTTCAAGTAATTGTTAGTTAGCTGAGGCGGAAGTAAGGAGGTCCAGGCCAGTGTTCATGAATCTGCCCAGGCCACTCAATAATTAAACAATGATTCTGCCCTGGGCACTGTACTCTGAGTGACTTTATCATGAACAGGTGTTCCAATGCCAAAGTCTCACAAAAAATTGTTTAATTTCTTAAAATTGAATCTTTGCAGAATTTTGATATTTCTTAATATTTTAATTTAACGTCTTCACATCAAAATGAGAAAATGAACTCTAGGTGACAGAAAAGGTTTAATATGTGGTATTAATATTTATCTTGTTATATCAAAGTATAATTTTAATACAATTTTTATGAAGCAGTGAGCACATGAAGACAAAAGCGCCTCAGGCCCGAGGAAATCATAGGAAGGCCCTAGCTTTGCAGACACTGGGGAAGGATAAAATAGTGAATGAGACGGATCTGTTTTCTGGAGCTTTCATTGTCTTAGGGGAACAGACAAATGGTGTACCCAGAAGCACGTCATTAAGTCAGACAATTTCAATTTATGAGAAAATGAAGCAGGATCTGGTAGGAAATGATGGAGTGAGAAGGTTCCAGATGGTCCTCTATGAGGGTGTGGCATTAAACTCTGAGTGACGAGATCACAGCCTGATGTGAGTACTGAAAGGAAGCAGTTTCCACACAAAAGGAACAGTACGTCGAAGGCGATAAGCCAAGAACTTAAATCTAATAGGTGGACAGAAAAGGGAGGAGGAGAGTTACAAAGGCCTAAAGATGTGAGAATGAGTTTGGAGGCCATCTAAAAAGGTGTGGGTTCTGTAGTGAATGCAGTGGGAGCCCACTGGAGTTGTTATAGAAGAAGGAAAGATTGACTGTGCACTGGAAGAGGGCTCTGGGTTCAGTGGAGAATGTCGTGTTGCTCGAGCATTAATGCGGGTGAGAGACGATGATGAAGATGGTCTGAATGGTAGCAGTGGAGAAGGAAGGAAAAGGATGGAGCTGGAAGGTGTTTTGGGTAGAGAGTAGATGTGAACAGGAACAGCAAGAAAGTATCAAGGAGCAGATTAAAGCGGACCTCCTGGAGGAGACAAGCACTCACTTTCCAGAATGGATGGCTTCATAAGGAAAATAAAACCACATTGTTCATAAACATAAGAGGTGAAATTACCAGACCATAAAATTAGTGAGAGAAAATGTATATTGGCCTCAAAGTTATTTCTTATGTTTGGATATTTGAAAATTATTAAAGGAACAGTAATATCTGATCTCACAGCATTTATGAATCAGAAGATGCATGGCATTATCACAGTTCTAATTGTTTTGCAGCACATACTTGCTTTGAAAATATGTTGTGGATAAATGAATCGCAAGGGAAAACCTAATTTTAAATAGAAAAACACTAAAAAATAAAAATACACAATTAGAAGTCAGAGACAATTTTATAGGTATTTCATGAATTATTGAAACAATTTCGCACACAAAATAGTAAAATTTGAATCTGTTGTACAAACACTGAGCAAAACAATGAAAAACTCTAAATGAATACAATTTTACATGTAAGTTATGAGAATCAAACTTCAAAGGGCTGTGTCAAAATTCAGAAATATGTATGTTACATTGCAGTCTCTAATTCTCAGAGTATAACAACGCTCAACTCATAAGCCAAGGCAAAGTAAATTAATGTTTGAAGTAGGTGTTTTGGTATATTATATTGACTGACTTTTTATTTTTCAGAGCTATCGTCCTATGAAAGTAAAGCAAGTTAGTTAAAGAGTCAGAACAATTTACTTCTAACTAATTAATAAGATAAACCACATTGCAAGGGAAAAGTTTTGACCACTTATGAAAGTAAATGTAACTATAAAGGAAAGTTAAAATGATTTTAATAAAATTGGATTGTGGGGAAAATTGCAGTTTACACCCATTATATTTAGTATCTAAGTACATAGAATTATATATGCCCAGACTTCAGAGAAACAGTAGAACTCAGGCAATCTAGTGGTTCCAGTTCTATTTCAAAGAATAGTAACTTTTTGGGGAAAAAAACAATTGATGCTGGGGCTTGAGAGATGGCTCAGGGGCTGTCTTCGCCTTGCAAGCAGAAGGGCCTGAGTTTGGATCCCAGATTCCATGTAAAAGTGCCAGGATGAAATGGCAATGGTTTGTGCTTCTAGCCCTGGAAGATGGAGCCTGGGAAAACCCAGATCAAAAGAAAAAAAGAGAGAGAATAATCCTGGATGATTCCCAAAGCTATCCTTGGGCCTCCACAGGTACCTACAGTGCCTTCTGATACACATGGACATGGACAGGCAATAACAAAAAAATCAGCTGCTAAGTTTTCAGGCATTCTTATTAAAAGATAAGAATGCAGCCAAGAACTCACTTCAAAAATTCTACTTCTACTACATCTGCACAAAGTGGGCCAATCAACATTTCACCCTAGATGAGGGAAGATTCCCAAGAAATACTGTATCACCCTGAGAAACTCTTGAAGGCTAATGACAAACAGGAGACGGGAAGTTTCTTTTTTATTTATTTATTTTTTATTCAATTGTGCGTGTGTGCGTGTGTGCGCATGTGTGTGTGTGAAGAATGACGGGCGAATTCAGGAACCACAATGGACCGCCTCCCATCCACAGTGAATATCACTATTATATTCCACTGTACTGTATGGAAGGGAAAATAAAGAAGTGACAGTTTACAGGCAACATGAATCATTTTGTGGAGAGATGATGTCTCATACCAAGAACTCAGTGGTAAAAAGCACACAATTGTTCAGGATAAAACTTTATATACTCTGAGGAAACCAGCATTTGGATGTAATCATGGAGGTCTCTAAAGTAAAAGAGGGAGCATAGGCCTCTAAGAATTGTTCTAAAAAACCAAATAATGTTATGTAACAAATGCATTGGATTTCTATGTGACCAAGAGTTAGATATTCCTTCTCTGGTCTCATTATGAGTCTCTCTCTCTCTCTCTCTCTCTCTCTCTCTCTCTTCCTTCCCCCCTTATAAACCAAAACTTATGTTGAGTACCCTCTAAAAAAGTCTCCCAAGTTCTGAAACTTCATGAGTTGAAGATGTAATATTCACAAACTCTGACTTTTCCCTATGTCCTGGGAATGAAAGAACAGGCATTTTTTAATTGTTTATTCAATTGTGCGGTATGTATGTATGTGTGTTTGTATGTATGTATGTGTGTGTGTAGAACCAGGGGAGAATTCGGGAACCACCATGGACGCCTCTACCTCCTCCTTGTTTACTCTGCTCCGGGATTCACAGGCTCCGCCCTACCAGGACCAGAAATGCAGGCTGACCCTTCTTTCTGCAGGCGTCTAACTGTGGTCTAGGATCCGAACTCAGGACCTTCTGAATGCAAGGCAGAGGCTAACCCTGTATCAGTTACCTTTCCTGTTGCTGTGAGAGAGCACCCAAGTCTCAACTTTAAGGGAGAAAGGGAAGTATCAGCCCAGTTCAAAGGAAGTACAGCAAAGCAGGGCCATGGTGCTGGCCAAACTGGAGGAGGCTAAGTCTGCAACATCTGGAACGAGAGCTGGGATGTTGCAGCAAAGGCAACTTCTCCGAGGTAGGTGGGACTCATCACCTCAAGCCCACCCTTGGATGCCTCCTCCAGAAGCCCCCTTCAAGTTCCATGACTTGCATAAGAGACTGTGAAAATTTCAAACCATGACAACCCCGAGCACCTCCCGTCCCTGGGCAGTTCTGTATGAGCAGGTGTCAGAAAACCCATGTAAGCCAGCAGGTTCGCATGAAAGAGATGTGAAAGTAGGAGGAAGTCTGGCTGGATAGGAGACTACCAGCTTGCAAAAAATACTGTTTGTAGTAAGAGACAAAACCGCACATATTCACTGCATTTATGTATCAGAGTGTAAAAGGATGAAAAATAAATACTAACAAATATATCAAGTAACTACCACCCCCATTACAATGAATTATTTAAATTGTAATTATTTCGAGTGAGAGAGAGAGAGGGGAGTGTGTGTGTGTGTATCAGAGGGTACAATGTGTCCCTGTAGAGGACCAAGGGTGACTTCAAGAATCATCCTGGATTGCTTTTATATTCTTTTTTCTTCACCCTGGGATTTTCTAGGCTTTGCCCGTCATGACTGGAAGGCCAATGCCATTTATGCCTGGCATTTTTACAAAGGATCCAGGATCTGAAATCAGGATCTTCTTGCGAGGCAGAGTCTTACGTCCTGAGCCATCTCTACAGCCCTATAATGAATTACATACTATGTATTACATACTTTATGATTACAAAACTTACTGTATTGTTCTTAGTTTTCTTCTTTTAACGGATTATTGAATATTTATCAGGAAGCAATTAGAAATTATAGATGTATATTTGCAGCAAAAAGTATACCCAATGACCCAGTTTCTCAAACAATGGGAATTTTACCAAGGACAAATTGCTGGGTGACATATCAAATTTAAAAGTAAACAATATATTTGCTTGATAATGTAGAGGCTACCATGGCTTTATAGAGCTAGTTTATTCTTCTTGAAAACACGAGTTATATAAAGCATAAGTTTTACTGACATGATTTTTTTACTTAAAACTCTTTTTTATTTTTCTACTTTTAAAATATATCAAGCACTCATCCCTGCTTCCCTCAATGCCCCTCCCTCACCTCTCCCCCTTTTCCTTCATCAATCCCTCCCACTCCCTCCCACTCTCTCCCACCCTCTTGCCTGTCTGCTTCCATAGACCCAGGGTTCTCTCTGGCTCATCCACTCTTGTGGGGGTTCAGGTCTCTGTGGCATACCAAATTGCCTTTCTTCAGGCCATCCCACTAATAGGGGAATTTCTCTTCTTTCATCCAGCTTTCATCCCCAAGCTTTCCACTGTATATTCTCATCTTAAATTCCTAAGTAGTGTATGGGGGTGTGTTAGTTTGTCAGTCATTATGCAGGTCTGATAAGGACAAGTCTCACTGTAGTGAGTTCCTAGATGCAGCAGAATGTCTTCAGTGGAATGTCTTGTCTAAGGTTAACCTTCCCATCTTTAGGGTCTTACAATCTCACCACCCCTTCTTCTGAGGTTCCCAAAGCCTTAGAATGGGGGAAAGATTAGGTTGGCCTGATTCTGGGTGAGCCTTGCTGAGTCACTGGCACTCTGCTTTATGGCTGGCCATTGCTGTCCACTTCACTGTTTTTCTACTGCCCTAGGCTGCATCCTGTCACTGACATAATTGTTATTTATATGTAAATATCAATATTTATGCAAATATAAACTGCTCTGTTTATTTAAGTGATTTTAATACAGCCTCAGAGATGATACTATGCTGCATGAAGACCTATGCTAAGATAATGTTTTAAAATTTATAGTTTTATTCCATGGTTGATCTTAGTATATCTGTGAGGCTATTCTATATTATGAATTCAATTATTCTTGTTTATATTTTATTTATTTATTTGAGAGGGAGGAAATTTGCTCTCTTTTTCCACCATGTGGACTACAACGATCAAACTCAGGTCTCTGGATTTGTGTACAGATGCATTTATCCATGGAGACATCTCACTGGTACTCAATTATTCTTTTGGCAAGCATCAATCTTTATAACTATGTTTCTTTGTCTGCTTCAAATTGATATAACTGATCACTAGGATAGGAGGAGATTCAAGTAGGAGGATGAGGAAACCCAGAGGGTCCGAGTCAGGGAAAATATAAACGTTAGCAGTGCAACATAAAGTGAAACAGGAGATTACATTTTACCTGAGTATAATACTACAAAATTATTAATAGTTAAATTTTCATAATGAAGACACAAACGATAATGAGACTATGAGAACATGGGCTTTTGGGACTCTGCAGGAGCCATTTATTTCCTTCTTTTAAGCTTAGAACTGAAAAAAGATTCTGAGCTCCATTTTTCTCCTCTTTCATACTTATTACTTTTGCTCCTCAGCCCATTTCAGCTAAGCAAAATGTGTTGGTCCCTGGATAGAACATTTAAGAGTCGGTGATGTAGGATTTGGAAGCCACAGATGTTCTAAATAATACATGTGAAATTTCATAAGACGATAGCTAAAAGTAACAGACTAACATTAAAATGAATCATGTCTAAAGGGTTCATAAGCAATTTTTTATTGTTTTCTGCTATCCTTTCTGTATTTTCAAATTTTAAATACTTATGTATGATTTTTTATTATCAAAAGAAAAATACCATCAGAAAAAAAAATTAGAAAAAAATAAAAGAAGACCACAAAATGCCTCCATAGACCACTAATTTGAGTATAAAGAATGTTGTCAGCGAAATTAGAATGATTTCCTGTAAATAGTTATATTTAAAATACTAATGAAGTAGTACTTTGAGATACAATAAAAAGGTGCTTTGTATGTGTGATAGATGTACAGATGTCAATGTGATAGCTCTAGGCTGAGCTTTGGCACATCTGTGAAGCATTAATAGCTAAGGCAAGCCCTAAGCAAATCTGAAGGAAATTGTCAAATTCAAAGAGAAGAACCATCCCATGGTGGATGGGCCCATTCCCTAGGCAGATGTAGAAAATGGAAGGAGTTAGTTCAGCAAGGGGAATTTTTCAGCATACTTGAGCAGACTGATAGCCTAGCAAGTCATGAAATTGGTCCCTTCCTTAGAAATCTTGTAGATATGGTGTGGCCAGTACCTTCGCATTCTGATAGTGGCTCTCCTTCATGCTGCACTAAGAAATGTAATGGGACAATTGTAAGGCAGAATAAAATCCATGGTTTCCATATGCTATTTGGTCATGAATTTATTGGTAACATGCAGACAAACTGTGGCAGTATACCACACATGTATATAATATTTGCTTTGTGAAAGGAAATCTGTGAGGTTACTGCATTCAGTACACTTAAGTCCATATGACATAAGTCTTTAAAAAGGCAATGTGTACTATAGTTGGGTTTGTTTTTTAAAAAGTGGAGGCATTTCATGGAGAGAGAAGTCTAGTTTATAGGAGAAGCCACAGATTAATGACGAATAAACTGAATTCTTAGAAAGTACAACTCTAGGATGAATGGAAACATATTAGTGTGAAGTTGTATTATTTGGAGTGAATGGTTTGGATGGAGAACTCTTTGGCCATGAATAGAAACTAATCCTGGGTACAGAGGACCTGAATATTTGCAAGTACAAGAGTCAATGTGGTTATCTTTGGTCAGATTCTATTATAACTCAATTGCTCCCTCTTCTATCAATGACAGAATGTTCTAGTCATTCGAATATCAACATTTATAACCAGTCTTAAAGATCAATTTGGGTACTTGGAATATTATATATCAGATGTATTCTGAAACTTTTTGGCTTATCTCTAAAACACTAATAAAAATGTATTTTTCATTGAGTATCTAGAAAGACCCAAATGCTATATTTATATTTAATCTAAACCAATTTAAATGTAAGTAGGACTTGGGAGACTAAAATAAATATAAAAACTTCAAATGAAACTGGCATCAAAAATTTGAAAGTGTCATCAAATTTTTATCCTAAAACAGTTTATAGTTCATGACATGCCCCCACCAAAACTTAATTACTTTTAGTTTTTTTTAGTGAGCACATTAAGTGCACATGTCCTTTTGTCTGTGTCTGAAAAGATGGCTGATTTGACACTTCTGTTCAAGGAAAATGTAAAATAAAGACAACTGTTCAAAGAAAAATATTTTAAAATGACAATTGTACACAGAAAAAGAATATATAACAACCAAACTCATAGGCCTTCATCTTCAATAGCAGATCTCAAAGACAGTTACACCAGCAATAAGAAATGCCTGTTCTTGGGCGCTGGAGAGGTGGTTCAGGGATTAAGCCTCTGCCTTGCAGGCAGAAGGTCCTGAGTTTAAATCCTAGACCCCACGTATAGACGCAGGGCAGAAGCAGGGTCGGCCTGCGTTTCTGGTCCTAGTAGGGCGGAGCCTGTGAATCCCTGAGCAGAGTAAACAAGGAGGTGGAGGCGTCCATGGTGGTTCCTGAATCCGCCCCCCCCACACACATACATACACACAAACACACATACATACACACAAACACACATACATACACACACGCACAATTGAATAAACAATAAAAAAAAAGGCTTGTTCTTTCATTCCCAGGACATAGGGAAAAGTCAGAGTTGAATATTACATCTTCAACTCATGAAGTTTCAGAACTTGGGAGACTTTTTTAGAGGGTACTCAACATAAGTTTTGGTTTATAAGAGGGGAAGGAAAGAGAGAGAGAGAGAGAGAGAGAGAGAGAGAGAGAGAGAGAGAGAGAGAGAGAGAGAGAGAGAGAGACTCATAATGAGACCAGAGAAGGAATATCTAACTCTTGGTCACATAGAAATCCAATGCATTTGTTACATAACAGTTATTTGGTTTTTTAGAACAATTCTTAGAGGCCTATGCTCCCTCTTTTACTTTAGAGACCTCCATGATTACATCCAAATGCTGGTTTCCTCAGAGTATATAAAGTTTTATCCTGAACAATTGTGTGCTTTTTACCACTGAGTTCTTGGTATGAGACATCATCTCTCCACAAAATGATTCATGTTGCCTGTAAACTGTCACTTCTTTATTTTCCCTTCCATACAGTACAGTGGAATATAATAGCGATATTCACTGTGGATGGGTTAAAAAGTTCTCAGATGAAATCATTTGCCTTTTGTATTTTTACCTGTTTTTTGTCATATTTTCAAGCTGATTGTGACTGCAGCACTGATTTTCATAGAGAAGCATTCCTCTGTGATGTCGCTTCATTTGATTATATGTTTGTATGTCTTAGACTTGTACCCCTTACACAGTAAGTACTAGTTGTCTCTCCATTTTATACATGAAAAAGTCTGAGGCACAGAAGTTAAACAACTGGCCCAATGATATGCAAATATATTTTGCATAGATTTTTGAATCTATTTTAATCATGTCTTTGTTTCTATGATTTTTCTTTTTGTTTTTTCTTCCTTTTTATTAACCAGATAATGGTGGTTTTAATATAAATTGTTTTCCATAGGCTCCAATTTGTTCCCAACTGATGGTGCTATTTGGAAAGGTAAGGGAATCTCTAAGAGTTTAGGAGCTTTGTTAGAGGAAGCACATCACTAGCCTTGAGACTAGATAGCACTGAGCCCCCTTCCACTACTATTACTCCTCTTCTTCCTCTTCCTCCTTCTCTTCTTCTTCCTCCTCCTCTTCTTCCTCCTCTTCCTCTTCCTCCTTCTCCTCTCTTCCTTCTCCTCTTCCTCCTTCATCTCCTCTTCCTCTCTTCATCCTCCTCCTCTTCCTCTCCTCCACCTTCTCCTCCTTCCTCTTCCTCCTCCTCTTCCTCTTTCTTTTCCTTTTCTTCTTTTTCCTCCTCTTCTCTCTGTCTCCCTCTCTCTCTCTGTTTCTTGGTGGCTGCTGCAGTATAAGCCCATCTGCTCCTTTTGTGGCAATGCCTTCTATTGTATGCTCCTCACCATGATAGACGATGTCATTTCTGGAGTTGTAAACTAAATAATAAACACTTTCTTATTTAAGTTGCTTAGAGCTGAGTAGTTACACAAATTGAATAGTAACTGGGACATTAGGTACATAAGAAAATTCATTTTTATAGACCAAGATTCCCTTTGGGTACACATTATTTAGCACTTCCATAAAATTTAGTATGAATAACTCAAAAATTTAATACTTACTTCAAAAAATAGGTCACATATCAATGTTCTTAAATGTACTTATTAGGTATTAATCTAAAGTCTCAAGTTTCGGCAGATTCCCTTAAACCTTTCTTATGAATGAGTTTGCAAACTTAAATTTTCTTGTACTTAGTAAGCAATTTATCTAGAAAATATTGTAACATTAAGAAAACAATCATATTCTTTCTCCTTCTACTGAACCACAGTTTGTACCTGCTGTTCACTTAGCTCTAGGCTAAAATTCAGACCAAAGCAGTTCCAAGAACTGACTTAGGGATGCCAAGCTGAAAGACTGCTACTGTCAAACACCTCTTTCTCTGCTGGGAAAGCCGGGGCATCGCTCCTATTAAATGTGATCTCTTGGTGATGCTCTCTGGATAATGGAAATGTACACTTTATTTGAAATCAGAGCATCCATCAAAATTCATAGGAACCAGTTATCTTGCTGGGACAATAGTTTAGAGCAACCTTTAACCATCCAACAATGTGATTACTTGTGCCAGTGTTGACAACATCATCACAACTGCCTAACGCTTATGGAAATTAATATCAATTTCCTGCTTAAGAGTCCACAAAGGCTGATTTCTTTAGCTTAGCTATAACTTTAGCTTCATGAGCACGGAGTTGATTAGCTTTGCTTATGGAAGGCAAATCCCTACTGCTAAAGGACACTGAATCTTTTCCCCTTCTGATGGTGACACCAATCAGATCTAATGTGAACTGTAATTCTTTACTGCCCTGCAATTTTCTTAAAAGCTTCCAGATTGGAAAATGCCGTTGGGACTGATGGCTTTCTTTCTCTCTTTGTGTACATGCACAGCAGGCAGATGTGGAAGTGACAGAAATGTGTCCCATTTCATTACTTAATCTTTTTGATGGATATCCCGCTCAAAGATACTCTTTATTGTACAGAGCTGGAGATGGGTCCTCCTTGCTGTCATGGTTACATTGTGTCAGTACTGGAATTTTAAATTGCAATACATTAGAGTTGGTAAGAGCTTTTGTACAAGCTCTGTCTAGCATTGTCCCTGTCATTGATAGCTCCACAGAAGAACATTGTGTCTATTTTAAAGTGTCTAAAAGTGAGTGAGAAGTTGCTCGATGATCAAAGGAGATAAAATTCAAACACTTGAGAAAGAAATTGTTTTTATTGGTTCTCCCAGCAGGTAACACTCTTTTTTTTTTTTTTTTGGTCATTTTCCAGAAAATGCTATTTCAGTAAATATTTCCCCAGGGAATTCAATCAGTTCCCAATCATTATTTCAAACCCTTAGATTGTTTATAAAAAGGAAGTACTCTGAAATAGCAATTGATATACTGTTAACTGATTTATCCACTAAGATTTCACATAATAGTATCTTAGATGGAATTCTGACTTTGTTATCTAGAATTCAGTAGAATTTACATGCAGGCATACATACATAGCATTGTAAATAAATATTAATAATATTAGTTATTTATTAATAATATTAATAAAATATTTTGATATAAGAACTATAAACATATTCCTTTCTAGGTGAATTAATACATATGGAAGCAGCAGTCAATGCCAAAATTATCTTAAAGTATTTCTATTTTTTGTATTTTATTTTAATTATTATTATTTTATTTATTTGTGTGTATGTGTGTGTGTGTGTGTGTGAGAGAGAGAGAGAGAGCACAGTGTCTCCATGAAAGACCAAGGGTGACTTCAGGAATCATCCTGGATTACTTCTGCCTCCTCCTTGCTTCACCCTGGGATTTCCCACCAGGGTCTGAAATGCAGGCCACCGTCATTTCTGTCTGATGTTTTTATGTGGGATCTGGGATACGAACTCAGTACCTTCTGCTTGCGTGACAGATTCTTAACTTCTGGGGAATCTCTCCAGCCCCTTGAATTATTTCTAAAGAGTTGTGTCTTTTTCAACACCTGTGACTTTGTGTACAGCATCTATCAGCACCTACTGAGCAACTACAGTACTTTCCAACTTTCATGCTTCTTATCGTGTCTCTTGAAAATATCGTGTCTCAGTACTTAATGGGAGGAAATGAATCATAATGATTTTGGAATGTGGTAGGTTCAAGTGCACATTTAAATTTTCAGCATAATGATAGTGTTCTTTGTTGAGAAATGGAATTTCAGAGAGGAGGTAGCAATAGGAACCCAATTATAGCCATTCTTCCTTTGCAAATACAGTGCATATGTGTTATGGTAAGTATTAAGAACTTATTTTTTCTGTTAGCCACATAAATATCATTGAAAACATCATTTCTTTGGTAATGTTATAAATTTTCTAAACTTAAATGTAGATATTTATAATTCGTTCCCAAACTGATCATTGCTTCCAGATAATCACATACAATTCCATTTTCATTTTAAAATCAATCCTGTGCTCTGCTTTCCAGATTCCTTAAGAGAACTTATTTGTGTGAGAGAGTTATTCTCAGCCAACTGGGAAGCCTTTGCATAATTCAGCCAGCTCTCCCTTTGGCCCACTCTTAGCCACTTGCCCTTCTTTTCCCTCCCTTATTCTTTATTAAGACCTGTCCTCTTACTTCCCTTCCCTACAGGATTTTTCTTCTATAATGGCCTTATATCAATCTATTTGCCTGTATTCTTTTGTCTCCATTCCTTTGAGATCTTTTCTCCTTCCCCCTTTCCCTCCCCAGACTTATATTCATGTGTAGTTTGTATGTGTTGTAGATGTTTCCCTATGAGTGAGTCATTTTGAGGGCTTAATGCTAGGATTCATT
The DNA here is from genome assembly GCA_023101885.1 of Typhlomys cinereus. NCBI lineage: Eukaryota > Metazoa > Chordata > Mammalia > Rodentia > Platacanthomyidae > Typhlomys > Typhlomys cinereus. The sequence goes on from JALPQD010000214.1 coordinate 3,282,893, forward strand.
TGTAAGGGAGAACATGTGCAATGTCTGTCATTCTGTGTCTGGGATACCTTGTTCAATATAATTTCTTCCAGCTCCATCCATTACTGAAAAATTTCATTAATTCATTTTTTTCTTGACAACTAAATAGTATTCCATTGTGTATATGTATCACATTTTCATTACTCATTCATTCATTGATGGACATCTAGGCTGATTCCATTTCTTTGCTATTGTGAATAGTACTACAATAAACATGGTTGTATATATGTCTCTATAAGATTTAGCTTCCTTTGGCTTAATTTTTTTAGAAGCTTTTGCACTAATCTCCAAAGAGGTTGTACAAGTTTATATTTCTACCAGCAATATATGAAAGTTCCCTTCTTCCCCTGCTCTTATCTGTTACCCTACACAAAAATTAACTACAAATGGATCAAAGACCTCAATGTTAGACTAGAGACTATAAAAACCCTATGAAAAAGAATAAAGAATATACTCAAACTGAGTATATTGGCCCAGGCCAACATTTTCTAAATAAGAAGACCCCAAATGCACAGGAAATAGGATCAACATTCAACAAATGGAATTTCTGAACATTAAAAAGCTTCTGTTCAACAAAAAATGTTGATTGAATGAAAAGACAACCTATGGAATGGGAGAAAATCTTTGCTAACCACAAATCTGATAGAGGACTAATATCCATATTGTATGAAAAACCAATATTAAGTACCAAGAAGGTAAACAACCCAATTAAAAAATGTGCCTCAGAAACTTTTTCTCAGGACTAGATTCTGATATGTAACAAATATCTAAAAAAAAGTTCCACCTAACTAACCATTAGGGAAATGAAGCTGTTTATTTCCTAGCACTTTTGTAGACATTTAAAATGACATCTGTCATCATCTCAAACATTATCTAGTTCATAGTCTCTATCTTATCCTGTAACTGGACATAATGAGTTTTTGTGTTACCTAAGGTTCTGGCCTCTTTTTCTGATATATTTCATATTAGTTTTGTTGTTCTTTATCTAAATAGTTTCTTCCAACCTGCCTCATAGTTAACTGTGCCAAGTTTTAGCTACCTTCACCCACTGAGCTCTAAATTTTCATGGTTAGAATTTTGAGACTTAAATATTCTGTCTTGTTCTCTCTCAAATTACTATGCAAATTTTTATGCTCCAGTGATTGTTGGAATTTTTTAATCACATTTTTTTCTTGTGGAATGTAACTAACATAGTTTTTGTGAAATCTACTAGTTCAAGCGTGGACCAGCTTTAATGGGACTGATTATCTATTATTTTTTTCTTATTCACATGAATGTATTCCCTTTCTGAGTACCTTATCATCACTGATGGTTTCCGATGCTTCATTTGAAAAAAAATGTAGAAATAATCCAAGACCTAGGTGAAGTTATTTTCTTCTGAAAAATATTTTTGTTTGCTTCTGCCTAATACTTGTGAACACTGTAATACCTAATCTAGTATTACCTTAAAGTAGTTTTAGACTTTCGTTCACACTGCATAAACTGACATTACACCTTAATCCATATTAGAGCTGGTTTACATTGGGTAAATGTTTGGCCTATGTGTAAGTCACCCTAGATTCCAATGCAATTATAGCAGTTCCCCAGTTTCTCTCCTCTAGGGGGACATGGACTTAAAACTCTTTCCTCCAAAATTGCTTGCTCAGCAGTTTTGTATCTGGAAATGTTTGGCTCATGTCTCCATCTTTGTTTTCTCTGAATTTTGATCAGTACATTTTAATAACTTCTTATCTATATGCTACCAACAATTTCTCCTCTATCTTCTATTGATATCATAGGAGTAAGTGCTGGTGTGAATTATCTGGTTGTTTATAGTGAAAGTTGAAGTTTCATAGTTTCTTTATTTTCATAGGCTCTTGTAGCTTGCATCATCTAATGTAGCTTTTTATTATAGAGATAATGCAACTGATATAATTATGGAATTTCTATACTTGTTTTATATAAACTACTTTTGTTTCTCATCCAAACTAAAACTCTATGCAATTTTTGGCACTATTACTACCATCTATTCTATACATAGTATTCTAGCTTAGGGCAGAAATGTAAATAAATACAATCCTGTTTTTTATTTGATATTATAAATTTCTTGAAATTTAGGTGAAATTTTAACTAAAGCTATGTATTATGGTTAAGGTTAATTAGATTTAGAAAAGCAATATCTTATTACAGATTGGCCAGCCCTAATCATTAAAAATATCTGAATTTTAAAAATGTTGAAAATGGTCTTGCTCTGGCAAAAAACATTTAAATTTCATGGACCAGAACTCATTCATTTTGGTCTTTGCCATATGAAGGTGAGGAGTTAAAGAGATTTAATGAAATCTTTTAGTCCTTGTAGCTATGTGTCACAACAAATTCAAAGATTGTTGTCTCAGGGGTGGTAAAGTCTTTGCTCATCTCATCAGACCTAGCTCATTTTTTCTTATTTCTAGGTAAAGTGATACTTTATGTCTTAAGGCAGCTTCAATATTTTTCATACCATTTTTTAATTTTATTATTTAACAAAATTTCCTACATTTTTATTAGATGCTGAGTTTATTTTTATCTATATAAATATCTGGAAACATTGAATCTTTTTCATCCTCAAAAAAAAAAAGCAAAGAGTTTAAGTGAATAAGTTATTTGGCCTCAAGCAATCCTTCTTAAACATATAGAAATCCATGATTGTACTACATTGTTTATATCAATCATCACACAAGGTACTAAGTCACAGACTCTTCAATGGAATCATTTGAAAGAGCTCTTCATAAAATGTGGTTTAGAAGTTACTCTGAAGCCAACGTTTTCTTGTGATTTATCAATATATAAGATAGACAATATTAGGAAATTTATTTTTATTTAAATGTAGGTAGATTAGTCATATTTTGAAAATTAACTTGTAAATAATTCATGTGGCAACTTTCAGTATCTGGGAAAAAAGCTGAAAGCTTTGTTCCTTAAGGATAGATTTCAGAAAAATTTGTTTTGCTTAGTATATTTGCAAGACCAGTGCACAGGGAAAACTGAACTTGAGGGGTTTTGATGAATGACACTTATACAGCATAGCAGTGTCTTGAATTTCCAGAAAGACAAGTTAACAGGTTAAGATTTTACCAGAAACCCACTTAAAATTAATCACAAAGGTAGTATTTATAATATTTTCAGTATTTCAAGTTGATGTGGTAAAACCTGATCTCTATTCAATGAACTAAGAACACATGAAGATTTGACCTTATTGAGTGCTGTATGCAAGCAGACCATGAAGAGCTAGGGGAAAGAAAACCATAGTAACCTGTGATTTCTCCAAAAGAAATGAACTATAGAAGGGGAGACAGGAATTAATCCAAGACACAATGTAAATGGATGACACTTATGAATTAAAAACAGCAGCAAGAAAAACTGAAAATATTGGACACTTTCAAGAAAGTAAAAGTTTGGGGAAGTCCAGGATGAGATTGTCCAAAGGATTTGAACATACACCGTAGGATGTGTGATGCCTCTTGAGATGTATGCATGGGGATCCCGTCAGACAGAGCAAGACCAGATGCTGAGCTGCAGTTTTAGTATTTTCCTTTTAGTCAGTTTTTTTCTAGGCAACTTGTACTATCCTTTAAGTTCTCATCTTCAGTTCTTCCTGACTATCCAAATCTTTAGGGTTTGAGAGACACTCAGATTAGGGAAACATCTTTCCAATAAGGATAAATGGCTCAGTGAGAAACTTGTTCATGGCTTGGTAAGAAGATGGGCAGAAGGGACAAAAAACTGTTTTCTTCCCTGAAGCAATTTTGTATGATTTTCAGCACTCATCAGATAGCACACTCACTCAAACAAGTTTCTCATCTTTCCGAAGGCTACTCTCTACTCCCATGAATTTCTCTGGAAGGGAAAAAAAACAAATCACCATCAGCAACTAAAGTTAAGACCTACATATTAGATTCAAGGAAGCTGAAAAACACACATTCAATAAAGGATGCATTTTTCCAAAGAAGACTGTAATTTGTTTATCCCTGAGATCTCTCTATATATAGTCTTTTCCATCAGGGTATAACTGTAAATTTGATTGATTTCAACCACCTAGACATATACCACACATCATGGTGTCTCAAAGATATGGTTGACCATAAGTGTTTTAAAAATGTTTGTTGGACAAATTCTTCAAATCTGATGTCAGCGTGTATGATAGTGAATTTTAGGTGTCAAATTGACTGGATGAAAGGATCCTCATATGGTTGATAAAGTTTTATTGATTTGAAGGAACTGAGTCTTTTCCTGTTCTGAAAAGAAGCACGGGTGGATTTTCTTTGGGTGGAGATGATTGGCTGACCTCAAGCGTGTCTGTGAGGAGGTTGACTGGTAGACTGGTAGACTGGTAGACTATGGAAAGATGTCATCACCCACCTCATGCAATATGGAAAGGGAGAGGAAGGGCAAATTTTTTCTCTCTTTTGCCAGAATGGCCTTTCTTCCCCTGCTTTGGACATTAGATCTACACCTTTGCTGAGACCCCAACACCTTCCCCACATGATTCTCCTCTTTTCCAGATTTTGAAATTTCATGTTCAGATTGAGAATTGTGTTATTACTTCTCTGAGGCCTTTGGATTTAGACTGGACAATGTTTCTAAGTTTCCAGTCCTCCACCTGAGGTGGCCTACTTTGTGATTTCCATCATGAGATTTGTCAGTCTTGGTAATGAAGCAGGCCAATTGTTAATGATAAACAATCATTAATATCTTTCTGTGTGTGTGCGTGTGTGTGTGTGTGTGTGTGTTCTGTCTTTCTGAAGAACTGACTAAAACAATGTGGATAGATGGATAGATGTTGCTGCCAGTTTCAAACTAGGAAATTGAAAACCTGTATACTTAATGCAGGTTACCCAGGGAATTAACAGAAATTATCCTCATGTTCTCAGGTTGAGGGCAAGATAGTATTTCCCACACATATATCACAAATTTGTTTTCTTACTACAAATAATAGTTTTCTATCAACTAAAATGCTGACAATGGTCCATATCATGCAATTCATCTCATCTTTGTAGATGACTTATGCAGAAGTTAGAGAGTCTTTGACACCTACCCACAATTAATTTTAGGGTGAGAAACAGAGGTAGATGGATTCAGATTGCTTTCTACCCTTTTTTAACCATCACACATACAAATAGAGTTTAGTAAATTGTGAAGCAAGCAGAATTCAACAAGCTGTACTGGAATAGATCTAATCATGGTTGTAGTCCCATCTCTCTTCTCTTCTTAAGGTTTCCACACCCACATTGATTTCCTTTATAGCCTTTTCACCTCATGCTCTGGAAAGTGACTAATTATCACTCTTCTTGCCTCTGTGTGGAAAAGCTAATGAAAAAACTCAATACACTTTGAATATGTATGTAATTAGGTTGATGTGTCATAAGAGGACTATCTATGTCATGATTATCTGTTTGTAAAATAAGCACGATATTAAAAGTCTCCCAAAAGTTTGTCAAAAGTCTCTGCTTTGAAGAGAGCATGAACTTTTCTCTACCTTTGAATATACTCTTATAACAAGACTCTAATTTAACAACTTTTTATCTCTGGCAGGGGGTGATATCCAATACCCATCAGGATGGAGTGAAGGGCATTGCAGGAGCAGCAAAACTGAAAAAAATAAATCAATGAATCATAATCCAGAACATCAGAGACTCTATATCAACCACTTGGAACTAGGCCAGCCTAATCTCTCCCCATCCTGAAGATCAGGGAAATTTGCGAAAGAGGGGGTGGTAAGATTGTAAGAGCACAAGGATGGGAGGAGTAACGATATGCAAGAATCTCTACACAAGCTAGGGCTGAAGCAATCATAATTGGACTTTGCATGCCCTGCGCAATGTCCAACACACTATTGACCCCACAAAGTCTAGCGTTTGCTAAAGGCACTAGGATCCTTGGTGGCAAGGGATTGACAGCCACAGTGGTGTTCCTATGCTTAAAGGGAACACAGGAAACGGTTCTGGGAAATGCCCCTGGGTCCTTGCACCTCATTGGAGAGGAGGACCCAGAGGAGAGTTTGGCATGCACATTAAAGGATGCTCCGGGGATGGGAGGGGGAGACACTGGGGGATGGGGAGGGAAGGGGAGGTGGGGGCACAGGGGGATAGGGGGTTGGAGGGAGGGGGGGACTGGTATACCTGTTAAGTTTGTATGAGTGGAAATAAAAAAAAAAGAGAGCATGAACTTTTCTATAGGTGCCTGGCCATCTTAGGTGTTAACGGATTACCAGTGATTACTGGCTTAATTATTCATAGCTATACATAAGTTGAATTCAGCTGATAGTATGTATGGCATCTGTACTAGTTAGAAATAAGTGCCAACTAGACAATTGAAGGTTGATGTTTGACCACATCTGCGAAGAATTAATATGGATGCACATATGATGTGGTCAGTTCCCTCAGCTCCTAAAATTGGTATGAACTTTCCTGTCAAGTTGAACTATGAAATGTAGCAGAGAATCATAAACATGAATAAAACCACTTTGCTTCACTAAGCTGTTTGGTAATGAATTTATCAGCAACAAACAGACTAACTTCAATAGCATCTGCCACTAAGGGTGAGTTTTACACATTTGTGTAGACTGTCATTTGGGGGAATTTGTACAATATATGATCAAAATCTATCATTATGTATTTTCTGATACAATTATGGTTGACTCAACTCTGTATAAATATTTGATCAAATTCTTCATGTACACTTAGAATTAACTCATTTATAGGCTTAGTTTGTATATTTACTGAATGGTTTTATAATTGGTACATCACCTTCATAAATTAGGACATAATTTTTTAAAGTATGCATTTGCTTTTTGTAGCTTTCTGATTTGTTTTTTATCATGAGTGTAGCTACTCTTTCCTAGGTAGAAATGAGTAAAGGCCACAGATTTCTCCTCCACAACATTCTACCTATATATCATTTTATAATGAAAGCAAGTTTTAAGTTAAGTGCTATCATAGCATGAATGCTTAACCATTAGTGAAACTCCTAGCATGTCACAGAACAAAAATCAACCTTGCCTTAGACTTTAGTGAATTTTGGTTCTATGTTCAAGTATTTACTTTTTTCTGAGGGGTTTTATGTTGTCTGATGATTGTCTTAAGAAGGTACAGATAAAAGCTTAATTGGCTCAGGCAAGAGAACAGAAGGCTGGGAGACCTGTCAGCTTCATACATTGCCTTCAGACCATGTGAAGATATATAAGTACGGTATTGTAAGCGCTCTCACACTTTCAAGAATAATCAATGAAATCCAACTCTATTAGTAACAGATACTGATTAGCAAATGTAGTGACAGGATCCCAATGTCAGTACTTGAAGCACTGAAAGTGGTAAGTTGGGAATGTGACTTTCGATGAGGTGACCAACATTTCACTAACCATCTTAGGAGTGTGGATGGGTAATTTGAATTCTTCAATGGTTAAGTAACTGCCCGTAGTTGCATGACATGCTCATGCACAAATGCTTAATGCTTTTTGTGATGAACTGATTATAAGTAAATTCCATCGAATATCTTCAAAAATAGAGGTTTAGTAAACAAGATTGCTTTTAAGATGAAATACATCATTTCAGCCTCTACCTTCCTCTCATCCTTATAATATGAATAAGGCTGGAGTCATACTCAAAGCACTTTGGCTGTTCTCCTTATCCTACAGAGACCAAAGATTGTCCTTCCACCATTGGTCATTTTCTCATTCTAATTCATACTGGAAACATCATGTGATATTCTGTCACTCAAAGTATCACAAGTATTGTGCTCTAAGATCCCCCAGAACAAACAACAAAGGAAGACTTCCTTTCAGCATAAGAAATCGTGTCCAAACTGTTTTGGGACCAGATATGGGCTACTCATTTTTCATCTTAGGTGATGAATTAAGATACAAGTCACTACCTGACCCTGGCAGTTAGTGAGATACAGAAGACGATTCCTGGAGTCATTTCAAACGGTTGTCTTGCCCAATATCTTAAAATTTCTATGCTGCCAATTTATTCTGCTTTGTTTTCATATTCAATATAACATGCCATTTTTCTTTTCAATGTGGCATCTTCTATCATTTTTAAATATTTACTGAATACACTATGTACAAAGAGGTACAGTGTGTATGGGCAGAGAAGCAAGCAGACTGATGTGTGGGAAGGCATTTTATTGCTTTCCACTTTTTTGACATGCATAGCTCCTCTCATTTCTATTCATCTGTGCTGCTGAGGATACTTGATTTCTTCATATATGTGATAAAATATGAATCAAGAGTCTTATGAAGTCATTTCTTCTTCAGGGGCATTTTTTATGGGAGTAAGACCATTATTGACTTCAGAAAGTAATCCATGAACTACAGAGCTATGAACTATGGAACAAAATCAATAATGATTTAGTTTATTTGCTTGGATTTTCAAATAAGATTACAGTATAAATCTGCATCATGAATACATCAAAACAGTGTATAAAAATAATTTGTACTTTTAGGTAACTCAGGTAGATTTACTTGCTATATCAGAAAATAATGTGTGTTTTGGAAGAAATCACTTATCTCTGTACTTTCTTCCAATTTTTATTACAATTGCAGTGAAATACAATAGTGTGTGGATACAGTAGTCTATTTCTATACCCAATACAGAAATATTAAAAACTATTATTTAGTTACATTACAGCTATAAAAGGAACAACTATTCCAAGTAGATAATTTAGGAAATAGTGAATGCCTTAAAGAATAATCACTAACATTTAGATGTATTCCTGATGTCTTCTATGTATACCAGATATACATTAAATTAGACTTCATTTATTATGTATATATGCATATGTATATTATATATGTATGTTATATATGTATATTATTACATAGATGCATCTGGCAATTTACCTCTGCACATATTTATGTAGTAGCATAGTGTAACAAATGTCTGACATGTTTTTCCCTTATTCTCTTATCAATGACATTTCTTCTACTCAGAGATTATAAAAAAAGGCACAATACAAAAATGCTCTTTAATCCATCCACATGGGAAGATTAGAAAAGACATGTAATTGGCTTTTCTCCTTTTCACACTGCTATCAACAAACCAGATGAAGCTTTTAAGAGCTGAGGAAGAAGAATGCTTCCCTCTCTCTCTCTCTTTTTCTCCGCTGTCATGACTAGCAGTCATAGGAAAAGTATGGCTGAGGGTGTGTAAGGAAGTGATAATACTGCCTGCAAGGGAAGGGATCCCTGAGCCTGGTGTAGTGATAGGTAAATTTTGTAAATATCAAATATACGGCTTTCATTTATGTGCCATACCATGGGCACCATAGTGTTCTGGTAGCTGCAGAGGACATCAGGACAAAGTGGTGCCCTGTTGTATTGCCCTTAGAGGAGACAGAAGATCACCTATACTTTCACATACCCAAATCATTGTTCATGGTGCTTAACCTGGGGTTAAGAGCTGACTCATTTTAAGATACTCTGAGAAAAGGAGACTGGGTAGACACCCATCTAGCCTCACTGCAGTAGACTACCTGCTTAAAAGGTGCCTCTGTGGTAGGAACAAGCACAAGATGGGCAGAGGTGTACAGAGACATTCAGCAAAACTCTAGAGCAAGCATCAATACAGGTAGAAGAATGTGAGGACTAAATTGAAAACTGCATTGATGAAGAAAACAGAAAGTGGGGCTGGAGATGTGGCTCAGGGATTAAGCCTCTGCCTTGCAGGCGGAAGGTCCTGAGTTTGGATCCTAGACCCCACATATAGATGCTGGGCGGAAGCGGGGGTGGCCTGCGTTTCTGGTCCTGGTAGGGCGGAGCCTGTGAATCAGGGGGCAGAGTAAACAAGGAGGAGGTGGAGGCGTCCATGGTGGTTCCCGAATTCGTCCGTGGTTCTACACACACACAATATACACACATACATACACGCACACACGCATACATGCACAATTGAATAAATAATAAAAAAATTTAAAAAAAAGAAAGTAAGCTCACAACAACTGTGTTATACTACACAAGAGAGCAACAAATAAAGCAATGCAGAAAGATATATACCTATACTCAGATTCATGTTCAAATATATATACATACAGCAAAGTTTGTGAACTATATTATTGGAAATTTCTGAGCTTTTTTTGGGAAAAGGCAAAATAAAATTTCCTTGTGAGCTCTTTCTTAGTGATAGTCTTGGTACAGCAAGGAACTCTATCGATGATTTTCATGTGGCACTGTCTTAAAAGCATCTCTGAAGACAAAATTTCTTTGTAGTGTGTGTATGTGTGTGTGTGTGTGTGTGTGTGTGTGTGTGTGTGTGTGTGTGTGAGAAAGCTTTTAGGTTCATGAAATTGTTTATTTGTTCAAAAGTGAGCTTACCTGAGGGAAGCAGCAGAGTTGGAGCAGTGTAAAAGGGAGTAGTGGACAAATGAAAGTGTCCTAACTGTGGGAGGCTCTTGGGAAAACCCCCATCTTGGAATGATTGGGGATGCAAAGTTACACCCAAACCAGCACATAATGTACAAAGATTTATTGGCAAGCAAATAGGAGGACAAAAAGGATGGCAAGCGGCAAGCTACATGACCATTTTATAGCAAGTAAGTAGGAGGACAAATAGGCAATCAGCAAGCCTCGTGGCTATCTCTAAAGCAGATAGCGAGGCTGCGGCAAAAAATCTAACTCTGGGGTCTCTTATAGGGTGTGCAACCGTGGTGGCAGGAGCATTAACTATAGGCCAAGGGCATGTAGTCAGAAAAGTACTGGGATGGAAATGGAGCTCACCATGAGGTGAGCGAAAGTCCTTGGGAGAGTATGCCAGTTTATCTTAGCTGCAGGTGCACTGGGCTGTGGAGAAGTTGCAGACAGGCAGGGGGTGGTGGAAAGTGGTGGATGGGCTGCTCTTCTAGGCTGGCTGAGGACTGTGGAAAGCCCTTTGTCTGGACCTGCATATTAGGAGTAGATGGGAGGGGCGGCTTGAGCCATTTTGTTTTTAACATGCCTCACACTTAACAGACATTGAAGAATTGACACCAGCGGTGCTGCCAATGGAAGAAGAGAGTTGGGAGGAGGAGAGGGTCTGGAGGGGGAAAAGGTCTTTCTGTGCCCTACTCAACCTCCTGACCACAACTATGAGCCTACAGGAGCTGGTAAAAACTTTGAGGGGACGGTCAAGGGGACGCACAAATGGGTCAGGTATTTGTATTTACTTGGCTGCTAGTCGTTTCCAGTTTTTTTAAGGAAACCTGGATTCTTCTGAAGAAATAGTGTTCTTCTGCAGGCTCAGGATCGGGTACGGCCATACAGCGGTGACTCACTCTGGACAGGTGTGTGGCCCTGGCAGGCTAATCCCAATTGCAATGTGAACTAGAGTTAACAGAGACCAGGAATGGCTAGAGTTGTTCCATGTTGACACTGACAGCCAATCCGCATCCTCCATCATCTCTCTGAAACCTGGGAAGCCTGCTCAGTTCTTAGGCCACCAACTTTCATACCAGTATTGTAAGCACTTAACACCAAATACATTACATTTGGAACCAGCATAGTAGAAGAGACTAAGCGTAGACATATATCCCAGACTGATTCTTGCTTCTGAAACTCACCACTTAGTGTTTCTGTGGATGAAATGGCAATTTCATTACTTCTTGTGCCATAAAATGGTCTTGAGAAGCATGTGCAGATTCCACATGAGAAGGTTTAGCTATCTGTTGTACGTCAAGTTTTTGGCATATTGCGGCTAATGTTATATTAAGTACAGTTGGTTTCTGCGGCTCATGGATGTCACTGTTCATTGCAGTGAGACAGAGTAGTGCTTAAGTCTGTTAGGCCTGTCAGCGTCACCAGTTGTTTGGAGAGTAAAGAAGTTGTCGTGCATCTGTGGGTGATGCTCCCCTTGAGAGAAGGCAGCAGCAAAATGAGTCCACATCCACCGTGCAGGAAGCAACAGGGAGAACAGCCTGCAGGGAACAAGCTGAGGAGGTCGCAGGGGAAGCCAGATGACTTGGGGGGAAAAATAATGCTATGCCCAAGTTTTTAATATTCCTTTTCTCTCTGAAATTCAATAACCTTCAAAAACTCAACTCATGACAGTACTAGTCAGCTGCCTACTTGTTCCCATTGTCTTCTTCAAGCTAAGTGACAGAAATCTGAGGTTCTCAGAGGAAGTTGTCATCCTGTACCTCTATCCCTCACAGGTAGGTGTGGTCAGTGACTAAATTCTAGCTAATTATAGGTGAGCACTAGGTGGGATTCCACGTGGCTGCTTCTTAAAAGGAACAGATTACATTTCAAGGAGAGTGAAAATAGACTGCATCTTCTGGTAACAATAGACAAGGTTTTATAAAACAATTCAGGACTAGAAATAGCATCATGTCTATTTTGGAAAATATCTGAGTGACTGAGGAAGAACACCTGGCATGGAGCTTATATCTGCATGTGCACCAACATACATGTACACTTGTGTGCACATATACATATTATTTTAAGATGAAGAGATCATTTGACTTAAATTTATTCAAATATGATGATTATTAAAGTGGCTGTAATCCTCCCAAATGTTGTTTTGATAAATTATATTGGTTGACCCCCCCCCATTATTAAACCATTATATATTCTCAGGTATTTTTATTTTGTCTGGGAGAACTTTTTAGTTTATCATTAATTTTTGATTTTTATATCTTTGAAAAGCTATCTTGGTAGCTTAGATTTGAAATGTGAGTGGGTTAGAATACCTTTTAATTCTCTCATCTCATAGTGTAGGGGAGTAATAAATCCTTTACTAAACATACTAATTCCTGAGTTACTTTTTCATTCTTCCTGTCTGACTTATTTGTGTCTCTCCATCCTGTTTTTCCCAATAAGAAGATCATTTCTCTTTCCATTTTTTTCACAACAGAATTGCCTCAGCCCTCCTATCCCTCACATTGAGGACTGAGTTTTGCTTAGGTAATACTGGTGGTGGTGATAATAGTCTTTGGGATGGAAACTTCACAGGACAGAACTTCTGGTCTCTCACCATCACCATAATGTCCTTTTTATCACTACAGCCTCTCTTCCACATATCTGGGAGACCTGTCCCCTCTCCACTATCAAAAGCAAGCTTATCTCCTCTGAAGACTTACATCCAAGCAACATCCTGGGGATGTATCTTATCTTCAACCCTTAATTAACATGTCCTAGACTAAAACTGATGTCTTCCAAGGTAAATTCTAGATTTAGGTTTCAAATGCATGCATGTGTTGCATCTTCCAAATGAGCCCAGTCTCTAGCAGACTGTAAGAACAAGTGTGGCCTCCAGTGACAATTAGATTTGGTGCTTCCAGCTTAGTGGTCTCTAACAACACTAAGATATCTTTCAGAGTTCCCCTTTGACAGCGCGGCCTCACGAGGTCTATGGGACTCAGATTGAACCTGCTCCTGTTTATGTCTTTTTTTCCCAACTTTCCATTCTGGTCCATCAAGGGAGAGGAGGGAGCTGGGAAAGGCAGTCAGACACGTGTCTCTGGGCACTAACATTAGGCTGCAGGGCACTTAACTGTGGGCGTGAACATCTCATGTTCCGGCCTGCCTAGTGCTTCTCCTAAGGCCTCGGCTCTCCTCAGCCCCACATCATTGTTACTGTTCTGTTTCCAGGTATGGCAGGGTCATTGCTCACCGTGCCAGGATCCCTCTGCCTTCAGGCATAACACAGGACAGCTGTCCTGTTCCGTGGACCAGTCACCTAGTTAAAGAACTTGAAGAACCTTTTCTTTTAAAATTTTCCGTAGCAACAATAGAAACTCATGTTTTATTCCTTACAAAATTATAACTTAAAAAATATAAAGCACTTTGTATTTCTGTCTTTTGGAGGACTTTCACATCCATTTTTCAAGCTCCAGAATTACTTAAGTGCTGCTATTAACCTGCATGTTTGCTGATAAATCACCATCAAATAGCTCAAGGGAACAAGCGGTTTATCTTCTCTTACAATTGTTTGGTTACAGTTCTCAGTCCAGCTTAATTGAAGAACTCACACCAATACCAGGGCCGAGGGAACTGGCCACATCATCTCTACATAAATGGCTGAGAAAGGAACAATCCTTACTTGCCAGACCAGCATGTTTGCTAAAGTGTATACAGGGATGCTGACTTTCTCAACCAGCTCTCTGTATTTTATTTCAGGGCCTAGTCCCACCAACCATGGGCTTGACGATCTCCTGAAGGTTTGCTCTGGGCTCAACTCAATCATTAATTCTCTACAAATGTGCCCAGAGCTCAAACCCTCAACTGTCAAGTTGACACCTGTGCCTAACTATGACTTTGTTATATAGGACACGGATTTTTTTTTCCTCACTTTTATAAATGAAGAGACTTTCTAAGTTAAGAGGCTGTGTGGAATCTTTTTTAATATATTGATTAGAGACAAGGCATAATCTGAGAAAACAATATTTTCTTATCATTGTGATCATCATTCTTAGATTTCCAATGATTTTAACAATGTGTTTGGATAGCGAGAACTGAGAAGCAAATATACTTAAGGTAGCAGGTCAATAGAGAGAGAAGTTAGTGTGAGTCTCTCTCTCTCTCTCTCTTTCTCTCTCTCTCTAATATACATATATTCTGGAAAGGTTATGATTTTTGTCGCTTTTACCCTATTATTTTCTTTGTATATCATAAGTATTTTAGTTTTCCACTACTATTTTAGCAAACTAATGTTATAAGAAAGGTTAATAGCATAATAGAGATCCAGGCACAGAAATTTCCCATCTACTTAACATATGTGCATCCTGTCCTTTAGCGACCCCTCCAAAATAGTATGCTCACTATAGTCAGAGAGCCTCCAGGGTTTACATTTGGGTTCTTGGTATTGTACAATCTATGAATTTGGCTATATACAATGATATTTATCCATCATTTTAAATACACACACACAGTATTTTCACTGCCATGAAAAACTGTACTTCGTTGACTCATGCTTTTTTTCTTGACCCTTGGTCAACACTAATATCTTTATTATCTCTGTGTTTTTGCCTTTTCTAGAGTTTCATATGGCCAGAATAATACAGAATGAATGTTTCGGTACTGGATTTTCTTACTCTTACTACATGTGTTTAAGTTTCCAGCTTGTATTTTCATAGACAGCTACCTCATTTTTTTTTTTAGCACAGAATAGTATTCTAATATCTAGCTATACCAGTTCATCTATTTGCAACCAAAAGACATCTTTGCTTCTTCCAAGTTTTCAAAATTATGCAAAAAGTTTCTCTAAACATTCATCTGCTAGTGTCTTTGTGTGGCACTTTGGGTAAGTGCCAGGGAGCAAAATCGCTGAATCATAAAGTGAAAGTATGTTTAGTGTTGTTAGGAGCTCTGTACCATCTTCCTCAATGACAGTTGCGTTCCGCACTTCCCCCAGCAGTGAGTGGGAGCTCACATTACTCTGGTCCTCAGCTCCATGGGGTTCTGTCAGTGGTCTGGCTTTGTATGCTGATAAGCATTCTTACTGCTTCTGTTTCTGACAACATGTAACTCAGAGAATCTTTTCATCTTCCCATTTGCCATCTGTGTAGCTTTGCGGCGAGTTATCTGTTGAGGTCATTGGTCCATTTTTTTAATTGGGCTGCTTTCCTCCTGAGGAGTGTCATACTTTCAATAACAATCCTTTATCAGATTGGTTTTTTGCAACTATTTTCTTCAAGTAGGTGGCTTGTCTTCTCACTCTTGACATTCATTGTCTTTCATAGAACAAATATTTTAATTTTAATGAACCTCAGAGTATAAATTCTTTCTTTTATGGATTGGGTTGACATGGTGTCTAAAAAGTTTTGCAAAACTCATGAGCATTCAGATTTTTCCTGTTACTTCTAGGAGTGCTACAGTTTTTTTGTTTTACATTTTGGTGTGTGTCATAGTTAGGCACAGGTGTCAACATGACAGTTGAGGGTTTGAGCTCTGGGCACATTTGTGGAGAATTAGTGGTTAAGTTGGGCCCAAGCAAGCTTGCAGGAGATTGTCTAGCTGATGGGGAGGGCCCAGTCTATGGTGGATGGGATTAGGCCTTGGAATGAAAGACTGAGGGTTGGTAGAAGGAGTTGGCATCCTTGTATATACTTGGCCAGACATGCTGGTCTGGCAAGTAAGGATCATCCCTCTCTCAGACATTACATAGAGATGGTGTGGTCAGTTCCCTCAGCCCTGGTGTTGGTGCATGCTCTCCCAAACTGATAGAAACCAGACTATCAGTAAGAAAATAAACCCCTTGTTTCTCTAAGCTTTTTGATGGTCATTTATCAGCAACTATGCAGGCAAACTGCAAAGGTGCATCACCCATTTTAGCTAATCTTTGTGTTGTGCCCTTTCTGAAGTACACTAAAAGGTATTTACACATCTTTTAAAAGTTGATCTTTTTCATGGTGGCATGTGGTGTGTCTGTGAAATGTTTGCCTGGCAGATTCCTGCTCACGGTTGGCTTCAGAAACCTTCCCACATGTTGCATTTATTCAGTCTTCTGTATCTGCTGAAGTTTTCAGGCACCTCATGTGATTTTTGTGGTAACTGAGAATTAGCATGGCACCAGTGCCAAGATTTCATATTAGAAACCAATTTCAGCAGTAAATGATTGGAAGCTGAATTACATTTATAATTTTTACTGGAGATCATTTGGAGAGTTGTCAGTTATAAGCATGTAGCAACTTAGAGTTTTAAATGAGTGTTTTCCAAGTGTATTTTCTTCTCAGATAACAAGGGCAGTCTCTCAATATTCTCCCAAGGGCTTATATAAAGAGGAATGACATTCAAATGCAAAATATCACAAAATTCAAACAAACAGATTTTTCAAAGATGTCAATGTCATCATATACTTGAAGTTATGCCTTGGGTTGTGATATATTTGTAAATATTGTCATCAACTACATGGAAGCAATAGTTTTAATTTTAATAAGAACTTGGAGCCAGCAGAATGATGCTTCAGAACAATAGTTAACATCCTTTAAAATGCCCAGAGATCAAATAAGTGTTGGGTGATAAATCTGGGGACAAGTCATTCATACCTGCTGAAGAGTAACAATAGTAGCAGAACAATAGATTGGTTTATACTTAAGCCAGTTCTCATGATGCATTGACAATTCTAGAAATAGGATTAGTTTCATCCTCTTTTTTGAAGAGTAATTAAATTCAGTCACTTACAGCAGAATTCTGAAAGTTTTTATTTCTTTTTTCTCTACCAGTATCTTCTTGAGCTCTTTATTTATGTGGGAGAAGAAGAATATCTACAGCTGTCTTAAGAAGACAAACTAGAGAATGGTGATCGGAATGTACTGGCAAACCACTTACTTCCACAATGTAAGAAGAAAACAAGCTTGATACTGCGATAGAGCACACGGCCCTGAGCTCTCAGCTGTAGGCGTTTCTAACTGTCTTATGACAGGGCCATGGAGTGACCTGAGTTCCACTGTAGCCATTTTACATTTCATTGATCCCCCCCTCAGGGGTCTCATGACTTACTGTCCCTGTGACCCTGAGTCCAATATTGTGATTGGCAATGCTTCTCTTTTCTTCTGTCCAGGAGCAGGTAAAGCGTTTGCACATCTGAAGAAGACAAATGCTTAGGAAACACATTTGCTGTCATTGGATCTCTTTGTTGAGGATTGCTACATCTACTGTAACAACACTGTTGTCACTTTTCATCTTTCAATGCCTCACTTTCCCCACTCTCCTACCTTCACTGTCCTGACCTGACCCCAAATCTTGGAAATTGTTTTTGAGGAATTCTGAGCTAATTTTCTCAGTCAAGTCTCCTTCCGTCCCTCTTGCATGCAGTTGAGTTTTAGGACTAGATAACCTTAAGAAACCTCCAAGTCTGTCCCAAATCTGTGAGTGAAGCTCCCAGCTACATTGCATCATTGAAGTTTAAGCCACATGTATCAGTTTCTTTATTGAATTTGTATTTTACCATTTACCACCTCTATATTGGATAAAACTTTGGTGATAAAATGTGAAAGGTACTAGATAAAAGTAGTAAGTTGTCTATGTTAAAACTAAAAACTAAATATAAGGTGTAAATTGCAAGGAGGATCACATCACAGCAAGCAAGTCCAACTATAATGGCTGGGAATAACACCATTCATTTCTACCCCTTGCCATGATTCCCTTCCTGTGGACCAGAGACTACTTTCCTCAATTAGGGTAGCCTAATTTAGTTTCATCCAGACAATCAAATCAGCAAGGATAGAGTAACTTCCAGTGTCATACTTACTATAAACCCAAGGATAATCTTGAACTCCTGATTTCCCTGCCTCTACTTCCTGAGAACTGAAGTTATATGCATAATCACCATACCTGACTACATTAAGTGTGTTTTCATGTTGATTTGTGTCTCTCTTGATTTTTGCTATGAAAGAGGATTTTTAAAAACAAAATCCTTGGAGCTGGAGAGGTGGCTCAGGGATTAAGCCTCTGCCTTCCAGGCGGAAGGTCCTGAGTTCGGATCCTAGACCCCACGTATAGACACCGGGCAGAAGCAGGTGCAGCCTGCGTTGGGCGGAGCCTGTGAATCAGGGGGCAGAGTAAACAAGGAGGAGGTGGAGGCCGGGGTCCATGGTGGTTCGAATTTGCCTGTGGTTCTACACACACGCGCGCACACACACGCACAACTGAATAAAAAATAAAAAAATAAAATCCTTGGCATTTTAGTTTCTGTGTTAGGAGACTAAAACATTTAAAATTTTTGTTTTCTTATGTATTCATAGGTATTCATATGTTGAATTTACCATGTAGGTCCTACTTTGGGATACTGGGAACTTTCAAAATAGCTAGTAATGCATTATTTCTGGGTAAGACTGAGAGGGTGTTTCCAGAAGACATTAGCATTTCAATCAGTGGACTGAGTAAGGAAGATCCGCCCTCATCCAGTGTGGGTGCTCATCATTACTGACAGACAAGGCAGAACAAAGGACACTGAAGATGTGAATCTGAATCTTCCCTTTTTCTTCTTTCTTTTCATATCTCCCTCCCTCACCCTCCCTTAAATTTTTTTCTGAAATTGAGCCAGCTATCTTTTCCTACCATTGAATGCAAAACTTCAGGTTTTTCTGGCATTCATATGTAGGAGTTGCAACAGCACCCCACCCTGGGTTCTCAGCCTTCACTTTTACCCTAAGTATTTCATCACTGGCTTCTTTAGTACACAAAGATTTTCAGGCTTGGACTGGCCGTGCTGTCAGTTTTCCTGTCCCTTCAGCTTACAAGTGGCCTACTGTAGGATTTCTTGAACTCCATGGTTATGTGATTGAGTTCCTCGAATAAGTCCTCCATTTCTTCTCTTCTCTCTCTCTCTCTTCCCCTGTTATCTATTATTCTATCTTCTGATCTATCTTCTGTTACCTATCATCTGTTATCTCCCTTTATTCTTACTTGCTCTGTTTTCCTGACTAATACATAGATATAACAACTATTTGAACTCTCTTTACTAGTCTTTCCTGGCTAATTAGGAATATGTTAAATTAAAGGACTATTTTCTTCCCTATCTTCAGTACTGGTGGTGAAGAATGGTATGCTTTCACTATTCTTCATTTATTCATTCATTTATTTTTTATTGAAAGTTTTTCATATATAAATAAATTAAGTTTATGTCTGCTTAGGGACACCAAGACTGGCTATATGATTAAATAAACACAATTCTAGAGGG
This sequence comes from Typhlomys cinereus, assembly GCA_023101885.1. Taxonomy (NCBI): domain Eukaryota; kingdom Metazoa; phylum Chordata; class Mammalia; order Rodentia; family Platacanthomyidae; genus Typhlomys; species Typhlomys cinereus. The sequence continues at coordinate 3,302,518 of JALPQD010000214.1, forward strand.
TGCTATTCACATAAACTACAACATCATTCAGTGCTGACATACAATTGCACAGTGAGATTGATTTATTGAACAACTATAGTATCACAATCTGAAATATGAGTTGTCCCCCAGGGTCTCATGTGTTTGAGTCTTTAGTTCTTTAGGAAGGTCAGGGCACATTTAGGAGGAGGAACATTGCTGGAGGAAGGCTCAGAGGGTGGAACTTGAAGTTGGTTAGCCCCACCCTACTTCAAGGAGGAGTCTGCTCTAGCAGTTTGCAGTTTGCAGCTCTCGGCCTCCATAATTTCTGCAATGACCTAAGTTGCCTTCAGCTCCTGAAAAGCAGTATGCCTTTTCCTCAATAAGGACTTTATCTGTACATACAGGTTCTACTCAGGAAGATGCCAGTGAATACAAACAAAAAAAATGTATTCTAAGTGAGTGAGTTGGTTCATTGCCCAGCTTGACAGGAGAGTTCATAACAACTCCAGGAGCCATGGGAGCTGGCCACAACATGTCTACGGAAAAAGGGGCAATCCTTGTTGAAATCCTTGTTGAAAAAAGGGCAATCCTCACTTAGCAGGTTGCAACTCTGTCGATTATGCCAGAATATACCAAAGAACTGAACCAGTTCTCCGCAAATTATCTACCGGTTTAAGGAATGGTCCCACCCGCCATGGGCCACATCTTCCATAGTTAATTAGAAAATCTCCTTTACCTTTGCTTAGGACTTACAGTAACTACCTTCTTCAAAGATGTACCCAAAGTTTAGCCTTCAGTTGTCAGGTTGACAATTACATCTAACTAGTGTACAGTCTAAGAACATAGTCCATGACTGTGGAGAAATCGAGGTGTCATGAGCTTGATCCAGTCAAAAAACAGAAGGAGAACGTGTGCTGGGGCTAAACTCGTTTTCTTCATTCTATGCAGGCTCCTTCCACAAATAAGAGAGATCTTTCCACATCAAGTAATGTAATCAAGACAACCCTTCTCAGATTTCTCAGAATCTAAACTTAATCTAGATTATCCCCACAGGTGTTCCAGGAGATCCACTTCCTACTTATCAGGTTGCTAATTAACACTTACAAGTCACCACTGTGACTTGCCCTTCACCCCAAGCATCTCCATCACTTGCTTTCCAAAGAGAGCACAGGGTACGAGTGTTGCTGAAAAAAATTTTCTCTATGTGAGGAAGTAGTCATGACCCACATGAATATATTCTGCCTCAGGTAACATGGTATTAAGCCAGCTCCTGGTCCACCATCATGAGAGGAACCCTACTCAAGAGGAGGTATTTGATCTGGTGCTCTGTCAGAAGGTGAAAACTCTCAAAATCTGTGGAAAGAGTTTCTGGCCTCCTTTCTTCTGATGTTGGAAATGTTCATCTTCACGATTCAGTATGATCCTATTCCTTTTGTTTTCAGACTTAACTTCATTTTAGGGCTGGTTTGTTCCCTTTTTTGTAGGGCTTTCAGGCATTAAGATTAAGTCATTTATGTCTAACAAATATCTTAAAAAATGTTCCACATCTCTAGCCATCAGGGAAATGCAAATCAAAACTTCCCTGAGATATAGCATCTCACCCAGGTCAGGATGGCAAAAATCCACAATACAAATAACACCAAATGCTGTAGAGGATGTGGAGAGAAGGGAACTTTCATACATTGCTGGTGGGAATGCAGACTTATACAACCACTCTGGTGATCAGTATGGCAATTTCTAAAAAAGTTAAAGATTGAAATGCCGTATGACCCTGCTATACCACTTCGGGGATTAATCCTCCAAAAGACAGCAATTTGCTACAGTGATACAAGCACAACCATGTTCATCAGCTATCAAAACGGATGAATTAATGAAATTTTGCTAGGAAATGCATGGAATTAGAAAAAATTATATTGCATGAAGTATCTTAGACACAGAAAGTTAGACACTGTATATACTCCCTAATAGGTGAATCCTAGTTCCAAACCCACTTAATGAGATATTCAAAGGTAAATCTCTGTAATTTCTACTGTAATTACAAAGGATGATAAACAGGAGGGAAGGGGAAGGAGGGGCCACCAAAAAGGGAGATAGGAGATGACGTTTCAGTAGAGAAAATAGGTCACTGTCAAGTATTGCATGTAAATAGTGAGACATCTGGTGAAGCTCACTCTCACTTCTCCTCCTGGTCACTTGTGACTGAGGAGGTTTGATCTCAACAATCAGGGAGAGTATAAGGACTGGCAGATAGATAGTAACCATCTGGCAAATGGGAAACTGACCCCCCAACACACTGCTGTGTCCTACTCCTATTCTTCCATCTACCTTTGAGTCTCCTCTTATATTAAGATCTTCATTTAAACAGTCTTTCATCTGTGGTTAGGAGGTGACCTTCGATGTCAATCAGGATGCAGCCAAGGGTGGTTCAGGAACAGCAAAACTGAAAACAACAACAAACCATAATTCAGAACATCAGAGACCCTACATTACTCAATGGGATCCAGATCAGACAAATCTCTCTCCATACTAAAGCTCAGGGAACCTTGCAGAAGAGGGTGTGACAAGGTTGTAAGAGCCTGAAGATGGGGAGGACCAACAATATGTAAGATACTCCACACAAGTTAGGGCTGCAGCAGCCAGAATTGGACTTTGCCTGACCTGCACAATGGCTGACATGTCAATAACCCCCCCCAAAGGCTAGCATGGATCATAGGGGAGAAGGCACCAGGCAGTAGAATCCTTAGAGGCAAGCAAGGGATTAACAGTTATAATAGAGTTTCCATACTAATAGGGAGCCCAAGAAGGGGCTCTGGGCTATGCCATTAAGTCCTGAACCCTCAGGAGACTCAGAGGGAGGTTTGGCTTTCATGCAAAAGGATGTTACAGGGGATGGGAGGGAGGAAGCGGGAGGCACTAAGAGAGGAGGAGAGAGGGAGAGGCATGAAAGGAAAGGAGAAATGGGGAGAGTGTAAGGGGGGACAACTGGGGAGAGGAGGAAGGAGGGAGAGGATGGGGGTACCTGTTGAGCTTGTATGATTAGGGAAAAAATGTGGGAGAAAAAAGATTGAGTCATTTATTCAGGAATTTTGAAATTATTCTTTCCATTTTGTGATATAGACATTTAATGCTATAAACTTTTCTCTCAGGACTGCTTTCATTGTGTCCCATAGATTTTGGTAGGTTGTGTCTTCAATTTCATCGGCCTCAAGGAAGTTTTTAATTTCTTTTATAATAATATTATTATTTATTTATTTATTTATTTATTTACTTATTTATTTTTCCCAATCATATAAAGTTAATAGGTACCCCAGTCCCCTCCTTTCCACACCTTCCCAGTCCCCCTTGCTCCCTCCCCCCTTTTCCACTTCCTTTCACCACCCTCCCTTTCTTTCTCCCAGTTGCTTTATTTCTTTATTGACTCATTCCTCATTCAAAAATGCATTATTTAGCTTTCATGAGTTACTTAGCTTTCATGAGTTTGTGTGGTTTCTGTTGTTTATTTTCTTATAGATGTCTACATTTATTCCATAATAGTCAGATAGTATGCTGTAAATGATTTCAATTTTTCTTTATTTATGGAGGTTTTATTTGTGGTCCATTTTTTACAATGTTCCAAGGGATACTGAGAAGAATGTGCATTCTTTAGTGTTTGGGTAAAACATTTTGTAGATATTTGTAAGGTCCATTTGACTTATGATTTCATTTAGCTCCAATGTGTCTCTGCTTAGTTTTTGACATGTTGATCTGTCCAATGGTGTGAGTGGTGTATTGAAGTCTCCTACTATCACTATGTTTAGGTTGATTAATTGTTTTTCCTCCTATAGTATTTATTTGACAAATTTGGCTGTTCCTATGTTTGAGACATATTTGTTTAGTATTATAAGATCCTCTCGATTTTTCCTTCAACTAAGTATCCATTTGTATTTCTCATGGTTTGCTTTAAATTCTGTTTTATATGATATTAAGATAGCAGCTCCTTGCTTGTTCCTTCTTTCCATTTGTTTAGAGTGTCTTCGACCATCTTTTTTAATCCTGAGAAAGTATCTCTTTCTATGATGTTGATTCTGCCAATCAAGGAGCATGAGAGGTCTTCCCACTTTCTGATGTCTTCTGTAATTTCTTTCTTTAGGGTTTTATAGTTTTCATTGTAAAGGTCTCTTACTTCCTTGATTAAATTTATACCAAGGTATTTCATTTTTTAGGGGCTATAGTAAATGGGCTTCTCTTAGGGCTTTTTCACTTTTTTTTAATCCTTGACATATAGGAAGTCCACTGATTTTTTGCACTTTTATTTTGAAACCTGCCACTCTGCTAAACTTATGTATTAGTTCCAGGAGTTTCCTGGTGGAGTTTTTGAGATCACTCAGGTATAAAAACATGTTATCTGCAAATAGAGATATCTTGACTTCTTCCTTGCTGATTTGACCAAAAGCAATATACAGATTCAATGATATACAAATCAAAATCCCCAAGCAATTCTTTAAAGAAATTGACCAAACAATCTCGAAATTCATATGGATCACACAAAAAACCCAGGATAACAAAAAGAATCCTGAGTAACAAAAACACTGCTGGAGGCATCACCATACCAAATCTTCATCTATACTACAAATCCATAAATAGCCTGGTACCAGCTCCAGAAGAGACAGGTAGATCAATGGATAAGGGTTGATGACCCAGATATAAGCCATTTGATCTTTGACAAAGGCCCAAAAAATCCAATGGAAGAAGAACAATATCTTCAACAAATGGTGCTGGCAAAACTGGATATCCACATGTAGAAGATTAAAGCTGGACCCACACTTGTCACCATGCACAAAAATTAATTCCAAATGGATCAAGGACCTGAATATTAGACAAGAGACTATAAAAACCCTAGTTGGCAGAGTAAGGAACTTCCTTGAGTTTATTGGGCTAGGCCAACAGTTCCTAAACAGTAATCTAGTAGCACAGTCACTACAACCAACACTCAACACATGGGATCTTATGAAATTAAAGAGCTTCTGTTCAGATAAAGAGAGTGTAGCCCCAGCACAAAAGCAACCCACAGAATGGGAGAAAATCTTCACTAACCACATATCTGATAGAGTTCTATTATCCAGAGTGCACAAAGAACTTAGAAAATTAACACCAAGGAGATAAATGGCCCAATTAAAAAAATGGGCCTGGGAACTCAAAAGAAACTTTTCCAGGGTCAAAATTGAAATGTCTAACAAATATCTTTAAAAATGTTCTATATCCGTAGTCATCAGGGAAATGCAAATCAAAACTTCCCTGAGATATCATCTCACCCCAGTCAGGATGGCAAAAATCCACAATACAAAAAACACCAAATACTAGAGAGGATGTGGAGAGAAGGGAACTCTCCTACATTCCTGGTGGGAATGCAGGCTAATTCAACCACTCTGGCGATCATTCTGGCGATTTTTTAAAAAGTTGAAGATTGAAATGCCATTATGACCCTGCTATACCACTTCTGTGAATAATCCCCTATAAAGCAAAAATACACTACAATGACACAAGCACAACCATGTTCATAGAAGCACTATTTACAATAGCAAAGTCATGGAATCAAACCAAATGCCCAATAGCTGACGAGTGGATAAGGAAAATGTGGTACATTTATATGATGGAATACTACTCAGCCATCAAAAAAGATGAATTAATGAAATATTGCTGGGAAATGGATGGAATTAGAAAAAATTATATTGAGTGTAGTATCCCAGACACAGAAAATTAAGCACCATAAGTATTCCCTAATAGGTGGATCCTAGTACCAAACCCACTTAATGATAAATCTCTGTAATTTCTACTGTAATTGCAAAGGATGATAAACAGGAAGGAAGGAGGAGGAGGGCCCCCCCAAGAAATAAGGAGAGAGGGGATCATGCTTCAGTGGAGAAAATAGGTCACCATCAAGTATTGCATGTAAGTAGCGAGACATCTGATGAAGCTCACTCTCACTTTCCTTCCTGGTCACTTGCGGTTGAGGAGGTTTGATCTCACCAATCAGGGAGGGTATAGGGACTGGCAGATAGATGGTAACCATCCTGCAAATGGGACACTGACACCCTCCCCCCCACTGTGGTGTCCTACTACTATGTCATCTATGTTTGAATCTCCTCTTATAGTAAGATCTTCATTTAAACAGCCTTTTATCTCTGGCTAGGAGGTGACCTCCAATACTAATCAGGATGCAGCCAAGGGCGATGCAGGAACAGCAAAACTGAAAACAACAACAAACCATAATTCAGAACACTAAAGACCCTACATTAATTACCTGGAACCAGACTAGGATGCAAGATTCTAAGAGCCTAAAGATGGGCAGGACCACCGATATGCAAGATACTCCACACAAGTTAGGGCTGCAGTAGCTGTAATTGGACTTTGCATGATCTGCACAATGGCTGACATGTTAACAACTCTCCAAAGTCTAGCATGGATCACAGGCAGTAGGATCCTTAGAGGCAAGGGATTAACAGTCATAATAGTATTACCAAGCTAAAGCGGAGCCCAAGAAAGGGCTCTAGGCTATGCCTAAAGATGGGCAGGACCACCGATATGCAAGATACTCCACACAAGTTAGGGCTGCAGTAGCTGTAATTGGACTTTGCATGATCTGCACAATGGTTGACATGTCAACAATTCTCCAAAGTCTAGCATGGATCACAGGCAGTAGGATCCTTAGAGGCAAGGGATTAACAGTAATAATAGTATTACCAAGCTAATGCGGAGCCCAAGAAAGGGCTCTGGGCTATGCCACTGAGTCCTTACACCTCACTAGAGTAGAGGACTCAGAGGGAAGTTTGGCGTTCACACAAGAGGATGCTCCAGGGGATGGGAGGGGGGAAGAGGGAGGCACTGGGAGAAGAGGAGGGAGAGGTGTGAAAGGAAGGGGGAGAGGTGTGAAAGGAAGGGGAAAAGGTGCAGGGGGAACTAGGGAGGAGTGGAGAGAGGGAGAGCACTGGGTTACCTGTTGAGCTTGTATGATTGGGGAAAATAAATAAATAAATAAAAAGAAAGTGTCTATCTTTCATGGTGAGGTGTGTTTTATGGAGGCAGAAAATTGATGGATCATGAAGTTTGATCTAAACTAAAGATAAGCTAAAGGTGTTTCTTGATTGGGGAACTGAATCCCTTGACATTTAAAGTTATTATCAAAAGGTGACGTTCCGTTGATCTTGTGCTGTTAAACTAGAGTCCTTCAATACACTCTTGCTTGCTCTGGTATTACTTATTTCCTTTAGTGTCTTTGATATATTTATCCTTATCTTCTTTTTTAAATTTTTTTATTATTTATTCAGTTGTGTGTGTGTGTGTGTGTATGTGTATGTGTGTATGTGTAGAACCACAGGCGAATTCGGGAACCACCATGGACGCCTCCACCTCCTCCTTGTTTACTCTGCCCCGGGATTCACAGGCTCCGCCCTACCAGGACCAGAAGCGCAGGCCGCCTCCGCTTCCTCCCGGCGTCTATACGTGGAATCTGGGATCCGAACTCAGGACCTTCCTACCTGCAAGGCAGAGGCTTAACCCCTGAGCCACCTTTCCAGATCTATTTATCCTTATCTTCTATCTTGGGAATTCTTTCCAGTATTTTCTATAGTCTTAGCTTAGTGGCCATACAATCTTTAGTCTGCTTCTGTCATGGAATATTTTTCTTTCACCTTTTATTATGATTGGCAGCTTTACTGGATATAATAAGCTGGTTTAACATTTGTGTTCATTCATTGCGTTTCTTGAACCCCTTCTGGCTTTTACCATTTGTATCAAAAAGTCAGTTGTTATTTTGACAGGTTTGCCTCTGTATGTACCTTGTTCCTTCTATCTTGCAGCTCTTAAGATCTTGTGTTTCATACCCCCTCAGTTGTAAATGATCAGGAACAAAAGTCTGTGAACTTAACCAGATGTCTCATTACTTACTTGCAGTCCTTGATGGAGGCCTATTTTCTCTGCTGTAACATGGTCCCCTCTCTCCTTGTTTCTGGTGTGGCCTCACCAGAAGGGGAGGGCATATAGTCTGGCAGATAAAAAGTAACCATTTTGCAAATGGGTGATTAACCCCTCCCTCACTGTGGTTTCCTAATTTTATTCCATCTACCTTTGAATATACTCTTATAACAAGACTCTAGTTTAACAGCTTTTTATCTCTGGCCAGGGGGTGACATCCAATACCCATCAGGATGGAGTGAAGGGCATTGTAGGAGCAACAAAACTGAAAAAGAAAATCAACGAACCATAATCCAGAACTTCAGAGACTCTATATCAACCACCTAGAACTAGGCCAGCCTAATCTCTCCCCATCCTGAAGCTCAGGGACATTTGCGGAAGAGGGGGCAGTAAGATTGTAAGAGCACAAGGATGGGAGGAGCAATGATATGCAAGATACTCCACACAAGTTAGGGCTGAAGCAATCATAATAGGACTTTGCATGCCCTGCGCATTGTCCAACACACTATTGACCCCACAAAGTCTACCATTTGCTAAAGGCACCAAGATCCTTGGAGGCAAGGGATTGAGAGCCACACTAATGTTCCTAAGCTTAAGGGGAACACAGGGAAAGGGTTCAGGGAAATGCCACTGGGTCCTTGTACCTCATCGGAGAGGAAGGCCCAGAGGAGAGTCTGGCATGCACATTAAAGGATTCTCCGGGGATTGGGGAGGAGACACTGGGGGATGGGGAGAGAGGGATGAGGGGAGGGGGAGCAGGGGGTCGGGGGGAGAAGGAGGGAGGGAGGGAACCGGTGTAACTATTAAGTTTGTATGAGCGGAAATAATAATAATAAAAAAAAGATCTTGTGTTTAATATGTACATTTGGTGTGTGGCCTATTATAGGCTATGGGGTATTTTACTTTTGTTGTTCTGGGCATTTTGTGTTCTGTATATCTCTTGAATCAAGATGGGTATCTCTTTTTAGGTCAGGAAAAGTTTCCTCTATTTTCTCATTAAGTATTCACAGTAGATCTTCCTCTTGTGTGTCTGTTTCTGGGTCACCCGTGACCTGTGTGTTCGGCCTTTTGATGGTTTGCCAGAGTTTTTGTATGCTTCATTCAAATGTATTTTCAACTTATCAGTTTCTATTATTGATTTGTCAGTCTCTCCCCCTTATTTTCCAGTTTTGAGACTCTGTCTTTTACATGATCAATTATCTTTAAGACCGTTTACTGAGTTTCTTACTGCACTGCTTAAATTTTTTAATTCCAGTATAATTTCAATATGGGCTTTTTTTTTTTTTTTTTTTTTTTTAGTGTTTCCATGCTTGCTTCCAGGTCACTTTGAGATTTCTTCATTGTTCTTAGATCTATTTTCAGGTTCTCTACTTTCATTCAAAGTGTGTCTTGTTTGTTGGTGTTTTCTTGGTTTTCTTTCCTGAGCTTATTGAGTTCTTCCTCAAATTTGCTTATGCATTTATCTATGTTCTCTTGAAGTTCTTTGAACATATTTGTAATTGATCTTTTAAATTCATTGTTCTTGTTATTGCTTTCTTGGATACCACCCAAAGGGCTATCCTCTGTGGGAGTTGAGGCTTTGGGATTAGTGATCTTCAGAGGAAACATGTTTTCCTTGCTTCTTTTTTTTCCTGTTCTTCCTGTGTGATGTTGTCATCTGGGGTTAGGCTATTGGTTATTTTCTTTGGGTTATGTTGTTATTTTACTTATGTCTACTGCCAGAGTTAGGATTTCTACTTGTATATACTGTTTTTAGGATGGATAAATGTTGATTGCAGTTCTATTTGAGGTCACTGGGTACTGATTCTTTTGTGGAATGGTTGTCTTCTATCTGGGATGCTATTTTTCAGTTTGTAGTGTCTGTGTTTTGTTTTGTGTTATGCATCAAATATTTGTGCCTTCACTTGAGACAAAAAGTAGCAATTCCAGTGTTGAGAAGCATGTTGATGCTTCTCAGATGAGTTTTCTGACATGACTGTTATGCTGTCTTTCAGAGGCCTTTTCTTTCTTTATTATCGAAGTTTGGTATTGGATGTAATCTTTTACCTGAGCTTATTTCCTGTGTGTGTGTGTGATTAGCAGAGGTAGGGGTGGAGGTGGGTAGATTGCACTGCTAGGACCAGACAACCAAGGGAATCAAAGTCGGATTTCTCCTCATCTCTTATTTCACTACCTAGAAAGAAAAGCATCTTCAACCTGCCCAAATGATCCAGATAAATGATTTTTTCCAACTGCATCTTATTGTTTAATGAACTGTCATACTTCCCAAATTTTGTTGTAAGCATCCACAGGCACAAATTGTAGGAAATTTCTTTTAGCTATGTGAGTCTTTCAACAAGGTACTTAAAACCCATTTTTGTCAAACCCTATCATAAAATATTTACACCAATTTTATTCAACTGTCTTTTATCACTTTATGTAATATCTGATATTTTCTATTTCCTCTTAATACAAGGTAAGGAGACAACTATGTTGTTTTTAGTACTGTGTACCTTCCGTTTTCATTGACTGCATAGATAAGATTTTTCTCATTCAGCTGAAAACAAAATGGAGTGATTTCTGAATTTTTTTCCAGCATTCTTTACAATTTATGATTTTGCTTTCCCAGTATTAGCATTATAATGAATGAAATGAAAAGTATAAGTTTGGGTGACTTTTTTGATTCTCACCCAATATCTAAGGAACTTAGAACTTCTCATAAGAAAGCACTGGAACAACATAAAGGCAAGTACATTCCTCAGATTCATCACAGAACTGAAGTTCTGGTGCAACCACTGAACACAAACTGAATGGCTAAATGGCTTCAGAAATTCACAGGTACAGATATCCTTAACTGAAGCCAGTATCAGCAGGAACCTATTAAATTCTGCATGATGAATTGTTAGAGACTTTCTACCATATTTTCTCAAGAATTAAAACATCCAAAGGGTCCACTATCAGCAGGGTACCTAAGTTTGGGGCCTTAACCTTCAGAGCTCTATCAGAATCTGACAGTTCTCACTAGCTCTATTAAACTATACCCAGAACTCTGTTTTCCTTAACAAGACCTGCTACTAAGGGACAGTATTTCATAGAACATAACTGACTGGGTTTTTCCAGTTTTGCATTCGCTATTTTCATTGATCCAGGAAGAGAATGAAATGCCTAATTTAGGCTAATTAAGGAGATAATATCTAATCATAAGGATGCATGAGGGTTCTCTATCCTCACACTTTACTACACTAACAGAGTTCCCACACAATAATAGAGGATTGCAGCTAAAAGAGCCCCAGGCTTCAGAGTCTATTTACAGCTCTCTAAAGACATACTAAAAAAAGTGGGGACATAAGCGTACACTAGAGAGAATTTCGTTCTCTGACCCACAGCTCTAACAGACAGTAAGCACAGCCTAACTCCTAGTAAGATAAACATAAACCTCATGTTAATGACCTGTCTCTTTTAGCTCTTGTATATATCATGAAGGTTCTTAACAATAATAACTAAAAACAAGCAATGGTTAAAGAGATGGTAATTAAAGCACTTGTTCTTCAAGCATGAGGAGCAGAGTCCAGACTCCAGAGTCCAGAATTTATGTAAATGTTGGGTGGGCATGGTAGTTTATGTGTAATTTGAGTCCTGGGAAGGTAGAGATAAGAGATCTTTAGGGAAAATTGGCTAGCCAGACTAGTCCTAACAGCAAATTCTGGATTCAACTGAAAGACCCTAACTCAATACACAACATGAAGAGCAATTAGGAAGATTCCTTATATCCACCTTGGGCCACCATGTGTATACACACAAATGTTCCTGCACACCTGCACATGTATGTGCCCACATACATGTGAACATGCACATACATGTATGCACAATACACATTAAAAAATGAAAAAGCATACATAATGAGAACAGGAACAAACAGTTTGAAAAGAAAAAAAAATTAAGGGAGGGAGGGGACCGGTGTACCTGTTAAGTTTGTATGAGCGGAAACAATAATAACAAAAAAAGAAAAAAAATTGGGCTGGGGAGGTGGCTCAGGGGTTAAGCCTCCGCCTTGCAGGCGGAGGGTCCTGAGTTCGGATCCCAGATCCCACGTATAGACGCCAGGCAGAAGCGGGGGCGGCCTGCGCTTCTGGTCCTGGTAGGGCGGAGCCTGTGAATCCCGGGGCAGAAAGAGGTGGAGGCGTCCATGGTGGTTCGCGAATTCGTCCATGGTTCTACACATACACAGACACACACACACACGCGTGCACGCACATACACACACATATGCACACAGTTGAATAAACAATAATAATAATAATAATAATTTAAAAGAAAGAAAAAAATTAAGAATCAGAGCTCATATGTTACAAAGATAATGAAATTATCAAACTAAGAATTCATATAACTATTATTAAGATATAAACAATTAGAATAGAAAAAGTGGACAATGTGCAAGATCAGGTAAACAAATTAAGCAATGAACCAAAATGTAATAACTAAAGGAGATTCTAGAAATGAAAAACAATCTAATAGCAATGAAACTTGACTTTAGTGGGCATATCAATAGACTGGGTAATAACCAAGATAAGAATTTGTACGTTTGCAGAAGCAGAGAAAAGAATCCAACAATAAGTGATTGGAAAAAATCAAGGATATGCTAGTCAAAGGACATCATCGTTAATTTATAAGAACTCCCGAACAAGATCTAAGGTATATTTATGTAACTAGAGCTAATAATGCTGCATTATATACTTAAGATTAGTAATAGCATGAATCTCAAATATTCTTGTCATTCAAATAAAAAGTATATCCATAAGATAATGAAGTCACAGTCACGTAGATTGTAGGAACTATTTTACAGAATCTCTGCATAATCAGTCATCATGATGTGTACCTTAAATGAAGATAATATTTTGTAAATTATACTGTCATAAAGCTGGGAGGGATAAATTTAAGGAAATGAAAATAGAAATGTCAAAACTGAAATTAAAAGGAAAAAAGAAGTAAAATGCAATGGTATATCCAAGAATAATGAAACAATTATAAAAGGTTTAATAACATAGGGGATGACAGAAGGAAAATAAATAAGTTATCTATAAGGATAATGGCTGCAAATTTCCCTAAACTGATGTTAGACATCAGTTCATGGATCCAAGAAGCTCAGAACACTAAACAGAGTAATTAATACAAATGAAGGTATGCCTCTCACATTTAAATGGCAGAAAATCAAAGTCAATGAGGAAATCTTGACAAAACCTGGGGTATTTATGGGAGCAGAAGCAATGTCTTACATGTAAAGGACTGCATAAGGATTATATTAGACTCATGTTCAGAAGCCATGCAAGCAAGAGAAAAGTGTCATGCAATTTTAATGTTGAGGATGCATTATTTCTACAGCATTTGGGATATTTTGTGCTTTTCTGTCTTGTAAGATGCTATAGTAAACTTTTTCTTTAGTTTTTTCAATAACATGCTTCTAAGTACTCTCACATTTTATAAACCTCTTCCATACTAACTTTTGGGCACTACTTTTAGTTGTTTGTGTTTAGTGGTATTTAGTCTTTGGTGGATACCTTTGGCCAATGTAACATTAGAAGTTTGGGACAAAAAGGGTGGGGGGCTTCATAAGTGCTTATACAGTTGACTGTCATGAATATTCCTTGTGGGGAGAGCTTTGCTCTGAGAAAGTCAGGTGGACACGTGGAGAGGCCCTCATGAAGGACAAATGCCCGGCAGCAGCTACAACATGATCTCCAAGAGTGTGAATGCACCAACTGCCAATGAGGGTGAGGCCTCTTGACATACTTACGTGTATTTAAAAATCAATAGAGATAAAATCCCTGTGCTCCCAAAATAAAAGAACTTTTTGATAAATTTACCAATCATGGGAAACAACAAGTTACTGCTTCATCGACTTTGTTTCAAGATGGCTTGATATGCAGCAAAAATAATCAAGACACATGCTTCCTACAATTTATTTCTTTGTAACTCTTACTAATGTTCCTTTGGATATGTACTGAAATCAGGCTTTTCCTCAAATCCTGATTTAGCTAACTGGCTAGTGAAGACTGATTGGCCTCCAAATTTAGAAAAGTATAATTAATGATCATCTCATAAATCTGATCAAAGGCTTTGTAGTGATCTCAGAATCGAGAAAATAACCCAAATGACTAACAAGCTCCTTTAGAATTCCAGGTGGCTTTAGTTCTTTGCTTTCAATAAAACTAATGAAATTATTTCTAGAGGACATATAACTTGATGATTTTTTAGCAGTGAGCTCAGAAGGAATTTGCTGAATTGGATAAAATTGCTGTAGCAAGATTTCTTTCTCTGCTTTTTACATATTAGTTGGCTTGGTAGTTTCCCTTAAGTCCTTTAGTATTTCTACGATGAAATCCTTTTGCTCTTCTTTCTTTTTGTTCCTCTGATTTCAAATGATCTCTCTTCAAGTATCATTGATCTTTCTTCTACTTCATCAAGGCTGTTGAATATCGCTAGTGAATTTCAAGTATGGCTATTGTATTCTTCAGTTCCAATATCCCTTTCAAAAATATTTTCTATCTTTTCACTGAAATTCTAGTTTTTTCATGCATCATATGTTGTCTGAATTCATGAGCATCTTTATCATTAGTGTTGAATTATTTGTCATATAATTCATTTACCTCTGTTCCTTGGTGTTGGTTTCTGGATGTTTGTCTTGTTCTAACTTTGGTTGAGGTGTGTTTGCCAATAGTTTTGCATTTCTATTATTATTATCATCACTATTATTATTAGTAGTAGTAGTTATTTCTATTGATATCTGTGTGGTTAGAAAGTAGTCTGTTTTTCTATATAACATCTGCTTACCAGGAAAGGATTTCACATTAAAGAGAATAGGGAACTCTCGTGTTTTCTGTGGATGCATTTTCTCTTGAACTGGGAAGGTAAATTCCAAGTGACAAGACTTTATCTGTGCCCACTCGCCTTGCTTTCTGCTATGTGGGTACTCTGGAATAGCAGACCCATTCCCAATTCTTTCATGTTTTCAATAATCCCCGTTCTAGAGTGCTCCAAGACAGATGAGACAAAAACTTGTCCCTCAGGAAGTCCCCTCCCTTCTCCAAAAGTCAAAACGCAGAGGACTGACATGTAACTCAGTTGGTAGAGTATATGCCTAGTATATACAAAGTTCATTATATGGAGTTTGATTCCCAACTCCATATAATGAAGCCTGGTGATGCATGCTGGGAATTCCAACATTTAAAAGGGAGGGGCAGGAGGACCAGAAGTTCAAAGTCAGTCTCAACTGTATGGTTAATCTAGGATACATGAGATTCTGCTACAAAAGAAAGGGAGAGAGGGAGAAAAAAGGAGGGAAGGAGAGAGGGAAAAAGAGAAAAATAAGAGAAAGTAGAAAGAAAAAGAAAAGAAAAATGATTGTATATTGCATATATATCTCATTATTCTGTAGTGCCTGGGGAGAATTTCATCCTGGTTGGCATAGGGTTTTGTTATGTTGGATTTTAATAAGGTGACACCTTATATTAGCCTGTGAGATACAGTCTGTTTTCCTTATATCTTAAAGTATAAATTATACTTAAGTCACTGTGTCTACCAAAGGAAGGGAACCTGGAGTTTTCTATTAAGAAACCTGTAAAGTTTTTTCCTAGGCTTATTTCAAGTTAAAATATTTATGTCCTAGCTTATGAGGAGATTTCTTTTAGGGAACAAATGACTCCAAGGATGGTTATCTGTATAGGATAGACCTCAAGGTATACTATCCGGGCTGCCTCTTGTGCCAATGGTAGCCTTCAGTTTCTTAGACTGCAGAGGCATCTTGGTGAACAGCTCATTGTGAAATCCAGGTTTATAATACTTAAAGAAAAATGAGGAATTGCTTTGGGGGAATTGCATCTATGAACCTGAACCTTAAATTTAGTGTTCTACAGACTAATATATATATTTTTGTTTTACTGTATCATAATTTTGTTGGTTTTATGACTAATAATATTTCATTGTATATAATACTGTATTTATTTTAGTTTTAAAAGAAATTAATTGGCACAATATTTGTTCATAAATTGATAGATGTGTGCTATGTACAATGTCCAAATCAAGTCAATTAGCAGTTCTGTTTTGCCAAGCATTTGTATTTATATCAGTTGAGCAACTTCAAACTATATTATCTAGTTATTTTTTATTATGTAATAAGTTATTGTAGGCTATAGATAGTCAACTATGATATAAAACAGTAGAATGAATTCTTTCTATTTAACTGTATTTTGGTACTCATTCAACCTTTCAACTTCTCCATTTTTCATCTTTAATACATAACCATTAATCTCCTTTCTTAAAAAATAAGATTAGCTTTTCTTTTACCTTCTACAAATGAGTGATCCCATGTGTTTTTTATCTCTTTGTGCCTGACTTCTTTCACATAATGTACTATCTCCTGATTTCATTTATGTTTCCATGGAATGATAGAATTCCATTCTCTTTTTTTCAACTTTTTCTGTTGTTTATATTTATCGGTTTATCGTGTGTGTGTGTGTGTGTGTGTGTGTGTGTGTGTGTGTGTGTGTGTTTATGAGTGGGCACACACAAGTAGAGATAAGAGGAAAACTTGCAAAGTTGAATCTCTCCATCATATGGTCTTTGGGGATAAAATTAAGGTTTTCTGCTTGATAGAAAGTACCTTTATCCATTGAACCATCTTGTTGACTCTCTATCTTTTATAGTTAAATAACAAACCATTATATATGTTTATGGTATATATATGTATATATATATATATGTAGACATATATACCACATTTTCTTTTTTATTTAATGTTTAATCTTTTTAGTTACAAACATAATGGGTAGATTATCTTACCCCCCTCACTCCCTCTCCCATTCCTTTTTCATCCTTCCCTTCACTAATCCATCCCTCTCCCACCCACCTTCCTGCCTATCTGCTTATGTGGGCCTCAAAAGTTTCTTCATGTTGTCTGTATTGGCATGGGCTCTATGACAGATTAAGCGGCCTTGGCTACACACACTGATGGGGCACTCTCCTTCACCTATCTAGCTCTAAGTCATAAGGTTCTACCGACATGCAACTATTTCTCCTGAGTTCCTTGTTAGTCTGTGAGGAAATGTTGACTTGTCAGTCATAGTGCAGATATGGTTAGAGGATAAGCCTCATTTCAGTAAATTTCTAGAAATAGCAGCCTTATCTGGAGTGGAATGTACTGTTGGACCTTGCTCCTCACCTTTATAGCCTCTTACAATCTTTTTGCCCCTCTTGTCCAAAATTCCCTGAGCCTTAGGATGGGGAGAGGTTTGGTTGGTCTGATTCCAGCTGAGCATTTTAGGGTTACTGGTATTCTGTACTCTGGTTGGTTGTTGTCTATTTCATTGCTCTTCCAATAGGCTGTGTCTTCTCTGAGTGTTGAGATTTTTTTCTTTCATTTGTGGATTTGTAAGAGTGTCTGAATACTTAATGTTAGGATCTAATTGTAAGAGAAAGCATACAGTGTCTGTCTTTATGCATCTGGGATATTTCACTCAATATAATTTCTTCTAGTTCCATCCATTAACTGGCAAATCTCATTAGTTCATCTTTTCTGACATCTAAACACTATTGCATTGTATATATGTACCACATTTTCATTAACCATTTGTCAGCTGTTGGACATCTAGGTTGGTTCTATTTCTTTGCTATTATGACAGTAACTGCTATAAAGATGGTTGTACATGTGACTCTATTGTAGGATGAAGTGTTTTTTGGGAGTATTCCCAGGAGTGGTATAGCTGGTCACATGGAATTTCAATTTGTAACCTTTTTAGAAACCTCCAAATTGATCTCCAAAGGAGTTGTATGAGTTTGTTAATCTCACCAGCAATGTATGAGGCTCCTCTGCATCCACACCAGCATTTTATGTTGTTTGTATTTTGGGTCTTAGCCATTCTGATTAAGTGAGATGATACCTAAGGGCGGTTTTAATTTATATTTCTTTAATAATTAGGGAGGAAAAACTTTTTTTGAGATGTTTGTTAGACTTTTGAATCTCATCTTGTGAGAAAGTTCTTTTCAGTTCTATAGCCCATTTTTAATGAGGGTGTTTACTTCTTTGGTATTTAATTTTTGAGTTCTTTCTGGACTCTGGATATTAGAGTTTTATCAGATGTGTGGTTAGTGAAGATGTTCTTCCATTCTGTACGCATCAAGGGTAAACAAAGCAAGAAAAACTCAAGAGAAACAATATCATTTACTATTGCCCCTAAAGAAAGAAATACCTTAGAATAAACCTATCCAAGGATTGTGAAAAATCTAAACAATGAAAACTTTAAAATCCTAATAAAAGAGATTAAAAAAGATGCAAGATGGTGAAAAGACCTCCCATGCTCTTTGATTGACAGAATTTTAACATAGTCAAAAAGACCATTCTCCCTAAAGCAATGTACAGATTCAATGCAATACCAATCAAAATTCAAACCAAATTTTCATAGAAATTGATAGAATAATCTCAAATTTCATATGGAAACATAAAAAAAACCCAGGATAGCAAAAGCAATCCTTAGTAATAAAAATTTTATAAAGCCACTGTAATAAAGACAGCATGGTATTGGCTCCAAAAAGAAATATAGACCAAAGAGTTAGACTGAAGACCCAAATATAAGTGCATTCACCTATAGTCAACTGATCTTTGACATAGGTTTAAAAAATCCACTGGAAAAAGGACAATATCCTCTACAAATGGTGCTGGCAAAATTGAATAATCTATGTACAAAAGAATGAAACTAGACTCTTATTTTTTTGTTTCCTTGCATGAAAACGAACTCCAAATGGAACAAAGACTTCAATTTTTAACCAAAGACTATAAAATTCCTAAAATAAAAAATAAGGAATACCCTTGAATTGATTTGCCTTGGCCAATATTTCCTCAACAAAACTCCAACAAAAGTACAGAGAATGAGTCCAACACTAAATATGTGAAATTAAAAAGCTTTTACCCAGTGAAAGAAACTATTTCTTAATCCAAATATGCACCGATCATTACTTTGTTTACCTTAATTTCTTTTTTTTTTTGTAATTTTGCTGTTGTTTTCTTTCTTTTTGTTTTTAATACATTTTTTATTATTATTTCAGCTCATACAAACTTAATAGGTACACCAGTTCCCTCCCTCCCTCCTCCTCCCCCCGAACCCCCTGCTCCCCCTCCCTCACCCCTCCCGTCCCATCCCCCCCCCCCCCCCGTGCCTCCCGCCCCAATTCTCAGAGTCCTTTCTTATGCATGCCTGACTCTCCTCTGGGCCCTCCTTTCCGATGATGTATAAGGACCCAGTGGCATTTCCCTGAACCCTTTCCTGTGTTCCCCTTAAACATAGGAACACTACTGTGGCTGTCAATCCCTTGCCTCCAAGGATCTTGGTGCCTTTAGCAGATGCTAGACTTTGTGAGGTCAATAGTGTGTTGGACATTGCACCGGGCATGCAATGTCCAATTATGATTGCTTAGGCCCTAACTTGTGTGGAGTATCTTGCAAATCATTGCTCCTCCCATCCTTTTGCTCTTACACTCTTACCGCCCCCTCTTTCGCAAATTTCCCTGAGCTTCAGGATGGGGAGAGATTAGTCTGGCCTAGTTCTAGATGATTGATATAGAGTCTCTGAAGTTCTGGATTGTGGTTTGTTGATTTTCTTTTGCAGTTTTGCTGCTCCTGCAATGCCCTTCACTCCATCCTGCTGGGCATTGTATGTCACCCCCTGGCTAGAGACAGAAAGCTGTTAAACTGGAGTCTTATTATAAGAGCACATTCAAGGGTAGATGTAATACTTATACCCAAAAGTGGAATCGCAGGGTCACATGGCATTTGCCAATGGGAGGGGTCAATCACCCATTTGCAAAATGGTTACTTTTTAATGTGCCGGACTATATGCCCTCCCCTTCTGGTGAGTTCATACCCCCTTAGTTGTAAATGATCAGGAACGAATGTCTGTGAACTTAACTATGTTTACCTTAATTTCTTGATTATTTAAATAGTATTACAGTAAGCAAGATATCTTTTTAATATGATGTCTTCATACCACTATGAATGTAATGTGGCAGTGGATGGGCTATTTTACATTTCTGCCAACAATGCCAGCATAGAGTTCTTTTTTCTCCACATCCTTCCTTCTTTGTTTGCACTGATACTAACTATGGTGGGCCACTACCGCATTGTAGCTTTTACCTATGTGATTAGGGATGTGAATAAAATTAGCAATATCAATAAAATTTATTTTTATAAACCTGATACAAAATGCAACTCATCAGCAACCTGTGAAAGGCATTCCAGAGTTGCAGCTAAATCTCTTTCAGCAATGAAAGAACAGAAACCTTTGAATTTAAGAGTAATGTAAAGTAACATTTTAGGATGAAATCTTGATTTTACTGGGTTTTGGGATTCATGCAGTCTTGGAAAAATCTTCTTCAGTGAGGTCAATTCGCAGTGTATTTCTGTATTTCATTTATATGTTGGAGGATGGCACATGTTAAATTTTCTCTTACATTTAATCTGTATCCTTGAAAACATGGGGCTGTCAGAAAAATACTCACACTGCACTTGTAGCAGTGCTTTATGGCTTTAATTTAGGCACATTGTAAATAGGGCTTGCTTTCCTATACCCCTGAGACTGGTGTAAAGTCTCACTTGTAAAATGACGAACTCTAGTTCATCCATCATCCTCCATGGTAGCCCAATCAGCTTCTGTTTTTACACAAATGAAAAAAAATCCTTTAATGGATTCATGCTTCTGTGTGTGCTTGTTGAATTAGTCCCCTCAAACTGATTCCCTATGTCCATGTTTCATTTTTGAAAACACATTATCCCCAATTCTTGCCTTCTGTAATCTGTCATTTCTGCTAGTTTCTTGAACAGTGCTATGCAGAGGATGGGAGAGCTATAAATGTTGCAAAAAGGAAATAAATCTCTTGTTTTGAATACAGCCATACTAATTCATATGTCCCTTAAGAGACACACAGAAAAGCTTCACTAACTATCAAAGTCTCAGAATGCTAAGATAATAGAAAGATACCCTGTCAGTTCAGAAATAACCATCACAAATCTGCACTCGGTGTGTGTTTTCTGTAAGGAAGAACTCTAGTGGCGCTCCATTGCAAATCCATCAATAGGACCCCAGGGCAGCTAACCCTGGGTTTTTCTGCTTGAGTACCAGTACCAACAGACTGGGATATCTGGTGGGAAAACCACTACGTAAGGAATGATAGCAGTGGACAGCAGTCCTTCGTTAGCCTGACGGTCCATAAAGGCTTTGTTACAGGCCTCAGGGATCATCCCATGCTTTTAACGTATTTGGGCTGTTTTGTAGCTTCCAAGTTTCACACGTATGCTTGTTTCACAATCGCATGAAAACCTCTTCCACTCTTCCTCTATTTCTCATGCCTGCAGCTACTGAATATTATGGTAATCAATTTGATATGTGGTTAAAAGTCTGAGGCTCTTTCATTATCTGTAGCAGAAGATTGAATTCTTTTGCTGAACAGCAAATTTGTTTTATAATACAGTGCCTAAAACTTTGTGTGGATTCTAGAGTGGACTTATTTGGTATTGAGTAAGCTGGTGTCTGTTTCCTTGGCATTAGAATGTAGCACGAAGTTACTGGATGCTCACCAGGGACATGTGTTACTGGGCTGTTGGTCACTCTATCTCTATTGCTGAAAACTTATTTTTTCCTGAACACACACACATGCATACACACACACACACACACACACACACACACACACACACACACACACACTTGTTCTAGTGCCTGGTTGCAAGGAACATCAATCTTTAGTCATTAATGCACAGTGCATATCTTAGGTGTTTTCTGTTCTAAAAAGTCTATTGAAGGAACACATTTTTGACAGGAGAAAGAGCATGTGCCTCACAAGATATAATAAATACCATATATGAGAGAAAATTGCCTTCCAGTTACCAGTGGTAAAATATATGTGATTTTTTAAGACAATCTAAAAGTTTTTATTGAAAAATCTATAGGTTATATTAATATCTCTTCTTCATACAGCTTTTCAGAAGAATTCATAAGTAATTCAGCTCATTGATCTTTTATTACCATCTGGTGAACAAGTTTATTCAGTGAAGATCACCAGAAGTATAAAAAAAAAGTAAAGTACGTGGACAATTTCCTTTTAAATGATAATCAATTATCTATAAATCAAATCTTTTAAGGTAATTGCATGGAAGTCACTTTGTGGTATTGACTCTTTTGTGTAATGGAGGAAAATAAAAGTTAGCTATTAGGAAAATATGTTTCTTTTCCTATTTTTAAAAGCTAATGTGTCCCAAACAACACCACTAGGTGAGAACAAGCATTCAAATGTGTGAGCCTGTGGGGCTATGTTTCACACTCACGCCACAAACTTGATATTTTGAATTTCCCCAACTGTGCCTATTGACACAGAGAAGAGAGTCTCACTTCCTAGGCTTTCAGCCCATGTCTGCAGAGGATTCCAGCAGAGAATAAGCATGGCAAGATTCCCCACACTGGAGCCCTAACATAGAAATTGTTATGTGTGTAGTTATCACTGCAAATACAATGTGATGCTAACCAAATGGGCAACAGTGTTCATGGAGCATTTCCAGGGAAAGCATCCATCAGATCTGTACGGATGTTCCTAGTTCCCCAAACTTGGAATAAATGAATAAAGATATTCACTTTGATCAATGCAGCAAACATTAGAGAATGCCCTTTTAACAGAACTCCAAAATGTTTTGTGTGTACCAGTAATAAGTTCTGATTTCTAATTGGGCCCTTTTTCATGATCTTTATAAGCAACCCCTCCCACTTTCCCCAGTGTCATAAGGAAGAAGCAAAGCATGTAGAAGATGACCTTGGTGTATTTTCTTTCATTACAGAGAGCAATGATTTATTTATAGTGAAGCTCTCTCAAAATATTTCAAGGAAGCTAGGATTTCTTTAACAGGGAATATGAGAGCTGGAACTGGGTTGTGTGCCATGCATATTTACTCCAAGGCAGAGGGATTGATTTTTTTCCCTTCCTGCTTTTATCAGACCTATACAATAATGTCACTTTTTTTCTTTAACCTTGTGCTTGAAAAATGTCTGAGTTATTGATTTCTTGGAATGGAAAGTCATTTTCTTAAAGTAGCAATTTATTTGCTGAAAGCTTTCAGTCAGTCAAATCTATAGGAAATATATTTTTAGATAGATAGAGATAGATGATAGATAGATAGATAGATAGATAGATAGATAGATAGATAGATAGAAGGAAGAAGAAGAGGAGGAGGAGAAAGAGGAGGAGAAGGAAGAACAGGAGGAAGGAGGAAGAGGAGAGAGAGAACATGGACCACACAAGGGGCAAAACTACTATTTGAAACTATGCGACAATTCAAAAAATTAGCAGAGATTTTAACATGTATGCTTCAGGGAGTTATCCAAAATCCAAACTCTAGCACAGCCTGAGTAGACAAATCATGCTTTAAGTTTTTATTGCTTAAACAAGTTAGACTCTGCTAAATCAGTGAGGAAAAAAATAGATGCATGTTGCTATTTCCTAGTCACTCCTTTTCTAGCTTTGCTCCAAGTGTGACTTTAGTTAGAGCCAGGCCATGCGGCATGACAGGCCAATGGTGAAGGGAGAGAGCCTGGTCTCTGAAGGAGGTTTGCCTTGGGATGTTGAGGCTCTGAGGTAATCCCGTGTCTCCCTGACAGGGCTGCTTCTGCTCATCTGTCTTTGATCTTAATGCCTAATATTATTTAGTATCTTCTCTATCTGAATTTGTCCTTCTCTCTTTGACCCTCAGTCTCTTTAGTTCTCACATTCTGCCATCTCTTCACCTTGGAAGGCTCTGTGACAGACCCACATCCCTCCCTCCGCCCTACTGCATCTATCCTGGAGGTGGAGCAGCCCCTTGATCACGTTCTGATACACACCACTGCAAGTGGGACAGTACAGAATCAGGGACTTCTTTCTGTCTCCCAGACAACATTGCACCACTTCGATTTTCCTGAATGCGATTTGATCCTGGCTCACAGACTCAGTCTTAATCCCACACAGTGATTCAGGATAAGAGATAATCAAGTCTGTCTTCACCTTGAAGGATGAAAAGCAAGTCATTTCTTTTTATCTTCTTACTTCTCATATCAACTGTTCCTAGTTCCCAGGAATACAAAAAACCTGGATTTTCCCAGCACTACATTTTCTTTTCATTAAAAGGAAGCAAGTTTTCATGGCTAAGAAGTGAGAAGACTAGTTTTTGCCATACACTGAGGAGAATATATGAACTGAATTCTAAATCTTGATATACTAAAAGAACCCATAAGGAAACAAAAGAATTTTTGTCTATTTCCCCCTCTCCTTTCCTTCCTCCTCTTCCTATATCTTCTTTCCCTGAAACACAAAGCCTTTCTTCTTATTTTTTAAAAAAATGAAAATGAATGGCTTTGAATCCACAGGGATAATGCCCCTACCTCTGCAGGTGGTCCATTGTTTTATGGATGAGTATTTGCTGTACCCTTCACACACCTTCATTATCTGTGGATTGTACTCCTCAAGGTAGGGGCTAGATGTATATAGAGACACCATTGTTGTCTATGGTAAACACACAGCTAGCAGGATTTCAAGGTTTCAGGATATCTCCCCAGCATTCCCACATGTGTTCCATCACATTGTCTAAACTGTCCACATGGTTAGCTTCTTTAAAGTGAGACATATGGGTCACACAGGTCAGATATTGTGCTAATAATTGACTCTTTGCAATTTGAAAGAATAATTTAGTGAACTAAAGTCCTAGCCTCTATTTTGCCTTTCCAAAATGCTTCATGTTTAATTCTTTTGGCTCCATGAACATTCTGTTGGCTCTTAAATCTCTTCAAGTCACATTGCATTTTTGCTCCCCCTTTGTGTCCTGGAGAGGAAAGTTACTTCTGAAAAGGTTCCAAATGTTGTTTGCTCATGCTACTTGACTGCTACTTTCCTTTTTTTATTATATTTATTTATTTTTCCCAATCATACAAGCTTAGTAGGTACCCCGGTCCCCTGCCTCCCTCCACCCCTCCCTAATCCCCCTTGCACACTCCCCCCTTTTCCCCTTCCTTTCTCCCCCTCCCTCCTTTTTTCCCAGTGCCTCCTCCTTTCTCCCTCCCATTCCCTGAAGCATCCTTTTGTGTGAATGCCAACCCTCCCTCTGAGTCCTCTACCCTAGTGAGGTGTAAGGACTCAGTGGCATTGCCCAGAGCCCTTTCTTGGGCTCCCCTTTAGTATGTGAACACTATTATGACTGTTAATCCCTTGCCTCTAAGGATCCTAATGCCTGTGTTCCATGCTAGACTTTGGGAGGTCGTTGACATGTCAGTCATTGTGCAAGTCACACAAAGTCAGATTATGGCTACTGCAGTCCTTCCTTGTGTGGAGTATCTTGCATATCTTTGTTCCTCCCCATCTTTAGGCTCTTAAAATCTTGCCACCCCCTCTTCTTCAAGTTTCCCTGAGCTTTAGGATGGGGAGAGATTTAGCTGGTCTGGTTCTGGATGAGTAATGTAGGGTCTCTGGTGTTCTGAAATATGGTTTTTGTTGTTTTCAGTTTTGCTGTTCCTGCACCATCCTTGGCTCTATCCTGATTGATATTGGAGGTCACCTCCTAACCAGAGATAAAAGACTGTTTAAATGGAATCTTACTATAAAAGGAGATTCAGAGATAGATGGAATAGGAGTAAGAGACCATTTGCAGGCTGGTTACCATCTATCTACCAGTCCCTATACCCTCTCTGAGGTTTGGGGAGTGAGATCAAACCCCCTCAGTCGAAAGTGACCAGGAAGGAAAATGAGAGTGAGCTTAACCAGATGCCTCGCTACTTACTAGCAATACTTGATGGTGACCTATTTTCTCTACTGAAGCATGATCCCCTCTCTCATTACTTATGGGGGGGCCCTCATTCCCCTTCCCTCCTGTTTATAATCTTTGCAATTACTGTAGGTATTAAAGCTACTTTTCTTAACAAGTTCAAAGGCTCTGAGAAGATATCTTAAGTCCACAATCACTTAATTATGCAAGATTTCAGAGACATAAATGACTTGTTTTACTGATTCAGAACTCAGCAGAACACAATAACACTTGTTTTGTATTCTCTTACCTTGGAAAATTAAAAGTGTCATTTAAATTTTTTAGACTTGAGATGAATTGAGGTTTCACCTTCTTAGATAAAACATAAAACAGTTCAAAATGGACACCTTTAGTAGGTAGATAAAGTGAATGGTGAATTTTGCTGTTTGACAATTTCCTACATGCATTTAAAATGCTCTAATTATTTTCCCCCACCTCTCTTGTCTCCCTCTACACCATCCCCCAGCCTGCTCTCCCTACAAGTTTTCTTCTCATATTCATATCTATTTTTCAGGTGTTTGTAGTTCTTTTTTTCTGAAAAGTGAGTTTTTCCACCAGTGATCAAATTAGAGAGGCAATGCTATATAAGCATGATCTTACAGATGGCAATTTTGAGTTCCACCATTTAGGGGTGACAGGAAATCCCATGTAAAGATGTAAGTGGAAAATGATACCTGAGTGATAGATTGGGGAGGTGATAAGCTGATTGGCACTGAAAGGATGACTATTTTGTTCCTTGATGGAAGATTAGTACAGAAATAGATGTGTGAGTCAAACCTCAGCATTTAATGATTTCCTGACAAGCACACTTTCCAAACCCAAAGTACATTAAGTTTAAATCCAAAGAGCCATCAGTGTGCTTTTTCATAACATTTTCTATAAATTAGGGAAAATAAAGTTTTGTACTTTTAAGTAGAGACCACAGTAATTGGTGACATAAAGTATTACTCTAGACCACGTATGGACTGACTCATGGTAGTCTGTGTTGTTGAACAATGTATTGAGCTATGCACTTGCTTCCACATGGTTGGCGCTTAGTCCAAATATAATTTGGAAGAATTTTTGCTGCCAATGAAAGGAAATGGATGTCTGTCCCTTTAGTGACTCAGAAAATCAGAACCAGTTTTTATATATTATTTGTTTTTCCAACTTTGAATAATTTTTCTATGTTCTAGAGAAAAAGAAACATGATTCTAACAGATACTGACTCTTAAAGTATTATATGATGTGATTCACTTATTTCAAGCACATGGTCACAATTTTAAGCCCCAAGTAAATCATGTTACCCATAGCCTATGCTGTCTAGATGAACTTAAACTACATATGTGTCTCTTCTACTGTGTGACAGCAGTTTATAGAGCATATAACAGTGTTTTGGGTATATTGCTACTTGACTTAACCTTTATCACCTTTCAAAAATGTTTTGTTTCTAAGTAACTTTCCCACTTTTTAATAGTGAGACTTGTTAGCACTTGTCAGACCTTGTGCCTAACCCACATTAAACAATTTCCTCTTAGGCTTTGCATAATCAATCACTCATTACATAACCAGGAAAGGAATCCTGAACCAGAGGCCAGATAAGGATCAATACCAATTATTAACTTAGATTTTACTTATAGCGTGTAGCTTAGATCTGTAAATAAAATAATTCTTAGTTTTATAGACAATTCTGTGCTTAGACTGTGGGGGGTATAAAAGATTTGTATTATTCCTTGATAATTGTCCACTTCCTGCAAGTGAGATGTGAACTCATTCAGAATAAATATGGATCTAAGACCCCAGCACGAACACAGGAAGTCAAATGTTTGTTTATTTAACCATAGTTCAGAACACCAGAGACTCTACAATATTCACCCAGAACCAAACCAACCAAATCTTTCCCCATCCTAAAGCTCAAGGAACTTTGCAGAAGAGGGGGCAGCAAGATTGTAAGAGCCTAAAGATGGGGAGGACAAAGAATATGCAAGATATTCCACACAATTCAGGGCTGCATCCACCAGGACAAATAGTCACAGTGTGACATGCACAACGGCTGATATGTCTACAAGCCCCAAAAAGTCTAGCACAGATCATAAGGGAGAAGGCTTCAGGAAGAAAGAGGATCCTTAGAGGCAAAAGGTTAAACAGTCATAATAGAGTTCCCGTGCTAGTAGGCAGCCCAAGAAAGGACCCCAAACTATGACACTGAGTCCTGAATCCTCACTAGTGTAGACGACTTCGAGGTAAATTCAGTGCCCACATAAACAGATGCTCTGGAGTATAGGGAGAGGGGGAAGAAAGCAGGAAGCACCAAGGGAAGGAAGGGGGGAGAGTAGGAAGGAGGTACCTATTGAGCTTGTATAACTAGAAAAAAAAGTAATAAAAATTTAGTTATTAAAAAAATTATTTGCTTAATGAGCCAAGTGTGTGAGGGTTTGAACAAATTAAGGTAAGAAACTGCGGAACTCTCTGGTTTATAGCATATTATCCCTTAGTAATACATTACAGCTATCCAAAGATAGGGAGGATTAATATAATTCCTGTGAAATATCAAGCTTTTTATATTTAAAACTCCATGTCTTTTTTATTCTTTCCTTCTCCCTCTTCCTCCATTAGCATTAACCTTCATCAGTCTCTTGGGAGGGGGGTGTCCAGAGGGGCTCTTGGGATCTTTTCCATCCATGGTGACTTGTTGATTGAACAAATACTTTGCAGATCTTATGGAAATATATATAGCTTCAGTGAATTCATGGATGCAGCAGCCTTGTCATGTCCAGAAAATAATCACTGACCACATTCCTGCCATCTTTCAAGCTCTTTTTTTTCTTTTTCTTTTATTTTAATGAGGAAACTGCTTTATGATTTTTTAAATTTTTTTATTATTACTTCTGCTCATACAAACTTAATAGGTACACCGGTCCCCTCCCCCCATCCCTCTACTCCCCCCTCTCCTTTCCCCTCCCTCCCCATCCCCAATTGCCTCCCTCCCTCGAATCCCCGGAGCATCCTTTACTGTGCATTCCAGACTCTCCTCTGGGTCCTCCTCTCCGATGAGGTGCAAGGACCAGGGCATTTTCCAGAACCCTTTCCTGTGTTCCCTTTAAGCTTAGGAACACTACTGTGACTGTCAGTCCCTAGCCTTCAAGGATCCTAGTGCCTTTAGTCCATGCTAGACTTTGTGGGGTCAATAGTGTGTTGGACATAGCGCAGGTCATGCAAAGTCCTATTATGATTGCTTCGGCCCTAACTTGTGTGGAGTAACTTGCATATCATTACTCTTCCCATCCTTATGCTCTTACAATCTTACTGCCCCCTCTTCCATAAATTTCCCTGAGCTTCAGGATGGGGAGAGATTAGGCTGGACCAGTTCCAGGTGGTTGATATAGAGTCTCTGATGTTCTGAATTATGGTTTGTTGATTTTTTTTTTCCGTTTTGCTGCTCCTGCAATACCCTTGGCTCAATCCTGATGGGTATTGGAAGTCACCCCTTGCAGTCCTTGATGGTGGCCTATTTTCTCTGCTGTAACATGGTCCCCTCTCTCCTTGTTTCTGGTGGGGCCCTACTTCCCCATCCCTCCTCTTTATAATCTTTACAATAACCATAGGTATTACAGAGATTTGTCTTTGAGTGTCTCTAAGTGGGTTTAGTACTAAGATCCACCTATTAGGGAGTACATATGGCACTTAATTTTCCATGTCTAGGATACTTCACTCAATATAATAGTCTCTAATGACATCCATTTCCCAGCAAATTCCAGTACTTCATCATTTTTTGATTGCTGAGTAGTACTCCATTGTATAGATGCACCACAGTTTCCTTATCCACTCGTCAACTGTTGGACATTTGGGTTCATTCCATGACTTTGCTATTGTAAAAAGTACTGCTATGAACATGGTCATGCTTGTGTTATCAAGGTGAATTTTTGCTGTATGGAGGTTATTCCCAAAAGGGGAATAGCAGGGTCATATGGCATTTCAATCTTTAACTTCTTTAAGAATCTCCAGATGGCTCGCCAGAATGGTTGTATGAGCCTGCATTCCCACCAGCAATGTAGAAGAGTTCCTCTCTCTCCACATCTTTTCCAGGATTGGTGTTGTTTGTATTGTGGATTTTTGCCATCCTGACAGAGATGAGATGATATCTCAGGGAGGTTTTGATTTGCATTTCCCTGAAGGCTAAGGAAGTGGAGCATTTTTAAAGATATTTGTTAGACATTTTAATTTCGTCCCTGATAAAGTTCCTTTAAAGTTTCAAGGCCCATTTTTTAATCGGCCCATTTGTTTCCTTGGTGTTTAGTTTTCTAAGTTCTTTGTGCACTCTGGATAATAAACCTCTATCAGATATGTGGTTTGTGAAGATTTTCTCCCATTCTGTGGGTTGCCTTTGTGCTCATGTTACAATCTCTTTATCTGAACAGAAGCTCTTTAATTTCACAAGATCCCATCTGTTGAGTGTTGGTCGTATTGACTGTGCCATTGGATGTCTGTTTAGGAACTGTTGGCCTAGCCCAATCAGCTCGAGAGAGTTCCCTTCCCTTTCAACTATGGGTTTTATAGTCTCTGGCCTTATATCGAGGTCCTTGATCCATTTGTAATTAATTCTTGTACATGGTGACAAGTACGGGTCCAGTTTTAATCTTCTGCATGTGGATATCCAGTTTTGCCAGCACCATTTGTTGAAGATACTGTTCTTTTTCCATTGGATTTTTTTGGCCCCTTTGTCAAAGACCAAATGGCTGTAATTGTGTGGGTTTATATCTGGGTCTTCAACCCTTATCCATTGATCTGTGTGTCTATTTTGGAGCCAGTACCAGGCTGTTTTTATAACTATGGATTTGTAGTATAGACTAAGGTTTGGTATGGTGATACCTCCAACAGTGTTTTTGTTACTCAGGATTGTCTTTGCTATCCTGGGTCTTTTGTGCCTCCACATGAACTTTGAGATTGTTTGGTCAACTTCTTTAAAGAATTGCTTTGGGATTTTAATTGGTATAGTCTTGAATCTGTATATTGCCTTTGGTAGGATGGTCATTTTTATGATGTTGATTCTGCCAATCCAGGAACATGGGAGGTCTTTC
Source organism: Typhlomys cinereus (assembly GCA_023101885.1). Lineage (NCBI taxonomy): Eukaryota > Metazoa > Chordata > Mammalia > Rodentia > Platacanthomyidae > Typhlomys > Typhlomys cinereus. The sequence continues at coordinate 3,333,322 of JALPQD010000214.1, forward strand.
CACCTTCTGGTGTCTTCTGCAATTTCTTTCTTTAGGGATTTAAAGTTTCATTGTAAAGGTCTCTTACCTCCTTGGTTAGGTTTATACCAAGGTATTTCATTTTTTTAGGGGCTATAGTAAATGGGATTGAATGTCTCAGGGCTTTTTCACTTCTTTCATTGTGGGCATATAGGAAGGCCACTGATTTTTGCACATTTATTTTGTATCCTGCCACCCTGCTGAACTTCTCAATTAATTCCAGGAGCTTCCTGGTGGAGTTTTTGGGATCACTTAGATATAAGATCATGTCATCTGCAAATAAGGATAGCTTGACTTCTTCCTTGCCGATTTGAATCCCTCTTATGTCCCTTTCTTGTCTTATGGCTTCAGCTAAGACGTCAAGTACAATATTGAAGAGAAGTGGTGACAGTGGACAGCCTTGTCTAGTTCCTGATCGAATGCTTCAAGTTTTTCCCCACTGAGTATAATCCTTGCTGTTGGCTTGTTGTATACAGCTTCTATTATATTGATAAAGGTTCCTTCCATTCCAACCTTCTCTATGGTTTTGATCATAAAGGGCTGTTGGATCTTGTCAAAAACTTTTTCTGCATCTATCGAGAGTATCATGTGGTCTTGAACTTTGGACTGGTTTATATGGTGAATTACATTTATTGATTTGCGTATGTTGAACTAACCTTATGTGCCTGGGATAAAGCCTACTTGATCCAAGTGGATGATCTTTTTGATATGGCAAACCACTTTATTAAGAGAGTACTAAGTGGGGAGGACTCAAGGGGGTTCAGCTCGACTTGATGTCTTCTTCGAGGGGACCTCCCTGGATTCCTTCTCACTGAGAGAGCCCTTCACATTCTTAGCATCTTACTACTTCCACTTATGTGATGTTCTCTGAGCCTTGGAGCAAGTGAATGCCTTATATGTCCTGTTTAGGGATAGGCATCCCTCTATTACTTATTTTCTGCACTTTTTAGACATTCTTACATCAATGCAAACAAAAATCAGATCATGCCTTTTCACTGAACTGAAATGAATTTTTGGAAAATATATTCTATCACTTTTCTAATTTTATTTTTAAGAATACATTGAGAAAAGCAACAAATGTTAGTATGTTGGGACTGGATCTTGGGCCCTTTGCTTATAAAACAAGCATATAGCTTCCATATCCAAATAACTAAATTGGAATGTCAGCTCCCCTACTGGTCAGCTAACCAGATCTTAGCAAATTCACCTTCCTCATTCTGCTTCATCATCCATAAATGAGGGTATTAATACTGCCTCTTGTCTGGTTTGCAGAGAAAATTAAATGGGTTTCTTGTGAACAGAATTTAGAGCTTTGCCTATAGGAAAATGACATGAGAACCAATTACTGTATCTGTAACAAATTAGGAGGCCTGCTCATCATTCAGCAAGAGCCACTGAAACACTAATAAGAATGTAACCAGAGGCAGAGCACAAGGACCTTAATAGAATGCATGCCAAGGTCAGGCTGGGTGTGTCTTTATAAACTCTCACTTAACTTTCACATTTGTAAAACAGCACAATCTTGGTTTAAAAAGCTCCCACTTCCAGTTACCCCAGTGAATGACATGGTCAGGTTTTAAATCTACATTTGCCACATTCTGCAGCCTATTTTGTTTGAACAGTTTAAGTATAGAACTGTTTAAAGAAATTCAAAGTTCAGTGAATGTTCAAGCTATAGGTTCTATTCTCAAAATATTATAGCAGCTATAGAACAATCAATTTGGTTTCCCAAAATAAGTAGATTATTTCTCTAGAGAAAAGGCTATTTATTCTTATAGGATATTATGAAAAAACTTAACTAATTTTTTACTGATAAACGACTAAAATATGGATTTAAAAATATAATTTTTCATAAAATATTTTAAATTATGATGATTCCTGGTTTAGGGGATATGAACTTATTGACCATAATTTAAGTTTATGTAGCTTTCTATCTTTATTCATATCTGTAGGTAAAAGAAAAAGTAACCAAATTTTCATTGTTTAGTGGATACATACCAGAAGACAATATTTCTTAACTTTGATTGTAGTTTCTGTGAATTTCTGTGTCTTGGTTTTAGTTCCATTTCAATTTTCTCATTTAGCACTATGGATGAGTGCTATGTCTTAACATGTAGATAAATGTGCATATTTTACTGTCTTGTGTATTAGTATTTACTTGTCCATATTTCTACCTAATTTTTTTGAGACAAACTCTTTCTAGCTATTTTTTTATGCAGCCTAGGATGAATTGAATTCTTGGCGATCCTCCTGCCTTGCTCTCTTGAGTGCTAGGATTTCAAATGTGTTCTCCCAAGGCTAGCTCAGAATCTTTTTTCTTTTATTATTTTTTATTTTTTTATTCAATTGTGCGTGTGTGCACATGTGTGTATGTGTGTGTGTACATATGTATGTGTGTGTGTGTGTAGAACCACGGGCGAATTCGGGAATCACCATGGATTGCCTCCAGTTCCTCCTTGTTTACTCTGCCCAGGGATTCACAGGCTCCGCCCTACCAGGACCAGAAACGCAGGCTGCCCAGCTTCCGCCTGGCGTTTATACGTGGGGTATAGGATCCGAACTCAGGACCTTCCACCTGCAAGGCAGAGGCTTAACTCCTGAGCCACCTCTCCAGCCCCAGAATCTTTTTTATTTTTTCTTTTAAACATTTTTTATTATTATTTCCACTCATACAAACTTAATAAGTACACTGGTTCCCTCCCTCCCTTCTCTTCTCCCCCTCCCCCTTCCCTCACCCCTCCCTCCCCATCTCCCAGTGATCCCCCCCCCAATCCCTGGAGAATCCTTTAATGTGCATGCCAGACTCCTCTGGGCCCTCCTCTCCGATGAGTACAAGGACCCAGTGGCATTTCCCTGAACCCTTTCCTGTGTTCCCCTTAAGCATAGGAACATTACTGTGGCTGTCAATCCCTTGCCTCCAAGGTTCTTGGTGACTTTAGCAAATGCTTGACTTTGTGGCGTCAATAGTGTGTGGGACATTGTGCAAGGCACGCAAAGTCCAATTATGATTTCTTCGGCCCTAACTTGTGTGGAGTATCTTGCAAATCATTGCTCCTCCCATCTTTGTGCTCTTACAATCTTACCGCCCCCTCTTTCGCAAATTTCCCTGAGCTTCAGGATGGGGAGAGATTAGTCTGGCCTAGTTCTAGGTGGTTGATATAGAGTCTCTGAAGTTATGGATTATGATTCGTTGATTTTCTTTTGCGGTTTTGCTGCTCCTGCAATGCCCTTCACTCCATCCTGATTGGTATTGTATTTCACCCCCTGGCCAGAGATAAAAAGCTGTTAAAATACTGGATCTCCACATGCAGAAGATTAAAACTGGATCCGTACTTGTCACTATGTACAAGAATTAATTCCAAATGGATCAAAGACCTTGATATCAGGCCAGAGACTATAAAAACCAGAGTTGAAAGGATAAGGAACTCCCTCGAGCTGATTGGGCTAGGAGCTCAAAGGCAACCCACAGAATGGGAGAAAATCTTCACTAACCACATATGTGATAGAGCTCTATTATCCAGAGTGCACAAAGAACTTAGAAAACTAAACACCAAGGAAACTAATGGCCCAATTAAAAAATGGGCCCTGGAACTTAAAAGAAAATTTACTAGGGATGAAATTAAAATGTCCAACAAATATCTGAAAAAATGCTCCACTTCCTTAGCTTTCAGGGAAATGCAAATCAAAACTTCCCTGAGATATCATCTCACCCCGGTCAGGATGGCAAAAATCCACAATACAAACACCACCAAATGCTGGAGAGGATGTGGAGAGAGGGGAACTCTCCTACATTGCTGGTGGGAATGCAGGCTCATACAGCCACTCTGGCGATCCGTCTGGAGATTCTTAAAGAAATTAAAGATTGAAATGCCATATGACCCTGCTATTCCTCTTTTGGGAATAACCCCACATACAGCAAAAATTCACCTTGATAGCAAAAACACAACCATGTTCATAGCAGCACTGTTTACAATAGCAAAGTCATGGAATCAACCCAAATGTCCAACAGTTTGTGAGTGGATAAGGAAACTGTGGTACATCTATATAATGGAGTACTACTCAGCCATCAAAAAATGATGAATTACTGGAATTTGCCGGGAAATGGATGTTATTAGAAACAATTATATTAAGTGAAGTATTCCAGACCCAGAAAATTAACTGCTGTATGTACTCCCTAATAGGTGGCTCCTAGTATCAAACCCACCCAGCTCACCTAGAGACACTCAAAGATAAATCTCTGTAATACCTACAGTAATTGCTAAGATTATGAACAGGAGGGATGGGGTAGGAGGGCCACACCAGAAACAAAGAGAGAGAGGACCATGTTACAGCAGAGAAAATAGGCCTCCATCAAGGACTACAAGTAAGTAATGAGACACCTGGTTAAGTTCACAGACTTTCGTTCCTGATCATTTACAACTGAGGAGGTATGATCTCACCAGAAAGGGAGGGCATATAGTCTGGCAGATAAGAAGTAACCATTTTGCAAATGGGTGATTGACCCTTCCCTCACTGTGGTTTCCTACTTTTATTACATCTATCTATGAATATACTCTTATAACAAGAATCTTTTTTCTTAATAGCATGTACTAATCTACTTCCCATTACCATTCCAAAATACTTGTTAATAGGTCACTTTATAAGAAAAGGGGATTATTTTGCTTCATGTCACATCTGGTCACATTTTGCTGAAGGTGTCCAGAGTAGCACATGGCAAGAAATAGGGGACATCTTAACATTCATATTAGTCTCTTTAACTCTTATTATAAAACAAAAATATTAAGCTTTGGAGGCTGTATTCTGATAAACTTGACCTAATACTATTGATCTCCCAAGAACTGCAAATTTAAATGCCATCTTCTTAGTACAAAAAAATAATAGGGGGCATAGTAGTTACTCTTAACTATTGCTGTGAGAGAACACCCAAAGTCAAATAACTTACAGGAGAAAAGGAAATTTGTTCACTTTAGGGTTGCGAAGGGGAGATACAGTTTTCATGGAAGAGGTGACATGGCTGGTGGCTGAAGCTGGCCGACTAAGTCATTCCCATGCATGTGGCTGGAGGATTCCTGGAAAGTCTCTTTTCTTAGTCTCCTGTTCTACAGTTCCTTTTATCTGGTCTGCTACTAGGAGGTTCCAACGAGATCTAGGGAGGTTCCAATAGGATCTAGTTCTTTGTTTTGTAAGGGTATTGATCCAGGTAATCTCTTCAGGTGATCTCAGCTCATCTTAGTTAATGCCAAGTGAGTCAACTTGACACCCAGGATTAACTATCACAGGGGCTCAGGTGAGATCAGCCCTAAAGCTGCCTGTGTGTAGGGTGAGAGGTCCCCAGTCCTGACTCTAATCTAGATTTTCTGCATGCTGGTATTATCCCCCACAGACACTAATCACACACAGGAAATAAGTACAAGTAGAAGATGCCATGCAACACCAAATTTCAAAAATAAAGAAAGATCTCCAAAAGACAACATAATAGTCACTTCAGAAAACACATCTGAGAAACGTTAAAACACTTGCTTAAATGAAGACCCAGGTATTTGTTACAGAGCACAAAGCAAAGAATAGATGCTACAAATATCATCCAAATGCTGAAAAATAACAACCCTGATAAGAAGATCACCATCCCACCAAAAATCAGCATTAAACTTCAAATAAGATTTCAAATAAATCAGCATCTACCCGTCCTAAAAGCAGTATACATAAATGGAAATTCTAACGTAAGCAGTAGACATAAGCAAGATAAAAATACAAATCAAAGAAAATAAGGAACAACCTAATTCCAGGTACTGACATTACACAGGAAAAACAAAAAACATACAAGAAGTCAAGAAGACATGCCTCCCCTCAAGATCACCAATTCCAAGATCCCACAGAGGATAGCCCATTTGGAGATATATAAGAGAGCAATAACTAGGACAATGAATTTCAAGGAGTGATTATAAATATATTCAAACAGCTCCAAGAGAACAGATAAGTACTTAAACAGATTTGAAGAAGGACACAAAAAAACTGATGAAATAAAATCAAGAAATCACAAACAAACAAGACACAACTAGAATGAATATAAAAATCCCAAAAACAGATCTAGGAACACACACACACACACACAAAAACAAAATGATATGCAAACAAATGTAGAAAATTGAAAAAAGCCTAGACTAAAATAACACTGGAACTGAAAAATTTAAACACAACAAGAAATTCAATAGAAGGCCTCAAAAATAGAACTGATCATGTAGAAGACAGTGTCAGAAGTGGAAGATAAGATACAAGAGATCAATAAATCAATGAAAGAAACTGATTTATGGAAAAACATACTTGAACAGAGCATACAGGAACTCTGGGACACCATCAAAACGTCCAATATATAGATCATAGGTATCCTAGAAACAGACACACAAGAGGAAGATCCAGCATGCATAATTAATGAGATAATAGAGGAAAATTTCTCTGACTTAACAAAAGAGATACCCATCCTGATTCAAGAAGCATACAGAACACCAAATATCAAGGATGGAAAAAGAAATCCCTGGGGCTGGAGAGGTAGCTCAGGGGTTAAGCCTCTGCCTTGTAGGCGGAAGGTCCTGAGTTCAGATCCTAGACCCTATGTATAGACGCCAGGTGGAAGCGAGGGCGGCCTGCGTTTCTGGTCCTGGTAGGGCGGAGCCTGTGAGTCCCAGGGCAGAGTAAACAAGGAGGAGGTGAAGGCGGTCCATGGTGGTTCCCGAATTCGTCAGTGGTTCTACACACACAAGCACCCATGCACAATTGAATAAATAATAAAAAAATTTTTTAAAAGGAAAAGAAATCCTTCACAGCATATGATAGACCACATACCAAATGTACTCATTTAAAACAAGATCTTAAGAGATACAACACAGAAGGATCACGTCACATACATATGTGAACCTGTCAAAATAATAACTGACTTCTCAATACAAACTATAAAAATCAGAAGGGCTTGGAGAGACACAATACAAGTTCTGAATGAACACAAATGACAACTCAGATTATTATAATCAGCAAAACTGTCAATCATAATAGAAGGTGAAAGAAAAACATTCCATGATGGAAACAGACTGAAAGACCATATGACCACTAAGCCAGAACCACAGAGAATATTGGATAGAATGCCCAATATGGAAGAGAAGGACTAACATATCAAAGAAACTAAAGGGAATAAATAATATCAGCACAAGAGCTGAATGAGGTACTAAAAAATGCAAACAAAATAAAATTGTCAGGAACAATTAAACACTTTTCAATAATAACTATAAATGTTAATGGGCTCAACTCCCCATCAGGCTTATAGCTTGGATCAAACCTCATAACACATCAATTCTCTGCTTCCAAGATACACACCTTACCATGAAAAATAGATACTTTCTCCGGATGAAAGGATGGTCAAAAGTATTCCAAGCAAATGGAAAGAGAGAACAAGTAGATTTTCCATCTTAATACCAGACAAAATAGACTTCAAATTAAAAGAAACCATAAAAGATGCAAATGGAAAATTACAGCAGGAGGATCATATAATCTTAAACATACATGCACCAAACATAGGAGCATCCAAATTCATCAAATATTACTAGAAGCAAAACACTAATCCAAGCACAGTGAGGAGGAGGAGGCTCCAATACTCTACTCATAACATTGGATGGTCAACAGGTCAAAAACTAAGCAGAGACAATTAAATGGAGTTAAATGAAACCATAAATCAAATGGACCTTATAAAAATATCTATAATACATTTTACCCAAACACTGAAGAATACATACTCTTCTCAGCAGCCCTTGGAATATTTTCAAAAATAGACCAAATGTTAGGTCACAAATAAAGCCTCCATAAATACTAAAAAATTAAAAGCATTCACTGCATATTATCTAACTATCATGGAATAAACGTAGACATCTACAACGAAGGAAACAACAGAAACCACACAAACTCATGAAAGCTAAATTAACACATTTTTAAATGAGGAATGGGTCAAAAACGAAATAAAGTAAGAAATTAAAAACTTCCTTGAGACAACAAAAATGAAGACAACAAACTTCCAAAAACTATTGGACATATTGAAAGCAGTCCTAAGAAGAAAGTTTACAGCATTAAATACCTACATCACAATAAAGGAAAGATCCCAAATAAATGGCTTAATGTTATACCTGAAAGCCTTAGGAAAAAAGAAAATATTCAAAATCCAAGCAGAAAACAATGAATTAGAACTGAAAAAGACAATATGAAAATTCAATCAAGCAAAGAGCTGCCTTTTCAAAAAGATATGCAAGATTGACAAATCCTTAGTCACACTAACCAAAAGAAGTGAGAACACTCAAATCAAAATCAGAAGCAAAAAAGGGAAACACAACAGATACTGGAAAAATCCAGAGAGTCATAAGTACATACTTTAAAAATGTATATTTGGGGCTGGAGAGGTGGCTCAGAGGTTAAGCCTCTGCCTTGCAGGCAGAAGGTCCTGAGTTCGGATCCTAGACCCCCATGTATAGACGCCAGGCGGAAGCGGGACGGGCCTGCGTTTCCGGTCCTGGTAGGGCGGAGCCTGTGAATCCCAGGGCAGAGTAAACAAGGAGGAGGTGAAGGCGGTCCATGGTGGTTCCTGAATTCGCCCGTGGTTCTACACGCACACACACACACACACACACGCACACGCACACGCACACACACACGCACACACACACGCACACAATTGAATAAATAATAAAATTTAAAAAAAATAAAAATGTATATTCTTTTAAATTGTATGATCTAAAGGAAACACAGGAATCTTGACCATATACAACCTACCAAAATTGACTCAAGATGAATTGGATACATAAACAAGCCCATAATAAGTGATGAAATTAAAACAGTAATTACAGTTTTCCAACTAAAAGCAGCCCAGAACCAGATAGATTCAGTGCAGAATTCTACCAGGCCTTCAGAAAAGAAGTAACATCACTATTGCTCAGATTATTCCATGAAATAGAGAAAGAAGGAATACTCCCAAACTCTTTCTATGAAGCCAATATTACTCTGATTCCAAAGCCGATAAAGACACATCAAAGAAAGAGAATTATAGGCCAATATCACTAATGAACACAGATACAAAAATCTTCAATAAAATACTAACAAATTAAATTCAAAAGATCATACATCATTGTCAATTTTGGTCTTGTATCAAGAATGCAAGTATGGCTTAACATACATAAAATCAAAAAATGTGATTCATTATGTTCACAGAATCAAAAGTGAAAATCATGATCTTCTCAATAGATGCAGAAAAGGCCATTGACAAAATTCAATGTCTGTTCACATAAAAGCTTTGGAGAAAATAGGAATGAAGGGGATATATCTCAACCTTATAAAGACTATATATGACAAGAATAAAGCAAACATCATTCTAAATATGAAAAAACTTGAAGCATTCCAACCTAGATCAAGAATGAGACAAGGTTGTCCACCGTTACCACTCCTGTTCAACATTGTGTTTGAAGTCCTAGTTAGAACAATAAGGCAAGAGAAGGAGGTAAAAGGGATACAGATAAGGAAGAAGTTAAAGTATCCCTATTTGTAGATGATATGATTATTTCCTGAGAGATCCATATAACTTCACCAAGAAACTACTTGAATTAATAAACAATTTGGAAAAGTGGCAAGCTACAAAATCAGCATACAATAATCATTTGCCTTCTTATATACCAAAATCAATTAAGCTGAGAAAGAAATGAAAGAATAAATTTCATTCACCATAGCTTCAATGAAATAAAATACCTTGGAATAAATTTAACCAAGGAAGTAAAAGACCTATACAATGAAAACTACAAAATACTGTTGAAAGAACTTAAAGAGGATATCAGAAAGTGGAAAGACTTTCTTTGCTCATGGATCGGTAAGATTAATATTGTGAAAATGACCATCCTACACAAAGCAATGTACATATTCAATGCAATCCGAATCAAAGTCTCAATGAAAGTCTTCACAAAAACTGGAAACAATAAACTCAAAATTCATATGGAAGAACAAAATATACTGTTTAACCAAAATAATCTTAAGCAATTAGAAGACTGTTAGAGGTAACACTATAACCAGATTTCAATCTATACTACAGAGCTATAGTAATAAAGACAGCTCGATACTGGCACAAAAACACATACACTGACCAATGGAGTAGAACAGAGGACCCAGATATAAGTCCCCACACATACAAGCACTTGAGTTTTGACAAAAGTACCAACCACACATGCTGGGGAAAAGGCAGCATCTTCAACAAGTAGTGTTGGAAAAATTGGACATCTATATATAGAACAATAAAAATTGACTGTTGCCTCTCTCTTTACACAAAAATCAAATTCAAACAGATGAGAGACCTTAATGTTAAATCTGAAACGCTCAAACTGTTAGAAGAAAGATTAGGGCATGCACTTGAATTGATACACTTAGGTAAAAATTTTCTAAACAGAACCCCAAATGCCCAGGAACTAAGATAAATAATCAACAAATGGGGGACTTCATGAAATTAAAAAGCTTTTGTCCTGCAAAAGAAACTGTTAATTGTGCAAAAAGACAACCCACAGATTCATTGCTAGCTATGATCTGACAAAGGATTGATTTCCAGAGTATGCGAAGAGCTCAAAAAACTAAACACTAAGAAAACAAGCATTCCAGTTAACAAATGGGCCCTGGAACTAAACAGGGACTTCACTCAAAAAGAAATTGAAATGTCAAACAAATATCTAAAAAGATGTTCGACTTCCCTGATCATCAGAGAAATACAAATTAAAACTACCCTGCAATACCATCTTACCCCAGTCAGAATAGCTAAGATCAAGAACACAAAGAACAGAAAATTCTGGCAAGAAATGTGGAGGAAAAGGGAACACTTATTCACTGCCGGTAGGAGTATAAATGGTACACCCTCTTTGGACATCAATGTAGAGGTTCCTCAGAAAATTAAAAATGGAACTACTATATATGGCCTAGCTATACCACTTGTAGGATATTCCCAAAAGACTTTACATTTTATTACAAAGAGGCCTGTTCATCTATATTCATTACAGCTCTATTCACAATAATGAGAAAATGAATCAATCAACATGCTCATCAACAGAGGAATGGGTGATGAAAAATAAATACAATGGAATACTATTCAGTCATCAGAAATGATGAGAGTATGTAATAAGCTGGTAAATGTATAGAACTGGAAAATTTAATATTGAGCAAAGTATCTGAGTTACAGAAAGACAAGCATCCCATATTTTCTCTTATATGTGGATGTTAGCATTGATATCCTTGCCAAGGTATTTGGCTTGGAATTACTGTAAGTCAGAAAATTCAAAAGGGATCAATGAGTGGGGAGGTGGAAAGATATGGTTAGGGCAAAAGCTGGTAAGGAGGAGATTTAGGATACCATGACGAGTTGGGCGAAGGAAAGAATAATGCAGAAAAATATCTAAGGAGGACAAGAGGAGATGGGATATAAACCCCAGAGGAACCTATGCTAGTAATATGTCCAATTTTTTTACTTTTTTTTAAAAAAAAGGGACAAGAATGGGCAGTTCCTATGAAGAGGAGCACAAATAAAGTAAAACAGTACAAAAACAGAAAACAATGTCATGAGCTAGTCCACTTTGAACTAAGTGATAATAAAAACTATACTAGAAGTAACAGGAACATGACACTTCCTAATAAAATGTCAGAGAGGTCTCAAATGCCTGAAAACATTATAGACTTATACCTCTGCTCTTTGTGGCCCTCCAAAAACTGACAGTAAGATCCCATTACTGAAGATGCAACACATATGGATCACAGAACATGAGCAAAATATATCAATTGGAATTGCTCTGAGAGCTTTCTCCTTGGAGGATAGCTTACACAGTACCAAAGAATACTATAGAAGCTACTGGGGGAGAAAAATGATCAAAGGCCTCATCAAATTATGAGATCCGCAAGTTGCAGTAAAAAATCACCATGGCAGCCAGTGTAATAGTGGTATGAGTATCAAGGATTTAACCAACAACTTCCAGATTGGATTTAAGACCTGCTTGCTAGAATGGAACACATTCCTCTTATGGTTACCTGGAACAAGAAACTTGTAAAAAGGAAAGAAACAGACCACTTTGGAAGAACAACCTGTTATTATACACACAGATTGGAAGAGCACTCAGTTTAGAAGTTTTCTACAAAAGTTAGAGGATCTCAACACCCCGACAGGATGCAGCCTAGGGCAATGGAAGAGCTGTGAATGGACAAAAATGGCCAGAGTGCAAAGTACTGGTAACTCTGCAATGATCATCCAGAATCAGGCTAATCTAATCTCTCCCCATCCTAATGCTCAGAAAACCTTGCAAAAAAGGGGAGATGAGATTGTAAGAGCCTAAAGATGGAAGGTCCACCGTTGTACAAACATTTCACTCAAGGCAGGGCTGCTATATTCAGGAACTCACTGTAATGACTGCATAATGACTGACATATCAACATGCTTCCATAGACTAGGGAGGATCTCAGGGGAGATAATAACATTCAGTGGAAACCTTGGGGGCTAGGGCTGGATAAACAAAGGGGAGTACATTTATCAGTGGGGCAGCCCAAAGAGGGGCCACTTGGGTATTCCACAGAGGCCTGGTCCCCACAAAAGTAGACAATCCAGAGGGAACTCTGAAGTCCATAGAAGCAGACAGGCAGGAGGATGGGAGGTTGGGAAGGGAGGCTGAAGGGAAGAGGGAAAGAAGAGACAGGGTAAATACTCAATATGCTTGAAAACTAGGGAAAAATTTAATTATTAAAAAAGGGGATTAAATTTTAATACATAATGCCTTAAGGGGCACACTCAAACCACAGCGTGGATGTTTCCTGGCTTATTTAAAGTAAACATTGACTGTACTTGATAAACTATAGTAACAATATTGAAAATATGATGAATGCTAGTTAACCATCTCCATTAGAGGACTCTAAGGTATTTTTAAATATTCTAGAGCATATATTTGAGTTCACCCTTGACAAAAACCTCAGTGACAAGCTGTCTGGTCATATAAGTATAGGAAATATCCATCACTTGTTCTTGGGAATCATCCAAGAAGTAGTCGCTTTAGACAGGCTTTCAGTATTCTTTATAGAAATCAAACCAAGAGTGAAAGGAAGCTCATATAGAATCAAACCACCTTGAGTGTTAAATGTACTGGGAAGACCTAAATAATTCTTATATACATTTTTCCTCTTAGAAGTTGAGATTTAAAAACAAGGCAGATAGTTTTTATCTTCTCCTAACAGAAAACTGCACAAAGCAGTATACAGGCTCAACTCACAGCAGCCACAGTGCTGCTGGTGTCACTGCTCAAACAAGGGTAATTCAGATACAATTTGGGAAATTGCCTTGGACCCTGACACTTTGCACTGGATGGGGCATATACCTCTGCCATTTGTTCTATGAGGAGAATGACCATCAAGTGTCATTCGTTCTAGGATAGGAAACAAGATATGCCTTAAGAACAAAAGGTCTTCTTACTTCTGGCCTAGGAGGTGCTTTAACCTCAGATTTTTAGATGTAGAAAGACCTATCAGCAGCTGGAGGATCCCCAAAAAATATACAGTTGAGAATAGCTATGCATACAACCTAATGTGAATCATAAACTTAAAACATTTTGAGATTATTTTTGCAGTGCGTGCGTGCATGCATGCGTGTGTGTGTGTGTGTGTGTGTGTGTGTGTGTGTGTGTGTGTGTGTGATGTGGTTCTTGAGTGTGAGTTGTAGACCATGACTTTGTCACAAAGTCAGAAGGCCGGATGATCTTGGTAGAGCATTTTGTTAATAAGAGTGGAGCTGTCAACCTGAACAGTGAAAATAGGGTGACCCAAAAACAGCAGGGGTCTCCTGGCTCCTTAAAGATTGCTAAAGTGGTCTGGCTTATCTTTCTCTGGTTCCCAAGTTTTCATTGCACCCTTATAAACAATACTGTTTACTCCAAATTCTGTGGAAATCCAGAGTTGAAACTGAGTGATGCTGTCATGGAAAGATAACTGAGAGTTAAAAGTGAGAAGGTAACAGAAGAGGCCAGACATCAGACAGAAGATGAACCAAATCAAGGAAAGCTGAGGGACTTTTAAGACAATGCCTTGAAAACTTATAGAAATCAATGGATGAAGAGGGAAGGAAGCTAATTCCTGCCAAGAAGCCAGGAGTGAAGATTCCAAAACTCCATAAGGACTCATGCCATGGTGTTTGCTTATAACAAAGTAGCCAAATTTCATCAGGTCAACCTAGGCTAGAAGTAGACCAGTTATAAGTAGGAAATAGAAGAAAATGAATTAAAACCCATGCTAAACTTACAACAAACTCAGATAAATACAAATTAACAAAATGAGTTGCAATAATGTCTTGTTTAATGAGACATAATGGGTTATTTCCATTTGTAAGCTTTTTTGACAAATTAATGTTATAATTATTTGATGTGTTTAATCAGCCAATCAGCAAAGAAAATATTTCCCATCTAAATTAAATATTTTGGCAGACTGATTACTTGTTTAACTGCATCAAAATATCTTATTGTACATTTTTATATGAATAAATGGATTTGCATCATGTTATCTTTTCTCGGTGTCAGCATTCTGCTCCCTGAAGTCCTATTTTATGTTATTTAGCAATCTTTCTGAATATAGGAGGACTAGGAGGACAAAAATAGAAAGGAAAAGGAAATAAAAAAGAAAAAAAAGGAAGGAAAGAAAAAGGAAGGAAGGAAGGAAGGAAGGAAGGAAGGAAGGAAGGAAGGAAGGAAGGAAGGAAGGAAGAAAGGAAGGAAAGACTTTAAAAACCGAGGTGAAATCTATGTGATCCCCCCACACATGAAGAATTATAGTAACAAATCACCCAGTAAGAACTTATTTTAAGTTCTTGGCTCTGTCAGCAAGTACAGAAGTTAATCATTATATTGTCGGATTCTGCTGAGCTTCTAAACTTTACCATCTAGAACACTTTAGTATTATTTACAAAACCCAATGATAAATGAGGGAAATCCTATTAAGATCGCACACAAAATTTGTCTTGCATTCTGATGGTTCTTGGATTTTGGAGGGTATGCAGTGGGACAATATCTTAAGGATCTTAAGGATATCAAAGGAAATAAATTCAAGATGAGTTAAGGTCAAATGTTTGAGCTTTCAAATTTTTGCTGAATAGTTCAATGAGATGAAGTTTCTGGTAATAGTTAGGATAATCTGGGACAAAACCCAGAACCCTGAACTACACTTTTCACTCAGGATGTTGATTCAAAAGTGTGGAAATGCATTTTTTTTATTTACCATTCAGTTTTCTCTTGCAAATGCTGAAGGCTTGGTTGTCTTCAAAACTGTGGAACTCATAGCTGATTGTTGGAAATTGCTAAGCAAGACTACCATGTCCAAATTTCTCAAGATCTATTTAGGATAGTTTTGTGTGTTCAAAACTGCTGGAAAATTGGAGTTATTTGATAAAAAATATTTATCAGGATAAATTAAAAGTTTCTGAGAAAGTAAAAAAAAAGATTTACATCATTTTGAAGCTATAAGACTGTGAATAAGATGTGTATGCTTCATCTGAATGAGAGCTTGAGAGAAAATAGTTCTACTCCATGAAATTGTTCATTGACTGATTGTTTTGTGCCAGGTACTAGACTAGGTATTGATGTTTTTATCTTGTTTTACTTCCAGTCAGTATCCGATGAAGAATCTATTAACATTACTATTTTATGGATTTGAAAATGCAGAATCAGTTAAACTGAATAACTTGTAAGATTATATAGTCAAAAAACAGTGAAAAGGAAATTTTGATTTAGATATGTTTAGCACTGAAGTTCACTATCTGAACATCGTAACTCTTAGTTTTTAGAGGACAAAAAAGTCAGTGGATCACTGTCTCAATATCTGTCACTAAGAGGGGCAAGTTCAATTTGCTCCCTTCAAAAATTCCTGGTAGGATTAGGTCCCATTTGCCCCTCACAGTGATGGAACTAATGACAGCTTCTCCTTTTTTCCCAGTCTGGGACTTTGCCTGACCTGCACAATGACTGACATGTCAAAGAACCCCCAAAGTCTAGCATGGATCACAGGGGAGAAGGATCCTTAGAAACAAGGGATTAACAGTTATAATAGAGTTCCCATACTAATGGGGAGTCCAACAAGGGGCTCTGGCAGGCTATGCCACTGAGTTCTGAATCTTCACTAGTACTCAGCAGGAGGTTTGGCATTCACACAAAAGGATGCTCCAGGAGATGGGAAGGAGGAGGTGGGAGGCACTTATAGAAGGGGAGGGAGAGAGGGGTGAGAGGAAGGGGGGAAAAGGGAAAGGGGGGACAACTGAGGAGGGAGGGAGGGAGAGGATGGGGGTACCTATTGAGCTTGTTTGTATGATTAGTAAAAAAATAAAATATGGGAGAAAAAATTTTAGGAGAGAAAAAAAATTCCATTTCCAGTCCGTTTCCTGATATTCTGGGCCTTTTCCAATTCTAATGGTATTGGAAATATTTAAAATTTTCTTGGGAAAATATTATTTAGTCTGAATTGATATACATTAGATGTCATTTGTACTAAGGAGGAAGGAAATGGGGGGCAGGGAAGAAGTGTGATGTCGAATAAGAACCAACGGTCTGGTGAGCGCCTTTCTTTCTGGTCCCCTTTCTGTTCAGGTTATAAGCATAGAGAATCAATAGTAAGACAGTTGCAGAGAGATACATGGACCCAGAAGACAGGGGAAGTATTGAAATTGCTTCAAAGCATATGAAAGAGGACATTACTCTGACAATACTCCAAAAATGTTTAAGGGAGAGAAATATCACAGGTACCTGAGCTTCTGATGCATTAGAAGGGACAAACATGTATCATAGTGTACACACTGATGCATCTGTGACTTCACATGTAACTCATATGTCAGTTGAACTTGAAAATATTATTTTGCCACTATAGTTTCTAATAATTCTATTCATTTTTTAGATAAGGTTTCACTCTTTAGCCCGAGTTGACCTAGAACTTCCTTTGTAGCCAAACTTGGCATTGAATTTGTGGCAATCTTTTCACTTCTGTCCCTTAGTGCTGGGATAACACATGTGCACCATCTGTCTCCAATGTTGTTATTCTAGTCTTTTTTATTAACTTGAACATTTAGTATTCATTAGGCACATTATGGCAAATTATGAAGTCTATTTATGGGAAATTAGAGTGAGAAAATCTCTATTTCATAAATTTGGCTTGACTTCCTCATCTAAATACAAAGAAAACTTGTTAGCTTTTATTTGGAAATTAAATAAATTAGAACTTAATAAACAATGATGACATAATTAGAAAAATCTGGATTAGCCATTACTATTAGAGTAGATATGATTTATCTATTAATAATGCCTTTCTACATTTACATTACAAATACTACAGTATTTTCACCTGGACAAACATCTTAGAGACCATAAGGTAGTCATGATGTCCAGTGTTATGAAATGCAGTAACACTTCTGGTGAGCTATATTTTCACATATACAATACATAAAAATTAAGAATTCACTCTTTAATATCACTAGTTAATAGAAACAGGTGACAAATACATGGTGTGCTATAGATATGAATGAAGATATAACTTTTTATAAAGTAATTGTGAGTACACTTTTACTCAATTTTATGTGCTGTGTGACAAAAATCTCAAGTTTTCTATTTTTCACGAATAACTAAAAAAATACCTGTTACATGACACATCTGGTAAGTATCTAGTATGGCACCTCTATACCAAACTTCTGGGTTCTTTCCCATCCTATTGCCTCCCCCAAGTCAATTTCTTGGATTCACCTGGACAAACATCTCATGTACATGGCCTCCTTTCTCAGAGACCGTAAGGTGGTCATGATGTCCAATGTTATGAAATGCAATGACACCCTTGATGGATTATATTTTCACACTGCCCATAGATTATTTGGTAAATACTTTTTGAATAGTTTCACATAGGCAATTTTGGATAAAGTAGTATAATAGCATCAAATACAAATTTGGCTTTTGTGACTGAAGGTAATTTTGTGGGTCATCACTACTGCTGACATTTAGATAAGGTTCCTCAAAAGTTTGTATGTTGGAAGTGAGGTTGCATATGTGATGAAGTTGGGACATGTGGAACCTTTAAGAAGACCCTCATGGAAGTAACTGGGTCATGGAAGACATCCTCCTTCAGAGAGATTAGTGTAGTTCTCATGATACTGACTAGTGCCTTTGAGAGTGCCTTTGAGGGTGGCAAGATAGCTCACTGGGTAAAATATTGCTTGCAAATCCAGCAACTTGTGTTTGATCACCGGAAGTGCACATGATGCATATATGTGTCCTGTGCTTTCTCTCTCTTTTTCTTTCTCTCTCACTAATAAATACAAATAAATAAAATGTTTTAAAAGTGGAGTGTTACTGTTTACAATAGCAAAGTCATGGAATCAACCCAAATGTCCAACAGTTGCCGAGTGGATAAGGAAACTGTGGTACATCTAAACAATGGAGTACTACTCAGCTATCAAAAAGGATGCATTACTGGATTTGCCGGGAAATGGATGTCATTAGAAACAATTATATTAAGTGAAGTATCCCAAACCCAGAAAATTAAGTGCCATATGTACTCCCTAATAGGTGGCTCCTAGTACCAATCCCACCCAGCCCACCTTGAGACACTTATAGGTAAATCTATGTATTACCTACAGTAATTGCTAGGATTATGAACAGGAGGGATGGGGCTGGAGGGCCACACCAGAAACAAGGAGAGAATTGACCATATTACAGTAGAGAAAAATAGGCCTCCATCAAGGATTGCAAGTAAGTAAAGTGACACCTGGTTAAGTTCACAGACGTTCATTCCTGATCATTTACAACTAAAGGGGTATGATCTCACCAGAAGGGGAGGGCATATAGTCTGGCAGATAGAAAGTAACCAGTTTGCAAATGGGTGATTGACCCCTCCCTCACTGAGGTTTCCTACTTTTATTACATCTACCCTTGAACGTGCTCTTATAATAAGACTTCAGTTTAACAGCTTTTTATCTCTGGCCAGGGGGTGACATACAGTGCCCAGCAGGATGGAGCGTAGGGCATTGCAGGAGCAGCAAAACTGCAAAAGAATATCAGCAAACCACAATCTAGAACTTCAGAGACTCTATATCAACCACCTATAACTAGGCCAGACTAATCTCTCCCCGTCCTGAAGCTCAGGGACATTTGCGGAAGAGGGGGCAGTAAGATTGTAAGAGCAAAAGGATGGGAGGAGCAATGATTTGCAAGATACTTCACACAAGTTAGGGCCGAAGCAATCATAATTGGACTTTGCATGCCCTGCACAATGTCCAACACACTATTGATCTCACAAAGTCTAGCATCTGCTAAAGGCACCAAGATCCTTGGAGGCAAGGGATTGGCAGCCACAGCAGTGTTCCTATGCTTAAGGGGAACACAGGAAAGGGTTCAGGGAAAGGCCACTGGGTCCTTGTACCTCATCGGAGAGGAGGGCCCAGAGGAAAATCAGGCATGCACAAGAAAGGACTCTCTGGGAATTGGGGCGGGAAGCACTGGGGGATGGGGAGGGAGGGGTGAGGGGAAGGGGAGCAGGGGGTTCGGGGGGAGGAGGAGGGAGGGAGGGAACTGGTGTACCTATTAAGTTTGTATGAGCTGAAATAATAATAAAAATGTATTAATAAAAATATTCAATAAAAAAGTGGAGTGTTAATAAATAAATGTGTTCGTGTGTGTGTGTGTGTGTATGTGTAAATGCATGTCTGTGTGCATGTATGTAAATAATCCTGGCCTCTCAACCCCTCTGGCTTCTGACTGTAGAGTCACACATTCCTGTAGATTTGCAAACATTCCTGGCACTGTGATGCTCTCTACCATCAGGTCCTCACCAGACCTGAGCAATTGTTGAACCAAGCTTTTGGATGTGAGGAACTATGAGTTAGATAAGACTTTTTTCCTTATAAATTACACAACTTCAGAATTTTTATGTCAACAAAAAGCAGGTTGAGGCAACTGTGTATTTTAATCTGATTCAAATAATTTATGTAGCACCTTTATGGAACCACTAACTATAAAAGTCCTAGAAACTTCTATGAGTAAAATCTGAAATAATTCTTACATGGGAGAACTTTTAAATATATCTCTGTGCTAATCCATCTTTGATACACACACACACAATCCTAGTTTTACATAAAAAGATGAATCTCTTTAGAAACACATATTAAATTGAACTTTAAATCATCAAACCTGGATAAACAACTTTCCCAAATTCCAGGGTAGAAGTTGTTTTTAATGAACACTACATCGACTATTTTGGTGTCCTGATATATATATATATATTTATACGTATGAATATGTATATACATAGATGCTCTTTTATTTTTCACTGCTCCAAAGATTCTTTTATTGCTCTTGGCTTCATATTTCATAATTATCTTCACTCTATACAAAATTATATCATCTGTTATGTACAGTTCATCTCAAAAGAAATTCAGAGAATAAAATAAACACTGGGAATGATTATGGAAAATGTGTCTAGGCGTGAAGATAAATTATTCAGTCGCAGGACTGCTTGTGAAAGAAGAAATTAAGACATAAGTAAAAAGATATTTTGTTATTGAGCTTGGAGGAGAAGTCAATGGAGAGGAAAACAAGAGTTTCCAAACAGATTGCAGAAATTTAGATGAGAATTAAGGTGCATTCAGCAAAGATACTAGGTACACCAGATTGTAAAGAGCTTATTAGAAGTATATTGAACCAAAAACAGAGAGTATATGGGGTGAGGAAGGATGCTTAATCATGTTCATGATATGGCAGTGATAGTCAAAGCTGAGTGAGGTCATCCAGAAGTTCACATTTGTCATAGTTTGAAATGTGAGTTTACCACTGCGGGTTCATGTATTTGAATTCTTAATAGTTTGGGAAGGTCATGGCTACTTTAAGAGGTGGAGCCTTGTTGGAGGAAGGCTGGTTACAAGGGGTGGGCCTTGAGATTGATTAGTACTACCCTGCTTCTGGGGGAAATCAGCTTTTGCAGTTTTGCAGCTCTAAAACCTCTTGATGGGCCTGACCTAAGTTGGGCCTCCAGTTTCTTCCAGCAAGCCATGCCTTTCCTACCATAATGGACTGTATTTCTGTTCTGTGAACCGTAAGGCAAATAAATCTCCTCTTCTCCCTTGAGTTACTTGACTTTGAGTGGTTTCTCACAGCATCAGCAAAATTCATAGAAAAGAAGAGATCCCAGATGCAATGGGAATATTTTGGAATACTGGAAAAGAAAGATGCATGAAAGGAGCTATGAGACAGGGAAGAAATCAAACAAAGAAAACAGACAAAGGTAAAGTTATTCACACCTTTAGGAGGTAGAATGTTGTAAGTCAAGAAGAGACTATAGCCCTTTCCCCACTCCGCCGCCCCCCCCCACACACACGCGGGGTCCAGCCGGGCCTCACTGCGACCTAGGTAAGCTCCACCCCCGCCCACCCCCAGAACCCCAGGGCGTCCCAAGGGACCCAGCTCCTCCCGCCATCCAGCCGGAGCCACGCAGGGCTGGGAAGGAGGACCCTCCCTGCGCCCGGCTGGCCCCAGCTCCCCCAGGTTAAATAGCACCCCGCCCACGCCCCATCCTCCCTTCCCCCACTCAGTCGCCAGGACACGCACTTTTCAGCCGGGACTCTCAACGACCTAGGTAAGCTCCATCCCCGCCCACCCCCAGAACACCAGGCCAAATAATTCAGTTTGGTGAAAAATGTACAGAAATTGAAAGAAGATCTTAAGAGTTAAAACGACAATGCCAAAGTCAAAGTGCAAATCCATGAGAAACAACACTCAAGTAAGCAAATCTCTCACTGAAGGAATTACTCTCATAATGTTAGACTCCAACCAGAATAAACCCACGGAAAATGGCCATGAAAGCCTGACCCAGGATAACGACTTTCAAAATATGATCATTACCATGTTCAATATTATGAAAGAGGAAATCCGGGAGGAATTTAATAATCGAATCAATCTCTTTGAAGAGGAACACAACAGACACTTGGAGGAGTTGAGAGAAACAAGTGCAAGAAACAAAAAGTGGCATAGAGCAGTTAAAACAGACTCAAGCAGAGTTTAAAACTGAGCTAAAGGACAAGTTATCTTCAACCCAGAACTCAACAGAGAGTCTTATCAGCAGAACTAACGAAGCAGAAAACAGAATTTCAGACCTTGAAGATAAAGTGAGAGTATTAACCAGCTCAATGGAAGAGGTTGTTTAAGCCAAAAAGATACTTGAGAGAAATATCCAGGAGATATGGGACACCCTGAAGAAGCGTAACATGCGTATTCATGGAATACCAGAGCAAAAATCTCAAAATACCACCCCTGAGGAAATTTTTCAAATGATCATCAAGGAAAACTTTCCTCATCTAAAAAAAGAGAGGCCCATCCATATACAAGAGGCATTCCGCACCCCAAACAGATACGACCAAAACAGAAGCTCGCCACGGCAAATAGTAGTTAAAACACTCCACATTCAAGATAAAGAAATGGTGCTGAAAGCTTCAAGGGAGAAAAAACAAGTCACTTTTAAAGGTAAACCTATTAAAATAAAAAATGACTAATCAGTCGAAACTAGTAAAAGCAAGAAGAGCTTGGAGAGACATACTTCAAGTATTGAATGAGCAAAAATGTCAACCCAGGCTGATTTACCCTGCAAAACTATCAGTCATGATCAAGGGAGAAAGAAAACTCTTCCAGCACAAAGACAACTTGAAGGGACACATGTCCACCAAACCAGGCCTTCAAAAAATGCTAGAAGTGATACTCAAGCTTGAAGAAAAAAAAGGCATATCCGGGAGAACAGAAGGCAAATATAACACCATTAAAAGCGAAGCAATATACTTATAAAAACTACTAAACATAATAAGTGTCTGGAATTAAAAATAGTTTCTCCATTATAACACTAAATGTTAATGGAATTAACTCACCTGATCAAGAGACACAGATTACAAACTTGGATTAAAAATCACAATCCATCAAGTCTGCTGCCTTCAGGAAACCCATCTCACCACAAAAGATAGGCACGCCCTAAAAATAAAAGGCTGGTCAACAATTCTACAAGCTAACTGGAAGCAGAAAACAGGCAGGGGTAGCCATATGCTATCAGACAAAGTGGACTTCAAACCAAAGAAAATCATAAGAGACAGGGATGGATACTACATTTTAGTCACAGGTACAATTCACCAGGAAGACTTCACAATACTGAACATATATGCACCCAACACAGCCCCTCCCACATTCATTAAGCAAACCCTACAACATCTAAAGCGAGAAATCAATCCCAAAACGATAATTCTTGGGGATTTCAATACCGCCCTCTCAACATGGGATAGATCTACAGGTAAAAAACTTAACAGAGACACTTTGGAGCTTAACCAAACCCTTACTGAAGGATACTTTTCATCCACGCACCAAAGAATACACATTTTTTTCAGCAGCACACAGAACTTTCTCTAAAATAGATCACATATTGGGCCACAAAATGAATCTACACAAATACAAAAAAGTTGAAATTCTAGCCTGTGCCCTATCAGACCACCACGACTTAAAGCATGACATCCACAACACAACAAGCAACAGAAACTACACTAACTCCTGGAAACTTAACACTATGATGCTGAATGAGAAATGGATTCAGGAAGAAATTACAAAGGAAATTTAAGATTTCCAGAAAGTGAATGATAATGAAAATACAACTTACCAAAATCTCTGGTACACAATGAAAGCTGTCCTAAGAGGTAAGTTCATAGCTCTTAATGCCTACATCAAAAAAATGGAAACATCAGAAATAAATAAATTAACAATGCAGCTAAAACCTTTAGAGACACTAGAGCAATCTGATCCCAAAAGCAGTAGAAGGGAGGAGATTAGCAAAATAAGGGGAGAAATATCTGAAATCGAGATTAGGAAAACGATAGAGAAAATCAACCAGTCAAAAAGCTGGTTCTTTGAAAAAATCAATAAGATTGATACACCCCTAGCTAAATTAACTAAAAGCAAGAGAGAGAAAACCCATATTAACAAGATTAGAAATGAAAATGGAGTTATCACTACTGATATCCAAGAAATCCAGATAATTATAACATCATATTTCAAAAACTTATACTCTGTGAAATTTGACAACACAAAAGAGATGGATGAATTCCTAAGTAAACACAATTTACCTAAATTGAATCAGGAAGTTGTGAATTATTTAAATAGTCCAAAACATATGAGGAAATTGAAGAAGTAATCTCGAATCTTCCCACCAAAAAATGTCCTGGATCAAATGGATTCAGCACAGAGTTCTACCAGATATTTAAGGAGCTAATAACACCAATACTCCTTAAACTGTTCCATCAAATAGCAAAGGAAGGAACACTACCAAATTCCTTCTATGAAGCTAATATCATCTTAATCCGAAAGTCTAATAAAGATACACTTAAAAAAGAAAACTATAAGCCAATCTGTCTGATGAACACAGATGCAAAGATTCTCAACAAAGTCTTAGCAAATCGGATTAAAAAACATATCAAACAGATCATTCACAGGGATCAAGTAGGCTTTATACCAGGCACGCAAGGTTGGTTCAACATACACAAATCAATAAATGTAATTTACCATATAAACCAGTCCAAAGTTCAAGACCACATGATACTCTCGATAGATGCAGAAAAAGCTTTTGACAAGATCCCAACAGCCCTTTATGATCAAAACCCTAGAGAAGGTTGGAATGGAAGGAACCTTTACCAATATAATAAAAGCTGTATACAATAAGCCAACAGCAAGGATTATACTCAATGGGGAAAAACTTGATGAATTCTCATTTCGATCAGGAACTAGACAAGGCTGTCCACTCTCACCACTTCTCTTCAATATTGTACTTGAAGTCTTAGCTGGAGCCATAAGACAAGAAAGGGACATAAAAGGGATTTAAATTGGCAAGGAAGAAGTCAAATTATCTCTATTTGCAGATGATATGATCCTATACATGAGTGATCCCAAAAACTTCACAAGGAAGCTCCTGGAACTAATACAGAAGTTCAGCAGGGTGGTAGGATACAAAATAAATGTACAAAAATCAGTGTCCTTCCTATATGCCCACAATGAAAGAAGTGAAAAAGCCCTGAGACATTCAATCCCATTTACTATAGTCCCTAAAAAAATGGAATACCTTGGTATAAACCTAACCAAGGAAGTAAGAGACCTTTACAATGAAAACTTTAAAACCCTAAAGAAAGAAATTGCAGAAGACACCAGAAGGTGGAAAGACCTTCCATGTTCCTGGATTGGCAGAATCAACATCATAAAAATGACCATCCTACCAAAGGCAATATACAAATTCAATGCTATACCAATTAAAATCCCAAAACAATTCTTCAAAGAAGTTGAACAAACAATCTCAAAGTTCATGTGGAGGCACAAAAGACCCAGGATAGCAAAGACAATCCTGAGTAACAAAAACACCGCTGGAGGTATCACTATACCAAACCTTAGTCTATACTACAAATCCATAGTTATAAAAACAGCCTGGTACTGGCTTCAAATTAGACAAACAGATCAATGGATAAGGGTTGAAGATCCAGATATAAGCCCACAAAATTACAGCCATTTGGTCTTTGACAAAGGGGCCAAAAAAATCCAATGGTAAAAAGAACAGTATCTTCAACAAATGGTGCTGGCAAAACTGGATCTCCACATGCAGAACATTAAAGCTGGACCCGTACTTGTCACCTTGTACAAGAATTAATTCCAAATGGATCAAGGACCTTGATATAAGGCCAGAGACTTTAAAAACCATAGTTGAAAGGATAGGAACTCCCTCGAGCTGGCTGGGGTAGGCCAACATTTCCTAAACAGACATCCAATGGCACAGTCACTGCTACCAACTCTCAACAGTTGGGATCTTGTGAAATTAAAGAGCTTCTGTTCAGATAAAGAGATTATAACACGAGCTCAAAGGCAACCCACAGAATGGGAGAAAATCTTCACTAACCACACATCTGATAGAACTCTGCTGTCCAGAGTGCACAAAGAACTTCGAAAACTAAACACCAAGGAAATAAATGGCCCAATTAAAAAATGGGCCCTGGAACTTCAAAGAAACTTTACCAGGGATGAAATTAAAATGTCTAACAAATATCTTAAAAAATGTTCCACTTCCTTAGCCATCATGGAAATGCAAATCAAAACTTCCCTGAGATATCATCTCATCCCGGTCAGGATGGCAAAAATCCACAATACAAACAACAAATGCTGGAGAGGATGTGCAGAGAGGGGAACTCTCCTACATTGCTGGTGGGAATGCAGGCTCATACAGCCACTCTGGCGAGCTGTCTGGAGATTCTTAAAGAAATTAAAGATTGAAATGCAATTTGACCCTGTTATTCCACTTTTGGGAATAACCCCACATACAGCAAAAATTCACCTCGATAACAGAAGCAAAACCATGTTCATAGCAGCACTGTTTACAATAACAATGTCATGGAATCAACCCAAATGTCCAACAGTTGATGAGTGGATAAGGAAAAGGTGGTACATCTATACAATGGAGTACTACTCAGCCATCAAAAACGATGAATTACTGGAATTTGCTGGGAAATGGATATTATTAGAAACAATTATATTAAGCGAAGTATCCCAGACCCAGAAAATTAAGCACTGTATGTACTCCCTAATAGGTGGCTCCTAGTACCAAACCATCCAGCCCACCTAGAGACACTCAAAGATATATCTGTGTAATACCTACAGTAATTGCAAGGATTATGAACAGGAGGGATGGGTTAGGAGGGCCACACCAGAAACAAGGAGAGAAGTGACCATGTTACAGCAGACAAAAATAGGCCTCCATCAAGGATTGCAAGTAAGTAATGAGACATCTGGTTAAGTTCACAGACTTTCCTTCCTGATCATTTACAACTGAGGGGGTATGATCTCACCAGAAGGGGAGGGCATATAGTCTGGCAGATAATAAGTAACCATTTTGCAAATGGGTGATTGACCCCTCCCTCACTGTGGTTTCCTACTTTTATTACATCTACCTTTGAATATACTCTTATAACAAGACTCTGGTTTAACAGCTTTTTATCTCTGGCCAGGGGTGAAATACAATACCCATCAGGATGGAGTGAAGGGCATTACAGGAGCAGCAAAACTGCAAAAGAAAATCAAGGACCATAATCCAGAACTTCAGAGACTCTATATCAACCACCTAGAACTAGGCCATACTAATCTCTCCCCATCTTGAAGCTCAGGGACATTTGAGGAAGAGGGGGCTGTAAGATTGTAAGAGCAAAAGGATGGGAGGAGCAATGATATGCAAGATACTCCACACAAGTTAGGGCTGAAGCAATCATAATAGGTCTTTGCATGCCCTGCGCAATGTCCAACACACTATTGACCCCACAAAGTCTAGCATTTTCTAAAGGCACCAAGATCCTTGGAGGCAAGGAATTGACAGCCATAGTAGTGTCCCTATGTTTAAGGGGAACACCGGAAAGGGTTCAGGGAAAAGCCACTGGGTCCTTGTAAGTCATCAGAGAGGAGGCCCAGAGGAGAGTCTGGCATGCACATTAAAGGATTCTCCGGGGATTGCGGGGAGAGGCACTTTGGGATGGGGAGGGTGGGGTGAGGGGAGGGGGAGCAGGGGAGTAGGGGGGAGGAAAAGGGAGGGTAGGGGGGAGGAAGAGGGAGGGTAGGGGGGAGTAAGAGGGAGGGTAGGGGGGAGGAAGAGGGAGGGAGGGAGCCGGTGTACATATTAAGTTTGTATGAGCAGAAATTATAATAAAAAATGAAAAAAAAAAGAAGTGACTATAGATTTGGTGGTGCAGGGTGATAGGTGACCTAGATGTTACAAACTATAGTAACATCTAGAAGAGAACCCTAGAAGGGAAGGCATGAAGAGAAAACATGTTCTGCCATTTTTCTGCAAAAGCTAATGGATTTGTGAAATGGTGTGGATTTGGATAGTTTTAAAACAGAAGATTTTTTTAATTGTGTGTGTGTGTGTGTGTGTGTTTATATGGAATCAACAGGCACTGTGTGTCCTGTGGAAGACCAAGGGTGACTTTGGGGATCATCTTGGATTACTTCTACTTCCTTCCTTGTAGGGGGGGGCCTCAGTCTAGGTGACCTCAATAATCTGGCAAGGTTGGACAAAGATGTTTTGATGGAGGAAGTCTAGAGGGAAGCTCAGGATGTTTTGACCAGCTCAAGGTAGCTCAGGATGTATTGATCAGCTCAGGATGGAGGAAGTAGCTCAGGATGTTCTGAAAAAATTTTCGCTACATACAGCCTGCATGTTGGCTTGACCTTTAAGATGATTGGTTGCCCATTTCCTTGCCCTGGAATTCCCCTTACTGTTTCTGCCTTTATAAGATGGCTGTGGTGTTGCAATAAAGGAGTTCCTGCTTGACTAGACTCCCTATCTGAGTGTTTTCCGGAAGGAGGGCTGGGAGTGGGCAGAGAGTGCACTCACCCTGTGTGGAGAACCTGAGGGACTGGCCTGCAGGACCGAGCTGTGATCCCCTGGGGACCCCCACACTTCCTGCTTTGCTCTGGGATTTCCCAGGTTCTACCCACCAGGTACAGAAGTGTAGGCCACCATTTCTGCCTGGTCTTTTTACCTGGGACCTGGGATCCGAACTCAGTATCTTCTGCTTGCAAGACAGTACTGCAATGAGACTTATCCTCACCAGACCTGCACTATGACTGACATAACAATATTCCCTCATAGACTAGTAAGGAATTCAGGAGAAATAATTACATTCAGGTAGAACTTTAGGGGCTAGGGCTAGACAGGTGAAAACAGTGTCCCTATCAGTGGGTCTACCCAAGTAAGGGTCACTTAATCTGCCACAGAGACCTAAGCCCCTACTAGACAGACAACCCAAGGAAATCCTGGGACCCACACAAGCAGATAGGCAGGAAGATGGGAGGGAAAGAGATGGATTGGTGAAAAGAAGGGAAGGAGGAAAGGGAAGGATGGGAAGGGAGAAATAGAGGAGCAGGAATAACCATTCATTGTGTTTGTAAAACTAGAAAAATAAAAAAAATTAAAGAATGGCTTTTAGGATCTTCACTTTCAGGCTGGGGA
This sequence comes from Typhlomys cinereus, assembly GCA_023101885.1. NCBI lineage: Eukaryota > Metazoa > Chordata > Mammalia > Rodentia > Platacanthomyidae > Typhlomys > Typhlomys cinereus. The sequence continues at coordinate 3,362,437 of JALPQD010000214.1, forward strand.
GAAGACTGAGTGGTCAAAACCTTTGCTTCACAACCAAAAGGACTTGAATTCAGATCTTATAGTCTACATAAAAGATTTTAATTTTTTACTTTTTTTTTTTTTTTGCCTTGCCAGCCAAGGAACCCGAGTTCTGCATCCTAGATCCCACTTAAAAATCCTGGACTGAAATGACTGCAGGCCTGCAATTAGGCAGAATCCCAAAGCAAAGCAGTAAGGAGGTAGGCAATCCAAGATGATTCCAGATATCACCCTTCTGTCTCCACAGACATCCACATATGTTTGTTTGTTGTTTTTCTTTGTCTTTTTTTATTTTTCCCCAATCATAGAAGCTCAATAGGTACCCTGCTCCTCTCCCTCCCTCCACCTCTCCCCAGTCCCCCTTGCACCCTCCTCCCCTTCCCCTTCCTTTCACCTTCATCCCTCCTCCTCTCCCAATGCCTCCCCATTCCTCCCATCACCTGGAACATCCTTTTGTGTGAACGCCAAACTTCCTTCTGAGTCCTTTACTCCAGTGAGGTGTAAGGACTCAGTTGCATAGCCCAGAGTCCCCCTCTCCCTGGGTTCCCCCTTAGTACGGGAACACTATTATGACTATTAATCCCTTGCCTGGAAGGATCCTACTGCCTGTGATCCATGCTAGACCCTGGAGGGTCGTCGACACATCAGTCATTGTGCAGGTCATGCAAAGTCCCACTATGGCTACTGTGGCCCTAACTTGTGTGGAGCATATCGTTGTTCTTCCCCATCTTTAGCCTCTTACAATCTTGCTGCCCCTTCTACCGCAAGTTTCTCGAGCTTTAGGATGGGGAGAGATTTGGCTGGTCTAGTTCTAGGAGGCACCCACATTTAAAGTACCCTCTTGTACATACACACAGACCAAAAAAAATATTGCTTTCAAATTTTACTGTAATGTGGTATTTGTTCTACTTATTAAAGTTTTGAAATTAATTTGCAAAATAAGTTTTTGTAAGTTCCCTGTGATAAAAATTACACATTTACTCATTAAAGTATAGAGTTCAATACATATATTTATTTGTGTTTCCATAGGCTTCATGATTTTGTTTACTTGTTTATAAGCATTTGAGACAAACAGATTAGACTGTTAAAATGTGCATTTTGTCAGATTTTTTTAGAAAAACTCATTTTCATGATTTGTTCAGGTTTTCATCATTTATAGTTAAAATTTCATTTCTTAGAGGTTCTTTTTTTAAAAATATTTTAAATTCCGCTTCATTCATTACTGCGTACTGGGTGTACATGGCTGTTCCTACCCTCACGCTAAGTTTCTGTTTACTTCGTTTGACTAGACAGACAGTGTTTGCTATCAGTTTGCTCACATCAGTGGTTCCTTCTGTTGCGTATGTACCTTTCTGTGATGTAAATATATTAATACATCAAATATTCAGGAAAAACTCTATTCTTTTAGAGTTCTACTATTCCTCAGAAATCCATAAGCTGTATGGAAAAAAGCATTTATCTGTGTAAGGGTGTGAAAAAATAAATGAAATAAATACTAAAATATCGATACTCCTTACTGAAATTTCTTATAATTAAAATTTCAATGATTAAATGATCAGATGGAATTTAGAAGATGTTTGCTTTCCCAAGCCATGCATAAGTTTTTTGCACAGTCACTTTTAAGTGGTAGCTACAAAGTCCCTTCTGTTTTTTTCCTACATTTTTCTTCCTCAGCAATTATTTTCCTGGATGTTAGTCTTTCATTTTCTCTAAATTGTCAGTGATTGGTTATGATGAATTTATTGCCTTCTGATTAGTGATCTATTAGATTACATAGGTCATAACTACATGCATCTTTCCCTATCCAGTCCACTCTACCTTTTATAAAAGCCTATTGTTTTTACGTGAGCAAAGTCTGGAATACTAGACCTTCTTCTTCAATACCAACAATATAAAAGGCTGCACCTTTCTCTTTCTCTCTCTTTCAAAGTAGAGGCTGAGGCCCTGTCGCTATAAATAATATAAAGAAGAAAGACACAAGTAGAACCTGCTGCTTAAATTTTGCTTGCTCTACCTAGTTTTTACACTTCATATAGAGAATTGTAAGCTCCAATATTTGCTCTAGGAAGTTGTACATAGGGAATCTGAAGGAGCAGACATTATTGAGAATGCATTTCTGTCATGTACATGTACATATATGTCTGTTCACAATTCATGTGTATCTACTGCATGACACCATTGTCAAATTTAGGATTAAATTACTTTTCTCTTAGTATTTGTGCTGTATATTCTGGCAATAGATATTTTTACATATACTAGGACACAAAATGATTAAATATGAAAATAATATTTTGGGTGACACAGACAATAACCTCGAATTTAAAAACAAATAGGTAAAACTAAACTTGTTTTACTATGTGAGACTCATATCACAAACATGATGAAATAATTAAAAGGATGTGTCATTTAAAATACAGAGAAAGTACAAAAGCAAGCTGTAAAGTATTCAAACATTCCAGCTTTGCTGTATAGAAAAGATACTCTAAAAACTTGGGCTTATTCTTACTTTTTTTCAAGAAAGATTCAATAGAGGATGGTACTGATGATACGATAAAAGATATCTCAGAACAAACCCAAAATGAAAAGACTGTGCTTTCCATCTGAAAGATTCATGCTGATTGTCAAGACGTGATGAAAGTTCCCACTCAAAAAGATCAATTTGCTTCATTCTGATAACAAGGAGGCAAACGCCTAATCATTTTAAAACTGAACACAGATAATCTGTACTTGATTTTTGTCTTCCAATTGTAACATGGTTCTTATTCTAAAGTTTTTGATAGAACTAGTTACTAGAGTTGATTCACAATAAAGCTTAGATAGGCGAGAAATACAAGTGATGGCAAGTTGTAAGGAAATGCTTTTTTAAATTAGTTACTCATCCCTTTTACATTTAATTTTATTGGTTATTAATGTGTTATATGGTGTGTATATCCATGTTCATGTACGTGTGTGTGTGTATGTGTGTGCGTGTGTGTATGTGCAGGTGAGAGGACAACTCTGTGGAGTTGAATCTCTCCTTCCACCTTTATTTGGGTTCTGGGCCCTGGATTCAGGTTGTCAGGCCTATGCAGCAAGCACCTTGGCCCACTGCACATCTGACTGACTCCACAGTTATTGATTTTTGAAGTGATACTGGTTTCTTAGAATTTTTAATTTACTTTCTCTCTTTAAAAATCCTTTTGGGATTATAAACAGGAGGGAAGGAGAAGGACACCCCACCCCAGAAAAAAGGAGAAAGGGGATTAGGCTTCAGTAGAAGCCAAGAAGTATTGCATGTAAGTAGCAAGACATCTGGTACAGCTCTTTCTCACTTCTCTTCCTGATCACTTGGGACTGAACAGGTTTGATCTCACCAATCAGGGAGGGTATAAGGACTGGCAGAGAGATGGTAACCATCCTGCAAATGGGACACTGACGCCCTTCTCCCACTCTGTCCTACTCGTATTCTTCTATCTACCTTTAAGTCTCCTGTTGCATTAAGATCTTCATTCAAACAGTCTTTTATCTTTGATTAGGAGGTGACCTTCAATACCAATCAAGATTGCAGCCAAGGGCGGTGCAGGAAAAGCAAAACTGGAAAAAACAAACTATAATTCAGAACATCAGAGACCCTACATTAATCACCTGGAACCAGACAAGCCAAATTTCTCCCTATCATAAAGCTCAGAGAACCTTGCAGAAGAGGGGGCGGCAAGATTGTAAGAGCCTAAAGATGGGGAAGACCAATGATATGCAAGATACTCCACACAAGTTAGGGCTGCAGCAGACAGAATTGGACTTTATCTGACCTGTGCAATGGCTGACATGTCAGTGACCACCCCCCCCCCAAAGTCTAGCAAGGATCACAGGGGAGAAGGCTCCAGGCAGTAGGATCATTAGAGGCAAGGGATTAAACAGTTTCTATACTAATAAGGAGTTCAAGAAGGGGCTACGGGCTATGCCACTGAATCCTTACCCTTCACTAGGATGGAGGATTCAGAGGAAGGCTTGGCATTCACACAAAAGAATGCTCTAGGAGATGGGAGGGAGGAAGGGGGAGGCACTGGAAGAGGGGGAGAGAGGGAGGGGGAAGAGTGAAAGGAAGGAGTAAGGGGAGAGAGTGCAAGGGGATGACTGCAGAGGGAAGATGGAAAAGGACAGGGATATCTACTGAGCTTGCTTATGCTCATAGGATATAGAAAATATTTTTTTGAAAAAGGATGTAAAGATCATTTAAGGTATCACTTAAAGTTCAAAGGTAGTACCAATAATTAAAGTATGAGTACTGCTTAAATACCAAAATGCCAAGCTTATTACAGAGATTTTTCTTCTGCCATCTTGGTGCTAGATTGCACTGGAAAGTTATAGCAGAGTTGGGGTAAGACAGCCTTCTCACCCTTTCCCTAATGGATGTCATCCCTCTTTTCTTCATGTCCCACACACACTGCCTGTGATTACTCCTAGAATTTTCAAAAAGGGCATGGAGTAGAGAGAGAAAAGGGAAGAAAAGGTTGTATCGGATTGGGTCAGAAGAAATCAGACAGCAAAGCTCTATGGTGACAGTGCTTGCTGTAAAAATATGAGAACCTGAATTCAAATACCCAGCATTTATATAAAATTCTGGGCATGAATCAGCGAGATGGCTCAGTGAGTAAAGATATCTGCATGCGAACTTGGTGAACTGAGTTTCATCTCTAGAACCCACACAGTAGAAGGAGAGAAACAACATCTAAATGTTATCTGACTTACACACACATTAAAGCATTGCGCATATATTCTCTGTTTTTCTCCTCTCTTATTCTCTCTTTCTCCCTCTCCATAAATAAATAAAACATCTTTTAAAAATCTGGACAGGGCTGCATTTGTCTGTAGCCTCAGCTGTGTGAGAGACAGAAATAAATTAAGTGAAAAATCCTATGTCAAGAAAGTGAGGCAGAGAGTAATAGAGCATCATCTTCATAGCACACATGGATACAGATGTACACATGGGCTACACACACACACACACACACACACACACACACACACAAACACACAACTTTTGAGGGTACCAAGAACTTGTTTTCAGATCATTTGGTGGAAAGGTTTAGGGATATATTAATAATAAGATACAGAATAGTAATTTCTGAAAGATGAGCAAGGCAGTGAGGGATTGAGGGGCATAGAAAAGCCCAGTTCTCTGACTAGATTGTCTTGTCGATCATCTTCTTTTTTTAACATTTTTTATTATTATTTCCACTCTTACAAACTTAATAGGTACACCAGTTCCCTCCCTCCCTCCTCCTCCCCCCAAAACCCCCTGCTCCCCCTCCCCTCACTCCTCCCGCCCCATCCCCCAGTGCCTCCCGCCCCAATTCCCAGAGAGTCCTTTAATGTGCATCCCTGACTCTCCTCTGGGCCCTCCTCTTCGATGAGGTACAAGGACCCAGTGGCATTTCCCTGAACCCTTTCCCGTGTTCCCCTTAAGCATAGGAATACTACTGTGGCTGCCAATCCCTTGCCTCCAAGGATCTTGGTGCCTTTAGCAGATGCTAGACTTTGTGGGGTCAATAGTGTATTGGACATTGCACAGGGCATGCAAAGTCCAATTATGATTGCTTCGGCCCTAACTTGTGTGGAGTATCTTGCAAATCATTGCTCCTCCCATCCTTTTGCTCTTACACTCTTACCGCCCCCTCTTCCGCAAATGTCCCTGAGCTTCAGGATGGGTAGAGATTAGTCTGGCCTAGTTATAGGTGGTTGATATAGAGTCTCTGAAGTTCTGGATTGTGGTTTGTTGATTTTCTTTTGCAGTTTTGCTGCTCCTGCAATGCCCTTCACTCCATCCTGATGGGCACTGTATGTCACCCCTTGGCCAGAGACAAAAAGCTGTTAAACTGGAGTCTTATTATAAGAGCACATTCAAGGGTAGATGTAATAAAAGTTGGAAACCTCAGTGAGGGAGGGATCAATTACCCATTTGCAAAATGGTTACTTATTATCTGCCAGACTATATGCCCTCCCCTTCTGGTGAGATCATATCCCCTTAGTTGTAAATGATCAAGAACGAACGTCTGTGAACTTAACCAGGTGTCACATTACTTACTTGCAGTCCTTGATGGAGGCCTATTTTCTCTACTGTAACCTGCTCACTTCTCTCCTTGTTTCTGGTGTGGCCCTCCAACCCCATCCCTCCTGTTCATAATCCTTGCAATTACTGTAGGTAATACATAGATTTATCTATGAGTGTCTCAATGTGGGCTGGGTGGGTTTGGTACTAGGAACCACCTATTAGGGAGTACATACGGCGCTTAATATTCTGGGTTTGGGATACTTCACTTAATATAATTGTTTCTAATGACATCTATTTTCCGGCAAATTCCAGTAATTCATCATTTTTGATGGCTGAGTAGTACTCCATTGTATAGATGTACCACCTTTTCCTTATCCACTCATCAACTGTTGGACATTGGGTTGATTCCATGACTTTGCTATTGTAAACAGTGCTGCTATGAACATGGTCGTGCTTGTGCTATTGATGTGAACCTCTGCTGTATGGGGGATTATTCCCAAAAGTGGAATAGCAGGGTCATATGGCATTTCAATCTTTAATTTCTTTAAGAATCTCCAGACGGCTCACCAGAGTGGCTGTATGAGCCTGCATTCCCATCAACAATGTAGGAGAGTTCCCCTCTCTGCACATCCTCTCCAGCATTTGTTGTTGTTTGTATTGTGGATTTTTGCCATCCTGACCGGGATGAGATGATATCTCAGGGAAGTTTTGATTTGCATTTCCCTGATGGCTAAAGAAGTGGAGCATTTTTTAAGATATTTGTTAGACATTTTAATTTCATCCCTGGTAAAGTTTCTTTTAAGTTCCAGGGCCCATTTTTTAATTGGTCCATTAGTTTCCATGGTGTTTAGTTTTCTAAGTTCTTTGTGTACTCTGGATAATAGAGCTCTATCAGATATGTGGTTAGTGAAGATTTTCTCCCATTCTGTGGGTTGCCTTTGAGCTCGTGTTACAATCTCTTTATCTGAACAGAAGCTCTTTAATTTCACAAGATCCCAACTGTTGATGATCATCTTCTTTAAAAAAAAAAAGATTGTATTTATTTATGAGAAAGAGAGAAAGGAAAGAAATGGAGAGAAAGATGAAGGAAGGAATGAAGGAAGGAAGGAAGGAAGGAAGGAAGGAAGGAAGGAAGGAAGGAAGGAAGGAAGGAAGGAAGGAAGGAAGGGAGGAAAAAAGAGAAGAGAAGAGAAGAAAGAAAAAGCCACATACATGCATTCCATGGTGCGTGGGTGAAAGAAGGAGAACAACTTTGCCAGTCAATTCTCTCCTCTATCATGTAGACTTGGAGGGATCAAACTCAGGATCCCAGGAATACAAATAGTTGTCTTACCTGCTGAGCTATCTCATCTGCCCTCAATCATCTTTTAAAAGGAGGAAAAGCTCTCTTGTTTTGACAGGGAGAGATCAACAGCGGAGATGCATATCTTCCATCTTGCCTAGGACCTCAGGTTGCCTTTTACCCTGGGCAGTATTCCACAGTAAGAAACAGTAATAAGGAAGTCAATGGAAGCAGGTAAGTGCTTACAAGAAGAATTGGATCAAAATAATTTTCTGTCCAAAAAGATGTTCTAAATTCTAATAATTTTGGAGAACGATTTATAGGCAGTGCTGAAAGTCCACACTATTTACTGAAACCCAGCAAATAAATCCATACAAGATTTCCTTGAGAGATGAGAAAGGTTTATCATTCTAGTGTCTAAGTTGATCTAAACAGATGGATGTAGTGCCTCCTTGGTAGGAAGACAGATATACCAATCCAAAAGGTCTCCTTCCATTGCTAATTGTTAGATTAACACACTCTTGTTCACATCTTATATTTTCTAACAACTTGTAAAATCTCTACTAGTGGAAAAACATTTTATAAGGAGATTGAAAGTAATTACAGAGTGTGTTTTTTCTAGAATATATAATCAATTTCATTTATTTCCCAAGTAAAACATTCACTGCAGGTTCAGTCTTTGAAAGACAACTTGATTATCCGTTCTACAGAGCAAGTCAGAAGATACCATTCTCAGTCCTCAATCATAACTTCCTATTATGAAATGTTTATGCACTAATCATTTTCCTATTGAACAGGCATCTGATTAACACATAACATTGAATATGTATACTTCTCAAAAAACAATCTACATTGGCAGCATGCACAGCCACAGGATTTAAGTTGCTTTCCTTAGCTCCTGAACTTTAATGTTGTTCTTTTCTTTTCTGGCATAATATAATGGCTAAATGCTTTAGATAAAAATGTATTGTTTTGGAGATCAAAACCAAATTGTTAGTGACCTTCGAAGTCAGAATAATAAGTTTCCAAGTATACAAATTGTCATGGCACTCTTGGAAAAAGTGGAGAGGGAAAGTAAAGATGAGAACTAGAAATGCACCTTCCTATGTGAAAATTCACATCATGTTAACTTTACGTACAAAATAGATCCCGAGTTTTGTACATATAACAACCTTCTGTAAGACTAGCAATAAAGAAAGAAAGTTGATCAGAATGTGGAAGGTGCTTTCTAGGGGTATTATATGGATACAGGGGGGCTGGATTGGATCAGTGTACAATATATCAAAAATGTATCAAACTCCATTAATGTATACTACTAATAAACATTAAAAATAAACCCCTTAACTAACTACAAATAAATATAGATGAGCTACATTTCCTCTGACATTTTTGGTCTGGGATTGCACTTAGATAATAAAAAATACTGTAAAAATTCCCCAACTCTCTGTTTTCCCCTGATTAGCAAAAGTGAAACATCAGTTATAGATGACATACTTTAGTGTTTCCAGACATTTCCAACATCCACTATTAGGAAACTAATGCTTGATGAAGAACTGCTAGTCTTTGGCTGCAGTCAGGATAGCCTTTTCCATATCTTCAATTGTGACTACCCTTTGGCAACACCACACTCTCTACTTTTCCTTGCAGGACTTTTCCTTTGTACTAACCAATTTTTTTCTTTCCCTTAATTATTCTCTGCCTCTGTAGAAAATCCCTTCCTGAAAGTCTTGGTATATAACTAATACTGACAGCAAACAAAACTTCTAAGTCTCAAGAAAGACTTACAAGATTGTCAGGCCACTCCCTAAGGCTGCAGTAGCACTAGCAATTGCCGAGGAGAGAAGACTATGTGACCAGCTGCCTGCCTGCAAGTCATATAGGAGAGTTCCATGGGTATATTTCCTTTTACATCCACAGTGAGGTAGGCTCTTCTGTGGTACAGCTTCCTTTCAGTGGTTCATGATCCTCCAAGTAAACACTACCCAATGTTTCTATAGATAACGAATACATTTGCTGGTTCATTAAATTAGATTTAAGTGGAATTATTTCTATGGTTTGTCTTCAGTTTCCTTTCTAGGCTGCAGAAATATGTATTCATGTCTCTCTAAGGGAAAAAAAATAACACAAGTCCCTTAATGTATCCTTTCATCTTGTACTGCCTGTTGTCTTCTGAGACAGTTTTACTTCAGAAGTTCATGCAATTGCACTGAGCATGGTGTTCACTGGAGGGTGATCTAGGTGAGCTATTGTTTTAGGAACCCACATTTCAGATCTTGGGCATTTTGGGTGGACTTGTTGGGGTCCTCAAATGAATATCTGATCTGCTTGGAAGATAATTGCTTAGCTTCCAGGATTATAGAAACCTTCTGGGAGAAAAGGCTCAAAGTCTCAATATTCAGTTGTAGAACCCTTCACTAAATCTTTCTTCATCTACCATATTATCACAGTGAACTGTGCCTAGTGTTAGTTGGTCCAGAGGTTCTCTACTTTAACTCACCAGGGAACAAAGTTCAAGATCTCCACTCCGTCTTTTGGGTCCACATTGAAGCACACTTACACAGATAACTTGGTTTGTCGAATCCAGTGAGCTCCTTTAGATGTCTTTCTTTAGAGACAATTTTCCCCTAGAAGCTTTCCTTGACTATTTGAGACAGTGTTAGCCACTTTTGCTACAAAAACACCCTGTGCTTACCTTTACTACCTAATTTTCCCTATTCCTCCACTTCAAGCACTGCATATATTCTAAAATACAATAAATGCTTAATTTTTCAGGGTTTTTTCAGAAACAAAACAATTAAAAATCACCTCTTTATGTGGCACTTAGAATAAAGGGTTGCTATGATCCATTTATTCTATTTTCTTTACTTGTCAGAGGTCCCATGGGAGGAAGAACCATGTGAGGGTCACCACTGGATTCCCAGAGGTTAGCAAAATGTCTGTCACACGATATATGTGGTCAGACAAATGCTCAGTAAATGCAGGTTATTCACTAATATATAACATCTTCTGATTTGATGATGAATCTTTCAAGAAGTCAGGCTTCTCTAGAATCTGAGCTGATAACTAAATGTCAAAGTGAAGAGGGTCCCACACACACCCAAACCCAGAGCTCACTCCATTCCAGAGGTCAGAGCCATCCTTTTAAAAAATCTGTTACCTTTTCGTTGGTCTAGGAACTCTCCATGCATTTGAAAGAATGGCTTCCATATTATATCAAGAGTTGACCACAAAGTTTGCAGAACAGATGATGAAAAGCAAAGAATAATACATGTGAGGAAGCTAAGATGGCTCACCTCAGAGTGAGTGAAGTACTCAAAGATACAGCATTATCACAGTATGGGATGGCTGTCACAGCTGGGATGGATGTCAGATGACTGAGTCGGTAGAGTGTTTGCCATGAAAGTGTGAGGATCTATATTCAGATATTCAACTGGCAAGTGAAGGCATATAAACTGTTTTAATCTCAGCACAAAACAATAAGGCACAACCTTCCTAACAATTACAGAATTTTTTCAGGTCTTTATTCTTTTTATATGTCTGAAGGCTCTTATGTGAACACTGAATTGTTTAATCTTTTTAATATCTTGTGAAATGAAGTAATTTTATTGTCATTTTTTTAAAAAGCAAAGAGTAATGTGCTGACCATTATTGCCCTGTTGCTCACAAAGTTTGCAAATAAACAATTATGATGAGCCCATTTTTTTATTATTTATTCAATTGTGAGCGTGTGTGCGTGTGTATGTATGTATGTGTGTGTCTGTGTGTGTAGAACCACGGACGAATTCAGGAACCACCGTGGATGCCTCCACCTCCTCCTTGTTACTCTGCTCCGGGATTCACAGGCTCCGCCCTGCCAGGACCGGAAACGCAGGCCACCCCCGCTTTCGCCTGGTGTCTATACATGGGGTCTAGGATCCGAACTCAGGACCTTCCACCTGCAAGGCAGAGGCTTAACCCCTGAGCCACCTCTCCAGCCCCAGATAAGCCCATTTTTAAGACAGTTTGTATGCCTTGCTAGCTAAGATACAGCAATTTCTTCATATATTGTGTCTATTTTGTTTTCTGTGAAGTACTTTCAATGAAAGGATCAAAAGGAGCTGGTCAATGAGTGTCCCTAAAATGTAAATCAAATCCAAACTCAGAATGCCTTCAACTCAAATCCACATCCCAGTTGACTCATGTAGAAAATTTTATTTTCTAAAATGCACCCAATTCCTAAGAAAATGACTTGAAGACTTTTGTATAAGGTGCCCCAACTAGGCTCCATTTACTATGGGGTTCTTCCTACATCAGTGGCCTTAAATTGACCTTATGTATCATCTTCAAGATAATACATGTCTTAAAACTGTTGTCCCACAACAATTATTTTTTGAATAGAAACGTTGACCTCTTGCTTTATACATTTGGAAGTTCTGTGCTAGGTAAAAACAACCCAAATTTTCATCCCCCCTGGTTCTAGCCACACACAGGCAGTCTCATCCATGGAGTGCTCTTCCCTACTGCCAGTAGCTGCTCGGTACCATCTTCTGACCTTGCTGCAACTTTCCAGAAAATAGCTGTGGCTCAGCCTCTTCAATGACTTTCTGTTGTTACATTTGGGGAAAATACAAGTCAGGGTTTCGGAAAAAGAGAGAGGCTAAGGGAAAATAACTTGTGTTCAGAATATAATTATCTCAACTGTGTGGAAAAGATTTCCAAACAGGTAATCCACTCATGAGGTATTTATGATCCACTATGGCATCCCTCTTACCATGCCAGGAAGTGTCTTCTATCCTCCGTGCAATTTCTGCTCATCACTGTGTTCTACTTTCATCAGAGTCCTTTGTCTTTCTTGATCTCCATCTTGGCTATTACGCACCTTGGTTGGCTCTGAAGAGCATGATGGCATGGCCAACTCCCAGAGCTGTGCCAGATATCTTAATGTGACCCCATGTAGCTTCTATTGAATAGTCACAGACTGACATCAAAGAATCCGAACTGAACAGCCAGCAACCCAATTTAGAGACATCTCTTTAAATGAATTTAAAATTAACAAATTAAATGTAATTATCTTTGGCCATGGAGCTTCTAAAAAATTACAGAGAAAATAAAAGGATGAATTTTTAAAAACTTTTTTTCACTAAAAGTGATCAAATGTACCACAAACACTTAAGTTTCATTTCAGCATTTTGGCTCTAAGACAGAAAGAGCAAAACTACCATTTGAGAACCAAAAGCTTCCTCTGTGTATTTAAACCATTTCTTTGCAAGAAGATCACGACTCACCACTCTTAATAATATAAAAAGTAAACTTGGAATTACTGAAATACAAGTCAATTTCAAAGAAGCTCAATTATAGAAAAATCACTGCCAAACACATCAATTTCAGAGAAATCTTTGGAAACTGGATAATGAGAAGATGTATGGATGCTCAGAATTTACTGAAAGTGAGGCTCTTCAATTGACTAAATACTAGCTAGCTACACCTTCCAATTCCCATATTTCCTTCACTCAACGCAGGCGTTGCTGCTTGTAGTGACCCTACCTGATGAAAACACAAAAAGAAGGGCTACACCTCCAAAAAGAACACACAAATGCATCCCTTTACGAAGGAGGCAGTTTAATTTTAGTTTTCCATCAGTGAAAACAGCAACATCTGAAAGGAGGAACTTCTCACAACTCCGAAATAAGTACAAAAATAGATCCTGCTTTTAAAGGTGATGCGATTTATTAATTGTACTGCTAATGTTCTCTCATTCCTGCAAAGTGTTCTTATGTCAAATGCCACCCCCACAGACAAGTGAAAGCAGCTGCTCATGAGGTCACAGCGCATCCTTCTTGAGCTGCCAGCCCAGGCACTTGATACCAGTGAGCAGGGTGAGCTTTCTCTTCCTGCTCAGTGAGAATGTGGGTAATTTCAGAGAAGTCCGGGTTAATGTTTCTGTTTCCCAGCACAGTGCCGGAAACTTATGATGGATACAGCCTTTCGTCTGCTGCCCTTATCACAGGACAGGTGTGATAGTCTTGTTTAATATCCTGTAAGAGTAAATGTTTTAGCCAGGAATCATGTTGAAATAAAACTCATTTTCTCTCTCTCTCTTTCTCTCTTTCTCTCGCTCTCTCTGAATTAAGATAGTTTTAAATGAAAACTGGCATCTCCAGGCCAAGACAAATGTGGATTTGTGGTTCCTTCCAGTTGTGCCTTTCTGGAATGTTTTTGTAGGAAACCAGGAGGATCTATGCATTCAGACCCAGTTACATCTCTTGAATAGAGGAAGGGATCCGTGATAGGCAGTTGATATTGACATCACTAATGTCGTTGCCAGATTTAGTGAAACAGTGTTCACCGGAATGACTTGATGATGACTTGGAGATCCCTTTCCTCCTTCTGAACTTAGGTAGTTCTCACAATGAACAAGCATTTTTCATACTAGTGCTTTTAAATTGTTGAATTGGCCTCAGTGACTGAGATTCTGCTCAAGAGAAGAGACACAAGCACAAACATGGTTAGGAAAGCAGGACCTGGGCTTGGGCCTTGGGGTTAATCTCTCTACATTGCTCTCTATACCTGTGTGATTTTTGAACAACCTCCTTTAAGGCTTAATTTTCTAATTTATGATGTGAAAGAAATACTATTATTAGACTCTCAGGTTTATTGCTCAGGTTAATTTTTTTTCTTCTAAGATCCATGTTGCCTATAGCTTTTCTCCATCTTGGCGAATGACACTCCATCCATTAAGTTGTTCAAAGTAAGAGCTAGTGAACCAGTCTTGATCATTCTACTGCTTATACCCCTAGCCAAGCTGTAATTAAGCCTATCAATTCTGCCTCTGTAACAAATTCAGCACTTCTCAAAGCTCCTGCATCTTAGCCAATGCATTCCATTGCTTTGGCTCCTCTGAGGTTACCTCCTGCCCTGCCCTGACTCTGCTGCCTTTGACCTGGTCATGCAGGCAGCAGCTTGTCTCCAATAAAGCAGCCTCAGAGATAGTCTGGAAATACAAGTCATATCTTGTCTTACTTAGAATCAGCCAATAACTTCCAGACATTGAAAATGCACATCAGGATCTTTGTTTCAGGCCTAGACTGCTATTTTAGCTTCCTTTTACTCTCATCAACCTCCCCTGTGTCCCTAGTACATTCACAAGTTGTTCTCCTCTTAGAGCCTATATAGTGATGCTTCCTATACTTTGAGCTTTTGTTTCCTGAGAACTCTTCATAATCCAGACACTAGCTCAAAGATTACCTTGGTTTTCTTCGTGTATTGTTTTGTTTCGTGTGTATTTGTGGTGTGTGTGTGTGTGTGTGTGTGTGTGTGTGTGTGTGTGTGTAAGCCAGAGATCAATGTCAGGTATATTCTATTATTCTCAACCTTATTGTTTGAGATAGGGCCTTTCACTATATATACTTCAAAGTCACCGATTCAGCAAGACTAGTTGGCCAGCAAGTCCCAGGGAGCCTCGTGTCTTTCCTCTCCCACAGCTTAGAGCTGTGATTATAAGCATGAGTTGCAAAGCCTGACTTTTTCCATGGATGCTGGGATCCAAATTCTTCATGCTTATGTGGCAAATACCTTACTATCTTAGCTATTTCTCTGGCCCTTCAAATGTCACTTTATAAGAGAAGACTTCCGGGACTACACCATTCAAAATAGAACATCACAATTTTACTGCTTTGTTTGCTTGATGGCATTTATTAGAAACCGAATTTATCTTGTTTACTTATTCTATTACCCATTATATAACCACCAGTAGGAAGTAATACTCTGTGAGGGGTAGCATCTTAATCAGCCATGTTCAATAACATTCTTTTGAGAGTACCTAACAGAGTCCAGAACCTTCAGTAAGCACTACTTGATGTATGATAGAAAGTGGCAGTATGCAAGAAATTACCTTTAAAAACTTGAATTGCTTTTAAGGTGATTAAGAGAAAATTATTTTGTCTTAGTCATTATTGCTATAGATTCAGTTTCAAATTGGTTTTGAGTTTTTAACAATAATGTTCCTAGTTTGGGAGAAGAGAGAGATAAGAGAAAGCCCTTAGAGAGGTTAAGCCTTGTGGGTGCCACCATTTTGCTACAAGCATTTGAGTGGAAGCTGTCATTGGAGAGCTGAGGACAGCATATTCATCTGGGCAACTTTGTATTGAAGTTTAGAAGCAATAATTAACAGTTAACTCTTACAATTCCTCATTTGAATAAGTGACTCACTGGTGTGCGTCTCTGTCTTTTTAGATACCAGCTCAAGATTTTCACCAATCTTTGACATTTAGGACACCATATATCTCTTTGTGGTTGTGTACTATCCTAGGTTATGAGATCCTAGAAGGAGACAATATAGGAAAATTCTGTTCTGTTGTTTGTCACACAGGCATCACATCAGCCTTGCTCTTGACCATCACCTCATCCTGAAAGTGTGACTTATATACTCCCCCCAAGCTCCTCACAAAATAGCTTCTCTCTGGAGATGGGAGGACAGATCCCACTGTCGGATGTTCCAGGCTTTGTACACACCTTCATGGACTCTGACTTGTGCTGGTCAGCTTGGCTAATTGTCTGAGGTCTCGGGTTCAGCTTGGCCTTTTGTTTAGGGTGCTTGTGTTTTATCACTTCACATGAATCAATCACCAGGAATCAATGAATGACTTTCCTCAGGGGAATATCTCTACACTTGATATGAACCAAAAAGCCCAGAACCAACTGAACCAACTGAGAAACCTCTCTTAATCCAGGAACTGAACGTGTTATGTGTGTGTTTTTTAAATATATATATATTTTATTTCTACTCATACAAACTTAACAGGTACACCAGTCCCCTCCCTCCCTCCAGTCTCCCATCGCCTATGCCCCACCCTGCCCTCCCCCCTCCTTCCCCATCCCCTCGTACCTCTTCCTCCCATCCTCAGAGCATCCTTTCATGTGCATGCCAAACTCTCCTCTGGGTCCTCCTCTCCAATGAGGTGCAAGGACCCAGTGGCATTTCCCAGAACCCTTTCCTGTGTTCCCCTTAAGCATAGGAACTCCTGTGGCTGTCGATCCCTTGCCTCCAAGGATCTTAGTGCCTTTAGCAAATGCTAGACTTTGTGGGGTCAATAGTGTGTTGGACATTGTGCAAGGCATGCAAAGTCCAGTTATGATTGCTTCGGCCCTAACTTGTGTGGAGTATCTTGCATATCATTGCTCCTCAGTGTGTTTTAATATTATCGTGAATCTTACAAATCATATACCAAGCTGCTGCACAGCTTCTTTTTATTACAAAGTGTCTCAGCTCTGATCTTTCTTTCCTGGAATTTGCTATTGTTCCCTCATTTCATAGAGGAACACATCTTTGACCTTCCTCCCAGAAAATATTGGACTTCAAGTCCTTACTTGCAGAATCTGAAAATTTTATTTTTCAGAAAACTTCAGTGAAACAGTGATCATTGGTAAATTTTTTAAAAAAATGAAATTTACCTTTAAAAGTAAAAAAATGAATTTTCTATTTTGTATCCTTGATCTACCTAAAAATTAAACTTACTTGTTTTTTTCTCAATACATTTCAACCATAGTTTTTCTTTATTCTTTTAGACTTTCATGTCTTCACCCACCCCCTTCCTCTTTCAACCCACCTTTTCTTTTCCCTTACTATTTTAGAATGCCTTTTGGTATAGAAGTTAAGGACATGAAAATTAAATCCCTGCTACCATCTTTCATTTGCAGCGTTCCAGATTTTTCCTGTCATATATATGATTTTATAAAGATTTTAATATCTCTACTATATGGCATGTTATTGTGGAATATAGTTGAATTTTTAGACCCTTCCATGTAAATTACAAGACCTTAAAGGGATTCCCAAGGGAGCATAAGTATGGAAACCACTCAAGCTTTTGTCTTCTGCTTCATAAAGCAATGAGGAAAGGGGAGATTTGCCAGGGATACATGGGATGTAACATTTGTCTTTTTCTGACAGTTCACTGGGTTTTTAACTCTGAAAGAAATTCTTAGCTCCAAAATTTTCTCATACTTCTTCCCCAATTTAATGCCCAAAGTACAACATGAAATCATTGTGAGAAGATATAAGTAAATTGTAAAATTTGGGGTTTTGCATCAGATTTGTCCTAAAATCCTGATTCTGCCAGCTTTAGCTTTGTGACCTTGCCTAAATTTCTTTCCTTTCTTGAATGTTATTTCTAACAAATGAAAGGAGACATGACAGCACCTATCTTGAAGATGGTTTGTGGAGAGTAAGAGTTATAAACTAAACTCTACCAGATACATGGAAGACCTTCAATGGAAATAAGCTATTATTTCTATTACTTTGATAGGATTTAACTTCACATTTAGATATGCGGAAAATATACCATTATATGTGCTATTCAGTGCAGATCAATCAGGAAAGCACTAGTCCTAAATTATTAACATCTTTGGATATCAAGAAAATCAATACCAAGTTATCTACTGTCTTTAGCATATAACACACCCCACATTCCTATCAAAGTTAGCCATGGAAAACTTCCTAATTGGCCTCTTTATATTATTGCCATACAAAGTAAAGTGCTTGTCTTTGTATATAGCTGGAAACTTAGTGTCCTAATCAGTAGCTCTGTGTTTATGTATCAATGTACATCAGTTTTCTGAAAATAATATTTATAGCACTTTGAAATATTAATAGTCAAAGAGTGACCTGAGTGATCTGTCAGAAAAAAATGTACTTTTTCAATTCTAAGGACAGAATGATCTGTCATGAAAGAATTGTAAGAAAAGACATATTGTACATTTCTCACTATCTTATGTTTGAGAAGCAATTCAGTCATTCAGTTTAAAAATTTATACATGGTGTATATGTGTGCATGCATATATACACAGACACAAAAAATATTTTCCCACCACCATCCAGATACTTCAAAACTACTGAGAGTCAAATGCATAAAACAAGTTAAAATGCTATCCAGGTAAATTCACAAAAAGATGTATTTACTTAGAAATAGCTTTTGAGGTGTTGAGCTGAGGTGCTAATAATGAGTAGGCCAGAGGCAGCAAGACTGCATGGTCTCCAGGAAATGAACCATGTGTTGAGGAAAGCAGAGCATTGAAGCTTTATATTGCCAGCAGTGTGAACATTGCTCACCATGCACATTAGAAGCACGTCCTAGCTGAGATACACATGTTAACGCCCTTGGGGGGCGAAGCCGTAATGAGGCTACTGACAACCCATATATAAATATGAAGAGTTTACATTTTCGTTCTAACCGACTAACGAAACCCATAGCCTTGATTTTAGTAACACTCCTTTCCTTGATAAATACCAGGGCACTGCTCCTAGGTTGAAGTCCAATATTAGGAGGCAATTTTTGGAAGCTAGTACTTGTTAAACTCCAAAAATACACAAAGTTACATATCCTTTTAATGTAATGTATGTGTTGCATTGTTTTAAATAAAGTTTTATCACAATTACTAGAAAAAAATGAACTTGTTTTCTAGGACATATATTTTTAGAAATAAAGCCTTAATCTTGTAAATATTTCCTTTTCTTTTATTGCTCTTGTATGAAATGAGTTGTGTGACCTATGACAGATCTTACATCCTAGAGCCTCAGTATCTTATTTGTGAGGAAAGGGAGTTGAAGGCTCCAAGTATCTAAAGCCCCATCAGTTAGACTCTTAATTATATTCTTCTATTATTCTACTTTATATTCAGGATTACATTTGGAAAGTAAGTAGAGCACAACCCCAGTCCCCTGGGACTGACCTCCACATCAGGTTAAGAGCCACCACTGGGACTCAGGGGACAGACAACCCACATGCACCAGGCCCCCGGAATTGCTGCTCCTTGTAAGAGCTCCTGGAGCCAGGGGAGGGAGTATCACACACACACACACACACACACACACACACACACACACACACACACAGAGATCCCTGAGATGGACTCCTATGCAAAGGTAAGAACCCTTGGAGCCAGGGGAGCGACTGCTCACCCCCAGAAATCAACCTCAACACCAGAGAAGTACCATACCACACCACCAGAAGACCCCATCCAAATCTAGAGCTTTTCCAACAGCAGCAAAAATCAGACAACCTCATCTGATTCAGAAGAGCCAAAAACAACTACCGAAGAACGCAGTCAGAGATTTAATAGAAAATGCCCAAGTCACATTGTAAAGCTACAAAATCCCAGTCCTCCTAAGATAAAATAGATTACAGGTCAGAATAACCTCATGAATACCAGTCAGTAAAGCAACATTCATAATGTCTTCCAAAGAAATGTCAACATGATCAATACGTACATATATGCTACGAGCAAACACTACAAGCATAAAATAAATCATCCCAAACACAAAGATAGTAAGAGATTTTGACATTCCCCTCTCACCAAAACACAAGCAACAGCAAATGCTGGCATGGAAACAGGGAGAAGGAGACCCTCATATATCACTGCTGGGATTGTAAGATCATATGATCAATTCGAAGGTTCCTAAAAAAGTTAGAAATTGAAATTCATATGATCCAAGTATACCACTCCTGGGAATATTCCCAAAGAACACTACATCCTGCAATAGAGTATATGTGTATAGTCATGTTCATAGAAGCTCTTCTAACAATAGCGCAGAAATGGAACCAACCTAGATGTCCAACAGTTGAAGAATGGTTAATGAAAATGTGGTACATGTTTACAATGGAATACTATTCAGCTGTCAGTAAAGATGTACTAATGAAGTTTTTTGATAAATGGATAGAACTGGAAGAAATCATCCTCAGTGAAAAAAATCACAGATGCAGAAAGACAGAAACTGTATGTTCTCCCTTATAAGTGGATCCTAGCATTAAACATTCAGTTTGATGGAATCAAACAGAAAATTGTACAACACCCACAAACACAAAGGAACACAAGCCAGGGGATGTGGTAGAAGACGACCCCAAAAGAGCAGGAAAAAAGAGCACAGATAAATAATTAAATAGGCTTTTATGTAAGAAAAGCCTTTAAGGGGAGGGAAGAACAATTAGGACAGAGTAGGGAGTAGGGTTTCCAAGTAACTAACCACCTACTTGTTAACCCTCAACCCCTTTTCCCCCCTCATTGACAGGGAACACATGCCCAGCAATGTAAACCAGTTTAAACATCAGTGGATGTGGAGAAAACTGACAGCAGACAAGCTGAGATGGCTCAATATTAACCACACACATCTCATAGTAACCCTTCATCTAAATACCTCTCCTTTTATCTTTAGATAAAAGATCTCAACTCTCAAACAAGATGCAGCTAGTGCAATGGCAGAACAGTGAAACAGACAACAACAACAAACCAGAGTACAGAGTAGCAGAGTGTCTGGGACCCTAAAACGTTCAGCCAAGGTCAGGCCAATCAAATCTCTACCCATCCTAAGGCTCAGGAAATCTTGCAGAAGAGGGTTTGATAAGATTGTAAGAACCTAAATGTGGGGAGGTCCACACACCAGCTAGGACATTTCACTTAAGACGGGGATGATGCACGCAGAAACTTACTGCAATGAGATGCATCCCTACCAGACCTGCACCACGACTGACAGTACAAGCATTCTCCCATAGACCAGCGAGGAATTCAGAAGAAAGGCCAGAGGAACCTTAGAGACTAGGGCTAGATAGGTGAAAGGGAGTGTCCCTATCAGTATGTCCACCCAAGGCAAAGCCATTTAATCTGCCACAGTCCTGACTTTCATGAATTATTGGTCCAACCGTTGTAACTGGCCTGAAAGATAACAGCTCTGTACAACTTTTTTTCCTTAGGAAATAATTTTGCACCTGTAATTTATGGAGGGTAATAAGAGATGGACTATTACATGGGTAATCCTCAGGGCATGACTCATCATCCAAGATGTTTTATTGTTTCCCAGTTTCCCATCATGTCATATTCTTTGGAAATATTGTTTTAGGTAAATATTTCATATCTTGCACTTCTTAGGAAATACTTAAAATCCTAAAGGAAAATATCTTTTAACATGGTGGTGTTCTGCTTGTTTTTATTGGTAATGAGCTAGACAGAGTGAAGAAAAACCCTTGTATGGGGCATTTGCTATGGAAATCTCTGCATTATTACTCTATGGCTGGTAATTAGGCACAAGAATTATTATTATTATTATTATTTATTATTATTTCCGCTCATACAAACTTAATAGATACACCGGCTCCCCCTCCCCTCACCTCTCCTTCCCCATCCCCCAGTGCCTCCCCCCTCAATCCCCAGAGAGTCCTTTAATGTGCATGCCAGACTCTCCTCTGGGCCCTCCTCTCTGATGACATACAAGGACCCAGGGGCATTTCCCTGAACCCTTTCCTGTGTTCCCCTTAAGCATAGGAACATTACTGTGGCTGTCAATCCCTTGCCTCCAAGGATCTTGGGCACAAGAATTATTTACATCACCAAATTTATATATTTTGTTTATTGACCACTATTCTTAATATAGCTGCATCTGACAAATATGCTGGAGCACATTTGTCTAATGTGCTCCAATAATATTATGCACCAGCCGATATGGAGATAGTGGTGCTATGCTGTGAACTCTTCTTTCTCATGCATACTATTCCTCATTGGCAACTATGGATCGTTTGCCTCTTCCTGAGACAAAGTTCCTGCATTCTCTCTGTCTCTCTCTCTCCTCTCTGCCTATGGCTTTTATTTTCTCTGGTTATCTCCTCCCCCTGTTTCTTTCCCCTTCCCTTCTTCCCAGCATTCAATTGTATTGTCATGGAGACAGAGAACAAGAGAGAGGAAAAGAACTTGGTAGCGGATCACTGGATCATCAATGCCCAGGAAATCATTGGACATTTCCTGCACAGCAATGTTCCATTAGAAAATTGTGTCTCACTGCAATATTTAAATATTTTACTGGAAAACAATAAAATATTTCAAATGACAGTGCATTCCCTTGAGAATTATGCAACATACCATTTTGTATATATAATTTCTATAAATGGCAGCCATATTTTATCAGACTGCTTATACATTGAACAATCGTTACTGCATGTTTACTTTGTGTCAAGAACTGTGCTTGCTCTGGTGATAAGGACAAAAGAACTGTTCTCATGTTCTATAGAGAAGGAGATATTAACCCCAGAGCCCCACATTTGCCGTTATGATTGTATCACTATGTTTCACCAAGACAACTTTTAAATAACAATTTTTTTAGAATATATTAATTCATACCAGTTATAAAACGTATTTTATAAGCATCAGGTCTTGTAGTAGTGAATGTAGTGATTTCACTGAGAGTTTTCCTCTAAATTATTTAATTGCAAGGGGAATTTGGCATGACACTGAGAATTCAATAGTTTTAGAAGCAGCAAAGGAAAATAATGATTAGTGAAGTGACCTTTGCCAGGATTTCAGATCCATTAAGCAGTGACATGTCGCACATTCTCATTAACATCCTGAAAATAAGACTTCTAAGGAGTATCAGGTATAATAAGATAGGAAATGTTAAATGCTGCCAGACATTTTACTGTAAACACAGTGAACATATTGAAACATCTTATTTTCTATTAGCATTTTCATCTTCTACCAAAAAATCTTTTGTTAAATACATTTTGGTGATATAATATATTGTATTTGTTGAGAATACTTTTCTTTTCCTCAGTATGTCATGAGATAAAGAATGAGTGAATAAGCTGTTTATTGCACAATGTCATAGTTATACATTTTAGATAAAGACAGAAGCTTCTATGTTCCAGGGAACACAGTTGTATTTGTGCTGAGCCCAAGGCTAAATTGATAGGACCTTTCAGGTATCAAAATTAATTCTAGGGATTAGGGTAATAGCTCAGTGTAAGTAACATACTTGCCACAAGAACATAAGGAATTAAGTTTGGCTCCTCGGCACCCATGTAAAAAACTGAGTATGTCAACACACATCTATATAATCCCAGCACTGGGAATTCAGAGACAGGTGAATCCCTGGAGTTCACTGATCAGCCAATCTAGCCAAACTGATGAGATTCAGTAAGAGTCTTGAAAAAAGGTAGAGAGGGACATGAGACATTCATGTCTTCTGACTTTCCCACATACCTATGTCATGCATATCCTCATGCACATACACACTAGCATGTAACATGCTACATATATAGCATGATTAATTAATTACAATTAATTAACTATGTAACATAGTAGGGATTTGTCTTTACTATAACTTCATTCTTACTGTATTCTTAATTTCATGAACTTAAAGCCAAATTTTCCTCTGACTGTAAGTTTCCAGCTTCTTCTACACACCTTTGACAGCATTTTCTGCGAACTAGGTTGATAAAAAGAAAAAATTGAGGCTGAAAAATTTAATAAGGCTTCCAAAGAAACTCCATTCCAAGTATCCCAATTCCAAGTAGATAACCTAAGGAACCAGCCAACACCTTTCTGTAATCTCTGTGCTCGTCCCAAGCTCATCTTTGATACACTTTCTTACAGAGTCATTTTCTTTCCCTTTCATTTAAAAGGGAAAGTAACTGTTGTTGAAATGTATATTAGATACGGTTAAAGGAGATTATTAAAAAATACTTAAGCAAAAAAAATGGAATAGGGTGCTCCTGGTGGGAGTAGTGGGACAACAGTGCTATAGCAGTAAAAGCAGCTAATCAGGTTCTTATTTTGGGCCAGACCAAGGACTTTTCTGTGACCTTTCTTATTGGATCTTATTTACAATAAGTTAGGTAGATATTATTACTATCTCTACTTTATAAATGAAACTTGCTCACAATCACATAGCTAACTGATGTCTAGAAGGTTAGCTTCAAAACCCAATAAAAAATCTAGAGCCTGTCCTTCCATATATTTATGTCAGTGTTGAGGAAGGAAATACACAGGAAGAAGTGGTCCAGCTCAAGGAAGTCTTTGGATTCTTCTCTTTATCAAATTCACTTTTATTCAATTTGCAAACACTTCCAGCCACTGTCCCACTCATTTCCAAAAGGAAGTGAGAAGTTCATCAAAACAGTTATGACTGCAGCTGTTGCTCTGAATTGTGGAGTGTGGCAACAACTGAGTGTCAACATCTACAATAGGCATTCATTTTGTACCCAAAGACTCGAGGTGCAACACAAATGGTCATCTTAGTCTTGCTCTATGACATGTTTACTAAGTGTATAAATTTTGCATGATATACAACATAAGGACCTAAAATCTTATAGCCCAACTAGTCCCACTTCCTTTTCTCTCTCTGCTTCCTGGCTACCAGCGCATTGTGATCAGCCAGCTTGCTGCATCTGTCATCTGCCCTTCCTGCCATGATGAACTCTGAACCAAAATAAGCCCTTTTCTCCCTTAAAGCGTTTTTGTAAGGGCGTTTTGTCATAGCAATAAGACACTATTCTAAGATAGATATTCATTTTAGAAATCGGATGTTCTTTTGAAAGTCATGGTATCATACTACATATGGTATCATGTACCATACTACAGTGGTACTTCAGTTTAAATCCAGTGCTGTTAAGCAGGTAGTTCTCAGTCTTGAGTAAGTATCATCATCACCTGCTGGACTTTCCAGTCAGACTGCTTTGTGTTCATCCCCACGTGTTCTTATGATGCACATCTGGGAAGGAGTTGAGATTTGGATTTCTAACAAGTTCCCAGATGTTGCTAGCTTACACATCAAATCTCTTCTGTGAAGAGAGAAAAACTTCATTTACCCATTTTCATTGGCAAATAAAGTAAACTAGATTTATGTTAATGTATTTCCTGCCATGGATACGAAAAACTTGATGCCAAAGTCATTGATATAGAAGGATTTTCTCATAATTCTTTAACTCTTTAAATTTTGTTGTCCAGTGCCTATTTTTCATTCAGTTGATCCTGTTGTATCAAGTTTGCCTTTGGGAAAGCCATCTACAAAGATCACTTGGAGCTTCCAAATGAAACATGCCTTTACCTAGATGTGCAAGAATGCAATAGCAGTTGCAAAATGGATTTGAAATTTTTCTTGGAATTCTTTACCTGAAGAATGCATGTCCTTTAAGTAAGAGGATGAGAGGAAGTCCATGTTTGGATGGTTTTGCCTGTGGTTTTGGCCTTCAAGGCAAACTCAGAAAGAGAAGTGCGGGAGGGCTTATCAGTTTGACAAATATCAAAGAGCTCACAGTAAAGACTTGGATTTGTCTTATTAGTGGTTGAGTGTGGATGGGGGGGCGTCAGGATGAGTACTGTGTGAGAGAGTGAGCATAAGTCTATGGATGCCCAACTTAAAGCATCTTTCAGAACTAGAGACTTGACTTGGCATAGTAATATCTTTATCATTTTTACATGAATTGTTCTGATGTGGGTAATTAGTTTAATGTTGGAATATGTCCATTTAGATTGAAAAAGGAAATGTGGGTTTATGGTCTTTTAGTATAAGTTGGATTTAGAAAAAACTAAAAGCTTTTGATGGGTTATTATGTCCTTTTGTGTGCATGGTTGTATTTAATTTTATATCTTTGAAATTCTGTGATTTTGGTTGTCGCAGGATAGAATCCAATGCAAAAATCTTTGTTGTTACACTGAGCTAGAACCTCTGTATAGTCACCTAAAAGGTTTTAAGTCCACAAGACAGGTGTTGATTTTTGCTCTCAAACCCTAAGGGAATAGAGGACTCTCATCCCGTGTTTGATAATGGGGTTTGTTGCCAATTACTCATACATCAATAACTTTGGACTCCAGTGTACTGTTCCTGTTCATACTCTATGACGACTCTAATGACCCCAGTCTCTGTCTCCACAACCTGCATGATTTTGTCCCCTAGAGTTGCAGCAAATGCCTCCCTAAGAGCAGCAAGCTCAAGTGTGAGAAGGGAGCAGCCTGCACTGTGTGGGTAGAACCACTCAGCTCATTCACCTGCGAGATAAAGGGAGATGCTGGGAAGGAATGAAATAGCACTGGGAAAAAATAGCAACTGTCTGCAAAGGGACTGACAGCTAAGGTTGTCAAAAAGTCCTCCCCCAGCTCTTCATACTCAAGTTTATTTAATAATAATAATCCAGAAAGCAATGAAGAAATAGGCTCCATCTCTCAGGAGTTTCTGCTTGGCACTTAATAGCTTTTGTCTTTGCCTGAGCTTCCAGAACTCTGCTCTCCTTCCTTGATTGCTTCTGTGAGCTCTGCCCTCTTTCGCTTCTTTTCTTCTTTGGTGTGTTGCAGTAACTTAGGAGAATAGCTAGACATATGATGGTGTGCATTTAAGGACTTACTTTCTGTTCTTGCACATTGTTTCTGTGGTTAATAATTTGACTCTATTTTTTGTTTTATGTCTATTTCTGATATTTTGTATTTCCCATTGTCCATTCATTTCATGAATAGCCATTCTTGTCCATTATGTTTTGTGCTTCTCTAGTTATTTTTCTCTGTAATATTAGTTAGTATGAATGTTTCCTTATAATGAAGTCCAGGGACTTTGATTAAAACCTCTGCCTCTACCTTACATTTAGTATTATTGCTACTGTTATTATTATTCTTATCGCTATTATGTCCCTGCCTTTAGTTTATTTGGTACAGTATAGTCAGGTACTACCTACTTTGTACTTAAGTTTAAAGTTAAATACAGCTACTGCTTACAGCTGTTATGATTTGATCTGCCCACAGGATCACGTATTTGAACACGTGGTCCTTGGCTTATGGTACTGTTCAAGGATATTGTGGAGCCTTTGATCCAGAGACATGGCTAACAAAGGCAGGTCTCGAGGGGCAAGCTTTGAGGGTTAGAGCCCCTGAGATCCACTGAGACATGAGAGGTCCTACATGTATAGTGTCATCACCATGAACTCTACTTTTCATTATTTGTCTCATTGCTGTGACCAAATAACTGACAGAAATGACTTAAGAGAAAAATATTTAGTCTTTCTCAAAGTTTGAGAGGCTATAATCCATCATTGCAGGAAAGATAACAGAATACAAATTTCCTATTCGTATTTTGAGGTTGTGGTGCTTGCATTGAGGGATGAATATAGAACAATTAAAAGCCACCTTTCCTTTTGAGACTCAATCATGAAAATATGAAGCTGGGAGTCATTTCTTTTTTGGCCTATTTGGTATTCACTCCAAGAAACAGAACTTTCCTAACACTACATGAAAATTTTGGTTTAGGAATCAGACAAAGCAGTTTCTAACTATAGCTTTCCTATATAATAATTTTGTTAACCTTACTACTCAGTAATGTTTTGGAAAATTTATGAATTTTCACATGAAAAATAGAAATGGTACTTGGCTTGCTATCCTTACAGGATGACTGTACAGGTTGAATTATACATGACAGCAGCTGATAACTCATAATTCTTTTTTCACCATAACTGTATAGATACAATTTCATCATTATAATGAAGAGCAGCTCACATACATTTCCTTGCTTTGACAGTGTTCATAATGCATTTTCACAATGCATGCTTTTCTCATTGGCATGATTCCACATACCTGGCTGGGTCTGTGTAGATTAAGCAAATGTGAGGCTTCTTCTTTCTAGGAGAGAATCTCAGGGTCTTGAGTAGACTCTTCAGAGACCATTGCTTTCCATCTAGATAAAAGCAGAATCTTTGAGGAGAGACATAAATCTCAGCATGATAGCCCTGTGTGTTTTGGGGCAAATGTCTCAACCTCTCTGTAATTCTCTCATCTTCAAAACTGGGATAACTTTAGGGCCTGTTAAAACACAGTATTCAATTCCTAATAACTTTCCCATAGTTAAAACATTGAATGAATATTAATAGAGTCCTAATGTGGCAATAGTTGGTGAGACTGAGACTGTGATAAGATCAGCAGGTAGAAAGAATTCCATACAAGTCTTCTTGGATTCATTGGGAAAGGCAGCATTCACACCAACATTTTAACTTCAGTTCACTCTCCTGAGCTGCCTGATTCTTTGTCCTCTCCTGGGATGGGTATTCCACCCTTCAGCTTATACTACCCCTTTGAAAGCAACAGGAAAAATGCAGCACTGGGATTCTGAGTAGAGATTTTCAGCATCTTGCATGCAGGGGCAACTCTGAAATCCCACTAATGCCTACTTTGTCGTTATCACAGAAAACTCTAACCCCAATTTGTACTAGTGGTGTAGAAAGGTGGATTATGATTCAGTGAAACAAAGAAATGATTTAAGGTGACAAATGCAGAAATGTTGTGCTCTATCCTGCTCTTAATCAACAGAGACTAAAGGCCACATAACAGAAATCCTCTTAGGGAGCAAGTGACAGTACCCAATAATCCTCTTTGACAAGTCTTGCCCTGTCAGCTTCGGGCAAATTAGTAAGTTCAAAGAAATGGCAACTGTGCCTGTCTTCCAGCTGTGGTGATTCACAGGCTCAGTGTGATACTTTTAACTGCTTGCCTGATCAAAATGCCTGAAAGCTCTGTCCATTCCACTTGAGGATCATTAAGAGGAAATGGAGGTGTATTCACTGGTGCCTGCCAATCTTTCCCATCAAATGCTATGGTTGATTGACATGTGACACTCTGCTTCACAGTATGTGGGAAAGTCAGATGGAGCTGGTCCTTATGGGAAATGTGAAGGGCCTCAGTCATTCTAAAAAGAAGACATTTTTCTATATGAGAATCTTCTGCTCACTCATCTCAATTTCCTTATATTCCTGGAATTCTCAGTGTCAGATCATTTCTGAAACTAATGAATTGCTGTCGGGGAAAGAGCATTGTAAGTTTCCTCTACCTGGAACTCTGTATTTCAGAAAGAAATAATAGACATAAAACTCCTTATGGCAACCTTGCCTCTTCTCATTGGTAACTTTATTATATTCTTATTCCCTCCAACCAATGGCAATGCTTGATGTTTGTCTTATAAATACAGTGCTTGTGTTTCTGTACAGTTTTAACCGGGTTGTACAATGAAACGTATAAATAAGACACTCTTCATTGGAGTTTTGTAATGACTCTTTTTGTTAACAGTCCTGGAATGTGTAGTGGTTTAATTGTCTTTGTGTCCAGGTTATGAAACACTTGCCAAGAAAATTGGGAACTAGCTGCACCTCATAAAAGTGATGTTTTCCCATCATTTTCCAATCTGGCTTAAAACTATTATTTGAACCATTAATTGAAACTGCTAGTCTGGATGTTTTCATCCCTGGGTGACCCCATGATGGCTGTTTTATGTGTCCATTAATTCTGGCCTTCATTCGTATTTCTTAGCAGATAGTTTACCTTTCTAATTCACTAAAGCCACTGAAGTCAGAAGCCTTTCGTTTATTGAATTTCTTTCCATTACTATCATAGCATACTTATTCTTGCTGATCCTCAAAAACTAAACAGTCAACAATGATCCACAAACCAAATCTATCCTACATTCTCTTTTTGTAAATGTAGTTTTATTGGAATATACTCAAGGGATGGAAGAAGTTTATTAATTGTTACATGGCACTACAGACTATTTCTCAAAGCAGGGGAAAAGAGCAACATCTGAGGAAGATGTGGAGTTTTTATAGTTTGGGAGCTTGTGAGTGGGATGAAGGACAGAAGGGAGTGAGCTATCAGACCCCATCACCCTGAAGTATGTGACTAAGGATCATTTAAGCACAGGATTTTGCAAGCACTAGTTGTCCATTACCAGACAATGACCAACAAGCAGAACTCTGCTCTGTATATGGGGGATGGAGGAAAAGAACTCTCTCAGAAGACACGTTGCCTTCAATGCTGAGAATATTTATCACAAAACCTCCAGCAGAATTTGCCAATCCTGTTTTTAAGAAAGTGGTAGCCTTCCTCACAAGAATGCCCATCTAGTCTGTGGAGCATTTCCTCCTGACAACTGCATTATCTGTTTCATCAGTCCTTATTTTCCCACATATCATCAGTATTTTCTTTCTTCTCATGTTCAGCTTCGGTTACTTAGTTAAAAATGGTGCAATTCCTCACAGGTGATATAAACATCACTGGAAGAACAGTCTGTAGAAGAAAGGGTAATAACAAGCTGTCACTAAGGACTTGTACTCTGCAGAGCTGAGTTCCCAGTGGGTCATATTGAGGTGATGGAACTTTCAAGAGGTGGGGCTTAGAGGAAGATGATTAAGCTATGAGGGCTCTGTCTCATGAATGGATCAATGCCTTCTTGCAGGAGAGAGGGTCAGATCACATGGGGTTAGACTAATTTTTATGAGGGGGTCTGCTACATGAAAAAAAAAAACTCTGGCCCTTCTCTGGTCTCATTTCTCCTGTGTTAGAATGAGACATTATTCTTTTACATATCATCCTGCCATGCAATGTTATCTGCTATGCTGTGATGCAATCAGAAGACCCTAACCAAAGACTGAACATATCAAGCTGCTCAAACTAAGGTCTCATGCCTCTGGAACCACAAGCTAAATAGACCTCTGTTGCAGTGGTGGGCACAACAGCAGCGTCCAGGAGCTCTGCTGGGTCATTGCAGTGGCCCAGCCGGGGCTATTCACAGGACATGACAAGGGCGAGGATGACAATGCTACTGAGAAATAGAGACAGGCACTGGGGACGCCATGGGGGGGGAGATAGTGTCCACTTTATTGTGCAGGAACAAAGACTTATATAGGGGGAGCTGGCCAATCCAGCTGCTGGCACATACACAGGGGACCCTTTTCGGGGGGGGGGGGACGGACCAGACCACAAGTTCTGACTGCCATTCTAAAGCACCTAGAGGCAGCGAGATTGGGTAGGGGCACTGTGAGTCCAGCTGGACAGCGGGCCAAGCCCAGTAAGTGAGCTTAACTGGCTTGTGAACAGAGTGGCTCCTGCGCACTCAGTAGCTTTGGCCGCAGCAGTCACCTAGGCCTGGACCCGGTGCTTACCTACAGATCTCTTTTCTGTTTTTACATTTCTCAGTTTAAGGTATTTGCATAGCAATCCCAAACAAGTAAGAGGCTGAATTCTGTTGAATTTTGTTTTAAATTCCTTACTAAGAATGTGAAACTTTATGAATACAGGCGCTGAGGTTTTCTCAGTACAAGAATACGTGTGTGAACCTGAGGAATAGATGCCTCAGGTTTTACCTTTTGACTATCTTGCAAGCTTTTATAAATTTAAGTCTCAATTTGTGACATTTAAAGAACACTTTGGCTTTTTGTGCCTTTCTTGAAATCATTCCTGTTGTTCCATAAATCTGTTCTTCTGTGGAAACGCCACGGTGGTGATACACATCTGAGCATTCTTACAACTGAGGGGCTTTAAGGCATGATTTGCATGACAATGCCTACAGGAATCCAAGTATTCTTCCTGCGGAGCATATCATTTTAAATTCTGAATCAATAATGAACATGGCTTCGTTGAGGGAATCAGCTAAAGAAAATATCAATGTATGTCAGGGTTCTCTTCTCATGATTTCGTGAAGATGGTTATAAATGCTCTTCAGAGCATATGAAGGCATATGAACTATAGCTCATCAGCTTAAATCTTTTCTTAGGTCTGCCTTCCCTGCTGTTCGGTTGTTAAGTAGTTTAATTCGTCTCAACCTGGAAAGTTGAGTTTTAGCTTAGCAGATGGCAGTCTGCTAGGGACTCACGGAGGTCAGCATGTTCCTGTTCCATGTCCACCACCAACAGACCACGACCCTGACAGCTGCCTGGAAACGTGGGCAGGCAGGAACAAGGAAAGCTGGTTAGTGGCATAGCAGGTTTTCTACCAATTATGCTTAATGGAAAAACACCGCTCTGAGCATGTTCGTCATCATAAATATTACAAAAGAGGATGAAAGAAAAAGAAATGATAATCTAAGGGAAATAACTGTCAAATTCTCCCTTCATGTTGGTTTGTCCTTTTTACTTCTTAATTTTTAGATTATCTGGATTGCAATACAGTAGGATATAGTATAAAATGGTTGCATTAGCCTAGGTGATTTCTAAATATTTCTATTCTTTGACACTTTCTTTCATGAATATAACTGAATGTATGTGTTTTTAACCCCTTTCCATCCAAACCCATCTCCTCTCCTGTCCTTCCTTCTGCTTTTTGCATGTGTAATCCACTGGGTTTTATCTAGTATGACTGTACTAGCAAGTACCTGGGTATTGACTGGGGCCTGGTTGACTTTTCAGTGGGTAAATTATTAAGGAAAGTGAGCTCCCCTTCTCTTCTCTGGCATGAACTTTCAGTACTTGCTTAGGGAAGTGTAGTGTTTCTTGAGACCTTCCTTTAGGTGTGGTTAAATGTTAACCCAAATAGTGAGCGTAGTCTAGGTGATTTAAAAAAGAAAGAGAAAAACAGAAATACAGAGTAACAATTCTTTAAATTTCAATATGTTTCTATTCAAAACCACAGTGGTATAAGCACTGCTTGGCTTTAAGGTGGATGCACCTCTTTATAAAATCCAAAGGAGAGATAGGTTTCTTGATCCATTTGAAATCTTTTTGAACCATTAAAAGACATTGTAGTCCCTTCATTATTACCTCCCTCGCCCTACCAAACAAGGTATCCTTTATTTCCCCTTCCAAAGACTTCACACTAGCTTTCCTTCCTCACTCTTCTGCTCATTAAGTCGAACACATGACTAGACCTTTAAAAATCCTTCAATCACCAAATAAAAAGCATCATCATTCTTGGATATATGCACAACACCTTCAATCCAAAATAACTGACATTTACAGAATACTGACTATGGTTCAGGAAAGCTGATGCATGCTAAAGCATTTAATCCTCAGAAAATCAATGCCAAAATAATTGCTAAAAATCTCTGCTTTAAACATAAATCTGACAGTCACTGGTAATCTGATCAAGTGCTCAAAACTGTCAGATTAATCAATGGCGTGCACCTATGCCTCATAAGAAACTGCATAGAACCCTATAGGCTAATCCCAATGTGAACCGGAGTTCCCAGGTTAAAAAAAAATGGGGTGCCAAAGGTTCTACAAGACTGAGTAATTGATTAAAACTTCCTGATGGTAGAGAGTTAGAATGTTGCAGGTTCATTACCAATGTATTTTGAGCTATTTTAAACTCTTTGAAAGCCATTCATCCATGCACATTAAAGGATGCTCTGGGGATGGGAGCGGGAGGCACTGGGAGATGGGTAGGGAGAGGGGAGGGGGGCATAGGGTGGTGTGAGGTTGGAGGGAGGGAGGGGACCGGTGTACCTGTTAAGTTTGTATGAGTGGAAATAAAAAAAAAAGAATGGGAAACATTAAAAAAAAAGAAAGCCATTCATCATTTATGCTTTATATCTGATCTACCAACTTGTGACTTTCAAACCTATGAAATGTATTAATGGGATTGGGGAGGTAGCTTGCCCACAGCATGAGGACTGGTATTGGATCCCCACAGTCCATATAAAAGCAAGACAGGCATGGAAGCCATAGGTAATCCTAGTATTCGTAAAATAAAGATGGGGAAATCCTCAGGTCAAGCTGCCTATTCAGCCTAGATTGGCAATACCTGGCTTCAAATGAAGGAACCTGGTATTATTAATAAAAATGATAATAATCCAAAGAATACACTGACATTACCTCTGGGTCTACACACACACACACACACACACACACACACACACACACACACACAAACACACGTGCACATATGTACATATGCTCACACACATATAAATATGTATACACACATGTTTTATATCCCCCGCACTATGCACATGCAAGAACAAAATAAATAAAATTTATTTTTAGCAGACTACTAACTTCTATTAATCTGAAAGCTAAGGATATCAATAGATAGCATCTGAAACCTATAGCAGAGTTATACCCATTTTGCTGTAACTTCTTCCCTTCCCTTTCCTTACCCTCTGCCAAATATTTGGTAAATACCTTGAGGTATGACTTTGTTCTGTAGTTAATGAAATCTAATGTAACCACTTCCACAATAGACGATATCTTTTGAGGAAATCTGAGCCCATGTTCCTGAATCATAACCATTACTATTTCATTCAAGAAGAAATCCATTGTATGGCTGTGCACAAAGTCCTTTTTTTCAAGGGCTATTAAGAGTGCTTCTCTAAGTCTGTCACCTCCCTTCTTTATTTTTCCCCACATTTATTTTTTCCTAATCATACAAGTTCAATAGGTACCATCCATGATCTCCCTTCCCCTCTCCCTTCCCCAGTCCTCCCCTCTTGTACTTTTCCCCTTCCCCCCTTCCTCTCACCCCTCTCCCTCCCTTTCCCTCTTCTACTGCCTCTCCTTCCTCCCTCCCATCCCCTGCAGCATCCCTTTGTGTGAATGCCAAACTTCCCTTTGAGTCCTCCACCCTAGGGAGGGCTAAGGACCCTGTGGCATAGCCAGGAGCCCTTTCTTGGGCTCCCCATTAGAATAGGAACTCTATTATGACTGCTTAATCCCTTGCTTCTAAGAATCCTACTGCCTGAAGCCTTCTCTCCTGTGATCCATGCTAGACTTTGGGTGGGGTCGTTGACATGTCAGCCGTTGTGCAGGTCAGGCAAAGTTCAATTCTAGCTGCTGTAGTCCTAACTTGTGTGGAGTATCTTGCATATCTTTGGTCCTCCTCATCTTTAGGCTCTTAAAATCTTGTCACCCCCTCTTCCACAAGGTTCCCTGAGCTTTAAGATGGAGATAGATTTGGCTGCTTTGGTTCCAGGTGATTAATGTAGGGTCTTTAGTGTTCTGAATTATGGTTTGTTGTTGTTTTCAGTTTTGCTTTTCCCGCACTGCCCTTGACTGCATCCTGATTGGTATCAAAGGTCACCTCCTAACCAAAGATAAAAGAATATTTAAATGAAGATCTTAATATAATAGGAGACTCAAAGATAGATGGAAGAATAAGAGTAGGACACAGCAGTAAAAGGGGGGGGTCAGTGTCCCATTTGCGGGATGGTTACCATCTACCTGCCAGTCCCTATACTGTCCCTAATTGGTGAGATCAAACCTGTTCAGTTAGTTGTAAGTGACTAGGAAAGGAAGTGAGAGTGAGTTGCACTGTATGTCTCACTATTTACATGCAATACTTGACTGTGAACCCAAATGTCTAACAGTTGATGAGTGGATAAGGAAAATGTGGTACATTTATACAATGGAATACTACTCAACCAGCAAAAATGATAAATTAATGCAATTTTCCAGGAAATGGATGGAATTAGAAACAATTTCATTGAGTGAAGTATCCCAGACACAGAAAATTAAGCACCATATGTACTCCCTAATAGGTGGATCTTAGTACCAAATCCACTTAGAGACACACTCAAATATAAATCTCTGTAATACCTACAGTAATTGCAAAGATTATAAACAGAGAAGGGGAAGGAGGGCCCCGCCAGAAACAAGGAGAGAGGGGATCATGTTACAGCCGAGATAATAGGCCACCATCAAAGACTGCAAGTAAGTAATGAGACATCTGGTTAAGCTCACAGACTGTCCTTCCTGGTCACTTGCAACTGATGGGGTAGGATCTTACCAGAAAGGGAGGGCATACAGTCTGGCAGATAGAAGGTAACAATTTTGCAATGGGAGACTGACCCACCCCTCACTGCAGTCTCCTACTCTTATTCCATCTATCTTTGAATCTATTCTTATAATAAGACTCTATTTTAACAGCTTTTTTTCTCTGGCCAGGGGGTGACATCCAATACCTACCCATCAGGATAGAGCCAAGGGCATTGCAGGAGCAGCAAAAGAAAAAAAAATCAACAAACCATAATTCAGAACATCAGAGACTCTATATCCACCACCTGGAATCAGGCCTGCCTAATCTCTCCCCATTCTGAAGCTCTGGGAAATTTGCGGAAGAGGGGGCAGTAAGATAGTAAGAGCACAAGGATGGGAGGAGTCATGATATGCAAGATACTCCACACAAGTTAGGGCCGAAGCAATTATAATAGGACTCTGCATGATCTGTGCAATGACCAACAAATCATTGACCCCTCAAAATCTAGCATGGACTAAAGGCACTAGAATCCTTAGAACCAAGGGATTAACAGTCACAATAGTTCCTATACTTAAGGGGAACACAAGAAAGAGATCTAGGAAATGCCACTGAGTCCTTACACCTCATCAGAGAGGAGGACCCAGAGGAAAGTTTGATATACACATTAAAGGATGCTTCAGAGATGGGAGAAGGGGGCACTGGGAGAAAGGGGGAGGGGGAAAAGAAAGGGGAAAAGAGGGGAGGGAGCAGGGAAGTCCAGGGAGGGGTGGAAGGAGAGAGGGGACAGGGGTACCTATTACGTTTGTATGGGGGGGAGGAAAGAAATACTTGACTGTGACCTATTTTCTCTATTGAAGTTTGATCCTATCTCCTTTCTTTTGAGGTCCTCCCACCCCGTGTGTCAGAAAGACCCAAAGTCAGGCATCCCACAAGGTTATAGACTCTGGAGGATCCAGTCAATCAGTTCCTATACTGACTTCTCAGTTACTTAGCTGCTTCCTATTTATCTCTGTCTACATAGTACAGAGATACAGAGTCTAATCATTGAATTGAGGGCACATTGAATTTATTCCAAGAATTTTTCAGCCACTTAAACTGGTATCATGCTTAGAGAATGAGAAGGTGTTTGAAGTTGTTTTTGCTTTGCGAAACATCATTAACAGGGACAGCCCTGGGGCGCTGGGAGCAGATGGCTGTGTGTATATATAAGTTTAATGTAGGATGAGAGAAACAAAAATGTAAATAGTATAAAATGCAGACCTTCCAGTGATAGAACTGGAAGACCCCCAGTGCTGAGTAAGTGACTGTCAGGGTGACACGGAGCAGAAGCCCCAAGCCGGAAGGATATAATGAAGTGCCTTGAAGCTTAGCATCATAGAGAGCCATAAGTTTCACAGAGGTTGATAAAATGTTTTAATATCCCCAAAATAACGTCTGTTTATTAATTCCTAAATCAAATATGGAGCTGTGTGCTTTGTTTCCAGACTGAAAATACACAGTTCCAAACCAACTTAAGTAATGATTCCATCTCTGTTTCATTCATAAAGCCATAGTCTCATCTAGATGAACATTGTGGTAAAACTGCTTGCTAGTGTTCTTGCCAATCCTTTATAGGAATTTCCACTCAAATCAATGAAGTTTTCTCTTCTCTGGTTCCCACAAGTCTCAGATTCCTCAGGTGAAAATCCAATTTTTCTCATTCTAAAGAGGATTGAAGGTCCCAGAAGATAAAGTTTTGAAACTGGGAACTATTTCAGAGATAATCTTATATCAAAACTTGTGAGGATCTTCACTGAGTGGTTTAGATGAGTGATGCATTGGGTAACCACCCTGGAGAAAGGTTGACAATTATGTTCTTGATGTCATTCTAGAATTTACAAAGAGACAAATTCTATCTATACATGAATTTGGGGGGAAGAGAGAGACAGATAAAGGGAATAGAAGAGGGGAAATTATCTTCTTGAAATTCCTTGAAAAGCATTTGAGAATTAGAATGGAAAGCTCTCTTCTTGCCCTAAACAAGCAAAAAAAAAAAAAAAAATCACTGTTCTAATTCCCTTTTCTGTTGTTGTGCTAAAATACTCTGACATAACCAATTTATCTCATAATCCCAGGTTATAGTTCATCATGACAAGGAAGGCACTGTAGCAGTAGCTACAGAGAACTGGTTCTATCACATCCATAGGCAAGGGCAGAAAGGAACCGATGCATGACTGCTATTGCTCAGGTAACTTTCACCATTTTATACAGTCTAGGATGCTGCCAAGGGAATTGTGCCACTGATAATCGGTGAGTGGTCTGAAGAACGAGTGACTCCTTCTTGTAAAAGAGCTGCTCTGAGTTGCAATAACTGTGAAGAGCACTCGATTAAAAGGGCTTAATTGGTGGCTAGATCCTGTGTGTGTGTGTGTGCATGTATGGGGGGGCAGTCAGTGATGGGAGAACTTGAAAGAGAGATGAAAATTCCAATATATGCTGGCAAGGAACTGAGCAAAAAGAAGTCTCTACAGGGAATTCTATTTTGAGTTTTTATGAGGGAATTCTTCTACTATGTGTGAGAAGATAGTGTGATGCGTCCCTGTTGAAACAACCATGCTGGCCTCTCAAGTCTTTTAAATAATTGTATTTTATTTCAGAAAATTTGAAAACCAATAAACATTTGCACACCTAACTAAAGCTTCCCTGGCTTGCCCTTCGTTTGTGGCTCCCTTGTGGGAGAGAATACAGATCACCAGAAATTCCCTCAGACCATCCCGCTCCTTTGTCTTTGAAGTATGCCCCATTCATCTTTCTGGTCCTTATTTACTTTTTTTTAAGAAAGTTAAGGAAATGATCCAGCATTGCAATCTACTTGACAGATTAGCTTCTACCACTTGGTGATGTGCTGGTCTGACTTTGAGAGATGTATGATTTACTGTCCTCCAAGGTTTTAAACTCTTGGGTGATCTAATAGAAACAAATTTGGGAAGTTCTTCCAGTGAGGACCAGACTTAGAGCTGTGAGATCCATATCAAAGTGATGACAGGCCAAGACTTTCCTTCTAGAATATCAGATAGCTGCCCTCTATTTTTCTTTTCTCTGGAAAAATGACTTGTGTTGAAGTCAGGAGCCATCAGATGAAACACATAATGTTTCCTGTCTAGACATCTAAATTAAGTATTACTGCAGCATTTTCCAATCTGAAATTTTGGACAGTTGTTCACAAATAAGACATTGCTGTTTCTGGACACCTGTGGGAGGATATGTTAAATATGAACTTTAACAGCATTTGACATGTTTAGGAGCTAGACTATCAAATACTACTAAATAAGAAAGACTAAAAATAGCATTTACATTGTTTTCTCTATGTATACATGCAGTGTGAGAGTGTGTGTATGTAAGGAGTGAGATCCTTCTTTATATATATTATTAAATTTTGCACTAACAATGAGTTTATGTCTTCCTTCCATCCCCTTCTTTTTTAATCTCCCTCCTCTCCCACCCTCCCTTCAGTTCACCAATTCACCCATGTCCCTCCCACTCTCATGTCCCTGTGCAGTGTAGACCACAGGGCTCTTTGTGGGACAACTGTACTAGCACAGGGCCCAGGCACCTGTCATACTACCAGTATCCCTCCAATAGGCAGACCTGCAGGTGGGGAAGCTCCCCTTTTCTTGCCCAGCACCTGTTCCAAAGATTCTCTCTAGAGAGAGAGTATTGTGGTTCTTTCTCTGACATCCTTGCTTGTCCATGGAGGCAATGTTGATATGTCAAAAAGGGTGGCATTCTTAGAAGGAATCAGTGTTTTGTGGACAACCAAGGAATTCTACAAGCAAAAGTCCTGGGGTTCATTAAGGCTAATGCTGCAAAATTTTCAAACATATAAATTTATAAGTTTTTTCTATACTGTGTATTTTCCTGAGAAAAGTACCCATAGATTTCCAAAGATTTTCAAGCAAGTCCATGATTGCTGAAAAAAAAATGAGGTTAAGAACATATGAACACAGAAAATAAAATAAAACTGGTCTCAGGTTATCCATATGTAAAATGAAGTGTATAAATAACAAAGTGGTAGTAGTCATGTATAATATAGATGACAGAAAAAATAGCATTGAAGTTTTTTTGAGAGGTTTTTCCTGGAGATATGAACTTGCCCTGTGGTTTGCTTGGAAATGGTACTGGCTAGATGTATTTGGACCTGTAGGAGTTTGCTTTAAAAGCTTGCTACATATGCTTCTTTCCAGATGGCCCCTAACTTCACTGGCTTAAGTCATTGGTAAGCATTTTTTTAATTTCTTAGGAGAGACTTTTATTTAGATGGAATTAGTGCAACATCTAGATGAGAGGATACAGTGTGGCCATACTTAGAATCGGGTACAGGAAGTGTAGTGTTTTCATGTTTAATTAAAAATATTGTATGGCATGTAAATTACACTCCTGCTGAAAAAATGAATAATGTAGTAGCATTGGTGTGACCATGAGAGAGATGGAAGATACAATCAGCCACTCTCTTTCCACAGAAGATGAACAACTAACATGCCCAAATTTCAACCATTCTCGTCCTGTTTTCATTCCTCATTATCTTACAGGGTTTTAAAATTAAACTTCTAAAGCCATGGAGGAATCTGTGCTAAACTTGGATTTATTCTGAAAGCAATAGGAAATTTTGAAGATATTTTAATTGGGAAAAGTGAAGTGATCAAATATGTGAAAAACAGACAAGAGAAAAATGTATCTATTCCATAACATGATGAACAATAAAATAGCTATAATTCAAATTTAGGGCTTATTCTAACCCATATCTACAGGTTACAGTCTATCATGGAAAAGGGATCAAAGCAGCAGGAGACAAGGAGAAATTGTCCATAGTAAGAGCAGAGGGCAAGAACAAAGGTTTGCACTGCTCGCTTAGCTACCATGTAGCCCTCTTCTTTTTATATATTTCTGGAACACCTAGAGAATAGTACCACAGTGAGATGGATCTTCCTGTTTCGTTTAGCCATAAAGACATTTCCTGTTGGCAAACCCAAAGACCTGCCTTAATCTAGAGAATACCTCTCAGGTGAGCCTAGAAGTCTGCCTCTAAGGTTAATGATTAATTCTGACCATCATAAGAAGTAAAATAGGAGATAGAGAATTAATACAAGGATTAATGTTGCAATTCAGATGCAAAATCAGGAGGGTTGAATTAAAACACAGACAAGTAGGACTGCCTCGGAAGAAACAAAATCAACAACTATTAAGAGGGAGGGAGAAATATTTAATGACTAGATGAAAAATTAAGAGATAAGTGGCCTTGAGCCCATGGACATTTGACTGATAGGTAGAAGGTGCAGCTATTTATTAATACAGGTATACATCATAGCTAATTTTCATTTTGTCAAAAATAACTGGAGAAAAGCAACTTAAGGGAAAAGGTTTACTCCAGCTCCCAATTCCAGAGTTCATCATTGTGGGGAAGTTGGAAAAGCTTGTATGACATCATATCTACAGTCAATAAACAGAAAATGAATGAGTGCATAATTACTAGTACTCAACGAACTTTCAGTATTTTCTGCAGTCCAGGACCCCAACCCATGGTTAAGTCTTCCCACACCAATTAATGTAGTTACTCCCTCAGAGGCACATGCAGCAAGCCCGCCTTGACCTAGAGAATCCCTCTCCCCTTATAACTTAATTGTATGGCAAAGTCTCCATCTCCATACATGCAATCACGTGGGCAGTTATGTTATTAATTTATAAACTGGTGATAGGGAGAGAGACATAAATATTCAACATGCAAAATTACCTTCACAGTCTTTCAAACTAAGACATCATTTTTCCAGAGATACAGCTTTGCAGCAGCAGTGGTTTGATAGAAGTTTCGATCAGATTATACTAAATCCAAAGATGCCTGTTCCAGACCAGACCTCTGAATCAGCATCTCCAGGTGAACTCAGGGCATGTCACTCCATCAAAGGACATCCCAGTGAGTAATTACTCTTCTGAACTTTCACTAATCCTTTAAGCGACTACAGCTCTTCTTTTCTTATTGTCTAGTTACGATCACAGAGTGATGCTGTCTGTGTACCTAGCAAACCTTCCTCCCCATTATTTGAAATCTTTTCATTGTCATCTATCACAACTATTTAAAGAATTTTTTTGTTTGTAGAATACTGTCTCTAAGAACATATGCTTTTGTTTTCATGAAATGATACTGATTTTATTTAGTAACATTGTCAGAATAAAATTTCAAAAATAAGATTCTAAAGAGTGATCAATTTTAGGCCTCTCTTTCCTTAAATATATATAACAGTTTAACTCCATTAAAAAATAGATTTCCAGTCTAAATTTTAGGATCTCTTGTAAGAAAAACTGACACAGCAAGCTCTACCCAGTCCTACAAAAGATCCTCCCCTTCAACCAAAGTAAGCACAAAGCAAAAAACTTTCAAAAGTCTTGGCAAGTTCAAGAGATTTTATGAACCATACTATTTGTTTGTTTAGTCACTATGATTTTCCTGGAGAAAAAGTGTTATTTATTTACTTATCCAGATTTATATCTCCAAACAGTAGAATATATCATAAAAATTATAAATATCCAATTAATCGAGAAAACCAAATACCTTAATTTTAGTTCCTCAATCTTATTATAGTCAAGTGGCTTTGTTCACATGTCATTTCTGTAGTTGAAAATAAAATGAGATAGAGTGAGGAGACTAAGGAGTCCTTTGAGAAAGGTGGAAATGTCTCTAGTCAGTGATAGACATGAAAGGAAATAGAGAAGAGAAAACACATCCAGTAATTGTTGAACTCTTGCCTACCACACCTGGTATTGAAACAGAATAAAATTGTGCTGCTCTGTAATCACGTGGAAGATAACCTCAGTCCAGAGCACATGCTGAAGGTAGAGATAGAATTTGTTCATCCTTCATATATCCTTGAGAGCACTGAGCCTTAGCTTAAGGGACATAATCTGAGGTTTCTCACCTGTTGAAATAATACATAACATCTATTAAGTTCTTAAGTCCAAGATCATAGCCAGAATGGATTTCTGGTGATACCTCTCTTCCTAGCTCACAGATAGTTGTCTTCATGCTATGTATCATTTGACTTTTGCTTTGTTTGTGTCTGTTTTTGCATTTTATTATTGTATAATTAATGAGTCAGTTTGTAATCATTGTCTCAGAAATCACAGTTACTATGGAGTACATGAGCCCTTTGTCAAGTTCAGCTTGACAATGACTCTTTCTGAATTGTTTCTGGCATGTTCCTTTTCTACAGTGCTCCATTTCACCAGAATGTGTAATAAAAGAAGAAACATGACACACTGGTGATATGACTTCAAACGGTATGCAAGAAGGAGTAAGCCCTGGTTTTCTCTCAGTTTAGCTTTTATGGGTTTTACTGCAGTTTAATGCTTTAGATGAAACCAAATAGACATCAATGCTTTCATCTGTAATGTCCTGCTCTTCTAGAAAGCTAATCTTGGACATATCACAGTATTGTTGGTGATCACATATTAAGTTATCTGAAGGCTTCATACATGGGCAAGGTAAAAAAATACATTTAGCTCACTGTTTCATCATATATTTTGGTAGTTACTCATGCCGAAATGTTTTCACAACATGCAAAATATTGACTTGAGAGAAGAATGTGGAAGAACTTAACTACCTATGGGTCCTTGTAGACTTTTAATAGCATTAGAAATGGGGCTTAGAGCTAAGATTGTTGGCAGAAGTTTTTTCGGAACATCTAAAACACTCTCCAGTTCTCCCTAAAAAAAGAAAAAGGAAATTTTGTTCTTTCCAAGTGGTGTTTTGTGTCTTGCTTCTGCAGCCTCCTAATTACTGATATAGCTGAATGATTCCTGATTAATGATATTTTTGTTTCTGTATGAAATACAGTATGTGGTAAGAAAGAACTAAGTGATCATGGAAGCACTGACAGAGGCAGGGAAATGGGGGGTGTCAT
Source organism: Typhlomys cinereus (assembly GCA_023101885.1). Lineage (NCBI taxonomy): Eukaryota > Metazoa > Chordata > Mammalia > Rodentia > Platacanthomyidae > Typhlomys > Typhlomys cinereus. The sequence continues at coordinate 3,405,923 of JALPQD010000214.1, forward strand.
TGAGTGCAATAAGGCTTTCTTGCTCAGGTGAGCAATTTCTTGGTGGGGAGGGGCTCTAAGACAGGAAAATCATGGATAATAAAGCCACCCCAGTCAGTAGCTTATGTGTTCTTTGTCTTATGTACTCAAAGACTAAATGTCATGGTCAACAGGAGGATGAGTTTTAGAAAGGGGTTTTAATATAGGATTTTAGGTAGGAAATTGTTGCAGTTCACCTGCATGGTTGCTGATAAATGACCATCAAACAGCTTAAGGGAACAAGGAGTTTATTTTCTCTTACAATTACTGGTTACAGTTCTTAGTCCAGCTTGACGGGAGAGCAGGCACCAACCAACACCAGGGCCGAGGGAATTAGCCACACCATCACCACATAACGGCTGAGAGAGAGGGACGATCCTTACTTGCCAGACCAGCATCTCTGTCCAAGTGTACACAAGGATGCCTTGTGACTCTCTCAACCAACTCTCTGTATTTTATTCACCTGTTCAATGCCTAAATTCACCCACCATGTGCTGGGGCTGCCCCAACTACAACTCCTTCAGGTTCGCTCTGGGCTTAACTCAATTACTAATTCTCTACAAATGTGCCCAGAACTCAAATCCTCAGCTGTCAAGTGCTTAATTTTGACACCCCACCCCTTGTCAACTTGACACATAAACATAGCACTTTTAAACTGTAACCTTCAATCCCCATCCCCACAGATGTTAAAAGTTATTTTAAAAATATAAATGCATTTCGTAGACAAATTTAAAATGTTCTCTCATTAAAACTTCAATTATTAAAATGTTGGAACTGAAAGTCTTTCTTTTAATATCTCAGATATTTTAACTGTAAAAGTCTATCTAGTCAAAATAAGTTAAATACTTTAACACAGGTAAAACATTAAAACAGAAGTATTTCAACATAATAAGAAAATATTTAAATTAAGATCAAAGTCCAGCAAATAAAATACCAAATTCTTTACTTCAATGTCCATCTTCTGTTGTTCATCACGTAGTCAAGGTGGCTCAAAGATGCTAGGCATTCCCAGTCCCTGTTTGGAGCTCAAAGTTGTAAAAGCAGAGTTCCTCTGAACTAGGCTGAATCTCCATTTGCAGGTATTTTTAACATACATCCCAAGGTTCTGGCATCTCCAATACTCTGGGTTTGCCTCTGCAGCTATAAGCTTCACCTTTTCTTGTAAGAACTTTATGCCTGCTACTTAGTGCCAAGCTTTTGCTGCTCTCCATGACCCCATAAATCACACACCAAAACCAATACTACGTGGGGGATGCTGCCTCATTCCAAAGTGAGGTTAAATCATAATTTGGTCCACTCGCAGCACAGCTGAACCAACTTTAGCATGCTGACTCTGGAAAAGTCTCTTTATAGGCTTTTCTAGCCTAATTTCTAGCCAAAATTTCCAAAGTGCAAAAAACAGCTTCAGTTTGGGCCTTCAGCCCCTGAAGGAATCTGAGTTTTCAAACCATGAAATGGCCATGCAGTGGTGTTCATCTCCTCCATGGTTCCAGGTCAAATCACTAGGTTTCCCTTCACTGATGACCATTTCTCCAACAATGGCAGCTGTTCTGCTGCCTGGCCTTTCCACATCCGGAGCTTCACAGTCACCAACACAGCTCTCCTTTATCAAGCAAACAGGTCTATTGTCTTTAAATTCAACTTTACCGAAGTTCTAGTTCCCTTCATCACAAATTGGGCCAAAATAATCCATGACTCTCACAGCATCTCTACTTCTAAATGCCCCATTAGATTCTGTTCAGACGTTTTTGAATCCACAGAAGTCCAAACTTCTCCAACAAAAACATTCAAAATCCACAAGAGTCACATAGCCAGATTTATCAACACCCCACTTTCTAGGTACCAAATTCTATAGCAGTCAGCCTGCATGGTTACTGATAGATGACCATCAAATGGCTTAAGGGAACAAGGGATTCATTTTTCTCTTACAATTACTGGTTACAGTTCTTAGTCCAGCTTGATTGCAGAGCATTTACCAACACCAGGGCTGAGGGAACTCACTATACTATGTCTACATAATGGTTGAGAAAGGGATGATCCTTACTTGACAGACCAGCATATCTTAGCCAAGTGTACACAAGGATGCCACCTTCTTCAACCAACTCTCTGTGTTTTAGTCTCCTCTTCAGGGCCTAGACCATAGGCTGGGTCTGCTCCATCAACTAGACACTCTCCTTCAGGTTTTCTCTGGGCTTAACTCAACTACTAATTCTCCACAAATGTGCCCAAAGCTCAAACCCTCAACTGACAAGTTGACACCTGTGCTTAACTATGATATAAATGTAAAAGAAAGGAAACATAGGGATCCTGTACAGCAAAAGTGGGTCCCAAACATGAGATGTCACAGAAATCCATTGTCTAGGAGACAATAAGGCTTTATTGATTGAGACTTTGGGTGGAAGAAGTGTGAGCTCATCAGTATAGTTTCCAACCCACCACCTGTTCATTCATTAGTTTCAGTCAAACGATCACATAGTGCTTCTAATCACCTGCACTCCTTGTACAAAAGAAGAAGAAATGCATCAAGAAACTCTAACAGAAACCAGTATCCCTAAACCCTTCTGGCATTTTTGCTTCTGACAAGGATAGATCTGCCAATTTAACTGAGGATATTCTCAGGCTAAAGACCAGAATGACAGTAATTCCTTTTCAAGGTCCTTGCCCAAAAACTGCCTGACTGGTTCCTATCTCCAGTTCTCTTCCCCCTTCTCTTTGTATATACACAAAGGAACTTCGGTGTGTGGGTCTGTAGAGACCCAAGGATAATTTTGAAGAACATCTGGAATTATTTTGGATTGTACCTCCTTATTGCTTTGCTCTGGGATTTCCCAGGCTCTACCTTCCGAGCCAGAATTATAAGACACTGCCATTTCTGCCTAACGTTTTTACATGAGATCTGGATTTGTGACCTCAGGTTCTTTTGCTTGCAAGGCAAAGACTTTAACCCCTGAGTCATGTCCCTAGCCCCTCAGCTCTCATCTTCAGAGCCAAACTGAACTCAGTCTGAATGCCCCCAAAAGAGTAGCCAAAGTTACTGGTAAGAGGTAGAATGTGGCTTATTATGTGTCTGAGGGGAAGACAAGCTATAGACGTGAAAGGAATTTAGACTGTTCACTCCTATCCGATGTCCATTAAGGTTGAAGTGACTTCCTCCTGGATACCCCTTTTTATGGGGGAATTCTCCACCAATAACCCTGATATAAGTGAAATGGCATAGCATTCTAGGGTTTGTATAAGAGACATCATTATATGACATAGATATGAATGTGGATGTATCCTATATATTTCATTGTGGTTATCCTATAACTTTCGAATTTTAAACTCTGAAACTAAAAGCAGGCATCTGATAATCTAATGTTTGCACAGAGGATAACTTCAAAGAACATAGTTTTTTTATTAATACATTTTTATTATTATTTCAGCTCATACAAACTTAATAGGTACACCAGTTCCCTCCCTCCCTCCTCCCCCCCCCGTACCCCTCCTCCTCCTCCCCACACCCCTCCCTTCCCATCCCCCAGTGCCTCCCGCCCCAATTCCCAGAGAGTCCTTTCTTGTGCATGCCTGATTTTCCTCTGGGCCCTCCTCTCCGATGACGTACAAGACCCAGTGGCCTTTCCCTGAACCCTTTCCCGTGTTCCCCTTAGGTATAGAAACACTGCTGTGGCTGCCAATCCTTTGCCTCCAAAGATCTTGGTGCCTTTAGCAGATGCTAGACTTTGTGGGGTCAATAGTGTGTTGGACAATGCGCAGGGCATGTAAAGTCCAATTATGATTGCTTCAGCCCTAACTTGTATGGAGTATCTTACATACCTATTGCTCCTCCCATCCTTTTGCTCTTACATTCTTACCACCCCCTCTTCCACAAATTTCCCTGAGCTTCAGGATGGGGAGAGATTAAGCTGGCCTAGTTCAAAGAACATAGTTTTATAACTAAACTTTCTGGTTTCTACTCCACCACCTAATGTTTGAATAGTCTTGAACATCTTATTTAGCTCTACTTCTGTTTTCTCATCAATAAAACAGAAGCTATGATAAGTGCAAGACTTACAAAGTTGTTATGATGAGCACTGTGTAAATTATTACCTGTACCCTATAAATGGAACATAGTGGATACATGATAAAACCATACTTTTATTAGACATCATACAATAAGAATTAAGGGGTAGTTGCCGTTCATAATGGAGAAAGTGAGATTAAAAGTGGTTACCCTCAGGCTTGGGAGCTGGTTAAAGGATAAAGGTGCTTACTGCCAAGTCCAATGATCCAAGCTCAATCCCCACAACTCATGTGGTAGAAGGAGAGAATTCCTGTAACTTATCTTCTGATCTCTGCATACATGCCCACATATACAAGATAAACAAAATGAGAAGTGGTCACTCTCACATAAAAATGTTTCCAGTTTCTGGAACTCAGAATGAAATAAATTTTGAGATTCATATCATTGCTGTTGTATTTAAATTGGTATAAAATCACTTACAATGAAATGTCAAGAGTTCTTTGAAATCACGTATTCTGTACCTCTTATTTTAGAGCTAAGAAACAGAGTTTAGATAGGTAGGCTAGATGACTTGGGTCGAGTAAAAGTCCCTACAATCCCTTGAGGAAACTACCTGAGAGAAGAATGGTGGACTTTTTCATCTCTCCCAAGATCTTCAGGACCTGAGCTGAGAACAACTAGTGTTAGTAGACTTGGGACTGGAAATCTGGTAGAGTGAAGCAGAAGCCAGGCTTTATTTATTTCACACACATTCTTGGGCAACAAATATCTATGATGTGTTTTGATGAGAAAGCTGGGACTCACTTTCTCAGGTGCAGAAATATTTGAGTCTGGTCCCTTCTATCTCAGTTTCTCTAAGATAATAGAATATATTTATTGCCACTGATTATAGGGATCTGACATTCCAGTGTTGTGTTGTAATGGAAGAACATAGAATTTTCAAACCTCCAGCTATAAATCTTGGCTTTGTCATTTATGAGTTCTGCAATGCTAACATGAACTCTTATTAGTTCATTTTCATACTTTATAAAACAGAGACAATGTCGGTCTGGCTCTAAAAGACAGTACAGAGTTAATATAATATATTATTGCAGTTGCTTTTGCTGTGGTGAGGAAATGCTCTGATCTAAGAAATTCAAGGACAAAAGGGTTTACCATTTGAGTTATGATTCCAGAGGGTATATAGCCCATTATGGCAAGTAACATGTATTGGAAGGCATGTTGTCAGAAGCAGGAGGCTAGTTCACATCACAACAGCCAACTGAAGGCAGAAGGATTATCAGAGAAAAATTTGGGCCAATTATCAAATTCTAGGCCTAACCCCAGTGACTTACTTTCTCCGGCAAGGCTTCATCTCCTCAATGTCTCCTTACCATCCCAAACAGTTGCCACCGACTGGGGCAAGAATTCACAAGCATTCATGTGAATAAGACTTGCAGGGGACAATTCAAATTCACACTATGACAAGTAGTATAAGAATGTATTTGGTTTTTTAACCTTTATTAATTTATTTGTGTATGTGTGTGAGTGAGTGTGTGTGTGTGAGTGTGTGTGTGTATCAAAGGACACTGTGTTCCTGTGGAGGGCCAAGGGTGACTTCAAGAATCATCCTGGATTGCTTCTATCTCCTTTTTGCTTAGCCCTGGGGTTTTCCAGGTTCTGCCCACCAGGATCGGAAGTGCAACCTGTCCCAGTTTCTACTTGGTGTTTTAATGTGGGACCCAGGATCTGAACTCAGAACCTTCTGCTTGCAAGGCAAAGTCTTTTTTTTAATATTCATATAATTTTATTTGAGAGATAAGCAACATTTGCTGATTGAGTAAAGTCTGAATCTGAACAATGGTATTCTTAGTTTGCATGGTTTTCTTTTTTCTTTATTTTTTCCACTCATACAAACTTGATAAGTACCCCATTCCTTTCCCTCCCTCCCTCCACCCCTCCCTGGATCCCCTTGCTCCCTCCCTCCTTTTCTTTTTCCTTTCCCCCCTCCCCCTTTCTCCTATTGTCCCCACCATTCCTGGAGCATCCTTCAGTGTGCATGTCAAACTTCCCTCTGGGTCCTCCTCTCTGATGAGGTATAAGGACTCAGTAGCATTGCCTAGAGCTCTTTTTTGTGTTCCCCTTTAGTATAGGAACATTATTGTGGCTGTTAATCCCTTGCCTCTAATGAGGTATAAGGACTCAGTAGCATTGCCTAGAGCTCTTTTTTGTGTTCCCCTTTAGTATAGGAACACTATTGTGGCTGTCAATCCCTTGCCTCTAAGGATCCTAGTGCCTGTGATCTATGCTAGACTTTGAGAGGTCAATGATATGTTGGTCATTGTGCAGGTCATGCAAAGTGCTATTATGATTACTTCGGCCCTAACTTGTGTGGAGTATCTGCATGGCAGAGTCTTAACCCCTAAGTCATCTCTCCAACCTCTAGAAGGACACATTTGAAAAAACCCTACCAAGTTGCTTATTCACTTCTATACTTTGTTCTCATAGTAAGAATCATTATAAAAACAAGTGACACTGATCTGATGCCTTTTTGTTCTTATTCTAGGTTCTGGCTATCCAGCATACTCTCCTTTCCATTTTACCTCAGTATTTTCATGATTTTGTGTTTTGTTAAGATTTTAGTTATATACGTACTTAGCCTTTTAATCTTTCCTATACACGTGTTCTTTCAGTGCTCCTGTCATTGGATGTTGGGCTATTAGACAACAGGAGTCTGTGAAGGGCAGATCCTCAAAAAGAAGACTCCAAATGCACCAGAGCTTTCTGATAACATTCAAAATGTCAAGTTTCTAGGACAGTTGTTCCAACAGTGTCCAACCAGATAAGAATACTGGTTTCAAGAATACTGACTAAAACCATACTTTTTCTATATGTCTTAGGAATATCCCAACTAGGTTGGAGAGATGGCTCAGGAGTTAAACTTCTGCCCCACAACCAGAATGTCCTGAGCTCCAATCCCCAATCACATGCAGAATCATCAGGCAGAAATGGTGGTGATCTGTACTTCTGGCCCTGGAAGGTAGAGTCTGGAAAACTCCAGAGCAAAGCAAAGAGGAGTTAGAAGCAATCCAGGGTGATTCTTTAAGTCATGCTTGAACCTCCACAGGCATACACTATGCCCTGTGATACACACACACACACATGCACACACACACACACACACACACACACACACACACACCACATCACATCATGGGCTCATATGCACAAAAACAAATAAACAAAAAACAATATCCCAACTGTTTTGGACTGTGAGTTAGTACAATGAGGGCCAAAACTGGAGCAGGCACAGAAAAATAGTATAGGAACACTATACTATTTTCCCCAAACTTCTTTCCCCAAAGCCTGGACCATCACATATGCCAAAACAGTACCTATAGGTATCCAGAAATGAGAAAGCACCCATGAATTCCTGAACTGCAGTGCTCCATTTCTTCCATGTCCACGAAATGAACAGCAGGGAGGGTACCAGGAAAATCACATACTTCTCTCTGTAACTGGAAAGTTCTGAACAGCATGAAAGAAAGCACTGGGAAAATGTCAAAATACAATATATGTGCAACATTGTACTAAAATTTGAAAGATTCAAAGGCAATTCTTAGATTACAATAAGTCTCATTATTTAAACTAAACATTAAACATGCATTGTAACTTCAAATGATAAATACTTATTAAATTATAGTTATTTGAATTATAAGATTTCATCTACATGGTCAACTCTTACTTGGATTTAATATATGGAATTATGATTGAATTCTTTTTATCATATTCTTTTGTTGGCAGTCATATTTAAGGCTAATGAATGAACTCAGGACTGGATTTTTCCCTTTTCCTATTGATGTAGTACTACTGGATACATTTTATAACTTGATCCCAGTAAGAATGTATGAAATTTCCCAGGTGTGGCAGTTTGCTAGTGAGGAAAACATAATTCAGAAAGGATGAAATATAGAACACTTGCCCAGGATTGGAGTAATTCATAAGAAGCGAATTAAAACTTGCATGCAGACTGCCTGACTTCCAGTATTCTTTCTACTATATTGCATTCTTCTTGGACATTCTCTTCGGTGAGCAGAAGGGTTGCAGTTTCGTCATTATACTGACCAAAGCATTTCTCTGAATGAAGCTGGTTTGATTGACAGTCCATAATTGAGGACCTGCTTCTGCAATATAATATATGTTAAATAAGTTGTCAAAGTTGTCATTAAATGCTCTTCATATGAAAAGGCATTCAGATTCCTGAGACTATCCAGTGATAAAATCCTAAAGAACATTACTTTGTCTAAACCTCATGTTTTCCAAAGTGTACTGCCCAGAGCAGCAGCAGCAGGACCACGAAACCTTAATGGAATTCCACTTTCTCAGGTGCCGTGGTTAGATCTGATGAATTCAAAAGCAAGTGAGGTAAACTACAGCAACTTGTGTTTTCGTGACGCCTCTAGGGAGTTCTGATTACATTCTACTGTGAGACTTTCTTCCATAACCTAGTCTAGGGAACATCTTCCATTTTATAACTGAGGAACTGGTACCTTGTCTGGTTTGCATATTGATGGACAGTTTCCACTGAGGAAACCTGAATGCCCTGAAGAAGCAAAGGTCAAAAAGAGGAGGAAAGAAAGGTACTCATGTTCCCCTGGAGAGAGAATGGATTTTTTAGACTCTCCAAAAAGGCTAGCAACAATTATATATTCTCTAAGGAGATGGTTCCCATATCAAAGAGCATTAAATATGATGACATTATCAAAGGCCTTTCTTCTTCCATTCCTAAAAGCTCTTTTCACTTAAACTTTGAAACAAACAGAACCTCTGGGGTTTTCCTGAAGTCAACACAGGAAAATCACAGCTGCCTCCAAAGCTAAGCACTCCTTTTTTCAGGAAATGGTGCTTTGGCTTAGGATGTAACTAGCTAGAACTTAGCCATCAAGAGGTGGCTGCTCCCTATATTCCTTTCTCAACAGCAGAATTATGATGGGAAAATACTGAAAAAGATGTTTGAAACCGCCCGCTGAGCACAAAACTCCAAGCCACCGTCAGTCAGTTAATCTGCCCTGTGGAGCATCACCAATGAGTACTTTCTTCATTACTTTTTAAAGAAAACTTACATTTTTAAAAGTGTTTGAAAGTCTCCTTTAACATTATGTCCTACTTTAGGAGTTATAAACACCCTGAACCTTAGTGAATTTCATCTTTTAATTGGTATTTCCTTCTCTCCTGTGTAACTCAGTTTGCAAAAATTTGTGAGTTCTTCTTGCACTGTTAATTATTAAAATATAAATATAAATTGCTTAGCAGCTGTGCATTACTTCCTGGCATCTAAGGTAGTAATTTCATTCATTGAATAGGCTCACTAAAAATATACCATAATTGAATATTTAATAAAGTAACAATGTTTGAATTATATCTCTCATTAAGGTTCCCTTTCAGGAAAAATGAACTTTGGTTCTGAGTTGAACCAATCTGAAGTTCTCATTATTTTAGAAGCTAGGCTGAATATCTAGTCTTATCCCTGACTATAAATAAGAGTATATTCATTATGAATTTGCTATGAAATAATGGTTTTATTATGCTCCGTTATGGCAGAAATGACTCCAATTTTTATATCTGCAAATAAACAACTAATGAGCACATAATCTAAGAACCTATAGGCTTCTTGCCTCACAAGCTATATTATGAACTGAGACTAAGAACAAAAATATATATCACATGAACATGTGTGTGCGTTATGTTGTGTGTGTTTAGAGTGTGAATCTATTTGTGCCTGTGTGTATATGTGAGAAAGAATGTGTATATGTTTGTATGTGTGCAGACATACATAATGAAACCAGTTAATCAAACTATACCATAATCCTAACTATTAAAGTATCTGCAGACTGTTATACTTTCAGAAAATTTAGCTTCTAATCCCAGCTTTACCAGTGGAATGGAAATGGGAAACTTCCTTACTATCATAAGACCCAGCGTCATGGTTTGAAATGTGTCCCCCACAGTCTCATGTGTTTGGGAAGGTTATGGCACCTTTGAGAGGTGGAATCTTGATGGAGGAAAGGTGGATTAGTCCCACCTACCTCCTAGAGAAATCTGCTTTTGCAGCAAGGAGTCTTGTATCACTCAATCTCCAAGATTTCTGCAGTGATATAGCTTGTCTCTAGTTTCTGCCTCCAGCCATGCCGCATCCACCATGAAAGACTGTATCTCCCCTCTGAAACCAAAGCTGAATAAATCTCCCTTTCTCCCATTAAATTGTTTGAACCTCAGTGTTGTCTAATGAAACACATAAGAGTAATCAGTACACCCGAAGTGTCAGTGGAAAATCCTAACTCCCCTGAAGATTTATTAACTCATGGTTAAGAATGACCTTTATCAATAGTCTAAGAACTCAGCACAACATAATAGACCTTCCTCTCCTTTGTTATTTATTTATCACAGTCTTCAGATGAGGATGGTCAGGCAGCTTTCCCAGACAGATTGGCTTCCAATTCTAGTTTTCCAGTGATTCCTTTCTATACAGCAGATGCCCCGAATGAGATAAAGGAGGCAGAAGGCAAAAGTTGACTTGCTGTTGCTGCTTTTCTCTGTAATACCAAGCACCATCAATAAGGCATGTTGCTGAAATTAGTCTCCATGTTGCTGATACAACCATAGGACTCAAACAATTTAGGAAGCATAAGAGGTTTTAACCTCCTTATGATTCTTGGTTACATTTCATCAACATGGCAGGAGAGTTCATACCAACCTCAAGAGCCAAGGGAACTGGCCACACTACATCTTCAGGAACTGGTAAGAGAGGAACATATTTTCTCACTTACCAGCATGCCTACATGCCAAAGTACTACACCAGCTAACTCCATTTTACTCATGGGCCCAGGGAAGTCCCACCCATCATGGGCTGGGTCTTTCCACATCCATTAAATAATCTTTTACAAACTTACTCAGGGCTCACCTTAACCACTACTTCTTCACAGAAATGCCTGAAGTTGAGTCCCCACTTGTCAGGTTGGCATCTCTATCAATCCACACACATGTGAATCATTTCAACAGGTGTAAAGAAACTTTAGTACCATGCAAAACTCTGACAGGTCAGTGTTGAAAGTGCATGAGAAGGACCATTTTGTTGGCATATATCATAGAAGAAATTTATCTTATAGCTAGCAGTTTTAAACAATTCCTTGGGTTCCTGGCAGCAATGGGGGGAATAGTCTTTTGTGTGCCATTTCAGTAGAGGAATAGCTATTCCCTGAAAGTAGACTTCAGGGTTCATTCCTAACTCTTACAATGAATATATCAACACTTAATCTTCAGATTAAGTCTCACTCTGCTTAAAATATCTAGAATAATTTCTGTCATCTTCAGAAAAATTTAAGTTTTAAGGAAAATAAGTTTTAGTAACAAGTTGAATATCTTTGATTCAAAATCAGAACTACTTCAAAATTTGAAATTTTTCATTTGACCTGGTACTACAAATAGAAAATGGCACACCTGACTTTATGTGCACAACACAGTTTATTCAGTGTCCTCAAGGGAAAAACAGTCTGCCTCAGCTGCAGTAACTTAACAAAATAGCTTTTCAGTTGCATGCCCAGAGTCCTCAATGAAAACACTGCGACAAAGGTAATGAATTGGTCCATGTGCAGTCAGATGCACCAATTGGAGCTTTCTCATGGTGCCCACGTGAGACCAGGACCTATCTGCATTACTATTGTGATTGCTTTGCTGATTCTGTGCTCTGCGATACAAAGGTATTATTGGAAATATTGAAAGATCTGAAGATACCCCAATCAGTAACAATGATAAAGTAAAATAAAACAGGAGGCATTCATGTTTATAGCACAGAACATCAAGCTGCTGGAAAAGAACTAAACAGTATGAAGTTCACAACTAAAGGGTGTCCTATTGTAATGGTCATCTGGTATGCTGGTATGTTGAAATTCTCATCCATGAACAGAAGGGTAAACTATTGTAATTCTATTGAAGTGCCGCCAGAGGAAATCTTACTTACTTGTGGGTACTTTCTCATGCACTCTCTTATTTATTAACAGGGGAAGCACATGTCACATTTTACATATAGAGATCATATGACAACTCTTTTGAAAGTCATTTCTCTCCTTCCACTATGCGAACTTCCCAGGACTGAACTCAGGTCTTTAGGTTTGCAAGTAGGTAACTTTCCCTGCTGAGCCATCTCATTGACCCATCTTTAATACTTTCTAACAGAAAGAATTTGCTGAACTTCAAAGCAAAGGACAGAGAGACAGAGAGACAGACACACAGACAGACAGACAGAAAGAGAGAGAGAGAAAGAATGTGTGTGTGTGTGTGTGTGTGTGTGTGTGTGTGTGTGTGTGTGTGTGTTTTAGTATAATTTGGTAAGAGATATTTAAGGGCTCCTTATTAAATAAACCTTAAACAAAGCATTTTATAAAATAATATAGAATTGTACAGCAATACCCAATTCCAACTTTAATATTGTAATAAGCACTCTAAAACTACATTTTACCATGGAACACTCAAAATGTTGAAGTGGAAACCTATCCCCTTTAACAATGGCAAGTGACAGCTTGTAAAGTCAAGCAACCTGTAATCATCTCTGAAATTACTCATGGATTTCCAAGTTCAACTCTGTAGCGCAACCGTACTATGTGCAAAAGATATATTGTGATTGACTGATAAATTTATGGTGGTAAATCTTAATTGTAGGTTCATTCCAAGTTAGCAGTTAAACTACTCAACTGCTTAATAATTTGCATAACACAATCCTAAAATTCTCCTATTTGCACTTAAAATAGTTTTATTTAAAAAGTTGTATGCTTCCATTGTTAAAAATTATGGAGATCTAGGGGAGGAGCTATGATATGTAAGATACTCCACACAAGTTAGGGCCGAAGCAATCACAATAGGACTCTGCATGATCTGTGCAATGACCAACATATCACTGACCCCTCAAAGTCTAGCATGGATTAAAGGCACTAGGATCCTTAGAAGCAAGGGATTAACAGCCACAATAGTGTTCTTATACTTAAGGAGAACACAAGAAAGAGTTCTAGGAAATGCCACTGAGTCCTTACACCTCATCAGAGAGGAGGGCCCAGAGGAAAGTTTAACATACACATTAAAGGATGCTCCAGGGATGGGGGGGTGGGGGCACTGGAAGAAAGGGAGGGAGGGGGAAAGAAAGGAGAAAAAGGGGAAAGGAGTAAGGGGAAGAGAGTCCAAGAAGGGGTGGAGGGAGGGAGGGGACCGGTGCACTATTTAGTTTGTATGAGCGGAAATAAAAAAATAAATGAATACATTATTTTTAAAAATTATGGAGATCTATAAAGTGAACATAACCTCACTGTCGGATATTCATCCTCAAGCTTGATTAGACTTCTCCTGATAAAGCAGCACCTGCTGTCTGGATGTCCTTCATAGTGGGAGAGACCCTCATGCTAGGTTTCCCTAAAGGTTACTTTCTCTTGTGCAATCTTGCCAGATGCTATGCTGTCAATCTTATGGCTTTCAGGCCTTGTCATTATGAACTACTGGTTTTCCTGGGAATCCAGCTTGCAGAAAGCATACTATGAGACTTCAGATGTCAAAATTGTGAGTCCATAACTAAAATACCCTGGGACCATGTATGTTTCTTCCTATGCTGTGACATTCTGAACTTCCAATTTAACACTTGATTGACTGTAACTTGAGATCAAATTGCTTGTTCCTCTAACTTGTTTACATCACATATTCATTGAAACAATGAGATATGATGATCTTAATGCACACGCCAACAAACAGTTCTCTAACTTTGGGTACCAAGAAGTGTGTTTTCAATTTTTTCACCTTGGAATTTCTAGCTAGAGTTTCCATCTCACCTTACAGGTCACGGGCTCAGTCTGCCAGCACATCAGAGGCAAGTCACAAATCCAGCCTCTTGTACTGCTAAGTTAACAAATCAGCGATTTTCACAAATTCCACCCCAGAGTGCATGATTTACCTTTCACTTACATTTTTACTAGTTTATTATAAAAGAAAACTCTCAGGAGCGATCAGGTGGGAATGGCGCTACATAAAGCAAGGCAGTTCTAGAGGGAACATGTAGCTTCAGGTCGTCTCAGGTGCTTCAACCTCCCTGTGCCTCCTAGGCCCCTTCATGCAGGATTATTCTAGAGTTTCCATTATCTGGCCATGGATGATCAGCTCGAAGACCATTGATAATTAAGTCAACATTCAGTCCTTTCTTTCTTCCTCTAAGATGCAGAAGCAGGACCAAAAGTTCCAGCCCTCTAGTCACCAGGTTAATTCCTCTGACAATCAGGTTCTCTCCTCCGAATCACTATGTTAGTGTAACCTCAGGAATTCCTGAAAGTGTCTTGTCATGAGTACTGACAGCTGCTCTAATCATCCCTGCTACTCAAAAACTTCCAAGAGTGTATGAGCCAGGATTCAAGAAAAGGGACCAAATATATGTTTCCTATACTGCTTTACCAAAATAAAAAGGCAAAAAAATGTCATTCTTCAAAATGGAAAAACAACAGATATTTGTTTCGAAAATCCTGCTAATCTTAGCGGTGTAAACATTATAGAATTACTCCTATTCAATCATTTTAATTTGAAACACTTATAATTATATACAATTCCGTACTCTTTCTTACATCACACAATCGGACGTCTATGTAATCAACCAACTCGAGTAAATAATATCAGGAAAAAGATGTGCACTGGACATGTTCAGATATTTTCCCTTGTCATTGTTCTCTAAATGATTCACTATATTATTACATAACAAGCTCTGTATTTACAGATTCTATTATATTTACAGATTATATTATGCAAAGTACTACAAATAAGTTCTTAAAGTTGAAAATAGCATTAAAATATATTCTAAGTTTTAGGCAATAGACCAATACTCTTTGATGGGAAAACTATACAATGCACTGGTTTTTAAAGTAGTCTTATATAGCTGTCTTCTAGCTGGAAAAGAGGATGTGGCCATGCTCTTGGTTTGATCTCCTTGACTCTTTTTCTCCTGAGTGATCAGAAATGGTATAGGAGCTTGTCCACGCATCTGAGAGCGGCACTGCACAAGCAGTAACGCCAGGGCACCCCTGGCAGCAGAGTCCCAAACAAAGCCTCTTGGTTAGTTTGTCAGCCTGGACCTTGTGAACACATGTGTGAAGCCAGTAAACACAAGATTCCTAGAAGGGAATCCTCCATCATCCATGATAAATCATTTTTAAGTCTATATAGATTTTTTAATGTTTAGTAGTTTTGAAGTTGGCAGGTTTGAAAACTCATTTTCTTCATCCCAGGACAAGGAAAGTAAATGACTTTAATTAAACTTTTTTGTTTTTAGTCAAGTAGTCCTCACCTAGTCAGTACCGTAAGTCATTCTCTTATTCTGAGAGAGGTGGAAGTGTTTCTTTCAAGGGTATGACAGAAATGTGTCTGAAATTATGAGCTAGTCAAGTTACTATTTAGAGCACTTTAAAGGAGGTGGCTTAATAGATGGGAATAATGCATAAATAAATTGTCGGCCTTTTATTCAGTGACTTAAGGGCTTAAAGCAAGATGATCCCAGTATTAGCAATGGATGAAAACACTGAAGAGATAATCATGGGCCTTGGTAGAGTTAGCACCGACAGTGCATACCAGCATTACACTAGGACCAAGGCAAATACTGAGAGATCTGCAACCTCAGTTTCTGAGAAATGCTGTCTATTTATGTGGGTATATAAGGTTAGAGAACAGTAGAAGATTGCAGTAGGAATTAACCACAAACAGTGATTCAATCTTTGTTTTTAAACTGATCAGTCTTAGAGAAATAAACTCCAAATAAATGAAACCTTTAGTCTAACACACACACATACACATACACACACACACACACACACACACACACACACACACACACACACACTTCCCCTTCAGTCTTTCAGTGTTATCTCCTAGAGGACATAATTTATGTCTTCCTGCAGCTCCAGCTTCACAAATTCACTATTCATACCAGAGTGACTATCTTTCTCTAATTCCAAATATGAAACACAAGACATAAATCGAATTGGCTCACCTTCCACTGAACCACTTACCTGAAACAGTCACCGTTGAAGGTAGGATAACTGGACATACTTAGAAGTAAACTTGATTGTATTTCCACCCCTTGGCCAGGGAAATGGAGTCATATAAGAAAATGGAAACTCTGGGGCTGGAGAGGTGGCTCAGGGGTTAAGCCTCTGCCTTGCAGGGGGAAGGTCCTGAGTTCAGATCCCAGATCCCACGTATAGATGCCGGGCGGAAGCGGGGGCGGCCTGCGTTTCTGGTCCTGGTAGGGCGGAGCCTGTGAATCCCGGGGCAGAGTAAACAAGGAGGTGGAGGCGTCCATGGTGGTTCCCGAATTCGTCCGTGGTTCTACACACACACACACGCACACATGCACACACGCATGCGTAACTGAATAAAAATTTAAAAAAATGGAAACTCCAAATTAGACTGGGGTAGATATATCTCTAAATAAGGGAGCTAGGTGGGCGTAATTACAACTTGACAATTGAGAATTAAGCCTTAATCATACCTATGAAGTGTTTAGTGAAAACAAGTCCATAGTGGGTGGGAATATTTCCTGGGCAGGCAGATAAGATGGAGTTAGCTGGTTCAAGGATTTTGCAGACTGGCAAGTGAGCAATTGTACCTTTCCTACCCTTCCTGAGTATGGCATGGCTAACTCTCTGTGTTCCAGATGCTCATTTGAATTACCCTCCCCTAATAATGAGCCGTAACTTACAATTTACAACAGTACACAAGAATAAATCTCTGGTTTCTCTAAATTGTTTGGTCAGTATTCACTCAGCAGCTAGAAGACAAAACTAACACGATCCTGAATCTTCCAACATCAAAGCAGTTGCTTTCAGTCGCTGTATTTTGGGTTTATACAGCAATCGTTGTAGCTTAGCACTCCCTCCCAAAGGAAAGACCTGTTAGAATAAGACAATTGAAGACATTCCACAGTCAATTTCTTTCAGCATTTTCTTCAGTGAACATTGTGACTTTTATCATGAATGTTTGTGAAGTCACATAATATGGCTGAAGAGTTGAAAACTGCATTTTTAAATCTTTGCTGTCTATGTGAGCTCATTTTTCAAGCTTAATAACATCACTTATACATTTGGAACTGTGCTAAAGCAGCAGGGAGTAAAGCTGTCTGTCTTGACTTTTATCTACTTATTCCTACCTTTGGTTATGCCTTGGATTCAAATTAGGTCACATTAATAGAAACTGCCTGTAAATATCCAGCCAAAATTGTATTATTAACATTTTCTGATAGAGTTTGGAACACAAAGTTAAGAGTTGATATGACTTGTTTCTGATTGTTCCATCAATATAAATTTAACAAGGGAATTATCGGATTTCAATATAAAAAAGTGTGCTTTAAAATTTCTACTTAACGTTTATACAGCCAGCAATAGGAGCTATCTTCTATAAGTATATAATGTAAGTCTAAGAGATGACTGTTCCTTATTCATTTTTGGATGTTTTATGCCAGTTCATTCTGATTTCCACTTGTCATGTATAATGACAACTGTTTCCTGGTATTTTTTTTTCATTTGTTGCATCTCACACTTCCCATCTTAGATATTATTTCATTTTGAAGCTTCCAGTCCATCAGTATTCATTTCATATCTCTTATTCTTCTCATAGATCACACCAGCTGGGACGCAAGTATTTAAACACATGGATCTATAGGGCACACCCAAATTGTGACAGACTCTCTCTTTCTCCCCCTCTCCTTTCCTTTTCTGTCTCACTGACCCTCTCTCCCTTCCTTCCTTTCTTCAGTTTCCCTTTCTGCCTGCCTCTATCCTTTTCTTACCTCCATTTCATCTTCTTTTCATCCCTATCCATCATAATACAAACACTTAACATTTCTAGGGAAACAACATTTATCTTCCTATGGGGATTATCTATGTCTCTTCAGTTTGTCCAAGTAGACAACAAAAGAAGGATTGAGTCTCTTTTCTCTCCTTAGCAAGATATCTAGAAAAAAGATATGTTTTTGTTATCCTTGACCTGGCTCTGAAATCACAAATTTCTGATAATTAAGCATTTTTTTATTAATTTTACTTTTTATCTAGTTATACAAGCTCAATGGATAGGTTCCCTTATCCCCTACTTTCTCCATTCCTTTCCCTTCCTACCACCCCTCCTCCCATCTAGTTCTATCTCCCACATTTCTTTCTCTCCCTCCCCCTTTCCCTAGGTCCTGAGTTCAGATCCTAGGTCCTACTTAAAAAAAAAAGCCAGGCAAAAATGACTGTGGCCTGCATTTCTGGCACCAGTAGGCAGTCTGGGAAATCCCAGAACAAACAGAAAGGAAGTAAAAGCTATCTAGAATGATTCCTAAAGTCACCGTTGGTCCTCCGTAAGGACACACAGTGCCCTCTGATAAACACACACACACACCCACACACACACACACACACACACAGAGTAATTAAATAAGTTAAATTAAAAAAAAGAATTTACTATATAAAGTCAGTTCAAATCAGTGGGTAAAAAGGTTACTTAACAAATGACATCAAAGATACTTAGGCAGTTTTAGACCACCTATGCCGGGACTGTCTCTGAGGGTCTTCAAAGGTCATCCCCAGACGTAGGATTACACACTTTGCCAACTTCTCCCAACCCTCTGTTCATGATAGGATATGGAGATCAGTTCTCCATTACCCTACCATTATATCAGGCACAAGGTCAACTGGGTTGGACCCCAATAAGAACAGACTATTTGCAGAAACTGAAGCTAATAAATGAGGAAAAGTCATTTTTCCCTGCATCTGCCTAGGCCTATAAATAATCCTGATGTGGCAGCCATCTTTATCTCCCTTGCCCCTCATGGGATTCCACATCTGGATTCCATGAGTTCCTACCTGACTTTTCTCTCATCCATCATGGATTCCATGCTTAGAGTTCATGAGTTCTCCAGGGCTCTCTTGTCCCTCATATATTCAAGTCTATGAGTTCCATTCTTTCTTCCTTCTAATAAACTGTGCCTTAATCTTCCATGCATATTCTGGTTTTAATCTTTGACTCCAAAACACAAGAACCTGGAAGCATAATGACCCCAGAAGGACTCTGTATCAATACCACTAGACTTATCTACCAATTTTTCATAAAGAACACAGAGGAAATCTTTGGAGAAAGACATAGTGATATAAAGGATCATTGTGAAACAAAAAGGCACACACAGGAGAAAAGTGCTTTCAGAAATTTTATTTATGCTAACTTTCTGTCCCTCAGGAGATTTCAGTACATTTGCAAATAAAAAGCAATTAAATGTCAGCAGCTAACTCTTAT
The DNA here is from genome assembly GCA_023101885.1 of Typhlomys cinereus. NCBI lineage: Eukaryota > Metazoa > Chordata > Mammalia > Rodentia > Platacanthomyidae > Typhlomys > Typhlomys cinereus. The sequence continues at coordinate 3,425,259 of JALPQD010000214.1, forward strand.
TGCTTTTCTTTTTCTTTTCCTTCTCATATTAATCACACTTTTCTCCCCTCATTAACCTTAGTGACCCTATTGGCTTTCTTCTCAACCTCTAATTATAATAACAATTTTGAAATGTGCATTTGCAGTTGGCATCCTAACCTCTATCTATTTTCAATCATGATCATAATCCCTTTTCAATCAAAAAAACTCACATAGTGCTTTCATCCTGATGGGGTTGGTCTTGTCCATATTGAAATCAAGCATGTGTCATACTGATAGTCCACTGGAAGTTCCTGGAATCATAGGCTAATCTCATTTGAGAAGTGTCTCCTTTACAAGTAGAAAAACAATTGTCAAATGCTAGTTCTCCATACCTGTGTGGAAATTAAGAACTTCAAACTTTTCTTGACAATTTAATCCCTGACCTCTAACACTTTGAATGGCTCCCATATCCAACTCTTTTTTTTATTAAAAATTTAATTATACATTTTAAAATTTTTTACCAGTTCCCTCCCTCCCCCCTCCTCCCCCTCCCCTTCCCCCAGTGCCTCCCCCCCAATTCCCAGAGAGTCCTTTATTGTATACGCCTAACTCTCCATTGGGTCCTCCTCTCCGATGACATATAAGGACCCAGTGGCATTTCCATAAGCCCTTTCTCTTGTTCCCCTTAAGCATAAGATCACTACTATGGCTGTCAATCCCTTGCCTCCAGGGGTCTCGGTGCCCTTAACAGATGCTAGACTTTATGAGGGCAAAAGTGTGCTGGACATTGCGCAGGGCATGCAAAGTCCCATTACGATTGCTTTGGCCCCAACTATTGTTGAGAATCTTGCAAATCGTTGCTCCTCCCATCCTTTTGCTCTTACAATCTTACCGCCCCCTCTTCCGCAAATGTCCCTGAGCTCCAGGATGGGGAGAGATTGGGCTGTCCTAGTTCTATGTGATTGATATAGTCTCTGAAGTTCTGGATTGTGGTTTGTTGATTTTCTTTTGCAGTTTTGCTGCTCCTGCAATTCCCTTCACTCCATTCTGTTGGGCACTGTATGTCACCCCTTGGCCAGAGACAAAAAGCTGTTAAACTGGAGTCTTGTTGTAATAGCACATTCAAGGGTAGATGTAATAAGAGTAGGAAACCTCCCTGAGGGAGGGGTCCATCACCCATTTGCAAAATGATTACTTTTTATCTGCTAGACTATATGCCCTCCCCTTCTGGTGAGATCAGGAAAGAACGTCTGTGAACTTAATCAGGTTTCTCATTACTTACTTGCAGACCTTGATGGAGGCCTATTTTCTCTTTTAAATTATTTCCATGTCTTTCCTTCAAGATTTCTCATTTTTCAACATAAAGAGCTCAAGACAGAAGCATCACTGTAATAAGATTCTAGTTAGTAAGAATTCAATGAAAAATTTTGCACATTTGCGCAGTCATTTACTATATTATTTCATGAATGCTTTCCAATTGTTATAGTAAACCTAGGCTTGTAGTTTCCTATATTTCATACTACATATTTCCTTCTGGACTATATGAGTCCTTCAGACTCCCTAGATACTAATTTCCAAGGAGATGGTTGGCTTTAGTATGAGTGCATAGCCCATCTTTACTTCTTAGACTCTCTTTAAAAAGGCGTTTTGGGGAGTTGAGCCTAGCTAGATAGTAAAATAGTAAGGTTTAAAGAAAATGTGAGTCACCAGACAGTTGCAGGCTAGGAAAGGTAGCTAGTAGGGCTAGCTATATCATGTGCAAGACTAGACACAAAAATGAAGGTGCAGACTTTTTATCTAAAAATTGCTAAGAATTACAAAGCAAGGTCAGGATAACATAGGATTCTCTTAATCACAGAGCACTGTGTGATTCCAAAATCATGTATATATGGAATTGGAGGTGGGAGGCATCTGAAGGGAGGGTTCTATATGTCTTCATCTTGGTTCTTTAATTATTTATTTATTTCTGCTCATACAAACTTAATAGGTACACCAGTCCTCTCCCTCCCTCCATCTCTCCCTGGACCCCTTTGCTCCCTCCCCTTTTTTCCCCTTCCTCCCCCCCCCCCAGCTCCCAGTGTCTTCTCCCCCCCATCCCTGGAGAATCCTTTAATGTGTATGTCAAACTTTCCTCTGGGTCCTCCTCTCTGATGAGGTGTAAGGACTCAATGGCATTTCCTAGAACTCTTTCTTGTGTTCCCCTTAAGTATAGGAACACTATTGTGGCTGTTAAATCCTTAGTTTCTAAGGATCCTAGTACCTTTAGTCCATGCTAGACTTTGAGGGGTTAATAATGTGTTGGTCGTTGCTCAGGGCATGCAAAGTCCTATTATGATTGCTTTGGACCTAACTTGTGTGGAGTGAGTATCTTGCATATCATGACTCCTCCCATCCTTGTGCTCTTACAAATTTCCCTGAGCTTCAGGATGGGGAGAGATTAGGCTGGCCTCGTTCCAGGTGGTTGATATAGAATCTCTGATGTTCTGAATTAATAGTTTGTTGATTTTTTTTTCAGTTTTGCAAGGGCTCTTGCAATGCCCTTGGCTCCATCCTGATGGGTATTGGATTCATCTTAGTTCTTTAGAGGCAATTCATCCATGTAGCATAGTGAGAAAACTCTATCATTCACTACAAATTAAAAGTACCCCCTTGTGTATAAAGCAAGCTTAGTGTTTTTTGACTAATAACCTTAATATTTTCCCTTCCTCCCTTGGTGTCAATATTTAGAATGTTTCCCCTCTATTTCAATATAGTGATCTGAATTTACTTTCACTCTAATTTTTTGTGTACAGGTTTTCTTTCATTTCATGTAAGCACATATAATTGCACAAAGGGAGTTCACAGAATACATGGAGCTTTCCTATTGCAAATGGGGCTTTGCGGATGCTGTATGTATTTAAAAAATAACAGCGTTGCCCTCAAGTGACTTTCTATCTGAGGAAGCAAAGTAAAAAGAAAGCATAAAAGACTCTGTTATGTCCTAGTCCTTTTGTTTTTTTCTGCTATACAGTGAACTCATTCTCTTTCCAAATAAATGTGTGAGTGTTTCTGCTTATTCTCAAGTCGGTCATAGAAAGTTTTTGGATTGGTTCCTGAACTTCTCTGATCTCTCTTCTTGGCCTGCACAGAATGATACTGTTACATTGAAAAATCCTAGAGTACCCAGGTCAGGAATCTAAAGATCATGCTTTCTCTGCCACACCAACTAGCAGAGCTTCAAATACATTCCTCTCATGTTCTTCAAGCTTTAGTTTTTCCATCTGTCAAAGTAATTTTATTTTCTCTTCTTCACTCAGAGAACAAATTGACAATGAACATCCAATAGAATTAACCTGGAACAGTTGAAGAACTCTCTAAGAGATGGAGATATTCTCAAACTCAGTCCTTTCCAGGTCTTTAGAGTGTAAAAAAGACCTGAGTCAATTACAGAAAGCAGCTATACATGAAGTAAGAAGTGATTAAGATCTTAAAGAGAGTTCAAACTAGTTAATGAATTCAGAGTAGAAAGAAGACAAGATATTTCAAGAAAGGAGAAAAGCCTTGTGGAGGCTTTTTCATAAAGATGGGGTTCAGATGATAGAAATAAAAGAATATTAGCAAAGTCAGAACTGTAAAAAAACATTTTGAGTAAAATCTATGAATTTATGAAGGGAAAAGAAAGTTGTCACCAAGTGATTCAATGCTATACCAATCAGCATCCTCAAGAAATTCTTTAAAGAAATTGACCAAACAATCTCAAAATTCATATGGAAGCACAAAAGGCCCAGGATAGCAAAAACAATCCTGAGTAACAACAACACTGCTGGAGGGATCACCATACCAAACTTTCATCTATATTACAAATACAGAGTAGTAAAAACTGGTACTGGCTCCAAAAGAGACATGTAGATCAATGGATAAGGGTTGCAGACCCAGATATAAGCCCACACGATTACAGCCACTTGATCTTTGACAAAGGGGTTCAAAAAATTCAACAGAAAAAGAATAGTATCTTCAACAAATGGTGCTGCCAAAACTGGATGTCGATATGCAGAAAATTAAAACTGGACCCGTACTTGTCACCATGCACAAAAATTAATTTTTAATGGATCAAAGACCTCAATATAGCCTATAAAAACCCTAGTTGAAAGGTTAGGTAACTCCCTTGAGCTGATTGGGTTAGGCCCACAGTTCCTAAATAGAAATCTAATAGCACAGTCACTAGAACCAACACTCAACAAATGGTGTCTTATGAAATTAAAGAGCTTCTGTTCAGATAAAGAGATTGTAAACTGAGCAAAAAGGCAACCCACAGAATGGGAGAAAATCTTCACTAACTACATATCTGATAGAGCTCTATTATCCAGAGTGAACGAAGAGCTTAAAAGAACTAAACACCAAGGAGATAAATGGCCCAATGAAAAAATGGGCCTGGGAACTCAAAAGAAACCTTTCCAGGAACAAAACTGAGATGTCTAGCAAGTATCTTAAGAAATTCTCCACATGCCTAGCCATCAGGGAAATGCAAATCAAAACTTCCATGAGATATCATCTCCCCCTGGTCAGGATGGCAAAAATCCACAATACAAACAACACCGAATGCTAGAGAGGGTGTGGAGAGAAGGAAACTCCCCTACATTGCTGGTGGGAATGCAGACTTTTACAACCACTCTGGCAATCAGTTTGGCGATTTCCCAAAAAGTTAAAGATTGAAATGCCATCAACCCTGCTCTACCACTTCTAGGAATAATCCCCCATAAAGCAAAAATTTACTACATTGACAAAAGCACAACCATCATAAGCAGCACTGTTTACAATAACAAAGTCATGGAATCAACCCAAATGCCCAACAGTTGACAAGTGGATAAGGAAAATGTGGTACATCTATACAATGGAATACTACTCAGCCATCAAAAAAGATAAATTAATGAAATTTGCCGGGAAATGGATGGAATTAGAAAAAATTATACTGAGTGAAGTATCCCAGACACAGATAATTAGACACCGTATGTACTCACTGATAGGTGGATCCTAGTACCAAACCCACTTAATGACATATTCAAAGATAAATCTCTGTAATATCTACAGTAATTGCAAAGATTATAAACTGGAGGGAAGGGAAGGAAGGCTCTCCCAGAAAAAAGGAGAGAGGGGATCATGCTTCAGTAGAGAAAATAGGTCACAGTCAAGTATTGCATGTAAGTAGCAAGACATCTGGTGCAGCTCACTTTCACTTCCCTTCCTGGTCACCTGTTACTGAAGAGGTTTGATCTCACAAATCAGGGAGGGTTTAGATAGATAGTAACTACCTTGCAAATGGGACGCTGACATCCACACTGTGGTGTCCGACTCCTATTCCATCTACCTTTGAGTCTCCTCTCATATTAAGATCTTCACTTAAACAGCCTTTTATCTTTGATTGGGAGGTGACCTTCAATACCAATCACGATGCAGCCAAGGGTGATGCAGGAAAAGCAAAACTGTAAACAACAAAGCACAATTCAGAACTCCAAAGACCTTAAAGATTAATCACCTGGAACCAGACTAGCCAAATCTTTCCCCATCCTAAAGCTCAGGGAACCTTGCGGAAGAGGGGTGGCAAGACTGTAAGAGCCTAAAGATGGGAGGACCAAAGATATGCAAGATACTCCACACAAGTTAGGGCTTCAGTAACCATAATCGGACTTTGCATGACCTGCACAATGACTGACATGTCAATGACACCCCCAAAGGTCTAGCATGGATCACAGGCAATAGGATCCTTAGAGGCAAGGTGTTAACAGTCATAATAGAGTTCCCATACTAAAGGGGAGCCTAAGAAAGGGCTCCAGGCTATGTCACTGAGTCCTTATACCTCACTAGGGTAGAGGACTCAGAGGGAAGTTTGACATTCACACAAAAGATGCTCCAGGGGATGGAAGGGGGAAGGTTAGGCACTGGGAGAAGGGTAGGGAGGGGGTGAAAGGAAAGGGAAAAGTAGGGGAGAGTGCAAAGGGGAACTGAGGAGGGATGGAGGGAAGGAAAGGACTGGGGTACCTATTGAGCTTGTATGATTGGGGGAAAAATAAAAGAAAGGAAAAAACAATTAAAAATAAATTTTTTAAAAGTTGTTACTGGCTGAATTTTTTAATTATTATTTTATTTTTTCTAGTTTTACTAGCATATTGAGTACTTATCCCTGCTTCCCTCCATCCCCCTTCTATTCCCCTCCTTTCCCTTATCAATCCATCTCCCTATCACCCTCTTGCCTGTCTGCTTCTATAGACCCCAGGGCTCCCTCTGGTTTGTCTACTCCTGGGGCTGGGGTTCAGGCCTCTTGGGGTATACAAAGTTCCCTCTTTTCAGGCCACCCCATAATAGGGGCATTTCCCTTCACTTATCCAGCTTTAGTCCCCAAGGTTTCCACTGTGTGTTGCCATCTGTTGAGTTTCTTGAGTTGACTCTCTGAATTTTGAGGTACAAGTTTTTCAAGAAACAACATAATTTTTGCATAAGTTTGGAAGGAGGACAATTATCAGACCTAACGCAGTTTCTGTTTGCTTTATAGAAATCTAGTATATAAGAAGTCGGTTTCAAAAAAGGTTAATGTTGATGTATTCAACTAGAATACAAGGTATTTTTAACCCTTAATCTTTATATTTAGGAAAAAAACCTCTTTTGAGTCCTCTGAGCAGGCCTCTCTATTTTCACCTCAAACTTTGAAATCTTCCTCTTCACCAACTCTTTGGTTGCTTATCAGCTGAGTCTGTTATATTGTACTTGAAAGTAATCTTAAAGCAAGTGAGGTTATGGTATAGTAATATCCAATACATTCTTATATCCTACTGGGTGAATTATGTGTCCAGTCATATCATCATTCTGGTTGGCAGTATCAGCCTGGTATCTATTAAAGTAGTGCCTACTTCTGCCAAGCAGGGGAGCATTTAATTCTCCCTACTAAGGGCTTAGGGGAAAAACCTATCTGAATTGCTCTTCAGTGACTATAACAATGGAAAAGAAATAGGCACAACAGTTTGACTGGAATCAGAACTTTGAGAACATTACAGTAATTTCACATTGATCTTGGCAAAGAACTCTAAACCAAAGTTGTTAATGCTATTATAGTGACTAAACAATGAAAAATATCAGGGCCAGAGAAATTGCTCAGTGGGTAAAAGCACTTGTCATGAAAGTATGAGAACCAAAGTTAGAAAAACCCTCTGCTCCTATGCAAAGAAGGGAGGCAGAGACAGGAGACCCCCAGTTCATGAGCCAGTTAACCTGGCATATACAGTGGAAAAACAATAAAGACACTCTCTGAAATGAGGTGGAAAATGAAGAGCAACATCAGAGAATAAACTCTCACCTCTACGAGCTACACACACACACGCATGCACACGCACACACACATACATACCCACATACTACAAAGAAGTTACCTTTTTAAAAATTTTTTTATTTCCACTCATACAAACTTAACAGGTACACCGGTCCCCCCTCCCCCCCTTCCCTCCCCATACCCCAGTGCCTCCCCCTCCCATCCCCGGAGCATCCTTTAATGTGCAGGCCAAACTCTCCTCTGGGTCCTCCTCTCCGATGAGGTGCAAGGACCCAGTGGCATCTCCCAGAATCCTTTCCTGTGTTCCCTTTAAGCATAGGAAAACTACTGAGGCTGTCAATCCCTTGCCGTCAAGGATCCTAATGCCTTTAGCAAGTGCTAGACTTTGTGGGGTCAATAGTGTGTTGGATATTACGCAGGGCATGTAAAGTTCAAATATGATTGTTTCGGCCCTAACTTGTATGGAGTATCTTGCATATCATTACTCCTCCCATCCTTGTGCTCTTACAGTCTTACCGCACCCTCTTCTGCAAATTTCCCTGAGCTTCAGTATGGGAGTGATTAGGCTGGCCTAGTTCCAGGTGGTTGCTATAGAGTCTCTGATGTTCTGGATTATGGTTTGTTGATTTATTTTTTTCAGTTTTTCTGCTCCTGCAATGCCCTTCAATCCATCCTGATGGGTATTGGATGTCACCCCCTGGCCAGAGATAAAAAAACTGTTAAATTAGAGTCTTGTTATAAGAGTATATTCAAAGGTAGATGTAATAAAAGTAGGAAACCATAGTGAGGAAGGGCTCAATCACCCATTTGCGAAATGGTTACTTTCTATTTGCCAGACTATACGCCCTCCCCTTCTGGTAAGATCATACCCCATCAGTTGTAAATGATCAGGAAGGAAAGTCTGTGAACTTAACCAGATGTCTCATTACTTACTTGCAGTCCTTGATGGAGGCCTATGTTCTCTGCTGTAACATGGTCCCCTCTCTCCTTGTTACTGGTGTGTCCCTCCTTCCCCATCCCTCCTGTTCATAATCTTTAAAATTACTGTAGATATTACAGAGATTTGTCTTTGAGTGTCTCTAAGTGGGTTTGGTATTAGGAGCCACCTATTAAGGAGTATATACGGCGCTTAATTTTCTGGGTCTGGGATACTTCACTCAATATAATGGTTTCTAATTCCATCCATTTCCCAGCAAATTCCATTAATTCGTCATTTTTGATGGCTGAGTAGTACTCCATTGTATAGATGTACCACATTTTCCTTATCCACTCGGCAACTGTTGGACATTTGGGTTGATTCCATGACTTTGCTATTGTAAACAGTGCTGCTATGAACATGGTTGTGAGAAGCTACCTTTTGTGGAGCAATGTAATACAAATTTCTCTCCATAAGAAAGTAACATTTAGTGATATTAACTAACCTGATTGAGATCAAAAAATTATGAATACTGGAGCTGACTTTATAGCCTAAGCATTCTAGTAATCCTGAACCTGAACTCAAAGCTTCAATGTTCAATCTTCCTTACCTTTGTTTCTTCACTTTACAGTAAAAATACATTAACAAGATCTAAATATTAACACACCTTTAAAAATCATATTAGAGAGTCAGAATTGCTAAATCCCTGATCTTGCTTCTGCTTCCACACTGCAGGGTTCATTTGTGTTGAAACAGATAGGTGTATTTATCTTTATCATCCCAAGACCCTAATGAGACACTTCTGTACTATTTTAGTTCTTTATTACCCTGACTTCAAGTCCTAACAGTCTGTATGAAAATGAGGTGTAAACCTGACTCCAGTGTGAAGCCAGTTCTTGTGATGACTGTGAGAAAGGCAATGACTGGCAGGGTTTAAATCTCAGTGTAGAGAAAGGTGAAGCACATCCCTCTGTTTTTCCTTCTCAGTAAAGTTCATGCTTGCTAGTGTCTCCTACTTTTTCTACTTTGTCAAGGGCACAGAAAGAGGAAAAGGAGCCAACGAGTCATAGAAGCTTTCCTCACTGTGATTGATGTAGCTGCAGTCTCAAAGGTTGTCTAACCTAATCATTGCCATTACAGAGAAGTAAGCGACCTTAATAAAGGTCAACAAGTTACTTAATAAAATTTTCAGCAAGATGCTCTTTTACAGACTTCCAGACACCCAGGAATCACTCCAACAAACTTAAACATGTGCACCTTTGTGGTGGGAGTCAAGTCAAGAAAAATACCTTAATATAGTACAAAATTCAGAACTGTTTGACATTTCTTTTGGTTTCAGCTTATAGAATCCTAGTATATAAGAAGTCAGTTTCATGGAAAGGCTAATGCTCATGTATTCCAGCAGAATACAAGCAAAACCTCTCTTGAGTCCACTGAGCGTGCTTACTTTGCTTCTGCTTAGCCTCTCTTTTTTTCTTGTCAGTTACTTGGTGGGCAAGTTGTCTTTGGAATCTTCCTCCTCACCAACTGTCTTGTTGACTGTCAGTTGAATCTGTTAGTCATCCATCCTTGGTGAGTGGTGGGTGGAAATTAGCAGCTTCTCTTCAAGGTATCTCCTGGCACAGGTGGCTTGCTTGTCACTTTGCTCGGAAAATGGCTGGGTGACAGTCGTCATCTGCAGGTGATCTGCAGCTCGCTTCTGATTACGCTCATTAAAAGTTGTGCTGTCAGCCTACCTGGGTGAAGTACACTCTCGTCAGGCATGTGACTTGTCCCTGTCACATTCATTAAAATCTTACCTTACTTGGAAGAAGCAACAATTCTTCTAACTAGGCATGCAGAGAGCAGATGTGGCATCCGTGGGTGCCAGCTGTTAGATAAAGACAAAATTGGCAGCATTCAACAAACAATGTTTGGAGTCTGAACATTCTTTGAAGCCTAGATTTGTTTCTATCTCAATGTTGGCATTCTTGATCCTTGAGAATGATCAACTTCTAATTTAACTAGTAAACAATTTTTAAATTCCGGGGAAAAGTTTTGGGTGTCTACAGCTTTCTGATTATTCACAAATAAGTACTTAAACCATAGCATTCCTACTATTAAAAAAATGCTTAGGCTATCTCACTACCATGATCACAACATCCATTCCAACCCCTTTAGCACCGAAGGGATCACAATGATCCCTGAGTGAGGACTCTAGGTAAGTGTAGGGCACAAGACTGATCACTTCCTCCCTTTCCACTGCTGCCTCCTATATGAGAGCTTGAGGCAGATCCTTAAAAATCCAGGTCTTCCTAGAACAACTTTGCTCAACATATACTATTTCTGCAGTTAGATGATCACTCTGTCATGTGGTATGTAAGAAATACAGACATCTGGTGGGGAGGGGCAAGATTGAAGAAACGATTAAGAAATGGCTGCATGAGTTTATGGTCTTGTATAAAACTAACTCTTTACACTGTTCTCAAACTTGTTTCCATAATTTTGTTAGCTAGATTCTTCATTTCTCTGGTCATGGATTAATGAAAATACAAAATACTCCTATTTTCAAGGAAGGATTGCGTCCTAAATATTATGTATTTATGCATTAAGTCATGTATCTAATTATGAAACTGAAAGTCTAAATTCACTTCCTCAAGAGGAACAAAATAACCCAGAGGACTTAAAATCCTGGTTTAAAGATGCATTCTGTTTTTATATAAACTATGTGTATTTAATGCAGAAACAACTGAAAAATGAAAATATGAATTAAAACACCTATATGCAACCTGTTGGAGACAGGCTGTATCCCTGAATGTGGGAAGAAAAGCCAGGGAGTTGTGTAATAATGTAATAATATAGTAATAATGTCATAATAAAATATTTTAGGGCTGGAGAGGTGGCTCAGGGGTTAAGCCTCCGCCTTGCAGGCGGAAGGTCCCAAGTTCGGATCCCAGATCCCACGTATAGACGCCAGGCAGAAGCGGGGGCGGCCTGCGCTTCTGGTCCTGGTAGGGCGGAGCCTGTGAATCCCAGGGCAGAAGGAGGTGGAGGCGTCCATGGTGGTTCGCGAATTCGTCCGTGGTTCTACACACACACAGACACACACACAGATACACACACGCGCGGGCACTATGCGCACAGTTGAATAAATAATAATAATAATAAATATTTTATAGGAAAGACAATAGGACAATTGATACATGAAATTACATGGGAACATGGAATTAAAAGTCTCATCCATTTTTTTTAATGTCTAAACAAACTTCAGGAACAGCATCCTTCCCTTCTTTACGTTACTTACATGACTTTATTACTGCCGACGTAATCAGTGCATCATAGATCACAGCAAAACCCTGCACTTTCCAGAACAGAATCTAAGCTTTCCCCATATTCTCTCTTCATTACAAAGACTGTTGATATTGTTAGTAAATACTATTAGGAATTTTTTGTTTATTCCACTTCACTTAGTTCATATTTGTTTTCAGGACAACAGAGATAGTTTAATGAGGAAGAACTCAGTTTCTCAAGTTGATAATATGAGAATGTCAATTTCTTGTCAGAGCTTCATCTACACATTCAAATGGCAATGTTATTCAATTTTAAGTAAAACAAAGGAGAACATTAGACATCCTAAGTGCAACATTAATATCATTCACAAGGTACCCTTCCCCTGGATAGACCTCTTGGTGGCAGGGGGCTTCTCAGAGTCATTTCTGTTTCTTGAGTTTCCTGTTTGAAAGATGTATTGCATTAGGAGATTATGCACACATGAAATCCTGAGAGATATTGGCACCATGTCACAGTTTTGTTAGAGCCTTGTGTCAGGTATCTTATTACTGTTGTCATGTTTTTTGTTCTTCTTCAGAGAGAAAACTTTCATATTCAGCTTTAAAGAGAATTGAAAGTGACTGGTAAGAAAAATCTGCCTGCAGATAGTTTATATTTTTGTATAAATGCATTCATTGCAAAGCCTAGAAAACATTGTTGCCGTTAGCACTTGCCAGCCACCACTGAGGAACATTTTCTTCTAGTATCTGTGTATGGCAGCGTTATTCTGGTGGAAAAGCTGAGAGCAGAGATGTCTGATTTAGTAGATTTCTGATGCCTTGTGGGGATGTTCACTTGGAATATTCTATTTCCTCAATTCAAGACCTACCTGGCTGTGTTTTTTTAAGCTTTTGCTATTTGTTCAGGATCTTCACAGATTTGAAAGGAGAAGCACACCTTTCTTAAAAAAATGCATTTTCTATCAAGGCTAAATCCCTGTATATTGAAATGGAAATAGAGTTGTTTCCTGTAGGATTCAAGACTTATTGATAATTCAACAGCAGATTTTTATTATTTATTCAATTGTGTGTGTATGCGTATGTGTGTGTGTGTGTGTGTGTGTGTGTGTGTGTGTGTAGAACCATGGACAAATTCAGGAACCACCATGGACCACCTCCACTTCCTCCTTGTTTACTCTGCCCCGGGATTCACAGGCTCCGCCCTACCAGGACCAGAAATGCAGGCCGCCCCGGCTTCCGCCCAGCGTCTATATGTGGGGTCTAGGATCTGAACTCAGGACCTTCTGCCTGCAAAGCAGAGGCTTAACCCCTGAGCCACTTCTTCAGCCTGGACAACAGCAGATTTTAAGGGAGCAACTTTAAAAAAAAAAAAAAACTTAAAATCTCTACTAACTTTTCCTTATTTCATTCTCTCAGAAACTTAGCTGCCATTGGTATGCCTCACAACAAACATTGCCTTGAATCAAAATGTGCATATAGTAAATAATGCATGAGTCTTGTCATAGTTAAGCACACGTGTCAACTTGGCAGTTGATGTTTGAGCTCTGGGCACATTTGTAGAGAATTACTGGGTGAGTTAGACTGAAAGCAGACCTGCAGGAGATTGTCTAGTTCATGGGAAGGCCCAGCCTATGGTGGGTGGAACTAGGCCCTGGAATAAAATACAGACAGCTGGTTGAGAGACTTGGCATCCTTGTGTACACTTGGCCAGAAATGCTGGTCTGGCAAGTAAGGATCATCCCTCTCTCAACCATTATGTAGAGATGGTGTGGCCAGTTCCCTCACCTCTGGTGTTGGTGCATGCTCTCCTGTCAAGCTGGACTGAGAACTGTAACTAGTAATTGTAAGAGAAAATAAACCCCTTGTTCCCTTAAGCCATTTGATGGTCATTTATCAGCAACCATACAGGCAAACTGCAACAAGCCTGTTTCAAGATGAATTAGACATACAAAAGAAGAGAACAGCAATAGTTATAAAGCATTCAAAATCTTGTGTTAAAGCTCCAAAAAATTGGTCGAAATTTCAAGAAAAGTTGATCTGTACAAGACTAAGATTTGTATAGATTTGTATTTATAAACTAAGCTAATTAGAATAAAATTTAATTTACTGGATTTTTTTTTTAGTCAACAATGATAGCCATGCTTTTGAGATATTTTTGAATGTAGGTTGGAGAGTGGAAATAGAAGGTTTTATGGATTATGGAGGAACTGGTTAAAGACTGAATTAGGGGGTGGTGTTAAAACTTCTAGAAGCAAGTAAAGGTTGAGACAGTTTGGAGCAGAAACTGCTGGAAAGAACTAGAAAAGAGAACAGTTAGATTAAAAAAAGGACCAGAATAAACAAATGAAGATAATGGTGAAGACGACAGAAAAATACACGTGGCGCTTCCTCTGTGCTCGGAAGGATCCAGTACTCTCTAGTGTAATTGTCCCACAGCTCCCAAGTCACACAAGTTTAAGTTCAGGGAGAGCTTGCATTCCAGCTCAGAACTTTATTGGAAAATGTGGATAACAGTTCTTACTTGTGTTATTGAAAAACAAGACAACATAAGAAACACAATATCAAGTATGGAACCTATGTTGGAGTATGTCAACATCAACTATTTATCCCCACCATGTCCCATTATTCCACCAGAAACAGTTCATGCAATTTTGTTAGGAAAGAGCATAGTAACACCAGTCCAAAGTTCCTGAACTTAAAATCATGTGTCTGGACCTCGTGATGTGGTTTCTAACTAGCTATGATACCAAAGCATGGGAACACATATTGCAAAGTTTAGGTTTCTGTTCTAAAGATATTTGAATTTCTGATAGATGACCCCTAAATCTTCTGATAACTCTCAAATCAGTCCTGGGCCTAATGTTGTCATCAGTATCCAAAGAGATGATGCATGTCACAGAGCTGTGGTAGACACTTCCCATCAGTGTATAAAGCACCTGAGCAATCAATTTAAAGAAGGAAAGATTTTCTTTGGTTTATAGTTTCAGAGATTTTAATCTATAGTCACTGAGATCTAATTTGGTGACCCATTCTGAGGCAGAATGCTTGCTTTACGGGAGCCTCTGAAGCTCCTGCTTACATAAAAGAAGCTGCTACCTCACACCATAAGCACATTGAACCTGTCCTGGAGGGTGTCCTCCTTCTTTCACTTCTGCTCCATAAGAGTCCCAGACTGCTGTACAGTGCCACCAACACTTGTTTTTCTTACACATGCCAAATATCTCTGTAAATGCTCACCAGAGGTGTGCTTTATTAATCTCCTATGTATCTCTTAATGCAAGACGACAATTACAAGGATGACTACCATAAGAATTTACTGCCAATCCAGGCTGTAAAATGAGGTGAGACAATAATACACTAACTTTCTAGCTTAGGAATGCAAGCAAATAGAAGTCCAAACATTTCACTGCATTCCTCTGAATACGCAAAGGGCATTAGTTCTCATGATTCACTCAACACAAATTCATTGAGTGCCTTCTATGTAAGAACTATGTCTTGGTTAGAGGAACTATGATAAATAGCATAAATTCTCTTGTCAAGATATTACTAGTGCTCTTTCACCCCACCCTGCTCCGCCGGTCGGGATGCGCGAGCACGGTCCAGCCGGGCCTCACCCTGCGACTCTAGGTAAGCCCTGCCTGCACCCAGCCACCAGAACCCCAGGTCAGCCCAAAGGGACCCGGCTCCGACTCCCACCATCCAGCCACAGCCGCGCGCAGGGCCTAGGGACGAGGAGGACCTCCCCTCTGTGCCCGGGCCCCGCCCCAGCTGCCCTCGGGTTAAATAGCTCCACGCAGACGCCCCCATCCTCCCATTCACCCCACCCCGCTCCGCGGGTCCGGACCTGCGCGCGGTCCAGCCGGGCCTCACCCCGCGACCTACGTAAGCTCTGTCCCTGCCCACCCCCAGAACCCCAGGCCAAATAATTCAGTTTAGTGGAATTGAAAGATCTTAAGAGTTAAAACGACAATGCCAAAGTCAAAGTGCAAATCCATGAGAAGCAACACTCAAGTAAACAAATTTCCCACTGAAGAAATTAATCCCATGTTAGACTCCAACCAGAACAAACCCACGGAAAAAGGCCAAGAAAGCCTGACCCAGGATAACGACTTTCAGAATATGATCATTACCATGTTCAATACTATGAAAGAGGAAATCCAGGAGGAATTACATAATCGAATCAATCGCCTTGAAGAGGAACACAACAGACATTTGGAGGAGTTGAGAAAAAGAGGGCAAGAAACAAAAACTGGCATAGAGCAGTTAAAACAGAGCTACAAGACAAGTTATCTTCAACCCAGAATTCTACAGAGAGCCTTATCAACAGAACTAACGAAGCAGAAAACAGAATTTCAGACCTTGAAGATAAAGTGGGAGTACTAACCAGCTCAATGGAAGAGGTTGTTAAACCCAAAAAGATACTTGAGAGAAATATCCAAGAGATATGGGACACCCTGAAGAAGCCTAACATGCATATTCATGGACTACCAGAGCAAGAATCTCAAAATACCACCCCTGAGGAAATTTTTCAAACGATCATCAAGGAAAACTTTCCTCATATAAAAAAAAAGAGAGGCCCATCCATATACAAGAGGCATTCCGCACCCCAAAGAGATATGACCAAAACAGAAGCACCCCATGGCAAATAATAGTTAAAACACTCCACATTCAAGATAAAGAACTGGTGCTGAGAGCTTCAAGGGAGAAAAAACAAGTCACTTTTAAAGGTAAACCTATTAAAATAACAAATGACTTCTCAGTCGAAACAGTAAAAGCAAGAAGAGCTTGGAGAGACATACTTCAAGTATTGAATGAGCAAAAATGTCAACCCAGGCTGATTTACCCTGCAAAACTATCAGTCATGATCGAGGGAGAAAGAAAAATTTTCCAGCACAAAGACAACTTGAAGGGATACATGTCCACCAAACTAGGCCTTCAAAAAAATGCTAGAAGTGATACTCAAGCGTGAAGAAAAAAACAGGCATATCCAGGAGAACAGAAGGCAAATATAACACCATTAAAAGCAAAGCAATATACTTATAAAAGCTACTAAACATAAAAAATGTCTGGAATTAACAATAGTTTCTCCATTATAACACTAAATGTTAATGGAATTAATTCACTGATCAAGAGACACAGATTACAAACTTGGATTAAAAATCACAATCCATCAATCTGCTGCCTGCAGGAAACCCATCTCACCACAAAAGATAGGCACGCTCTAAAAATAAAAGGCTGGTCAACAATTCTACAAGCAAATGGAAACAGAAAACAGGCAGGGGTAGCCATTATGATATCAGACAAAGTGGACTTCAAACCAAAGAAAATTATACACACGGATGGATACTATATTTTAGTCACAGGTACAATTCACCAGGAAGACTTCACAATACTGAACATATATGCACCCAATACGGGCCCCTCCACATTCATTAAGAAAACTCTACAGCGTCTAAAGCAAGAAATCAACCCCCAAGTGATAATTCTTGGGGACTTCAACACCGCCCTCTCAACATGGGATAGATCAACAGGTCAAAAGCTTAATAGAGACACTTTGGACCTTAATCAAACCCTTAAAGAAATGGACCTTACAGATCTCTATCGAACTTTTCACCCACGTACCAAAGAATACACATTTTTCTCAGCAGCACACAGAACTTTCTCCAAAATAGATCACATACTGGGCCACAAAACGAATCTACACATGTACAAAAAAGTTGAAATTCTAACCTGCGCCCTGTCAGACCACCATGGCATAAAGCTGGACATCCACAACACAACAAATGACAGAAAATGCACTAACTCCTGGAAACTGAACACTATGATGCTGAATGAGAACTGGATTCAGGAAGAAATGAAAAAGGAAATTCAAGATTTCCTGAAAGTGAACTATAATGAAAATACAACTTACCAAAATCTCTGGGACACAATGAAAGCTGTTCTAAGAGGTAAGTTCATAGCTCTTAATGCCTACATCAAAAAAATGGAAACATCAGAAATAAACAACTTAACAATGCAGCTTAAAGCTTTAGAGAAATTAGAGCAATCTGATCCCAAAAGTAGTAGAAGAGAAGAGATTAGTAAAATAAGGAGAAAAATATCTGAAATCGAGATTAAGAGAACGATAGAAAAAAATCAACCTGTCAAAAAGCTGGTTCTTTGAAAAAATCAATAAGATTGATACACCCCTAGCTAAATTAACCAAAAGCAGGAGAGAGAAAACCCAAATTAACAAAATCAGAAATGAACATGGAGTTATCACTACTGATACCCAAGAAATCCAGAGAATTATAACATCATATTTCAAAAACTTATACTCTGTGAAGTTTGACAACACAAAAGAGATGGATGAATTTCTAAGTAAACACAACTTACCTAAATTGAATCAGGAAGCTGTGAATTATTTAAATAGTCCTATAACATATAAGGAAATTGAGGAAGTAATCTTGAATCTTCCCACCAAAAAATGTCCTGGACCAGATGGATTCAACACAGAGTTCTACCAGAAATTTAAGGAGTTAATAATAGCAATACTCCTTAAACTGTTCCATCAAATAGCAAAGGAAGGAACACTACCAAATTCCTTCCATGAAACTAATATCGTTTTAATCCCAAAACCTAATAAAGACTCACTTAAAAAAGAAAACTATAGGCCGATCTCTCTGATGAACACAGACGCAAAGATTCTCAACAAAGTTTTAGCAAATCGGATTCAAAAACATATTAAAAAGATTATTCACGGGGACCAAGTAGGCTTCATCCCCAGCACACAAGGTTGGTTCAACATACGCAAATCAATAAATGTAATTCATCATGTAAACCAGTCCAAAGTCCAAGACCACATGATACTCTCGATAGATGCAGAAAAAGCTTTTCACAAGATCCAACAGCCTTTTATGATCAAAACGCTAGAGACAGTAGGAATGGAAGGAACCTTTATCAATATAATAAAAGCTGTATACAACAAGCCTACAGCAAGGATTATGCTCAATGGGGAACAATTGGAAACGTTCCCACTTCGATCAGGAACTAGACAAGGCTGTCCACTCTCACCACTTCTATTCAATATTGTACTTGAAGTCTTAGCTGAAGCCATAAGACAAGACAGGGACATAAGAGGGATTCAAATCGGCAAGGAAGAAGTCAAACTATCCCTATTTGCAGATGACATGATCTTATACCTGAGTGATCCCAAAAACTCCA
This sequence comes from Typhlomys cinereus, assembly GCA_023101885.1. Lineage (NCBI taxonomy): Eukaryota > Metazoa > Chordata > Mammalia > Rodentia > Platacanthomyidae > Typhlomys > Typhlomys cinereus. The sequence goes on from JALPQD010000214.1 coordinate 3,443,905, forward strand.
CCAGGAAGCTCCTGGAACAAATACAGAAGTTCAGTAGGGTGGCAGGATACAAAATAAATGTACAAAAATCAGTGGCCTTCCTATATGCCCAGAATGAAAGAAGTGAAAAAGCCTTGAGAGAAACCATCCCATTTACTGTAGCCCCTAAAAAAATGAAATACCTTGGTATAAACCTAACCAAGGAGGTAAGAGACCTTTACAATGAAAACTTTAAAACCCTAAAAAAAGAAATTGTAGAAGACACCAGAAGGTGGAAAGACCTCCCATGTTCCTGGATTGGCAGAATCAACATCGTAAAAATGACCATCCTACCAAAGGCAATATACAAATTCAATGCTATACCAATTAAAATCCCAAAGCAATTCTTTAAAGAAGTTGACCAAACAATCTCAAAATTCATATGGAGGCACAAAAGACCCAGGATAGCAAAGACAATCCTGAGTAACAAAAACACTGCTGGAGGTATTACCATACCGATCCTTAGTCTATATTACAAATCCATAATTATAAAAACAGCCTGGTACTGGCTCCAAAATAGACACACAGATCAATGGATAAGGATTGAAGACCCAGATATAAGCCCACAAAATTACAGCCATTTGGTCTTTGACAAAGGGGCCCAAAGAATCCAATGGAAAAAGAACAGCATCTTCAACAAATGGTGTTGGCAAAACTGGATCTCCACATGCAGAAGATTAAAGCTGGACCCATACTTGTCACCATGTACAAGACTTAATTCCAAATGGATCAAGGACCTTGATATAAGGCCGGAGACTATAAAAACCATAGTTGAAAGGATAGGGAACTCCCTCGAGCTGATTGGGCTAGGCCAACATTTCCTAAATAGACATCCAATGGCACAGTCACTGCTACCAACTCTCAAAAGTTGGGATCTCGTGAAATTAAAGAGCTTTTGTTCAGATAAAGAGATTGTAACACAAGCTCAAAGGCAACCCACAGAATGGGAGAAAATCTTCACTAACCACATATCTGATAGAGCTCTACTGTCCAGAGTGCACAAAGAACTTAGAAAACTAAACACCAAGGAAACTAATGGCCCAATTAAAAAATGGGCCCTGAAACTTAAAAGAAATTTTATTAGGGATGAAATTAAAATGTCTAACAAATATCTTAAAAAATGCTCCACTTCTTTAGCCATCAGGGAAATGCAAATCAAAACTTCCCTGACATATCATCTCACCCCGGTCAGGATGGCAAAAATCCACAACACAAACAACAACAAGTGCTGGAGAGAATGTGGAGAGAGGGGAACTCTCCTACATTGTTTGTGGGAGTGTAGGCTCATACAGCCACTCTGGCAAGCCGTCTCGAGATTCTTAAAGAAATTAAAGATTGAAATGCCATATGACCCTGCTATTCCACTTTTGGGTATAACCCCCCATACGGCAGAGGTTCACCTTGATAGCACAAGCACGACTATGTTCATAGCAGCACTGTTTACCATAGCAAAGACATGGAATCAACCCAAATGTTCAATAGTTGACGAGTGGATAAGGAAAAGGTGGTACATCTATACAATGGAGTACTACTCAGCCATCAAAAATGATGAATTACTGGAATTTGCCAGGAAATGGATGTCATTAGAAACAATTATTTTAAGTGAAGTATCCCAGACCCAGAAAATTAAGCGCCATATGTACTCCCTAATAGGTGGCTCCTAATACCAAACCCACCCAGCCCATCTTGAGACACTCATAGGTAAATCTATGTATTACCTACAGTAATTGCAAGGATTATGAACAGGAGGGATGGGGCTGGAGGGCCACACCAGAAACAAGGAGAGAAGTGACCATGTTACAGTAGAGAAAATAGGCCTCCATCAAGGACTGCAAGAAAGTAATATGACACCTAGTCAAGTTCACAATTCATTCCTGATCATTTACAACTAAGGGGGTATGAACTCACCAGAAGGGGAGGGCATATAGTCCGGCAGATTAAAAAGTAACCATTTTGCAAATGGGTGATTGACCCCTCCCATTGCCTAATGCCATATGACCCTGCGATTCCACTTTTGGGTATAAGTATTACATCTACCCTTGAATGTGCTCTTATAATAAGACTCCAGTTTAACAGCTCTGTCTCTGGCCAGGGGTTGACATAGAGTGCCCAGCACAATGGAGTGCAGGGCATTACAGGAGCAACAAAACTGCAAAAGAAAATCAACGAACCACTCTCCAGAACTTCAGAGACTCTATATCAACCACCTAGAACTAAGCCAGACAATCTCTCCCCATCCTGAAGCTCAGGGAAATTTGCGGAAGAGGGGGCGGTAAGAGTGTAAGAGCAAAAGGATGGGAGGAGCAATGATTTGCAAGATACTCCACACAAGTTAGGGCCAAAGCAATCATAATTGGACATTGTATGCCAAGTGCAATGTCCAATACACTATTGAGCTCACAAAGTCTAGCATCTGCTAAAGGCACCAAGATCCTTGGAGGCAAGGGATTGACAGCCACAGTAGTGTTCCTATGCTTAAGGGGAACACAGGAAGGGGTTCAGGGAAATGCCACTGGGTTCTTGTACATCATCGGAGAGGAGGGCCCAGAGGAGAGTCAGGCATGCACAAGAAAGGACTCTGGGAATCGGGGCGGGAGGCACGGGGGGATGGGGCGTGAGGGGTGAGGGGAGGGGGAGCAGGGGGTTCGGGGGGGGAGGAGGAGGGAGGGAGGGAACTGGTGTACCTATTAAGTTTGTATGCGCTGAAATAATAAAAAAAATGTATTTTATAAAAAAAAGATATTACTAGTGCAGTGAATGATGCAGTCCATCACAGAGTCCTATGTACAGGGAATTCTGTTGGAGAAAAATAGCTTAGATGAGAAGGAAGTGAAGCCTTTGGAGAATTCAAACACACACACACATACACACACACACACACACACACACACACCCATGAAATGCCCAGCTAACAGAAATGTTTTGAACATTTACAATGATGGGCATTAAGTATACAAAAACAAAGTGTTATGCAAGTACAAAGCACAAATGATTAACTTTAGTCAGAAAAAATTATAAAACACCTAATCTATGCTCTCTGTAACAAGGGAACAGCTGTCATTTTCTCTGAAATGATCTAAATTAGCCACATTTTGAAGCAATGCTGAATGTCATTACAATATAATACACTAAATTCCTTCAAGACGGACATTTGCATATTGAATTTAAATAAACTTTGAACAAGTCTGTTATATCAATATCTTAAGTTATAAAATTATTATATAACGTGTCTTATACTGTTTATAGAAAATATACTAAGTATTTTGAATAACATTTTTAAAGATCATTTCAAGTTTTATTATGATATCTGGATAAGGATAAAAGTGTATATTTCTTGATTTATAGGGTTGATACAAATCTTGTTTTCTATTAACACAAACACTGCTTTTGATGTCGTTACTATGAGTACCAATACCTAAGTTGTACCGAAGTATATTAGGACAGCTGTTAAAATCTTCCCAAATTAGTCTCGGGTGGATCATTAAGTTACTGTCTCCACACAGACATATGGAATCACAAGTATTTCCATCCAGGGCTTGTGCTTTTCCCTGAGACCTCAGGTTCCTTGGCTGGGCACTTTGCTCTAGCATACAACAAAGGAAAGCAAGAATATAAAGGAATCATAAGATAGGTGAAATACCATCTTTATTTTTTTTCCCCTGAAAACAAACACAAAGTTTCTGGATCAGAGTTCAGACTTTCTACTAGTTACTTTCTTGTTGCTGTGACCAGGTGCTTAATAAAAAGCAGCTGAAGGAAGGATTTGTTTGGGTTCATTGAAAAGATTTGAGACCATCATGGCAAGGAAAGCCAGGCAGCAGGAACAGTTCATATGTGGCAAGCAGAGTGTGAAGCTGTTGCTCACATCTCCGTGGAAAAAGAAACAGAGAAAAAGGAACATTTGGTGCTCGGCTACTTTTCCCCCATTTCTCTTTTTACTGAGTTCAGGATCTGAGTCCATGGGTTGTTACCACCCACACTAGGCACATCTAGGACAGGTCTTCCTTCTCTTAATCTGGAAAACAACCTCATGGACACAGCCAAAGGTGAGCTTCATTAATGCCCTAGTCATTTCATAGCCTGATCAGGTTGACAGTAAAAATTTAACTCTCGTATCCTACTATTGTTTATAGTATTTTCTGAGCTGCCCTGTTTTCCCCTTGAGGTTTTATGCGATGAGGCAAACAGATTCTGCAAATGAATAAAAGTGGGTTATGAATCTGATAGCTTCTGTGGGAACTCTGAGGAAGACAAACTTCTCATAAAGACAAATATTCTTTTTCCAGACATTATTCTTTTTCATTAGAAAGATCAGATTTCTTCATCTTAGAGGAAATTTTCACTAAAATAAAGATTTCTTAGTTTCTGCAGGAAGGATAAACCTAAAATACAATTTATAAAATAGGAGAAAACATTTGCAAGCTACAACTCTGATATGAGGCTAAATCCAGAATATATATGGAACTCAATTCAATAATGAAAAAAGGGAAGGAAAGGACAGAAGAACAGTAGGAAGGACAGACAGAATAAAAGAAGGAAAGGAGGAAAGAAGGGAAGGAGGCAAGGAGGCAAGGAGGGAGGGAGGCAATGAGGAAGAGAGGGAAGGAGGGAAGAAGGAAGAAGGAAGAAGGAAGGAAGGTAGGAAGGAAGGAAGGAAGGAAGGAAGGAAGGAAGGAAGGAAGGAAGGAAGGAGGGAAGGAAGGAAGGGGAATAGGAGGAGGGAGGAGGAGGAGATGGGAGAGGAAGAGGAAGAGGAGGGGAGGGGGAGCGGAGGAAAGGAGGAAGGAAAGGAAGGGAAGTAGAAAGATAGGATAAGAAGGAAAAGAAAAGAGAAGGAAATAGAACGAGGAATGGAAAAGAGAAAGATTTTTAGATGGATGAATTTAGATGAGAAAGAAAGGGAAAGGAAAAGAAAAAAATGATTTTTCAGTATGTTAAGACTTGAATAGACATTTCTCAAAAGAAGATATGTGTGGCCAAAAGGTTTGGGGAGGAAAAAAGGTAACAGATAATTGTTCCTGTAACTGAGTGCCACTGTGGTCTATCATAGATGGGAAGGTAATTCCTAAAGATGGTCATATCTTTGTTAACTATGTAACATATTCCCCAAACCATGACCTGCTAAAGATGAGTTTAATGTCACTAACCATCTGGTCTTAAAATAAACAAGTTGTCCGAGATTATCCAGATGGACCCAGTGCAATCACAAGACTTCCTAAAAGTGAAAGAAGGAAACTGGAGGGGGTCAGAGTGGTGCCACAGGAGGACCTGATCCCTCACTGTTGGCTCAGTATTGGAGGAAGGAGGGCTGGGGAGATACCTCAGTGGAAGTTGCCAACAAGGAGACTTGAGGAGTTTGATTCCCAGAAACTCCACGGAAGTGGGGAACCAACTTCCAAAAATTGTTCTCTGACCTCCACGCATGTTCCATGGCATGCGTGTGCACCCTCTCTCTCCCTCTCTGTTTCTCAAATAAATGAACAGTTATTTAAAAAAAAAAGTGGAGGAGGGGTACAAGGAAAGAAATGCAGATTACCTCTGTCAGTAACTAGGAAATGTAAGCAGGTAATTCATCTCCAGGAACTTCTGAAAACAGATAGTCCTGATGATCCTGTTATTTCAGAACCATAAGATACATGCTGGACTTCTACAGAACTGTAAAAGATGATACATGTTTTGCCAGTAAGCTGGCAGCAAACAGCCATAATGCGAGCCATAACTGGTCATTGCTTGTTAACATACAGTAGTACAAAGAGCAAGTGAAGAACGGCTGGTCACTAGAAACCCTGCCCTAAGTCAACTGGTCTCACGAGGCTTCCCAAGCAGAACTAAGTTATACAAGAGATGCAGTAGCCCTCTAAAAGGTAATGACACTACAGGATCACCTTGTGCCCAATGGGCAGTCCTCGTTTACTTTTTAAATGCAGAGCTTTACAGGGAAATTTGCAGAAGAGGGGGTGGTAAGATTGTAAGAGCACAAGGATGGGAAGAGTAATGATATGCAAGATACTCCACACAAGTTAGGACCAAAGCAATCATGATAGGACTTTGCATGACCTGCGCAATGTCCAACACATTATTGACTCCACAAAATCTAGCGTGGACTAAAGGTACTAGGATCCTTGGAGGCTAGGGATTGACAGCCACAATAGTGTTCCTATGCTTAAGGGGAACACAGGAAAGGGTTTTGGGAAATGCCACTGGGTCCTTGCACCTCATCGGAGAGGAAGGCCCAGAGGAGAGTTTGGCATGCACATTAAAGGATGCTCCAGGGATGGGGGGAGAGTCATTGGAGGATCGGGAGGGGGAGGGGGGAGCAGGGGAGTCAGGATTGGGGGGGGTGGAGGGAGGGAGGGGACTGGTGTACCTGTTAAGTTTGTATGAGTGGAAATAAAAAAAAAGAAAATAGAACAGTAGAAAGGAGAGAAAATAGACACCACATATGAACATGTCTTATTATTAAATATAAGTACCTGATAACAAAAAATAAATAAATAAATGCAGAGCTTTAAAATAAGAAAAGAAGGAAAAGAAAAAAAAAAAAAAAACATAGCACCCAAACAAAACTGTGTAGCTTAACTCAATGCTTTTGATTTGACCGTATAAAAACTTAGGAATCGGGCTGGAGAGGTGGCTCAGGGGTTAAGCCTCTGCCTTGCAGGCGGAAGGTCCTGAGTTTGGATCCCAGATCCCACGTATAGATGTCAGGCGGAAGCGGGGGGGGCCTGCGCTTCTGGTCCTGGTAGGGCGGAGCCTGTGAATCCCGGGGCGAGAAGGAGGTGGAGGCGTCCATGGTGGTTCCCGATTTGTCCGTGGTTCTACACACACACATACACACATGCGCGCGCACATACATACGCACACACACACACACAATTGAATAAATAATAATAATAAAGATTTTTAAAAAAGACTTAGGAATCTAGAAATGTCATCAAGACATGGCATCAATCATCTAGCCAAGCATGTGTCTTACCTTGCCCAAAACACGAATCAAGGTGAATAAAGGCATCAATGCTTCCAACTCCAAAATAACGCTGCTTCACGGCTCCCAGAAGAATGTCCAAAGCGAGTCATGCCTCTTGCAGCTCTCCAGCCTCATTTTGTCTTTGCACCACAGGCAGTTTTCTTGCTTTCTGAGTGTTCTGCTGTTTCTACCTGGGAAAAAGCTGTTAAGACACCTCACAGATCTAGAGCCCCAGGGTAATACTGTCTGGATAGGGCCAATACATGAGTAAGAGTTTTTCATCCGTGTTATAAACTTTTGGAAAAGGACAGTGGATAAATAAAGACAGAGATGACACATAAATACATTCCAGTCTCCTAGCTCAAATCATGCTAAGCTAGAAATATTTCAACCGAGTAAAATGTTAAGGGACTTCATTTGAAATTCTGTTTTGCACTTTTTGAAAAATTAATAAAAGAACGTCAGGGAAATGAATTACATGAGTCTGTTGTGTTCCCTTTCCTCTCTCAAGCTGACAACAAACCCCAGGTTTGGCATGAAGCAACTTGAGATGGCCAGAGTTTGATTCAATTCCAACAGGAAATAATAAATCGTTCAGTAAGAGCAGAGTCTCCCAGGCAGGGCTGAGCCAGGTGATTTCATAGCAAGTTTTATATCCAAAGCTCATACGAGAAGATAATTTGATTTTCTATCATGATTATCAAGTATTTAGTTCCCAGAAAACTAAGTCTTGAGGCAGCATATTCACGTTGTTGGAAAGTTCCAGCCCCATTGGTCCCTTTGCTATAAAACAGAGAGAGAACTGAGGGTTTTTTTTTTCTATGTGATCTATTAGAATTGAGAGCTCTTCTGCTCAAAGGTTAAGGTAAATAATTTAAAAATGAAGTGCTAAGGGCATGAGTTTTTGACATGTTTATTCCAGCAAATACTAATGGGTTTTAGAATATCAGGAAAATGTAAGAGTCTGCTAGTTTTATAAGCAATGCTAAAACTCTACTAGTTTTATAAGCAATGCTAAAATAGTGGAGGAAAAATTCAAGTTCATTGGCCTTGCATCATTCTTGCAGCTTTGACTAGAAAGCTAGAGGCCAGTTTCTGTTTGTGTTTGGAATAGGCTTCATTTGCTTTAAAACCTGTTCCACACACTTATATATCACTCCTCCTTTCTTATTCTTTCTCTTTTTGTTTGGGGGGGCGTGAAGCTTTTTATTATCATCACTCGTTTGTCTCATCATCATCCCATATGTCCCCTTCTAGTTTCTTTCTCTCTCTCCCCTTTTTTAGTCAAAATCTCTACATTTGTTTATTGTGTGTGTGTGTGTGTGTGTGTGTGTGTGTGTGTGTGTACACTGTGTGTGACTGTGTAGAACCAAGGATAAATTCAGGAATCATTCTGAAATGCTTCTACCTCCTTTTGCTTCATTTTGAGATTTCCCAGGCTTTGCCTTCCAGAACCAGTGGTACAGACCTCTGCCGTTTCCTCCTGGTATGTTTATGTATGTTTTGGGATCCAAACTCAGGTCCTGCTGCTTGTGACGCAGAGCCATTGAGCCTTGTTATCATTGCCCAGAGCCATCTCTCCAGCGCCACTCCCCCTTTCTTGAGTTGAATTTTAGCATGCATCTTGCTTTATGTTTAAGGATATAGAGTAGCCTTTTCCTTTAGTCTTGTTGCTTTATCTCCAGTTAAAAGTTGTTTGATAGATAATCATGAACTCTAACATTTTCGAGATCCATAAATGTGGACATACTTACTTAGCCTGAAGTCTATCGCTAGTTTCTACATGGTTTTACATATGCTCATCTGCCATGCCACTAAAATGAGAAGAGACCCATAACTGTCCTCCTGTACTCAATGGAACCACAGCCATTGTACAAGTACAGTTTTGGCTATTCCTCTGTTGCCATTTTCTCTGGCATCTAATTCTTGCAATTGTGACACAACTGGAGATTGTAATAAGGGATTTCTATCATCTTCAGAGTATATTGGGCAATCACAGAAAGCAGTGCAAAAAAAATGCTGCCCTGCCTATGAAGTGAGTGCAGGCACTAGAGATTGTGTATGCACAAGAACAGATATTGCATGTACTCACAAATTGTTTTAACAGGTAACTGAAGATACCATTTAACAGAGGCAGAAAAAAAACGAGATATTTACGATATTTGACTTAAAAATCAATGGTCAATGCATTATCAGAAATCTTAAACAGAGGCTCTGTGCTTCTTCACAACATTCAGAGAGCAAGAAGCAAGGAAGAACCTGTTGGTCATAAGAAGCAAAACCTCTTAGCAATGTTCGTTTAACGATGCGGTCATTAGTTGGACAGTGTTTGCTATTTGCTTTCTTTCTTACTTGCTTGTTGATCTTATTTCTCTGGAAAAATTCAGAATTACTTTTGTTTCTAAAACTGTTTCATATCCTGTCCTTCGACCGTCTCTTCCTCTGCTTCAATGTAGTTCTAATAGCAGGCTTTACTCTTTTTTCCAATATTGATGCAGATGTATCCATGAAGCATTTGCTTTAAAAAAGAAATGCTATTTCGCCTTTTCTCCCTCTTCCATTCTCCTACTTCTTTCCTTTCCTTCCTCCCTCCTTATTCTTCCTCTTCCTTTCCTTTGCTTTCCATCCCAATATGAGTCTCTGAAGGGTAATCATTAGTCAAATAGTTCCCAAGTCCAGACTGCCAATAAAAACTTCTAGAAGCATCTTTTTCAAGGACAAAGTCTCTAGACGTCTAAAAACCACTGACTCGAACTCTGGAGAGATGACATAACATATCTGTTGGTTTAGTTTGGGAGCTTGTTTTTATAAGTTCCTTAAGTGAATTGAATGAACTTGAGTTTCAAAAGCACTTCATCCAAGCAATGACTCACTCGAACAGATGAGTGAGTGAGAGCACTTATTCAAGCCCAGGTGACTGGACTTGACTCCAGAGGTTTTGCTCTGTGAGTTGGGTGAGTCCTAGCACCCTGAATTTCCAAACAAATTCCCAGAAGCTGCTGGATCTGCTATTCAAAGACCAAACACTTGGAAACTGCTGCTTTAAGCCATGTGACCAAAACACCTGAGTACCTCTCAAAGTTTGAATTACTTCATAAAAAATTACATCCTCAATCCTAAGTGCACAAAACATGATATATAAGTCAGCCAGCCCTCCAACAAGTTCCTAAAGATAAAACACTGCAATTTTGCCTTTTGCTTTTTAAACATTCAGCTAACAGGAAAATATATCTTGTGCAGTTCACTGAGGTCATGAAAGTGACATTGATGGCCAGCGTGACCCAGAACTGTGTGCACTGAGAGATGATAGACATTTGCTCCTGTCGGGTACATCCAGATTGAACATTGTAGCTTGTCAGAATATAAGGGCAGTGGCAAATTAGTCTTGGTTTTATTTCCCTATCAATATAAAGTCAAAATAACTAAAAAATGTCCAGAAAAAAATCTTTTGTCTCATGAGCCATTATTTTCACACCTTTTGGTGATTCTTTCGGACCACCACATTCTGTGTCTCCTGTTTGAATTCTATGTGGAAAACAAGCTCTAGCATTTGAGACACGATGGTTTCTTGTGCCGACTGTTATTTCTATGTTAAACAAGGGAGATGTGGTGCCAGCAGAAAATGGAGTGTGAGGGCAGTGACATCCGAGGGACCCGGTGTTTACCTCATTTATCATCTATAACAACTGCACCAGGAAATGGAAATGGCACTGGGACAAAGAGGTTAATTCTCTAAGGACACATCCCAATTACTGCAAGATCAGAATTTACAATCCACTCCCCTAAGCCTGACTGGCACAGAGTTCTCCCCATAGACACAAAATCTGTTCAAACAGGAACTATAAAGCAAATCAGAGTCTTCCCAATTTCTCATTATAACGTGCCTCTATTTTATTTGAACAACCTTGATGATTTCAGTGCTGTACACACAGAGTGACATATTTACTTTTCCCAATATTTTATAAGGAGATTCTCAGTTTTCATTTAGTTGACTAGACATGTAAAGTTCCCTGCAAAGTTAGTGACGTGTCATACACTGGAGAATTGTCTTAGAACATGTTGGTTCTTCTCCCAGCTGAACTATTTTTGCCATAGAGCGCTTCTATATGCGTCATGAGCCTCTGCCAACACATCAGCTCTAACTTGAGCACCCAGAAGTCATGAAATTGAGAGTCTCCATAGGGCAGAGGGAACCTGAGGTCATGTGCTACAGGAAGGCTAACCAGAAAGAAGACTCTTGGATACACTGTGATGTCCTAGTGCACAAACACATACCCAGGTAATACATGAAGAACAACAGCAGGACAAGGAAGTTTTCCTCTAATGCCTGCTGCACTGGACACCCAAGTGACTGGAAATATTAAAAGAAAATATTTTCCATTCTGGAAATAGGCTTCACTTGGGAAAATGAAGTGTCTGAGTACCAACCCCTTTGTCTTGCTTGCAATGTCAGAACTCATATCACCCATCAGTACTTAACCTAGAAGGAAGTTTGTGTACATTCTTAATTGACAAATATAAAACTGTGCATGTCTAAGGGGTACGCAGTGTTTTAATCTATGTGTATATTACATTAGAGTGAACAAAGCTAGCTAAAATATCTGCCATATCACCAATGTCTTTATCATGTCTTTCACGGTGAAAAATGTTCAGATATATATTTCACCAATTTAAAAACATATATTAATATACTCACCAGTATATTAGATTGCTAAAACCCATTTCCGTGTTCTGAATGAAACTCCTCCTCATTCTTTTCCTTTCATTAACAACTTTCCTTTTCCCCATCCCCTACCTACCTCAGCCCATAGTAATCATATTTCTATTTGATTTCTCTGAGATTGACAATTTTACAGTCCATATATCTCAGACTACATAGTATTTTTTATGTGAGCATACTGTCATTCATGGGGCTATCTATGGCAGGTTTTCCTTCTTTTTTTATTTATTCAATTGTGCGTGTGTGTATGTGTGTGTGTATGTATGTATGTGTGTGTGTATGTGTGTGTGTAGAACCACGGATGAATTCAAGAACCACCATGGATGCCAAGGAGGAACCACCTCCTCCTTGTTTACTCTGCCCTGGGATTCACAGGCTTCGCCCAACCAGGACCAGAATCGCAGGCCATCCCGCTTCCGCTTCCACCCGGCGTCTATACGTGGGGTCTAGGATCCGAACTCAGGACCTTCCGCCTGCAAGGCAGAGGTTTACCCCTGAGCCACCTCTCCAGCCCCAGAATTTCCTTCTTTTTAAGCGTGTATTGTATCTGCTATCTGTACATCACATTTTCTCTGTTGATGGACACCTGCTGCTGCTGCTGCTGCTGCTGCTGCTGCTGCTTTTTCCTCTCCTCCTCCTCTTCCTCCTCTTCTTCGTTCTTCATTTTCTCCTTCTCCTTCTCCTTCTCCTTCTTTGAGACAGGATCTTTATTTGTGATCCAGGTTGGTCTAGAACTCTTGATCCTGTTGAGTGCTTGATGAAGCTATTCAGCTGACTTGGAAAAATCCTGAAATCATGCTACCTCAAAGCATGTAAGATAGCACACCTCCGTATTGTTAGAAACTTCTGATGCTTACAAGTAAAGTTACCTTAATTGTTACAAATTGTGGAATATAGGAGGATACAGTGCTTAGGCATTAACATATTTTTGGACTCTAACCATGCTTCCAGATTATTTGTTCAACTTCTTGAGAAGGACCCCTCTAATTATCTTTATTTTGTCTTGTTGTTTTTTTCCCAAGTAGATAGTGAAATACTTAGATCACAGACAATATGTTGACAACTGAATTAACTTAATTCCAAATATAGACTTTCCTTCCATTTTCTTTCCTGCATTCTACTTTTGTTGTATTTAGTGCTTGTGAGTCCTTTGTTTCACTGAGATTTTGCAGGGCTGTTTAGATCCCTCTTCAACAGCAGCTTATTCAACTGAATGCTGGATCTTGGCTCTTCCATTCAATGCCCTTAAGTGAATTTTAGTTTTAATGGTTCCTGAAGTCTTGCCTTTATTCTGTGTGTTCTGTGGACTGAGTTGATTTTCATTCCTTTATTAGTAATACTCCTCTGGGAGTTTAGCTGGCTTTATCCAAAAGGTCCAGTCTTATATTCCAGTGAATGAAACAAACGATGACTGACTTTGGATTGCTTCTCTACTTGGATATATTAATGCTAAAATGAGCATAGTAGTGTAGACACCTCTTAAGGATACATGTCTTCATGTTCAATCTCTTCACAAGCTCTTGCTTTGAAAATATTATTACATTTTCCTGGGTGTTTATTATGCCATATGAATGCCCTGCTAAGCATTTTTGAAATGAAATAAATTTCATTTCATTTATTCCTCACATTGACCTGTAAATACTTGCTGTCATCATCTTCCTTATTGGCAGGTGGAAATATAGAAGCTTAGCATGGTTGAAACAGCAAACCAAAGTCAATCAGAGTATGTTAACATTAGGCTGCATCCTGGACTCACATACCTAGTCTCTGTATTAGTCTGCCTCGTGTATTTTTGCAACCTTACCACAGTGCCTGTCAGTTTTGGATACACATTAGAATCACCTGGGGCATGGTACTTAGGATAAGAAAAAAAATCAGATGCTTGGATTCCACCTTAAGGGTCTTTATTTAATTGATGGAAAGTAGGTCTAATCACAGTGTTTGCAATGGGTCCCCAGGTGATTCTGATTTGAAACTGATGCTTAAGCCTCAGTCCACTTCCCCTGCCACCATCTCCCTCCTAGAGGTTACAATTTAATTAGCTTAAGATGTTGCTTGGACTTTTGGATTTTGAAAAAATCCTCCAGGACTTATCCTGGCCTCTGTGGCTAGCAAACGTCCATGTCATAGAAATGAGTTGAAATCAACAGTCTCCTTCCTCTTTGGGGCTTTCGATCTATTGGATCAGAATAGGTCCCTATATTTACACTTCAGTAATATCCCAGGAAAGACACTGAGACTGTACTGGGATCTCAAGGATTTGTTCCATTCTTGTCACTGTCTGGAAACACTCTCTTGTTCTCCAGACTTGGTTACAGATGGAAGATATTCCCAGCACCTAATGGGTAGGGACCAGGAATCCTGTTAAATATCTTGTAATGCCAAGGACCCCTCTCTTAAATAAAATAAATTAAAAGACTAGTATAGAATGTCATTGTGTCAGGGGTGAGAAACTGCTTTATTTTTCCTAGAGAGATGTTTAGGTCATTCTAAACCAGTGTGTCATAAATAAGTACAGTTGTCAACCTCACAATTGAGAAGTTGAGCTATGGGCACATATGTAAAGAATTAGTAGTTGAATTAAGCCCAGAACCAAACTGCAGAAGATTGTCTAATTGATGAGGAAGGCCCAGCCTATGATGAATGGGACTAATTATTGGGCAGATGAATAAGATGGAGGTAAGTGGTTGAGAAAGTTGGCATTCTCCTGTATACTTGGCCAGACACGTTGGTCTGGCATATGAGAATTGTCCCTCTCTCGGCTGTTAGGTGGATATGATACAGCCAGTTCCCTCGGTCTTTAGTATTGATGTGCATTCCTGACAAACTAGACAAGGAAATGTAACCAGACTATTATAAGAGAGAATAAAGTCCTTGTTCCTTTAATCTGTTTTGTCGTGATCTTAACCACCAACTCCTTGAATGTGGATGGCACCAGTCCATGAGCTGGGGTCCCAGACGGAATCAAAAGTAAAAGCAGGGCCAGAACCTCCAGCCTCCCGCCAGCTCCAGAATCCACCTGTGAGTGGCAGGACCACGTGGCGGCCGCAGCTAAGTCAGAGAACCTCTCCCTAGTGGTGCACGGACCGGGGACACTCGCCTGGAGAACGATCCCGTTCCAGAACCTGTCCGAAAGGAAGCGCTGCTGAAGACGCATTCTGTCGGAACCTGCGACTCCGATGTTCACTACTGGCACAGGGTCGAATTGGGGATTTTGTTGTGAAAAAGCCAGTGGTGCTCCGCATAAAGCTGCAGGAATGGTTTTAAAAGTGGAAGAAATGGTGAAGCATCTAACACCAGGTGATCGGGTTGCCATTGAGCCTGGGGCTTCCCTGAGAAATAGGTGAATATTTCAAGATTGTTTGATACGATCTATCGCCATCCATCTTCTCCTGTGCCACACCCTCGGATGACTTCTGCTACAAGCTTCCTGACAGCGTCACCTTTGAGGAAGGGGCCCCGATTGAACCACTCTGTGGAAATCCATTCCTGCCGTCGAGGTGGCGTTTCTTTGGGGCGCAAGGTCTTGCTGTGTGGAGTTGGGCCAGTGGGACTGGTCACTTTGCTTGTGGCCAAGGCAATGGGAGCTTCTTTAGTGGTGGTGACTGATCTATCTACCTCCTGGTTATCCAAAGCCAAAGTAGTTGGGGCTGATTTTGTCCTCCAGATTGCCAAAGAGAACCTTCGGGAAATTGCCAGTGAAGTGGTAGGTCTGCTGGGGAGCAAAGCCGATGTCACCATCGAATGTTCCAGGTCAGAACCTTCCTCCAGGCGGGCTCTATGCCACTAGCTCTGGAGGGACCCTGGAGCTTGAGGGACTGGGTTCCGAGATGATCACTCTACCCCTAGTGGACACCATCCGGGAGGTGGATATCAAGGGTATGTTTCAATACTGCAACATGTGGCCAATGGTGATTTCCATGCTTGCATCCAAGTCTTTTGAATGTAAAGCCCAAAGCTAAACTGTGTCCTCAGCCCACCTTCTCAGCGTGAAGGGTTAAACGACCAGGCAGTGATGGGCCTTGGTGCAAAACTAGCTTTTTAATGATAAAATAATTAACATAACCCATAATAAGCAGGAATCATGGAGGAGTTGATGTGCCTTAAGGAAAGAAGTAGGGACAGTTTTGAGACCGGTAGCCAGGAGGACCTGTTCATTGAACGGAGTTCAACACTAGGAGCAGAGTTTGAATATAGGTTCTGGGCACTTCCTTCTTCCTTAGTACCTTCTTTGGGGGAGGAACCAAAGCGGATCATTGGTTTCCAGGGTTCACGGTGGCTGGCTGTGGTGTGGGACAGTTAAAATTAAGTTTAAAACTTAAGTGGCCCCAGGACTGATTTTTCAGAGTTTGGGATAAGAATTTGCTAACAGTTGTAATTCAGAATACAGTGTCTTTCAATGTTAATGCTATTCCATTTGCTAGTAAAATGAAAATCAGAAAAAGAACTAATTTTCCAGGTCCACCATAATTTTAGAGCTAATTGAAGGAATAAAACTAAAATCCCACATGAGATCACACCAGCTTCCATTCCCCCAATTTGGAAAGAAGTAAGGATGATTTTCACTTTGGCTACCCCTTCCTCAACTCCTGAAAATTCTGTCATTCTGTTTTCAGAGTGGAGGACCACTTTCCCAACTCCACTTATCTACTTTGAGGTGCAGTACCAGTTGTGAGGCAAATAGAATACTCCCCCCAAGACAATCATAGGGAAACCTTAAACCCTGCCTGTCTAGGTCATTCACAGAAATGTGGTCTCCTAGGCTCCCTTACAGATGATTGTTAAAATGGTTCTGTTCAGTTCTGTTTACCAAATGGTCCCTTTCTTGTAACTCGTTAAGAACATCTCATCTGTTGGAAGGACATCTCTGAAGTTATTCTAATCATAGGGGTTTTCTGTGTAAGACTTGGATCCAAATCATACCACTTGTGATTTTGAGGTGATTAAGAATGAGAATATAGTAGCTATGACATAATTTGGGCTGCAACTATGGGTAGAGAACATGTTTAAAATAGGCTGGTGCAGCAAAGGCAAGATCACGGCCAGTACCTGAAATTCCTCAAATGCTTTTGGTAATAAATTCTATCGCTGGTGTCTGAAAAAAAAAAAGTTAAAGCAGGTGGAGCACCAGCTTCCATTTCTCTGACCATCCGCAAACACAGTGCGGTCAGCTTCTTCATACTAACACTGCCAGAGTTTCTTACCATGAAAAACTGTATCTCTTCTTGAATCCAGAGCCACACTAAGTCTCTCTTCCACAGAACAGGATCTATGAAGGGAGGGGAGGGTGGGAGATGGGTGTATAAATGGGAAGGATGGGAGAGGAGGGCAGTGGGGGAGGGATAAGGACAAAGACATAAGCCCAGTTTGTTTGTAAATGAGTTAATTAAAAAAATAAATCTCCCTTTCTTTAATTGTCCCTATCAGATATTTTGTCATAACAATAAAAGCATAAGTAATACAATATCGCTTGCAGAGAAAACATGATCCCAAGGGAAATCTCAGTCATCTGGTGATTCGCCCTGCGATGGAAGAAGGGAAGGGGTCAGTACCTACTATGTGAAGAATTCTTGGGAGTGGGGAACGTTCCGACACTTGGCTGGTGATGAACCACTAAAGGGATGCCTGACATTTCTACTTGATGTCTCTGTTAAGTCACTGAAATTTAGAAATAAAACATAAGGCCTAGTGACCAAGTTTCAGAACAAGTAAGGATCAGGGAGAATGTTTGTACCAATCTGCTGCTGTCCACTACCTGCCTTGTCTCTGATGCATGTCACCCAAGGCTCTGCCCATTCTTTCAATGTCCTAATTATGCATATATTTTAGTAGCAGTGTCTCTCAAGATGACTAATATTTCTCTATACATTCTCTTCTTTCCCATATCTCCACTGATTCTTTTCCAGATTTCGTTGTCTTGTGAATATTGAGTTGATACCATGTCACCTAGAAACCCCAATTTCCCTCAAAAATAAATATTAAAAATACCGTTATGTGAAGGATATTGGCATGGTTTTTTATTTGTTCTGGGTGAACAGATAGAGTGCTCAATCTCCTGATTTTGTTAAATTATTGCTTACTGAAAATTGACCACATAAATAAATTCCTTCATTCTTCCAATAAAGTGAAGCAGGTTAGATTAGAGAGTATGTTCTATTCACTGTCAAATATTGTTCTGCACTAGAATTTGCAGCAAAAGGCCCCTGTTTGATATTTATCCTTGTCTACTCTGAGACTAAAAAGTTAAATAAATTTACTTTTTTGAAATCTAGTGGCAGAGTTCTGATACTTGTTTGTGTTTTGGAATCTCAGAAGTGTTTGGCTTATATTAAAAACCAACAAAAAAATTAAGCCAGTCACCTGAAAAATGTATAAGTCCTTCTCTTTTTTTCTCCATGAATATCCATGAGAATTAGACCAGTCATCCCTACAGAGTAGGTAAGTCTTTACTTCTTGATTTTTGGATTCCAGATGTTGCCCCCAGAGATTTTCATGGTAAGAATGAATGACTTGGGAACAGTGTTGGCCTGTCACCTTCTCTATCTCTTCTCTTCAAACACTTTCTGTGCAAATACTGACTAAGCCCTAGGAGCTACAGGGATGAATTTGATACTTCAGGGAGTTTCCCACTCACTGGGGAGGAAGCACATCTGTTTCTTGGGCATTTGACAAAGTTCCTATTGATTTCATTCTCTAGAAGGAATGAAGATCTTTAAAAACAGAAAGGCACAAAGTTCTAGAATTTATTGCCTGTATAGAAGACTTTTCCCCTGCTTCTTCATTCTCTGGTCAAATAATGTTGAAAACCTTTTCAATATTCTCACTGCACCAGAATCTGAGAGTTTGTTTTTCTCATTCACTTTCAACAACTCTAGACTCCAAGGTTGGGAATGGGAGAGAGAAATGTCATATTATTGCCCTGGACTCGAAATGTGAGGCATGGGAACAGTGTGCCTTACTGGCCAGCTTTACCAGCAAAATTTCTTTTCTTTTTGTTTCTTTGTGTTTGGCAGTGTAGCATACATGTATTCACAAGCATGTGGATGTCAGGGGTCACCTTGAGTGTCATTTTTCAGACACCATCCACCTCGTTTTTTGAGACTTGCCAATTCCACTAGACTGGCTAATGAGCAAGCCTTAGGAATCTTACTGTCTCTGTGATTGCAATCATATACCACTATGCCTGGTATTTTATTGAGTGCTGGGGATCAAACTCAGATCTTCGTGTTTGCACAACGAGCATTTTACTGACAGCTATGTCTCTAACCTCCAAAACTTCTTGCTATTAGCTACTAACATAATTCTAGTGAGATGTAGCTCTCTCCTGAGCTTTGCCAGTGTTACATTTCTATCACTCTCATTAGTTCAAAGATTGCATGCCGGGAAAGATGAGCAGCACAATTGCTAAGTGTACTTTTATCCCACAAAGAAAAAAAGGATATCTTAATTGTTTGGTGAGTATCGGAAGACAGGTCTAGCCATGTTTGGAACCCTAGAGGTATCTCTTGAACCAATAGCCTCTATAATTCCTAAGCTTACCCACCAGAATGGTATGTTGTAAACTATCAAGTCACATAAATGAGTAGTAGATGGTTAATATTTAAATTTGGCACAAAGACAAAGTCATTGTCAGTATACCTCAGAAGAAAGATGAATTTTTGTAATATCTTTTTAGTATATGTATAATTCCAGTAGATAAGCCTCTCCTAAAACTTACTGAAACTAGCAAATATGGTAGTGTCTGAATGTGAGTGGCTGAAATGTATACTTTCAAGATTACAGATAGCAGTTTTTAAATACCTTCCATGGGAATCCAAGTATTCAGTAAAACGCATAATATCCAAAGGCATAAATATTTAGGGCAATAAACAGTCATTTTTATTTTAAATCAGTTAAATATTTTTAAATTATAGTACTTATAATGCTGAAATAGATAGCTGTTTATACAGAAACATAATTTTCTTGCTTATCATCTGCCAAAATATCCCAGAAAATTAAGGCATTAAAAACATTGGAATATCTTTCATAGCTCAAGTTGTTCCCAAGATATCACTAGTTGGAAGTGTCTAGAATTTTGTGAATTAAGAATATACAAGTTTTTCTTGTCTTAGGAAACATGGCATTTAATAATCTATGCACATGTTTACTAGGGCTGGGAGATGGCTCAGGGATTAAAGTCTTTGTTTTAAAAGAAAAAAAAAAACTCTGAGTGTAGATTCCCAAATCCTTCATCTAAAATCCTGCAGGGTGGATGCAGGTGGTGGCTCGCCTGCAATTCTAATGCTGGAAAGCAAAGCCTGGGAATCCCCAGAGCAAGCTGATTAGTCAGGCTATCCCTAATGGTGTGCCCTGGGTTTAATTAGAGACCCAGGCTCACAACAATAAGGTGGAAAAGTAAAGGAGGATGGACCCCCATATTACCTTTGGGTCTCTACAAGCACAAACACTTAAGTGCACTCATGTACATATACCCACTCACACATGTACACCTATACACACACTCACACAGACACACAGACACACATACACGAAAAGAAACACAGAAAGTGTTCATTAGTATCTTCCAGTATCATCATAGAAGGAGATTTTTGCCAGCAGATCATGCATTGATATAAATCTGCTCTGCTTTCCTTCAGAAAATTGTGTCCAAACTTGTTTGGTTACTCCATCTTTGAGACATTATTTTCCTATAGTTGTAATTTCCTGCTTTCTCCTCAAATGTCCTGTGTACAAAATATAAAATGAGCAACTTCAAATCAGTTGGTAACATGGCTCAAATAAAAACCACACATCTAAAAGATCTGGAAGTTTCTTCCCTTATTTCCTAATATTGAAGCAAACCCTATTCATTAATTCAGTATCTGCGATGAAAATGCAAGACCACGATGGTGTGCATACATATGTCTATATCCAAGAATGTGTCCCATTTTGAACTTTTAGAGTCAGTTGGCTACCCACCTTGGAATGATCATATGAAAAGTTTTCTCTCCAACATGGATACATTTGTAACAAGAGTTTAAAAGAGTTATAAGTTTGTAAGACTTGTGTAAGCTTTCTCATGACCTTCCAGTTGCTTACTGTCTCATGCCTGCTCCCTCTCATGATTTCCTTCACTGGTCAGGTCTAGAGCATTACTAGCTGCCAGCAGGCATGTCATGGACTGACTGAAACTTGGATGTAGCAAGATATATCGCCCAGTTCTTTCCAATACTCTAGTACTATGTGCTCTAACAAAGGCCAATGAAGACAGTTTAAGGGACAAGAAGGAGCAGGCATGAGACAGTAAGCCACTGGAAGGTTATGCAGAAAACTTATCAACTCTTACAAACTTGTAACTCTTACAAACTCTTGTTACAAATATATCCAGGTTGGGGAGAAATGTTCAGTCACTCTGATTTTCTCTTTTCTTTTCTTTCAGGCATAATCTTCCTCACATCTCTCTTCACAAATGTACTGCTCACACAGCTATGTTTTGAAAAACTCCATGTGCATTCAAATCTTCTTATCTTCCTGATGGTTGGAAATGCAAAGCATGTGACAGGATGAAGTGTTCTTCCATTGAATGTATTTGTTTTTTAGAGTTAAAGTTACACACTTTCTTCTATTCTCATTTTCCAGAGCCATTCTATTAATATTTACCATTGATTCTTTTCCTGAAGTGTTAGCAATTTGACTTTTCTTAAGTGGCCCTCATATAACTTGTACTTCATTATTAAGAAGGAGATGCTATGTGGGAGCCCAGCTGTTCTTCACCAATGTCAGAACTCAGTGTCTTTGACTCTCCAGTGAAGTAAAAGCTCAGACCTTTTTGGGATCTTTTCTTTGTCAAGAATGAAGCAGCTATGGGTGGCTACTTTGAAGGACACTATTTTTATTGTAAGTTGATTTAATAAACATATATATATATATATATATATATATATATATATATATATATATATATAAAAGAAGGAGACAGGGGCTATGGATGTAGAGAAGCAGTAACGTACTTGCCTAACACACATTTCATCCTCAGAATTACATAAAATGAATTTTAATGGTACACACATATAATCCCTACACCTAGAAGGAGTAGGTAGGAGCAACATAGTTCAAGATTATCCTCAGCTACATAGAAAGTTTGAGGCCAACCTAATGTAAACATGAGACTATCTCCAAGAAAAAGAAATAAAGTAGAAAAAATCAACTAAAATATTCTTAAAATCCATCAAGCCAATGAATTAAGTCTAAAAAATCATTCAGTATATTAAATTGCAAACAACACAAAATAGATTAACATAGCAATGAAGATTTCTTACTGTCCTGTAGTAAAAACAAGCAGAAAATCCTAAGGTGAGGAAAAGTAGTTACCAAATTTACTGAATTTTTGATTCATTGTTAGTTATTTTCTTTCTCCAATTTTGTTTAGAGAAAAATGCTTGACCTTTTCTACTAAAACGTAAATATATTTAAGTCAAATGTGTTGTTTATTTTTACTACATTAGATATTTTTAGTTATCAAATATAAACAACATTTGACACTAGATAGTACATTTTGACATTCTAAATGTTTTGTGCTATGAAATCATACAGCAATGCTGAATTATGCAGTAATATTTTGTCAGGATGTGCTGATTTTTGAAAAAGAAACTAAGCCAAGCTTTCCAGGATTGAATTATTAAGATCTGGATGCAAGATAACTTTTCTGTTTTATTTGACTGTTGATAAGAGGGCATCTGAGTAGGGAGTAGAGCCTTTTCTCTGGGATGAGCCATGTTTTTACTGATTTACTGTTGGTTCTTCTGTCAAATGTAGTCCAAGGCAAGCACAGGACATCAAAGTAGATTGCACAGAGCATCAGAGACTTGGAACTTATGTCAGTGAGCTACATGGCCTTGTGTTAGCCGTTCAATGTTTCTGCACTTGGTTTCCTAATTGGCTTCTCATCATGCTCAAAATGCCTAGCATAGGCAGCTTTAGGAAAACAACTTTTTTATTATTATTATTTCCGCTCATACAAACTTAACAGGTACTTGTCTCATAATTTCAGAGAGTTTAAGACTATATGGCTCTGTGATCTTCGATAGGAACTTATGATTGTGGGAAGGGATTATGTGTGGCAAGGGAAGTTCTTCACTTCTTGGTAGATGAGAAGCAGAAAGGGGAATTCTAGCAGTGTTCGATGATTTCTCTGTCTTCTCTTTATTCCTTTTGTGCCCCAGTCCATTGGATGGTGCAACCCACATTCAAATTGAATCTTGTCTGAATCACTGTTTCTGTAAATGCTCTTATAGACATACCTCAGAGACTCACCAGTCTCTTCATTGAGTTTCAATCCAGTCAAGTTACCAAAAGAAAACCAATCACAAGTTGATCCCTTGTCAACTTGACACTCAAATACAGCACTTTAAATCATAACATTCTTTTCATGGCTCCCAAAAGGCTCATGTCCATTCCACAGTGCAAAATACATTACATGCAATTTGAAGAAACTAAAGAGTTCTAACAATTCCAACATTATTCAAAAGTAAAAGTTCGAAGTATCCATTGAGATTCATTGCAAACTCTTAGCTCTTAGTCTCCATAAAATTAGAAAAGAAAAACAATTTACATGCTTCCAATAGATAGTGGCACAGAATAAACATTTTTATTCTAAAAGAAAGTTACATAGGTATGAATACAAATGGTGGGAGTGAGGATTAGAATCAAAGTAAGACCAAAACCCAACAGGGCAAAAATTATATCCTGAAAGTTCATGTTCACCACCAGAGCATAGAGTATCTTGATATTTGGATTACATGGCTATATTCTCCATTTTATAAATATCACTTAAAAATTGCCATCTTATAATCACCATAATAGAAAAAATATGGTCTAATGAAATGAACTACACAGAGCACCAGAATGTCCCACATAGAGCAGAATAGTGTAAGTTGGTACAACTAGTTTGAGCAATAGTTGAACTCTAGCCAATGTAATTCTTTCCCAGAAAATAAACCCAATATCTTCATGTACTGAAATGTGTATAAGAATGTTTACAATAAGAGCAAACATTAGAAATAGTAAATTTCAGATTAAAAGGAGAAATGAGTGCAATATAACTCTATACTGTACAATGCACAATAGTGAAAACAAATAAATTACAATAATATACACTAATATCAGAACCAAGATATGTGCATGCATATGTGTGTATTTTGTGTGTCTCTGTGTGTAGGATATGAAAACAAAGATTTTACCTTCAGGTTGTTAGATAAGCCTTCAATAAAATGTTTTTAATAATATTCAATTTAAAGCAATAATTTCTTTTATATTAGGAACATGGTTTGGCTTTTATAAGGAAATAATGGATTAGTTTAATATTTTTCTATTGTTATTCTATAACAATTTCTACTGCCTTCTTGGGTTATAAAATTAGATATATATTTAAACTGTCCCCCCAAATGAATGATTTCATTTTTTTATTTTCATTTTTGGTAAACATGGTCATAAATGTGAATTTTAAAATGAGGCATATAGAATTGCCTACAGTCGCAACAACCACTAGGTGCATATTCTAAAGTGTAGGTAGAATCACTGTTTTGGACCAAGTGTGGAATATACCTAGATCAAATTAGATGGCTGCCATCTGAAGTCTCAGGCATGCCTCTTTTTCTTTTGTGCTGTTTTTGTTTTGACAGTACCAAGTCAAAATTTTTATGAAGAATAGAAACAGGAATAGAACATTATGATCTTTGCAGAATAAACTAGGGATTCCTGCTATGTGACAAAAATGTTTAAAGGAGAGGAGAACTTTCTCACCAAAAGAAACAGAGCAATTAAGCATCTCTCACTAAGCTGAAAAGTCAAGAGTTCACCCACCTTAGCATCTGCCAGTCCCCATCAAGCGAGATTGATCAGCCTCAGAGTGTAAGAGTTCAGAAGTTTCAGAGAGATTTATCAAATGATAGAGGAAATTGATACATGTACAATGACATCAATAATACATCATATTTGACACTGGTCTCGTACATGACCAGCTGGAAAGCTTGGGGGCCTTAGGCTGTATCAATGCCCCTCAAAATTGATGTTACAACTCCATTAAAGTGTTAACCATCCATGAAGTAAGAATCCTAGGAATCAAATCACTTCCCCAAGCCCCGACTCTGAAAATGCTGCTCTGAGAATCAAGACCCCTGCAGAACTAAACCATAACAAATGCATTAAAAAATATTTCAAGTATTTCACTATTTTCTATGGATTTAAAATACGCATGTATCGTATTTCACTTAACTTGAACATTTTATTTTTGAGGCATGGTCTCTGTAGCCTAGCCTGCCTCACACTCAGCAGTCTTCCTGTCTCAGTGCCCCCCTGCCAGCCAGAATGCTGGCATCATAGTCATGAGTCACCATTAAAGATAATTTAAACATTTTCCAGCACTTACCACCAAGCAAGGATTAAGGGAGACAATGTATCTGAAGGTCTTAGTACTGCAGACATGTAGTAAGCATGTGAGCAATTGCCCACCAATATAATCATACATGGGGCATTAGAAAAATAAACCACATATACACAAACCTGAAATAACATTTGCCTCTGGGGGGGAGAACCGAATTTCTGGAAATAGGAGATTAGTTTTTCCTTTGATTTCCACATTGAACTCTATGTATATATTGCTTTTTCAAAGTTTACTCTAAAACCAAAAGTTATAAGCTCCTAAAAGTGCTGATGTGGCTGCCTATGAGTCAGAATATAAGACTGAGTATGATTTTTCTACTTGCATACTGCTTGAAATATTAATCATATGTTCATATTCTGGGACAATAACACAGAATTAAAGCTCCACATGACTTGTACATCTTCTAGGCATGAATGAAAATACCTCTTAATATCATGATATCAAGGGTATATTTGCTGAAGGCAATCAACAAGCACCTTGGTTACTTGTGTGAACAACAACAATAAAAACTTTAAGAGAGTTGAATGGAGTAGCACATTCCTGAAACCTCAGCTCCGGGAAGATGGGAAGCAGGGAGACTGTTCATTCCAAGCCAGCCAGAGCTGCTACATGGGAAGAGTGTTTCCAAACAAATCGACAGTAACAAAAGAAACAATGGCAGCAGAGATATTTTATAGTTGTAAATTGCACTTTAGTCTTTGATTGCCCTAGAGAAACGTTCCCCCAGAACCAAAGCAAATAACTGTCAAGACATGACAGAAAAATAAGTTATTACTTTGTGGCTGTAGCCTTTTCAAAAAGGCTCATAACAAGATGCTCTGTATGCTGTGATACTGATGCTATTTACAATTAAGTTACCAACAAATTCTTAAAACTGCATCCGAGGTGGGATGTTTTTCTGTGAAACATGAGGCTATTAAATGGATCTAGCACATCAGTCTTAGTGTCCAACAGGCTTCTAGGGAGTTACACTACTCAACCTAGTGAAGTCAACTTTGGCTCTCTGGGCTATGGAATTTACCTTAAATGTGCTATCCCTGAGACATTCGAAGTAATCTATTTCTCTCTGTATGGTCTACATCAAGACTTTCCAACCTCTGCACTACTGATATTAATAAAAAAAAGTTTAAAGACTGAAGGAAGATGCTGGACATGGTGACTAGCATCTGTGATCTCAGCACTGGACAAGCTGCGAAGAGTGAGTTTGAGAGTAGTTTGGGCTATAATGTAAGACCTGGCTCAACAAAATATTTTCTAAAAAAGATTGGAAAATGATATTGATATGGTTCTGATAAGATTTGTCACCCTGAAGTTCATGCGTTAGAAGTTGTATCATTCGTGCAGCAGAATTGAGGAGGCAGGAATTTTAAGAGGTACAGCCTGGTGGAAGGTAGTTAGATCTGGGGGCTCCACCCTTATGAAGGGGATAAGCCTGTTTCATAGGTCTGGTAGCAAAAAATTCTTCCCGGGAGAGTAGATTTTGTAGAATGAATATGGTCTCTTCCAAGTCTCTTGCTTCCTTGCTCATACATGTATGCACATATGACTAGCACACACCCTTTCACTTTTCTGTTCTGTGAAGTATTCAGGCAACCTTCACCAGGATGCAAAGCATGCTATTTAGATGCTCCAGAAACCAGAATCATGAACTAAGCAAATCTTGTAAACTACCCATCTACAAGTTAGAGAACTACGAAATGGACCTGAGTCCTTTGGGAATTCTCTACAACTTCCTGAGGAGATAGAAATCTCTTTCTTATAGGAGAAACACCGTAGCTCAGAGTGGTTCCCTCAGCAGATAAATGGAAGGGAATCAGTGGTTACATCCCAGTTGTGCCTCCAAAGAATTACTAAATGTCACCTAGAAAGGTGTTTCTTCTCTTACTCTTAAACGTAGTCCACTTCCTGTACCCCCACTTACATTCCACTGACAGAGGGCAAGAGCCAAGAGTTGGAGAATTTACTATTTATATTTGCTAAAACACACTGCCTGAACAAACAGCTAGTGTGACATTGAGCAAATTCCTTAACTTCTCTGAATCTGAGTTCTCTTCCTAAAATGCAATTAGGAGCAAGAATGAAATCAATTCTCAGTAAATCTTCAAAGAGAGAATAGTAGAGAGCTCTATCTGTTGCTGACTGGCTTTGTTCTCTTTTCCTATCATTTTAGTCAGCTGACCATGTTGGGGGAATATATAAAGGTATGAAATTTGAACTCAGTTTGAATGGATAAACACTGAAATCAACTCACATGGCAGGAGTTACTGCTCTGTCGATGAAGTGAGGTTTATGTGGCACATGATTTAGATTGCATCTCTGTTTTTAGGGACAAAGGCTGTTTAGCAAAGCCAGTCATACATGCCAGTTAGGATCTTCAGGATTCTCAGCCTTGATGATGTGTTTTCCAAAAGAAATGGATCCAACTTTCCATGTGGAGGCTGGACAAGTAGACCCAAACATCCAGTTTCTGAAACTATATGTGACAGGTCCTCTTCAATGCCTTCCTTGGGTAGGCTCACAGTGTGAGTAACTGACTTGCTATGGTGTAATGTTCCATTGATAAGGAACCCCAGGACAGTTACAGCACTCATGTCCTCTCTCTCTGCTGAGATGTCTTGATCCCACTCCTGTCTGCTTCCTTGACCCTTGCTAACACTGTTGGTTTCCTCACTTGCTATTATGTCTCATTTACTTTTACTTTATGACTTTCTCTTTCTAATCACTCTGGATATGCAAACCTTAGTTCAATTAAATGAAAAATATCCATGCTTATATTTTCTAGGCATTTTACACATTTCTCCAACTAAGAAAGCATCCATTTCCTAAAATTTCAGGGTTGTTTTGCTTTTAACTCTAGAGGACATCTCATTTACAAGATTTTTCAATCCATTGGCTATTTCACTAAATTATAAACACTGGATTGCTTTCAATGTAGACTTTTCAGCAGCATTGGGAGTTTTATGTTCTCAGAAAGAGTGAGCCCCAATGGAAACAGTAAAAGCAAGAAAAGCTTGGAGAGACGTACTTCAAGTATTAAATGAGCAAAACGCCAACCCAGGCTGATTTACCCAGCAAAACTATCTGTCATGATCGAGTGAGAAAGAAAAATTTTCCAGCACAAAGACAACTTTAAGGGATACATGTCTACCAAACCAGGCCTTCAAAAAATGCTAGAAATGATATGCAAACTTGAAGAAAAGAACAAGCGTATCCAGGAGGACAGAAGGGAAGTATAATACCACAAAAATATAAATGTGAAACAACAAGCTTACAAAATCCACTAAACATAAAAAATGTCCAGAATTAAAAAGAATTTCTCCATTATAACATTAAATGTCAATGGGCTTAACTCACCGATTAAGAGACACAGATTACAAACATTGGATGAAAAATCACAACCCATCAATCTGCTGCCTTCAGGAAACTCATCTCACCACAAAAGATAGGCACATCCTAAAAATGAAAGGCTGGTCCAAAATTCTGCAAGCTAACAGAACCAGGAAATAGGCAGGGGTAGCCATTATGCTGTTGGACAAAGTGGACTTCAAACCCAAAAAAATCATAAGAGACATAGATGGATACTACATTTTAGTCACAGGTACAATTCACCAGGAAGACTTCACAATACTGAACATATATGCACCCAATACAGGCCCCTCCACATTCATTAAGAAAATCCTACAGCGTCTAAAGCGAGAAATCATCCCCCAAACAATAATTCTTGGGGATTTCAACGCTGCCCTCTCAACCTGGGATAGACCAACAGGTCAAAAGCTTAACAGGGAACTTAATCAAACCCTTAAAGAAATGGACCTTACAGATCTCTATCGAACTTTTCATCCACTACCAAAGAATACACATTTTTCTCAGCAGCACATGGAACTTTCTCCAAAATAGATCACATATTGGGCCACAAAACGAATCTCCACATATACAGGAAAGTCAAAATTCTAGCCTGTGCCCTATCAGACCACCACAGCCTAAAGCTTGACATCCACGACACATCAAACAAGAGAAAATACACTAACTCCTGGAAACTGAACACTATGATGCTGAATGAGAACTGGATTCAGGAAGAAATTAAAAAGGAAATTCAAGATTACCTGAAAGTGAACGATAATGAAAATACAACTTACCAAAACCTCTGGGACATAATGAAAGCTGTCCTAAGAGGTAAGTTCATAGCTCTTAATGCCTACATCAGAAAAATGGAAACATCAAAAATAAATAAATTGACAATGCAGCTTAAAGCTTTAGAAAAACTAGAGCAATCTGATCCCAAGAGCAGTAGAAAAGAGGAGATTAGCAAAATAAGGGGAAAATATCTGAAATCGAGATTAGGAAAACGATAGAGAAAACTAACTAGTCAAAAAGCTGGTTTTTTGAAAAAATCAGTAAGATTGATACACCCCTAGCTAAATTAACCAAAAGCAAGAGAGAGAAAACCCAAATTAACAAAATTAGAAATGAACATGGAGTTATCACTACTGATATCCAAGAAATCCAGAGAATTATAACATCATATTTCAAAAACGTATACTCTGTGAAATATGACAACACAAAAGAGATGGATGAATTCCTAAGTAAACACAACTTACCTAAATTGAATCAGGAAGTTGTGAATTATTTAAATAGTCCTATAACATATAAGGAAATTGAGGAAGTAATCTCGAATCCTCCCACCGAAAAATGTCTTGGACCAGATGGATTCAGCACAGAGTTCTATCAGACATTTAAGGAGTTAATAACACCAATACTACTTAAACTGTTCCAACAAATAGCAAAGGAAGGAACACTACCAAATTCCTTCTATGAAGCTAATATCATTTTAATTCCAAAACCTAATAAAGATACACTTAAAAAAGAAAACTATAGGCCAATCTTTCTGATGAACACAGATGCAAAGATTCTCAACAAAGTCTTAGCAAATCGGATTCAAAAACATATCAAAAAGATCATTCACGGGGATCAAGTAGGCTTTATCCCCGGCACACAAGGTTAAAAAACATATGCAAATCAATAAATGTAATTCATAATATAAATCAGTCCAAAGCCCAAGACCACATGATACTCTCGATAGATGCAGAAAAAGCTTTTGACAAGATCCAACAGCCTTTTATGATCAAAACGCTAGAGACAGTAGGAATGGAAGGAACCTTTATCAATATAAGAAAAGCAGTATACAACAAGCCTACAGCAAGGATTATACTCAATGGGGAAAAACTGGAAGCATTCCCACTTTGATCAGGCACTAGACAAGGCTGTCCACTCTCACCACTTCTATTCAATATTGTACTTGAAGTGTTAGCTGAAGCCATAAGGCAAAAGGGATATAAAAGGGATTAGAATCGGCAAGGAAGAAGTCAAGCTATCCCTATTTGCAGATGACATGATCTTATACCTGAGTGATCCCAAAAAATCCAAGAGGCAGCTCCTGGAACTAATTGAGAAGTTCAGCAGGGTAACAGGATACAAAATAAATGTACAAAAATCAGTGGCTTTCCTATATGCCCAGAATGAAAGAAGTGAAAAAGCCCTGAGAGACTCAATCCCATTTACTATAGCCCCTAAAAAATGAAATACCTTGGTATAAACCTAACCAGGGAGGTAAAAGACCTTTACAATGAAAACTTTAAAACCCTCAAGAAAGAAATTGCAGAAGACACCAGAAGGTGGAAAGACCTCCCATGTTCCTGGATTGGCATAATCAACGTCGTAAAAATGACCATCTTACCAAAGGCAATATACAAATTCAGCGCTATACCAATTAAAATCCCAAAGCAATTCTTCAAAGAATTGACCAAATAATCTCAAAGTTCATATGGAGGCACAAAAGACCCAGGATAGCAAAGACAATCCTTAGTAACAAAAACACTGCTGGAGGTATCACCATACGAAACCTTAGTCTATACTACAAATCCATAGTTATAAAAACAGCCTGGTACTGGCTCCAAATTAGACACACAGATCAATGGATAAGGATTGAAGACCCAGATATAAGCCCACAAAATTACAGCCATTTGATATTTGACAAAGGGGCCCAAAAAATCCAATGGAAAAAGAACAGTATCTTCAACAAATGGTGCTGGCAAAACTGGATCTCCACATGTAGAAGATTAAAGCTGGACCTGTACTTGTCACCATGTACAAGACTTATTGCAAATGGATCAAGGACCTTGATATAAGTCCAGAGTACTATAAAACCATAGTTGAAAGGATAGGGAACTTCCTCGAGCTGATTGGGCTAGGCCAACAGTTCCTAAACAGACATCCAATGGCACAGTCTCTGCTACCAACTCTCAACAGTTGGGATCTGGTGAAATTAAAGAGCTTCTGTTCAGATAAAGAGATTGTAACACAAGCTCAAAGGCAACCCACAGAATGGGAGAAAATCTTCACTAACCACATATCTGATACAGCTCTATTGTCCAGAGTGCACAAAGAACTTAGAAAATTAAACACCAAGGAAACTAATGGCCCAATTAAAAAATGGGCCCTGAAACTTAAAAGAAACTTTACCTAGGGATGAAATTAAAATGTCTAACAAATATCTGAAAAAATGCTCCACTTCCTTAGCCATCAGGAAATGCAAATCAAAACTTCCCTGAGATATCATCTCACCCTGGTCAGGATGGCAAAAATCCACAATACAAACAACACCAAATACTGGAGAGGATGTGGAGAGAGGGGAACTCTCCTACATTGCTGGTGGGAATGCAGGCTCATACAGCCATTCTGGCGAGGCGTCTGGAGATTCTTAAAGAAATTAAAGATTGAAATGCCATATGACCCTGTGATTCCACTTTTGGGAATAACCCCCCATGCAACAGAGGTTCACCTTGATAGCACAAGTGCGACCATGTTCATAGCAGCACTGTTTACAATAGCAAAGTCATGGAATTAACCCAAATGTCCAACAGTTGATGAGTGGGTAAGGAAACTGTGGTACATCTATACAATGGAGTACTACTCAGCTATAAAAAATGATGAATTACTGGAATTTGCCGGGAAATGGATGTCATTAGAAACAATTATATTGAGTGAAGTATCTCAGACCCAGAAAATTAAGCGCCGTATGTACTCCCTAATAGGTGGCTCCTAGTACCAAACCCACCCAGCCCACCTAGAGACACTTGACGATAAATCTCTGTAATATGGTAATTGCAAGGAGTATGAACAGGCGGGATGGGGTAGGAGGGCCACATAAGAAACAAGGAGAGAGGGGACCATGTAACAGCAGAGAAAATAGGCCTCCATCAAGGACTGCGAGTAAGCAATGAGACATCTGGTTAAGTTCACAGACTTTTCGTTCCTGATCATTTACAACTGAGGGGTGTGATCTCACCAGAAGGGGAGGGCATATAGTCTGGCAGATAATAAGTAACCATTTTCCAAATGGGTGATTGACCCCTCCCTCACTGTGGTTTCCTACTTTTATTGCATCTACCTTTGAATATATTCTTATAACAAGACTCTAGTTTAACAGCTTTTTATCTCTGGCCAGGGGGTGACATCCAATACCCATCAGGATGGAGTGAAGGGCATTGCAGAAGCAGCAAAACCACAAAAGAAAATCAACAAACCATAATCCAGAACTTCAGAGACTCTATATCAACCACCTAGAACCAGGCTAGCCTAATCTCTCCCCATCCTGAAGCTCAGGGAAATTTGCGGAAGAGGGGGCAGTAAGAGTGAAAGAGCACATGGATGGGAGGAGCAATGATATGCAAGATACTCCACACAAGTTAGGGCTGAAGCAATCATAATTGGACTTTACATGCCCTGTGCAATGTCCGACACACTATTGTTCCCACAAAGTCTAGCATTTGCTAAAGCACCAAGATCCTTGAGGCAAGGGATTGACAGCCAAAATAGTGTTCCTATGCTTAAGGGGAACACAGGAAAGGGTCCAGGGAAATGCCGCTGGGTCAGAGGAGTACCCAGAGGACAGTCAGGCATGCACATTAAAGGATTCTCTGGGGATTGGGGGAGGGGAGGCCCTGGGGGGTGGGGAGGGAGGAGTGAGGGGAGGGGGAACAGAGGGGTTGGGGGAGGAGGAGGGAGGGAGGGAACCGGTGTACCTATTCAGTTTGTATGAGCAGAGAGAATAAAAAATGTTAAAAAAAAAAGAGTGAGCCCAAGTGTGATAATAACAAGCTCAGAGGCCAGAACAAAGTTTCTGAGATAATGAAGACTTAAGGAGGCATATTTTCCCATTGTAATTTTTAAAGTCTGAGTTCCAAGATTTTTCCATTAAGAATTGCTTTTAAAACATAAGTCTAGTTTCATGAATTATGGATTGGATTTCTGTTTACCATTAGTTCTGTCATTAAAGAAAACATTATCTCAGAAGAAAACTTCACTTGTGACCCCAGAAAAAGACCTATTAAACCAGACTTCTCAGAGCTTTTTCAACTTTTCATGTTACTATCTTTATCACAGAGGGACTAGGAACAAGGAATTGAGCGAGCACTGCCTCCATTCTTATACATCATCTAAATGCAGAGAAAAAAAATACAGAATTTTCTGACTTTTAACACTACATAATTTTTAAATTTTCAAAGTAAAGTATAAAACTGAAGTTCATCCATCTTTTTTAACAAAGGAGAATATAAAGACATAAAGTAAATAATTTAAACAAAAAAACTGTATTCGTGGTGTAATGTCCAAAGT
Source organism: Typhlomys cinereus (assembly GCA_023101885.1). Lineage (NCBI taxonomy): Eukaryota > Metazoa > Chordata > Mammalia > Rodentia > Platacanthomyidae > Typhlomys > Typhlomys cinereus. The sequence goes on from JALPQD010000214.1 coordinate 3,477,703, forward strand.
TTGCCAGAATAGAGTGAATTTCTAAACAATACAGCATACCTGTCAATAAATCTATCCTGAATACAATTACAGTTAAATACAAATCTAAATAAGTACTAACTTGTAAGGTATAGTGCCAAATCTGCCATGCCATGTACAACGGATGGAAGAAGTTTATTGGTTGTTCTATATCCCCACAAGCTAATTCTCAAAGAAGGGGGGATAAGCTACATCTGAGGGAGACATGCAGTTTTTTATAGTCTTTGAACTTGTGGGAGATGTGAAGGACAGAGGGGAGTGAGCTATCAATGCCTGTCCCAGTCTCCATCTCCATGAGTTACATGAGAAAGGAACATTTTTTTTTTTGTAAATGCTAGCTTTTGCAAGTGTTGACGCCATTTGGAAAGCAATGTCCAATAAGCAGAAGTTCTGCTCTGAGTATGGGGATGGAGGAAAAGGAATTCCATCATTACTCAGCTTTAGGCCTTGTCAGATGCGTGTTTGCCCAACTCCACAGATAAATTGTTAGGAAAGAAAGCCATGTCTTGGAAATCAGACCTTTATGAAAGACACAGTTTTGATTTCTGTGTCAGAAAGACACAGTATCGATTGACCTGTGATGGGTGCTCTGCATCTCATCTAATGGATGGGAGAAGCTTGGGAAAGAAGTAATCCCAGCTGCATGCATCCCCTAAGCCTGACAAATAGGGACTCCCTGGCTACACTGTTCAGAAATTAGGATATTCATTCCGCAACAGCTTGGCTTCAATAATATCAAAGCGGCATGCCAAAATTTCCACATTATAACAATTTTATCATTCCATATAGCTTAATCAGTGAAAATCTCATTTTTCAGTTTCCAAATAAAGAGGCTTGTACTTTATAATGGAAAAGTCGGGTAGGTATGTACATCATGAGAAATGGTTATCTCCATGGAAACAAAGTTTTTAGAGTTTTGCAGAGCAAGCTCAGATATTTTTCTCACTCCTGTGTCCCTGTTATCCTTGTCTAGATTCCCCCAAAAGAGTTTCTTTGCAAAGAGCAGAATCTAGCCATCTGGAAGGCCACACTTTTAATGTTCTAATAAATATGTGGGACTGATGCAAACAGAAATCCGAAAGGAAACTCTTCTGATATTCTTGTCCTTACATCTGATTCTACCCCATTGCTCCCATGTATTCTATCATTTTAAAATGGGAGCTCCATGGTTGGCTTGATGGCTCAGGGGTTAAAGCCTTTCCCTAGCAAGTTACCTGAGTCAGCATCCCTAAATCCCATAAAAACTTAAAAACACTTAGCAGAAATTGTGGCTTCCTGCAATTTAGGGTCTGGGAGGTGGAGCTTAGGAAACCTCAGAGCAAAGCAATAAGAAAGTAGAGCAACCCAGGAGATTCTCATGTCATCTTCGGGCCTCTGTAAGCACACACACTCAAGTATCATCTACACACACACACACACACACACGCACATGCACATGCACACACATACATACATACACGTACACACACACATGCTCCAAACATGTTTTAAACAACATAGAAAATAGAATATTCTACATTTACATGCACCTTTTCCTTTTCACATGGGGCTGCTGTTGAGTAAAGTAAAATTTTTCTTTTTTGAAAATGAAAATGGACAAACAAGTTCCAATCTAACTAGAGATGAAACCCAGAACATTACTTTGAACAGTACAAAGATATGATTGGAGGTAAGCACAATTTGCCAAGGCATCTATCTGCTCAATGGAAATGAGTTTTGTTCCACGTATTTAGTTCTATAGAAGTAATTAATGTTTTCCATTATAGCTTTGTTTAATTATATATACATCAAGGACATTACCACTGTCCCTGTAAGTTCGTTGTAAATTTATTGTCATTTTAATAAGTTCTATTACTCTACACTGGAGAACAACAGAGTCCAGAAATGTCTAGGTTAATTTGTCAATGCTGGATTTCAAAAGCTTGCTTCAGGCACTCTCAGTATATGCAAAATCACATTCTCCTCAGGAGATTGAGGAACCCAAAATCACAGAGTAGTTTAGTACATTGTCAATTTTTTTCCTTTGGAAGATATTTGCATGCATTTATACCAGTCTTATTGCACTTACATTTCTTAGGTAAGTGGATGAATAATACGTTACCTTTCTGCAGAATTGAATTGCCCTGAACATATAAAACCTTAAGCATGGGTAATGAGAAAAGCATAAATATGAAACTATATCCGTTTTTTGAGAAATAAATAGTGTTTATATCACCGTGTTTTGCCACAGGGGTGATTTGTATTCTTTTCCTAAAGCATAATGTAGACCACAGAATTATTTATAAAGTAAACCAACCATCATTTATCAATCCTATCAGACATTTAAAATACTTAACTTTCTTTAAAATGTATCCATTGGGAAGAAAAATTGCATATTCCATTGTAATATTCAACATCATTTTCCATGCTGCCAACAATGAAAATAAAGTTTATTTTTACTGGAGCAAACACATTAAAATACCATTCCATCAAAGACCAAACTTCAGAAGTATACATCTGGGAAAAGAAACTTCCTTCAATCTATATTAAGCAAACACCAAGTATATGAGAGTGAGTTACCAGGGTAATCCTAAAACTACTTGTTTATGAACTGTTATTTCTTTAAACAAAATGTATGACCATCTAAAGAAGATCAATGCTTAGGAGACCCACATGTAGAATGTACGGTAGGAAACAACCTCCCCCATTCAGCCTGGAAAAACGTTCCTTCAAGATGAAAGAGCATCCATACTGGAAAAATGAAGAAATTATTAGAAGCTTCACAGTAAAATGTTAGAGGCTGCACTTATGTCATCTGAAGCTTTGGCCCAGTTTGTCTGGCAGTCTTTTCTTGATAAGGGGACGACTGGGAGAGAAGATCTGCTTGTCCAGGCGGCCAAGCAACTGCTGCCTTTGCCACTCATTTGCACATTGATAGCTGGCTGTCAAGGATGTGTTCCTGTGGTCTATGGCTATGCTAAGACAGCATCTATGGGAAAGAGACAGAAAGTGGTAGGGATAGTTCTTCGGGAAAAATAGAAACTTACCTGAAAAGTAAATCTTTAGAAATGAAAATGGTACCGTTATTTCCCAGTCTCTTCAAGATATGCCACAAGCACTCCCAGCTAGACACTCCCTCCGCTTTGTTTTGCCCTCAAGACCAGCACATAGGACATGTGGATGTTATTGTTCAGGTTCTTGGCTTGCTTTGCCCCCCAATTTAGGTTTCTAAGATACCACTGCTCCATAACTCATCATCGCTCCACACATACAAAGGAATCTTGCACCCAGTAATGGCTTAACAATAAGCAGAAGGTCCATTCATCTCTGTCTTTCTCTGTAGTATCTTACTCTTCAGTGTGAGTGCAGGAGCTTGGTGAAACTAGTAGGAGGAAAGATCCAAGACCAATGAGGTTGGGTCCTAGTTTGAATTCAGATTCAGCACTTACTGCCATCTCTATGCTTTTAGTTTCCTCATCTACAAAGTGGGGTTAATGATAGGTTAGCTGGGTAACAGGGGCAATAAAGGCATAGTGTTAGGCACACAGGATGACTTACTTAATGTCCAAAAATTCTGTAGTGCAGGCCGCAGGACTGACGTTAATTCTTTACATTGGCCTGGATTTTTGTTCAGTTTTTAGGTTCTAAAACTCCATAAAAAAGGGCATGTGCTGTAACAAAAAGCCTTGTATGCCTTGTGCATTATCCGTGAAACAGCTATGATATGAATTACCCTGACATAGAAGGACTATAATAGACACAAATGAATACTTTATTGACTGTAACTCAAGATGCCTGTTTAGCTGATCACACTGTTTACATCGTCACTACATGACGTCTCTCCAGGTCCTTTCCGTAACACAACAAACAATATGCTATTATATTATAGATGAAATCTATCATTTTTTCTATCCCAGAGGCAATTTCAGAGTTTCATAGCTTTCTTGTACCTGACTGAGAAAATGTGATTCTTATTTTTTATAACTGAAATAATATAAATTTAGGATGAAGTAATATGGAAAAGACTGACAATATTTTATAAGCAGATATCCAAACAACAATCAGATCACAGGGCATAGGCGAACCTTAACCCATCATATATACTTGAATTTATCTTCTCTGAGTTGCAAGGTATTTTTAAAGTGGGAATAATGGTTCCTGCTTACTCTTTACTCACATGACCTCCATGAAAGTCAAATGCCTGCCGTGATGTCATATGCTTGAAACAGTTTTGGAAAGTAGAAAGCAGTTATCAGATGTTTAATCCTAACCACAGATATCATATACTCATTACATACCTCTTTGACTGGATCTGTCTTTTAAACAATTGCCAGAACCTAAACAAATATTTCCATGGCATGCTTTGGAGAGATCCTTTCTCAAACAAAGTTAAGTTCAATCAGTTCTCTGAATAATCTAGAATTATTATATTGACTTACCAATGAGGAAAGTGGAACACAGTTTCACCTTGAACTGCTCTAATTACTGCCAGTCTAATGTGACTACTTCTATACTAAGGAATGCTAAGCAATGAACACCAGTCCTGTTCACTGCCCCAACCACCAAATCAGGTGGTTTTATATGTAAAGAAATAAATCCAGAAGTGACAAACTAATAGAAATATGTCACTTATTCCCCAAAATTGAGTCTCTTGAATATTTTAATCCAACATAGGCAATTCAGCAAAAATAGAATCTGTAAATATCCACAACTTCCCCAGTGTTCCCTTGAAGGCAGACTCTCTGCTGAGTGCTTATGGGGAATACAGAGACCCTGTGACACCGAGATTTCACATCGCTTCTTCCTACTGCAGATGGAACCTGAGCTCTCACGGAGTTGTGCTATAGTAGATTCTGGAAAGCCCCCTCCATTGTCGTTCCAGCTGTACAAAAATGACAGCAGCCGAGAGAAGATGGGAGGAAACGCCAGCAGCTGCCTTCTGGCAGAAGTCCCAATGACTGTCTTGCCGTCTGAATTGGCCACCCACTGGTAGATTTACCAGGGTCTCCTACTTACATGGAGATTCTGTTTTTCTCTTGGAGTACCAGCAGTGACAAGCAATTAATTTATTGACTGATTAATAGTTTACACTCAAGTTTGTCATCTGAAATAATCATTCAGCCACATTTAATGAGACACTTTGCCTTCATTAAAGCATTAGGATTGTTAATAAATAAAATGTGGGTGGGTTTCACGTAATTTTCACCTCACAAAGCAGATCTAAGCTGAGTCAACATTTCCCAGAAACGAGCACCTGGAAAAGAACTGGAAAATGAAATAGAGATAACTCAGCAAAATTTTAATTTTTTTTTCACTGAATCAAAGTTATACAAAGCAATCCACTGTAATGTGAGAACTCTGGTTTATAGTTTCTTTCAGTGCTAATAAAAAAACAGAAGTCAACCACTGAACATTAATATCCTGGTTGAAATCAGAGTTCCCATATGTGTCCCATAGTCATTTACAGTAAGGGTTTCCATATTCCATGCACTGATGAATGCGGGAACACAGTCACTTTGCCCCAGTGTAGACAACTCTGAGAGGCCCTTACTCTGCAATCAGATAGAAGACACCTATTTCCTTTTGCCGTTCTCACTGTTACATTCCTACTTTTGTACCTATCTGTTATTCTTCTCCATTCAATAGTTCTCCATCCAAAAATACTCCCAAATGAACAGTCTGCAAAATTAATGCTATCTCAGCATTTACCTCCTGGTAGCCCAACTTGGAACCTCTTATTTGCAGCAGATGAGTGTGAAAGGTCCTTTCCTAATGTGTCCCTTTAGACATATAGATGAACAATATTAACATTGATGAAATACTGAAATTAATCAGATACTTTATATCATGAGTGTAAAGCAAGAAATGATGATAAAATTTTCCTCTACCATGGAAGGTTGTCCATGACCTTTTAAATCTAAAATTGAATGAATTAATGATTTTATTATACTTTCATTATGATACCCACTGTCTCTTTTTGAGCAGAAACTAAAGCAACGCATTTACCCTTGGAAGTTGCAAATGCTTCTGCAAACCATGATGGGGCAGTTGAGTAAGCAAAGACACCAGCTAGATGTGTGCAGAGGGCAGAGCCATTTGCTAAGATGAACTCAGCTCACTGATGAGTTCCAGGAGACCTGTGGGTTCTCTCAAAGTATAAGAAAAAGATTACAGATGCGTGCATTTCCAGAAGAGTATATTATCAAAGGAACAGGGGTGTGTTGGTTAAAAAGATTGTGATCTTAACTATGTGTCAACTTCACTGACCAGAGGGCAGATTAAGCATTTCTGAGGATATCTGTAGAGGTGTTTACAGGCAAAATTAGCATTTGAACTGGTAGATTTCATTGCCCTCTCCAGTGGGGAAAAAAAATGTTCCATACACTGAGGGCCTGAATAGGTGATAGAAGAAATCCAGGCTTTTTCTTCCAGGCTTGAGCAAGAACATCTCTCTTCTCAGGTCGGGTTTGCACCATCAGCTTCTCTAGTTCTTAGACCTTTGTTTGGAATTACACACTGGCTTTCCTGGGTATCTCCTTGAAGAAAGCAGATTGTAGAAACGGATTTCTCAGCCTTCACATCACATGGACCTATTCTTCATGTTCTCTCCTCTCTCTCACTCTCGCTCTCGCTCTCACTCTCTCTCTCTTTCCTGTGTATGTTTTTTCTGAAGAACTCTGAATTCTGAATGACTACTATAAGGACCTTGATCTTTGGCGACTTTGCCCTCTGATCCTCTCCTGTAAGATTTCTCTGACTTAGAAGCTACTCGTAAGCATTTGGAATTATGTTTGTTTTTATTCTGGGTCATGGGTTAATGGATTTTTGTCTCAGTAGTTTCATCTATTTTCCTCTAGAAATTTATATTCGTATTTTAATTTATTTTAGTTTTGTACATTTGGTTGGCTTTTACTTTTAAAGCAAAGAAAAGCTGGCAGTGGGGCAGGAGTATGCAGCACATACCTACCCTGAATAAGGAATTCTTCATCCTTCCCCAGTTTATTCCCTGAGGGAATTTCTACTGCAGCAAACTTTATTCCAAGGATAGTGGCAGAGACACCATCGTTGCTTAATGAAGTAGAAATAACCTCATTCTCACTTGGCTTTGGGCCCTAGTATGTGTGCATGCCAACATACATGAAAGCAAGAAATTTATACCTACTCAACACTGTCATGAGGACAAATTATTCATAAATTAAAAACAGTAAACCTGTTCTTCTCTACCATTCAAATTATATTTGAGTATAAAGTATCTGTTTCTTATCATAATAGCTAATATCTTCTAGATAACATTGAAAATTAGTCATATTACATCGATCCCAAGTAAATCAGAAAACAGTTTACGTATTGTGCACCTTAGTATCTCCTTCTCTCTAATTCAGTTATTAGATATCTACTGTGTAAGACATAGTTTCCACCCTCAAGATGCTTAGATTCTTATATCATGTCCATTCATGCTGAGAGATCTATTTTACACATGGAGATAACTAGTTAACTAGGAGAACAGATGATATCTAATACATATGAACAAATACATCTATGAAGCTTTAGTGCTAGGTCTAATGGCTTCATTGTGGCCTTTTCACTTGTCTTTATTGACTAATAAAGACTTCCCTCACAGGCATCTCCATTTCAAGTCCTATACAATGGAGTAAAGTTTTAATTTTCATGGAGTTATTCCTAGAAATTTAATCTTATATATCTTTCTATCATAATGTTTAGTTTTCTTTTGCATTTGGGAACTATGCCTTAGCCTATAACCAGCTTTCCCTTTTAGAGATATTTAAAAGGAAAATGTGTTCTAAGACTTGCAGTGGGTACCTAAAGCATCAGGCAGTACCAGACCTTCTTATATTTTTTTCTTCTATGCCTGTGATATAGTTTAACTTATAAATTAGTTATATTAAGAGTACCAACAACCAACCATAAAATAAAGCAGAATAATTATGATACTATACTATAAGAAAAGACACAGTAACTAGGTCATATCTGCAGTCCCAACATTCAGGATGTGAATGGTTACTCTTAAGTATTGCTGTGGGAGAGCACCCAAAGTTAATCAACTGAAGGGAGAAAAGGAGATTGAGTCAGTTTAGGGTTCCAGAGGGGAGATACAGTCTTTCATGGCGAAGGCGGCATGGCTGGCTGGCCAAAACTGGAGACAGGCTAAGTCACCCTCATCCATGAGGTTTACAGCTGCAAGACTGTTGCTCCAAAAGGCAGACTTCTCCTGGAGGTAGGGTGGGATTAATCCACCTCAAGGCCAATCCCTTGTGACCACTTTTCTCCAGCAAGGCTCCACCTCTTAAAGGTACCAAGACTTTCTCTAACACCTGAGACTGTGGGGGACACATTTTAAATTATGACAGGGTACATGGGCAGGATGATCAGAAGTTCAAGATCATAACCAGCTATGTAGCAAGTTTGAGACTTCTCTGGGCTACATGAGACATTGTCTAAAGAATTCAAAATAATAAAGGGAAAGTTGGTAATTATAATCTCACAAAAATTATGTACAGTACTTAGCTTTTCTTGTCATTATGATAAGAAATGATGCAATGTTTGTGTGAAGTGAGGTGAATGACAAAGGCACTGTGACATAGAATTAGACTGCTGTATGAAGGTAACTTGAACATGAAGTATTGTCAACACAATGACAGTCACTCTAATAACCAAGATGGCTACTAAATGACTAAAGGCAGGAAGCATATGATACATGGATACACTGGACAGAGGAAATGAGTCATATTGAGGGCATCATGCTACCCAGGAAAGTGCCAAATTTAAAATATATGAAGTATTTATTCTAGAATTTTCCATTCAATAACAGTATTTTTTTCTGATCATAGCTGACCCCCAATTCCTGAAACAATGGAAACACCACGATAATGGTGGTCAACAACAGATTCTGTATTGATTTCTTATCAATACAGATTGATCAATACAGATTTCTCATCAGGTAGCTTATCTTACAACTTTACAGTAACTTCCATATCATACACATGTAGTATTGGATTCAAGTAAACAATTAAATTATTTGCCATACTACTTTGAATATTCACATTGGTTGCACTGAGATTCCATGGGTTAGATATAGTAAATAAGTAAATATCTGCATGTTTTACCTCCCTGTTCTAAATCTGTATATTTAAATACAGATCTCAAAGTTTCTCCAAACAAAACTTCTTTCTGCCTTAATAATTTATGTGATATAGGCATCTATCTAAGTCATAGGACAAAGATTTATATCAACAAAAAGGCAAATTGTGGCACAATTCTTCAGTTTATATAAGATTTGATAATAACATTCTAATTAAGCAGTTTCTGCCATTTTGTGTAGCATAATAGAATGGCTAGATTTTAGGCAATTATAATGCCAGCTTTTCTTAAGCTTGAAAACTTCCTACACACTTCTTGCCTATGTTGTTTCTATGGTGGTGAATCAGTTCAAGGGTTGAGACAAGAAAGGAGTTGGAGAGAGGAACAGACACCGGAATGCAAAAATCATAGAGGAGCAAGGTGAGGAACTTCAAAGAGGAAGGGCTTCAGAGAAAAGAGACACATTCGTGCAAGTGCTGGAGAAATTTTGACAAGTGGGATGAGGACGGATAGAGGAAAACCTTTTAAGTTATGGGCTCTTCACCTCTCTATTTCTTCTTTATACATATTAAATAAATTTTTACTCTACAATTCTATGTAAATTTGACCAAGAGGGCAAAGTGAGCATAAGTGTTGTTTATCCTGTTATACCGTTCTTTAAAATATCATAAAATATGTGCTTAAAAATAAATGTAACATTTGATAATATTTAAAAAGTGAAGTGAAAAAAATAAAAACAACAAAAAAGTTAAAGTGATAAATATGCAATGTCAACACAAGGAATTAAAGACAGAAATCGTAAATAATCAGGTTCTGGGGACCCATTGAGGAAAAGGATGAAAATATGAATCTGTCCTAATAAGATAAAAACACAGCTTTAACCCATGGCTCAAAGCATTAATAATAAAGCCTCAAGAATAGAAATGAAATGTATAACCTAAAAGTCATTAGGAAGAACTACAGGAATACTTGAGCACTAAAATAGCATCAAGTCAAATCCAATCAAACATAAGAAATGAAAACTAAAAGTAACAAAGATAGATTAAGTTTGGCTTCATTATCACAGCAACTTGCATAGCAATTAAACTAAATGTCTAAGAATGGAAACATGCATTTATGCTAGTTACATACAGGCATCAATCTGAAAATTGAGGGCTGAGTCTTTAAGTACATTTATGAAGAATTAATAGTCAAAGCAAGTCCTAAGCCAACCTGCATGAGATAATCCATGAGGAAAGACTCAGGCCGTAGGGGGTGGAATCATTCCCTGGGCGGATGTATAAGATGGAGAGAGTTGGTTCAATAAATTGGCATACTTTGGCATATTAACATACAGGTATTCTGGCAAGTGAGAAAGTTTCTCTCGCTCTCAGCAACGTCTGTGTATATGTGGTCAGTTCCCCCAGCTCCAGATATTGATATGAAGCCATCTGCCAAACTGGACTATTAATTGTAACCAGAATCATAAGCAGGAATAAAAACTATCATTCCCTTAAATAGTTTAGTCATGTATTTATCAGCAACATTAAAAGAATTGGCAACAGTATCTAATACTTAATAGTGGTTTCATCAGGAGAAGAGAAAGAGCAGGAGATGGAGCATGGTAATCAACATGCTTAGTCCATTCCCACCTGAGTTATGTTCATTTATTACAGTGAAATGTCTTTCCTTTAAAGTGAAAAAAATAAAAAATTGTAATAGTCTACATAACCTCTCAATGCTTTTTTGTATCAGACTTTTTTTTTCAGAAGTCCTTTTTGTTGTTACTTGATTTATTTCTTTGTTTGAAATAGTGCAATTACCTTAAAGTCAGACTAAGAAAGAGCAACAGACGAACATCCAAATCTTATTTTAATTGCAAATTTGGAGCCCATATTTGGAAGAAGGAAGGGAAGGAGAAGAGAGGGAATAGGAAGGAGATGAGGAGATGGAAGGAAGGAAGGAAGGAAGGAAGGAAGGAAGGAAGGAAGGAAGGAAGGAAGGAAGGAAGGAAGGAAGGAAGGAAGGAAAAAAAAAAAAACACAAGCCCTGACAGCTCTTATAGTATGATCTAGGAAATGATAATATTGGTCCTTGCTAGGCACATTATTTACAAAAATACTCTCACATGTCAAAACTTGCTTGGACAAAGAGCTGCCTTTTGAGATGTATCTGAAGTAGAATTTAAATGTTAGGATGATAGTTGTTCACCCTGCAGAACATTTGATAGCTTTATTTTTAAACACATAAGACTTTCTAAATTGCAACTTTGTGAAGACAACAACAAAAACACAATGTTATCATTTATTCAAAATAACCCAATTGAATAATTTACCTAAGGGAGATGAATACTGATCTGTAATGCTGATATTAGGCATAATATGATTAAAAGAAGAACAGCTTCTACCCTCTGGGGCAGTTTGTGACAAATCCAAATTCAAAGGAGCACATAACACTTTGTAATGAAGGAAGCAAAGTATAAGAAATAAAATGTTGCATGTCTTTCTGTGAATAAAGACAAACATTGTTTGAAAAGTAAAATGAGGCAAAAATAAAGTTTCTTTCAATTAAAGTTAGGTATTCTGCACAATGTGTATGTGTGAGATTCCCCAGACCATGTTGGTAATTTCAGCCTTTTTTTTGTGCACTTACTCCTTAGTCCCCTAGGGATTTAGAGATAGCCTTTGTATTGCTGGAGATCTGTTAGTCAGGGTTTGAGGTGATCCCATCCTGAGCTCCCTAAAGCTTATCTCATGCAGGTCTTGGGGGTCCAGTTCAGCAAGGTGCCTTTACCATTTCTCTAAGAAAACAAAGGTCTGGGCCTGCACATTGCTCAATACAAGACTCAGCTGCCAGCACCTACACATGCTACACATGCTCCAGCTTCACTTCTTTCCCCTCAGGTGTGGGTGGTCATTGTTCTCTATTATTTTCAAGTTGAAAAGTTCTCTACTAGTCCAGAAAGCCAGAAAAAATTTCCTTTTACTTTCTTTTTAAAATTACTTTTATTTTGAAAAATAATGAAATTAATTGACAATTTTATACACAAATACAATAAATTGAAGTCATTTTCACTCCATCCTGCCTAATCCCCTAATCTTTTCTCCCAGTAAAACCCTCCTTCCACCCATTCTCCTGCCTGTCTGGGGTCTGTGTGAGCATGTGCCAGGTGCTTGCTGGAGCTTGGGTGACATATCAGTGGAAACATCATTAAAGAAAGTGACTCCTCTTCCCACAGTCAGCATTAACCATCAGTAGCCCTTCAGGGAGGGTTGGGGCCTCATGAGGTCATCCCCTTTCCATGATGAGTTGTCCAAATACCCTTCTACTTTCTTTTTTTTTTTTTTTTTTTTTGGAAGTCTTTTTTTTTCTGCTCATACAAACATAATAGGTACCCCTGTCCCCTCCCTCCCTCCACCCCTTCCTGGACCATCCTGTTCCCTCCCCCCTTTTCCCCTTCCTTTCCCCCCTCCCTCCCTTTCTCCCAGTGCCCCCTTCTCCCATCTCTGAAGCATCCTTTAATGTGTATATCAAACTTTCCTCTGGATCCTCTTCTCTGATGAAGTGTAAGAACTCAGTGGCATTTTCTAGAACTCTTTTTTGTGTTCCCCTTAAGTATAGGAACTCTATTGTGACTTAATCCCTTGCTTCTAAGGATCCTAGTGCCTTTAGTCCATACTAGATTTTGAGGGGTCAATGACATGTTGGTCATTGCACAGATCATGCAGAGTCCTATTATAATTGCTTCAGTCCTAACTTGTGTGGAGTATCTTGCATATCATTACTCCTCCCATCCTTGTGTTCTTACAATCTTACCGCCCCCTCTTCCGCAAATTTCCTAGAGTTTCAGGATGGGGAGAGATTAGGCTGGCCTCATTCCAGGTCATTGATATAGAGTCTCTGATGTTCTGGATTATGGTTTGTTGATTTTCTTTTGCAGTTTTGCTGCTCCTGCAATGTCTTTCACTCCATCCTGATGGGCATTGTATGTCACCCCCTGGCCAGAGATAAAAAGCTGTTAAAATAGAGTCTTATTATAAAGATAGATTCAAAGGTAGATGGAATAAGAGTAGGAGACTGCAGTGAGGTGTGGGTCAGTCTCCCATTGCAAAATGGCTACCTTCTATCTGCCAGACTGTATGCCCTTCCTTTCTGGTAAGATCCTACCCCATCAGTTGCAAGTGACCAGGAAGAACAGTCTGTGAGCTTAACCAGATATCTCATTACTTAACTTGCAGTCCTTGATGGTAGCCTATTATTGCCAGAGACCAGAGTTGTGGCCTCGAGACCAGGGCTCCCCCAGACCAGGTGGAGCACAGAACACATGCAACTCTCTAGGCCCAGTGAATTCTGAACCCATTTATTGAAACTTTCGTAACAGCTTTTATACAGAAAATTTTAGGGTAAAGAATGTTGCACCTATGATAAACATATAATTTTCTAATCAGCAAAATCACCTTCAGGGCGGACATTTTTTCAAGAACCTAACCCATTGCTTGAGAGTAAAGGCACTTAACAGAAACATTCTGCCAGTATTTCCAAACCTATCTAATCTATAATGCTTCACTGGAGAGCCATGGGACTGAGCTTACATAGTTGACATTTTTAACAGAGATTGTTTTTCTAAAATACAGAGAAGAGGAATGATCTCCTTTTGATTTCAGTAAGGAATGTATTTTACAATTAACAATAGGAGTCCCCAACACCCCGTAAGTCCCAGCGTGAGCTTTTGCTGTTGTCCTCTCTAGGTTGATCCTGTCAGTCAAGCAGGTTGACATGGGCACCAGGAATGGCAGCAAATTCTAGCTTGGGAAGTTGCATGTAGCTCATGCAGTCTCTGTAATCCAAGCTTGAACCACATCTCTGGGGGGCCATGGCTTGGATATTTAAGGGCCACAAGTGCCTAGAGCATGGTTCTGTTGATGGAGCCCTACTGAGATATGTACTGAAGAAAACATTTAAGCAATATAATTATTAAAAGAATAATTCCTCCTATAATAGCATACTTCTATTCCTTTAATAGTAAGGTTGCTAATGTCTTCCTTTGAGGAATTCCAGAAGTATATTGCCATTAGTTAGAGGGCCCATCTGTGAACTATGATTCTCCGAACCTGGGGTCCAGACTGTCAAGCCCCATATGCCATGGGTGTCTCTTTCGGGGCAGAGGCGATCATTGGTGGGAGTGCACTCGAATAGTCCATCTCTGTGATTTCTCATAAGAGTGCTGTTTGGGATATGAAAGACACAGCCCCCTTTGCTACTGACATGGATTCTCTCAGTTTGGATTGCAAATACCATCTCCAGGGGCAGTCTTGGCATCTAGACTTTCTGGCATGATGGTCTCTTCTTTGGCCTTCAGCCAAGGTAAGAGGGTATCATAGTTTCTTTTAAGGTTCTAGTGGACTGATAGCATAGTCTTATACTTCTGGAATTTCTGAGTTAGTACATAGGTGGGAATTTTGCCCACCTATGTTTTAAGACTCTAGAAGTTATTCTCTAATTTCTTTAAAATCAGTGCACACATTCTGGCTATCAAGTCTACTTATTGTAAGTGACTAGACATGAAATCTCTATTTAGAATTTGATTTAGAGTTAAAAAGCAGGCTTCTTCTCTAGATCAGAGAGCAGGAAGCTATTCTCCCCAAATAACCTAAGAGCAGGTAAAGGGCATACTTAATTCGCAGAAGAATTATTCCTGCCTGAGGCAAAACTTGAATTATCTAGTAGAGAGTGTTTAGCCCCTGTTCATGTTATTTTGACATTCCAAGAAATTCCTAGCACCTCCCTCTGAGTCCTTCACCCTAGTGAGGAGTAAAGACTCATGACATAGCCCTAGCTTAAAGCCCCTTCTTGGGCTCCCCTTTAGTATGGGAACTCTATTATGACTGGATAACAGGTTTCTTAGTGAAAATGGGAGCCTCCCATATTATGCAACTCAGCTCCAGGAGGAGAGCCAGAATCAGATATTAAGAAGATGTTTATAAAAGTAATGATGCAATAAATATCAATGCTAGTCTGATTTCTACTCAGCAAGCAAGTAAAATTTATATGACCTTATAATCAGTCATCAAATATTTATTGAACGGTTTCAAGAAAATACAATGCAACTAACTCTGGTAACTGAGAATAAGACCGGTGTCACAGGTTCTTTGCTGTTCTAATTCTGGTGGGGCAGATAATGAACTTAAAAGAAAGTACTCATGTTGCTGGAGTACCCAAAGCACTAGGTCTCCAAGATAAACAAAAGTAACCTTGTGATTTTTATCCTAAAGTACTCAAAAGTCCTGGTTCAATGTGCTTTATGAGTAACAGAAGAGTTCTCTTGGAACGTCTCAGTTCTCCAGTCCAGGAAAGCAAAGGCTGCATGATATATCATCTTCAGTCCTTCTGAGAGTCTTCCAAAATTTGCATACAGCAATCCAGTCATTGGCATGACACTTATGGAATCAAATAAATCAAAGCTAATCTTGGAGATCACCTCCATTGATTGGTTGGCATCTTCCCTGGACTCTCTTGTCTACCTGTCTTGCATTGTTCCCCTTCTTACAGAACTGAATCTCTGTCATGATGTCCATTTTGTTTTGTTTTTAACTTTTTAAAATTGTGTGTGTGTGTGTGTGTGTGTGTGTGTGTAGGTGTGTCAGGTGTGTGCATCCCATACACATGTAAAGAGGTGTGAAAACAACTTGTAAGAGTCTGTTCTCTTCTCCCATCATGGATTCAGGGATCAAACTCAAGTGGTCAGGCTAGTTCAGCAAGCTCCTTTCCCACCAAACCACTTCAACACCTTCTTAAATCTATTCTAATTGTGAGCATCCAAAGGAAGATTTTTTTAAAATTTTTATTTTATTTCTGATCATTTGAAATAATTACAAAGATTCCAATTTAGAGTCAAGAAAACTTAAGTTCAAACTAAGTTACAGTTATATGTGAGTGATCTTACACAATAAGCCTAACTTACATCTCTCCACTAAACAGGAAACATTAATATCAGTGTATCAACCATAATTCAGAACACCAAAGACCTTACATTATTCACATGGAAACATACCAGCTAAATCTCTCCCCATCCTAAAGCTCAGGAAACCTTGCAGAAGAGGAGATGGCAAGATTGTAAGAGCCTAAAGATGGGGAGGACCAATGATATGCAAGATGCTCCACACATTAGGGTGCAATAACTACAATCAGACTTTGCATGACCTGCACAATGACTGATGTCAACAACCCCCCAAAATTTAGCATGGATCACAGGCAGTAGGATCCTTAGAGGCAAGGGATTAACAATCATAATAGTGTTCCCATACTAATGGGGAGCCCAAGAAAGGACTCCAGGCTATGCCACTGAGTCCTTACACCTCACTAGGATGGAGAACTCAGAGAGAGGTTTGGCATTCACACGAAAGGATGCTCCAGGGGATGGAAACAGGGAAGGGGGAGGCACTGGGAAAAGGGGAAGGAGGGAGGGGGTGTAAGAAAGGGGAAAAGGGGGAAGAGTGCAAGGAGGGACAGGGGAGGGGTGGAGGGAGGGACAGGATGGAGGTACCTATTGAGCTAGTATGATTGGGGAAAAAATAAAATGTGGAAGAAAAAAAATCAGTGTATCTTATTTGTGATCAATGTAGATTTGCTTGCAGATTCCATGCAGTTGTTACTCATTTACCCCAAAGGTAATATCTTTAGCTATAAGAGATCAGTATCACAATAAGGAAAACTGACAGTGATATAATCAACTAACCTTATTCAGGCTTCAGCACTTTTTCAAGATATATGTGCCTTTAGGTCTATTCAACTTTATCCCTTGTGTGCACTTGAGAGGCTACCACTACTCCTAAGATACGAAGGAGTTCCACTGCAGGGATCCTTTGGGTTATCGTTCTAAAGTTTTCCCCCAGTCTCGGCCCCTCCCCACCAAAGCTGCTAAATCTTTTCCATCTCTACAAATTTGTCATTTTGAGAATACCCTGGATGGAGTGGCTGTAGTTCAGAAGAGAATGCTTGTCTAGCATGTATAAGAATCTCGGTTCACACCCTAGTCTTAAAAGAGAAAGAAAGAGGGAGGAAAAAAGGTAGGAAGTAGAGAGAAAGGAGGGATAATTCCCTTGACATCTGCCTAATTTGTTGTATTGTCAATGCCTCTTCTACAACTCAAGGAGCATTCTATGGTGTGTATCTGTGTGTGTGTGTGTGTATGTGTGTGTGTGTATGTGTGTGTGTGTGTGTGTGTGTATGTGTGTGTGTGTATCTGTGTGTGTGTGTGTGTGTGTGTGTGTGTTTAATCATCTTCACAGGGATTTTCTAAGCAATAGCTTCAAATTTTGATAGAAGCCAACTATCAATTTCCTTCTATATACTTTGCTTCAGGTGTCAAGTCTGAGACTTTTTCTGCTATTCCTGAATCCCTAATATGTTCCCCTGTATTGTAAAAGTATTTTTTTCTCCCACATCTTTTTTTTCTTAATCATACAAGCTCAATAGGTAACCCCGTCCTCTCCTTCCCCCATCATTCCCCCTTGCATTCTCCCCCCTTCCCACTTCTTTTCACCTCCCTTCCTCCACTCCTTTTTCCCACTGCCTCCCCCCTTCCTTCCTTCCATTCCCTGGAGCATCCTTTTATCTGGGCACCAAACCTTCCTGAGTTATTCACCCTAGTGAGGGTTCATGATTCAGTGGCATAGCTTGGGACCACTTATGGGCTCCATGTTAGCATGGGAACTCTATTTTGACTGTTTAATGCATTACCTATAAGGATCCTACTGCCTGAAGCTTTCTCCCCTGTGATCCCTGCTAGAATTTGGGGGATCTTTGACAGGCAAAGGCCATTCCTGGCTGCTGCAGCCCTAACTTGTGTGGAGTATCTTGCACATCATTGGTCCTCTCCATCTTTAGGCTCTTACAATCTTGTCACTCCCTCTTCTGCAAGGTCCCCTGAACTTTAGGATGGGGAGAGATTTGGCTAGTCTGGTTCCAAGTGAGTAATATAGGCTCTTTGGTGTTCTGAATTATGGTTTGTTGTTTTCAATTTTGCTTTTCATGCACTACCCTTGGCTGCATCCCCAATGGTATTGAAGGTCATCTCCTGAGATAAAAGACAGTTTAAAGAGGAGACTCAAAGGTAGATGGAATACGAAGAGGACACAACAGTGGGGGGGGGTCAGTGTCCCATTTGCTGGATGCTTATTGTTTATGTACCAGTCCCTATACCCTTCCTGATTGGTGAGATCAAACCTGTTCAGTCATAGGTGAAAAGGAACAAAAGTGAGAATGAGTTGCACCAGATGACTTGCCAATTACAAGTCGGTGACCTATTTTCTCTACTGAAGTGTGATCCCCTGTCTCCTTTCTTTTGATGTCCTCATTCCCCTTCCTTCCTGTTTATAATCCTTTGCAATTACAGTGAGTATTACAGAGATTTACCTTTGAATATACCATTAAGTGGGTTTGCAACTAGGATCCACTTATCAGGGAGTACATATGGTATCTAACTTTCTGTGTCTGGGATACTTCTTTCAATATATTTTTTTCTAATTCCATCCATTTCCCTGCAAATTTCATTAATTCACCTTTTTTGATAGCTGAGTAATACTCCATTGTATAAATGTACCACATTTTCCTTATCCGCTTGTCAATTGTTGGCATTTGGGTTGATTCCATGGCTTTGCTATTGTAAATAGTGTTGTAATGAATGTGGTTGTGCTTGTGTCACTATAGTGAATTTCTGCACTCCACATTCTCTCCAGCATTCGGTGTTGTTTGTATTGTGGATTTTCACCATCCTGATCGGGGTGAGATGATATCTCAGGGTAGTTTTGATTTGAATTTCCCTAGTGGCTAGGGATGTGGAGCATGTTTAAAGATATTTGTTAGACATTGCATTTTCACCCTTGGAAAAGTTTCTTCTGAGTTCTGATTCCCATTTGCTTTTTTTTTTTTTTTTTTTTAAGAATTTCTACAAGCAAGCTTTATTTGGTCAGTCCCATGATTTGACTCATGTCAGGAACATTACAGGTCCCAACCCAGGCTATTAAAGGTTTTTATACAGATATTGAGTACCAAGGTGCAAACAGAGGCAAGAAGAAGCAATAAAGGAAAAAGGTATAAATTCTGGTTTTTCACATCCCACATTCAGCACAGTCCTTGAGGTGAGGGTTATTGCACAAGCCATGATGAGAGGCCACTGTTTATTTCACATGAATCACAGCTGCATCTTAATCTATTCTAAATCTTGACTAGTTTGTTTGGGATCTGACTTGTGTGTCTTTTGAGACAGGATCTGCAGCTGTGGGACTGTTTTTTTTTTTTTTTCTTCACTTTTTTACAATTTCACACATGCAGACAATGCATTTAATCATAGCTACCCCTATCTCCCTCCCACTTCCCCTGGACATTTCCCTAGCATGTCCACCTCCTGCCTTTATGTCCTAAATTTTTGAATTGAACAATATAAAATAATATGTAAGCAATAAAAGAAAATACATTAAATATGTAGATAGTTACGATTGAGCTCCTAGTTCCACATGGTTAAGAATACATGATAAAGCTGAGGAAGAGCACTTTTATCCATCTTCTGTGAGACTAAGTTCATGGTCTGAGCACAGGGAGACCCGGCCCATGGGAGACCATGTACATTGTGAGCACACGGAGCCCCGGCCCACAGGAGGCCATCTGCATTGTGGGCACATGGAGCCCTGGCCTGATGCCCATTTTCTAATTTGACTATTTATGTCCTTGGTGAGATAATAGAGCTCTATCAGTTATGTGGTTAGTGAAGATTTTCTCACATTCTGTGGGTTGCCTTTGTGCTTTGGTTATAATCTCTTTACCTGAACAGAAACCCTTTAATTTCATGAGATCCCATTTGTTGACTGTTGGTTCTAGTGACTATGCTATTGGATTTCTGTTTAGGAACTGTGGGCCTAGCCCAATCAGCTTGAGTGAGTTCCCTGTTCTTTCAACTAGGGTTTTTACAGTATCTGGCCTAATATTGAGGTCCTTGATCCACTTGGAACTAAGTATTGTACATGGTGACAAATACAGGTCCAGTTTTAATTTTCTACATGTGGATATCCAGGTTTTCTTTTGTTTTTTGTTTTTTTTGTTTTGTTTTGTTTTGTTTCCACTCATACAAACTTAACAGATACACCAGTCCCCTCCTCACCCCTGTGCTCCCCTTCTCTTCTTCTTCCCTCCCCATCCCCCAGTACTTACCCCTCCCATCTCTGGATTATCCTTGAATGTGCATGCCAAACTCTCCTCTGGGTCCTCCTCTCCAATAAGGTGCATTTCCCAGAACCCTTTCCTGAGTTCCCATTAGGCATAGGAACACTACTGTGGCTGTCAATCCCTTGCCTCCCAGGATCCTAGTGCCTTTAGCATATGCTAGACTTCATAAGGTCAATAGTGTATTGGACATTGCACAGGGCACGTAAAGTCCAAATACAATTGCTTTGGCTCTAACTTGTGTAGAGTATCTTGCATATCATTGCTCCTCCCATCCTTGTGCTCTTGCAATCCTACTGCCCCCTCTTCTGCAAATTTCCCTGAGCTTCAGGATGGGGAGAGATTAGGCTGGCCTAGTTCCAGGTGATTGATATAGAGTCTCTGATGTTCTGGATTATGGTTTGTTGATTTTTTTTAAGTTTTGCTGCTCCTGCAATGCCCTTCACTCCATCCTGATGGGTATTGGATGTCACCCCCTGGCCAGAGATAAAAAAAAACTGTTAAATTAGCCTTGTTATAAGAGTATATTCAAAGGTAGATGTAATAAAAGTAGGAAACCACAGTGAGGAAGGGGTCAATCACCCATCTGTGCAATGGTTACTTTCTATCTGCCAGATTATATGCCCTCCCCTTCTGGTAAGATCATAACCCATCAGTTGTAAATGATCAGGAAGGAAAGTCTGTGAACTTAAACAGATGTCTCATTATTTACTTGCAGTTCTTGATGGTGGTCTATTTTCTCTGCTGTAACATAGTCCCCTCTCTCATTACTGGTGTGGCTCTCCTTCCCCATCCCTCCTGTTCATAATCTTAGCAAATTACTATAGTTATTACAGAGATTTAGCTTTGAATGTCTCTAAGTGGGTTTCGTACTAGGAGCCGCCTATGAGGGAGTACATGCGGCATTTAATTTTCTGTGTCTGGGATAATTCAATCAATATAATTGTTTCTAATCCCATCCATTTCCCGGCAAATTCCAATAATTCATCATTTTTGATGGCTGAGTAGTACTCCATCGTATCCACTTGTCAACTGTTGGACATTTGGGTTGATTCCATGACTTTGCTATTGTAAACAGTGCTGCTATGAACATGGTCGTGCTTGTGCTATCAAGGTGAACCTCTGCTGCATGGGGGGTTATTCCCAAAAGTGGAATCGCACTTCAATCTTCAATTTCCTTAAGAATCTCCAGATGGCTCCTCAGAGTGGCTGTATGAGCCTGCATTCCCACCAGCAATGTAGGAGAGTTCCCCTCTCTCCACATCCTCTCCAGCATTTGTTGTTGTTTGTATTGTGGATTTTTGCCATCCTAACCGGGGTGAGATGATATCTCAGGGAAGTTTTGATTTGCATTTCCCTGATCGTTAAGCATGTGGAGCATTTTTAAAGATATTTGATAGACATTTTAATTTCATCCCTAGTGAAGTTTCTTTTAAGTTCCAGAGCCCATTTTTTAATTGGCCCATTTGTTTCCTTGATGTTTAGTTTTCTAAGTTCTTTGTGCACTCTGGATAATAGAGCTCTATCAGATATGTGGTTAGTAAAGATTTTCTCCCATTCTGTGGGTTGCCTTTGAGCTCCTGTTACAATCTCTTTATCTGAACAGAAGCTCTTTAATTTCACCAGATCCCAACTGTTGAGAGTTGGTAGCAGTGACTGGGCTATTGGATGTCTGTTTAGAAACTATTGGTCTAGCCCAGTCAGCTCAAGGGAGTTTCCTACCCTTTTAACTGTGATTTTTATACTCTCTGGCCTTCTATCAAGGTCCTTGATCCATTTGGAATTAAGTCTTGTACATGGTGACAAGTACGGGTCCATTTTTAATCTTCTGCATGTGGAGATCCAGTTTTACCAGCACCCATTTGTTGAAGATACTGTTCCTTTTCCATTAGATTTTTTGGGCCCCTTTGTCAAATATCAAATGGCTGTAATTTTGTGGGCTTATCTCTGGGTCTTCAATCCTTATCCATTGATCTGTGTGTCTAATTTGGAGCCAGTACCAGGCTACTTTTCAACTATGGATTTGTAGTATAGACTAAGGTTTGATATGGTGACACCTCCAGCAGTGTTTTTGTTACTCAGGATTGTCTTTGCTATCCTGGGTCTTTTGTGCCTCCATATGAATTTTGAGATTGTTTGGTCAACTTCTTTAAAGAATTGCTTTGGGATTTTAATTGGTATAGTACTGAATCTGTATATTGCCTTTGGTAGGATGGTCATTTTTATGATGTTGATACTGCCAATCCAGGAACATGGGAGGTCTTTCCACCTTCTGGTGTCTTCTGCAATTTCTTTCTTTAGGGTTTTAAAGTTTTCATTGTAAAGGTCTTTTACCTCCTTGGTTAGGTTTATACCAAGGTATTTCATTTTTTTAGGGGCTATAGTAAATGGGATTGTTTCTCTCAAGGCTTTTTCACTTCTTTCATTCTGGGTATATAGGAAAGCCTCTGATTTTTGCACATTTATTTTGTATCCTGCCACCCTGCTGAACTTCTCAATTAGTTCCAGGAGCTTCCTGGTGGAGTTTTTGGGATCCCTCAGGTATAGGATCATGTCATCCACAAATAGAGATAACTTGACTTCTTCCTTGCCAAATTGAATCCCTTTTATGTCCCTTTCTTGTCTTATAGCTTCAGCTAAGACTTAAAGTACAATATTGAAGAGAAGTGGTGAGAGTAGACAGCCTTGTCTAGTTCCTGATCGAAGTGGGAATGCTTCAAGTTTTTCCCCATTGAGTATAATCCTTGCTGTGGGCTTGTTGTATACAGCTTTTATTATATTGATAAGGGTTCCTTCCATTTTAACCTTCTCTAGGGTTTTGATCATAAAGGGCTGTTGGATCTTGTCAAAAGCTTTTTCTGCATCTATTGAGAGTATCATGTGGTCTTGAACTTTGGACTGGTTTATATGGTGAATTACATTTATTGATTTGCGTATGTTGAACCAACCTTGTGTGCCTGGGATAAAGACTACTTGATCCCCATGGACGATCTTTTTGATATGTTTTTGAATCCAATTTGCTAGAACTTTATTGAGAATCTTTGCATCTATGTTCATCAGAGAGATTCTTTTTTAAGTGTATCTTTATTAGGTTTTGGGATTAAAGTTTATTAGATTTTGGGATTAAGGTTTATTAGGTTTTGGGATTAAGATGATATTACCTTCATAGAAGGAATTTGGTAGTGATCCTTCCTTTGCTATTTGATGGAACAGTTTAAGGAGTATTGGTGTTACTAGCTCGTTAAATGTCTGGTAGAATTCTGTGCTGAATCTATCAGGTCCAGAACATTTTTGGTGGGAAAATTTGAGATTACTTCCTCAATTTCCTCATATATTATAGGACTATTTAAATAATTCACAACTTCCTGATTCAATTTTGGTAAGTTGTGTTTACTTAGAAATTCATCCATCTCTTTTGTGTTGTCAAACCTCACAGAGTATAAGTTTTTGAAATATGATGTTATAATTCTCTGGATTTCTTGGGTGTCAGTAGTGATAACTCCATTTTCATTTCTAATTTTGTTAATTTGAGTTTTCTCTCTCTTGCTTTTGGTTAATTTGGCTAGGGATGTATCAATTTTATTGATTTTTTCGAAGAACCAGCTCTTTGACTGGTTAATTTTCTCTATCGTTTTCCTAATCTCAATTTCAGATCTTTCTCCCCTTAGTTTGCTAATCTCCTCTCTTCTACTGCTTTTGGGATCAAATTGCTCTAGTGTCTCTAAACTTTTGGGTGCATTGTTAAGTTATTTATTTCTGATGTTTCCATTTTTTTTTGATGTAGGCATTAAGAGCTATGAACTTACCTCTTAGGACAGCTTTCATTGTGTCCCAGAGATTTTGATAAGTTGTATTTTCATTATTGTTCACTTTCAGGAAATCTTGAATTTCCTTTTTAATTTCTTCCTGAATCCAATTCTCATTTAGCATCATAATGTTAAGTTTCCAGGATTTGGTGTGTTTTCTGTTGCTTGTGTTGTGGATGTCAAGCTTTAGACCATGGTGGTCTGATAGGGCACAGGTTAGAATTTCAACTTTCCTGTGTATGTGGAGATTTGTTTTGTGGCCCAATATGTGATCTATTTTGGAGAAAGTTCCATGTGCTGCTGAGAAAAATGTGTATTCTTTGGTGCGTGGATGAAAAGTTTGATAGAGATGTGTAAGGTCCTTTTCAGTAAGGGTTTGATTAAGCTCCAACGTGTCTCTGTTTAGTTTTTTATCTGTAGATCTATCCCATGTTGAGAGGGCAGTATTGAAATCCCAAGAATTATCATTTTGGGATTGATTTCTCGCTTTAGATGTTGTAGAGTTTGCTTAATGAATGTGGGGGGGGTGTATTGGGTGCATATATGTTCAGTATTGTGAAGTCTTCCTGGTGAATTGTACCTGTGACTAAAATGTAGTATCCATCCGTGTCTGTTATGATTTTTTTTGGTTTGAATTCCACTTTGTCCGATAGCATAATGGCTACCCCTGCCTGTTTTCTGCTTCCATTAGCTCGTAGAATTGTTGACCAGCCTTTTATTTTTAGGATGTGCCTATCTTTTCTGGTGAGATAGGTTTTCTGCTGGCAACAGATTGATGGATTTTGATTTTTAATCCAAGTTTGTAATCTGTGTCTCTTGATCAGTGAGTTAATTCCATTAAC
Organism: Typhlomys cinereus; assembly: GCA_023101885.1. Taxonomy (NCBI): domain Eukaryota; kingdom Metazoa; phylum Chordata; class Mammalia; order Rodentia; family Platacanthomyidae; genus Typhlomys; species Typhlomys cinereus. The sequence goes on from JALPQD010000214.1 coordinate 3,502,643, forward strand.
ATTTAGTGTTATAATGGAGAAACTATTTTTAATTCTAGACATTTATTATATTTAGTGGTTTTGGTAAGTATATTGTTTCACTTTTAATAGTGTTATACTTCACTTCTGTTCTCCCAGATATGCCTGTTTTTTTTTTCACATGAGTATCATTTCTAGCATTTTTTGAAGTCCTGGTTTGGTGGACATGTATCCCTTCAAGTTGTCTTTGTGCTGGAAGATTTTTCTTTCTCTGTCAATCATGACGGATAGTTTTGTGGGGTATATCAGCCTGGGTTGACATTTTTGCTCATTTAATACTTGAAGTATGTCTCTCCAAGCTCTTCTTGCTTTTACTGTTTTGATTGATGTGGCAGTATCAATTCAGGGAGGCCCTAGCCCAGGCTCCTGAATTCAGGAGGTCTAACTACAGATAAGCTTGAGAAGAAACCATACAGGCAGTAGGATGGACAACCAAATGGCGGGCAGATGAACAACCAATGGGAAGAAGGGATGAACAACCAATGGGAAACGGCCATCTAACCTGGACACCCAATAAACAGCTGAATGATTGGTGGCTGCTCCTCCCCCACCCCAGCAGAGGGGTGGCCACACCTGATTGGACCCCGGCCCTATGTAAGCCCAAACATTTCCTGAGTAAAGTTGAGTCTGCGGCCAACTCATAGTCTGTGTGCTGCTTCTGGCCTGACTCCCAGGGTCTGGGTGGTGACCCCGTGGCCGGCTCACCCATTCACCTCACGCCCACGAGGCCCTGCTGTTCCCCCCCCCCCACTGGCCAGGCGAGGGATTCGGCAACAGACTGAGAAGTCATATGTTATTGTAATAGGTTTACCTTTAAAAGTGACTTGTTTTTTTTTCCCCTTGAAGCTCTCAGCACCATTTCTTTATCTTGAATGTGGAGTGTTTTAACTATTATTTGCCATGGCGAGTTTCTATTTTGGTCATATCTGTTTGGGGTGCGGAATGCCTCTTGTATGTGGATGGGCCTCCCTTTTTTTAGATGAGGAAAGTTTTCCTTGATGATTATTTGAAAAATTTCCTCAGGTGTGATATTTTGAGATTCTTGCTCTGGTATTCCATGAATACGCATGTTAGGCTTCTTCAGGGTGTCCCATAACTCTTGAATGTTTCGCTCGAGTATCTTTTTGGCTTTAACAACCTCTTCCATTGAGCTGGTTAATACTCCCACTTTGTCTTCAAGGTCTGAAATCCTGTTTTCTGCTTCATTAGTTCTGTTGATAAGACTCACTGTTGAGTTCTGGGTTGAAGATAACTTGTCTTTTAGTTCAGTTTTGAACTCTGCTTGAGTCTGTTTTAACTGCTCTATGCCTGTTTTTGTTTCTTGAACTGTTTTTCTCAACTCATCCAAGTGTCTGTTTTTTTCCTCTTCAAAGCAATTGATGTGGTTATTTAATTCCTCCCGGATTTCCTCTTTCATAGTATTGAACTTGGTAATGATCATGTTTTGAAAGTTGTTTATTCTGGGTCAGGCTTTCTTAGCCATTTTCTGTGGGTTTGTTCATTATGTGGTTAATTCCTTCAGTGGGAGATTTATTTACTTGGGTGTTGTTTCTCATAGATTTGGGCATCTTTGACTTGGGCATCATTGTTTTAACTCTTAAGACCTTCTTTCAATTTCTATGCGTTTTTCACTGAACTGAATTATTTGGCCTGGGGTTTTGAGGTTGAGCAAGGCAGAGCTTATCTAGGTCGGGTGAGTCCTGGCTGGACTGCATGTGTCCCGGGGGTGGCAGAGTGGGGAAAGGGAGGATGTGGCAAAGGGAGGATGTGGTGGCACTGGGGCACTATTTAACCTTGGGGAGCTGGGGCGTGGCCTGGGGTGGGGGTCCTCCCCAGCCCTGTGCGGCTCCGGCTCCAGCTGACTGGTGAGAGGAGCTGGGTCCCTTGGGCTGTCTGGGGTTCTGGGGGTGGACGTGTGCAGAGCTTACATGGGTCGCGGTGAGTCCCGGCTGGACTGCACCTGTCCTGGGGGCAGCGGAGTGGGGAAAGGGGATATCCAGTTTTTCCAGCCCCATTTGTTAAAGATGCTGTTCTTTTTCCATTGAATTTTTTAGGCCCCTTTGTCAAAGATCAAATGGCTGTAACCATGTGGGCTTATATGTTCAAATGTGTCTATTTTGGAGCTAATATCAGGCTGTTTTATTACCATGGATTTGTAGTATAGATTAAGGCTTGGTATGGTGATACCTCCAGCAGTGTTTTTGTTACTCAAGATTGTTACTCAAGATGTATTTTTTATTGCTTACATATTATTTTATATTGTTCAATTTAAAAAATTAGGACATAAAGACAGGAGGTGGACATGCTAGGGAAATGTCCAGGGGAAGTGGAAGGAAGATAGGGGTAGCTATGATCAAATGCATTGTCTGCATGTGTGAAATTTTAAAAAATGAACAGTCCCACAGCTACAGATCCTATCTCAAAAGACACACAAGTCAGATCCCAAACAAACCAGTCAAGATTTAGAATAGGTTAGGATGCAACTGTGATTCATATGCTTCCATATGAATTTTGTGCTTCCATATGAATTTTGAGTTTGTTTGGTCAATTTCTTTAAAGAATTGCTTTAAGATTTTGATTGGCACTGAATCTGATATTGCTTTTGGCAGGATGGTCATTTCTATGATGTTGATTCTGCTGATCCAGGAGCATAGGAGGTCTTTCCACCTTCTGGTGTCTTCTGTAATTTCTTTCTTTAGGGTTTTAAAGTTTTCATTATAAAGGTCTCTAACTTCTTCGGTTAGAACTGGTTTGTTCTTCCACTTTGTCTTCAAGATCTGATATTCCATTTTCTGTTTGGATAGTTCTGTTGGTAAGACTCTTTGTTGAGTTCTGGGTTGAAGATAGTTTGTCTTTTAATTAGCATTTAATCTCTGCTTGAGATTATTTAACTGTTCTATGTCTATTTTTGTTTCTTCACCTGCTTTTCTCATCTCCTACAAGTGCCAGTTGTGTTCCTGTTCAAACTGGTTGATATAGCTATTTAACTCCTCACAGATTTCCTCTTTCATTTTTTTATCATAATAAAGATCAGGATTTGAAAATCATTATCTTGGATATGGCTTTTTTTGACTTCTGTGAATTTGTTATGGTAGGATTCTATCATTATGGGTTGATTCTTTTTATAGGAGATTTATTTCTTGGCTTTTGTTTCTCATGGATTTTTGCTGTGACTTGGGCATTTTTGTTTTTAGCTCTTACGTCCTTCTTTTTGTTTTTGTGTGTTTTTGGTTGAGCTGATTTCAACGGAATTGCTACACTTGAACAATTATTGCTTGTGTTTGCCTTAGAGTTGGGTATGCCTGTCTGGTGTTAGTGCATCAATTAAGGTAGGTTTAGTAGAGAGTTATTGAAGATTAAAAACAGTAGTGCACCTTTTAGGTTTACTTCCTTGGTGATATGTGAGGGTAAATGGTGTAGTCCCTGAAGTTTTAGGAGTTTTTGGGTGGGATATATGGAAATGTTAAACTACAGTGACTAACAATTGAGAGTAACAGGAGGGTAAAAAGCATTTACTCATCTGAGAGCTAGATGTAAAGATCCTCTCCCATATGGTGGGATGATTTTAGAAATCTTCAGTGTATAATGTTGGTCCCCTAGCCCATTGCTTGGGTTTTCTCTGGACTCTGTTGACTTCTGAGGAGCAGGAAGTTCTCCAGGGTCTGGACCAGAAAAGGCTCACTTGCTGAGAAGTAGGGAGTCTGCAGGGGTCCAGAAGAGAAAGGCTAACAGGATAGTGGGGTGTGTAGATGACCCAGAGCATGGCCTAGGAGCCTTATCTGGGAGCAGAAAGACAGCCTGGCTAGTGGGGCACCCCTGTAGATGATCTAGGCCCTGGGGCATGGTCTATAGGGATGCAAAGCAGAAAGCTATAAAAGTATTTTCTTTTTTTTAATATCTTTTTTTATTATTTATTTATTCAATTGTGCATGTATGTGTGTGTGCACGTGTGTATGTATGTGTGTACATGTATTTGTGTGTATGTAGAACCATGGACGAATTCAGGAACCACCATGGACTGCCTCCACCTGCTCCTTGTTTACTCTGCCCCAGGATTCACAGGCTCCACCCTACCAGGACCAGAAATGCAGGCTTCCACCTGGCATCTATACGTGGGGTCTAGGATCCGAACTCAGGACCTTCCGCCTGCAAGGCAAAGGCTTAACCACTGAGCCACCTCTCCAGCCCCTGTAAAAGTATTTTCTTAAGCAAAAAGAGCTTCCCTGGTGTTGCCACCACATCTTAAGTTGTGTTACCAATGTTATTCTACTTACTCAAAGAATCTCTGAGGCCAAGCAAGCTAAAATTTTCAAGAATATTCTAAACTGGACTGGAGACATAGCTCAATTAGTAAAGTGTTTGCTTCCCATTTACAAGGCCCTAAGTTTGAACACTCACTACATAAACAAGGTGTGGTAATACATGCATGTCATCGCAGCCCTCAGGAGAATCAAATGCTCAAGATTATCCTGGGCTACAGAGTTTAATACCAGCTGGTACTTTGTGAGACCCTCTTTCTTAGCAAATAGTCACCTACCTTGATGACATAAGTTACAGCATTCCAGATTGCCTGGTCTGCACTTTGAATTTTCTACTTCTATTCTCTTGAGACTGATCTTTCTCAGACTCCAGCTTGTACTTTAAAAGATTAGCTTTAAAAATTTCCAAGAAAGTTCACTCTAGTTTCTTTCATTCTGCTATAGTTCCCCCTTTAGAAAAAAAATGATCACATATAAATATAGGGCTATGATAAATTAAGAAAATTTCCACCATGGGCCATGCTGTTCTGGACTTTATTCAACACACAGTAACTGTGAAGTCTAATATATGTAGGTGGTACTCTTTAGTTAGCATGACCCTTTTCTACATATGAAATCATGTGATTCTAACAAAAATTACTTCCAAATGAATAAACTCGGGTATAAATTGTTTCGTTTAACCAAAATGCCACTGCTAGTGGGTGAAAGACCTAATGTTCCAGCCCAGTTCCCCTGACTCCTAAGTGAATACTTTCCCAAGTGGTAACTGGGAGAAAAACCAGTTCTACCTTGTCACCACTACATCTGCCTCCCATACTCAAACCTTCTGCACTAACTGCTTTATTATTCTGATATGAAGTCTTAGGGAATGTGGAAGCTACCTAGAATCTAACTGAATGTTAACCATTAGAGTGGAATAACCTACTAACTGGTTTCTCAGAAGACAGGATGGCACTAAGAAATTCTTTTGTTCCTTAATGTTTAATTGACATATTTTGGCCATCAATTTATCTCATAAAGGTAAAAAACACATCACCCATTTAATTGTCAACTGTATTCACTTCCATTTATTTGTCCTTTTTAGTAAAGGTCAGAGTTAATTGAAGAATGTAGTATCCACAATCAGTCTGAAATTACTAAAGATCTAAAGTGAGAGTGTCTGTGATCTCTGAACTAAAAAGCCATCCCTCCAACCCCTACTTTGCAGAAACAAAGAAGAGATGAGTCAATCTGTACTGTATGCAGCTTCAATTGTTTTGTGAAGAATAATTTGTGATTATCTCTTGTCTCTGGTAGCTGTCGTCTGTCTGGGGACTTGATGAATAGAGTATATAAAAGTGTGGGCATCAGAAATTAGCCAATGATTCAGACCTACTAGAAGGTCACATCTCATTTTTCATGCCTCATTAGGAAATCTGAAATGTTACCCGTGTAGGCAGCTGAAAACAAATTACATTTTTACTCAGTAACTTAATACTAAATTTGTTATTTGCTGATAAATATATTTCTAAAACTGCAGTTGTTTCTTAGGAGTTTAACTTTCTTACAAACCTTATCACATTATAAACAAGTCAATACATGTAAATAGTTTTTGAAGGACTTTAGTTAAGACTTGATAATAATTAAAATCTAGTTAAATTGCATCCTTTAAATTTTTAGTCTGCATTAACAAATTTAGTATGATTAGATGGGCATCTACCTAATATTTTAAGTCATATCCTGAGTCCACTTTCAGAGTATGGAAACTTAGAAAATAATTACTACCTAGATTACTAGATTCCACCAAAATGTAGGTAGATCCTATTTTTAAATTAATTTACTTGGGGATGGGAGAGGAGAGAGAAAGAGAGTAGACACACATGCCATAGCATGCATGTGGAGATCAAAGGACAACTTTCAGGAGTTGGTTCTCTCCTCCCACTATGTGACTCCAGGGATTGAGTTCAGACCTCCAGGTTGTAGACAGGCACCCTTACCTGCTGAGCCATTTGGTCTACCTCAAAGCATACAGATCTTATTTTAAAAAAGGAAAAGAAGATGATCTGGAAACACAGGGAAATTAGCAAACTTTACACTGTCCATGTTCCTCCTGATGTGCTTGGTCAGCAGTTGATCCTTCCTAGTCTTATTTGTTTTCCAGCAGTTCCTGTGGTCCACCCCCTTTTTCATTACTATGGTGAGAAACTCATGAACATGTGCATTCCACATATACCCAGAGTATGGCCCTAGCCTCAGTATATATCTTTCAGCTTGTGCCAAGTTGCGTTTCCTAGGTGACTGCACATTTCTGGTTGAACAGGGATGCCATGATCTTCTTGGATTTGCACACTCAGTGTAGAGGACTGGTTGATACTGATTATCTTCAGAATTCCAATGATTAAGTCTGGAAGATGGAGGATTTTTCAAGTCTGCTTTCTAAGCACAAAATCTTGTTTAGGGAGAGCTAAGGAGCTAGAAACTGGAAAACCAATGTGAGGTCAAAAGTTCATCACTTTGAAAACTAAAATGTGCATTAAAGCCTTACCAAGAAGACTATTTCTTCAAGTTTGATGGGAATCATGGAAGGAAAGTTTGACATAAACAGTGAATGCGTTTAACTTACAGTCACATATACTTAATGACAAATCAGATGACTTACTTGTTTTCTTAAAGGTCTTTGATATTTTCTGAAAAATCATATTTCCAAATTACTGTTCAGCTCAGGGAATTTCTTCCCCTATCAATTTTGCTTGACATTTGAAAAAGTTATTTCTTTCAATAGCTTAATAAATCTTTCATCTTTCCTCTATCAATAACCCAAGCTAAAATATTGGAAGGCAAAGCAAGGAAGATTGAGAAAGGCAGGAAGGGATAAAGCAATGGTAAAGGATAATGAGACCACAAAGTTTTTGCTTCTTCATCACAAATAAGTCTCTTCTTTCGAAAGGTACAGCATTCCCAGCACTTTCTCTTATCAGTAAAAATTCCTGAATCTACTACGTGAAAGTCATTACATTTCAAACAAGAACTTTCTGTTAGTACAACAATGGGTGTATTATATTACATTATTTGGATATTTGACTATTTCAACATTTTATTAGTATATTTTATATTTATTTATTGCGTGTGTGTGTGTGTGTGTCTATCTGAGGTGTATGCCTGCTTCAGATTGTGTGTGAAGATCAGAGAATAACTTGGGAGAATAGGTTCTTTCCTTCCACCATGTGACTCCAGGGAGGAAACTCAGGTCATTGGACTCGGTGGCACATACCTTGTCTGTTGAGCCATCTGGCTAGTTCTGTTTCAAAATTCTAAATGTTACAATACTTTAAATTTTCAACTTTATCTTTTAAATGCCATTTACTGTCTTTATTTCTATGGACATTCAGGTTTACACATCCTGAGTGTTTTTATACTAGTCTTCAAGGGTTCTCAAATTCATCACTGTGGTTAGCACATTTTCTGTTTGGTTGCACTACAGTTTTCTAACAGTGGTGTCAAATGTTTCCATTAGAGTTCTAAAGGAATCTACAATTCCAAGCAGACTTAATATGGTAGACTCTGTTGTTTTTCTGAATTCTTAGGGGTTATCACCGAATTCTTAGGGGTTATCACTATTTCTCGAAGTAAGCTTCCCCGCTGCACCTGTGAGAGGCATAGCATACCCCCAGAAGCACTAGGAAGAGAAGGTGGAGAGTGGTCAAAATAGGGTGGCCCCATTCTCTTCCAGCCTGGCTCATTGCCTAGTGTCTCTTCTCAAGCTTTAGCATGTCTGTTTATGAAGTGTTTTGCAGGACCAAGGAACACTATCACTACCTGTTTCAACAAGACGTGTATTCAGGAGGCAGGAGACATAGCACTGTTGGTGGAGTGTGCCTAGCATGAACAAAGCCATAGCTAGCATTTGAACTCCCATATCACATAAAGCCCAGAGGTATATGTAACACCAGCAGCCATGAGAGGTAGAGGTAAGAAAATCAGAAGTTCAAGATCATCCTCTGCTACACAGTGAGTTCCATGCCAAACTGGAACATATGAGGCAATCTCTTCTTCTCAGAAAAGGGTGTATTTGTTTGTATAAATAAACTGAAGCAGGCTTTATTTAAAAAAAAATAAAGAAGGGGGCAAGCCGAGCATGAGGCCCACTACACTCATGCCCTCCCCCACCATGTCTTCCACCGCGGCTCTCTGCTTTCTGTCCACTCTGGCGGACTACCTGGTGACCTCCTTCTTCTTGCTTAAATACCTGACCCTGCTGCACCAGAAGAAGCAGCAGCAATTCCACAGCAAACACATCTCTCACCACGGAGGTGCTGGAGAAAATTTGGAGAACACAATGACAGCCTTTCAGCAGAAGAAGGAATAATGGAAAAACATGGGGAATCTTGGAGTGCGGAGTATAAGTGCAGTTCAGATCAGAACTGACATGCTAGAACTTTACTTCCACATCACGAAAGATGAACAAGTTGTTGTATCACATGATGAAAACCTAAAGAGATCTACAGGAGTGGAGGGAAACATCTCTGATCTCAAATACTGCGAACTTCCACCTTACCTTAGCAAACTGGATGTCCCATTTCAAAGAGCAAGCCAGTGTGAAGGAAAAGATAACCGAATTCCACTGCTGAAGGAAGTTTTCGAAGCCTTTCCTAACATCCCCATTAACATCAATATCAAAGTCAACAATGGCGTACTGATCAAGGAGGTTTCAGAATTGGTGAAACAGTATAAACGAGAACACTTAACAGTGTGGGGTAGCGCCAGTTATGAAGTTGTAGAAAAATGTTACAAAGCCCCCTTTTTTGCACCCCAACCCGCTCCGCCGGTCGGGACACGCGCACGCGCGGGGTCCAGCCTGGGCCACAACCCCGCACCCTAGCTGATGAGTACCCCTCCCCCCGCGCACCGCCCACCAGGACCCCCAGGTCGGCCCACCGGGACCCGGCTCCAACTCCCACCATCCAGCCGGAGCCGCGCGCGCGCGGGGCCAAGGGACGAGGAGGACCTCCCCCTGCGCCCGGGCCCGGCCCAGCTGCCCTCGGGTTAAATAGCTCCACGCCGGTCGCCCCCATCCCCCCTTTGCACCCCACCCGGTTCCACCGGTCGGGACACGCGCGCGGTCCAGCCAGGCCTCACCCCACGACCTAGGTAAGTCTCCGCCCGCCCCGCCCACCAGGACCCCAGGCCAAATAATTCAGTTTAGTGAAATTGAGAGATCTTAAGAGTTAAAATGACAATGCCAAAGTCAAAGTGTAAATCCATGAGAAGCAACAATCAAGTAAACAAATTTCCCACTGAAGAAATTAATCCCATAATGTTAGACTCCAACAAGAACAAACCCGCGGAAAAAGGCCAAGAAAGCCCCACCCAGGATAAAGACTTTCAAAATATGATCATTACCATGTTCAATACTATGAAAGAGGAAATCAGGGAGGAATTACATAATCGAATCAATCGCTTTGAAGAGGAACACAACAGATATCTGGAGGAGTTGAGAAAAACAGTGCAAGAAACAAAAAGTGGCATAGAGCAGTTAAAACAAACTCAAGCAGAGTTTAAAACTGAGCTAAAAGACAAGTTATCTTCAACCCAGAACGCCACAGAGAGTCTTATCAACAGAACTAATGAAGCAGAAAACAGAATTTCAGACCTTGAAGATAAAGTGGGAGTACTAACCCGCTCAATGGAAGAGGTTGTTAAAGCCAAAAAGATACTTGAGAGAAATATCCAAGAGATATGGGACACCCTGAAAAATCCTAACATGCGTATTCATGGAATACCAGAGCAAGAATCTCAAAATACCACCCCTGAGGAAATTTTTCAAACGATCATCAAGGAAAACTTTCCTCATCTAAAAAAAGAGAGGCCCATCCATATACAAGAGGCATTCCGCACCCCAAACAGATACGACCAAAATAGAAGCACGCCATGGCAAATAATAGTTAAAACACTCCACATTCAAGATAAAGAACTGGTGCTGAGAGCTTCAAGGGAGAAAAAACAAGTCACTTTTAAAGGTAAACCTATTAAAATAACAAATGACTTCTCAGTCGAAACAGTAAAAGCAAGAAGAGCTTGGAGAGACATACTTCAAGTATTGAATGAGCAAAAATGTCAACCCAGGCTGATTTACCCTGCAAAACTATCAGTCATGATCGAGGGAGAAAGAAAAATTTTCCAGCACAAAGACAACTTGAAGGGATACATGTCCACCAAACCAGGCCTTCAAAAAATGCTAGAAATGATACTCTAGCGTGAAGAAAAAAACAGGCATCTCCAGGAGAACAGAAGGCAAGTATAACATCATTAAAAATGAAGCAATATACTTATAAAAGCTACTAAACATAATAAATGTCTGGAATTAACAATAGTTTCTCCATTATAACACTAAATGTTAATGGAATTAATTCACCGATCAAGAGACACAGATTACAAACATGGATTAAAAATCACAATCCATCAATCTGCTGCCTGCAGGAAACCCATCTCACCACAAAAGATAGGCACGCTCTAAAAATAAAAGGCTGGTCAACAATTCTACAAGCAAATGGAAGCAGAAAACAGACAGGGGTAGCCATTATGCTATCAGACAAAGTGGATTTCAAACCAAAGAAAATTATAAGAGACACGGATAGATACTACATTTTAGTCACAGGTACAATTCACCAGGAAGACTTCACAATACTGAACATATATGCACCCAATACGGGCCCCTCCACATTCATTAAGAAAACCCTACAGCGTCTAAAGCAAGAAATCAACCCCCAAACGATAATTCTTGGGGACTTCAACACCGCCCTCTCAACATGGGATAGATCAACAGGTCAAAAGCTTAACAGAGACACTTTGGAACTTAATCAAACCCTGAAAGAAATGGACCTTACAGATCTCTATCGAACTTTTCACCCACGCACCAAAGAATACACATTTTTCTCAGCAGCACACAGAACTTTCTCCAAAATAGATCACATATTGGGCCACAAAATGAATCTACACATATACAAGAAAGTTGAAATTCTAACCTGTGCCCTATCAGACCATCACGGCCTAAAGCTGGACATCCACAACACATCAAACAAGAGAAAATACATTAACTCCTGGAAACTTAACACTACGATGCTTAATGAGACATGGATTCAGGAAGAAATTAAAAAGGAAATTCAAGATTTCCTGAAAGTGAATGATAACGAAAATACATCTTACCAAAATCTCTGGGACACAATGAAAGCTGTTCTAAGAGGTAAGTTCATAGCTCTTAATGCCTACGTCAAAAAAATGGAAACATCACAAATAAACAACTTAACAATGCAGCTTAAAGCTTTAGAGAAACTAGAGCAATCTGATCCCAAAAGTAGTAGAAGAGAGGAGATTAGCAAAATAAGGGGAGAAATATCTGAAATCGAGATTAAGAAAACGATAGAAAAAATAAACCAGTCAAAAAGCTGGTTCTTTGAAAAAATCAATAAGATTGATACACCCCTAGCTAAACTAACCAAAAGCAAGAGAGAGAAAACCCAAATTAACAAAATTAGAAATGAACATGGAGTTATCACTACTGATACCCAAGAAATCCAGAGAATTATAACATCATATTTCAAAAACTTATACTCTGTGAAGTTTGACAACACAAAAGAGATGGATGAATTTCTAAGTAAACACAACTTACCTAAATTGAATCAGGAACTTGTGAATTATTTAAATAGTCCTATAACATATAAGGAAATTGAGGAAGTAATCTCGAATCTTCCCACCAAAAAATGTCCTGGACCAGATGGATTCAGCACAGAATTCTACAAGACATTTAAGGAGTTAATAACACCAATACTCCTTAAACTGTTCCATCAAATAGCAAAGGAAGGAACACTACCAAATTCCTTCTATGAAGCTAATATTGTTTTAATCCCAAAACCTAACAAAGATTCGCTTAAAAAAGAAAACTATAGGCCGATCTCCCTGATGAACACAGACGCAAATATTCTCAACAAAGTCTTAGCAAATCGGATTCAAAAACATATTAAAAAGATCATTCATGGGGACCAAGTAGGCTTCATCCCCGGCACACAAGGTTGGTTCAACATACACAAATCAATAAAAGTAATTCATCATGTAAACCAGTCCAAAGTCCAAGACCACATGATACTCTCGATAGATGCAGAAAAAGCTTTTGACAAGATCCAACAGCCTTTTATGATCAAAACGCTAGAGACAGTAGGAATGGAAGGAACCTTTATCAATATAATAAAAGCTATATACAACAAGCCCACAGCAAGGATTATGCTCAATGGGGAACAACTGGAAGCATTCCCACCTCGATCAGGAACTAGACAAGGCTGTCCACTCTCACCACTTCTATTCAATATTGTACTTGAAGTGTTAGCTGAAGCCATAAGACAAGAAAGGGACATAAGAGGGATTCAAATTGGCAAGGAAGAAGTCAAACTATCCCTATTTGCAGATGATATGATCTTATACCTGAGTGATCCCAAAAACTCCACCAGGAAGCTCCTGGAACTAATTGAGAAGTTCAGCAGGGTGGCAGGATACAAAATAAATGTGCAAAAATCAGAGGCCTTCCTATATGCCCAGAATGAAAGAAGTGAAAAAGCCTTGAGAGAAACAATACCATTTATTATAGCCCCTAAAAAAATGAAATACCTTGGTATAAACCTAACCAAGGAGGTAAAAGACCTTTACAATGAAAACTTTAAAACCCTAAAGAAAGAAATAGCAGAAGACACCAGAAGGTGGAAAGACCTCCCTTGTTCCTGGATTGGCAGAATCAACATCGTGAAAATGACCATCCTACCAAAGGCAATATACAGATTCAATGCTATACCAATCAAAATCCCAAAGCAATTCTTCAAAGAAGTTGACCAAACAATCTCAAAGTTCATATGGAGGCACAAAAGACCCAGGATAGCAAAAACAATCCTGAGTAACAAAAACACAGCTGGAGGTATAACCATACCAAACCTTAGTCTATACTACAAATCCATAGTTGTAAAGACAGCCTGGTACTGGCTCCAAAATAGACACACAGATCAATGGATAAGGATTGAAGACCCAGATATAAGCCCACAAAGTTACAGCCATTTGGTCTTTGACAAAGGGGCCCAAAGAATCCAATGGAAAAAGAACAGCATCTTCAACAAATGGTGCTGGCAAAACTGGATCTCCACATGCAGAAGATTAAAGCTGGACCCGTACTTGTCACCATGTACAAGACTTAATTCCAAATGGATCAAGGACCTTGATATCAGGCCAGAGACTATAAAAACCATAGTTGAAAGGATAGGAAACTCCCTCGAGCTGATTGGGCTAGGCCAACAGTTCCTAAACAGACATCCAATGGCACAGTCACTGCTACCAACTCTCAACAGTTGGGATCTTGTGAAATTAAAGAGCTTCTGTTCAGATAAAGAGATTGTAATGCGAGCTCAAAGGCAACCCACAGAATGGGAGAAAATCTTCACTAACCACATATCTGATAGAGCTCTATTGTCCAGAGTGCACAAAGAACTTAGAAAACTAAACACCAAGGAAACCAATGGCCCAATTAAAAAATGGGCCCTGGAACTTAAAAGAAACTTTACCAGGGATGAAATTAAAATGTCTAACAAATATCTTAAAAAATGCTCCACTTTTTTAGCCATAAGGGAAATGCCAATCAAAACCTCCCTGAGATATCATCTCACCCTGGTCAGGATGGCAAAAATCCACAATACTAACAACGACAAATGCTGGAGAGGATGTGGAGAGAGGGGAACTCTCCTACATTGCTGGTGGGAATGCAGGCTCATACAGCCACTCTGGCGAGCCGTCTGGAGATTCTTAAAGAAATTAAAGATTGAAATGCCATATGACCCTGCTATTCCACTTTTGGGAATAACCCCCCATACAGCAGAGGTTCACCTCGATAGCACAAGCACGACCATGTTCATAGCAGCACTGTTTACAATAGCAAAGTCATGGAATCAGCCCAAATGTCCAACAGTTGACAAGTGGATAAGGAAACTGTGGTACATCTATACAATGGAGTACTACTCAGCCATCAAAAATGATGAATTACTGGAATTTGCTGGGAAATGGATGTCATTAGAAACAATTATATTAAGTGAAGTATCCCAGACCCAGAAAATTAAGCGCCGTATGTACTCCCTAATAGGTGGCTCCTAGTACCAAACCCACCCAGCCCACCTAGAGACATTAATTCCAAGGATTATGAACAGGAGGGATGGGGTAGGAGGGCCACACCAGAAAGAAGGAGAGAAGGGACCATGTTACAGCAGGGAAAAATAGGCCTCCACCAAGGACCCAAATAAGTAATGAGACATCTGATTAAGTTCACAGACTTTTGTTCCTGATCATTTACTACTGAGGGGGAGTGATCTCACCAGAAGAGGAGGGCATATAGTCTGGCAGATAAAAAGTAACAATTTTGCAAATGGGTGATAGACCCCTCCCTCACTGTGGTTTCCCACTTTTATTACATCTCCCTTTGAATGTGCTTTTATCACAAGACTCTAACAGCTTTTTGTCTCTGGCCAGGGGGTAACATACAATGCCCACCAGGATGGAGTGAAGGGCATTGCAGGAGCAGCAAAACTGCAAAAGAAAATCAACAAACCGCAATCCAGAACTTCAGAGACTCTATATCAACCACCTAGATCTAGGCCAGCTTAGTCTCTCCCCATCTTGAAGCTCAGGGAAATTTGCGGAAGAGGGGGCGGTAAGAGTGTAAGAGCATAAGGATGGGAGGAGCAATGATATGTAAGATACTCTATACTAGTTAGGGCTGAAGCAATCATAATTGGACTTTGCATGCCCTGCGCATTGTCCAACACACTGTTGACCTCAAAAGTCTAGCATCTGCTAAAGGCACCAAGATCCTTGGAGGCAAAGGATTGGCAGCCACAGCAGTGTTCCTATACCTAAGGGGAACACGGGAAAGGGTTCGATAAAGGCCACTGGGTCCTTGTACGAAATCGGAGAGGAGGGCCCAGAGGAAAATCAGTCATGCACAAGAAAGGACTCTCTGGGAATTGGGGTGGGAGGCTCTGGGGGATGGGGAGGGAGAGGGGTGGGGAGAGGGAGCAGGGGGTACGGGGGGGGGAGGAGGGAGGGAGGGAACTGGTGTACCTAATAAGTTTGTATGAGCTGAAATAAAAAAAAAAAAGAAAAATGTTACAAAGAAAATCCAGATATTCCTATACTCTTCAGCTTACAGCATGTCCTGCTTATACTGGGCCTTTTCTTCACTGGCTTCTTGCCCTTCGAGCCCATTCGAGAACAATTTTTTGAAATCCCAATGCCTTCTATCATATTAAAGCTAAAAGAACCAAACACCATGTCCAGAAGTCAAAAGTTTCTCATCTGGTTGTGTGATGGCTTGTTAATGAGAAAAGATTTATTTGACCATCTCACTGCCCGTGGCATTCAGGTGTATATTTGGATTTTAAATGAAGAACAAGAGTACAAAAGAGCTTTTGACTACTGGAGTGATGATAAACTATCCCACAAAGCTTAAGGATTTCTTCCAAAAGTTTTCCGTGTAAAAAAGGTACTCAGAAGAATTCAGAAGAAACAGGAAATGACCTAAGAAAATGTGTTTCACCATCATTTCTCTGAGCTATTTCCAAATTGGTAAAAGGTTTAATCAGTTTTCATTACCTCATTTTAAGACTGTATGAGAATGTAGAAAGTTATAGATGGTATATTTATTTTCAACAATGTTGCATATTTTACATTTGTAATTTGTTTTGAAGGATAGCTGGTTATAAGATGTAAGTAGATTGTCAATTAAGATGTCCTTACATGATGCAGTATTCTACTATTGTAATTAATTCTGGAATCAAAGACTATAGGCTAAATTTGGAATTAATCTTCACTGGTATAAGATCAGCTAATTTAATGAAAGAAAAATTTTTGAGTCAGGCATGGTGGTACAAGCCTAAAATCTCAGGGAGGCTGAAGAAGGAGGATCATGAGTTTGAGGCCAGCCTGAGCATGATATAATGAGACCCCATCTCAAAAAACATTTAAAAAAAAAGAAAGAAAGTTATTGAAGGCTATGACAGATGTTTTGGGTTTCTCATTATTTCTTGGTTACATTTTCATTAAAAGAGAAAATACAATGGAAGAAGAGCTTGAAAATCAATGTTGTGGTTATCTGAAGAAAGCTCAAGGAAATACAAAGTTTATCACTTGCTTTGAAATAAAGTTTGTGGACTGAAATAGACTTCTCAATTACTGTTGTTAATGGGCTATTCTATTTGGAGTCTTTTTTAGGTGTATAACAGTGCTACTGTGTCTATTTTTTTATGCACTTAAAAATGGACTTTTAAACTGTAAATTAAGATCTAAATAGTTATATAGTAGTCATGTATTTATGTTTCCTCTTAAAAAGTAGGTTTTTATATTGGGGCCTTGACTTGAGTATTTGAGTCAATGTCCAAATTTTAAACAAGATCCTCATTCCTAATAATCATAAGAAATTGACCAAAGCTCACCCTGTTGTTTCTAATGCTTAGTGTATGAATTATCTGTTCCTGCTCTTTAAGAATTCATGACTGTACTAGTTAGAAATAGCATTTCCCGAGGCTAGAGAGGTGGCTCAGGTGGAAGGTCCTGAGTTCGAATCCTAGACCCCACGTATAGATGCAGGGCAGAAATGGGGACGACCTGCGTTTCTGGTCCTGGTGGGCAGAGCCTGTGAATCCTGGGGCAGAGTAAACAAGGAGGAGGTGGAGGTGGTCCATAGTGGTTCCCGAATTCGCCCGTGGTTCTACACACACACACACACACACACGCACAATTGAATAAAATAATAATAATAATAATAAAAGAAATAGCATTTCCCAAACTTTAGGTATCATTTTCTCAGCTTTTCTGATGTGACTCTGTAGATCTTTCTAATCTTTTAAAATAATTTTTATGATTTCAGAGATAAATATAAACTGGGCTAATAAATGTCTTTTGCTTTAAAAAAAGAAAAGAAAAAGAAATAAAAGGGTATATTTAGAATGGAAATTTGCACATAGTAGTATGCTAAGTTGTTAGCTTTCTGAAGACAAAGGCCCTCATTCTTCTTGTCCTCCAGTCTCCTGTAGAGCACCTCACATACAAAAGATGGCCAATAAAAAGAAACTTCCATACAGGTTTAATACATGAAACTAAACATAAGAATTAAGAAAAATTTTTAACTTATTTACTTATTCATTTATTTTGTGCATACGTGCACGTGTGTCCCTGTAGAGAAGACCAAGGGTGACTTAGAGAATCATCTTGGACTGCTTCTACCTCCTTTTTGTTCCACTCTGGGATTTCACAGGCTCTGTAAACCAGGACTAGAAATTCAGGCCACCACTGTTTCCATTTGGCATTTTTATGTGGGACCTGGGACCTGCTTGCAAGGCTGACTTAACCCTGAGCCATCTCTCCAAGAATTAGAAATGTTTTATATACTATTTTTATCAGGACATTTGAGATTTTTGTATAAATATATAATCCTGTTTCTTTGATTTAATAAACTAAATTTCTGTTGGGCTTGAAGTACTTTACAAAATAACAAATTCAATCATATTTACAGTGAAATTCTGCACAGACCAAAAGCACATCCATACCCACTAGGGAAACCATTTCATCTAACAGAAGAATTATCCTCATACAGTCTGGATCTCCTTAAATTCTATAAATCTGGGCAGCTGCTGCATCCAGGAAAAAGAACAACCCACTGAGATGTAAATGAAGGGGTATATATGTTCTTTCATTTTATCAACAGTGTGGTTGATGGTTAACATGACCTAGCCACCTGATGTTATATATAATTGGCTTTTACTCTTGAAGCTTTTTTTCTTCTCAGAGGGAGGAGACTCAATAAATAAACTTTAAATTAAACAGACTACTCCTGAGTAATTGATAAGAAGACTAGAAACAACAAACAGGTGAGCAAGAAAGAGGCAACAGAAGGAAATTAAAAGTGAGGGAAACATGAGGCCAACTGCTCTATCTTATCTCCTAGGCTTTTATTTAGTCTTTGCCGTTAGCTCAAGTACTTGCTCAGCACCCAAATCAGGCTGTGTGCCAAGCCTAAGCAGCACAATGAATAAGATAGTGACCAACAGCCTTAACCACTAAAGGACACAATCACCTTTTGTAACACAGGGGAAAGAAATGAATTCTAAATGTGGTCTTGAGCCACATAGCAATAGTTCAGTGACAGGCAACATATGTGGCAATAGTCTCATAAGATTATATTACTTAGCAGTAATGATCATACCTGGAGAAATCACCTCATAGTGCATTTTTCAGAACATGTCCCTCTCATTAAGTCTCTTAAGGTTAATTGCAAGTAACAGGCTATAAACAAGAAAGAGTAATAATTTGGATAAGAGATCTGGTAAAGTTCATAAAGGGGTATGTAAAGTAGTTAGTGCCAATGGTTGAGAGAAGAAGAACAATGAAGTCTGGGGTTAACAGTAACAAACTGACTTCCACCTTGACAGAGAAACACTTGCTTTGGTGACTCCTCTGTTATGGAGACATCATACTCAGTGCCTTTGAGGGAGTGCTGGTGCAAGATTTCAGAGTGTGGGTGGGGTCAAAGAAGAGGGAGAAAGGAGGGAAATGCTCTATGGGAGCAAAATATAAATGTTTGCTGACTCACTGTGCTTGAGAATTCTTCTGTTATGGGGGATAAGCCCAAGGTGTTCAGTATAAATAAGACTTCCAGTTCAGAACATTACTATTCTCCAGGACCAGACGCCTGTAAGGAATACAATATGGTCCTGTGCTGCTAGACAACAGCATGTGGCAGAATCTTCCAGCCAGCTTGGCCAATATGAATGGGATAAGCTCTACTTTATGCTCCATTGCTAAGATCTACTCCCCTAAACTACATGTAGAAGACAGGTTTTCAATTTATGATGATTTCCAAGGAATGCCATAGAATTAGTCTTGCCTCAGAAGTATTTGTCAATTAAGAAAAGACTTTATCTAAACCAAATTAAATACCAGCTTCTTAATTCTGATACGAATAAATCATACCCACCACTAAAGAACTCCTTCCCATTTGTGACACACACCTTTATCTTGGTGTTCCTAACTTTGACTTCTTAATTTTTCAGCCATTAAGATTTAATTTCAGAAGGGAAAATTATACCTAATGCAGTTCCAATACAGTGCAGTAACAAATGAGCACCAAGGAAGTTTTGGTATGAAGTTTTAAAACTAGACTGTGATGATGTTCACATGACTCTTTAAATGACTAAAGCTACTGACAGCTAAATAATCTTCAAATGTCTATAACTAAATTTAATAAAACCAGGACTGGAGAGATGACTCCAGTTTTAAGCCTTTGCCTTCTAAACAAAAAGATCTGAGTTTGGGTCCCAGATCCCACATAAAAATATATGGTGGAAATGGCAGTTGCCTACACTTCTACCTGTGAAGGACAGAGACTGGGAAATCCCAAAGGAAAGCAATAAGGAGCTAGAACAATCCAGAATGATTTTGGAAGTCACCCTTGGACCTCCACAAGCACACACGCCTCAGTTCCCTCTTCTTCACACACTTGCACCAACATACACACATATACACAAACTCACACATGAAAAAATTAATAAAACTGTCTTTAAAATCTCTTAAGGATTTAATTTCAGTACAAACAGCCAATGAGAAGGACCCTGGCTCCTAACCTACTAACTGATCCCATCCTTCCCAGCTCTTCCCACAAACTGTGTGTACCTAAGAAGGTTCTCTGCTTTCAGACACCAGGCAAATGACATTTTCAATGTTTACTGAATTGAGATCATTGAGAGAAGAAATTAAAATGTCATTTAAAAGTGCACATATTTCATTACCTCTTAAAACTAAAGCAAATCTCCCCATTGCAATAGAAAACCTAAATGTGCAACAATAGATAGTTAAACATTGACACCTGCACAATATTAAATTACATGTGACTGCTTAAAATGCTTTTAAAAATAAGGTTGTGGATAGCATACTGCACATAATTAGTTAACTGAAAAACAAAATCACAAAATGAAATATATGCATAATTTTATATTGTCAAAATATACATTAATAGGAAAAGACTGAAAGATAAATATTAAAATGCTCCATAATGAGATTGTGAGTGGTTTTTCTCTTATATTTCCTTGTAGTTTGCAAATTTTCAAGCATCAAATATGTATAGCTTTTAGGTAATAATAAAGGTCAGATTTGTTTTAAGAACCTTTGTGCCTACAAAATATGAGTAATTTTTAAACTTTCTTTGAATCCCTCATTTGGCTCAGAAATAGTGGCTTTTCATTGAAGCAGAGCAGGTCAAGTTACAAAACAATCTTTCTTATTTAGGTAAAATAAATATCCTTCAAAAGATTTTCCCTCTCTCTCCCTCCCCTTCTTTCATCTGCAGGTGGGAGAGAGGGCCTGAGCCTCCCCTTCCCCACCTCTCACTCCATCACCCTGCCTCCAAAGAACTTATTACCATAATGGACCTGTTTATTCCTTAAAGCTAATTCCCAACTGTGTCTCAGTCTTAGATCCACAGAGGAAACCATCTTTAGCTAAGAGATAAAGATTTATGTCTTCAGGGGAAAAATTTTTTTTAAAGAAACAAACATAGAAACCCCTGGGAGTTTTGTGTGCTGTGTAGTGGTAAACAGTTATTAGGTCCTGTGAAAAACTTTCATGTAGCATTTAACTGCTTTATTCCACCAAAGACAATCCAAGAATGACAGTGTGCTCTAGTTTCCCCTACTCCTGACCTAGGGATCAAAACTTAAAAGTAATCCAAAGCAATATTCATTTTGAAAATGCTAGTAAATCAAAACAATTCTGTTAAATAAGCAAGCATGGATCAACTATATGACTAGGACTTAACACCAGGTGCAGAATTACTTCTTGAGGAGTTAGTTATCCTTATCATAATTTTTCAGAGTGGATTGTTTTTCCTGATTGTTTTTCTATGCACTTAATCAATGATCGATTTCTGCAACCTTCTGGAAGCTAGCTGCTAAGATACCATTTCTCACCATGTGTCCTTTATATCAGCTCTGGACACAAAAGCATATTTAAAAGATATGCTTCACCATGACAAAAAAGCAAGAAAATTCTCTAGTTCTAACAGAGATCCTAGTGGTGGGCTCCAGCCTCAAAGACAGTTGAGATAGAAGGGATGTATTTAAAACAAAGTCTCCCCAGACTGCATCAAAATATTCAGAGACTCCCCAGACACCAGGAAGCATTCATTCAGATTTGAACTCAGAAGAGTAGTTCATTGTTTTTCCAGGAGATGGAATAAGTGTGAATTGAACACCTTCTGTTTTGGTTGTCCAACTTTCAGATTAAGGCAGCCATCTGCAAGACATGTGTTCAGTACTCCTCCTGACTGGATTTTTGTACTGTGAAAACTAGTAGTGTTTGTCTTGATTCAAGGGAGAGACCAACCATGTAGCTTTCATTATCCTATAAAGTTATAAGTGTTCTATTTTATTATTGGTTCTTATTGTAAATCATAAATCTCTCACTATGGCTAATTTAGAAAATAAACTTTAGATAGATAGATAGATTAGATAGATAGATTAGATAGATAGATAGATAGATAGATAGATAGATAGATAGATAGATAGGTGATAGATAGATAGACAGACAGATAGATAGATAGATAGGCAGACTGACAGACAGACAGGCAGGCAGACAGACAGACAGACAGACAGACAAAAGCACAGTCAATATGTGGTTAGCACCATACAAGATTTTTTTTCCTTGTTTGATTTTTTTAAACATTTTTTATTATCTCCGCTCATACAAACTTAATAGGTACACCAGTTCCCTCCCTCCCTCCTCCTCTCCCCGACCCCTCTGCTCACCCTCCCCTCACTCCTCCCTCCCCACCCCTCAGTGCCTCCCCTCCCCCAATCCCCGGAGAATCCTTTAATGTGCATGCCTGACTCTCCTCTGGGTCCTCCTCTCCGATGACATACAAGGACCCAGCGGCATTTCCTTGAACCCTTTCCTTTGTTCCCCTTAAGCATAGGAACACTATTTTGGCTGTCAATCCCTTGCCTCCAAGGATCTTGGCGCTTTTAGCAAATGCTAGACTTTGTGGGGACAATAGTGTGTTGGACATTGTGCAGGGCATGCAAAGTCCAATTATGATTGCTTCGGCCCTAACTTGTGTGGAGTATCTTGCATATCATTACTCCTCCCATCCTTGTGCTCTTACACTCTTACCGCCCCTTCTTCTGCAAATTTCCCTGAGCTTCAGGATGGGGAGAGATTAGGCTGGCCTAGTTCAAGGTGGTTGATATAGAGTCTCTGAAGTTCTGGATTATGGTTTGTTGATTTTCTTTTGCGGTTTTGCTGCTCCTGCAATGCTCTTCACTCCATCCTGATGGGTATTGGATGTCACCCCCTGGCCAGAGATAAAAAGCTGTTAAACTAGAGTCTTGTTATAAAAGTATATTCGAAGGTAGATGTAATAAAAGTAGGAAATCACGGTGAGGGAGGGGTCAATCACCCATTTGCAAAATGGTTACTTATTATCTGCCAGACTATATGTCCTCCCCTTCTGGTGAGATCATACCCCTCAGTTGTAAATGATCAGGAAAGAAAAGTCTGTGAACTTAACCAGATGTCTCATTGCTTACTTGCAGTCCTTGATGGAGGCCTATTTTCTCTGCTATAACATGGTCCCCTCTCTCCTTGTTTCTGGTGTGGCCCTCCTACCCCATCCCTCCTGTTCATACTCCTTGCAACTACTATATTACAGAGATTTATCGTCAAGTGTCTCTAGGTGGGCTGGGTGGGTTTGGTACCATACAAGATTTTTAACATCCACTGGCAGTTCTGGAACAACTCCCCTGCTGGTGGCAGGAAGGAATATTGAACCAAATTTCTTTTCCTTGAGAATCTCTGAGATGCTTTTGCATTTTCCAAGGAAAACCAAACATTATTTTACTGCCACATTTTAAAACTTTTTTTCTTTGAAACTTCCATATATAAATACAATGAGTGTATGTGTTTTCACCCACTACTGCCAAATCCCATCCCTGCTCCCATCCCAGTTCATACTTTTTCCTTCCAGTCAGTCTCCCTTTCTATTTTCACATCTTTTTACATATGTGATCCACTGGCTTCCATCCATGATGCCTGAGTACTAGCTGGGGCATGAATGACTTATTAGTGAGCAAATCATTGAATGAAGAAGCTCTCCTCCTGTCTGGCTTTAACCTTAAATAGTATCTTGGGGAAGAGGGATATGAGCAAAGTTTGAGCAATGAAGCAATCTGGGCAGAGAGCAGTCAAAGCACAATAGCTCTGAGATAGGCTACTCCTGCTATGTCTGAATGACAGCAGAGTGACCAGCATGGCTAGGATGGACTGAGAAAGAATAGGGAAGTCAACAGACAGGTTGCACTGACCACATGGACATGGGACATGTTAAGTTTCATAGAGAGATGTAGAGAACCAGTAAGAGTCAGAACACACTTATTTTGCCAGCATCACTCTTGGTTGTTATGTTGAACGTGGAGGGAAATAAAGGAATATAGAGAACAAAGGAACTTTTTCTTTGTTATTATTTTTTGACTGTGCAAAAAATTCAGACTAAGGATAATGTGACTTGGGTCACGTATTAGGAGTAAAAAGTGTTAAGAAGTTTTAAAGCTATCTAACTAAACATACCACTTATTTTTAATTATACAAGGACTATACAGAGAATAAAACAAGTGCTTGTTCCCTACTGCTACCCAACCTTCAACTCTAAGAGAAACTGAACAGGCTTCTATTCTGATTAAATTAATTAGAACACGATCAGTAAAACAATAGTCAAAGATTAACGTCTATTATGTTAGATAAGTAAATTTAAATATAATTTCCCATAACAAACATACAAGGAATAGCTGCAATTTCCCCCATCTTTTAAGTAAACAACCACCATAAATTCAAGGTTAAAGGTTATATAGCAAGGTTATAAACCTTAACAAGGAGTCTCAGGAAATTTCTTGCACATAAGCTAGTCAACATTCATTTCATAATGACAATATGTAGAAAAGGAAAAACTCTTTTTTTTAAAAAAAAAAAGACCACACTTGAATGAAGCAAATGTTTGCATTTTGAGTGTGTTGAAGGTAGCTGGTTTATAATCTACTCTAAGACTTCAACCCTGACTATGAAGGAAATGCAAAAACCAGCTCTTGGAGAATGGAGACCCCTGGGACCGAGAGTCTCTGTATGCTTTCAGGGTTCGTTATGTAACATGTCACATCTGTCATCAACTCTAACTCCCAAGGCTGATCTGAAGAATCGGGGGCTTGTAATTTGCTGTTCTATGACTTTGCTATGTCTAGCCATGAGAACTGCCCCCCACATAGGAAGGGTGATCAATTGGAATTTTCTCCAAATCTGGGAGATCAGGAAAACTGGCAGCAAATCTGGGAGATCAGGAAAACTGGAAGAGAAGGAAAAAAGCAGCTGAACTGCATAAATGGGTCAAGAGGCAGCAGCCAGGGACACCACAGAGGTCCTCACAGCCCCAAGTCCTTCCCATGAAGGGTGCCAAGTGGCAGTCCCTACTTTCAATTTCTTATCCATATTAGGAAAACAATGTGAGTTGACTCCATATTAGTAAAGTACCTCCACATACCCTGGTTTCTCTTCAGATGGAGTAACTCTTTCACATTTGACTAAAGAACCTCTTTAGGCAGTGAGAAACTAATTGAGATCTCATTCCATTTTATGATGATAAAATGCTTGGAAAGGATGGTTTGCCTTCCAACTTAGCCAGCCACTGCACTTATAATAGGAACAGAATTTCTAAGAAGAAGGTAGACCTGCCGTAGAACATCAGTTATCTAGACAACACCTATCCCACAGTCTGGACAAAGAAGTTTCTCCCTTCATCACACACACACACACACACACACACACACACACACACACACAAAAGAAAAGAAGAAAAAAGAAAAAGCAAAGGAAAACAGCAAGCCAATTTTCTTGCCTCCCATAAGCACCACAAGCAACTGAACTGCACTCTGTAAATGATCTTTTTGTCGAACCATGTGGCCTTCTGAGTACAATTGTTAACTACTGGCCAACTCATAAACGGCATCTAAATAAAAATACTAGGTATGATTTCACTGGAACTTAGTATGTGTCAAGCTGACAGCCATGTACATTATTACTAAGGATCCTCAGAACTAATCTGTGAGGCACATGCACGTTCATAGAAAAGTTTATGAATTAAGCCATGTAAGCCGACAGAGCCTCGCAGCTGGTGAGTAACACGAGGGTCTCAAGGTGTTTGGGGGCTGCCTCATCATACTGCAAAGCCGGAGGAACATCAAAGGGGTAGGAGGGAAGGCTTAAGTTCAAGGTCCACGGGTGAGTAAGGATCCGAGCCAGTGATTTTCTCTGGAGCACAGAGCTACTAGGAAGCAGGGACATCACTCTACTGCCCACAGCTAGTGATAAGTAGCAATTATCAATTGAATTTCTACTCTTCTACTCTCAGTTTAATCTCAATACTTAGATGTATTAATGTCTTCTGATGACCAGGTAAAAGAAGCAGGAAGCTAGAGACAGACAAGATCCACCTGAAACAACCACATTTTACTTACACTTTTATTAACTTTGAAAGTCAAACTGACATCTTTGTAAATGTGACATCATGACAAGTTAGTCTGGACATAAGTCTTCAAAATGCACCTCAAAAATGAGCAGGGATGATGCCCTCATTCGAATCGCACCACTCTCTTAGGATCTTGTCATTTAATCAAAGGGATTAATTTCTCTTCTGGCTGCAGAAATCCTTCTGAATGAAAAACAATCTTTTTTTTTCTTTAAACTCCTCATTTTGTTGTCAATTCCAAGCCAAAAAAAAAAAAAACACATTTTGCTTCTCAACTTCATGCATGCCCTCATTCGAATCTCACCACTCTCTTAGGATCTTGTCATTTAATCAAATGGATTAATTTCTCTTCTGGCTGCAGAAATCCTTCTGAATGAAAAACAATCTTTTTTTTTTCTTTAAACTCCTCATTTTGTTGTCAATTCCAAGCCAAAAAAAAAAAAAAAAAAAAAAAAACACATTTTGCTTCTCAACTTCATGCATGCAAAAGCCCTACAGAAAATATTATTAAAGGTATTTACTCTTAAAAATTGTCTTGCATGATTATGTTTCTATGGAAACAGTAAGAATGACACATACATTTTAGAAAAAGTTTCCTTTGCTCTGGGTAGCTAATTAGTAGCCAGAGTCCTAGTTCTCAGGTAACATTCCAAGATACTGAATTATTCATGGATAACTTCCCCAGATCCACAAACCGAATATAAACCCCGATGACTCCAGGGAAAGCTCACAAGTATTCGCTGTGCATCTGGCTTAATTAACTATCTGAGAAAATGCATTCTACATTTGCTCATAAAAATTATTCTGTGAGGCAGAAGTTCAACCAGCAAGATAATTCATGCTCCTACTAACTGCTCTGTCATCTCCCCCTCCCACATCATTCCTAACTCCAATTCAAAGGGCAGGCTGTTCATGTCAGGAACAAGTTAAAAGTGGAGAAACGAGAAGCCTGCAGCACATACGTCTTCACAGCACATACATTTTGCCAAGACCTGATGGAGCCCAGCATTTGCTTACAACGCTATGTGGAGGGAAGACCCTCTTCCTCCCTTCCAGTCCTTCTTGGTAATCAAGGTTAGCAAAACAGAGCCATGGCTCTGCCTATAGGAAATTATCCATCCTTTGGATTTAAAATTCTCTGAATGTTACTTCCTCATGCAGCAGTCATTTCTGTGGCCTATCTTCTGGGTCCACCCTGAACACAGTTGTGATAGTTCCATTCTGACAATGAAAACCTAGAAGTAGTCTCAGACACAACAGATTTACCTCCTCACAACACTACACTAACTTCAGAGGGCAGCTGAAAGGTCTTGATGTTCTTGGGCCACTGAATTTCTCACTGACTTGATGTTCAGATCAGGTTATGTGCTGCTCTAAATTACTCCTGATTGTGGAAAACAGTGATTTTTCAGGCTGTTGCCTTAACCCAAGAGAGACTCCACTTCACAAATGGCCTTTAACTCTATGGCAACAAAGGACGACTCTGCACTTCGGTAACCTCGTGAACAGCACCATCTACCTGTCCAGCATCACCCATATAGCACAGACAGGTAAATGACTCGCTTCTATGAGTAAAAAGAGTACTGATCTGTATATTTATCCATTTTGAAAATAGAGCAAATTCCCTACCTTGGTAGATATATTGAACAATACCATTTGGCCAGTTCCACTCCCTTGACAAACTGATAAATAGCTTCTTCCTAAAAGTAAAAAAGGTCCTATCATAAAAACTATTCCCAAGAATTTACTGAACACACCAGACTAATTAAAGAGTCCAGTAGCCTCATCTGGATCCCATAAAGTAGAAGACAACAAATACTGTGATGGTAACAGCCACCACTGACCTGTCCTGAGGGTTTCAGCTTAGCTAGGTTATCACAGTTGACAAAGTCTATCAGAATTGCCGTCTGTCATCCTGTTCATCCTACAGAACATGCTGCTCCAGACCTACTGTCTGTTCATCTGTCTGTAAAGGGCCTCTGAGGTCCTGCACCTCACATCTGCAGTTCCATTGGACCCTGAGGCTTGGCTCAACTGTGACTTTGACTGGGCGGTGCAGCAGACCTCAAAGCTTCCAGTAGGCTTTGGTATCTAATCCCATGCAGACACTCCCAAAATCCTTTGCATCCATTGAGGTCCAAAGGTTTTCATGCAGCCTCTGCCAATTTTGAAATAGTGCATGAAGTGGATTCTGAAAAATAAAATTATAGTTTAGCTAGATCAACATAGGAAAAAGTAGCAGCATACAGTTACAATCATTCCTCCTGTCATTTTTCTATATCTCATTAAACAATCCATTCTTTACCTAATTATTTTCTCCCGCATTTTATTTTTTTCTTTTTCCCAATCATACAAGCTCAATAGGTACACCCATCCTCTCCTTCCCTCCTCCCCTCCCCAGTCCCCCCTTGCACTCTCGCCCCTTCTCCCCTTCCTTTCACCCCCCTCCCTTCCCCTCTCCCAGTGCCTCCCCCTTCTTCCCTCCCATCCCCTGGAGCATCCTTTCGTGTGAATGCCAAACCTCCCTCTGAGTCTTCCACCCTAGTGAAGGGTAAGGATTCAGTGGCATAGCCCTGTTAGTAAGGGAACTCTATTATGACTCTTAATCCCTTGCTTCTAAGGATATTACTGCCTGGAGCTTTCTCCCCTGTGATCCATGCTAGACTTTGGGGAGTTGTCGACATGTCAGTCATTGCACAGGTCATGCAAAGTCTGATTATGGCTACTGCAGCCCTAACTTTTGTGGAGTATCTTGCATATGGTAGGTCCTCCCAATCTTTACCTAATTTTTTTTGATAGTGTGTTGATCAAGTCACGGATCTCAGGCACACAAAGCAAGCATTATATCCCCAGACCATCTGCCTAGATTTTTGAGGGGTTATAAATATTAAAATCTTTCCTTCTCTCACATCATCTAAAACAAGTAAATCATATGTCTTGTCATTTGTTCATTCTAATACTTCAGTCCTTGCCTTGAGTGTATCTACCTTTATTTCTAAGCCATACAACCAAAGTCCTTTCCTCTCCCACTTAAGGCACCAACATGTTCTATTTCAAAAGCTAAAAAGAGACAAAGAAGATTGGGAAAACTGGGAACTGAATTTGGAGAATACCTTTATAAGCAGTGTACACTTAGAAAGTAGATGAAGAAAAATGAATAATAAATCAATTTTAAGTTATGTTGCTTTTTATAATAAGCACAGTAGTTAAGAGTCAGAATATTGAAATCCAGCATTCATTACCTACTTCACCAAGTACTAGAACACATAGAACTTTTTAATGAGCAGAATATCCTTAGTTTCAGAAATTATCTTTGGATATTATCTCTCTATTGCATTAGGATATGATACAGAATTATGCAGAGAAAAACTGAGACAATTACAGCAAATGTAAGGGCCAAACCCATGAAAACAATGAAAAATTCACACTGGTAATAGTCAAATATAAGGAAGTTTAATTTGCTTAAGATAGATACTGTGACTTCATTGTAATAGCAAATGACTGAAAATAAATTCTCTTTGGGAAATATAAGACGTGAAATTTAACAAATTATCATGGTTGAACATGTATAATGTAAGGCACTATGGTTCTGACATTATTTTTGATTGGCAAGCACCATAGTCAGAAAAAATTCAGAAATGACATTTTCTTATAATTATACTTGACAAGGTAAGTGTTATGTGCTCTTAACTAATTATATCACTGGGCATTACCCATGGAGATGTTGCCATGGAAATTTTATGAAGCCATTTTGTTCTTAATGACTCCAGCATATGCTGATTCCTTTCATCAAGGAAGGCCACAATTTTCCTTTGTTCTAATTATTCTATCTATGAGCCCCCAAATTCTGCATGGGATAAGAATTGCTGTACATTTTTTTATATAGTACTATCCCCAAAGCAAATAAAATTATCAACCATAGAGCATTAGTCATAGGTAAATCAGTATTTTGGATGTCAATTGTATAACTCATCAACATAAGGTCTAACATAATCTTGATTGAAATGTTATGGGATACATTTGGTAAATTATAATTATTTAACTTGACCAAGAGGCCAAAATTTGGTACATAGATATTAATATCATTAACTAGCTTTAAATGTCATATTATACTTGTTTGGGTTTTTAGTCCTTTGGAAGTGGATTTTACCACACTGTTCACATAGTACCTGCTAGTACAGTTTTGGTTACCTCTGAGGGAGAGTAAATTACTTTTCTATTCTCCACTTTTATATTCCTGCTCTCTGAAAGTCCACCTTGCTTACATGTAAGGAATGGCCCATTTTCCTCATGTATGCCTCACTCAGAATTATCTGAATAGCATAAGGCACTAACATGGGGAACAAACATTGTTACACTTTCACTTTTGTAAAATGAAGTACCAAAGAAACACTGGAGTGCATAAGGGCTGAGATTTGGTATGCTACCTAGACTTCTAACTCTGACAGTCCAGGACAACTGCTCTGAGGTGAAGGCAGAGCTGACAATAGAAGTTGCCGCCTTGGGGAGGGGAGTCCTCTTATTCTTTGTAAGACACTTTGCTAGGCAATTCACATGCTTTGTCACAATTCATAGTGCCAGCTACCCTATGAAAGTGTCATTATTATTGCGTTTCCTTTTTCAGATGCATGTACTATGACACAGAGACGCTAAATAATTGGCCCAATACCACATGGAAATAATGACTAAAGCTAGGGCTATTAGCCCTCAACTTCTTTTTTTAAGCTTTTATTTTAATCCTGTTAGCAATGAATTTATGTGTTTTCATTACCCTCTAATGACCTCCAATCCACTCCAGTTCAAATCCGCTTGGCTATGCGATCCTCTGAGTTCATCTAGGATGCTTGCACTAGCTAGTGCCTGAGCACCTGCCAGGGAGAGAGTGGTCCACTGGCAGTTAGGCCACAAGGTACAGGAATTTCCCATCACTCTTGTTGCGTACCAGTCCCATACAGTGCTTTAAAGTAGTGTCATGTCTCTTGTGCTCTTCCCTGTTCCATGGCAAGGTGTTAAAGGGCCAGATTTTGTAAAGACTTGTGGAAGTAGACATTGTAGCATTGGGTTCTTATTAGACCCCAACATCTTAACCTGAGCCTCCATCTCATGTAGAGTCATACAACTGAATATGGGGATGTGTCCCAGCTGTGAAATGTTTCTGAATGGACAACCAAAAATTAATTCAGAATCAAATGTACAGTGTACATTTGCCTGAGGCGTTTCTGCCAGTGCAAACCACATTACATCCTGAAACTCGCTGAAGTCTTGGTTCTGAATTCACAGCATGCACACTGACCCTGTGTTTCCCATCAGGCCATGCAATGCTGTAAACACTGCCTCAAACACCGCAGCTCAGAGTCAAGACAATTTTTTGGTATAGAATGCAGCTTGTATTTTACAATTTTCAGCTCTCAGAGAAACATGATGGCTTAATTAGGGAAAACATAGAATCTTTATATTTTTCTACCATCATTCTTTGACATGTAAGAATTAAATTAAACTATATTTGGGCCATAATATATTAGAAGGTTTAATTTTTAAATTTCTATTTGAATAGTTGATTTGAGTTTCAAGAAGAAAAATTTTTTTTGGTTTTTTGGGGTTTTTTTAAACATTTTTATTATTATTTCCACTCATACAAACTTAGTAGGTATACCAGTTCCCTCCCTCCCTCCTCCTCCCCCCCGACCCCCCTGCTCTCCCTCCCCTTACCCCTCCCTCCCCACCCCCCAGTGCCTCCTCCCACAATCCCCGGAGAATCCTTTAATGTGCCTGCCAGTCTCTCCTCTGGGCTCGACTCTCCAATGACGTACAAGGACCCAGTGGCATTCCCCTGAATCCTTTCCTGTGTTCCTCTTAAGCATAGGAATACTACTGTGGCTGTCAAGAAGAAAATGTTGAATGAATTTTGGCTTGGCATTAAGACAGAATTTTTAATAATTCCTAAAATGACCCCAAAAATAATTCTGTCATTCTGAACTATATGTTTATGTGCTGTAATCTCTCTGCACTGATGCTATAAAAATAAAAATTTAAGTCAACTCTGGAAAGATTGAAAATTCCTTATGTTCAGTATCAAATGTTCAGCCAAGATTTCTCTATTTAGAAATAAATATGTAGGAGCACTGAGCCCAGGGAGATTCTGCCCACCTGCCCCAATGACCTGGGAAGGAACACTCTGTGCCATGTAAGGGACATCTGGTACCCATGGAGCTAGGGGAAACTCTGCTCACCCATCCCAGTGCTCCAGATGGGGTCCCCCATGCCATATAAGAGTAACATGGAGCACAGAGCCAGAGGATAGCTATATCATACAACTGGTGATCCCATCCAGACCCAGAGAAGCTTTCCAAACAACAGCCAAAGTCAGACAACCTCATCTGACACAAGAAAGCCAAAAACAACTACTAAAAATAGCAGACACAGACTTTGAGAAAATGCCCACATCACATCGAAAAACCACAAAGCAGCAAAAACATTTAAGTACCAAAAAACACAACACCCATACTATAGATTCCAATTAGAACTAACTCATGAATACCAGTCAGGAAAGTTGACTGAGGATAATGTCTTCCAAAGACATATTATTGACATCATCAATGAGCTTGGTGAAAAACTAAAAAAGGAGCACGAGGAACTTCAAAAGGAATGTGAATAAATCAGAGAGGAAATGAGTAAGTTCACAACCTTATATGAACAGGGAAGTAATATAAAATTATCTGAGATGAAAAAAGAAAAAGAAGACACAATAGCAAGTTTAGAACAGGTGAAAAAAACACCAAACTGAAATTCAGCTGAAATTTAAAACCCAACAGAGTATATTGCACAAAGAATAGATCAAGCAGAAGATAGAATATAAAGCTGAAAGATAAACTGAGAGAACAGGATCATTCAATTAAAGATGCTGAAAAGCCAAAAAATAATGACAGTAATAGTGAGTGAAATACAATGAAAAAGCCAAACACACCCATCCATGGAATTCCAGAGTAAATCAGCTTAGATCATTCCGTCAATCATAAATGAGAACTTCCCATTCCTAAGGAAAGAACACCCATCCAAGTACAAGATGAACATTGCACACCATCCAGATATAACCAAAATAAGAGTGTAACAAGGTAATAATAGTAACAATAGATACAGGAGAAAGAGAGCATTTTGAGAACTGCAAGAGGGAAAAACCAAATCACATTTAAAAAGAAACCTATTAGAATAAAATCATACTTTTCAGTGGAAATAGCAAAAGCCAGAAGAGCTTGGAAAGGAATTCCTCAAGTCATGAAAGATCATAAATGCAAACCCAGTCTGCTATATCTAGCCAAACTATTAGTCATGCTTGAAGGTGAAAAAATCATATTTCCTGGCAAAAATAAACTAAAGACCATCTTACATACCAAACTGGGCCTGCATAAAACGCTAAAAAAAATTCTCAAGACAAATGAAATTGATCAACACACTCAAGGATAAAAGGGAAAAAATAATGCTGATACAACTGCCAGGCAGAGAACTGCCTCCCCCACATACACACACAAACTAAACTCAAAAAATGACAGGAATGAACAAAAACTTCTGTTATAATTTTAAACATCAATGTGATCAACTCCCCAATGAAGAGATATAGATTATCACTGTGGGTTAAAAGCCATAAGTCATCAATATGCTGCCAGTAAGAAACACACCTCACTTTTAAAGTTACACACAATCTCAGGATCAAAAGATGGTCAAAGATACTATAAGAAAATGAAATAAGAAACAAGCAGGAGTAGCCATCCTGATATCTGACAAAATAGACTTCAAATCAAAACAAATTATATGTGATAAGGAGGATATTACATACTCATCAAAGAAACAACACATCAAGAACTCACAATTCTTTTTTTCTCCCACATTTTATTTTTCTTTCCAATGATAAAACTCAATAGGTACCCCATCCTCTCCCTCCCTCAACCCCTTCCCAGTCACCCCTTGCACTCTCCTCCTTCCTCCCTTCTTTTCACCCCCTCCCTACCTTCCTGTCTTCCAGTGCCTCCCTCTTCCTCCCTCCCATCCCTTGGAGCATCCTTTTGTGTGAATGCCAAACCTCCCTCTGAGTCCTCCACCCTAGTGAAGGTTCATGACTCAGTGGCATAGCCCAGAGCCCCTTCTTGGGCTCCCCATTAGTATGGGAACTCTACTATGATTGTTTAATTCCTTGTCTCTAAGGATCCTTCTCCCCTGTGATTCATGCTAGATATTGGGGGAGGGGGCAGTTGTTGACATGTCAGCCATTGTGCAGGTCAGGCAAAGTCCAATTCTGGCTGCTGTAGTCCTAACTTGTGTGGAGTGTCTTGCACATCGTTGGTTCTCCCCATCTTTAGGCTCTTACAATCTTGCTGCCCCCTCTTCCAAAAGAGTCCCTGAGATTTAGAATAGGGAGAGATTTAGCTGGTCTGGTTCCAGGTGATTAATGTAGGGTCTTGGGTGAAGAACTCACAATTCTAAATATATATGCTCCAAACATAGGCTCACCCACATGCATTAAGCAAACACTACAATGTATAAAACAACAAATCAGGGCTGGAGAGGTAGCTCAGGGGTTAAGCCTCCGCCTTGTAGGCGGAAGGTCCCGAGTTCGGATCCCAGATCCCATGTATAGACGCCAGACGGAAGCGGGGGCGGCCTGCGCTTCTGGTCCTGGTAGGGCAGAGCCTGTGAATCCCGGGGCAGAAGGAGGTGGAGGCGTCCATGGTGGTTCGCGAATTCGTCCGTGGTTCTACACATACACAGACACACACACGCACACACACAGACACACACGCGCGCACATACACACAGTTGAATAAATAATAATAATAATAATAAAAAAATTAAAACAACAAATCAACCCAAACACAGTAAGAGTAAGGGATTTCAACAATCCACTCTCATCAATAGAAAGAACACTAGGCAAAAAAACTGAACATAGACACACTGGAAATAAATCAAACCATAACGAAATAGCTGACAAACATCTACTGAACTTTACATTATAACACCAAAGAATATACATTCTTCTCGGCAGCCCATGAAACTTTCACCAAAATAGATTACATACTAGGCCAAAAAGCTAGCCTCCACGAATATAAGAAAATTGAAATCATCGCTTGTACTCTCTTCAACCACCAGGGAATCAAGATGAGCATTCATAACAAGACAAACAACAGAAAATGCACAAATTCTTGGAAACAACAATATGCTACTGGGGAATGGGTTTGGACAGAAGTAAAAACAGAAATTACCCCTTTCTGCCTGGGACTCTCATGGGTGTCTCAGGGAGGACACACTGCTCCTCAGGAAGTGACATCCAATACCAATCAGGATGGAGCCAAGGGCAGTACAGGAACAGCAAAACTGAAAATAACAACAAACCATAATTTAGAATATCAGAGACCCTACATCAACCACTTGGAACCAGGCCAGCTTAATCTCTCTCCATCCTAAAGCTCAGAGAAATTTGTGGAAGAGGGGGGACGGTAAGATTGTAAGAGCCTAGAGATGGGGAGGAACAACGATACTCCAACAAGATACTCCATACAAGTTAAGGCCAAAGTAACGATAATAGGACTTTGCATGACCTGCACAATGACTGACATGTCAACGACCTCCCAAAGTCTAGCATGGATCACAGACAGTAGAATCCTTAGAGGAAAGTGATTAACAGTTATACTAGAGTTCCCACACTAAAGGGGAGCCCAAGAAGAGGCTGAGTCCTTACACCTAATTAGGGTGGAGGACTCAGAGGGAGGTTTGAAATTCACACAAAAGGATGCTCCACGGGACTGGGAGGGGGGAAGGGGAGGCAATGTGAGAAGGGGAGGGAGGGAGAAGGGTGAAAAGAAGGTGAAAGGGAGGAAGAGTGCAAGGGGGAACTGGGGAAGGGCTGAGGGAAGGAAAGGATGGGGTACCTATTGAGCTTGTATCATTGGAAAAAAAATAAAATATGAGAAAAAAAATCAGAACTTCATACAACCCAGCTATACCACTCCTGGGAATATTACCAAAGAACACTGCATCTTGTATCAGATACACATGTACAATCATGTTCATAGCAACCCTTTTCATATTTGAAAAGAAATGGAACCAAACTAAAGGTTCAACATTTGACCAATGATTAATTAAAATTTGGTACATATATACAATGGGATACTATTCAGCTGTCAGGGAAGATGAAATAATGAAATTTTCCAATAAATGGATGGAACTGGAAGAAATCACAGTGAGTAAAATATCCCAGATGTAGAATGGCAGACATGTATGTTCTCCCTTATAAGTAGATCCTAACATTAAATCTTTAGTTTAGTGGAATCAAATAGAAACTCTTACAATACCCACAAAGGCAAAAGAACCCAAGCCAGGGGAGGGGAGTAGAAGACCCCAAAAACACAGAAACAAAAGAACATGGGTAAACCTTAAAACAAAAAAAAAAAAAGGTTTTATGTCTTAAAGGAGAAGGAAGAACAGGAATAGGACACAGTAGAGAGTGCGGTTAACCTCCAGGTAACCAATCGCCTGCTTACTAACCCTTACCTCCCCCCCACTCCACTCCATGACAGAGAACACAGTCCTAGCACTGTAAATTAGTCTAAACAAAAATGGACTGGGTGCTAACTGACAGTTCACAGGATCAGATGTCTCAATACTAACCACAAACACCTATGAGTAAACTTCCATCTAAATATCTCTCATTTATCTTTAGATAAGAAAAAAACCTCAACATCCAAACAAGAGACAGCCTAGGGCAATGGAAGAGCTGTGAAGCAAACAACAACCAACGGAATGCAGAGTACTAGTGACCCAGAAATAGGCAGCCAGAATCAGGCCAACCATGGCTCAGAGAATCCTGTAGAACAGGGGGAGATAGATCATGAGAACCTAAAGATGAGGAGGTCCACTGCTGGCTGCTGCATCTAGGAACCACTACAGTGAAACTTACCCTTACCAGACCTGCACAATGGCCAACATATCAACATCCTTCCATACACTAACAAAGATCAGGAGAAATAATTACATGCAGTGGGAACCTTAGGGACTAGGGCCTGACAAGTGAAAGGGAGTGTCCTTTCACTGTGGGTCTGCCTGAAGAAGGACCACTTTTCAAATCTGTCACAGAGGCCTGAGCCCCCACTAGAGTAGATAATCCAAAGGGAACCCTGGGACTCATAGAAGCCAACAGACAGAAGACTCTGATGCAGTGTTAATGATGCAGGGTTAATGAAGAGAGAGGAAGGAAGCAAAACCTAAAAGGGGAGGGAGGGAGGAAGAAGAGAAAGAGGAACAACTACTCATTGTGCTTGTAAACTAGAAAAAGTGAAATAAATAAAAATAAGTACATCTCGTTAGTATGAAAATTTGTTTTTAAAATGGTAAATCTCTATGTATGCCAAAGAGTTGCTGTACAATATTTAATTGAGATGCCTATTTTATATGCTGTGTACTCAGGGTCATGGAACTATTTCTCAGGGGAAAAAGAAGTTACCAATGGAGAAAATTCAAGAAGCCCTCATCTTTAACACTAAACTTTCTGATTTCAGTCACTATACTAAATCAAATTTCCATATACTACCAAAAATAGTAGGAAAAATAACTACCTGTCCTAAGTGATTCAAGTTTTCCGTATGTTTCCAAAACATACTCTATGCCTCTTGGTAAAGTGTGTGCAACTCTTGTATACCAGGTCCCAGATCCCCTGACCACTCAGGAACTTCACCCCAACTCTACTCTTCTGTCTTCCATAGCACCACCCTTTTCTTCTGTAATGATTCCTCACCAGCACACAACACTTGTAATCCATCCATCAGGCAGCAGTCATTCCTCAATTCTACATACCCTTCCCCCTGCCACCCCGATTTTCAATTCTCCTTTAGAATAAAGCTTATCAACTGAATCTTTTACTCATTGATTTCAGTTGGTTTTGTATTCCTTCCATCTTCTCTGTCAGAATCTGAGACAGTTATCCAGATTTCTTTGGCAATTTGTCTCAATCCATTTCTTTAGTAGCCTTAGTCTTAGATAGTAATTTTTATTTCAAATTTGACTTTTCCCACCATGTAGCAATATCGTAAAGTGAATTCAGTCTTGGAAGGACTCTTTTCCTTTTCTTTCCTTTCCTTCCATTTCCTGCCATCCACCAGAGCTGAAAGTAAGAAGAAATCACTGGGAAATCTATCACCACACAAGAAAAGGCATAAGCGGCTCACTTCTGGTGATAACTGAGAAATATTTATGATTTTGTTATTATTTTGTTTTTTTCCTATAGTTTGTAAATCATTTTCTGTAAATAAAATTATGATTTAAGCCTTTGTGGAGACAGAAGAGGCAGAATAAGTTAAGTGAACACAGGGGCATGCAAGAACATTAGGTGAATTATTGTGGTTCCCTTTGTCATCCAGAGAATACTTTTGTAATGAAAATCATTTATCTTTTATGCAGCTCTAAATGTTCACTATCAGGTGTGCTTTACTAAACATACCTGCGTAGGAAGCAGAGTATTGTTACTCTTTATCAGTGTCTTTTCCCTATTACCTAGTTCATTTGAAATTCTATAATCGGTGTTATATTGGGGAGTCTCTTCCACCCTACATTTGCAGAATGAATTTTAAAATGCAGATTTAAATGATTCATATGAAAGATAGTGCTCAGAAAGCAATATCAAAAGTTAATCCTGATTTGGTTATTTACATAAGCCCTAGCCCCACTGTGTATGCAGTGTTCTCAGATGCACTTAGAACAAACTCTCTGCAAGAAATTCAGTGAGCTCCGTGGTGTAAGCTTGGCCCCCACCCAGAATCTCAACCCTCAGGAGTCTGAGGCAAGGGTATCACAAGTCCAAAGTCAGCTTGAGAAACAGTGAGTTCCAGGCCACTTTTGGCTACATAAGGAACCCAGTGTCTCACAAGAAAAAGAAAGTCGATGTATTTTTTTTACACAAATATTAACTATGGGAGAAAAGGAGAGCAGGGGAGGAAGAAAGAAAAGAAGGGAGAAAGGCAAGGAAGCTTTTTTGGGATAACACTTGTTCATCAGGTACAGGAGTGCCACATCTGTGAAATAGGCGAGTCCAGATCCATAATGTTAAGAACAATTAAAAAAGTATCTACTTTTTCAACAATTGGCATGATATTAATTTATTATTACACTGGATATGAAAATTACCTTTAGCTACCTATACATAAATTTCAATATCCTTACAAGTGAGGAGATGACTCAGTGGGTAATGCTTGCCGTACAAACAAGCATGACACCTGAGTTTAGATCTCTAGCACCCACATAAAAGTTTGGGTCATCTGTCATCCAAACAGGTTGATCCTGTCCAGTCAGCCTAACAGCTATGCCAAGTTCCAGGTTCTTTGAGAGACACTCCCAAAAATAAGGTAGAGGGTAATAGAAGACAATATTCGACATAGACCTCTGGTCCCTACACCTATTTGCATAGGTGAGTGCACACACACGCACACACACACACAAACACAAACACACACACCCTTGAAAATGAACTAGTGAACTGCATTTTCTCTTTGTAATTTATGTGTATATGTGTACATGCATATGCATGTTTGCGTGTGTGAATTCAGGTGCATGTGTACCATGGCACTTGTGTGGAGATTGGAGGATAAACTCAAGGGTTGGTCCTTGCCTTCCAACTTGTTTGAAACAGCCTTTTATTTTGATGTTGTAGGCCAGGCTAGATAACCTGTATGTTTACAAGAATTCTCTCATCTGTGCTTTCCAGATTGCTGTGGGAAGACTGGCATGGCAGATGCTTGCTACTGCATCTGGCTTTTTCATGGGTTCTGTGTCACCTAACTGGTCATCATGCTTGTGCGACAAGCGTTTTACTCACTGAGCCATCTCCTGAGCTTAAGATGCATTTCTGAAAATGCAGAACAATAGGAAGAAGAAGACAGCTTAACAAAGGTCAAAAGTCTTAGGTAAACACTTAATAAAATGGATATCCAAATAACCAATAAGCAACAATAACTGATATCATTCCTTATAAGGAACTGCAATTTGAAATTGTATTAAAATACCAAAATACACTCATCAAATTCAAAAAGAATGAGAAAACTACTGTTCACCAGACAGAATTCTCATGCATCGCTAGTAGGAGAATTTTTAAAATGGCACTAATTATCTACTAAAGGTGAACATGTGAATATTCTACATCCCAGCAATTCCATTCTTTCAAACATAAAACACTCATACACACACACACACACACACACACACACACAGAGAGAGAGAGAGAGAGAGAGAGAGAGAGAGAGAGAGAGAAAGAGAGACCATAAGGCATACACAAGAAATTCATAGTAGCACAATATGCACAGTAGTCAAGGACTACTCATGAACAGTAGTCAGGAGCTGCTAATGTCTACTAGCAGTAGAACACATATGATGTGGTGTGTTTAAGTAATGAGAATAAATTATTATTATTAAATGTAGCAACATGGATAGCTTGGAGACAAAAAGTAGAATTAAAACAAACTAGATTTTAAAATAAAAGTTAATATGTATGTTCTTGCTTATAATTTGCTTGCATAAAGTTCAAACAAGAAAAACTAATAATAAAAAAGACAAGAAAGTGGTTCTTCTTGAAGAATAACAGTGTGAATGAGAAGGGCGTGTAATGAGGCTTCTGGGGTGCACACATGTACTTTGCAAATCTGGGAGTGGGTTATAGAGTTTCCTCTCATCATTCATCAAGCCTCAGTTTTCAATTTCTCTGTGTGTATTTCAACAAGAAAGTGCAGAAGAAAATACTTTTCTTCATCCTTCATAAATTCAAAGTTGGAATAGATTCCTATGGTGAAAGATAAGAGAAACTTTTCAAATAAACACAAGAGGCAC
Source organism: Typhlomys cinereus (assembly GCA_023101885.1). Classification (NCBI taxonomy): domain Eukaryota; kingdom Metazoa; phylum Chordata; class Mammalia; order Rodentia; family Platacanthomyidae; genus Typhlomys; species Typhlomys cinereus. The sequence goes on from JALPQD010000214.1 coordinate 3,543,389, forward strand.
TTGGAGAATTGATTACTCAAGACGAGACTTTGAATTCCAGCTTATTGGCATCTCCCACAAAGAAGAGCAAATTTTCAGAGACGTGACCAGACAGACTCTGTAGCCCAGTGTATTAGTTACTCTTCTCTGGTGCTGTGAGACACCACTCATGTTCAAGGGAGATTTATTCTGCTTCAGGTTCCGGAGGGGAAATACAGTCCATTATGGCAGGAAAGGCATGGCTGGCTGGCAGAAACTGGCAGAGACTTAAGTTACTGCAGATACTATGGAGGCTGAGAGTTTCAAAACTGCCAACTACAAGAGCATATATACCTCTCCTGGAAGCTAGGTGGGGCTAATCAGCCTCAAGGCCCACCCACTGTGACTGCCTTCTTCCAACAAGGCTCCATCTTTTAAAGGTGCCATGACCTCCCCAAACAACTAAAGATCCAAACCCATGAGCCTGTGGGGAACAAATCATGTTTCAAACCATGACACACAATAATTCTGAGGCAGTTAATAACTGAGATTAAGGCTAATAAGTAAAGCTGGCTAATGTAGATTCTCCTGTCTATGTCTTGAGGCCACCAAAGATAAAAATTTGTTTGCAGGAATTCACTTCTTTCCTCCTGGTAGAGGCAGAACAAGAGTATATTTCATTACTGTAACTTCATGCCCTGCTCTTTGGAACAGTAAATTTTCCCATATCCACGCCTTCTAAGTTGCCTTGAACTGAGCAATGTGAAGAGTCACATTTTGGTCTCCTACAAATGTTAGCTTTGAAGCAGGTAGCAGCGCTGAAGACAGTGGGGTGTGCTTGAGCTCACAGTCAGAACACACAGGCAGGCAGTGTGTAGTCAGTACACATTTTCCATTACTCTTTGTACAATCCATCAGTACCTTCTCCTTTCTTTGGGACAAGGAGCAATTTTCTGGATCATTTGCTTGCAGTGTTCTCTGTCCACCTTTCAACCTCTCAGCATGTCCTTTATGAAAAAAGTCCCTGCTAGCCTATGTTTAAATTTCACTTCTGCCCCTCTGGATAAATGTAATCTCAGCAAAAGGATTTGAGCTGTGGCTTCATGTTCCTCTTCTATAACGCAGGAAGGAGTAAGATGGCACAGGATTGCTGTGAGAATTATAAAACTTAATTCATGTCCGTATATAATGCAACCTCTAGTGCAGTAAGTGCTCAACAAATCCAGGCTAGTGTATTATACAGAGGAGTACAGAGTGGTTTGTGTAGGACTGTGTTTGTTCAGAGTCTGGAATCTGTTTTAGAGTCCCCAGCCTTTAGGGCTGTGTGGATAAGCCCAGCACATGTGGCTTATAGCCCAGAGTCAGCACATGTGAGGACTGTTAACTGGCTCCTCCTGAATCTGCAACTCTAGAAATGAAGAAATGGATGTTTTGATGAGAAAAAGTTCTGAGGAGACTTATGGGATGCAATGTACCAGCACCCAATCCCTTGCCAACACCACTATAATTTAAAATGACCACTAAACATCCATTTTTCTAACATACCTCTCTCTACAGGTATAATTTGAGTTTATTGAAATATTTCTTCTGCAATATAAATAAACATTTTATTAATTTGTTGTTACTCCTTTTATCATTTAGAATGATAATGACCCTTCAATGACATTGCTGAGGGAGACTTGCTTAATTAAGCATTCCTTAATTTTTATTTAGTAACATAATGTGAAAGTCTGTCTAATGTTATCTCAGAAGCAAAAATCAGTTGGAATTTAGAACCTTCTCAGAAAAAGATGACTGTCATTGAGGAAAACTAGCAATTGTCCAATAACAATCATTCCATAGTGCAAGACCAGTAAACTTGGAATTCCTGTGAAAAATGTTTGTGAAATCAGGGATGTGACATCAGTGGTATCAAATGTCATTATTCACATAATGAACTTAAAACCTAAGACAGTCAACTTTCAACCTTGACTGCCTGTTTTTTTAAAGTGATAAGGCCTGCCCCAGATCGGGATAGTCACCCTCTCTGGAGGTGGCATCTGGGCGTTGCCACTTTTGTCAGTTACTTGAGGCAGTTGTTCTCTCAAGACTAAGTACCATTTAGCTTCTTATTTGTGTTAACATTTCATTCTCAATCCCTTTCTCCCTCCCCTGTGCTCTAAGGAGCTTTCTAGCTACAAGTACTGCACTCTGATACCCCTACCAGCAGACCATACCTTCTTCAAAAGAATTTAAAACTGAAGAGACCCCAACTTACCTTACTTTCACCTCTAAAATAACCAGGATATAATTTCTACATGACAAAAAAATCTCATTCTCATAATCAGTCACCTTCTGACTCTGCATTCATGCATTTGCTCATTCATTTCTTCATTCCTTCTGGCAATAGCTATAAAAAATCTTTTATTTCACATTGAGTTTCCAATCCTTTGTCTAATTTGACTCTGCCCTTTAGTAATTGTGTGGCAAGAGGCAAGCCCTTGACATTTCCAAATCTCAGTGTCTCTTTTGGAAATATGAGAATAACAATGCCTAACTTGTAGGTAAGTCAACAAAGCTGTAATGTGATGTTATATGCAAATACTTAGCATCGTGTCCAACACCTAATGTAACTCACTGATGAAGTGATACTAACATCAACTACACTTTAAAAAATGATTTGAACTCTCCCACTGTGAAGATCATTATGTGCTAAACTTAAACAAAAACACAAAGATGCATAAGTTTTAGACTTGCCTTCATAGAGAACAATAAGGAAGACAAGATAAATTCATGAACTACTACAAGAAAGTGTATATATATTTCCATAAAACAGATGTAAAGGCAGGGAGAGAAATTATGCTTTCAATGGATAAAATGAAGAAGAAAAATATGTTTAATGTTCCAAATTTGCAGGCAATGATCAGTCAGCACTAAAATTTGATAGTGTCTTCACATTTCAAATCTTATTTCTCTGTGCTTTGACTTGGAAATTGACAGCTAATCCAAGTATTTTGGGAGCATCAGTCTTTCCAGGCTTCTCAGTGGCTCCTGCCATGACTTCTGAACCTTTAAACAGCCTGCCCTCACTGCTCTTCCCTTGGGGTTCATTGTCTACTGGACTCTAATTTATGACATTTGGTTTTAATCTCCAAGACCATATATAACTCCTTTCCAGACTTGAAAACTTAAGCCATGATTTCAGTCCCTCATTCCTTGACATCTTCTCTGACAGATTTTTTTAACCTAAAATAGCCTTTTTATATATTTGATTACAAGATCCAAAGTGTGGTGGTGCTCCAAATGTATTATTCAGTGCATTCACAAAAATACACACTTTCGAGCATGTAACAAATATCTGACTCTCTGGGAAGAGCTAAGAATATATATAGTACACATACAAATGTAAATAATCTGCATGCATATTAATGCTAATGAATTATCTCCTTGTCTATTTTGTTTCATTTTATTTTATGTCATTACCATAAAAAAAGAATGCAGATGTTTGAATTACACAAGAAATGGTCTGTTAAAGCTCTTGGCATTGTAACAGTCTACTTATATCTATTAGTACTAACATCTAGTTCTGTGCTAACCATACAGCAGTAGAAGCACACACACACACACACACACACACACAAACACACACACACGCATGCACGCATGCACACACACACACACACAAGCTTTGTGTGTGCCTTCATACACTGGTAACCTATGGAAATTGAAGGGAACCTTGAGATCTTACTTGAATATCATTGTTCAGGGAAAAATGTTCCTAGCTTTGAAGAGAAGTTTATGGGATGAAAAATATCAGTAAAAAAAGATAAATAAGACTTCAGAATCATTTCTAATATTTTATTAAATGGATTTCTGGGGAAGATGGAGATAACATTTGCTTTAACAAGTATCTCAGCCTTTTAATATCTCAGAGCCTCTACAATCTTGGTCAATTGCTATCTGGTCTGTAGCTTAGACCTCTCGCTGCTATAACCTCTATGGGGTATTATTTTTTTCTTTCCAGAAAATGGTAACTAAATAAAACGTTACTACCATTAACACTGGGTAAAATTCAAGTTTCTGTCTTAGTTTATTCAAAAAGACAGTGTGCCTCTCTGCGATATTGAAAATTTTGTTTCAATATTTCCAAAGATTATCAACTTTTAACACTGAGGCTAAGAACATCTATCAAAAGAAACATTAGATAAATTTTATTATATAAATGTGTTCCCTTACCAACTTTGTCAAGATTATCCACCCATTAAATGAGTACTTGAGATTGGGCTCTTACTGACTCAACAATACTAAATGAGATACACATATTAGGCACATATTTTATACAAATATAAAATAAATATTTTAGAATCCTAGTGTACAAATATGATTTTATATTTCAAATACTTGGCTATGAAAATGAGCTTCTACAAAATCTTATCCAGAACTAGTGAAAACAAACAAAAATAAAATGAATTTAAATTTGGGAAATCAAATTGACCAAAGATGACTGTGTATTCTGGGTACAAAACTCCCAAAACTGTACAAAGAAAATAAGTAATGAATTATTTTAAATTGATGAAAGAAGAATGGCAGGATTGTACAGCAGGTAAAAGCATTTGCCGACCAAGCCTGAGTTCAGTTCTCACAATCTACACAGACACAAATTGAGGAAACTAACTCCACAAAGGTGTCTTCTAACCTTTATACACCTACACACTGTGACATGTGTGAATGCGCACACACACACAAACACACGTGACATACACTCCACACATACAATATTAATATATAAAGGTTTAAAATAAAATAAAAACCATAGAAAGTCTTTGAAGAACCATGGGGAAAACCTCCCCTTCAAAAATGAATCAAACAGACAAAGCTCAAACATCTGAAAATATGTTAATCATATAAATCCCTAAGGGCACAGAACCTAGAAGAAGGTGTGGAGATGCTAAGATTCTGTAAATTTAGTCTAGACTGCACTGTGGTGGACGATTAGATCCAAGACTACATTGCAAGTTCTAGGAATCAGGAAAAGTTGCTAATTGAGGAAAATGCATGAGGGAAGCACAAGCACAGTAAAGAAAATCTACAACTTGGAGGAAGATTCTACTCTTACAGTGGACTCCTGATTAGGACCTGGAATGCACAAGAAATTCCTAAAGAGTTAAATGAAAGAAACAGTCATCTCCATATAAAGACCTGCATGGGGAGAGATTAGGCTGGCCTAGTTCTATGTGGTTGATATAGCCTAATCTCTCCCCATCCTGAAGCTCAGGGACATTTGTGGAAGAGGGGGCGGTAAGAGTGTAAGAGCAAAAGGATGGGAGGAGCAATGATTCTCCACACTAGTTAGGGCCAAAGCAAACATAATAGGACTTTGCATGCCCTGCGCAATGTCCAAACACTATTGACCTCACAAAGTCTAGCATCAGTTAAAGGCACCAAGATCCTTGGAGGCAAGGGTTGACAGCCACAGTAGTGTTCCTATGCTTAAGGGGAACACGAGGAAGGGTTCAGGGAAATGCCACTAGGTCCTTGTACGTCATCGGAGAGGAGGACCCAGAGGAGAGTTAGGCATACACAATAAAGGACTCTCTGGAAATTGGGGGGGAGGCACTGGGGGATGGGGAGGGAGGGGAGGGGGAGCAGGGGGTTCGGGGGAAGGAGGAGGGAGAGAGGAAATTGGTGTACTTATTAAGTTTGTATGAGTGGAAATAATAAAAAATGTATTAAAAAAAAAAGACCTGCATGACTTGAGCAGGTAGTTCACAGGAGAGAAGACACACTCTCAATGGCTGCAGGAAAATATTCTTACTTTATTTGTAACTAGAAATGTGTCATTTATGGAATACTTTATTTAAGCAAGGAGACTATACAAATATGTACATGAATGCTAAGAATCCCCTGAAGCTTTTGTTATGTTCTGAGAACATTGGGACCTGTTATTTCCATCAGAGGATGCTGGAAGAGATTCATGTAGTTAAAGTAACCAAGAAGAAATACCTAAAAATATCTAACATCAAGTGTTCCTGCTTGATATATAAATGACATCACCCAGTAGTTAAGATGAAAGTCAATTATCTCTAACTAGGAGTTCAGAGCTTCCAATAGGCTGCTTGGACTCTCATTCTAAACAATAAGCAGAAGTCAAGAATAAGAAAAGTTTCCAACATGGAAAATGAAGATAATGAGTAATACATTATAATAAAATAAATCCACTTGGATGGGAAAGGATTAATTGTGAAGAAAATCTCATATAACCAGATTAATAAGAAAAATTTTAAGTTCATGAAGATCATGCACAAGTATTTTTAAAGAAAATGGATATATTAACTCATCCTGAATGAACTACAGAATATCAAAGTGCAGTTGTCCCTGGAGCTTTATTTCAATACATACTGCCAGTAATAGAGTTTATCTCTTCTTTATTCCAGACTATATAATATCATTTCTATAGCAAACATTCTTTTTCCATTTATTTTTTTCTACTTTTGCAAGCATATTGAGTATTTATCTCAGCTTCCCTCCCTCTTGTCCTCTTCCCTTCTTTCATGATTCCCTCCCATTCCCTCCCACTTTTCTGCTTGTATGCTTCTATGGATCCCAGGATTCACTCTGCCTTGTCTACTTCTCTGGGGGCCCAAGCCTCCGTGGCGTATCAAGTTACCTCTCTTTAGGCCACCTCACTGATAAATGTGCATTTCCCTTCATCCAGCTTTAGACCCAAAGATTTCCACTGTAAGTCCCCATTCTATGGGTATAATAACAGCTACCTACAGAATAGTTTGATGAACTACCTTCCTACCTATAGGTTTATTGACTGTCTTCTCTATTGATCTATTTCCTTCTCTTTTATAACAAACATTCTTAGAATTAAATGAGAGATAGTCTGTCTGGGGAGCAAGGGGCAAGGCATGTGTCCTAATTATTATTAAAGATTTGGATTCCCTAATTCAAGGTTCTTTCCTTGCAGCAATTTACTACATGTGCAGGACCATGTGATTCTCTTTGTGTCACCTTGTAAGAATTTGATCTTGAAAACGAGCACAATGGCTGCATAGCACATGAAAACCTGACATCAGTCCAAACATGAGAGAATTTTGTGTATGATTATTTATCTCACACATTCCCTAATACAGAAATCACTTTAAGCCTATTGGATTCAAGATAAAAACTATAAAAGCTCCATTAGCCTCAGATTTCCATGCCAGAATAGCCTGGCAAATTGACAGCTTAGAAATGCCCATTACATGATACATGAACTGTTCTTACATAAATACTCATAAAAACTGTTCTTACGGTAATGAGATATCTGATTGGGCTCTCAGACTCTCCTTACTGGTCACTTGCGTCTGATAGGGTATGATCTCACCAGAAAGGGAGGGCATAGAGTCTGGCAGATAGAAGGTAACCATCCTGCAAATGGGAGACTAACCCCCCCCACAGCAGTCTCCTACTCTTATTCCATCTACCTTTGAATCTACTCTTATAATAAGACTTCATTTTAACAGCATTTTATCTCTGGCCAGGATGTGATATCCAATACCCATCAGGATGGAACCAAGGACGGTGCAGGAGCAGGAAAACTGAAAAAAAAAATCAACAAACCATAATTCGGAAAATCAGAGACTATACATCAACCACTTGGAACCAAGCCAGCCTAACCTCTCTCCATCCTAAAGCTCAGAGAAATTATGGAAGAAGGGGCGGTAAGATTGTAAGAGCCTAAAGATGGGGAGGAGCAACGTTATGCAAGATACTCCACACAACTTAGGCCAAAGTAATCATAATAGAACTTTGCATGACCTGCACAATGACTGACATAGCTAGCATTGAACTCCCAAAGTCTAGCATGGATTACAGGCACAAGGATCCTTAGAGGCAAGGGATTAACAGCCACAATAGTGTTCCTGTACTAAAGGGGAACACAAAAAAGAGCTCTAGGCAATGCCACTGAGTCCTTACACATCATCAGAGAGGAGGACCCAGAGGGAAGTTTGACATGCATGCTAAAGAATGCCCCAGGAATGGGAAGGAAGGAGCACTGGGAGAAAAAGAGGGAGGGGGGAAAGGGAAAAAAGGGGAGGGAGCAAGGGGATCCAGGGAGGGGTAGAGGGAAGGAGGGAATGGGGTACTTATCAATTTTGTATGAGTGGAAGAAATAAATTTTAAAAACTTATAATAAAAAAACTGTTCTTACAAAAACAAAATGACAGAGAGACACATTGAGTATGCAAGGAGTTCTGTATCTGTTTTATAAGCAGCAATTGATACTGTCCTATCATACTGTCCTAGAAATTGAACATTTGTCAAGATTAAGAAATCAGAGAACTATCCATTCTAGGTAACTACTTAAGGGGCAAATGGAGTAACTTAAAATTCATATTTAAAGATTTTATTGATGATACATTAGCACAAATAAGTGACACAGAGTAATATAATTTGGAACAAAGAAGGACAAAAGGAAACTATTGGGATAAGATGCATAGGAAAAGAAAACTAATGAGCCTCTTCAAACAGATACATGTAAGGGAGAATACTCATGATAAGAAAAATCTTAAATAATTTCTGCCCCTTTCTCTAATTTTCTAGTTTTGAAACTATAACTTCAAGTTCTGCAAAATATTTACCTCAAGAATTTTTTTCCAGAACAGCATCTTCAACAAGGCAAAACTGGATCTCCACATGCAGAAGATTAAAACTGGACTCATACTTGTCACCATGTACGAGAATTAATTCCAAATGGATCAAGGGCCTTGATATAGGGCCAGAGACTATAAAAACCATAGTAGAAAGGGTTGGGAACTCCCTCGAGCTGATTGGGCTAAGCCAACAGTTCCTAAACGGACATCCAATAGCACAGTCACTACAACCAATACTCAACAGATGGGATCTTGTGAAATTAAAGAGCTTCTGTTCAGATAAAGAGATTCTAACTTGTGCACAAAGGCAACCCACAGAATGGGAGAAAATCTTCACTAACCACATATCTGATAGAGTTCTGTTATCCAGAGTGCACAAAGAACTTAGAAAACTAAACACCAAGGAAACAAATGGGCCAATTAAAAAATGGGCCTTGGCGAAACAATCATATTTGGACTTTACATGCCCTGCGCAATGTCCAACACACTATAGATCTCACAAAGTCTAGCATTTGCTAAAGGCACTAGGATCCTGGGAGGCAAGGGATTGACAGCCACAGTAGTGTTCCTATGCTTAATGGGAACATAGGAAAGAGTTCTGGGAAATGCTACTGGGTCCTTGCACCTCATCAGAGAGGAGGACCAAGAGGAGAGTTTGGCATGCACATTAAAGGATGCTCCCAGGATGGGAAGGGGAGGCACTGGGAGATAGGGAGGGAAGGGGGAGGAGAGAGGGGCACAGGGGGATAGAGGGATGGAGGGAGGGGGAGACCAGTGTACCTGTTAAGTTTGTATGAGTGGAAATAAAAAAAAAATATGAGCCTTGGAACTTAAAAGAAACTTAACCAAGGACGAAATTAAAATGTCTAACAAATACTTTAAAAAATGCTCCACATCCTTAGGCATCAGGAAAATGCAAATCAAAATTTCCGTGAGATATCATCTCACCCCTGTCAGGATGGCAAAAATCCACAATACAAACACCACCAAGTGCTGGAGAGGATGTGGAGAGAAGGGAACTCTCCTACATTGCTGGTGGGAGTGCAGGCTCATACAACCACTCTGGCGAGCCATCTGGAGATTCTTAAAGAAGTTAAAGATTGAAATGCCATATGACCCTGCTATACCACTTTTAGGAATAATCCCCCATACAGCAAAAATTCACCTCAATAGCAGAAGCATGACCATGTTCATAGCAGCACTGTTTACAATAGCAACGTCATGGAATCAACCCAAATGTCCAACAGTTGATGAGTGGATAAGGAAAATGTGGTACATTTATACAATGGAATACTACTCAGCCATCAAAAATGATGAATTAATGGAATTTGCTGGGAAATGGATGGAATTAGAAACAATTACATTGAGTGAAGTGTCCTAGACACGGAAAAATAAGAGCCGTATGTACTCCCTAATAGGTGGATCCTAGTACCAAACCCACTTAGAGACACTCAAAGACAAATCTCTGTAATACCTACAGTAATTGTAAAGATTATGAACAGGAGAGATGGGGAAGGAGGGCCCCACCAGAAACAAGGAGAGAGGGAACCATGTTACTATAGAGAAAATAGGCCACCATGAAGGACTGCAAGTAAGTAATGAGACATCTGGTTAAGTTCACACTTTCCTTCCTGATCATTTACAACTGAGGGGGTATTCACCAGAAGGGGAGGGCATATAGGCTGCCAGATAGAAAGTAACCATTTTGCAAATGGGTGATTGACCTCTCTCTCACTGCAGTCTCATACTTTTATTCCATCTACCTTTGAATATACTCTTATAACAAGACTCTAATTTAACAGCTTTTTATCTCTGGCCAGGGGGTGACATCCAATACCCATCAGGATGGAGCAGCAAAACCGAAAACAAAATCAACAAACCATAATTCAGAACATCAGAGACTATATATCAACCACCTGGAACTAGGCCAGCCTAATCTCTCCCCATCCTGAAGCTCAGGGAAATTTGCGGAAGAGGGAGTGATAAGATTGTAAGAGCACAAGGATGGGAGGAGTAATGGGAGGAGTAAGGTATTCCACACAAGTTAGGGCCGAAGCAATCATAATAGAACTTTGCATGACCTATGCAATGTCCAACACATTATTGACTCCACAAAGTCTAGCATGGACTAAAGGCACTAGGATCTTTGGAGGCTAAGGACTGACAGTCACAGTAGTGTTCCTAAGCTTAAGGGGAACACAAAAAAGGGTTCTGGGAAATGCCACTGGGTCCTTGCACCTCATCAGAGAGGAGGACGCAGAGGAGAGTTTGGCATGCACATTAAAGGATGTTCTGGGGCTGGAGAGGTGGCTCAGGGGTTAAGCCTCTGCCTCGTAGAAGGGCCTGAATTCGGATCCCAGATCCCACATACAGACGCCAGGTGGAAGCGGGGCGCCTGCGCTTCTGGTCCTGGTAGGGCGGAGCCTGTGAACCCCAGGACAGAGTAAACAAGGAGGAGGTGGAGAAGGTCCATGGTGGTTCCCGAATTTGCCCGTGGTTCTATAACACACACACACACACACACACACACACACACACACACAATTGAATAAATAATAATAATAATAATAATAAATATATATAAAGGATATTCTGGGGATGGGGGGAGAGGCACTGGGGGATGAGGAGGAAAGGGGGAGGGGAGAGGGGAGCAGGGCGGTCCGGGGGAGGTGGAGGGAGGGAAGGGACCAGTGTACCTGTTAAGTTTGTATGACTGGAAATAATAATAATAAAAATCAAGTTAGAAAAAAAAATTTTTTCCACATACAAATGAAAAGCGCTTCATAAAAATGAATCAAAGTAAGAAATAAAAAGCAATTGAAAAACCTTTCCACATCTAGAGATTATGAATCATAAAGACAAAAGAGCTTATGCTTTCCCACAACAGTATTATATGTTTCCTAGGACATGATAATGGCTCCTTCTAAGTAGACTTTAGATTAAATACATTATTTTGTACTTATAACTTTTTTACACAAACATGAGTCATTAATATTAGGCAATAGAATATGTTTTCTGATTTTATAGGAAAATGTTGGAGCTGGGTATTTTTAATCATTTTGATGATTTCTTTGGTGCCAGCTTCTCATGACTCCGAGACATAATTACAAAGTTTGCTTCTACCAATTTAATAGAGAAACTAGGTTGGCTCACTACAGCGAGGCATACATGGAAAAGCCACTCATTCTTTGAGCCAACACACTGATTAATCATCTGTAGCTGTTAAGCCCTGAGGTAAGTCCCTCAGGAAAACAGTAATAAACTGAACGAATGAGGCTGACATCAAACAGCCTGGTATCTTCAAGAAAATGAAATGTTCACAAAGGACAGAAATGTACTGAGTGCCAGGAACAAGCACTGATGAAGGCAAAGAAGCCCTCAGAGAAGATCTACATCTTCCTTCCTTTTTGTATTGTCTACACCAATGAGATGTCTTGGCATTTATAAACACTCCATGAAGAGTAAGTATAGAAGTGACATTTAACCTGGCCTTGAAATATACAGAGGTATTGTAAGGGATGCTAAAACAAAGAGCATGCTTTTTATAAAAACCAGAGCTAAACCCAAGAATCTCACTTCACTAATTCAGTTCTCCAGCTCCTGGTAAAAGGCATAGTGTGCATCCAAACCCTTCTCACCATACTTACCTGTCACAAAAAGTCAAAAAAAGAAAACATTAGTAGGTCAAAGGACATTGGCAGTAGATGAGGAGTCATGGTCAGTCTGTCTGATAAGTGTTGTTTCTTTCAAAGGAATTGCTTTGAGCTACCTTTAGCTCCATTACTCAATATATGCTCTGAAGCTTTTCTTGGTAAATGACCTAAGAATCTGAATTAGTTGCCTGTGTACATTTTCATCACCCTCAATATGCACACAAGATTAGAAATCAAAATGACTTCAAACATCTTAACAGAAAAAGGAACAAAAAAAAACAGTAAAGTCTGAAAAAATCTGAAGAAAATTATGAACTATTTTGATTTTCTATACTTGCAGGTTTTTTTCAATGTTTTTACTCCCCTGCTGATTCTTTTTTGTGTATATAATCTGTAACACAGGCTAGCCTAGAATTCACTATGTGACACAGGCTGACGTGTAACTCATGGCAACCCTGCGGCCTCACTCTCCCAGTGCAAATATTACATGTGAGATTCACCACACAGAAATCATACTTTTCAAAGATTATGTATTAGTGGCTGGAGAGATGGCTCAAGGTTAAGATTCTGACTTGCAAACAGAAAGCCCCGAGTTTGGATTCCAGATCCCACATAAAAATGCCAGCAAAAAAATGGCAGCAGCCTAACTTCTGACTCTGGAAGGTGGAGCCTGGGAAATCCCAGAACAAGGCAAAAAGAAGGTAGAAGCAATCCCAGGTGATACCCAAAGTTACCCTTAGGCCTCCACAGGCACACATAGTGCTCGCTGATACATACGCACACACATGCACGCACGCACACATGCACACACACATACACACACACTAAAATAAATTTAAAAATGCAAAGGATCATATATTAACAGTTTTATTAGAAAATCATGCTGGAGGTGGGCCCTTTCTTAACTGTAAATCATTGCTATTACTCAGAAAAACATGATTCATGAGGAAAATTTCTAGCTCAGAAAGTTTATTTCTGATTTCAGTTTGAATATTGTTTACCAATTATTTGGTAATAATAAAATGCATAAACATTAATTAACATTTATACCCTTCCATCTAGTTTAAGAACTAAAATACAAAATTTAATCATATTTTTCTTCATCCTTTCTCAGTGGACAACTATCATTCTGAATTAGATGTTTTTATTACTCAATATTTCTTTTTAATTTTTATTTATTTATTTTGTGTTTTTGTGGTGTGTGTGTGTGTGTGTGTGTGTGTGTGTGTGTGTGTGTGTATGTGTGTGTGTGTGTGTGTCTCAGAGGGCATGTGTACATTCCTGTGGAAGACCAAGGGTGACTTCAGGAATCATCCTATATTGCTTCTATCTCCTTTTTGCTTAGCTCCAGGAGTTCCCAGGTTCTGCCCACCAAGACCAGTAGTGTAGACCTGTTTCTGCCTGGTGTTTTTTGTGGTACCTGGGATCTGACCTCAGAACCTTCTGCTTGGGAGACAGAGCCTTAACCCCTGAGTCATCTCTTCAGCTCTCTATATTTCTTATATTTCTCCTATATATTACTTTTCTGTGTTTAGGCTTACTTTCAATTTTTGTCAACCTACATATTATGTTATTATGTTCTTTGAAGGACTTACAGTATTTGTTTCTTTTTTCAATGAACAAAGCTACCTTGAAGTTTCTTTCACATGCCCATGTGTTTATTCATATATGAACTTTGCTTTGATTTGCACACATATGAGACAGGTTTTAGGCTTTGAGTTCATGTGTGAATTTTGTTCTGAGCTGTATGTATATGAGTCAAATTTTAGGCATGTGTGATTGTGAGCATTTTTACTCTACCACTTGTGATGGTTATTGATAATTGTCAACTTGCCAGGATCTGGAATGTCTAGAAGACAAGTCTTCGAGCACACCTATGAGGTGCAGTCTAGGTTAGCTTAGCCTCTGGGAAAGACTGATGGAATTACCTTGGTTGAAGTACTTTTCACATACTGCCATAGAAAATACCAATGATAATTACTAAGGCAACTTATTTAATTAAAGTAGCAGCTCCAGATCATTCATACACAAATTTACAGTAATCCCATCTATAATAACATATTTATTTAAATGTGCATATGTCACAGAGTGAATAAGCATGCTTAATAAGGGAATTGAGTGAACAAAATACTGCACATATACATTTTTAAAGAATTAATAATTTATACATGATACTATGTATTTTATAATACATATAGCTATAGAGATGGTTCAACAGGTAAAGCACTTGCCAAGCAAGCCTGATGACTGAGTTTGGATCTCCAAACACATATAAAAGCTGTGTGCAGTGGATTAGACATCTACAAACCCTGTATACCTACTGAAAATGGGAGGTAGAGACCTGAAAATCTTCAGAAATTCACATGCCAACCATTCTGGCTTATACAGCAGCAAAGAAAAGTCTCAGATTCATCAACATTGTAAAAATGACCATCTTCGAGCACACCTATGAGGTGCAGTCTAGGTTAGCTTAGCCTCTGGGAAAGACTGATGGAATTACCTTGGTTGAAGTACTTTTCACATACTGCCATAGAAAATACCAATGATAATTACTAAGGCAACTTATTTAATTAAAGTAGCAGCTCCAGATCATTCATACACAAATTTACAGTAATCCCATCTATAATAACATATTTATTTAAATGTGCATATGTCACAGAGTGAATAAGCATGCTTAATAAGGGAATTGAGTGAACAAAATACTGCACATATACATTTTTAAAGAATTAATAATTTATACATGATACTATGTATTTTATAATACATATAGCTATAGAGATGGTTCAACAGGTAAAGCACTTGCCAAGCAAGCCTGATGACTGAGTTTGGATCTCCAAACACATATAAAAGCTGTGTGCAGTGGATTAGACATCTACAAACCCTGTATACCTACTGAAAATGGGAGGTAGAGACCTGAAAATCTTCAGAAATTCACATGCCAACCATTCTGGCTTATACAGCAGCAAAGAAAAGTCTCAGATTCATCAACATTGTAAAAATGACCATCCTACCAAAGGCAATATACAAATTCAATGCTATACCAATTAAAATCCCAAAGCAATTCTTTAAAGAAGTTGACCAAACAATCTCAAAATTCATATGGAGGCACAAAAGACCCAGGATAGCAAAGACAATCCTGAGTAACAAAAACACTGCTGGAGGTATTACCATACCAAACCTTAGTCTATACTACAAATCCATAGTTATAAAAACAGCCTGGTACTGGCTCCAAAATAGACACACAGATCAATGGATAAGGTTGAAGACCCAGATATAAGCCCACAAAAATACAGCCATTTGATCTTTGACAAAGGGGCCCAAAGAATCCAATGGAAAAAGAACTGCATCTTCAACAAATGGTGCTGGCAAAACTGGATCTCCACATGCAGAAGATTAAAGCTGGACCCGTACTTGTCACCACGTACAAGACTTAATTCCAAATGGATCAAGGACCTTGATATAGGGCCAGAGACTATAAAAATCATAGTTGAAAGGATAGGGAACTCCCTTGAGCTGACTGGGCTAGGCCAACATTTCCTAAACAGACATCCAATGGCACAGTCACTGCTACCAACTCTCAACAGTTGGAATCTTGTGAAATTAAAGAGCTTCTGTTCAGATAAAGAGATTGTCACATGAGCTCAAAGGCAACCCACAGAATGGGAGAAAATCTTCACTAACCACATATCTGATAGAGCTCTACTGTCCAGAGTGCACAAAGAACTTAGAAAATTAAACACCAAGGAAACTAATGGCCCAATTAAAAAATGGGCCCTGGAACTTAAAAGAAATTTTACCAGGGATGAAATTAAAATGTCTAACAAATATCTTAAAAAATGCTCCACTTCTTTAGCCATAAGGGAAATGCAAATCAAAACCTCCCTGAGATATCATCTCACCCCAGTCGGGATGGCAAAAATCCACAATACAAACAACAAGTGCTGGAGAGGATGTGAAGAGAGGGGAACTCTGCTACATTGCTGGTGGGAATCCAGGCTCATACAGCTACTCTGGCGAGCCGTCTGGAGATTCTTAAACAAATTAAAGATTGAAATGCCATATGACCCTGGGATTCCACTTTTGGGTATAACCCCCCATGCAGCAGAGGTTCGCCTCGATAGCACAAACACGACCATGTTCATAGCAGCACTGTTTACAATAGCAAAGTCATGGAATCAACCTAAATGTCCAACAGTTGACGAGTGGATAAGGAAACTGTGGTACATCTATACAATGGAGTACTACTCAGCCATCAAAAATGATGAATTACTGGAATTTGCTGGGAAATGGATGTCATTAGAAACAATTATATTAAGTGAAGTATCCCAAACCCAGAAAGTTAAGTGCCGTATGTACTCCCTAATTGGTGGCTCCTAGTACCAAACTCACCCAGCCCACATTGAGACACTCAAAGGTAAATCTATGTAATACAGTAATTGCAAGGATTGTGAACAGGAGGGATAGGGTTGGAGGGCCACACCAGACACAAGGAGAGAGGGGACCATGTTACAGCAGAGAAAATCGACCTCCAAGGAATGCAAGTAAGTAATGTGACACCTGGTTAAGTTCACAGACGTTCGTTCCTGATCATGTACAACTGTGGGGGTATGATCTCACCAGAAGGGGAGGGCATATAGTCTGGCAGATGAAAGGTGATCATTTTGCAAATGGGTGACTGACCCCTCCCTCACCGAGGTTTCCTGCTTTTATTACATCTACCCTTGAATGTGCTATTATAACAAGACTCCAGTTTAACAGTTTTTTGTCTCTGACCAGGGGGTGACATACAGTGCCCATCACAATGGAGTGAAGGGCATTGCAGGAGCAGCAAAACTGCAAAAGAAAATCAACAAAACACAATCCAGAACTTCAGAGACTTTATATCAACCACATAGAACTAAGCCAGCCTAATCTCCTCCCATCCTGAAGCTCAGGGACATTTGCGGAAGAGGGGGCGGTAAGATTGTAAGAGCAAAAGGATGGGAGGAGCAATGATCTGAAGATTCTCCACACTAGTTAAGGCTGAAGCAATCATAATAGGACTTTGCATGCCCTGCACAATGTCCAACACACTATTGACCTCGCAAAGTCTAGCATCTGCTAAAGGCACCAAGATCCTGGGAGGCAAGGGATTGATAGCCACAGTAGTATTCCTATGCTTAAGGGGAACACGAGAAAGGGTTCAGGGAAATGCCACTGGGTCCTTGTATGTCGTCGGTGAGGAGGACCAAGAGGAGAGTTAAGCATACACAATAAAGGACTCTCTGGGAATTGGGGGGGGGGAGGCACTGGGAGACGGGGAGGGAGGGAAGGGGAGCAGGGAGTTCAGGGGGAGGAGCGGGGGGAGGGAAATGGAAAGGTGAGGATCAACATCTTCAGGTTGTCCTTTGACCTCTATGTGCATGCTATGGCAAGTATGATAGTTATTAATCCTGGGTGTCAACTTGACACACTTGATATTAACTAAGATCAGCTGAGACCACACCTGGAATGATCAGATGAGACCATCTGAAGAGATTATCTGGATAATACAAAGATCAGCCGTAGATCTGATTGGAACCTCCCTAGATCTCATTGGAACTTCCCAGTAATGGACCAGTAAAAAGGAGCCTTAGAACAGAAGACTGGGAAGAAGAGATACTCTCCAGGAATACTCCAGCCACATGGATGTCTGCTGTGACTTAGCCTGCCTACAGCTTCAGCTGGCCAGCCATGCTGTCTCTACCGTGAAAGACTGTATCTCCTCTCTGGAACCCTAAGATGAGTAAATCTCCTTTTCTCCCTTAAGTTATTTGACTTTAGGTGTTCTCTCACAGCAATAGTTAAGAGTAATCGTAACAGCAAGTATGTGCCCAAACTCACAGGCATGGCACATACATATATCATCCATCACATGCATACATTCATATACACTTAGCCAATCACACACATTGAAAAAAGAAAATATCCCTGGGTGCTTTCATATTTATCTTATTATAAGTGATGATGAAGTAGATAGATTGTTGATAGATAAGAAAGAGAAAGAAAGAAAGAAAGAAAGAAAGAAAGAAAGAAAGAAAGAAAGAAAGAAAGAAAGAAAGAAAGAAAGAAAGAAGGAAGGAAGGAAGGAAGGAAGGAAAGAAAGAAAGGTGATAGATAGATGATGATGATAGATAGATAGATAGATAGATAGATAGATAGATAGATAGATAGATAGGCAGGCAGAAAGATAGATAGTAGACAGGTATAGATTTCTTACTCTTTGTCTCTTATTCTTTTTTAATCCTTTCCTCATTTCTTGCTAAACATATTTTTAGAAAAGCAAGTATGCTAAAATACTTTATTAGGCTAATGGTGCTTTAAGGTTATGCTGTGAGACATGATAAGTATTAGAAGGAAAAGGTGGCAATAGCTCTTCTGAGATGAAGAACTAAGAAGAATTACATCCCCAGGAAGGAGTTTTCAAGGATCCTCTACTGAAGAACCAGCCAACAGTCTCACAGTCTGGAAAACTTTCCAGCAGAGAGGGATAACTCATTAGACTCCTACACAGATGGACATCCAGGTATGGAGATGAGAGAACTGGAAAAGGAGAAGAGCAAGAGATACCTTCAGAGTCCATTACAGGCAAACTCTAATAAACCCTGGGTGACAAAGAACTACTTAGGACCTCAGAATCCACGTTCTATGTGTTTTACCAATAGACCACAGTAACCATGCTGTCCTTGGTCATCTTTCTGGAATATACCTGAACACCCTTTGAGTTGTTGCAGGGGGGCCTTGAGATGTCTATCTATCATTATTTATATCATTTAACCATCTGTCTACATTGTTAACATACTACATCACTCAAGGCTAAATTCATTAGTGCCCTTTGAGTATTCAGTGAGAATTATGAATGGAAACTAGCGATGGGAGAGTGAAACACAGATGGGGAAATATGAGGAGGAAAAGATTAGTCTAAATTGGAATCATACAAAGAACTTCCAGAAAATACAAAATCATAAGACTAATACTATCACAATCTTCACAATCAGTCCCTCCTCTTTGCATGTATATGTAAATTAGGCCTGGAGACATTCATAACAATCAGGAAAAGGTCTTGTAGCTAGTGAGTTGAAGCTATAATCCTGCCCTTCAAAGTTGTTACTATTCATAAGAATTAGTGCATGTATGTGAAATCCAAAAAGTCACAGAATACAATTCTTGCTTCCTTTAGAAACAAATGTATCAGTGAATGACACTGAATTTTCAATAATCCCAGTACCCAAGCATGTTACTCATCCACTTCTCACAGCATGTATCCCACTAACACTTGGGTGTTTTAGAAGGTCACCATAAGTCACCATGCAGGTATAATCTTGTTCCTGTATTGGCTCCATAGATAGCAAGAGTTAGAGGTATGCAGTTTTCAGCTCTTCGGACAATATCTGAGGCAAAGGAAACTGGAATCCTCATCATTGGCTTAAATCATGTAGACTTAGAATCTTTCAGAAACTCTTCGGCCACTGAATTTGAAAATTAGTGATACTTTCAAGTCCTATTTCCATCTCATAATCAAAACCTTTTAAGAGTTTTGAAAAAATGCTTTATCAAACTAAGTACATTAATATATCATGCATATGGAAAATGCCATTTTCAATTATTTTACTCAGAACACAGAAACAATTATGAAAAAAAAGACCTGCTTGTCAAATAGCAAAAGGTGATGCTTTCTTCATAATTATTATGCCCCAGAGCATAGCGTTCACATTATTGTTTAATAGTTATATTAGGCAGGGCTCAATCAGAATGCAGAGACATTTGAATACGCAAGATTTCAAGTCTATATGCAGAGTTACTAACTGTACTTGTAAAAGTAGGAGATTACCCTGTAAGATGTACAGAGAATGTTCAAGAATAGAGGCACAGCAGCAGTAAAAACCTGCCCTGTGCCTGAGAAGTGATATCTAAGGCAGGAACAGAGCTGGAAAAGATCCCCTCCAAGATTCAGGCCTTACTGGAAAGGATCACTGGTCGGGAAGGTCTTTAAGGCTTTGTCTGTGTTGGAGAAAGCCATTCACACAGGAAGACCAGAAATCACAGTCTGCTATGAATCATCAATGAAAATGTCCAAAACTGACCACAGGGAAATTCCAGTGCAGTGGGCCACCAGCAGGAGCTACCCAGAAAACATGCCGTCTAGAGGAGACTTCCTAGAACACACAACTGCCAACAAGGGAAATGTCCCTTTCTCCTCCAGCGTCTCTCTCATACTCACTTCTGATGAAGATTGACATCATGCCAAGTGACAAAAGGGGGATCATTTCTACGTTGCAGAACAGAAAATGAAATGAAGCAAGTCGAACTGATTAGTGGCATATATACTCAAGTTTCTAAAATGTGGTTCTATTTGATGTATCTTTATTCTTTAAATTTTATTTCTGCTTAAATCACAGACTTCCTTTTAACTGATGGATGTAGAGTTAGGTTTATCTCTTTTTCTCTTCACTCATATGTCCATGTAGTGTATGGAGAAGTGGTTGTCTCACTCCTGCATGCATATGTGAAAGGCACAGAGGTTGACATCAGGATGTCTTGCTTAATGGCTTCTCCACCTTAATGTTGTTACAGGATCTCTCACTGAACATAAAGTTCACCATTTCAACTACACTCACTAGCCAGTGAGTTGCTAAGATCTACCTTTCCTCACTGCCCATGATCACTAGGGTTTCAAACATGAGCTACCATATCCATCTTTTGTTAGAGGAAAAGTGCTAGAGATCCAAACTCAAGGCCTCTTGCTTGCTGAGCAAGCATTTCATCCTTTGATCCACCTCCCCAGTCCCTGAAGGAACTTTTCTTTGCCCTCTCCACTGCTTCATACATCCTTAAAAATAAGTAGCCACTTTGGAAGAATGAACAGGGACACTGGGGTCAGCATCTCCCTCCTTTGCTTTAGAAGTCAGCCTGCCTTTGAAACAAGTACATTTTTACCACCATACAGTGACATCATGGTAGTGCGGCTCTGGAAAGTGCCACCACTATAGATAAAGTGCCAAAAAATATGATTCAGAAATGAAGTACATCTGTCCAGTTCAGGACAATGGATGGGATAGAAGCCACATTCTTCAATAAAAAATTTCATCTTCCACTGTATGCTCATGACCACTTTTCAGTGAATTCTTCCCAGTGAATTCTAAATTCACATAGGAAAAGACAAGAGTGGAATTTGTTGATTCGGATATTATTCTAGCCAATTTCTTAAAGACAGTGCCAGTGTACTGCTATAACTGTCTTAAAAAGACTCTAAATTACTGGTCCTCTGCCTCTGCCGTCCATTACAGCTTGTGAAGTGCACATTCTTCCTGCAAGAACTCGCACACACCTTGCTATGCCCTCTCTTCTTCAGTAGACCATTCAATTCCAATAGAGAGAGATCACTTTCCTAGATCTAACCTGATGTTTAGAAAGCTGAAGCTGTCTGTTATCGGTTATTGCCACTTGTGTTAACTTCGTCAGGGGTAGAGAGACTTTTGAATCTGAGTTCTGACTGTAAGTAAGCTATCCATCATCAGACAATAGTACATGGATTCCTCCTGGAGCATCTGAATTATAGCCTCCAGCTGAGCTTAGTAGGTAGGGGATAGGGAATAATACATTATGCTAATTAGCAAAGTAATGCAGACCTACTCAACGAGGCTGCAGAGTTTTCGTTGAAGTTCCTGATCTCATTCTAGACACAGTACAGCCACTCAGTAGTGGACAGCTGCTGTGAACTGAGTTCTCTGAGGAAAGCCAAGCTGCATGCAGAGGGCAGTGACTTGGTCACTTTCTTGCACTGAAGCGAGCTGGAGAGAGGAAAAAAAAACAGAATGAAGAGTGATTATATACATCTGTGTTAGTATATGTGTATATGTATACATGATATATATGTGTGTATGTATATATTATATAGTATATGATACACATTGTAAATACATATAATATATACAAAGATAGAAGAGAAAGAGGGATAGATGAAGATAGAGAAATAGAGATAGGAGGAAGGTAGAAACTTAAATTACATGTGCTGAGGGTAATTCACTGCTTTTCTTGCATGATTCCCTAAGTTGGGTAGTGGAGAAGTAGGAGGAGAAAAAGATGAAACTTTAATCAATATGCACTGTGAAACCCACATTTTGAGCAGGAGGATAACATATTTTGTTCCCTTAGCTGTCTGTCTGTCCCTTCTCTCCCTCCCTTTCTCTTGATTATACATCTCTTTAGTCAAAATAATTCTGCTGCCAGACTTGGACTTGGTGGCACACACATTGAACTTTGGTCTGCTCCTTGTTTTATCTTTTTGCTTGTATCATCAGCCTTTATTCACTCTTCCGTTTCCTTCACACACATTGATTATACCTCCAGTGACTTATTCTTTTCTCCCACTTTTCTTTTTTAGATAATGTATGCATTTTTGCAAAAAAAGGAAAATATTCCTAGTTTGTATCTATACTTGAAACTTACATACCTAGACTATAAGATTTTAGTCTTGTGTTACAGAGATTATTCTCTTCGTCTATATAAATGTTTTACACTAGTAGAAATCAGTCTTTCTTACGTGACACCCCAGTACTACCTTCAGCAACTGCACTTCTTTGTACTCAGTGTACACACAATTCACTACTTCTGACCTGAGCACTTACTAAGCTCTTTCTACAGTGATGGTCACTGACATTGCTTCCACCTCTCCTCTATCATAAGCAGTGCTGTAATTAGCATCCCTGCTTAAAGTCCACATACCAAAGCCTAGGGCTTTCAGAATCAAGCAGTAAATGTATATTCAAATTCACCAATTCAAATTCACCAATTCCTAGAAATATCCACCAGCCATGCCTAAGAGTCCTGTTCCCTCACATCTTCATCAATGTTCTGTATTGTCCAATTTTTAAGTTTATGCTTATTCTAATGGCTATCACTCACATGCATAGTTATTTCTCTTAGAAGAAAATAGAGTGTTAAGATCCTATTAAAAACGATGATCAAAACAAAGTACTTTTGGATACACTTGGCTTTGAAAGATGACATATTCTGAAAGACCTTATTTTGATGGAAACTTCTTAGTGAGAGTTTTGAGTGGACAATCAGTTAACTGAAGCAAGGTGCAGATGAATAAACTTAGATGGATTTCGTTTATTTGATGTAAAAATCTCTGCCCAAAATCTCCAACTATGTTTAAATTATTACAGAGTAATTTTTAAGGCTAAAATACTACTTAACGTTGGCAGATATTATCTTCCTTGTTTTCGTTTTTATTTTTCCCCTTTCTTGTTGGAAACCAGAGTAGTTCGTGAAATGCAATTTGTTTTCTTTAATGTTTCTTTAAAGCATCAGGAATATGTTTTCCCACTTCAGTTTCTTCTGTAAAATGTTTTTTTCATAAAATATGTCCATTTTTGTGGGGCTTCTGATTTTTCCCCAGTGGAAGTTCTTGTACATCCTAAACTTTTGCCTCTTGTCAGTTGCAGATATTACAAACATTTTCTTTCAATATGCCTCTTATATATTAATTATGTGTGTGACAGCCTTTACTGAGTGGAAATCCAAATTTCCTCAGTATGGCTTTGAGCCTTGTTGAAGCATTCATTATTGGTAATTATGGAACAATAATATTTCTCTAAATTTTCTTTCATATCAATATATCTTACCTTTTATAACTGTGCTTTTTATAAATTGGATTTCATCTGGGACTCAGATATATACTCTATCTGCAAAATACTCTGGTTTTCCACCATGATTTCCATGTCTTGATTAGGATATCAGGGCATAATATTAAAATTTCCCTTTTACAGGGATTATCTTTGAGCTGTCTGCCTCTTTGAGCTATATTTCCTGTTCTGATGTTTGCTCCCAACTCTATTTATAGCCATTATAGATTTATACTAAATTGTGAGCAGTTAACATACCTTGCCTTCTCTCTTCAATTTCAAACCGACGTATCTGGATTCTTCCATGGCGTATACTTGTAAGCCAAGCCAGACCTTTGTGTGCTCTCTGCTATGTGTGTGGCACAAGACTTCACAAGCCCTGCATCCCCGTTTCAACTAACTTTATGATAAGCCCAGGCACTTGGGCACCATCAAGGATGACTGAAACAAAGATGAGGGATTTGTTATTTCCAGTCTCCTCTTTTCACTTCCTGCAAACTTCATCCTGACGAACACAATTGAGCTCAGTGGTCCCACTTCCTTATACCAGCCGGGGGAGTTACTACCTTATTCCACTGCCCCATACCAGCCACAATTTCAAGGTAGTAGCATCACTGCAACAATCATCTTCCTCCAGATGGCTCCAGAGCTACATCAACCCCAAACTTCTATTTTTTTTCATCTTTCCTCAGACCTAGAGCCTTATTGCTCTCAATTTACCTCTTAGTTGCTTAGTTCCTTAGTTATCAATTATTTATCATATAGATAAATATATAGTGTATGACTGATTCTCTTTAAGTAATTGTTATATTTTTTGATATCTGGCTAAATTCTGAATAAATATCAGATTCTGTATCAAATTCAAAAGAGAAATTCCATGATATTTTTATTGAAATTGCTTCAATTATACAGATTAATTTGTATGTAATGTATTTTGAAACCCAAGCAGGAATGAAGGCTGCCTGTCATCCAGCACTGGGGAGGCAAAGGCAGGGAATTCCCAGAGCAAGCTGTTTTCTAACCAGAGCAAGCTGATTGATGAACTCTAGATTCAATTGAATGACCCTGCCTTAACAAGAAAAGTGGAGAATGATTGAAGAAGATGCCTGACATCAAACTCAACTTCCATATGCATGCGCGCTCACACATACCCACACACATACAACACAGTGCATACCTCCCACACACACACGCAAAACTAATAAATAATGTAAAAAGGAAGAAGGAAGAAAGGAAGGAGGAAAGAAGGAAGAAAGGAAGGAGGCAGGAAGGAAGAAAGAAGGAGGGAAGGAAGGAACAGAGGAAGGAAGGAAGGAAGGAAGGAAGGAAGGAAGGAAGGAAGGAAGGAAGGAAGGAAGGAAGGAAGGAAGGAAGGAAGGAAGGAAGAAAGAAAGGGAGGGAGGAATGAGGGAGAGAGGGAGGGAAGAAGGGAGGGAGGGCCAGCAAAGTGACTTGAAGCTCTACAAGTCCACAACTTGCCTTCAATCCTCAGAACACAAGCAGAAGTGGAAGGAAAGAACCGACTCCAAAGTCTAAAGGAACTTCTGATACATGTTGCATGCGTAAAAATTGAGAGTCATACTGAGTAAAATATGTCATCATAAAAGACAAATATTATATATGAAGTACTTAAAGTAGTAATTCTGAAGAAGGTAGTGGTGTCTAGCGTTGTGGTAGGAAAGGAGGGAGAGTTGTCTCTTGATGTTTTATGTCTGAAAGATAAAAAACCTTAAAGATTAGCTGTGCAATAGTGTGAATATAAGTATTGTCACTGGGCTATATACTTTAAAAGTGTAAGATGCTAAATGTTGCATTATATATACTTTACTATAATAAAAGTATATAAAATTGTATTAAAATTAATTCATGTAATTATTTTTGCCTGGTAATATACACTTAGCACACCATTATTTATTTTTTACATGAAACACACATTTTTATTTTTAGTTACTGTATATCCTTTTGGGACAAATATAGCTTTTTAAATTTTTTTATTATTTATTCAATTGTGCATGTATGCGTGTGTGCATGTGTGTATGTATGTGTGTGTGTGTATGTGTGTGTGTGTGTGTGTGTGTATGTGTGTATGTGTGTGTGTGTAGAACCACAGACGAATTCGGGAACCACCATGGACGCCTCCACCTCCTCCTTGTTTACTCTGCCCGGGGATTCACAGGCTCCGCCCTACCAGGACCAGAAGCGCAGGCCGCCCCGGCTTCTGTCCGGCGTCTATACGTGGGGTCTAGGATCCGAACCCAGGACCTTCTGCCTGCAAGGCAGAGGCTTAACCCCTGAGCCACCTCTCCAGCCCAAATATGGCTTTTTTAAAAACAATGTAGTAATAATTAATTAGGGTATGATATGTATATATTCGTGTGTGTGTGAATGTGGAATATCTGATGAACATGTAAGTGGCTGCATGTTGTGCTAAAGTGCAAAAGCTCTTATGTGGAGACCTGAAATTGACTGGGTGATTTCCTCAGTTGCTCTTCACTTTATTACTTGAGGCAAGGTCTCTCAGTTGAACTTGAAACTTGCCAACTGGCTAGCCTACGTGGTCAGATTGCCAGAGGAATCCTCCATCTTGGCCTCCAGAGCGCAGGCATCACAAGCAACAGCCGATCCTGCCCAGCTATGATGTGTGTCTCGGGGTCCAAATTCCAGCCTTCACACTTGTGCAGCAAGTGCTTTATTCACTGAGACATTATCCTGATCCCACAGTAATGCTTTTTTAAATTAAAGTCTAGGGTATCTGTCTTTGTATCAATGTTTTGAACATATTAACATATAGGTCACTCATATTAAGTCTCACCTATTTTCTTATTTCTTATTTTCTTATTCTATTTTCTTTTTTCTTTTTTTTTAACTTCAGTTCCAACATTTTATTTTTTTCTTTTCTTTTCTTTTTTTATTTATAGTGTTTTTTTCCACTCACACAAACTTGTTAGGTACCCCATTCCCCTCCCTCTCTGCACCCTTCCCCAGACACCCTGCTCCCTCCCCTGTCCTCCTCCTCCCCTCCCTCCTCACTCCCTTTCTCCCAGTGCCACCTCGACCCCATTCCTGCAGCATCCTTTACTGTGCATGTCAAACTTCCCCTTGGGTCCTCCTCTCTGATGAGGTGTAAGGAGTCAGTAGCATTGCCTAGAGCTCTTTCTTGTGTTCCCCTTTAGTATAGGAACACTATTGTAGCTGTTAATTCCTTGCCTCTAAGGATCCTGGAGCCTGTAATCCATGCTAGACTTTGGGAGGTCAATACTATATCGGTCATTGCACAGGTCATGCAATGTCCTATTATGATTACTTTGACCCTAACTTGTATGGAGTATCTTGCATATTGTTGCTCCTCCCCATCTTTAGGTTCTTACAATCTTACCACCCTCTCTTCCGCAATTTTCCCTGAGCTTTAGCATGGGGAGAGATTAGGCTGCCCTGGTTCCTGGTGATTAATGGAGGGTCTCTGATGTTCTGACTTATGCTTTCTTTGTTTGTTTTTCTTTTTTCCAGTCTTGCTGTTCCTGCACCGCCCTGCCCTTGGCTCCATCCTGATGGGTATTGGATGTCACCTAGCCAAAAATAAAAGGCTGTTAAAATAGAGTCTTATTATGAGTCGATTCAAAGGTAGATGGAACAAGAATAGAAGACCATGGTAAGGGGGGGGTCAGTCTCCCATTTGGAGGATGGTTACCTCCTATCTGCCAGACTATGCCCTTACTGTCTGGTGAGATTAAACCCCATCAGTTGCAAGTGACCAGGAAGGAAAATCTGTGAGCTTAAACAGATGTCTCATTATGTACTTGCAGTACTTGGTAGTGGCCTATTTTCTCTGCTATAGCATGATCCCCTCTCTCCTTGTTTCTGGCAGGGTCCTCCTTCCCCTTCCCTCCGGTTTATAATCTTTGCAATTACTATAGGTATTACAGAAATTTATCTTTGAATGTGTCCCTAAATGGGTTTGGTAATTGGATATACCTATTAGGGAATACATACAGCACTTAATTTTCTGTGTATAGGATACTTCACTCAATATAATTTTTTCTAATTTCATCCATTTCCCGGGCAAATTTCAATTAATTCATCATTTTTGATGTCTGAGTAATATTCCATTATATAAATGTACCACATTTTCCTTATCCACTCGTCAACTTTTGGGCATTTGGGTTGATTCCACAACTTTGTTATTGTAAATAGTGCTGCTATGAACATGGTCGTGCTTGTGTTATCAAGGTGAATTTTTTTCTATGTGGGTTTAGTCCCAAAAGTGGAATAGCAGGGTCATATAGCATTTCAATCTTTAACTTTTTTAAGAATCACCAGATGGCTTGCCAGAGTGGTTGTATAAGCCTGCATTCCCACCAGCAAAGTGGGAGAGTTCCCCTCTCTCCACATCCTCTCCAGCATTTGGTGCTGTTTGTATTCTGGATTTTTGTCATCCTGATTGGGATGAGATGATATCTCAGGGAGATTTTGATTTGCATTTCCCTGATGGCTAAGGAGGGGGAGCTTTTTTAAAGATATTTGTTCGACATTTCAATTTCATCCTTGGTAAAGTTTCTTTTAAGTTCCAAGGCCCATTTTTTAATTGGCCCATTTGTTTCCTTGGTGTTTAGTTTTCTAAGTTCTTTGTGCACTCTGGATAGTAGCGCTTTATCAGATATGTGGTTAGTGAAGATTTTCTCACATTCTGTGGGTTGCCTTTGTGCAGTTATAATCTCTTTATTGAACAGAAGCTCTTTATTTTCATAAGATCCTATCTGTTGAGTGTTGGTTGTATTGATTGTGCTATTGGATTTCCGTTTAGGGACTGTTGGCCTAGTCCAACCGCTCAAGAGAGTTCCCTACACTTTCAACTAAGGTCAACTATAGTCGCTGGCCTAATATTGAGGTCCTTGATCCATTTGGAATTAATTCTTGTACATGGTGACAAGTATGGGTCCAGTTTTAATCTTCTGCATGTGGAGATCCAGTTTTGCCAGCACCATTTGATGAAGATACTGTTCTTTTTCCATTGGATTTTTTGGGTCCTTTTGTCAAAGATCAAATGGCTGTAATTGTGTGGACTTATATATGAGTCTTCAATCCTTGTCCACTGATCTGTGTGTCTATTTTGGAGCCAGTACCAGGCTGTTTTTTATAACTATGGATTTGTAGTATAGACTAAGGTTTGGTATGGTGATACCTCCAGCAGTGTTTTTCTTATTGTCTTTGCTATCCTGGGTCTTTTGTGCCTCCATATGAATTTTGAGATTGTTTGGTCAACTTCTTTAAAGAATTGCTTTGGGATTTTAATTGGTATAACATTGAATCTGTATGTTGCCTTTGGTAGGATGGTCATTTTTATGATGTTGATTCTGCCAATCCAGGAACATGGGAGGTCTTTTCATCTTCTGGTGTCTTCTCTAATTTCTTTCTTTAGGGTTTTAAAGTTTTCACTGTATAGGGCTCTTACTCCCTTGGCTAGGTTTATACCAAGGTATTTCATTTTTTTAGGGGTTATATAAAATGGTATTGTTTCTCTCAAGGCTTTTTCCATTCTTTCATTCTGGGCATATAGGAAGGACACTGGTTTTTGTACAATTATTTTGTATCCTGCCACCCTGCTGAACTTCTGTATTAGTTCCAAGAGTTTCCTGGTGGAGTTTTTGGGATCACTCTGGTATAAGACCATGTCATCTGCAAATAGAGATAACTTGACTTCTTCCTTGCCAATTTGAATTCCTTTTATCTCCCTTTCTTGTCTTGTGACTCCAGCTAAGACTTCAAGTACAATATTGAATAGAAATGGTGAGAGTGGACAGCCTTGTCTAGTTTCTGATCGAAGCAGGAATGCTTCAAGTTTTTCCCCATTGAGTAAAATCCTTGCTGTAGGCTTGTTGTATACAGCTTTTATTATATTGATAAAGGTTCCTTCCATTCCAACTGTTTCTAGGGTTTTGATCATAAAGGGCTATTGGATCTTGTCAAAAGCTTTTTCTGCATCTATCGAGAGTATCATGTGGTCTTGGATTTTGGACTGGTTTATATGGTGAATTGCATTTATTTATTTGCATATATTAAACCAACCTTGTGTGTCTGGGATAAAGCCTACTTGATCCCTGTGAATAATCTTTTTGATGCGTTTTTTAATCCGATTTTCAAAGACTTTTGTTGAAATTCTTTGCATCTGTGTTCATCAAAGAGATTGGCCTATATTTTTCTTTTTTAAGTGTATCTCTATTAGGTTTTGGGATTAAGATGATATTAGCTTCATAGAAAGAAATTGGTAGTGATCCTTCCTTTGCTATTTGATGGAACAGTTTAAGGAGTGTTGGTGTTATTAGCTCCTTAAATGTCTGGTAGAACTCTGTGCTGGATCCACCTGGTCCAGGACATTTTTTTGGTGGGAAGATTCAAGATTACTTCATCAATTTCCTCATATGTTATAACACTATTTAAATAATCCACAACTTCCTGATTCAATTTAGGTAAGTTGTGTTACTTAGGAATTCATCCATCTCTTTTGTGTTGTCAAACTTCACAGAGTATAAGTTTTTGAAATATGACGTTATAATTCTCTGAATTTCTTGGGTATCAGTAGTGATAACTCCATGTTCATTTCTAATTTTGTTAATTTGGGTTTTCTATCTCTTGCTTTTGGTTAATTTAGCTAGGGGTGTATCAATCTTATTGATTTTTTCAAAGAACCAGCTTTTTGACTAGTTGATTCTCTGTATCGTTTTCCTTATCTCAATTTCACATATTTCTCCTCTTATTTTGCTAATCTCCTCTCTTCTACTGCTTTTGGGGTCAGATTGCTCTAGTGTTTCTAAAGCTTTAAGCTGCATTATTAAGTTATTTACTTGTGATGTTTCTATTTTTTTGATGTAGGCATTAAGAGCTATGAACTTACCTCTTAGGACAGCTTTCATTGTGTTTCAAAGATTTTGATAAGTTGTATTTTTGTTATCATTTGCTTTCAGGAAATCTTGAATTTCCTTTGTAATTTCTTCCTGAATTTCATTCAGCATCATAGTGCTTAGTTTCCAGAAGTCAGTGTATTTTCTGTTATTCGTTGTATTGTGGATGTCAAGCTTTAGACCATGGTGGTCTGATAGGGTACAGGCTAGAATTTGAACTTTCCTGTATATGTCGAAATTCATTTTGTGGCCCAATATGTGGTCTATTTTGGAGAAAGTTCCATGTCCTGCTGAGAAAAATGTGTGTTCTTTGGTGCATGGATGAAAAGTTCAATAGAGATCTGTAAGGTCCATTTCAGTAAGAGTTTGATTAAGTTCCAATGTGTCTATGTTAAGTTTTTGACCTGTTGATCTATCCCATGTTAGAAGGCGTTGATGAAATCCCCAAGAATTATCATTTGGGGGTTGATTTCTCACTTTAGAAGCTGTAGTATTTGCTTAATGAATGTGGAAGAGCCCGTATTAATTGCATATATGTTCAGTATTGTGAAGTCTCCCTGATGAATTGTACCTGTGACTAAAATGTAGTATCCATCTGTGTCTCTTATGATTTTTTTGGTTTGAAGCTACCCCTGCCTGTTTCCTGTTCCATTAGCTTGCAGAATTTTGGACCAGCCTTATATTTTTAGGATGTGCCTATCTTTTGTGGTGAGATGAGTTTCCTGAAGGCAGCAAATTGATAGATTGTGATTTTTAATCCAAGTTTGTAATCTGTGTCTCTTGATCAGTGAGTTAATTCCATTGACATTTAATGTTATAATGGAGAAATTATTTTTAATTCCAGACATTGTTTATGTTTAGTGGCTTTTGTAAGTGCATTATTTGGCTTTTAGGTTTTTGTGGTATTATACTTCCCTTCTGTCCTCCTGGATACGCTTGTTTTTTTCTTCAAGCTTGAGTATCATTTCTAGCATTTTTTGAAGGCCTGGTTTGGTAGACCTGTAAGCCTTCAAGTTGTCTTCATACTGTGTGATAGTTAAGCCTGGATGTCAACTTGACACACCCAGTATCAACTAAGCTGGGCTGAGACCACCTCTGGAAAGGATCAACTGAGACTACTTGAAAGGATTATACACACCCCAGATCCTATCAGAACTCCAAAGCTCTCAAAGGATTCTCCCAATACTACATAATATAAAAAGGAGCCACCAAAGAAAACAGATGCCTTCTTGCAGCTGTGCTAGGAATCGTTCTTCCTTCTGGCCTCCTGGTTTCTTTGACCTTCTAGCCTTCCACTATACTAAGACTCTAGAAGTTCTCCAGCCTTCAGCCATCACCCACTTGACTACCGAACTGGCAGCTAGTTATTGGCAGCCATCGTTGGAACTACCTCGGCTACTGGCAGCCATCGTTGGACCACCTCGGCCATATCTGTAAGCCAACTCAATAAATTTCCCATATATATATATATATACATATATGTGTGTGTGTGTGTGTGTGTGTGTGTGTGTGTGTGTGTGTGTATTCATTCTGTGAATTCTGTGACTCTAGAGAACCCTAACTAATACACACTGGAAAACTTTTTTTTCTCCCTCGATCATTACAGATAGTTTTGCCAGGTATATCACACCTAGGTTAACATTTTTGCTCATTTAATACTTGAAGTACATCTCTCCAAGCTCTTCTTGCTTTTACTATTTCCATTGAGAAGTCATTTGTTATTTTAATAGGTTTACCTTTAAAAGTGGCTTGTTTTTTTTTTTTCCCTTGAAGCTCTCAGCACCTTTTCTTTGTCTTGAATATGGAGTGTTTTGACTATTATTTGCCATGTCAAGTTTTTATTTTGGACATATCTGTTTGTGGTGCAGAATGCCTCTTGTATTTGGATGGGCCTCTCATTCTTTAGATGAGGGAAGTTTTCATTTATGATAGTTTGAAAAATTTCCTCAGGTGTGGTATTTTGGGATTCTTGCTCTGGTATTCCATGAATGTGCGTGTTAAGCTTCTTCAGGGTATCCCATAACTCTTGAATATTCCTCTCAAGTATCTTTTTGGCTTTAAGAACCTCTTCCATTGAGTTGGTTACTTCTCCCACTTTGTCTTTAAGATCTGAAATTCTATTTTCTGCTTTGTTAGTTCTGCTGATAAGACTCTCTGTTGAGTGCTGAGTTGAAGATAACTTGTCTTTTAGTTCTATTTTAAACTCTGCTTGAGTCTGTTTTAACTGCTCTATGCTTATTTTTGTTTCTTAAACTGTTTTTCTCAACTCCTCCAAGTATCCATTGTGTTCCTGTTCAAAGTGGTTGATGCAGTTATTTAACTCCTCCCAGATTTCCTCTTTCATAGTATTGATCATGGTAATGATCATGCTTTGAAAGTCATTATCTTGGGCCTGGCTTTCTTGGCTATTTTCTGTGAATTTGTTCTTTTTGGAATTTATCATTATGGAGTTAATTATTTCGGTGGGAGATTTGTTTTCTTGGATTTTGTTTTTCATGGATCTGCACTTTGACTTGGGCATTGTTGTTTTGTCTCTTAAGACCTTTCAGTTTCTGTGTGTTTTTGACTGAACTGATTAAGTTGGTATTACTACTACTCTTGGGCAGTTTGCCTTGGAGTTGGGTACATTTGTCTGTTGTTATTGTTGTTTCCTAGATGAGGCTATTAGACTGTTTGTACATCAATTAAGACAGGTTTAGTACACAGGGGGTGAATATTAGTATAGTAGTGCACTTTTACAATTTAGTACTTTGGTGATATGTGAGGGTGAGTGGTATAGTCCCTGAAGTTGTATATGTTTTGAGGGTGGCTACATGGAAAAGTTAGTCTGTAGTGATTGATAATTGAAAGGAGCAGGATGGCAAAAAGGGGTTTACTTATCTTTGAGCTGGATGTGAAGAATCTCTCCCATGTGATAGTATGATTTTATACGACTTCAGATGTATGGCCTTTGTCCCCTAGAGCTTTGCTTGGGTTTTCTTTGGACCTGTTGAATTCTGAGAAGCAGCATGTCCTCCCTGGACCCCCGAGCATCCCCAATGGGTGGAAAGGGCACAGGGCTGATGGCAATGGTGGCCACACTTCACCTGGGACCTGAGGTGTGGCCTAGTGGCCCACACAAGCCCAGGGCAGCCTGGATGTTGCTCAGGACCAACGGGTGACCTGGGGGCTGATGGGATTTACCTGAGAAACAGGGTAACGAGCGGGTGGGTGGGCAGAGAGTGCAGAGGGGATTTTCTTTTCTCTGTTCCATACTTTGTTACTTTTTTCAGCATTCCATTAAACAATTAAATTTTCCTTTAAACTTGAAACTTACAGACCAATTTTACATTCTCTTAATAGTTTTCTTTGGACTTTACACCTCAGACAACTATCTTAGTATTTTTCACACATTCCCTGTGTAAAGCTTCTGTTGTAATAATAAAGATGAGAGAAAATGGAGCAGCCTCTAGAGAAGCAGTTTTGGAAAAACACTTGGTTTGGTACCTATTACAATCACAGTGTAGAAAAAGAACTAAGGTTAAATAAAACTAAGGCCAGCAACCAATGTTTTGATAACATTATAATCATCAAAAATGTAATAGAAACTTGACCCAGAGTTGGAAACGAAAATGTAATTTAAATAAGCTGAGATCTGTAAATTATTACAGATAAAATGAACTTAACTCAATTATACACTCTACACATAAACATGATAAACTCACACTTACAACCATTTCCCTTTCATTATTTGGAAATTTTGGATTAGTAATGAATGAACAAGAGAAAATTTTGTGGGCAAAACTGGATTAAAACTAGACATTTCTAGGTGGTAAAATCACACTGTTAATAACAGTTCTAGGAAATAGTGATTGAGGTACAATTGTGCTAGGGTGAAAATCACTCTGTAAAAAATAAAACCACACCAGCAATAGAATTATAAAATTATGGAAGGTATAACAAGTCAACACATAGTTGAAGCCTGAGGAAATACTTTTATGATTAGATTTGTCTGCATTTGATTTCATCCCATAAATAATTTCTCAGTGATTAATTTTTGCCTGGTTTAATTGCCTATTATTCAAGGCCAGCAGTTATAATAAAACAAAAATAGCTGAAGCCAAGGGGGTTGAAAAGAACATATTTTAATCATGAAATAGGCACAGTATACCCTAGAAAAATGGTGTGACCAAAATAAATTCTACTCCTCTTCTGCATTGAGTCACTGTTCTGAACAACCTAAAGTTCTGGAGACATCTCAAGGTGGAATCAACATTAGCTAATGAACTTTTGAATTTTTTACTCTATTGTCACTATTAATTGTTATAAACTTTTCTTTAAAATCAAAAGACATGATATCTAGAACATGGAGTTTTAAGAAAGAACCCAGTGGATTTTGGTTTCTGTTTTCTCAAGTTCCATAATTTCAGTCTTTAAAATCAGTATTTATTGACATTTACTAATTCCATAAACATTCATTGAGCTTTCCATAAAACAATCAATACACTAGTGGATGAGATGCAAAGAAAAATCACTGGATTCCTGCTCTCAAGGTCTTTATGAGCTGTATAGATGGAGATGGAAACATATTATGTAAGATTTGTTTGGGCAAACACAAAGACTCAAAGGAAAAAGTGAGAAGCGCTGTTTCACAGGAGACCCTGTATCAGAAGCCTTGCAATCTTGCCCTGTAGGAAGGATCAAAAGCACAAAGATACGTAGAGACAACCAAGATTCAACCTGAACCCACCTTGTGAGCAAAGAAAGTGCACATCGTTTGTGCCCAACTCCAAACCTGAGATTGCTATGGCCCTCTGCTGGGATGATTATCATTAGACAAAGTCTGCTTCCTAACAATCCCCTACACACACACACACACACACACACACACACACACACACACACACACGTCAGACCTAATGCCTCAATTATTCATTTGTCAATATTAATAAACCACCAAAAATCATCAGACATATCAGAATATAAATCCACATTTGTAGATTATATGTTACATTCTCAACCATCCATGCCATAGAAATCAGTAAAATTTCAGTTTTCCATCCCTGCCCAGGATGGATCAAATGAACAGCTCACCAAACCTTAGGCACTTGTTATAACCCTTGAATGCTCTTGTCAGCAAGGAGGTGAATGCTTTGATCCTTTTGCCACATTTGCTGAAAACTATAGAGTCCAGAACTTGGAATCCTTCTCCCTCTGCCTCTTCAGCATAACCTATATATATCATCGAAATGTTCAGTGCTTAATCCCAAATGGGATCTCTATATCAGTCCCCACAGCAATGCTTAGGGAATATTGAGGAAGAGAGGGTAAAAAGAAGATAAGAGCCAGAAGGTAGGGAAGAGTATCATCAAACAGTGTCGTCTAGACATGGCAGGGCCATTGCACCCGAGAACTCAGCAGCTGAACTTACTTCCACAAGATTGGGCTTGCCAGCATTTCATCATGGGAAGAGGAAGAGGGGGAAGAGCTCATAAGATCTCACTCCTCTGAGAGACTGTTGTTTAAAGATGACCATGGGAAAGGGACCAGCTGTTTTCACTAATGCACCCACCTCCTATGCTAAAGAAAGTGTCCAGGTGCGTGCCAATGCAGACAATCCATAATAAACTCAACGTATCACAGTCACACAAAAATACATGAAAGGAAGAGAAAAACTAGTTAAGAAGGTTTTCATGAGAGAAGAGAGACTGACATAGGGGAACATTCTGGGTATGTATAAAGCTGTCAAAGAATAAAAAAGAAATTTAAATTATATGATACCATTATTAAAACAAAATTATCTCCATCAAAATAATTTTGAGACTCACTTCTTATGTAACACCCAAAATATAATCAAATTCACACATGCCAAAGCTGGGGATGTGACTTACTCAGTAAAGTGCTTCCCTTGCAAGCATGAGGGTATGAATTCAGTCCCCAAAACTTACACTGAAAAGCCACATGTGGTGGTGCACATTTGTAATCCTTTTTTTTTTTTTTTTTTAGCATTTGAGAGGAAGACAAGTAGATCCTTTAGGCTCAATGGCCAGCCAGCCTAGTTTGGTTTGTAAGTTCTCAGCCAATGAGAGACCCTGTCTCCAGTGATGGCATGAGGAACATTCGAGGTTCTCCTCTGGTCTCCACATGCACATGTGCATCTGATCCCTCCTACACACACACACACACACACACACACACACACACACACACACACACACAATCATACATGTATTCAAGTAACCTTCACATAAGTCTGCAAAGTAAAACCTTGTTAAAAAACATTTGTATTACCTTTGAAGTTATAGGCATTACTAGTAGTAACCAAAGCATAGCTTTTACTTCTTTGAATAGACAGTTCCAGGCTCTTCAAATTTTCTTAGTAAGTCCCAGATAATTGGTTTAATTTAAATACAAGATTGATTCTTTCATACCTCTTTTCCAATAACAAATCTAGTCCAACAACTATGCACTTGACCTGGTCAGTCTTAGACTGTCTTTACAATCTCCAGTCTTGTCTCTGTATCACAAGTATGGAGACTAGAGTGAAGGTTCATTTAATCTTAAATTTCCAACAAAACCAAAGCAGAAAATCAAGTCAAACATAGCTACACATTCTTCTGTTATTGTTATTTTATCTGAGACTTGGACACTTTATTAACAATCCAGAATTCTACCTCCTCACCTCAAACAGATACCCACTTAGAAAACGGATACTTAAGTCTCACATCCCATTCCCCATTGTCCGTTCTGGAAATGACACTGTCCCAACCTAAGATCTCAATATATGGAAACTACTCTTGTGCTAAAGTCACCCTAAGACACAAACGGACTGCCTCTTCTAAGGCACAGAAAGGACATGAGACATTTAGAAGTTGCTTCCTGGATGCATTCTTTGTCTTTGATCCTTGTACCTATCTGCCTTGCTCTCTTCTAAAATGCACCTCTATACTTTCATATTTAAAGAAAAGTCTGATGAATTGCTCTCCCTGAGAGTCACTGATCTATGCCAGTCAACCTCTTGACCCCCTAGGAAAGAACCACCTGCTGCCCAAAGCCTTCTCTTGCTCTTCTCCTCTAGCTATCTTGTTCTGTTTCTCTAATCACAGCTGCTGCTTCCCCTTGGCCCTGTATAACGCCACTAACTTTACCACACTTTAATTGTCACATCACTATGCTGCTAAAATGGTTAGCATGTCGAACTGAGGAACTCTGCTCCAATTTTTTCTATCCTAAATGCTGCTAAGGCACTCGAAAATGGAAAGGCATGACTTGTTTAATTTAATTGCTGTTGCATCATCTTTCTTCTGGTCTGATACAAATTATTTGAAATCCATTACTGTGCCACCACTTTTAACTTGCTTAGAAATTCCTCTCCTGTGGAGTAGTTTACAATGAAGCCCACGTGTTCTTCATCTTGGTAAACCCAGAATTAGCATGCGCAATTGTGGCCTATGAAATCCTAATGGTCTGACCTGCGCTATGTCCAACACATTATTGACCCCACAAAGTCTAGCATGGACTAAAGGCACTAGGATCCTTGGAGGCTAGGGACTGACAGTCACAGTAGTGTTCCTAAGCTTAAGGGGAACACAAGAAAGGGTCCTGGGAAATGCCACTGGGTCCTTGCACCTCATCAGAGAGGAAGACCCAGAGGAGAGTTTGGCATGCACATTAAATGATGCTCCGGGTGTTGGGGGAGGAGGAAGGCACTGGGGGATAGGGAAGGATGGAAAAGGGGAGGGAGGAGCAGGGGGGTCGGGGGGAGGTGGAGGGAGGGAGGGGACCAGTGTACCTGTTAAGTTTGTATGAGTGGAAATAATAATGATAATAGAAAGTTTAAAAAAAAGAAAGAAATCCTAATGGTCCATGCCAAGCACTTGCTTCCCATGTCACATGATACATTTAATATAGCCAGTCCAACCCCCACACACACTCCTTCCAATCCCACCACACTGCTCCTTGTCTCCTTTGCTGCTATTCCAAGCTACCTCCCTCTTCAACTACTAGTTGAGTTCTGCACAAGCCTTCCCATTGCTGCGCCCCAACTTTTGGAGACCTATGAGTAAGTTTCTTCTATTTAGTGCTTTTCTTTTTACTCCATGTCTTCCTTGTGTCTCAGCATGACTGACAGATCTAAGCTACACTTTCCCAGCACAGTACCTTGAGTCACACTTGGTTTGTGACCATCTGTAGTAGTTGTTGTTGTTCTAATAAAACTTTTTTTATGGCCATTGAAATTTGAATTTCATCTACTTTTTCATTCTAGAACATTTTCATTCTAGAACACCATTCTAAGCTCATACATTATTTTTCAGAAAAAGGCAGAGATTCATATTTGACCCAATACCATACATGTGGACCCCTGTCCCAGAAAAAAGTCTCTTTCTGGACAAGCTTGAGACCTAGGATCACACACATACACAGTAAATCAAAAGGAATTAGATTCCCGTAGTTATGAGATTTAGAGAAGAGGAAACTGCAGTTCACAGGAGTACTGCATGCCAGAGCCACAGTGACTGCTGGGTTGCCTTAGGGGATTTACATGCTTCTGGGTCTTTCTGGTCTCACAGCTGCCTGCTGCCTGATGATTGCAGAATGCCAAGCTCATAGTATCCCAGGACATTGCTAGGGTCCATGCCAGCCCTGTTCTTTTTTTTAATTTATTTTTTCCACTCATACAAACTTGATAGGTACCCCATTCCCCTCCCTCCCTCCACCTCTCCTTGGATCCCCTCGCTCCCTCCCCCCTTTTCCCCCTCCTTCTCCCCCCTCCCTTTCTCCCAGTGCCCCCCCCATTCCTGGAGCATCCTTTACTGTGCATGTCAAACTTCCCTCTGGGTCCTTGTCTCTGATGAGGTGTAAGGACTCAGTAGCATTGCCTAGAGCTCTTTCTTGTGTTCCCCTTTAGTATAAGAATGCTATTGTGGCTATTAATCCCTTGCCTCTAAGGATCCTAGTGCCTGTGATCCCTGTTCCGTTCAAGATATTCAACTGTAAAGCTTCTGCACCAGGAAGGAAGAAAATCCTGGACTTACAGGGGACTGAAAGAAAATATGGAAGCAATTAATTACATATCCTTCCAGTGTCTTGGCTTACAGTATCCAGACTGAACAAGATAATTGTCTCCTGCAAATCACTTTGTTTGGAGGGCAGCTATCTCAGTGTGTCCCCTATGCCAAGTTCAGACAGTCTTCCCCACTAGCAGAATGAGTGCCACTCCCAGATACAGCGTCTCTGGTGAGTTTCTCTGAATGGTTTCTCAGCCACACCAATTATACCAAAGTTCACCCACTATGCCCAAGAGAAAGAGTACCTGTGTCATTTAGGATTCCACATTAACTTTTAATCTTTAAACTAAAGCATATTGTCATAGTTAAGCACAGGTGTCAGCTTGACTGTTGAGGGTTTGAGCTCTGGGCACAGTTGTAGAAAGCTGATGGTTGAGTTAAGCCCAGAGCAAACCTGAAGGAGATTGTCTAGCTGATGGGGAAGACCCAGCCCATGGTGGGTGGGATTAGGCCCTGGATAAATCACAGAGAGCTGGTTGAGAGAGTTGGCATCCTTCTGTTCACTTGGCCAGAGATACTGGTCTGGCAAGTAAGGACTTTCCATCTCTCCGCTATGCAGTGATAGTGTGGCCAGTTCCCGCAGCCCTGGTGTTGGTGCATGCTCTCCCTTCAAGCTGGACTGAGAATTGTAACCAGACTGTCCTAAGAAAGTAAACTCCTTATTGCCTTAAGCTGTGTGATGGTCATTTATCAGCAGATGGACTGCAACACATATCATAATTTTTCTCTTGCCTTCTCATAAATCATAAATTTTTCTTCCATCTTTATTTTTTAAACATTGTATACATGCATATAGTGAACTTACAATATTTTCAACCCAATCCCAAACCCAATTCCTCCTCCTTTTCTCCTTACAACCCTTCACCTCCCCTGCCAGACTCCCTCCTATTTTCAAATCTTTTTGCTTGTGTGGACCACTGTGTTTCATCTAGTCTATGATGACTTATGCCTGACCTTATTCATGCTGCAGTAAACATCCTAGATCAGTGTATATAGCATTGAGGGAAGCATCCTCCTTTTCTTTCCCATCAGCATTAGTCCACATCAGTCTCTCAAAGAAGTGTGAGGCTTCTTGAGATCTTTCTGATGTTATGGTGAGATGTTGATTAGACAGTTCCCATGCAATTCTTGTGTAAGTGTACACATAAGCCATGAAATCTTGAATATCACAACTGTGTCAAGTCCAGGAGACTGTCCCATTTTTGGCTCTTACAATCTTGCTGTCCCCTCATCTGTGATGTTCCTTGGGTCTTGAGATGAGGGTGGGTGAGATTTATGTGTCCTGCTTAGGTCAACGGACTCTTATTTTCAGCATTTGGGCAAGTTGTACTTTTCAGTAATAAACATGTTTCGCTGTAGAAGAAGGCTTCCAGGTTGAGTGCTGACTATTCTTCTTATTTATAGGTATAATAACAGGTATTTACAAAGCAGTTTGGTGCACTGTCTTCCTAGCTAAAGTTTCATAGTCGGTTCTTACCTTGTGATCTATTTCCTTTTCTATAGGTTCTCATTCTTGTTAACAGTAACAAGAATGTGTTCCATTATGACAAACTGGTCTAAAACCCAATCAGAAAGTTGTTGGTGTCTCCTTGACACTCATGCCATTATTATACTGGTAGTCACCTGTTGCCATGGTGATTTTTATCATAACTTGCAGATCTCACAGGTTGATGAGACCTTTGATTATTTTTCTCCCCAGCAGCTTCTACTGCAGTCCTTAGTACCATATAAGCTGTCCAGCAAGGAGGAAGCCTTCAAACCAGTTCCGGTTGGTGTATTTTACCCATGTCCTGTGATCGATATGTGTTGTATCTTCAGTAACAGGGTCTTACTGTCAGTGTTTTGGAGGGTAATAGCAAAAGCCTATACTGTTTGGGAGGCCTTTGAGACCTCTCTGACCAACAACCTTT
Organism: Typhlomys cinereus; assembly: GCA_023101885.1. NCBI lineage: Eukaryota > Metazoa > Chordata > Mammalia > Rodentia > Platacanthomyidae > Typhlomys > Typhlomys cinereus. Next base: position 3,585,122 of record JALPQD010000214.1, read on the forward strand.
GAGGAAGTGTTACATCCTGCTACTTCTAGTGTAGTTTTAATTGTCACTGGATTCTAAATGGACCGAGTCAGGGCATTTTGTTTAGTTTTGTCCTGTTTTCCTCTCTGTATGCATCTCTGCATAAGGACTGTCCATTTTTTTCCTTTTTTAAAGAAAATTTTTGACATATTAATAATATAGGAGCTTCCTATGGGATTCCATCCCGCAATTTTAGGGTTTTTCTTTAAGTCCCTCCATCCCTTCTATATCACATTCCCTCATACCTTCCCAGGTATTTTTACCATTATTCCTTCCCTCACCCTACTTACCATGGTATTCTATATCTCCCCCTCCAAAGGTTTCACTAAACCATCCCACTCATTCATTCCTTTCTAATTTTCTGGCTGTTACAATAATGAATCAGAAATGTCCAAAATAGGGATAGAGAAAGAAGAAAGCATAGTTGAAGAGAAATATCATGGGTCCAACTCAAAATAGCACTGAAGAGTAGATCCCAAATCAGTGGTTGTGCAGCAAGCCTGCAAAGTATCAGAAGTTCCCCAGGGAAATGGTTTTAGGGAAGGAGGTACCGTAGGTCACTGATCAAATATAAGAGAAGTAAATATGCATGGTACTGAGGTAGCAAAAATCCTTATGGTATGGTCCCATTGAGATAGAATCTTGGATCCTTGTACAACCTGCACTGGTCTCTCCACATTAATTATGCATATAATAATTAAAAGTCACCAAAACATAAAAGCCACTATTTTCTCAGATAGAAAGGAATGGGAACGCTGGCTTTACTTTTTTAGTTCACTTGTCATTTATCTTGATGACATGCACATGGTGTATTCTGATTTTTAATTTTTTTAAATTTGGATCAAAATCAGAAGGTGCAACATTGTTAGTTTTTAGTGGCATTACTGTATTATAACATTCTATCTTCAGAATAATTTCACTCTGAAATGATATGAAAGGCTGATAAGACTGGGGAGACCACTGCTTCTTGGAGTGGAAAGCGATGCATCCACTCCAGAAACAAAGCTTAGCAGAGTTCTGAAACTCAAATGTGGAGCTCTCATGCAACCCAGCATTCCCACATTTATTGCACAGAAACTTTGGTTCACACACAAAAAAACTCCATATGGATAATTATAGCATGTTTAATCATATGAGCTTGGAATTAGAAGTCACCTAAATCTCTTTCAAGTCAGGAATGAGTAAACCTAGGACAAGCCATGCTGTGGAAAAATAACAATGAAAAGGAGTGGGCTGAAAGTATTCTAGTCACTAACATAGAATAATGTATTACCAATATCCTGGTCATGACACTGGTCTAGAGTTTTACAAGATGTTACAAGGGGAACGGAAACTTTTTCTATATTTTTTCACATGTGAATCTACAAGTCTTTAAGCCAAGAAGAATATGGACAAGATTGATTTTACAAACCCATAGGAATCCTTGCCTTCTTTGTAGCCAAGTTACTTTCTTCATTTATTTGTTGCAGCTTCATGAGAGGATCACAAGCATTCCAAATTTCACCAGCTTAGTCCAAGAATCCCCTGTCTCTGTTTCCAAAGTGTGGAGATTATAGGTGGCTACCATACCAGCCCAGCTTCTTTGTAAGTTCTAGAGACCTGAACTCGGGTCCTCACTTAAATAAAAAATGTTGCATCTACGATCTAGTTCTGAGCCCTCAAATTGTTTTCTCTTTCACCTGTTTCTTGATATTGAAAATAACCTCCTTGCCCGCCATGAATAACTGGTATTTGACTTTTATATTGACAATTTCCTTGATCATCTTTATACTTACCCTGACTTCATTTAAACTGTTAAACACTATAGGTTAGCTTTCAGGTTTTCACACTTTTATATATTGCATTTTATGTCACCTGGCTTCTTTCGTTAAATGTTACTGACATAATTTAAATATCATTTTAGAAACTCATGTTGTTTAATGTGCCTGATATTCATTATTGCTCCATGGTTTTCTACTACATGTTATTCCTCTATGAACTTACTTGACAAATATAAATTGTATATATTTAGTACATATGATTTATATATTAGTTTGATTTTATAATATTAATATATTTGATTTTATATATATATTAGTATGTGTGTGATGGCTACTTCAATAGTACTTATTTATTGTTATAGGGAAAAAACCCTGCTCCCTGAATTGATGTAGCAATTTAGTTTACCTGTTCCCTACCTTAAAAAGTAGGTTATCTTCCCCAGCTGCTCTTTTCAAGGCGCTTCTCCTCTCTCCTTTTCTTTCTCTTGTATTCCTATGCACTATCCCAAACTCACCAAGTCCAAAAGGTAACATTCCTTTTTGGCAGTCTTGGTGGAAATAGTAGCCACAATTGTGCATAAGAAAAATCATCACCTCCTGGAATACAATGACAAGTCTTTTTTTTCTTGAGTGTCCCTCTTAGGTTGTAACAAGCTTCCCCTCCCGACTCCCCAATATCACCCCTTTCTTTTCAGAGATGTTCCTGAAGTCTCAGTGTTTAAGACTCTGGACCTGCATTTCTTTTAACGATTTATCATCCCCTACCACCTTTGTTTTTCTTTTGCCCTTTATTTGAACACCACTTCAAAGTACCTGAAAGCTAATTCAAAAGGTCTGGGGACTATGTGGAAAGATAGCTATAGAGTCCTCGGAAGTCTGGAAGAAATTTTCCAAGAGTTCAGGCAGGGTTTTTCCAAACAGAGATCTCTACAGTACATTTCAGATGATGAATGTTGCAACTAACCTTTGTTGGCAGTATGAGTGCTAACAGTTCCAATAGGAAGTGTTTTGGCATTGTTTGGTGAGTTAAATAAGCAGGTGAATTAGCAAGTGTAAGTAGAAACTCAGAGGTAGTATTGGAAACAAACAGTTTTGAAACAACAATAATTCCTTTTTACTATTAATTCTTTTATTTAATAGCTACTCAAGAGTCATAAAGATAAACACCTCAGGAGGAGAATAATGCCTCTGTTATGACTTTTAAAGAGGCTACTACACAGCAAGCCCACTGGTCCATAGAAAGATTTCTGTGAGATTGCGAGTTGTCCCAAATTTTTGTTTCCTGACAACATACTTGTCCACAGCACTAGGTAGCATAATTAACAATGAGATATAAAATGTTTGGTTTTGTTTCTTTCTCTTTTATGGTTCTACCATCAATTATGGGTCTCTACTCAGACACAGTACATAGTGGCTAAGAGCATGAGTTTGTGTAGAGATTCACTTGACTCACTTAGTGGTTGTACACTTGGACAAATTATTTAACCTCTTTGATTTAGAGAGGATATCTATAATTATCCTTATCTTGTGGTTTATATACTAAAATGTGCTTGTGTTTTCTAAAGTACCTGCCACCTGGAAACGTCTTAATAACTAATAGCTGTTGTTACTGCTATTGTTAATTTTGCTAACTGGCATTATCACACTCCACTTTTCTCATCTTAACATGTAGTGGGTAGGAGTTAAGGTAATTGCTATCTCCTTGGAAATGTGCATATTCAGATTGTCTTTGCCAGCTTTCCTGGCTTAAGTTTATTTAAAATTATTTTAAGTGTTGAGAATGTATAGTTCTTGTTGTCTGACGTGGTATTGTTTCATCCCATTACCGGCCCCCTGTGGTTTCTGAGGCTTAGCACCTACTAATTACTATGGCCCACCTTGTAGTTAGAATATTTTCCTGTCGCTCTGCTTTCTTGGCAGCAGTAGTCTATTAAACCTTTTATCAAAGGGCCTATATTATTTTCTTGCTCTGGATGTTTTCACTAAAATAAAATGTGAATTAAAAAATGAACTCTGTATTTATGCAAGTCCCAAACAAGCATATCAAAAAGCCAAAGATTTTTCCTAAGAAGTTCAAAAGCCCTATTTTATTATTGACAAGATATCAACCTGAAACATTTTTAAAAATTAAATACTTTTTTGTATTTATTTATTTATTTATTTATTTATTTATTTATTTATTTATTTGTTTGTTTGTTTGTTTTTCCACTCAAACCGTCCACTCCCTCCCTCCATCCCTCCCTGTTCCCTTCCCCCTTTTCCCCCTTCCTTACCCGCCTTTCTCCCAATGCCCCCTCCCCCATCCCTGGAGCATCCTTTAATGTGTATGTCAAACTTTCCTCTGGGTCCTGCTCTCTGATGAGGTTCTCTTTCTTGCGTTCCCCTTAAGTATAGGAACACTATTGTGGCTGTTAATCCCTTGCTTCTAAGGATCCTAGTGCCTTTAGTCCATGCTAGACTTTGAGGAGTCAATAATGTGTTGGTCATTGCGCAGATCATTCAGAGTCCTATTGATTTCTTCAGCCCTAACTTGTGTGGAGTATCTTGCATATCGTTGCTCCTCCCCATCCTTGTGCTCTTACAATCTTACCGCCCCCTCTTCTGCAAATTTCCCTGAGCTTCAGGACGGGGAGAGATTAGGCAGGCCTGATTCCAGGTGGTTGATATAGAGTCTCTGATGTTCTGGATTATGGTTTGTTGATTTTTTTTCAGAAAAACTAAATACTTAAGTTTGCCAATAAAGGAAGAAATTACATTTGTAAATCTAAGTTGTTACGAAAAATACAAGGATTGAACATCACAAAATGTTGACACAATTGCTATTAAAATTTTAACACAGTTTCTACTAACATTACTTTTTCTTAAACAAAAATCAGAATTGGGTTATGCCCAACATGTATGAGGTTCTGGAAGCCCTTACTTTGATCCCCAACATGACACCTAAGAAAGAAATACCAGTGTAATTAATTCAAAATTTCAGGCTGATATAAAAATTTTTCATGTATAATCATGTAATCATCCTGACAGGAATAATGATATTCTAAAGAGACATCTCTGACCTTCCTTCCTTTTGACTGTCAGACTATTGACACAATATACCCTCAGGAAATTGAATTTTCCCAGGACGCTCATTCTGGGAGAAGGAAAAAAAATTGAAACCTTAGTATCAGACATAGGGATAGGAAAGGGGAACTTCTTCCCCAAAAAGGAGATTTCACACAACTTTGACAGACCATCTTGTGAGAGAAACTGGAACTAAAACAATGATGACTGACAGGACCTTGACCAGGACTGCTGTTATGCATATCACTTGTGCTTTATTTAAACCTGAACCATATCAGACTCAAAGATGGACTTGGGCTGAGCTTTAAGGTCTTGGACTTGACTTTTCTTTAATGGGAGATTATTATTATTATTATTATTATTATTATTATTATTATTATTAATTCAGTCCCTGTCATAGTTAGGCACAGGTGTCAATTTGACTGTTGAGGGTTTGAGCTCTGGGCACATTTGTGGAGAATTGGAGTGAACCTGCAGGAGATTGTCTGACTGATGGGAAAAGCCCAACCCATGGTGGGTGGAACTAGGCTCTGAACAGATGAATAAAATCCTGAGAGTTTGATTGAGGAAGTTGGCATCCTTCTGTACATTTGGCCAGACATGCTAGTCTGGCAAATAAGGATCATCCCTCTCTCAGCCATTACATAGAGATGGTCTGGCCAGTTCCCTTGGCCCTGGTGTTGATGCGTGCTCTCCCATCAAGCTGAACTGAGAACTATAGCCAGTAATCATAAGAAAATAAACCCTTATTCCCTTATGCCATTTGAGGGTGATTTATCAGCAACCATACAGGTGAACTGCAATAGTCCCTTTTTCATTGTCAGTACAACCTTAATTTTTTCATGATTCAGTGTTGGTAGGTTTTATGTGTCAGAAAGTCTATTGATTTCTACCTACATTTCTAACCTTTTTAATGTTGTATTAGCATATATTACACAAAACAGCATTTTTTATACAGACACATAATGCATCCATTACTATTTCTCTTCCCCCTCCTGCTCCTGTCAATCCCTCTAACTCCCCTTCCAGTTGTAGCGATTCTTTTTTTCCACCCAATAAGTTTCGTTAAGGTTACTTATAGGAGTGGGAGTGGGAGTTTGTTTACAGAAGCATGAGCTTCACTGGGGAAATATTTCTCCCTCCTCCATGAAACATTATCTGTGTCTAAATCCTCATGGATGGTGGAACCCCATGAGGTCATTCTCCTTCTGTGACAAGATATTGACAGGCTCAACTTGTGAGGATTATGGGGATCACATGCATCTAGCCATAGCCACGCATGTCATGTCTGCAAACATGTATGCCACCCCCAACACCACTTCCTTCAGCACTTCCATTCTTTCAACTCTTTCTTCTGTAATGTACCTTGGATCTTGGAGAGGATATTATAATATCCCATTTATGCTTGAACAATAAATATTCACTTATTCTTTGTACTTTGGCCAGGTACAAGTTTTTGCATGTTGACCACTCTGACTAAAGCTGACAGTAGCACTAATCTATGGGCATACACAAATTTAGAAAGCAATTTGATGAGCACACATTTCCATGTGTAGCTTCCCTATCAGGACTTATGATTTCTCCAGTCACAGGCTTTTTCTGGGTTTGTGAATTCTCCTGTAGAGTGAGCTGCAAAACAAATCAGTCAGAAATTGGTTGGTTACCCTGATAACAGATTTGCTACTTTTGCATAAATCATCTCATCTGACCTTTTATTAGTGTCCATGGGTGTGACTATTGATGACAGTTCTCCCTCACCATAGTGCATAACACCTTCTAGCAGCAGTATGAGGGCTAGCAAATGGAGAAAGCTTTCAGTTCAGTTCCAGTTTGATTTTTCTATGTCTTTCAAATAAGGAATGTATCATCTTCAACTATAAAGTTTTCCCATCTAGTTATTGTAGGCAGCCAACAGCACAGGCAATTGTCTGTGCTGTTTAGGGGCTTCCATGGCCACCAACTCATAGGAAGATAGTCCACCCCCAGCACTGGGACTTTTGTTTAATGACCTTGTCTTCTGGGAACACCTTTATCCAACCACAAACCTCTGTTCAATGAGTTGCTCATTGAGGATTCTTTGTATTTCTGTGGTATATCATTTGTAATGATTTTTTTCACAAAAGATTTTATTTGAATCTTCTTTTTTCTCAATATGATCAAGGGAATGTCAGCTTTTTGTTTCTCTTTTAAAATAATTAACCCTTGATTTCATTAATTTTCTTTCATGTACCTTATTTCTAGACTATCTCACTTATTTCTGTTCTGATCACTATTTCCTTCCTCTAACTTTGTTTTCTTTTACTTACATTGTTTTCTTTTCTAATTTGATATGAGTGTCAAACTTCCAGCTGCCTTTGCTGCATTGCTGAAATTTTGATTCATTTCAAATTTCCTTTGTCAAAAGATATTTTTTATTTCTCTGTCAATTTTTACCAATTGGTTATTGAGTGTCATCTTAAATTTTACAAGTCTAACTTGTCCAAATTAATTCATATTTTTTTATTTCTGCTCTCATTCCATAAAAATTTTTGTGTGATTTTAGTCCACTTCATTTTTTTCACATGACTTGTTTTCCAACATATGACGTTTCCTGAAAAAAATTTTCTGTGCACTTGAGAAAGTTGTATATTCCCTTGCTATTGGACAACATTTAACATTAAATTTGTTATATAGTTGATCTAAAGTTTAGTTTGTGTACTATTTTTCCACATTAATTTTTCATATAGATGAATTTTCAACAATAGAAACTAAATGAAGTCTCCATCATTTGTTACAAATTGTCTCTCCCTTCATATCTATTAATGTTTGTTTTCTTTCTATTAACTTTGATTCTATAAACCTAGATGTATTTACCTACTTAACTCTGTAGTAATAAAACTTGGTATATAGATCCAGGTAATGCAGTTCAATTCAAATAAAATAGCATTTGTTAAATGACCATTGTATCAGCTTTCTACTCAGTAATAGTAACTGAAGCATAGACAATGATGTAGTCCAGTGGGAAATACAATAAGTAGTTTCAGAATGATAAATTACACCCAGCAAGGTGCATTCTAGAGGGAGGGGAGGAACAAAGTTAAAGAAGAACAGGGGAGAGGATAGAGAAGGCATCATGGCCACATTGAGCTTTGATGGATAGAGTCCGCAAAGTGGGGAAAAGTCTAGAGAAAAGAGTCATATTAATAAGCATGACTTTAAAACTTAACAAATTTCTCTTGATTCAATATGAATAAATTCTCCATATCCATGGCATAGCAGTTAAGAACATATCTTATTCTTGTTAATACCAAGAGAATTTATTCTTAAATGTTCTCACATACACACCCCAAGCTTTACTGTGGGAATCATTTCATAGTGTATACAGAAGAATGGGGATGTATGATAGTGATGGAGGGTTCCCAGCATGTTGGAGGCTCTGGGTCCAATTTTATGCACTATATAAAAGAAACATACATAATGTATATATGCACCAAAATATTGAAATTTATTCCATAAATATACACAATTTTTATTTGCAAACTAGACTCTAATACACTTCTAAATATATAGGTATATACATAGCATTATGTGCATAAACCTATATAAACATTTTCTGATAGTAATAGAATATAGTAACACCATCATAAATTACATTTTACATCAAGTCCAGAGTCTATTTAAAGTAGACTGTGATGGTTTCTGTCCCTCAGCACATTCAAAAGGTCACTTCCAGATATCCCCGAGTCTTTGGGTCTTTGGCTCTTCTAGTGGCAAAAGCATATTTTTCAGCTTGTGCGAGAACAAGACTATTTTCCCACTTAATCACTTGATCACTTCCCAAATAATTTCTTGCGTCCAAAACCCTCCCTCAAGAGCTACGATATTCATGCACTGTGGTAATTGTAATAATACTAAAAGAAAAATTGTTTCTTTCATGTCATGTTCAGTGGAGTTAATTTTTTCTCTTTAATATATTATAAGATGGTAGATGGTAAAACTTAAGAATCCCCAAATTTCAAACATTTGTAAAGAAAAGATTTATTAGAACACCATAGGGCCGTCCAGCACTTTGGCGGTGCTCTTCTGCTAGAATTGCACATTGCTCTCACTCACAAGCTTTCTCCCTGAGTCCTGAGAAAATAGAATTCAGTTCTCGAGCATTTTTCTGTCCTAGCTTGAATTTCATGACTTTCACCCCAATTTATACTGGCTTCCATGACCCTCTCAGTCTCACATTCTTTCTAACAGATTTCATCATCTGGTCTCCATTAGAACAAAACCAGATTGTACACACAGATCAAAGTCTCAACACAATGACCTGCAAAGAGTTAGTGGTCATGAATATACCATCACACGTCAGCTCTAAGCAACAGGCAGTCCTTCAGTAGTGTAAAGCAAAAGAAAAACATCTGGATTTTATTTTACAAAGACCACCAGAATGGTGATGAAGGAGGGTAAGGATCAATATAAAAATCAAAAAGGTCATTTATAATAATGTTAAATAATTAAGGTCAGGCAGAGGATGTATGTGAGAGAGGTACCATATGCCTTTATCATGCATGAGACTCTGGGTCCAATTACCAGCACCAAAATTAACCATAGTTTTAATTAAGATGTGAGTTGTCTATATCAACCACCTGGAACTAGGCCAGCCTAATCTCTCCCCATCCTGAAGCTCAGGGAAATTTGTGGAAGAGGGGGCAGTAAGATTCTAAGAGCACAAGGATGGGAAGGGTAATGATATGCAAGGTACTCCACACGAGTTAGGGCCGAAGCAATCATAATAGGACACTGCATGCCCTGTGCAATGTCCAACACATTATTGACTCCACAAAGTCTAGCCTTTGTTAAAGGCACTAGGATCCTTGGAGGCAAAGGATTGACAGCCACAGTAGTGTTCTTATGCTTAAAGGGAACAAAGGAAACGGTTTTGTGAAATGCCACTGGATCCTTGTACCTCATCAGAAAGGAGTACCCAGAGGAGAGTTTGGCATGCTCATTAAAGGATGCTCTGGGGATGGGAGGGGGAGGCACTGGGGGATGGGGAGGAAAGGGGGAGGGGAGGGGAGCACAGGGGTGGGGGGGAATGGAGGGAGGGAAGGGACTGGTGTACCTGTTATGTTTGTATGAGTGGAAATAAAAAAAAAAGATGTGAGTTGAGAAATAGAGTGGAGAACAGGAGATAAAGAAAAAAATAAAGAAAACATCATAAGTTCTTTTGGATAGTATAGATGCTTAGATGCATTAAATTTGTGTTTGTATTTAAGGTTGTTGATGCTTTAAGATGAAAATCAATCACAATATACTCTCTAAAGAAATCTACATGGAACAGTCAAACCTGGAATGGTCTCTAGGGCTGAGACTTCCTTAAAAGTACTGTGAATGAGTATAACAGATTCTAGAAACTAGGAATTGTGTGTAATTTTGTGGAAGGTGTTTTGTAGTTTTAAAAATACTGAAAATCCAAAAAGGAAAATCTAGACTAAGAAACTTCATATTCTCTCAGGGAAGCCTGGAAGCCAACTATGTGTAGATGCTTAGTAGTTTCTTGAAAATGGCAAGTAATGGAGCCATAGATATACAAGGTTACACACATAAAGATCTAAGTCTATAGAAAAGACAAGGAGGAAAGTATCTGTCAATAACATATGGAGATGCAACTTTTGATAGCTAATATTGATTATCAACTTGACAGGATATGGAATCCTCTGGTCATGTCTGATGGAATTTCTAGGTTGGTTTAATTAGGTGGAAAGACCCACTCTAAATGCGGGCATCACTATTCCTATGGGTTGGTGTCTCAGACTATAAAAAAAGAAAGAAAGCTAGTCAGTAATAGTAACTAAAGCATAGACAATGATGTAGTCCAGTGGGAAATACAGACAGCAATAAGTAGTTTCAGAATGATAAATTATACCCAACATTCATTATTTTGGGGTTTGTCTGTAAATACAATATAATCAGCCTTCTCATATTCCTGCTGCCATGTCTCTCCCATTGTGAAAAAGAAAAATGTATGTATCCCCTTGAACTATAAACCAAAATATACCCTTCCTTCCTTAAGGTGCTTATTTTTAAGTGTGTGTGGCATATGTGGAAATGAAAACCACTTTCAGGAGTCCCATGTGGGTTCTACGTATTAAACTTGTGTATTAAACTTTTACCCATTGAGTCATCCTGATGCTCCTTAAGCTGCTTCCTGTCAAGTATGTGAGTACAACAGTAAATTGTATAACTAATGCATAGCACAAAGACTTTCCAAAATTTATCGACATCTCCATCATAACTGTGTGAGAAAGTCAGCACACGCTCCAGGCTTTAATGAATGGGTGAGATGGAACACAGACATTTTCAAATATGAAAGGCAGAGCAAAGACCCAGACATCAAAGAGTAACCAGAGGAAATGTTATTGGCTAAGGCTCTACCATACGTATGGTGCTTTGTGAAGTATGTGAAGCCTCCATCTTGAGATAGACTCAACAACTTAGGGTGAAGCACACAGCCGGCATTCCAGACCCACAAATGCAACTGCTCAGCTAGTGCCTCCAGGGTGATCCATCCACAGAACTCTTAGCCTCTATTCTATCTGCACATTTGAGTCACCATATCCATGACCCAACTTTGCAGCCGTTGCAGCATTCCCCTCTTTCCAGCAGTTACTACAGCCTCACGTGCTTTGAGCCCTACCAGATATTTCCCTTCAGTTTATTTACCTGTTTGTGTTCTCTCTTTCTTCCCCCCTTTCCTCTTGCTATTTCCTCTTCCTCCTCCTTTTTCTTTCTCCTCCTCCTTTCCTCTCTCTTCCCTTAGACAGTGTTATATTCACACAAGAAGTTTACCACATGTTGTAACCCAATCAAGAGATAAAAGAGTCCTTTATTAATTAAACAATTAGAGACCAAAAGTGTCTCATGCCTCAAAAGTCTCTCAGTCCTGAATTTTAGGAATTTTGGAGTTTATTTAAAAAAAACACCCAAAAATCACAATAATAGTTGAGTTAGATTTAGGTCAGAGAGACCTTGCTAGAGTAGTTATTTTGGGCTATATAGAGAATTTGCTTGATTTACATCCCAGAATTAGTATATACCTGAGCTATGGTCAATGTCATGATAAGCCTCAATTGTGTTGGCAAGAGATTTACACATGCAGCTGTCTGGGAAGCTGAAAAATGTCTTAGTAGGCACAAATACGGTCATGGCCTGTGTCAGGATAAAATGATGTTAATCTCTGTTCCTTTGAGAGAAGGCCATAGGCACCATCCCAATCTCTCTTTTTTTATTAATTACATATTTATTTATTTCCGTTCATACAAACTTAATAGGTACACCGGTCCCCTCCCTCCCTCCACCCCTCCCTGAACCCCGTAGCTTCCTCTCCCCTTTTCCTCTTCCTTTCCCCCCCTCCCTATCTCCCATTGCCTCTTTCCCCCATCCCTGAAGCATCCTTTAATGTGTATGTCAAACTTTCCTCTGGGTCCTCCTCTCTGATGAGGTGTAAGGACTCAGTGGTGTTTCCTAGAACTTTTTCTTGTGTTCCCCTTCAGTATAGGAACACTATTGTGGCTGTTAATCCCTAGCTTCTAAAGATCCTAGTGCCTTTAGTCCATGCTAGACTTTGAGGGGTCAATAATGTATTGGTCATTGCCCAGGTCATGCAAAGTCCTATTATGATTGCTTCAGCCCTAACTTGTGTGGAGTATCTTGCATATCCTTACTCCTCCCATCTTTGTGCTCTTACAATTGTACCGCCCCCTCTTCCGCGAATTTCCCTGATGTTCTGAATTATGTCTCTGATGTTCTGATGATGTTCTGATGATGTCTGATAAGCCTCTGATGTTCTGAATTATAGTTTGTTGATTTTTTTTTTTTTTAGTTTTGCTGCTCCTGCAATGCCCTTCGCTCCATCCTGATGGGTATTTTAGATATCACCACCTAGCCAAGATAAAAAGCTGTTAAAACAGAGTCTTATTATAAGAGTATATTCAAAGGTAGATGGAATAAAAGTAGGAGACCGCGGTGGGGGGGTCAGTCTCCCATTTGCACAATGGTTACTTTCTGCCAATCTCTTTTGATGACTATTTCTATTTACTCTCTCCTGTTGGAACCATCCCAGTCAATCATGGGCCCTTCTAATTTCCCTGGGAGGTTCCCAGCACTTTACTCATTCTATTCACTGCATTTATTTCTTGATGTTATGTAGTTCATTTATTTTCTTTTCTATTTTATTTTTCTCTCTCAAGCTTCTGGTTGCTATATGTTTCTTGCTTACTTTCTACAATCATGAGCTTAGATGTAGTCAAATAAAATGAGGAGAAAAACCAAGGTCACCAGAAAGATCACTATTTCTTAATTGTCCACGTTTCACAGCATGTGGCAAAATTCCAGAATGTTCAGCGCACCTGTTTGCTCCGGAATACAATGGAACCTGCAGAGGGCGTTAAATTCATTCTGAGTAGGCTTCTTTGCTCTCCAGTCTGCACTTAACCATTGCTTAGTCTATTGTCCTACGATTGCTGGAACCTCACGAAGGTGTGCTGCCAGGATCTGCAAGGCCTCCATTACTTCTTCCGGGACCAGGGTGCTGGTAACAAACACCAGAGAAGTCAGCATCCGGCCATGGAGTGTTGCCTGCACTGAACCAACACCACAATGCTCACATCTCAGATCTTTGCTATCCCATCGTCCCCGTCCATGAACCCTTGTTATCTTCAAGAATTCAGTAACCTGCTTTAGTTAACTGCAGGTTAGTATTGCTGTTGTCATTGGCTGAACTTAGATGAGCTGCCAGCAGTTTAATAATAAATATATCAAAGAAACTTGGTTAACATGAAATAATGGTGAATATTTACTACCCTAATGTCTGGATTAGACCTGTATAAAGAATAAATGGTAGTTCATTTCACTGACAGGTAGATTTCTGCTAAATAAGTCTTCATTCACCTAAATATTAGAAAGAGTGCTCTAGGTGACAGGTGCCTTTGAAAGGTTTGATATATTTCCTGATATAATACTTTCACCTCTTTCCCTCATGGTTCACTTCTGGTTACTATTTATTAAACCTGCTTATAATTTAAATTTTCTAACGTTTTTTTGAGGGCGAGGGAGGCATAAAGAGGAAGGAAGGAAAAGAAGGAGAGAGAGGAGAAGAGAGAGAGAAGAAAAAAAGAAGAGGAAAAGGAGGAGGAGGAGGAGCAAGAACACATGGAAGTCAGTTTGCATGTAGGTGCCTTTACCCACTGAGCCATCAGTGCAGCCTCCTGTGATTGCATTTCTAATTTGAGGTTCATCCATACAAAGAGAGAGACAGTGGCTGCTGTGGGATTTCCCTTATAACCCTTATCATCCATCATGGATTAAACTGTGCCCCCTAGAAAGATTCGTGGATGCCTAATCCTCAGTATGTAAGAAGTGACTTTTCTGGAAGGATCCGCAGATATCATAAATTTAAATGAAATTATATCAGTGTAAGTCACACCCCCAATTAAATATGACTAGTATCCTGTGAAGGAAAAAATGTGGCCAGGGAGCCACATGACGACTCAGGTAGAAATTGGAGTTTCAGTACTGCAAGCTAGAGAAACTTCAGAACTACCTGAAGCTAAATGAAGCAAGAATGAATCTTCCCTTGGAGGTCGTGGGCAGGAGCATGGCCTGCTGACACCTTATTTTCAGACATCCACCTCCAGAACAATAAAATAAATTTCTCTCTTGAGCCACCCAGTTTGTGGCAATTAGTTATGGCAGCCCAATTAACACATCGACCAAGCAATTACTTTTCCAGTGACTCAATGTCAAATTAACCAACCACTTATTATGTGGTCTCAAGACCGCATGGTAGGAATACAGAGGTAAGTGACATGGTCCAACTGTTCCCAGAAATCCCAGTCTCAGGGAAGGAGAGTGGGGAAGCACTGGTGGACATGCCTGCAGCTACATGTGGGACAGCAGGAAATATCAAACACTGCAAGTGCAAACACATGTATAACGTTTAAGGTGAGTGGGGTGACATTTCAGGGGGATCTGGGAATGGGAATTCCATAGAAATGGACTGAAGGAGAAATTTAGCAATTTTAGATTTAGAAGATCAGCATCAGGAAAGGAAATCACCCACATATTTTGTTATCATGACCAATGGGATCATGCCAACATTCAGATCCTCAAAAACAGCTTCCTATAACAGCATCAGGATAACATCTGATTTTACAGGGAATCACCTTATTTGCTCATTTGCTCAAGAACAGATAATGTTGAGGTAAAATGATGGGGGTCCTTCAAAAACTCCTTTCTTAGCAAGTCTGGTTCAAATAAGGTTCAGTTCTACTCCCTGAACTTCTCACCTTAAAGAACTATTTTAGCATTAAGAGTCTTCTATAAATAATAGGATCCAAAAGAGGTGTCTTGATATCCATGTCAGGTATCAAGTCCCAATGCTGAGGTGCAGAGGCACCCGGTGCAAATGGCACTAGAAGACGACCCTTCTGTTTCTCTCTGCCACGTGGAGGGGCTGACTGGTAACAGCTATTTGGGACAAATGAGAGTTAAATGAGTTCATTTGTGTGGTGTCAATCTGCAGTAGATTGATTCATTTGGTTTTTAATAGAGAGAGAGAGAACAATGCCAATTACTTCTAAAAATAGAGAAAGGAGCAATCCCACTGAGGAGTGTCTTCAGACACCTATTCTCTTTTGAAATAAGACCATTCTCTCCTTCACTCCCTTCCTCCTTCCTTCTTTGAAAAAAAAAATTCTTCTTAGACATTTGCCAATACTGATATGGTTAGGAATAATTCTCATACCTTTTTTTACATTTCATTATCATGTATAGGGGATATACACGGCGTGGTATGCATATGGAAGTGCCGTGCTAAGATCTTTATAAACTAACCTCAATTCATACCCTTTTAGATAGCTATACTCACTTTTGTTTTGTGTTAAATGGGAAAAAATGAATGATACTTGATGACTTACAGTGGCACCCTTAGAAGTACTATGACAGACAGGACTGAAATCCCAAGTCTTTCTCATTACTGCCTGATAATCCATGCTATTAGCCTCTGTTTCAGAAACTTACCTACAACTTACCTGGGTAAAGTCAGGTTCAGGCTCAGCCGTGCTCCTAAGTGAGATTCTGTATCTCACCAACTTCAGATGACACCCATCATGGCTCCTTTTGAGTGTAAAGGCTGTGCTGTTTCCTGACCTAGCGATCTATTTCAGAGGATCCAGAATCCCAGCTTTCTAAATAATAAAAGTCCAAACAGATGGTGGAATCACCTGCCCAATCACCTGCCCAACTAAAATTTTTGTTTCTTTCTTTATTCTCTCCCATGTTCATTTATGGGCTACATGTTGGTGTATGTTTGTAGCAGTTACTCTTAACTGTTGCCGTGAGAGAGCATTCAAAGTCAAGCAACTTAAGCTCCCTTAAGGTGGGAGACGTATTTAGCTATGGTTCCATAGGGGAGATACAGTCTCTCATGGTGGAAGCAGCATGGCTGGCTGCCGTAGCTGGAGGAGGATATGTAACTGTAGACATCTTGGAGGCTGAGAGCTGCAAGACTGCTTGCTGCAAAGGCAGACTTCTCCTGGAGGCAGGGTAGGACTAATCCACCTCAAGGCCCACCCCTTGTGACCGCCTTCCTCCAGCAAGGCTCCACCTCTCAAACGTGCCATGACCTTCCCAAACAGGTAAGACTGTGAGGAACACATTTCAAAACATGACACTGTGTATTTTATATGTGTGGGGGTGCAAGAACATGTTTTAACATGTGTCTGTATGTGTAGAGGCCTCAGGGTGACATCAGGAACCATCCTCCAGTAATACTCTCACACCTGAATCTTTAAGACTAGGTCTTTAATTAAATCCAAAGTGTGCCTACAGAGCTAGTCTCGCTAGCCTGTTTGTCTGGGGATTCTGTGCCTCTGTGCCCTACCATTTTATTTGTCTTTGCCTCCCTTGACCCGTCCCCCTCCCTGACATATGTGACAGTCAGAGATCTTGTTGTTTTTACAATCTGTCATTTCAAGAATAGTCAGAGTCACATCGCATAGAACCGTTTTACACCTGCTTCTTTCACTTAGGAATATGCAAATCAGTTTTCTTCACATTTTTCTCCTAGCTTGATAGCTTCTTTTCTGCCAGCTAATATTTCATTATATGGACATACCAGGATTTTATTTTAATTATTATTTTTCCTTATTCTTTGAAATCTTCAAAAACAAACAATAAGTTGATGTGTCTTCATTCCCTGTGCCCATCCCCACTCCTTTCCTGTTCCACCATCTTCCTCTGCTACCCCTCTTCCTGTTCTTCATTCCTGCTGACTTTCTCCCATGCCCTTGCACATGTAGTCGACTGAGCCCATCTGGGTGCCTGCACTGGCAAGTGCCAGGGCACCTGCTGTGGTATCAGCAGCCCTTTAATGGGCCAACCAATGAGTGGATCAGCTGCTGTTCTCCTGGGTGGTGCTGGGTGTATATCCTGGGACTCTCGTCCCATGGGGGAATGTCAGTAAGCCAGCTGTTGTGTAGGTCTGGTAGAAGCAGACCTTGCTGCAGTGAGCTCCTATAATACAGCTTATTTATCTGTATAAAGATATCTTAGTAGCTTCCAAGTTTTATCATTATGAATAATCTGCTAGAAAAGCTAATTTTCCACCAGAAACTTAATGTACTGTTTCAATATACAAAAAAGTTAGGAACTAAACCTGATTCTTCTATACCCTCAATGATGTGTATTGACTGTTTTCATATCCTGATAAATGCTATATTAGTATAATTACTAGTAAGGGATGCACTACTATTGTCACCCACCCTATTTTATAGATGGGGTATGCCACAGTGTGCCTCCTCACCAACTCTATTTCATCTTTTGCAGAGACTGTTCAGTGCTCATTCCCAAACTGGCCCTCTATATTGAGTTGGTATCCTTATTTTCAATTTCTTCATTCTTTGTAATTTCTTGCTACTTGGCCTATTTATCATATTATCCACTCATGAAAGAAAACCACTCCAGTCTTTCCATTCCTTCCTTAACAACAAAATTCTCTGTAGCTTTATACTTGCTGTTGCAGTCTGCCCTCTTGTACTGTAGCATCACCACAAAACTAAAGAAAAGACCAAAAGAGCTGCAGGTCATTTTGAAAACTGACAAATGACCATCACACAACTTAAGGGAACAAGGAGTTTACTTTCTTACGACAGTCCGGTTACAGTTCTCAGTCCAGCTTGACGGGAGAGCACACACCAACACCAGGGCTGAGGGAACTGGCCACCATAACGGCTGAGAGATGGACAATCCTTACTTGCCAGACCAGCATGTCTGGCCAAGTGAACAGAAGGATGCCCACTCTCTCAACCAGCTCTCTGTGATTTATCCAGGGCCTAATCCCACCCACCATGGGCTGGGTCTTCCCCAGCAGCTAGACAATCTCCTTAAGGTTTGCTCTGGGCTTAACTCATCATCAACTCTCTACAACCATGCCCAGAGCTCAAACCCTCAAAAATCAAGTAGACACCTGTGCTTAACTATAACACTTGCCTTTGGCACTTCAGGATCATTTTTGCAATAAAATATTTTTCAGGTAAAGTTATAAAACATAAAATAGTTGTTCAGGTCCAAACTTAATGAAGTCATCCCAACTGAACCTTTGAATACTTTCTAAGGCAAGAGGGACAGGCCTGTAGACCCAGGTAAGGCTCAGGGGTAGGTTTCCATGTCAGTAAGGTCAACAAACAAAAAGTTATTTCATGACTATTTTCCAAAAAGCTGGTGAGGTTTCAGATGGCTCTTCAGAGCTCTGGCTTTTCTGGCCTCAGGGTTCATGAAGAGCCATGAAAATGGCTAATCAGGAGGCTTTGGTATGTGCTTTATTATCTGTGCATTCTTAATAGAACTGGTTTCCAACTACACAAGGGGGTCAGCCACTTATTACTAGCATTTCATATAATAAGCTGGGAAAGCTTCAGATTAATCGGCTGCTGTGTTTGTAAGACTTGATCATTTTCCAAAAATTAGTCTATCCCCAAAGGAAGAAGTCTCATAGATCCAGACTAAACTGCCACTGATAAATATTCAAAGGACATATACTTGTTCTTAATCTTCTTTAAGTTCTCCTGTAGTCTGAAAAACATAATTTGACACATTTAGACTTCAGTCTATTGAAGTTGTTAAGCTATGGCTGCTTTAGAAACCACTACAGTGAAGTGACTATCACTTGTTAGAAAGGCAAAAAAAAAACTTTTCTCAACCTAAGCAGCACATTTTTCTCAATTGTTTCTGTAATACCCCCTGTGGTATCTTCCTAAATTTGTCATTCTGAGAAGATAATGAATTAAATACCTTATCATTCCTATGAAAGAGTTTTTTTAAAAAGTAAGGAAAACTAAGCCAGGTAGGAAGAGTTCAACATAGTAAACATATGGCTACATGAGTATTTCATTAATATTCAGATATTTGTGTTGTTTTATATTTTTCTCATGTAACAAAATTTCTGCAGAGATTTTTTTTACTCAAAATAATAATCTGGACCTTTTCTCAATGCACTTTTAGAATCCACTTATATAGTGCTGTGGATTGAATTTTGCCTCATATGCAAAAGGTAAGTAGGGCTTTTACCTGTAACTGTGTTTGGAAACATGATTATTTTTACAGAATCTAGAGATGATTAAAGATTAATGAGATAGGACTTTTGGCAATGTGATTTTATACTTCTGATCCAGGATGGAAAACAAATTTCCGTTGTTCTAGCCTGTACTGTTCACTAGTAGTCTGCTATAACAGACCCATACAGTGTCTTTTGGCCTCAAAAGTTAATGAAAATCACACAATGTAATTTTTAAAGTTTTTTTTTATTATTTATTCAATTGTGTGTGTGTGTGTGTGTGTGTGTGTGTGTTGTGTGTGTATGTGTGTGTAGAACCACAGGCGAATTTGGGAACCACCATGGACCACCTCCACCTCCTCCTTGTTTACCCCGGGATTCACAGGCTCCGCCCTAACAGGACCAGAAACGCAGGCCACCCCCGCTTCCGCCCAGCGTCCATATGTAGGGTCTAGGATTCGAACTCAGGACCTTCTGCCTGCAAGGCAGAGGCTTAACCCCTGTGCCACTTCTCCAGCCCCCACACAATGTAATTTTGAATGCAATACTGTTTTTTTTTAACTTTTTTATTATTATTTCCGCTCATACAAACTTAATAGGTACAGGGTTCCTCCCTCCCTCCTCCTCCCCCAGACCCCCTACTCCCCCTCCCCTCACCTCTCCCTCCCCATCCCTCAGTGCCTCCCCCCCAATCCCCGGCGAATCCTTTGATGTGCATGCCTGACTCTACTCTGGGCCCTCCTCTCCGATGACGTACAAGGACCCAGTAGCATTTCCCTGAACGCTTTCCTGTGTTCCCCTTAAGCATAGGAACACTACTGTGGCTGTCAATCCCTTGCCTCCAAGGATCTTGGTGCCTTTAGCAAATGCTAGACTTTGTGGGGTGCCTTTATCAAATGCTGGACTTTGTGGGGTCAATAGTGTGTTGGACATTGCGCAGGGCATGCAAAGTCCAGTTATGATTGCTTCGGCCCTAACTTATGTGGAGTATCTTGCATATCATTGCTCCTCCCATCCTTTTGCTCTTACACTCTTACCGCCCCCTCTTCCGCAAATGTCCCTGAGCTTCAGGATGGGGAGAGATTAGGCTGGCCTAGTTCTAGGTGGTTGATATAGAGTCTCTGAAGTTCTGGATTATGGTTTGTTGATTTTCTTTTGCAGTTTTGCTGCTCCTGCAATGCCCTTCACTCCATCCTGATGGGTATTGTATGTCACCCCCCTGGCCAGAGATAAAAAGCTGTTGAACTAGAGTCTTCTTACAAGAGTATATTCAAAGGTAGATGGAATAAAAGTAGGAAACCACAGTGAGGGAGGGGTCAATCACCCATTTGCAAAATGGTTACTTTTTATCTGCCAGACTATATCCCCTCCCCTTCTGGTGAGATCATACCCCCTCAGTTGTAAATGATCAGGAACGAAAGTCTGTGAACTTAACCAGATGTCTCATTACTTCCTTGCAGTCCTTGATGGAGGCCTATTTTCTCTGCTGTAACATGGTCCCCTCTCTCCTTGTTCCTGGTGTGGCCCTCCTACTCCATCCCTCCTGTTCATACTCCTTGCAATTACTGTGGGTATTACAGAGATTTATCTTTGAGTGTCTCTAGGTGGCCTGGGTGGGCTTGGTACTAGGAGCCACCTATTAGGGAGTACATACGGCGCTTAATTTTCTGGGTCTGGGATACTTCACTTAATATAATTGTTTCTAGTAACATCCATTTCCCGGCAAATTCCAGTAATTCATCATTTTTGATGGCTGAGTAGTACTCCATTTTATAGATGTACCACAGTTTCCTTATCCATTCATCAACTGTTAGACATTTGGGTTGATTCCATGACTTTGCTATTGTAAACAGTGCTGCTATGAATATGGTTGTGCTTGTGCTTATCAAGGTGAATTTTTGCTGTATGGGGGATTATTCCCAAAAGTGGAATAGCAGGGTCATATGGCATTTCAATCTTTAATTTCTTAAGAATCTCCAGAGGGCTCGCCAGAGTGGTTGTATGAGCCTGCATTCCCACCAGCAATGTAGGAGAGTTCTCCTCTCTCCACATCCTCTCCAGCATTTGTCGTTGTTTGTATTGAATCCCTTTTATGCCCCTTTCTTGTCTTACGGCTTCAGCTAAGACTTCAAGTACAATATTGAATAG
The DNA here is from genome assembly GCA_023101885.1 of Typhlomys cinereus. Taxonomy (NCBI): domain Eukaryota; kingdom Metazoa; phylum Chordata; class Mammalia; order Rodentia; family Platacanthomyidae; genus Typhlomys; species Typhlomys cinereus. The sequence goes on from JALPQD010000214.1 coordinate 3,606,692, forward strand.
AAGTGGTGAGAGTGGACAGCCTTGTCTAGTTCCTGATTGAAGTGGGAATGCTTCAAGTTTTTCCCCATTGAGCATAATCCTTGCTGTGGGCTTGTTGTATACCACTTTTATTATATTGATAGTTTCCTTCCATTCCTACTGTCTCTAGTGTTTTGATCATAAAAGTCTGTTGGATCTTGTCAAAAGCTTTTTCTGCATCTATCGAGAGTATCATGTGGTCTTGGACTTTGGACTGGTTTATATGATGAATTACATTTATTGATTTGCATATGTTGAACCAACCTTGTGTGCCGGGGATAAAGCCTACTTGGTCCCCGTGAATGATCTTTTTAATATGTTTTTGAATCCGATTTGCTAAGACTTTGTTGAGAATCTTTGCATCTGTGTTCATCAGAGAGATTGGCCTATAGTTTTCTTTTTTAAGTGAATCTTTATTAGGTTTTGGGATTCTCCAGCCCCCACACAATGTAATTTTTAATGCAATACTGTTTTTTGGTAGAATTTTTTTGGAAATTAAAAATACCTAGTTTAAACTTATAAAATTGAATATTGTGAATGTGAATTAAAAATCACTGACTTTTACATAAGTCATGCTAGCATAAGAACGGGCAAAATATCTGGTAAATATGAAAATTCATCAAAGATGTACAAATGTAGGGCTATGAGAAGGGATAGGTTTTTAAAACAAAGATATCAGTTGTCTTTTCTTGTCTCTTTTGTCATAATATTTGTATATAGCATCTTCTGATGCTAAGATAGATTTATTTCAAATTATAAAATTATCCAATGCTACACCTAGACTAACTGCTGAGGGAAGAAGTCTTGTTTTTGTCTGTGGAAACTGAAGGATCTAAAAAACAAAGAGAATCTGTCCAAAGTCATAGTTCAAGCAAGATGATACTCCAGGTCACCCTAGGTTCCTATGCCAGGGATTGATCACCTTATTTTTACTTTGAACAAGTCGACAATCTAGTACATACTCTATTTTAATCCATACAACATAGTTCTAACCTTCTTGCTTGGTTTCTTGTATCACTGATGTCTGAAACACTTAAACTTGCAGTTCCTCAATTTCCTTTGAACCACATTTCTACATATAACTTGATGAGAAGAACTAATCAGCAGTTGGACTGTCAATCTTATTTCTTATTCAATCTTATGCATAAGCATAGTTCAAAAGTTAGTAAAACTTCCTGAAATGTCAGTTGTGGTTACATAAAAAATAAACAAAGGTATTCCCAAGCATGCCATGCCTATCTGTCAATATTATATTATTTATTGTAGGGAGCTCTTTGATAAGTTGAAGCATGTGTCTATGGAAATGCTCAGAAGGCATTCTGATTGGGTCCTTCAAGCCAGTGTCTATAAAGCTCCTCCATGAGAATACAAGCAGTGGGATGACTAACAGGGTTTTACCAGTTCAGCTGCATTTGTCTTTGAGTAGAGGAGTAATGGTATGGTATAGTAGATTAGAAGAAATTAAATCCCTTTTACCAAACATCTAACATTATTTCATTGCTCAAAAGCTCAGATTATATTTAGATTTTTATGTTCACATTATATATAGATTATATTATATATGATATATAATATTATATATTATAGATTCATCTATAAAGTAGAGAAAGCAATAGCAACCTGAATCATAGGGAAGCTAAGGATTAAGTGATCCATGTAAAATATAATAAATTATATAACAATGAAACAAAAATTATATAGTAATTATATGAGCTCTAGCACTTGGCATCATAATTATGCTAGCTGTGTTTGCTAGACATTGTGTGCTAGTGTGTCTCTTCTTCAAAGTCACCTTGTACCAGAGTTCTGTGATAATGTGAATTTTCACAATTCTCTTTTGGAGTGAGGACAATATTAAGTTATCTGCAGATGGCGGTGGAAGGTCATTGCAAAAGCAGGGCTCTCTCTTTTTTTATTCTAATGTGTTGTCATTTTTTTGCCCCTGGTTCATGGTGGTCAGCAGCATGTGTGTTGGAATGTCGAGTGGTACTGTGCCCTACTTGAAAATTCAGAATGTACAGTCTCTTGCCACGCTGATAGCCTGACTTGAACTAGTAATCCCCTCACATGTGCCTCCTGCCATGGATGCTGAGCATTTCAGATTTTGCGGCATCATGTCAAAATCCTGATGCACAGACCCCTTTTTGTGCCTATTTGAACATCAGCCTTTATTCCTCTCCACATCAGAATTGCTTGTTGTGTCTCCACAGACATGGATGCCATTCATTCCAAAGCATCACTTCCTGTGACCCAGTGTTCTGCGGGTGCCATTAGCCTCAGCCTTCCTGCACTGCACAAACTTCTCCTTACAGCTCTGCAAACATGCATAATACATACTTCAGTCTGCACACTGATTTATTAGTAGTCAGGATCCCCAAAACCCATCTTCCTATGTAAGCCTGCTTGCCAGCATCTCCTGCATAAGCCACAGATTAGTTTGCTGATTGTTCAGCAAATACAGATAAGGTGTATGTACCCTGGGGCAATGCAGAAAACATCTATGATGTGTGCTACACCATCCTCATCCATGGTACTCTTTCCAGTTTTGTCTATCTTTGGGAACGGACCCTTAGATCAAAGATATCATATAGAGTTCTTTGTGTCTTTATACTTACTCCCCTATTTAGTACCTTTATACACAAATTAATGGTGCTGTTTGCCTACACAATAAATCAGGACCAATGTACTATTCTGGATCATCATTTTATTACGCAAATTTTTATTGAGTTCCTATAATGTCATTAGTAAATAAACAAAATTCCATCTCTAAAAAGCATCCATTTTCTACAGAAAAAGTAGAGACTGGTCAACAGCTTAATAATGTAAAATGTCTCTTTGGCTCCAGAAAAATAAAAGTGCCCTCTTATCTCTACAAAGTAAGCTTGGAAGTTAAACTCCCCCTTTTCAATGGTTTAGATATCTCATTTAAATCCAATCATTGGAAAGTTTCATAATCATTTTTCAATGAAATCATTATGATGGATGTTTTACATGAAAAAGTTTGCTATTCCTGTAATCCAGTACTTAGATTTTTCAGTTCTCTAATGTGAGGGGCAGCCTTCATTATATATGCATTACTATGCACTTAATTATTATCTTAAGGTTGCTTAGTAACAACTACTCAGCATTCAGTTTCTTTCAGCTTTTACACTAAGATACATGAAATTCTTAAAAGGGTGTGTGCTATGGCAAGTATCTAGTGTTGAACCTCATTATTTCTTCACTATAGCAATACAAGTTCTACAAAATAATGTTTTTCTTACAACTATCATAATTGGTAATTGATCTCATCATTTTTGTATGTTTCTGTGGGTCAATCCTGTAGATGTCCAAACAGAACACTAGTCAGAAATAAGGCAATGTGTATTTGAAATTCACCAATAGTAAGAGTCCAGATGCATTTGTTTAATAAATTCTGAAAATAAATGAAAAATGTGGTTAGACCAGATAAACTTAATCAGCTTTTCAATGTCCTCACATTCAACAATTAGGTATGAATCTAATTATACTATAAAGGTTTTATAGTCTGCCTTCTGTCAGGTACTGAAGGCTGTATAATAAAAGGGCATTGAGGAAAAAATAAAACTAGACTAAAGTAAAAATGGTGGTTACTTTTCATCTTAAGTATTTTCACCATTATATAATGAACAAATTTATGAAATATAAATAATTTAAAGTGAGAAGAACTGGTAATGGTTAAAAAGGAGAACTAACTGTGCTAAATGAAGAACAAACTGATTTTTCCTTAATTAAAATATAATTTATCCTTTATTTGGTTTGATTCATTAAAGGCTTGATATTATTTGTCTGTTGTTATAGTTACTGGAACTCAATCCCAGAAGCTCATCAAATCTTACATTGAGGTTTTCGAACTACCACCATCCACTGGATGGGCACTGGTCGTTTCACTTTTTAGAAATCTAACATACTCAGCAGAAACTCTGCTGATGTGCAGGGTGCCTTAGGAGGGACGGGGGAGGCTGCACATTGTACTTCTGTTTCATTCCTGCTGGCCTTTCCAGGTGATCCACTTGGTCACACTTTTTGCCATGTCTTGAACAAATTATCTTTCCGAATCCCTAAATTTTTTGCATGGATAAAAATGAAATGTCTATGTAATTCAAAGGAAAACTACCTTCTTTTAACATCACTCAATTGAGAATTTTAAACATCTTCATCCAGCACCCCCAGAAACCCAAACCCCTCACTTATTCATTCACAAACTTGTTCACCCCTCTGGTGTTAACTGCTACTCTGAATTTTATGATTATCTCTCTTTCTTAGTTTTTTTTTTTGGCAAAAAGGTCTGTATCAATTATAATTTCTTTGAAACTTCTATTCATCTTTGCACAATGGATCCCTATCACGTGCATTTGTACCTGACTTCTTTTAGTTAGTTATTTTTAAAGAAATCAATAGTTAATTCATTGTTATATAACTGCACCATAACTATCCGTTTTACTGTTGAGAGATATTGGCATTATTTATGATATATCCTACTCTATGCTTGCAAAATTGTCTAGGACTGAATTGTGGGCTGTAACACAATATTAATAATAAACATTTCAGAGTGCTTATTATGCCACAGTTACTGTTCTGAACATTTCACATTTAATCTTGACAATTATGAGCACTAAAAACAGTTCTTGAGAGGGAGACAAAATTCTTTTCATGCCTAAAACAATGTGTTTAAAACTATATAAACAGAAAAATGGGATTCAAGTTTGTGTAGTCGCATTCATTCATAACAAAATAACAGTAAAGCATGAATAACATAATACATTGTATTACACATAAACATCATATTTTCTAGAGAATATCAAACTGTTCAAATAGCTTTGCTAATCCACACTCCACCAGAAGAGCAAGAGTTTCTTATACTCCTGCCTGTGTCTTACTTGTTACTGCCACATTTTATTTTATTCAACCCAGGAATTGTATATTATGATACCATTGTGATTTAAACTTATTTATTCCATTTCAAATGAAACCAAGGATTTTCGCTTGTCTTACCATTTGAATTCCTCAACTATGATTTCCTTCTAGATTTATTAACTTTCAGTTCTTCCTCAATAATGTGTAGAATTCTCTAGACTTTCTTCATGTTAGACTTCAGGCCTTGTGATAGATACAGGTGTCAACTTGACAGTTGAGGGTTTGAACTTTGGACACATTTGGATACATTTGTAGAAAATTAGTAGTTGAGTTAAGCCCGGAATGAACGTACAGGAGATGGTCTAGTTGATGGAGAAGCCCAGCCCATGGCAGGTGAATAAAATAGAGGGAACTATGTGAGAAAGGAGATATCCCTGTGTATACTTGGCCAGACATGCCGGTCTGTCATGTAAGGATCATTCCTCTCCCAACCATTATGTGAATCTGGTACAGCTAGATACCTTGGCTCCTGGTGTTGGTGTAAGCTCTTCTAACAAGGTGGACAATCAACTGTAGCTAGAGAATAAACCCTTTGTTCCCTCATGCTCCTTTGTCATGAGTTTTTCAACAACATGCAGAGTATTTGCTACAACTATTATGTGTTTCAACTACATGCTGAGGTTTGTATTTACATTCTTCACAGATTTGATGGCAGTATGGTGTTACTTTAGTCATGTTAACTCATTTTCCCTTACATTTAGAGCTTGTTTGTTCCATCTTCTTTTGAAAGTCCTTTTCTTGATCCAATATTTTGAAGATATTCTGTTATTTTCTTAGGTTATTGTTGTTTTGCCTTTCATATTTTTATCATTAGGAAACCTACGACTAATTATAGGCATCACATTGTTTAAACTTTATTTATTTATTCATTCATGTATGTGTTGGCGGGGGTGTCAGAGGGCACTGTCCCTGTGGAGGACTAAGGGTGACTTTGGGAATCATCCTGGATTGCTACTGCCTCCTTCTTGCTTCGTTCTAGCTGCCACCTTTTCCACCTGGCATTTTTTTTATAATACATTTTTTATTATTATTTCAGCTCATACAAACTTAATAGGTACACCAGTTCCCTCCCTCCCTCCTCCTCCCCCCCCCAGCCCCCTGCTCCCCCTCCCCTCACCCCTCCTGCTCCATCCCCCGGTGCCTCCCGCCCCGATTCCCAGAGTCCTTTCTTGTGCATGCCTGACTCTCCTCTGGGCCCTCCTCTCCGATGACGTACAAGGACCCAGTGGCATTTCCCTGAACCTTTTCCTGTGTTCCCCTTAAGCATAGGAACACTACTGTGGCTGCCAATCCCTTGCCTCCAAGGATCTTGGTGCCTTTAGCAGATGCTAGACTTTGTGAGGTCAATAGTGTGTTGGACATTGCGCCGGGCATGCAATGTCCAATTATGATTGCTTCGGCCCTAACTTGTGTGGAGTATCTTGCAAATCATTGCTCCTCCATCCTTTTGCTCTTACACTCTTACCGCCCCCTCTTCTGCAAATGTCCCTGAGCTTCAGGATGGGGAGAGATTAGTCTGGCCTAGTTCTAGGTGGTTGATATAGAGTCTCCGAAGTTCTGGATAGTGGTTTGTTGATTTTCTTTTGCAGTTTTGTTGCTCCTCTAATGCCCTTCACTCCATCGTGATGGGCACTGTATGTCACCCCCTGGCCAGAGACAAAAAGCTGTTAAACTGGAGTCTTATTATAAGAGTACATTCAAGAGTAGATGTAATACTTATACCCAAAAGTGGAATCGCAGGGTCATATGGCATTTGGCAATGGGAGGGGTCAATCACCCATTTGCAAAATGGTTACTTTTTAATCTGTCCACCTGGCATTTTTATGTGGGACTGGAGATATGAACTCAGGACTTTCTGACTGTGAGGCAGACTCTTAACCCTAGCCATCTCTCCAGCCCCCAAGCATCACATTTGTTTGTCCAACAAAAATATCCAACTTGGGAAAGGGGACATGTGGCTCAGTGGTAAGAGTACTAGCCTATCATGTACAAAGCCCTGGGTTCAATCCTAGGGAATAATTAAATTAATTATTTATTCATTGATTTTTTAAAATCCTGTACTAAAACAAATTTACTGTATTCCACTGCAGCACAATAAACCATTGCCATAAATCAAACCCCGTATGATAAGATGTCATATTATTACGTGTTTGAGAGAGAGAGAGACAGAGAGATATGTGTGAACTCATGCATGCCACTCACATAGGGAGGTCCGAGAACAACCTTCAAGTGTCATTCCTCACTGTCCCTCCTTGTTGGAAACCAGTTCTCTTCATTGCTGTTGCTTTAGACAGCCCAGCTGGGCCTTAACTTCTGAAGATTCTCGACTCGCAGCTCCCTTTTCCTAGAGATGCTCAGAGATTATCCTTATGTCAGTGAAGTCAGTGTTTACAAGGAATCTGGGAATACAAACTCCTGCATGACAAGCAGGTTACACACTTAAGTCCTCTCTCCCAAACCCTACACTAACTTAGCTAAAAATATTAACTAAATCTGTCTCTCTCCCTCCCTTCTTCCCTCCCTCTTTCCTTCCTTTCTTAAACATCTCCGTCTCTCTCTTTTTCTCTCTCCCTCACATTTTCCCTCCCTACCTCTCTCCCTCTTTTATATGGTGCTGGAAATGAGCTTAGAATCTCCAGAATGTCACAATGAGCTCCACCTACAGCACTATTATTTGTATAGTTCCTCCCATTTGCCATGTTAAGAGCTAGTCAATCCTATCGCAGTTCTTAAAAGTAACTTTGTAATTCCTGATGAATAACTTTCATATAAACTTTAAAGTAAGCATCAATTAAAAATGAAAACACTTGGGATTTTTACCAAATTGTTTTAAAATTAAAGGATACTTGAGGACAAACTAGATATTTGCACTATTAAGTCTTCTAATCCTTGAGCATGGAGTGCAAGCAAATCTTCAGCATCTCTGAAGTTTTACAATTTCCTCTAGAGAATTTTGAACATGGTTTAGTAAATTAGTTTCTGAGCATTTAATATGTGTTGACAAAATACTTTTATAAATTTGCATGATGTTTACTGCCATTATGTAGAAAGGCAATTGGTTTTTACATAGCAATATTTGCATCTAGCAAACATATTAAACTGCTATTCATTCTAATAGTTTGTAGACTCTTATTTTATTTCCTACATTAAAAATCATATGATCAGAGACTGTAAGTTCTAACTTGAAAAGAAGTGATGACAGACATCCTTGCTTTTTGCTCAGTCAAGAGAAAGCTTTCAGTGATCCATGTTTGCTGCAGATGTTAGGCAGAAATCCTCTAATTGGATAGAAGTGCCCTTCATCCCTAATTTATGAGCATATTTTATAATGAATAAATGCTGAATGTTTAGCAAATGCTTTTCTCCACATCTTGAGATGATCATGATTAACTCTCCTTAGTCTGATTATGTGAAGCATGACAGTAATTTATTTTCTAATGTAAAAAGAGTTTTGCATTCCAGGCATAAACCTAACAAGGTCATGATGAACCGTCATTTGTTGGATTTACCTTGCTAATACTTAGTTTAAAATTTTGTATGCATGTTTCTAAGTGAAATTGACCAGTAATTTTTCTTTCTCATACTTCATTTCATTGGGTATTTATTGAATGAGTTAAGGAGTTTCCCTCATTTTCTGTTCACTAGAAGAACTTAAGTGAATTTTTGATATTTTTACATCTTAATCCCCAGTCACATTCTCTTTTTCTCATTACAACCTTATTCTTCACTACCATTCTCCTTCCTATTTTCATGTCTTTTTGATGACATTTGCCTGAGCACCTGCTACAGTATGGATGATATATTAGTGGGTATACCACTGAGGAAAGTATCTTCCCATCTTCCTCCCAATTCCATCCAGTATTGACCCTCAATCATCTCTCAAGGAGGTATGGACCTCTCTTGGGAACTTTTCCTTCCATGGCAAAATGTTGATAAGCCAAATCTTGCGCAGGTCTTGTGGAAGTGCACATAGTTGCAGCCAATTCATGGATGTAACAGTTTTGTCATGTCAAAAAAAAAAAAAAAAACAGTGGCTGGCTGCACTCCGACCTCCTTTAGGCTCTTACAATCTTATTATCCTCTCTTTTGTGATATTCCCTGGGCCTTCGAGTGAGGGAGGAGTGGGGGACAGGGTCCTGTTTAGGGCCAAGCAGTTCACAGTCACTTATCTTCTGCACTATGGACAGTTGTGATTTTTGTGACAAACACTTTCCATTGCAAAAGGAAGCTTCGAGAGTATTCCTCTGCTCTATGCATATAACAATACATGTTTAGATGACAGTTTGATAGGTCATGCTTGCTAAATAAACCTTTATAGTTTGTACCCCCCTCTAGGGTTTATGTCCATAGGTTTACAGTACCATGAATGTGTTCCCTCATGAAAATTGGGCTAAAATTTCAATCAGAAAACACTTGGTTGCCCCTTAACATGCATGCCCTCATTATGTTAATCTCTTGCCAGGCTGGGTGTTAGAGTAGCTAGCAGATGTCAGAGGTAGAGAAGACTGGCTGAATGATTTCTCCTTCAGAAGTTTGCATGATACTTTCTGAAATTATGAAATCTGGACAGCAAGGGAGAAGCTTCCAAATAATTTTCAGCTTGTTTTTTCCATGCCCTGTGATCAATGTGTGTGTGTGTGTGTGTGTGTGTGTGTGTGTGTGTGTGTGTGTGTGTTCAGAAATAAGGTATTATTATGAATTTCTGAAGGGCAATCAAGAGCAATAGCAAAAATCTACACTTACTTTTTTTCTTGTTTTGGGGGAGGCCCTTTGAGATCTCTCTGAAGAACAGCATATTAAAATACAGGGTTGCTTAACTGTTTTATCAAGTAATTGTCTAATAAATTAAACTTCTCATTATATGAGTGATTCTTTCTCTAGCAAAAGTTAAGCTTTTGCCTTAACTTTTTTTCCCAGAGAGTAGTAATATAGTTGAACTTCTTTTTGGACTTTTCTGAGTTATTTCAAACTTTCTGTATTTTATACTTTAGCTGTACTCATTTACAACAGCATATAATTGGTTTCACTTTTAACCAGTTTAACAATTTGCTTTTAATGTAGCTTCTTTACATTTAATGTAACTAATAAAACCTGTTGTTGCAGTACTTGTTTGCTGCTAACAACATAAATCAACCTGTGCAGGGGTCCCTACATCCACCAGTGGACCTTCAACTGAAAACTATGCTGCTTGCATAGTCTGGCAAGACAGAACTTGGAAATGTGTTGAATCTGGACATTAGATGGTCATTGTCACAATGTTAATCCTTCTGATCCATGTGCATGGGATGTCTTTCCACATTCTGGTATTTTTTTTATTTCTTTATTCAGTGCTTTAAAGTTTTCATTATATAGGTCTTTCATTTCCAGGGTTAAGTTTATTTTAACATATTTCATGGAGGTAAGGCTATGGTAAATGGGATTGTTTCTCATTTCTTTTTTTTTTTTTCTCTGTTCATGGTTGGGATAATAGGAAAGGCCACTGATTTTTGGATATTAATTTATATCCAGACATCCTTCTGTTTATAAGATCTAGGAGTTACCTAGTCGAATCTTTAGGGTTCTTTGGTAGTCATCTGCAGATAAAGATACCTTGACTTCCTTTATCATTCGTATCCCTTTTATTACCCTCTTGTCTTTTGACACAAGTTAATACTTCAAGCACAATGTTAACAAAAATGGTGAGAGTGGACAGCTTTGTCTAGTTCCTGCTCTAAGGGGGAATGCTTCAATAAGTTTTTCAGCATTTACAATATTTGCCACAGGCTTGTTGTGTTTAACGATGTATCTTCCATCTCTATTATCTCAAGGGATTTTTATCATGAAAGGGTGTTGAGTTTTGTTAAAAAGCGTTGCCATTCAGATTACTATGGTAAATTAAATTCATTGATATTTTTATATTGAATAACCCTTGTGTTTCTGGTGTAAACCTGATTTTGTCATGGCGAATGATTTTACTGACATGTTTTAGATTCAGTTTGCAAGTATTTTACTTGGGATTTTTCCATATGTTCATTAGTGAGACTATAATTTTCTTTTTGTGGTATCTCTATTTCATTTTGAGATCAGTGATTTGCTTCATGGAAAGAATTTTGTATTTTATGATGAGTCTTGGGCATCTTGAGTTAAGTCTTTTTGGTTGTTTTCTTTGGATTGTGTTTCCGGTTCTCTTCTATCATCTGCAGTTGTTGGTCCCTGCGAGATTTTGGGGCTGTTTCCCTGGATGTAGGTGAGATGTTGTTGTTTGACAGTCATTCTAGAGTCAGTGTATGTTTTTAGTGGATATAGTAGCTGCAGTGAACTTACTATATGTGGGTCCTGTTCTGATGCTGACATGGCGATAAGGTCTCTGTTTGGTGTCAACTTGACAGTTGAAGGTTTGGGCTGTGGGCACATTTGTAGAAAACTAGTTATTGAGTTAAGCCCAGAGCAAACCTGCAGGAGATTATCTAGCTGATGGGAAAACCTGGCCCTTAGGCCCTGGAATAAAATAGTGAGCTGATTGAGAAAATTGTGTACACTTGGCCAGCATGCTGGTCTGGCAAGTAAGGATCGTACCTCTCTCAGCTGTTATGTAGAGATGGTGTGACCAGTTCCCTCGGCTCACAGGTGTGAGCTCTCCTGTCAAGCTGGACTGAGAATTGTAACCGGACAATCGTAAAAGAAAATAAACCCGTTATCCCCTTAAGCCATTTGATGGTTATTTTTATCAGCAACCATGAAGATGAACGGCAACAGTCTCTTATTTTGGTTGATAGAAATAGGATTGGGGAATGAAATTTCATAGGTAAAGATTGGCTAAAGTATCAGAATAGTTTTGAAAATGATAAGATGGATTGTATAAAATAGCTAGGAGTGGGGTATGAAGTTTTAGTAACAGTCCAGAGACTTTAGAAGTTATTAGGGTCTCAAGGTTTGTTCAGAAGTGAAGGTTTTATGAATATGGACAGGAAACAGAAAGGGTACTTATCTTGTAGCTAGGTGATGTAGCTATCTTGTGTTCAATGATGACATTTCTCAGAATTCTCTGTTGGCGTTTCTGCTGCTGTCCTGCAGTATCTGTTTGGGCGTGGGGGGGAGCAGCAGCTACAACTTAGAATGCTGAGGCAAGGGGCAGGATGGACTGGGGTCCCTGAGCAGTGGCATGGGGTGTGAACATCTTGGGAAAGACCTAATAGAAAGACCGGGATGCAGGACAGGCCCAGCTGCAGTCCCCCGTCAGTGACATGGGATGTGCACCATTCAGGATGGTCCACTGACAAGGTGGGGCATGAGGTGTGACCAGCTGGGTTCACTCAGCAGTGGTACAGGGTACACGCTATTCAAGAAAAGTAACGATTAATACTGTCAAATCTCATATGACAAGACGTAACTGACATTTAATAATATCCCATTGATTTTGGCAAATGGGTGGTGACCTTGGAAGGAACAGCAGAAATGAAATGAGCCAACATGGCAGGATAAGTGAAGGAGTGCAGAGACCAGGCGGAGTGGGCCGGCAACGAAAGCAGCAACGCAGAGCCACTGCACTCTCTAGGGGCCAGAACACGGGAGCTACTGTAGGGACAACTGCAACACCCCAATTTCAGCAATTCTCAAATTTCTCAGTTTACACACTCTGATGTCAGTGTTTTCATAGCGTCCTGAAACAAAAACAAACATTTAGGCAAAAACAATAATGACATAAATCTTAGCTTTATTAAATAGTCCAACACGGATCCCTTTAAAAAGTATTTATTAAAACTCTGTACTTAATTTCTGTAACATTTGTCTTGTTATAGCAACCACTAAAGTTTGGCGCCATAAGATATTCTATCATTTGAAAGAATATAACAATGAGTTCAAAGCACATTGATCTAGTAATCTGAGACATCCAACAAATATTACTGCTGCAACCGTAATACCCTATAGCACCCCCATGAGTGCCCTATGTATTTTACTTCTCGCCTTTAGCATGTGAGTCCCTGGGAAGGCTTCTATTTTATGTTGTTGATGTGTTCATGTGAATGCCAGAGGTTGATCTTAGGTGTCTTCCTCTGTTCCTCTCCATTTTATTTTTTTGAGACAGTGTCTCACAAGGAACCTTGAGTTTATTAATTCAGCTAGTTAACTAGCCAGCAAGCTCCAGGAATACTCTCTTCATACCCATAGTGATGGATTACAGGCATGTATCTTGTGCCCACCTTTCACGCAGGTACTGGAAATCAGAATTCAGGTACTCAGGTTCAGCACGACTCTTCATCTTTGATAACTGTTGATTCCACCAGTATCTAAAAAGGATGCCTGGCATACACTGTATTTGATTTTTACATAAGCGTAAGAAAATTATCTATCAGAAAATAAATTTTAAAGCTTTTCCTTAACTTTTTATTTTGAATGACTCAGAAGGGGACAGTCTGAGTAATAATCAAATATTCATTATTAAGAAATGAATAAACTTGATTCAGAATGACAGTACATCTAATGATAGACTAGTTGGAATTCGACATCTACCATTATCAACTGATGAAGCTAAAGACAAATCATGAAGTTTATGCCTAAATGGGAATAGAATTTAAAACAAATTTTCATGCAAAATTTTTGGCAAAACCTTATATAAATGAAAACACAATTGTACATTTCAGTACTTTTCTTTAGTTCACAATTAAATTCCACATAGCAAGTCCCATTACTGCGATGATGCTATAGGTGTGATCTATAAGTCACATTCATACCATCCAAAAGTAAGAGCCATTAAAGCACAAATAATAAATTGCTACTTATGGTTGAAGAAGTTCAGGATTTTACATATTTTGTAAAGCACTTTTATATCAAAGCTTTGGTTTTGTAGGCTCAGTAATGCTAAATTGCCTGTTGGGTTTAGTAGCTTCTAACATCAGCTCCTGCAACTGTCCAATTTGCTCATCACGAAAGTCGTTAAGTTTTTCTTCTGGGAGAGAGGTACCAAAGCATGCCCTTATCAGATGAATTCTGTCTGCTGTCCTTAGCTTGCTGCCACAACACTGCAGCATATGCCTAGTAAAAAAGCAAAGAGAAAAGAAAAGTTATAAGTTGAAAATATGTACTGGATCATGGAAGAGTTGAAAAATTGTAATTCCCAAATCATCTAGTTTTCTGTCATTAAATGTTGTGCATTGGTTAAAAAGATGCAAACAGTCATGCAATGGTCATCAGAGAGCATTTTAAAATAGATCTTTAGAGCCTATGGCTCATGGATATTGAGGAATATTCTTAGCCTATAAATCAGTGGTGGATGGAATCCACAGATCCGTTTTGGAAGCATGCATATACCACTAGTCATGACCAAATGCAAAATTATGCACACATAAGTACACACATATTTATGGGGCCATAGCTGTCATCATATATTTAAAGGACATCAGAGTATTATAGTAAGTAGTCCATGAAATTCAGGAAGAAATCTTTACCTTCAATTAAAAATTTAAAACACTTTTGTAGAAACTTTATTCTTGACAAAGATGGTTGTTCAATATTTTAAGGTTTAAATTGTGTCCTTCATGGTCTGGCCTAGTATCCTATCACTATCTACAATGTTACCTTTTCTGGAATTTTCTGCTCTAAACATAATCTTTAATGGGGTAATGTGTTATCATTGTTTTCCAGTGTAAAGTAAAGTGTAAAAAGTTGCATGCACACACAGGGCAAGTGAATGAATTGGTTAAATTTGAATTCTGCTATTAAACCTGGTCTGAGCTATTTGAATTGTTCGAAATTGGCAATATCACTAAAACAGCTTTGATCTTAATTCTCTATGTCTCTAAATTTCACTTGTCCTGTAATTTTTTTTCCATTTTATAAAATACCACATACTAGGGCTATGGAGCCCATAGTATGGCTATGCAAGCAAAAGCACCAGAATTTGGATCCCCAGATTCCACATTAAAATGACATGTGGCTATAGTGGTACACCTGTAAATGCCAGGTCCAGAAGTCAGAGCCTGGGTATCTTGAAAGAAAACTAGCTACCCTTCGGCAAGCACACTGGGAAGGTCATGTCAAGTCTATAGTATTCTTTTCAATAATGTTCAATTTCAAGCAACCTTCAAGCTGTCACAAAAACCTAAATGAAAAGGCATTCTTCAAAGCAATTGATCACCATTTTTCCAAAGGTTCAAAGATAAGAGTGAGGAACTGCTTTGGATTGGAGGAAACAACAGGAATTTAACAAGTAAACATGTGGGAGCATGATTAAGCCATGGAACACAGAACATTAGTGCAAACCTGGTGAAATCAAACATAATTTCCAGTTTAAAGTAATTCATCAGTGTTAATGCCTTTGATTTGGCCACTGTACCTTCGTTTGATAAGATGGAATGATGCAGGCAAAAAATATGAAAAACCGATGTGAGTTCTAAAATTAACTGAAAATGCAAAACTAAATAGAAGAACATTTGAAAGATATTTAAGTGCCAACTAATTATAAAGTATTGACTCTTATTTGAGCAAGAATACAATGAAAAGAAACAATCAGAAAATTTAAAAAATTACTGGAAAGAATTGAGAATTATTAGCTATGACCTAAATGTGATGGTGCATGCCTGCAATCCCAGCACATGGGAAGTTACTAGAGGAGGATAAAGAATTTAAAAACAGTTAGTAAGCCAATGAGACTTTTTTAAAAACTGAGAACTTTGAAGATACAGTAATATACATGAACATCTTTAATCTGAAAATATGAAATTCTCAGAAATTTTCTGAAGCAGATATATTGAAGTATTTGTAAATAAAACTCTGATGTTCTTTATAATATTGTAGAGAGACGAATACCAATGAAACTGGAAAGAGGCTACAACACGGGACTGTAGAAAAGAGACATTAGCATGAGCGTGGCCATGTAGAACTGACAAGAGCAAAGCTATTCACAGATACAAGAACAGCAAGGCCTGAGCCACCAACATGGCTAAGGGAAAAGCCTGCCTGCCTGGCTCCTCAGGCCAAAGTTGTTTACAGTCAGCTGATGTTCCTACAGAGTACACTGACTGCTACAAGAGACTTACAATCTCCTCATTCCCATGACTTTCAAAGCCATTGATGCAACATTATTGGTTGTCCTATATGATCGGCATGCCTGGACTGCTGTGTCTCCATCCAAGCCAGCAGCCCACTCAATACCAGATTTTCTTTGTCTTTTTCTCATCCTATGTTGTTCAACAGAGCAATGCTGTGCAGTCACGGCAGCTTACACCCAAACAGGAACCTGAAGGGGAACTTATCATTGAACCAGGCACAAGAACACTCCCATGGAGATCACAGAAGAAGGTAAAAAAGTGAATGAGTACAACCTATACACATGGGGTAAAGCATTGGGACATTCAAGGTCTAAGGAAAGAGGCTATATGTACTTGCTATGAAAGAGATACTTAAAAGCAGAGGATCAAAGGTTTTTGCTGCCCAACTGCATTTATTTTTAGATTTTGTGCAAGAGACATGTTCCTGATTCCCAGGGGAAGGCACGGTAAATTTGACCACTTGGGGTAAAATAGGAGACTAATTGAGAAATCAATATACAGCACAAGACCCTGAGCACATTCCCATTCTTACTTTTGGTTTGTGGGATTTGACTCATACTGCCCTAGATTATGAGGAGCCTGGTGATCTCCATACAGAAGTCACTTAATCTCAAGAGGAACCAGCAACCTCGGGTCCTCCGCTAGAAGATGGCAAGGACAGTGAGGAGATGAAGAGGTCAGACAAGCTACAAAACCTCACTTTGTATGACAAAGATGTAGAGATAGCCTTTGGTTCTGACTCAGATCCAATAGGCGATGGCAATTCCTCACCCAAGTTCTTTTTGAACCACCCCCAAGGAATTATGAATAGCCCTCCTATGTGCCAATCAGACAAGCTTTTCCTGAAGCATATATAATTCATTACATGAATAATACATATTATTTAGTCACCAGGAAAAAAAAAGATGTTTTATAAAAAAAAAAATTTGATAGGCAAAGAATTTGCTTCCTGGTGCTTAGAGATAGCACCAGAAAAGGTGTAATGTACTGTGTGGCATTTCAGTATTTGGGAGAAATGACTGAAAAATCATATTAGGCCTCAAAAGGCCTAATCCTAATCCATATGAACTGCTTGATAACTTTGAACAGCTTCTGGGTAATGTTAATTGGATGTGTTCCTCCCTTAAACTTATACCCACCACCTTTCATATTCCCCTTGTCCCCTAACACCTGAGGCAAGAAGAACATTCTCTCTAGAAGAACCTTCAGTAACTTAGCAATAGAATTCCCATACTAAGGGGAACCCAAGAAGGGGCTCCAGGCTTCAGTAACTGAGGCTCTTTTAGTCCTACCCTATGGGAATCTTGTGGCAATCTCTTATGGAGTAGTAGGGTGTTCCACCCAGAATTTTAACTCCCTATTATTATGACCTTGCAGCCAAACTCATTGTCTTGAGCAGGGAACATGCCACAGTGTTAACACCGAGGAAACCAGATTTGCTTGTAATACCTTAAAAAACAGAAGTACTGGCTGTGGTAAGTCTTTCAACTCCTGCCAATGAGCCTTAGAAGTTTACCTAGGCCAGATAGATTAACATTACCCAACATCTCATACTGTTCTTTAAAACGTTCACTATTTGGTCTCTTCAACAATATTGCAAAAACAACCTAGTCGCCAGGCATACGTGCTTTCCTGATGCTTCTGCTACAGGTGCTGCAGCTTTTCATTCCACAGAAAGTTAACAGACGGCTTTAACGAATTAGACTTTGGCCTAGCAAACACAGCTGCACACTATTTTTTGGCTTTACAATGTCTTCAACATGAACCTCTTAATATATAGTCAGATAACTATTATACAATTAGAGTTCTTTAACATCTAGAATTATTCCATCTTTTCCATAAAGCCCAACAAGCTTTCCACCTCCTCCAGGGACCTCTGTTTGTTGGACATATTCAATCATATCCAAACCTCCCTGGGACTTCATCAAAAGGTAACACAAAAACAGATACATTAGCCACTCAATCATTTTGGTGGGAACCTTTGGAATAAAATTAGCTACTGAGAGCAATGCTATCCACCATCAAAATGCCACTACCTACCTTATTAAAAAAATTGTGAATTTCTCGGGAACAGGCACAAATATTGCTCTCAGTATATTCCTTTTAACCTGCTCCCATGGAGGGAGTCAACCCACAAGGCTCCAAGTCTAAAGAATATTGCAGATGGATGTTGCATTCCTTCCTTTAGGCATGTATAATATATGTTTATTCCCATTATATTTTTGCCATTGCTCATACCAGGATGGGGTCAAAACCCTTAAAGGCAAGGATTAACAGACATAATAGAATTCCCATACTAAGGGGAACCCAAGAAGGGGCTCCAGGCTATGCCACTGAATCCTGAACCCTTACTAGGGTGGAGGACTCAGAGGGAGGTTTGACATTCACACAAAAGGTTACTCCAGGGGATACAAAAGGAAGGGGGAGGCACTGGAAGAGGGGGAGAGAAGTGCAAGAGGCGATGACTGAGGAGGGGAGAAGGGAGGGAGAGGACAGGATACCTATTGAACTTGTATGATTAGGAAAAAATAAAATATGGAGAAAAAAAACAAAAAAAAGTGTGGTTAAACACTGTTTTGCAGCTTTCACAGTTATGGGCTGAGCAATATATGTAAAAACTAATAATGGACCATCCTACACATCCCATGCCAATTTTTGTGATCAATGCAAACTTACCCACATTTGTGAAATCCCCTATAACCCTCAAGGTCAGCATAGTAGAACACATCTATCATGACTTGAAATAACTGGAAAAACCAAAAGGGGGAGATTGTACACCTCATACAACTCTTTACAAAGCTTTATTTACCTTAAACTTTCTAAAGAGCAGAAGACAGATGGACACTTGTTGAATACCACTGGCAGCATCTGGAGGGATAAGAGACAAACGCTAGGGTCCAGTGTTCCAGAGTAAGACATGCTAACAGGAAAACAGAATGGGCCAGGGCCCCTTCTACCATGGAAATAAAGGTATGCCTATGTTTTTCCAGAAGGAATAGAAAAGTCCATCTAAGTACCATCATGTTATGTAATACATGATGGAAGATGAACTGTTACCCCAGATGACGAGGTTGAGACTTCAGAAGAGCAAAGAATCACAATTGTCCCAAGGTCAGCCACTGTGAATGCCCCTGCCCAGGAGACAAGCCCCCTACCTTCCAGACAGCAATGGCACCCAACAACACTGCCTCCACATAATCCTGTGTCTGTGTTCCCGATGGGCCTGGTAATTATATGCACGCAGGTAGGTCCAAGCAAAGGCGTTGCATACAGGACATACACATCTTGACTACCAGTTTTACATCCTGTCACATGGTCACACCATCCTCTTTCTGTCTTTGCTAATGACACCCACTGGATGGGAGTTCACTTCTCCCACTAGGAGTAGGAATCGTATAATTATTCAGGTTTGGCTGCTAACTTTCCCATGTGTTTTTCTCTTTTCACCACACTACTATTTATTATCTTTAAATAGTCAAGGCAGCAATTTCAATGAAATACTATGGGACTAGCTATTCACATATATCATTAACATTTAAGAAATAAAAGGGGAGTCCTTTATACCTAGATGACCTTCCTACAGAATGCATAACTTCATGGTGACCTCATTCCTGTGCTTTTTTTTTTATTCAATTGTGCATGTGTGCGTATGTATGTGTGCATGCATGTGTGTGTATGTCTGTGTGTGTGTAGAACCACGGACGAATTCGGGAACCACCATGGACACCTCCACCTCCTCCTTGTTTACTCTTCCCCGGGATTCACAGGCTCCACCCTACCAGGACCAGAAACGCAGGCCGCCCCCGCTTCTGCCTGGTGTCTATACGTGGGGTCTAGGATCCGAACTCAGGACCCTCCGCCTGCAAGGACCCATTCCTGTGCTCTTGAAATAAGCTGATGAAGAGTTATTAGTGTTCCTATATAATAAACTTGATTTGGTCTCCATCCGAGCCAGCAGCCCACCTTATCCCAGCTTTTCTGTGTTGCCGAGTCCCTGCTGGGCCAGCGGGGGGAAAGCCTACGGGAGCCAGAGCTGGAGGCAGGGGGCTCGCAGCACAGTTACCACAGACCCCAGGAGTCAGGTGAGAAGCAGGCAGTGGATAGTTTACTACAGATTCATTTTATTTAAGGAAGTGTTTGGGCTTATATAGGGTAAGGGGTCCAATCAGGTGTTGCCATCTCTTCGCTGGGGGTGGGGGGGACGGACAGACGGACAGCACCAATCATTTGGCTGTTTACTAGGTGTCCATTGCAGAGGCAGGTTAGATGGCCGCTTCCCATTGGTTGTTCATCCCTCCGCCTGCATGGTTCCTCTATTGGGACATGCCTGGTTTGCCAGTAGCCTTGGATTAGGGAGCCTGGGTTAGGGCCTCCCTGAAACGATAATGCCACATTTTGGATTTGTGTTGCTATTTCTCATTCTTGTATTCAACAGAGCAAAATGGTGCAGGTTGCAGAAGGAAACAAGATAGGTCAAGAGCTGATAACGTTGTAATGCAGTATGTTTATACAACATTTGTATATTTTAAATTTTTTCCACTTATTTAAAAAATACATATAGCTTAAAAATAAAAACAAATTTAAATCAATACAATTAGCTGTGTACAAACACTATTCACCTAAAAACTATTTCCATCATTCCCCATCATTTGTAAATTTCAATACTAGGTAGAAATTCCTCATCCACAAAGCTTTGCAAGTTAAGAGCTAATCATGACCTAACCATACTGAGATACAGAGAACCTTACACTGATTTATCAATCTGAAGTTCATTGCTCTCATAGGCATAGAATATCTTCACAGCTAGTGAGTCAACAAAGAAAGACAGTGCTATACTTAGACTTAACTGTCCTTTTTTTTTACCTCAACTTCTGAAATACCCTCAATTGTTTCCTTATGAATTCATTGGGGTGCAAAGAATAAAACCATGTTTTCTTAGAGAGTATCCTCAACCATGAAACCTTTATATTCCAACCTGGAAAACAAAGCTTTGTCCCTTGTAACTATTGCTGTTAATTAATCTGTGATCCACATTCTCTTCTTCTGCCAATTAATCGTTTCACTGTTTCTCCAGCAGTCGGTGTTCATTACAATATGCAGTAACTTTATGCTTAAATTTAACAGCCTAAGACTGACAGAAGCTTCCTCAGTAAAAAATATAAGATTTTAGATTTGTCACTGTGAACCTTGATTTAATTCACTTTTAGATCACTATATTAGACTAGCCACATGAAACATTACATTTATTCTACTTTGCCTACAGGCTAGAATCAAAGTGGCATAAAACACCCAATTAACATATAACCATTCAGACTGATTGGCTCTAAAGAACAACTCTGGGCAATATGGTCAGAGTTGTCAACCAGAAAACAGGATTAACATGATGACGACAGACATGGAAGGAAGAAAGCAAATCCATGGATATCTAGGTAAGAGGTAACAGGGCACAAAAGCTACTAGGGTCCTCTTCCCTGTTATTTGGGATTGTGTTTCACTATGTAGCCCAAGCTTGGATTTCCTTAAAAAGAAATATGTATATACTATGCTGCCAGTCTCAGAATTTACTGGAAAGCTAATTTTCTTATGCTTTTGATAAATTACTTGTATCTCTTCAATGTAAACTCCCAAAGAACCACTATTACATGTGGATGAAGGGGATAAAAAAAACTTTCTTCCAAAAGGTATAAAATTATTGTGAGATCCGCTTATTAGTACCAACTTGAACCAAGAGATTAAGTTTGTAGTATTTAGTCTGAGCTTTCCCTAGAGAACTCATTAAAAATGCCATGCCTACTTGGAGCAAAAACAACACCCCTTACCATAAGAATCTTAAAGTTACTGGAATTACAGTAACCAAACTAAGAAATACCCTTAGGGATTCAAACCCAAGTTGTTATGGCATTAGAAGGATCTACAGTGGTAATAAAAATAAATTCATTTTTGTAGTTCATTTTGACCAGATTTAGTTATGAAGTCACTGATAGAGTGTCCATTTTTTAGAACCCAAACCAATATCAAGTGATAATACATGCAATTTCCCAGCCCCCAACTGCACTGGTTCACACAAAACAAAGACAAGAATTAATTATTCAACACTAGTTATAATCAAGAGAAAATTTCTCAGGTAGCCATGAAACTAAGCCCCAGGTCCTTCTGTGCAGTAGAATAACCTAAAGTCCAGATTTACAGGGACTTCAGAATTGAATAAAAAATATAGAATAAAAACAACATTGAAAGCTCTTGGATAAGATAGTAAGAAAATGTTCAAGAAGATCTGGTTTATAAATACTCTTCACATTTGTCTAATACAAATTCTGGCTCTTCCTGCGAGCGGGCCGAGTTGACCTGTGAAAATGGTTCACTATTCTCTTGACCCAGAGAACCCTACAAAATCATGCAAATAAAGAGGTTCAAATCTACGTGTTCACTTTAAGAATACCCGTGAAACCTGCCCAGGCCATCAAGGGCATGCATATCCGAAAAGCCACCAAATACCTGAAAGATGTCACTTTAAACAAACAATCTGTGCCATTCCGGCAGTATAATGGTGGAGTTGGTAGGTGTGCCTAGGCTAAACAGTGGGGCTGGACACAGGGCCGGTGGCCCAAAAAGAGTGCTGAGTTTTTGCTGCACATGCTTAAAAATGCAGAGAGTAACGCTGAACTTAAGGGTTTGGATGTAGATTCTCTGGTCATTGAACATATCCAGGTAAACAAGGCAACCAAGATGCGCCGCAGAACTTACAGAGCTCATGGTCGGATTAACCCATACATGAGCTCTCCCTGCCACATTGAGATGATCCTCACAGAAAAGGAACAGATTGTTCCTAAGCCAGAAGAGGAGGTTGCACAGAAGAAAAAGATATCCCAGAAGAAACTGAAGAAACAAAAACTTATTATAGCCCGGGAATAAATTCAACATAAAATAAATCCAAAATGAAGTAAAAAAAAAAAATTCTGTACATCTGTGACATTTGACTCGTGCTTGCAAAATATATATAGCATCAGAAATAAAAGGTCAAGAGTTAATAAGTATATTGTTGTTTACAAAATCCACACAGAAGAACCTGGAAACTGAAAGGTAGTATTTACTGGAGTATGATGTTATTAAATAAAATAATGCTATATAACCCTTTTAAAAATATATCCACATACACACAAACAGATACATCAACTAATGGATCAGAATAGAGAACCCAGATATAAATTCTCACATATACAGTTGCTTAATTTTTGGCAAAGGTGCCAAACAGGCATGCTGGGGAAAAGACAGCATCTTCAACAAGTGGTGTTGGGAAAATTGGATATCTACACGTAGACAAATAAAAAAAAAATGACTGTACCCTCTCTCCTTACACAAAAGTCAACTGGAAATGGAACAAAGACCTCGATATTAAGAAGAATAGGAAATACACTTGAATTGATAGACCTAGGCAAAGATTTTCTAAGAACAACAATAAATGCCCAGGAACTAAGACCAATAATCAAGAAATGGGACTTCATTAAATTAAAAAGCTTCTATTCTGCAAAAGAAACTGTTAATTATGCAAAAAGACAACCTATAGAATGGGAGAAAATCTTTGCTATGAATCTGACAAAAGATTAATCTCCAGAGTATACAAAGAGCTCAAAAAATTAAACACAAAGATAGCAAACATCTCAATTAAAAAAGGGGCCCTGCAGAAATCCACAATACAAACACCACCAAATGCTGGAGAAGATAGGGAAAGAGGGGACCTCTCCTACATTGCTGGTGGGAATGCAGGCTCATACAGCCACTCTGGCAAGCCATCTGGCGATTCTTAAAGAAATTAAAGATTGAAATGCCATATGACCCTGCGATTCCACTTTTGGGAATAAACTCCATACAGCAAAAATTCACCTCGATAGCACAAGCACGACCATGTTCATAGCAGCACTGTTTACCATAGCAAAGTCATGGAATCAACCCAAATGTCCAACAGTTGACGAGTGGATAAGGAAAATGTGGTACATCTATACAATGGAGTACTACTCAGCTATCAAAAATGATGAATTACTGGAATTTGCTGGGAAATGGATGTTACTAGAAACAATTATATTAAGTGAAGTATCCCTGACCCAGAAAATTAAGCACCGTATGTACTCCCTAATAGGTGGCTCCTAGTACCAAACCCACCCAGGCCACCTAGAGACACTCAAAGATAAATCTCTGTAATACCCACAGTAATTGCAAGGATTATAAACAGGAGAGAAGGGAAAGGAGGGCCCTGCCAGAAACAAGGATAGAGAGGATCATGCTACAGCAGAGCTAATAGGCCACCATCAAGGACTGCAAGTAAGTAATGAGACAACTGGTTAAGCTCACAGACTTTCCTTCCTGGTCATTTGCAGTTGATGGGGTATGATCTCACCAGAAGGGAGGGCATATAGTCTGGCAGATAGAAGGTAACCATTTTGCAAATGGGAGACTGAACCCCCCTTACCACGGTCTTCTACTCCTAGTCCATCTACCTTTGAATATACTCTTATAATAAGACTCTATTTTAACAGCTTTTTATCTCTGGCCAGGGGTGACATCCAATACCCATCAGGATGGAGCCAAGGGCATTGCAGGAGCAACAAAACTGAAAAAAAAAAATCAAATCATAATTCAGAACATCAGAGACTCTATATCATCCATATGGAATCAGGCCTGCCTAATCTCTCCCCATCCTGAAGCTCAGGGAAATTTGTGGAAGAGGGGGCGGTAAGATTGTAAGAGCCCAAAGATGGGGAGGAGCTATGATATGCAAGATACTCCACACAAGTTAGGGGCGAAGCAATCATAATAGGACTCTGCATGATCTGTGCAATGACCAACATATCATTGACCCCTCAAAGTCTAGCATGGACTAAAGGCACTAGGATGCTTAGAAGCTAGGGATTAACAGTCACAATAGTGTTCCTATACTTAAGGAGAACACAAGAAAGAGTTCTATGAAATGCCACTGAGTCTTTACACCCCATCAGAGAGGAAGACCCAGAGGAAAGTTTGACATACACATTAAAGGATGCTCCAGGGATGGGGGGAGGGGGCACTGGGAGAAAGTGAGGGAGGGGGGAAAGGAAGGGGAAAAGGGGGGAGGAAGCAGGGAGGTCGAGGGAGGGGTGGAGGGAGGGAAGGAGGGGACCGGGGTACCTATTAAAAAATACATTATTAAAAAAAAATGAGCCCTGGAACTAAACAGAGATTTCACACAAAAAGAAATTCAAACATCTAACAAAATACCTTAAAAGATGCTCAACATCCCTGATTATCAGAAAAATGCAAAACAAAACAACTCTGTGATACCATCTTATCCCAGTCAGAAAGGCTAAGATCAAGAATGCAAAAAACACAGATTGCTGGTGAGGCTGTGGGCAAAAAGAGACCCTTATTCACTGCTGGTGGGCATGGAAACCAGTACGTTCCCCTATGGAGATCAATTTGGAGGCTCCTCAGAAAGCTAAAAATGGAACTGCCATATGACCCAGCTATACCACTCCTTGGAATAGTTCCAAAAGATTCTACAAAGACACTTACTTGCAGTGTTTTTCACAATAGTGAAAAAAGTGGAATCAGCCAACATGCCCATCAACAGAAGAATGAATAATGAAAATGTGGTACATATATACAATGGAATATTACTCAGCCATCAGAAAAGATGAGATTATGGAATTTTCTGGTAAGTATATGGAACTGGAAACTTTAATTTTGAGTGAGATATCTCAGACACAGAAAGTTAAACACCAAATGTTCTCTGTGATATGTAGATGATTGAACTGATATCCTTGTCTAGGTACTTGAACTGGAAGCACTTCTACAAGTGTGAAGGTTGGAAGGAATGGTTAGGGTAAAATCCTTTAAAAGGGAGATTTAGGATACCAGGACAAGGATGAGGGAGAGAATAACTGGGGAAAAACATATAGTGGGGCTCCTTTACACCACCCCGCTCCCCAGTCGGGACATGCGCGCGGTCCAGCCAGGCCTCACCCCCTACCTAGGTAAGCTCCGCCCGTGCCCGCCCACCAGAACCTCAGGTCAGCCACAAGGGACCCAGCTCCTACCCCACCATCCACCCGGAGCCGCGCGCAAGGCCTAGGGACGAGGAGAACCTCCCCCTGCGCCCTGGACCCGCCCCAGCTCCCCTCGGGTTAAATAGTGCCCCGCTAATGACCCATCCTCCCTTCCCCACTCCGCTCCGCCGGCCAGGACGCAGGCGCGTGGTCCAGCCGGGCCTCATCCGCGACCTAGGTAAGCTCTGTCCCTGCCCACCCCCAGAACCCCAGGCCAAATAATTCAGTTTAGTGAAATTGAAAGATCTTAAGAGTTAAAACAACAATGCCAAAGTCAAAGTACAAATCCATGAGAAGCAACACTCAAGTAAACAAATTTCCCACTGAAGAAATTAATCCCATAATGTTAGACTCCAACCAGAACAAACCCATGGAAAAAGGCCAAGAAAGCCTGACCCAGGATAACGACCTTCAAAAAATGATCAGTACCATGTTCAATACTATGAAAGAGGAAATCCGGGAGGAATTACATAATCGAATCAATTGCTTTGAAGAGGAACACAACAGACATTTGGAGGAGTTGAGAAAAACAGTGTAAGAAACAAAAACTGGCATAGAGCAGTTAAAACAGATTCAAGCAGAGTTTAAAACTGAGCTACAAGACAAGTTATCTTCAACCCAGAACTCCACAGAGAGTCTTATCAACAGAACTAACTAAGCAGAAAACAGAATTTCAGACCTTGAAGATAAAGTGGGAGTACTAACCAGCTCAATGGAAGAGGTTGTTAAAGCCAAAAAGATACTTGAGAGAAATATCCAAAAGATATGGGACACCCTGAAGAAGCCTAACATGCGTATTCATGGAATACCAGAGCAAGAATCTCAAAATACCACCCCTGAGGAAATTTTTCAAACGATCAAGGAAAACTTTCCTCATATAAAAAAAGAGAGGCCCATCCATATATAAGAGGCATTCCGCACCCCAAACAGATACGACCAAAACAAAAGCACGCCATGGCAAATAATAGTTAAAACACTCCACATTCAAGATAAAGAACTGGTGCTGAGAGCTTCAAGGGAGAAAAAACAAGTCACTTTTAAAGGTAAACCTATTAAAATAACAAATGACTTCTCAGTCGAAACAGTAAAAGCAAGAAGAGCTTGGAGAGACATACTTCAAGTATTGAATGAGCAAAAATGTCAACCCAGGCTGATTTACCCTGCAAAGCCATTCGTCATGATCAAGGGAGAAAGAAAAATCTTCCAGCACAAAGACAACTTTAAGGGATACATGTCCACCAAACCAGGACTTTCAAAAAACGCTAGAAATGATACTCAAGCATGAAGAAAAAAACAGGCATATGCAGGAGAACAGAAGGCAAGTGTAACACCATAAAAAGCGAAGCAATATACTTATAAAAGCTACTAACCATAATAAATGTCTGGAATTAAAAATAGTTTCTCCATTATAACACTAAATGTTAATGGAATTAATTGACCGATCAAGAGACACAGATTACAAACTTGGATTAAAAATCACAATCCATCAATCTGCTGCCTGCAGGAAACCCATCTCACCACAAAAGATAGGCACACTCTAAAAACAAAAGGCTGGTCAACAATTCTACAAGCAAATGGAAGCAGAAAACAGGCAGGGGTAGCCATTATGCTATCAGACAAAGTGGACTTCAAACCAAAGAAAATTATAAGAGACACGGATGGATACTACATTTTAGTCACAGGTACAATTCACCAGGAAGACTTCACAATACTGAACATATATGCACCCAATACAGGCCCCTCCACATTCATTAAGAAAACCCTACAGCGTCTAAAGCAAGAAATCAACCCCCAAACAATAATTCTTGGGGACTTCAACACCGCCCTCTCAACATGGGATAGAACAACAGGTCAAAAGCTTAACAGAGACACTTTGGAACTTAATCGAACCATTAAAGAAATGGACCTTACAGATCTCTATCGAACTTTTCGCCCACCCACCAAAGAATACACATTTTTCTCAGCAGCATACAGAACTTTCTCCAAAATAGATCACATATTGGGCCACAAAACGAATCTACACATATACAAAAAAGTTGAAATTCTAACCTGTGCCCTATCAGACCACCATGGCCTAAAGCTAGACATCCACAACACATCAAACAAGAGAAAATACACTAACTCCTGGAAACTTAACAATATGATGCTGAATGAGAACTGGATTCAGGAAGAAATTAAAAAGGAAATTCAAGATTTCCTGAAAGTGAATGATAACGAAAATACAACTTACCAAAATCTCTGGGACACAATGAAAGCTGTCCTAAGAGGTAAGTTCATAGCTCTTAATGCCTACATCAAAAAAATGGAAACATCAGAAATAAACAACTTAACAATGCAGCTTAAAGCTTTAGAGAAACTAGAGCAATCTGATCCCAAAAGTAGTAGAATAGAGGAGATTAGCAAAATAAGGGGAGAAATATCTGAAATCGAGATTAAGAAAACGATAGAAAAAAAATCAACCAGTCAAAAAGCTGGTTCTTTGAAAAAATCAATAAGATTGATACACCCCTAGCTAAATTAACGAAAAGCAGGAGAGAGAAAACCCAAATTAACAAAATCAGAAATGAACATGGAGTTATCACTACTGATACCCAAGAAATCCAGAGAATTATAACATCGTATTTCAAAAACTTATACTCTGTGAAGTTTGACAACACAAAAGAGATGGATGAATTTCCAAGTAAACACAACGTACCTAAATTGAATCAGGAAGTTGTGAATTATTTAAATAGTCCTACAACATATAAGGAAATTGAGGAAGTAATCTTGAATCTTCCCACCAAAAAATGTCCTGAACCAGATGGATTCAGCACAGAGTTCTACCAGACATTTAAGGAGTTAATAATACCAATACTCCTTAAACTGTTCCATCAAATAGCAAAGGAAGGAACACTACCAAATTCCTTCTATGAAGCTAATATCATTTTAATCCCAAAACCTAATAAAGTCTCACTTATAGGCCGATCTCTCTGATGAACACAGACGCAAAGGTTCTCAACACAGTCTTAGCAAATCGGATTCAAAAACATATTAAAAAGATTATTCACGGGGACCAAGTAGGCTTCATCCCCCGCACACAAGGTTGGTTCAATATACGCAAATCAATAAATGTAATTCACCATGTAAACCAGTCCAAAGTCCAAGACCACATGATACTCTCGATAGATGCAGAAAAAGCTTTTGACAAGATCCAACAGCCTTTTATGATCAAAACGCTAGAGACAGTAGGAATGGAAGGAACCTTTATCAATATAATAAAAGCTGTATACAACAAGCCCACAGCAAGGATTATGCTCAATGGGGAACAATTGGAAGCATTCCCACTTCGATCAGGAACTAGACAAGGCTGTCCACTCTCACCACTTCTATTCAATATTGTACTTGAAGTCTTAGCTGAAGCCATAAGACAAGAAAGGACATAAGAGGGATTCAAATCAGCAAAGAAGAAGTCAAGCTATCCCTATTTGCAGATGACATGATCTTATACCTAAGTGATCCCAAAAACTCCACCAGGAAGTTCCTGGAACTAATTGAGAAGTTCAGCAGAGTGGCAAGATATAAAATAAATGTGTAAAAATCAGTGGCCTTCCTATATGCCCAGAATGAAAGAAGTGAAAAAGACTTGAGAGAAACAATCCCATTTACTATAGCCCCTAAAAAAATGAAATACCTTGGTATAAACCTAACCAAGGAGGTAAAAGACCTTTACAATGAAAACTTTAAAACCCTAAAGAAAGAAATTGCAGAAGACACCAGAAGGTGGAAAGACCTCCCATGTTCCTGGATTGGCAGAATCAACATCGTAAAAATGACCATACTACCAAAGGCAATATACAAATTCAATGCTATACCAATTAAAATCCCAAAGCAATTCTTCAAAGAGGTTGACCAAACAATCTCAAAATTCATATGGAGGCACAAAAGACCCAGGATAGCAAAGACAATCCTGAGTAACAAAAACACTGCTGGAGGTATTACCATACCGAATCTTAGTCTATTTTACAAATCCATAGTTATAAAAACGGCCTGGTACTGGCTCCAAAATGGACACACAGATCAATGGATAAGGATTGGAGACCCATATATAAGCCCACAAAATTACAGCTATTTGGTCTTTGACCAAGGGGCCCAAAGAATCCAATGGAAAAAGAACAGCATCTTCAACAAATGGTGCTGGCAAAACTGGATCTCCACATGCAGAAGATTAAAGCTGGACCCATACTTGTCACCATGTACAAGACTTATTTCCAAATGGATCAAGGACCTTGATATAAGGCCAGAGACTATAAAAACCATAGTTGAAAGGATAGGGAACTCCCTCGAGCTGATTGGGCTAGGCCAAGAGTTCCTAAACAGACACCCAATGGCACAGTCTCTGCTACCAACTCTCAACAGTTGGGATCTGGTGAAATTAAAGAGCTTCTGTTCAGATAAAGAGATTGTAACACAAGCTCAAAGGCAACCCACAGAATGTGAGAAAATCTTCACTAACCACATATCTGATACAGCTCTATTGTCCAGAGTGCACAAAGAACTTAGAAAATTAAACACCAAGGAAACTAATGGCCCAATTAAAAAATGGGCCCTGAAACTTAAAAGAAATTTTACCAGGGATGAAATTAAAATGTCTAACAAATATCTGAAAAAATGCTCCACTTCCTTAGCCATCAGGGAAATGCAAATCAAAACTTCCCTGAGATATCATCTCACCCCGGTCAGGATGGCAAAATCCACAATACAAACAACAATAAATGCTGGAGAGGATGTGGAGAGAGGGGAACTCTCCTACATTGCTGGTGGGAGTGCAGGCTCATACAGCCACTCTGGCGAGCCGTCTGGAGATTCTTAAAGAAATTAAAGATTGAAATGCCATATGACCCTGCGATTCCACTTTTGGGTATAACCCCCCATACAGCAGAGGTTCACCTCGATAGCACGAGTATGACCATGTTCATAGCAGCACTGTTTACAATAGCAAAGACATGGAATCAACCCAAATGTCCAACAGTTGATGAGTGGATAAGGAAACTGTGGTACATCTATACAATGGAGTACTACTCAGCCATCAAAAATGATGAATTACTGGAATTTGCCGGGAAATGGATGTCATTAGAAACAATTATATTAAGTGAAGTATCCCAGATCCAGAAAATTAAGCGCCGTATGTACTCCCTAATAGGTGGCTCCTAATACCAAACCCACCCAGCCCATCTTGAGACACTCATAGGTAAATCTATGTATTACCTACAATAATTGCAAGGATTATGAACAGGAGGGATGGGGTTGGAGAGCCACACCAGAAACAAGGAGAGAAGTGACCATGTTACAGTAGAGAAAATAGACCTCCATCAAGGACTGCAAGAAAGTAATGTGACACCTAGTTAAGTTCACAGACATTCGCTCCTGATCATTTACAACTAAGGGGGTATAAACTCACCAGAAGGGGAGGGCATATAGTCCGGCAGATTAAAAAGTAACCATTTTGCAAATGGGTGATTGACCCTCCCATTGGCAAATGCCATATGACCCTGTGATTCCACTTTTGGGTATAAGTATTACATCTACCCTTGAATGTGCTCTTATAATAAGACTCCAGTTTAACAGCTTTTTGTCTCTGGCCAGGGGGTGACATACAGTGCCCATCACGATGGAGTGAAGGGCATTACAGGAGCAACAAAACTGCAAAAGAAAATCAACAAACCACTATCCAGAACTTCAGAGACTCTATATCAACCACCTAGAACTAGGCCAGACTAATCTCTCCCCATCCTGAAGCTCAGGGACATTTGTGCAAGAGGGGGCGGTAAGAGTGTAAGAGCAAAAGGATGGGAGGAGCAGTGATTTGCAAGATACTCCACACAAGTTAGGGCCGAAGCAATTATAATTGGACATTGCATGCCCGGCGCAATGTCCAACACACTATTGACCTCACAAAATCTAACATCTGCTAAAGGCACCAAGATCCTTGGAGGCAAGGGATTGACAGCCACAGTAGTGTTCCTATACTTAAGGGGAACACAGGAAAGGGTTCAGGGAAAGGACACTGGGTCCTTGTATGTCATTGGAGAGGAGGGCCCAGAGGAGAGTCAAGCATGCACAAGAAAGGACTCTGGGAATTGGGGTGGAAGGCAGATGGGGGGATGGGGAAGGAGGGGTGAGGGAAGGAAGAGCAGGGGGTTCGGGGGGAGAAAGAGGGAGGGAGGGAACTGGTGTACCTATTAAGTTTGTATGAGCTGAAATAATAATAAAAAATGTATTATTAAAAAAATATATAGTGGGGAATGATGGGATGGGAGATAAGAGGTACATGGGAGATAGGAGGGACAGAGGGACTTATAGAAAAACCCTAAGATGGTGGAAAGTAACCCCAAAGGAACATCCTATGCCAGTAATATGTATTTTTAAAAATGTCTTTTAAAGAAAGGAAGAAGAATGAGTAGTCCCTATACAAAATAGCATAGAATGAGGAAAACAGGAAAAAGGTTAAAAAAAAAAAAAAGCCTTGAGCTAATACACTTAGAACCCAGGGACAAAATTATACTAGAAGTAACAGGAATGTGACACTTTCTGATAAAATGTTGGTCAAAGAGGTCTTAAAGGTCCCCAAACATATAGACTTGCCATTGCTCTTGGTAGCTCTCCAAAAACTATTAGTAAGACCTTATTATTGAAGATGCAACACAAATGGATCACACAACATGACAAAATATATCAACTGGAACTGGTCTGAGGACTTTTTCCTTGCCGAATAGCTTACACAGTACCAAAGAATACTGTAGAAGCTGCTGGGGGAGAGAAATAATCACAAGTCCCATCAACACCATGAGATCTGTACATTGCGATATAAATCACCATGGCAACAGGTGATCACAGTGTAATAGTGGCATGAATATCAAGGATATATCCAACAGTTTTCTGATTGGATTCAAGACCCTGTTTGTCAGAATGGTACACATTCCTGTTATTGTAAACTAGAACAAGAACCCCCCCCAAAAAAGAAAAAGGATCAATAGAGAAGACAGCCAATAAGCCTATAAGTAGGAAGAGAGTACATCAAACTGCTCTGTAGATAACTGTTATTGCACTTATAGTGGGATCCTTTGGGTCTAAAACTGGATGAATGAAAGGAAATGAACGTATCAGTGAGTGGCCCTGATATACCACGAGGGCCTGAGTGCCCAAAAGAGTGGACAAGCCAGATTGGGGCTGGAGAGGTAGGTAGCTCAGGGGTTAAGCCTCTGCCTTGCAGGCAGAAGGTCCTGAGTTCGGATCCTAGACCCCACGTATAGACGCCCGGGCAGGGGAGGGGGGGCTGCCTGGTTTCTGGTCCTGGTAGGGCGGAGCCTGTGAATCCCCGGGCAGAGTAAACAAGGAGGTGGAGGCGGTCCATGGTTCTACACCCACATACACATACACACACACACACATGCATACATGCACAATTGAATAAATAATTTTAAAAAATTAAAAAAAACAAATACCAAATGTTTACAGCAGTTGTGATAACATCTATACCAATCTCATGAAGATGTTTTGAGAATGAAAATGATAAAGGTATTTGTATACAGGCTATAAAATGCAGAATTAATTCTCTGGGTACATGTCTTTGTAAATGTCCTTCTCATGGCTGGCTGCTCCTTATCCCCAGATCACAGCATAAATATCTCTTTAAGAGGCCAACTTACTTCCTAGCTTACATATTTAGCCTTCTTAGCCTTTCTCAGTGCCCTGTTTTCTGATCCATACTTATCCTAATCTGCAACATTTGTTTCTCCTATGAAAGAGCCCATGAAAAACGGGAATTGTCTGTTCTTTTCAATATCAATATCCATCCAAAACAGTAATTTGAAAGAAAAAAGATGAGACTCAAAATGATTTTATAATGATATAATGATGAATAAATATCAAATGCCTAATCTTTTAGGTTTTTGTAAGGATCAACAAGAAGAAATATTTGTAAAGCTTATGGTTCTGGATACAATCTTTCCAAAATTGAACTTATAAATCAAAAGTTACCCTTAAATATAGTCAATTATTTTACTTAAATTGACAGCATTGTTCCTCGATTGCATATAAAATGTCAGAATAACAAATTTTGTCACTTTTTCTTTCAGCAAAAAATGTTGTAAAATGAGAACATGACTAATTTAGCTCACAAATCAAATACTGCAAAAGAACATTTGCTCAGGGCAATAGTTATATTTTGATAAGAAGCACAAGTGCTACTTACAAGTACTTTCTATACCTTTCAGCCATACCATTAAAAGTCAACATTTAATAAAATTGTTGACTGTTTCACTTCGGATGCTCTTAAACAATACCATCTTTTTTTTTTAACAAATTCTAAGCACAAAGTGGTTATGAATACAATGACTGTTTGTGATGCAGCTTTGATGTAAGATAAGTGTCAGAATTTCATTTCACCAAAAATTTTGGTTTAGGGGTTTTATATTTACGCTAGTATACAAAGTGATCCGTATCACTCACTCTGTATATGAATCAGTTCAAAGAGGACCAAGAGCATTAATACATAAAACTGAAATTGCTAGAAGAAAATACTTTAACATATGGGTGCAGATAAGAGCCTTCTGAAAAGGACTCCAATGACACAGGAAATTATCCCCAAGAACAGACAAATGGGACTACATGAAATTAAAAAGTCTCTGCACAGCAAAGGAAATTTTCAGCATGATGCACAGAGAGTCTACAGAATAGTAGAAAATATTAGCCAGTTATACTTCAACAGAGAATGATATATAAAGAACTGTAAAAAAAATCAAATAAACAATCTTCCCATCATTAAAAAATATATAAATGACCAATAACAACTTTGCAGAACTGGAGAGATAGCTCAGGAGTTAAGACTCCACCTCACAAGCAGAAGGAATATATAAATATTTTTTTTCTTTTTTTCTTTTCTTTTTTTTTTTAAGAAATAAAAGGGGCTAGAGAGGTAAGTGGCTCAGCCAGTAAAGGCACAAGTGTGAAAACTTGACAACCTAAACTCAATTCCCAAAGACCACGTGATGGAAGGAGAGAACCAACTTCCCAAAGCTGTCCTCTGATTTCCACATGTGCGTTTTGGTACAAGCAACAGCTCATTTACCCTCCCTCTTCTTCTCCCTTTTTCAAATAAAAAATAAATTTATAATGCAAATTCACTATTACGGATGAACCCTCAGATGTTACTGTGAATGCTATTTTATATTAAGCTTTTCTAAAATTTAGCACTGGAGACAAAAGCATTTATTTTAGCAATGACATTAGAAATATAAATTTTGATAAAGTGGAATGACAAAGTAAGAAATAATGTTATTAAATTAATAGAACCTTAAGGGAAGGGATGCTTTGCTATCAGCTGTGGTGTATATATAATTAATTCATACCATGCTCAAACTCAAATAGTCTTAACATCAAAACATTCTGTTATCAAACTTACACTTTGCCAAGAATCAAAATCTGCCAAAACTGCTACTGAGTGCAAGCCCTTCCACAAGGGGGTGGACCTTTCCCTTTGTCTGCTACATGTTTTAGAATATCTGCAGAAGTACCCTGGAAATCATCCTAAGCAACCTATAATGACACAAGATTTTTTTGTAAGTTAACACCCTAAATTTCAAATCAATCACAATTCTATAAATGATATATGTGAAGAAAAAATTTGTAAACTGGAAGATTGAAATTTACTACAAAAAATAAATTATGAAAGTATGGACAGTACACAAACTTTCATTTGAAATTCTAAAACCGCATATTTAGCTCAACTTCTAGGAACAGTATTTTGAAAGAGCTTCTATTTAAAATGGGATATAGTGGGGCTGGAGAGGTGGCTCAGGAGGAAGGTCCTGAGTTCGGATCCTAGACCCCACATATATACACTGGGCGGAAGTGGGGTCGGCCTGCATTTCTGGTCCTGGTAGGGCGGAGCCTGTGAATCCCGGGGCAGAGTAAACAAGGAGGAGGTGGAGGCGGTCCATTATGGTTCCCAAATTCGCCCGTGGTTCTACACACACACACACACACACACACACACACACACACACACGCACGCACACACGCGCACACACGCACAATTGAATAAATAAATAATAATAAATAAAATGGGATATTGGGGGCTGGAAAGAAAGCTTAGGTGTCTGCCTCGCAAAG
Source organism: Typhlomys cinereus (assembly GCA_023101885.1). Classification (NCBI taxonomy): domain Eukaryota; kingdom Metazoa; phylum Chordata; class Mammalia; order Rodentia; family Platacanthomyidae; genus Typhlomys; species Typhlomys cinereus. The sequence continues at coordinate 3,642,897 of JALPQD010000214.1, forward strand.
AGAAAGTACCAAGTTCAGATCTCCAATTCCACATAAAAACTTCAGGCAGAAATGGCCTCAGTTTGCACTTCTGATACTGGCAAACGCCAAAGCAAAGGTAGAAGCAATTCAGGATATTCCCAAAGTCATTCTTGGGCCTCTACAAGCAAATACACTTACCCTCTGATACACACACACACACACATAAATAAAAATGAATAAAAAAATAAAATGGGATATTTTATACTGATACCAAAATAGAAGCAAGCTGAAAGGGCATGTGATTTTATAGCATCTGATTCAGCAGAGCATCAAAATAATCCTAAATATGGATAACAGATCTGACAAATTCTGTTTCACAAATCTGTCAAAACTAACCTAACTGGAGACATAATTTTAGTACCTATAAAATGCTGGATCTTAAATGTTTAGACATTTAAACACCCTCCCCACCAAAAAAAGTTGACTTGAAACTATCTTCTATTGCACAGAATTTGCCCTGAGCTCCTCTGCTATGTCAGCAAGGTAAGATAACTTCAAAAAAGAATCCAGGTAACTTTAAGAATGACTTTAAATAAAGCCATATGGGAAAACCCAAATTCTTGAGAAAAGCAGTTATTATCGACAGATAAAAGTACATAAAATGCACACATTTGGTGTGCATGTGTATTTGTGTGTGTGTGCCAGAAAGCACTTGACTGTGTGTGCCTGGAGGCCCAAGAGTGACTTTTAAGAATCATCCTGGATCACTCTGTCTCGCTATCACTCTGCTCTGGGTTTCCCGAGCTCCGTCTTCCAGGTCAGGAAATGTAGGGTGCAGACATATTAACACAGCATTTTGTGTGTATGTGTACCCAGATATTTTCATGTTTTGTGAGTTGGCACTTTACCAGCTCTCTCTCCAGTACTTTGTTTTCATATTTTAAAAAATTATTTTAATGATACTAATAAAGAACTATATTACAGGGGCTGAAGACATAGCTCAGGAGGTAAGAGCACTTGCTGTGCAAGCATGAGGTCCTCCACTTTGACCCCAGCACCCACACAAAAAGCCCCATGTGACTGCTACACCCATAACCCAAGAGCTGGTTGGGGGCCAAAGTGGAGGACTGCTGAGGCTTGTGGCTACCACAGCTTCACGAGGAGATCCTGTCTCGAAAGGAATAAGGCAGAGTGATAAAACAGGATACCCAACATGCTCCTCTGTCCTCTGAGAGCACTGCAGAGGCATGCACACATAACACACACATGCATACACCACATGTGCCTAAACCATACTCACACACCTACATAAACACAAAAATAAAAAAGGATTACAGTCCTAACAACATAGTACAGACAATTTGTAAGCCAATAAATAAGTATTTCAAACATGGAGATACATTATTTACTTCAGTGCCTTTTTTTTCATTCCTAATAATATCCCAATTTTGACAACAAGTTGTTCAAACTAAGCATCAAACACATCAAACACTACTGAGCAAAACTAAACATCCTCTTCTCCCTGCCTTTTTTATCTATATCATATACTATCTCACATTCAGAAACAGAAGAAATCTATCCCACTGCACAGAAATTCCAAATCTTCATTTTGAATTTATTTTTGGTTATTCAAGTCATTTCTAATTTCACGCTTTATCAGTCTGTTATGTCTATGTAAAAGCTGTGTACTCTCTAAATTTTAATGAAAAATATGTTTTACTTTGTATGTTATAAACAGTTATGTGTTTGGTACATTGAAAGGTTGGAGGGGGCTGGAGAGATGGCTCAGGGGGTTTAAGACTGTCTCGAAAGCAAAAGGTCCTGAGTTCAGATCCCAAGTCCCACATAGGCAGGCAGCCTGCACTTCCTGCCCTTGTGGGCAGAGCCTGGGAAATCCCAGGCAAAGCAAGAAGGAGGTAGAAGCAATCCAGGATGATTCACAAAGTCACCCTTGGTCCTTCACAGGGACATACAGTGCCCTGACACAGACACACAGACACACACACACACACACACACACACACACACAAATACTTTTAAAAAAAAAAAAAAAAAAAAAGAGGTTGGCACCTGGAACTAGGCCAACCCAATCTCTCCCCATCCTGAAGCTCAGAGAAATTTGCGGAAGAGGGAGCGGTAAGATTGTAAGAGCACAAGGATGGGAGGAGCAATGATATGCAAGATACTCCACACAAGTTAGGGCCCAAGCAATCATAATTGGACTTTGCATGCCCTGCGCAATTTCCAACACATTATTGACCCCACGAAGTCTAGCATGGGCTAAAGGCACTAGGATCCTTGGAGGCAAGGGATTGACAGCCAGAGTAGTGTTCCTATGCTTAAGGGGAACACAGGAAAGGGTTTGGGGAAATGCCACTGGGTCCTTGCACCTCATCGGAGAGGAGGACCCAGAGGAGACTTTGGCATGCACATTAAAGGATGCTCCGGGAATGGGAGGGGGAGGCACTGGAGGATGGGGAGGGAGGGAAAGGGGAGGGGAGCACAGGGGGATGGGGGGGTGGAGGGAGGGAGGGGACAGGTGTACCTGTTAATTTCGTGTGAGTGGAAATAAAAAAAAATTAAGGTCGCAAAAAAAAAATAAAAATAAAAAAATAAATACAGAGGTTGGAAATACCAGAAAACAAAAACTCTACCTGTTACAGTTCATTTTCCTTGACTTTTTTTGGGAGGTGGGAGGATTTTGCTTAGTCGTTTGTTTTATTACCACCACAAGTTGTCAGTGTAAGCTTCTTCAATTAACCAAGAAAATCTAAGAGCAGAATTTGACAACAGTGAAAGATAATGGAGGCAAGAATCAAAGTATTCCTGAGATGATAAAATGACCATTCAAAATTCTAGGTAAATTAACACAAAAGACCATGGTGAACCAATTCTTAATAATCTCATGTATTACAATGCAGAGAACCACAACTGAGCATATTATAAAGTAAAATCAAAGCCTTAATCAGGACATCTAAACCACCTCCTAACTCAAGGAACCTGATGAAACAGGGGAACATAAGAATGTAAGAGTCAGAAGATGGGGAGAAGCAATGTCAGATAATAACTACTACTGTTCATGTCAGGACAGTGATACCCAAGCACTCAATGCAAAACGGTCTACTTCCACTAGATCTCGACCATAGATGGCTTCACAACACTGGACCACGGACAGAGAAGACACCATCAGACATGATGCTACCCTGAAGGGCTGCATGGGTCTGACGCTGGACAAAAGAGAGGCATCTCTACCGACTAGAGGGCTATTCACACCCTGACGGATGCCCAAGAACTAACTAGCAAAGGTGTCTTAGAGATGACACAGGGCTTGCACAGGTAGGGAGACGCTGAAGAAGGAAAACAGAGGGAGGAAGCATGGGAGGCGTGGAAAGGATGTAGGATGCGGTAAGCAATGGGCAATGAACACACAGAAACTCACTGCTAAGATAATTTTAAAATAAATAAGGAAAATAATTTCATAATTAGATTTTATACCTTTATCCATAAGTAATAAATAACATTTCTCAATTACCTCTAAACAAAGAAAAAGGTGTTTACTGAATTTATGTATGAAAATACAGAAAATGCTATTCAGGGGATACTCAGGAAATCATGAAACCTTCAAAAATGGATTAAAACTGTAAAAAGTAAATAGAAAAAACATTTCATTTTAAAATCAACAAATACATTTAAGATATTAGACAAACACTTCATATTAAAACAGGTACAAAGTTTTCTGAATTTCTTTCAACAAAATCTTCCGAAAAGGGATTTTCTGCCATCATGTGGAAGTTTGTGAAATTACATGTCAATTAAAAATCACACCGACTGGCTAGTTCTTGATTTACTCCTCAACAATTTCCAATAATCACAAAAAAGTAATTATAGTTGTAACCTGCTTCAAAATAAACATCTCTGGTGCTAATTTTATAGAGATCAAAAGCATATTAATTTCCACATAGCAATTAGCTAAATACGTACTGACCAAGACATGAATTAAACTGTTTAGAATAAACCCAGTATACTGTGAATATAACATTGAATTTTCATATATTTACAAAATGCAATTTAAGAATTTAAGTCTTTCCATAAAGTATTAAATTTTATAAAAACTACAGTTCACACAGTTGATTGGTCAACTTTTTATCCAACAGTGGACATTCACATAATCACTCACTCCTCTTTTAGGGAACAGATTTTCTGATCATCCATTACAAACAAAATACTACTGTCCCTGCAATTTTAAAGCACACAATTATAAATAAAATATTAACTGTTTTGTACTCAAGAATGTGCCATATACTAGTAACAAAATGTATACATAAACAACTATACTACAACGCAGAAGTATTAACTATCAAATAAAAATGATGTGGGGGAAATTATAAAAAACATAATTTTCACTGAAAGACAGCATAGGATCATGCAATTGGGGCTATTTTAGAGCTATTTTAGGCTTGGACCACGCAGAGAAAAGAGGGAGAAACAAAACCACTTGGTCACATTCAGAGTACAACACTCAAATAAACAACTAGAGAATAGAACTCATGACAAAGACATCTGATATGTAAGAGGGAAGAACACATTTGGGCCAGACTTTGCACATTTTTGAACTCTAAGTAATGAGGCAAATGGGAAAGAGACGATTTTTTACAAAGGCAATAAAATGATCAAAGTCACACTTTATGACAAGTTAAAAAAAAAGTGTAGTGGGGACTGGAGAGGTGGATCAGGGGTTAAGCTTCTGCCTTGCAGGCTGAAGGTCCTGAGTTCGGATCCTAGACCCCACGTATAGACGCTGGGTGGAAGACGGGGGTGGAGGGAGGCGGCCTGTGTTTCTGCTGTGTTTCTGCTGTGTTTCTGGTCCTTATAGGCGGCCTACGTTTCTGGTCCTGGTAAGGTGGAGCCTGTGAATCCCAGGGTAGAGTAAACAAGGACGAGGTGGAGGCGGTCCATTGTGGTTCCTGAATTCGCCCGTGGTTCTACACACACACACATGCACATACTCACACAATTGAATAAAAAAAAAGTGTAGTGGTAAGATTACTTATGAGCTTACTAGAAACACTCAGGTAATAAATATTGGAATGACAACAATATGTCAGAGTTCTGAAACCAAAAGAAAGAATCCAAAAGATTTGATAATTAACTGGACATGGATAATAAGAGAAAGGATTAAGAATTAAGTTATATAATTTGCTTCAAGGCCCTCAAAACTCTTATGTGTAAACTTCGTCATTTTCTTACTCATCTTCTTACTTCACAATAGAACTAAAATCACTAACATTTGTTGGAGACTTACTATGTCTAGCTATTATGCATATACTATCTTATTTGATCCTTAACCCTTAGAGGTGGCTTTAATATGACTACTGAGACTTAGAATAAGTCTACTCAACAACACACATTAAGTGAGTAGCTATTAACCAATATCAGATCATCACTAAAGTATTAGCTGAAGTTGAGAGTCTTCTGCCAAGTACCTGGGATTATAGGCCACCAATAGTTTCAACTATTTCTTCAGGTCTCATCTTGAACTTCATATCAAAATCAAAACCTGTTCTTTATGCTTTTGTATCCTTTCCAGTGACTGAATAATGTCTCTGGATTATCACTGACATTTGACTTGTTAAGGCCACAAACACGACTGGCTACTTTACATTAGATGTTTTTTCTCCAAAATCCCAAGAAATTTTCAAGTACCTTTAACCCATGACGCAGTCATTCATTTTTTTCTGTAAGACAGTACTCAGACCAAGACAAACAGGGAGAAAAGATTATTAATTTGGCCTAGGATATAGAAGGGACATAGTCTGTATGACAGGAATCTTGTAACAGAAAACAAGGCTAAAGGCAGAAACTGGAAGACAGTTCAGGCCGCTGCAGCCATGGAGAGGCAGAGAGAACAAAAGCAAGGAAGGAAGCTATCAAACCTCAAGTCCCACCCCCTGCGACAAGCCTTCTTCTCGCAAGGTCCTACCTCTACATGGTGCAACCTCCTCCAGCTAAGGAGTCAGACACAAGGCTGTGGAGGGCGACTCACATTCCAACCAAGACAACCCACTAACCTCTCCCTCAAGGAAAGGATCTATTTTCCATGGGGTCTGACAGACCTTATGTTTGCTAAAGAGAAAGCATCTCTGTTGCTCAGCACTCTAGTTGGCTGTGCAGAGGAAATAAGAGACTGAATTAAGTTCTCAATATTCTCAGCTTTCATTTGTACACTTTACCTTGGAATAGCATGTATTTGGGCTGCACAGCCTACTTACATCCAAAATTTCATGACAATTTGGAAAAAAACTGAATAGTCAAGAAATACTGAAAAACAATAAAAAGTTATGTCATAAATGCATAAAAATAAATAAAACAGTATATTTTTCATTTGCTACCATAAAATACATATGAACCTATTATAAAAGTTAAAGCCTGTGAAAATTTATACGAACACAGACATGGCATAGAGAGAAATGCAAACATGTATAAATATGCAGTATTAAATCATAACTGCATAAAAACAGTTATAGTTCATACTATGCTACGATAATTTCACAGTCATATCTGTTGCTATTGGAGTGAATCAAGTGTTGACAGCATCCAGTTTAAAGTGCACAAATGTGATCAAATCATCTACATGTAGTTTCGTCAACAGTTCAGTTACAGTAAAGTTACAATAAAAAGTGATTCTCATCACATTAAGCGAGTCAAACTCCAAGACACAAGTACACATTTTGTCTCATATGTGAAATTTAGATTTTAAAAGAAAACATAAAAGTAGAAAGGATACTATTCTGAAAGAAGAGGACCACCATAGGTGACATAGGGACATAGAGCAGGGTCATAGGTGAATATGGTAAGACATAAAGGAAAAATGATTTATCACAGTTCTGTAGTACTTTCACATAAAACTTCCATGTAACATCAAAGCATGTGTTAATGGAAAGTTTGTACTAAGACTTGTGCTCAATAATTAACCATTGGTAATTAAGTTTTGAGGGATCCAAAAGTTATATGTGGATTTTTGATTGTACAAAGTAGTAATTCCTACCCCCTGCCTTATTCAAGTATTAACTATTTATATTTTGCTTATAATAACAAATAGGTCATAGGCTCCTAGAATAGGTTAAAAAAAGAGAAAAGAAAAAAGACAAGTTCCCTCCAAAATATTCAATATTCACAATGAAAATCACATTTTATCTTTTTAAATTATGTCTATCATACTAATCATACATATAAAAAACTAAATAGTTGTTAATGGCTGATTGTGGCCAAACATTTCAATATTTACTAAGAACAGGGTGACTTATTAATATATTCTAAATATTAACTATATCAATCAACTGCAACAATAACCAAACTAAGTAATAAGTGAACAAACATATTTAAAGGTACCATATATATCTACTTTTTTAAGTGTCAACTAAGGTAACACAAAAATTTTAAGTAAAAGGAAATCTCTCAGATATGAAATTCCAGTTGTGTAACATTTTACATTTTTGTACGACTGCACAAAAATCATGCTACTAATACATGCATACATAGTTATATGGAGAGTTTAATATACATGTGCATTGTATTTTATAACATGTTGGAGTTCAATCATATATAAAAACTCTTGACACTCCTATAATTTAGGGTATTGAGCACATTTTGATAGCATTTAGCGAAAATAAATGGAGTTAAAATAATCACACTTATCAAAAGTGCCAAATCAGAATCTGTTCACTGTATCAAACAGAAATTAAGCTTTTTTCTTTATAGACATATGCATGAACATACCCAATGTATTTATGAACAACTGTATGTATGAAAATACAGTTTTGCACAAAGAAGCAAATTATGGGTTGATTATTCCTTTTACAAAAAAATTCACAAAAGAGCTTGCTTCAATAGTGTTAGGTTGGATGGGTTACATATTTCTCACTCCTACCGCTCCCCTGGCCAATCTGGAAAGTCTCCAGAAATCCGAAGGACCCGAGGGGTGACTGTTACAACCCCCTCAGCGGATGTCTCCAATCTCTCACTGGGACCCCTTCCTGATTCTTTCCCATCCTTATCAGATCCCCTGACCTATAAAAAGCCACACATCCTGCCCTGGGTGAGACTTCTCCAGCCCAAGCCTGTTTGGACCACAAAACCTCCCCTGAGAGCCTTCCTATTAAAGCTTGCTTTTGACTTATAATCTGGTCTGATTCGGTGGTCTTTTGCATCCAGCTGGAACTTTTCAAGTAGTATATTTAACAGTATATAGAGTCAACTTTTTTTCAAAAACTCAATTTATAAATAACTTTTCAGACACGTATTCAAGTATAAAATTACTCAAGTGAATATCAAATTTGAAAAACTCCTACTATTACAGTCTTTGTCCCAATATTTTGATAAAGGGAAAGGTGAAACTAATGGACTAAATTGCATAGCAATGTATAGTTAAGGTGGTTTAATATGTAGTTATAAAACTAGCCTAACACTTGTCAACCTTACAAAATAGACAAGAATAGTCAATGGGGCAAAGGACAATCCCAAGAAACTGAAGGGGAAGATAACTCTTTGCTATTTGCAAACCAGTGAAAAGTACAGAAAAAAGGAAACCCTGAGATCATTGACTGTGATCTCTAAAAACATCTCTCAAGAGATGGAGGACTGTGGCTCAAAAAGGACATGTGATGATCCAGGAACTAAATGTTTTGGACCAACCATCAAAAGAGAAAAAGGGGCTGGGATGGCACTGGCCGCAAACAAAAGAACCAAAGTCATATGCCCCAAATTTCAGGTAAGATAACAGGGAAGTGATGGCCCAGCTTAATCCCAGGCTGGGAAGACAGGATTCAGGAATTCCCAGATGGAGTCGGCCAGACTGAGTAGCCGAAACCGCAGGCTCTAGGTTCCATTGGAGACCCAGACTCAGAAGAAGAAAGTGAAAGTGTGATGGAGAATGGTCCAGATATCACCCTCAGGTCCACTCTCATGTACCCACTCACATGCAGACACGCGTACACACGTGTGCAAATGAAAAATGAGAGAAGGGGAGATACTAGTAATCCTCCTCTCTAGTGACCGCCAACTACCAGTCCTGGCTGCCTTCTTGTTTTTATCTAAGTTTCATCTTAAAAACAAATCCACAAACCCAACCAATCCACAAGCCCTGACATCTCAAATGTCACCCCCAAAGCTAGGAGAGATGTGAGCAGTATGAGTGATAGCTAAGAGCAGTCTTGCAATGATGAGGTGAAGCTTAACGAAACATAACAAAGGACATAAACACTTCAGGCTTGTATAATGAGGATGATACTCATCGTAATGATGCAGACGGGATGGCTACAACAGACTGAAAATAAGACAGAAAAAAAGAGTTATGACAAAGAAAGAAAACTGAATTATCTGTTTCCAAGTAAACTCCACCAAATAAACACTTTGAGGAATATCTCTGATGAATTTAACTACACAATTAGAATATGATTATACTGCAATTTTTAAAAGTGCTCTAGAAACTTTGGGAATCTGCATAGAGTGTAGATTATAATAAGCACCATGGAACTACATTTCCTCACATTTTATAGTAATAATGTCTTCCTGTTTTGTACCTTTCTTTCTTACTTCTAAATAGGTGATGAAAGACGAGGACAGGTGGGTATTTTGTTTAAGTAACACTATTGCTACTGACTAGATATCTTAAAGTTACCAATTGCGTAAGTATATCTACAACTTAAAAAATGAATAAGTAACATAGACAGACTCGCAAGGCTTTGAAGTGTCAGTGAATAGGACATGCTTGGAAGGGTCACAGTTCAGACTGTGTGCTGTGAAGCTGGGCGATTATCTATTTTACCTTTGTGACCATAGTAGTTGTTTTTAGAGGTATGTATTTGCTATGCCATCAGCCATTATTTTTAGCTTTGAAACAGCAGAATGAAAAAGTATGCATATTTTTAAATCATGTGAGGTAGTCTTTAAGCAAGCTAGAAACCTACTTATCAGCAACAAAATGTCACAGCAACAAAGCCCATAGCTTACAATATTAAAACACAGTGGGTTAATTTTTAGGTGGATTTTTGTTTAAGAACTCAGAAAGCAAAACATACAATTGAGACATGTTTCAGTGACTTAGGTTGCAGTGATTTGGGAGAAAAAAAGAGTGAAAACTTGTAAGCAAGGTATATTATCATCGCTTGAGGTTACATTAATTGAATTAGGTACACAAGTAGAATACACAGAATTCTCTTAGACCCAGAAGACAGGACTAGTCAGTTTAATCTATTAACAGGTGCAGCAATAATGTCAATAATAAGAAGGTGTTAACACAAAATACAGAATTGCTGGAGAATTTACTGATATGGGCTTGGTGGTGCTATTCAGCAAGGAAAGGTAAGGAAACCACCAGCCAAGGAGCTTGCTGCTGCAGCTGTGCAAGGCCTGAGGAAAAGTTACTTTGCTTGTCCACTTATTTTAATCCATCTGTATCAGGCAACCTTCTAGATCTTAATCCAATTTCCAGAAAACTTAAAACAAGTCCACAATCCCTTGTTTGCAATTTTAAAATTAAAAATGTTTTGAAACACAGAAGTTCTTTTAGAATTATCTGGTGGGGGCTGGAGAGATGGCTCAGGGATCAAGCCTCTGCCTTGCAAGCAGAAGAACCTGAGTTTGGATCCCAGATCTAACAAAATTTATATACAAAAAAAATTGTATTTTGTCAATATGAAGGCTTTATATTTAAATGCCACGATTTCTACTGTACATTTCATTATTCTTTTTTAAACTTTACATATTCATTTACTCTCTCTCTCTCTCTCTCTCTCTCTCTCTCTCTCTCTCTCTTTCTCTCTCTCTCTTTCTTTCTCTCTCTGTCTCTGTCTCAGAGGTCCCAGGTTTCCAACAATGACTTTGGAAATTATCCTGTATTGCTTCTACTTCCTTTTTGCTTTACTCTGGGATTTCTCAGGCTCTGCCCATCATAGTTGGATGTGTACATTGTGTCATTTCCCTGACATTTTTATGTGGGACCTGAGATCTTAACTCAGGACCTTCTGCTCAAGAGGCAGAGTCTTAACCCTCAAATCGTCTCTCCAGCCCTTATTTCATTATTAAAACACAATTTTAAAAAAGAAGTAAGAGGCAAAAGCACCTAGGTAATTAATAAACACAAATGCAAATATTATCAATACTTAAAAATTGTTTATGGGCTAGCAAAATGGCTCAGTAGGCAAAGGTGCTTTCTATGCCAGCATGAAGACCTGGGCTGATTCCCCAGAACTCACGTAAGTATTGGGAGAGAACCAAGTCTGCAGATTGGCCTCTGACTTCCACAGGAACATAACAGTAGTCCATGCTCATGCATACACAAAAATAATTAAATTTTAAAATAAATTACCTTTTCCCTAAAGAAAACACTTTTTAGAAAAAGAATCAAATATATAAATTGTAACTGACAAATAGGAGTTAAAGAAAAAATCTATAGTCATCTTATATTGAAAATGTTTAGGGCTGGAGAGATAGATGGCTCTGAGGTTAAGCCTCTGCCTCATAAGCAGAAGGTCCTGAGTTTGGATCCCGGGTCCCACATAAAAACCCCAGGGAGAAGCAGCTATGACCTGTACTTCAGGTCCTAAAAGGCAGAATCTGGGAAAGCAAAGAGGAGGTAGAAGCAATCTAGGGTGAGTCCTCAAGTCACCCTTGGGCCAGTTATTTCCAAAATCTAAAGTAGATTTTCCCAAGGTAAAAACATAAGATTTCCATTATACCTAAGTGTGTGATACTAAACAAATCATTTTGCGTTTATAAGCCATAATTACTTCCTTTTAAAAAAAAAAAAGGCTTTATTTTCTTCACCATTAAAATGAAAGAATTCAGAGTTTCCAGGTACAAATGGCGGACTGGAAAAAAAAAATTTACAGGATGCTATTTTCTTTCTGCTTTCTCTTCCTTTCCACACTGAACCAGCAGGAAAAAAAAAAAAAAAAATTTAAAGGACAATCCATAGTGACTGAGACAAGAAATCAAAGTCACTCCCAGCCAGGAGACTTCAATAAAATCTGCAGATGGGGAGAGCAGTTTAGTTCTTTAAGTAGTGCAGCAGATATACCCAGGAAGTCACAGCTCAAAGGACACAAGCAAAGGGGAATGTAGCTGAAAAGGTATCTAGGAACTGACTACACTGCAACTTGTCCTTACCAGACCTGCTTAATGACTGACATACCAACATGCCCCCATAGACTACCAAGGAACTCAAGAAAGATAAGAATAAACATTGGGAATCTTGGAGACTAAAGCTGGAGACTAAATGCCCCTATCAGTGGTGGCCCAAAGAGAGGCAACTTGGAATTCCACAGGCCTGAACCCCCACAAGTGTAGACAAGCCAGAGGGAACCCTAGGGTCATAGAAGTGGAAAGCAAAGAGGGTGGGAGGGAGTGGGACTGATTGATGAAGGGAAAAGAGAAGGATGGGAGGGAGGGGAACGGAAGGAAGCAAGAATAAGTACTCAATATACTTGTAAAACTAGAAAAATAATAAATAAATAAATTTAAAACAAATTAACATGAATTTATATAGCAAGGATTCAATATTTTCATACTTTTTCTTCATCCCTTTCAGGCCATCAGTCAAAGATTGTGATATGCCTAAAACTTTTTTAAAAAGATTAAAACCTTTGTATAAAATACAAGTCTGACATATTCACCATTCTATAAACCATTACCATTCAATGAACCATCACAAAAAAAGCTACAATAGGTTGCATGCTGAATAAACAATACAACTGAGAGTACACAAGTAACCCACTTATACTGGTAGACATAGGCCACACACATGCAATCCATGTACTAAACAGAGAGTCAATTCATTCCCTTTTCTCCCACAAGCTAAAACACAAATTACAAATCAGGATATTCAAAAGCAACAAATTGAGACCTCCAAATTAGGTAAGAGAGACATACAATTATAAAAAATAGCAAATATTCATCCAACTCTAATTATACTAAGTTAAAGAAACTTTAAATATATATAACATGCAACTTAATCATATATTTTTATCTGATGAGTGAGCTACTTCAAAGTCACAAATAAGAAAATGATATCCCAAAGGCTTCACAAACTCTGAACTCCCTTTCTCTAAAATAAATGCAATAAACAAAAAGGCAAATTTCATATTTAAAAAACTGCACATAATCAGAAACGGTGAATATTCCTCTGCAAAAAGGGGCTGAAAAAACTACATATAATCTTACAATAAAATAAGAGAGCAACTTCAGCACTCTGCTATTACCTTCATTCTCTTGGCTCTTAAATGTGAGTCTTCTAGCTTTGACTACCTTTGCCAAATGCTGTCCTTTGACCACCCACTTTGGGCACTTTCATACCTTTGGACTGTCAACCAGAGGTAATAAATTCCAAATTTCTATTTGCAGCCATGCTCTGTCTCCTGAATATCAGAATGTATACCTCATATCACTATTAACTTTTCGAATGGAATTTTAATACAAAATGTACCAAACAGAGCTTATTCCGTCACTTTTTTTCCCTCATTAAACTGTGTTTTAATGGGTCTCAAAATTCTGTGATAGATTTTTTTGTCAAGTTGTTTCCGTTTAAAAAGGAATTATTTTGAATACTAATAACTTAAAACTGCCACATACAGAAAAAAAATGGTCCACAAAAACATTCTCCTTTCCTTCTGAAGGTTTTATGATGCATTGTTATCATTAACCAGTCTTTTACTAAACTTAAATGGCCAATTAAGCAAACAGTTCTGAGACCATTCTTCCATGATTTAGACTGGGGTAGGAGGCGTTGGGGTGATATTCATTCAGCCTTCCGAGCTTTCTGAGCACACTTGGAGACTTTGCCAGCTCCAGCAGCCTTCTTGTCCACGGCCTTGGTGACACCCACAGCAACAGAATGCCTCATGTCACCAACAGCAAAACGACCAAGAGGAGGATGGTCCGAGAAGCTCTCCACACACCTGGGCTTGCCGGGAGCTGTGTCAGCAATGGCAGCACCTCCAGACTTCAGGAATTTAGGGCCATCTTCCAGCTTCTTACCAGAACAGCGGTCAATCTTTTCTTTCAGCTCAGCAAACTTGCCAGCTATGTGAGCGTTGTGACAAGCCAGGACAGGGGCACAGACAGCTCTAATCTGGCCTGGATGGTTCAGGATAATCACCTGAGCAGTGAAGCCAGCTGCTTCCTCTGGTGGGTCATTTTTGCTGGCACCAGCCACGTTGCCACGATGAATGTCTTTGACTGACATGTTCTTCACGATGAAGCCCACATTGTCCCCAGGAAGAGCTACAATCAAAGCCTCATGGTCCATTTCAAAGGACTACTTCAGTTGTGATATTGACTGGTGCAAAGATGACCACTATACCAGGTTTGAGAACACCAGTCTGCACTCGCCCACAGGGACAGTTACAATACTACCAATCTTGTAGACATCCTGGAGGGGCAGGTGCAAAGGCTTGTCAGTCAGGCAAGTTGGTGGGAGGATGTAATCCAAAGCTCCAGCAGTGTGGTTCCACTTGCACTGCCATCTCTCCGGGTGACTTTCCATCCCTTGAACCAAGATGTATTAGCACTTGATTCCAGTATGCTGCCACCATTCCAACCAGAAATTGGCACAAATGCTACTGTGTCCGGGTTCTAGCCAATTTTCTTAATGTAGGTGCTAACTTCCTTCACTATTCCCTCATGTCTCTTCTGCCTCTAAGGCGGCTCAACAGACTCCATCTTGTTGACATTGACGATCAGCTGCTTCATGCCCCAGGTGTAAGCCAGAAGGGCATGCTCATGGGTCTGCCCATTCTTGGAGATACAGCCTCAAATTTACCAACTCCAGCAGCAACAATCAGGACAGCACAGTCGGCCTGAGATGTGCCTGTAATCATGTTTTTGATAAAGTCTCTGTATCCTGGGGCGTCAACGATGGTTACATAGTATTTGTTGGTCTCAAATTTCCACAGGGAGATATCGATGGTGATACCACGCTCATGCTCAGCTTTCAATTTGTCCAAGACCCAGGCGTACTTGAAGGAGCCCTTTCCCATCTCAGCTGCCTCCTTCTCAGATTTCTCAATGGTTCGTTTGCTTGTCAATCCCACCACGTTTGTGATCATAATGACTGGTAGAGATGGACTTGCCAGAGTCTATGCTTCCAATGACAATGACGCTGATGTTCCCATTTGGCTTCAGATTAGCGGTGGTTTTCAAGACACCTGCGTTCTAACAAAAACCCTGTTGCAAAAAAGCTTATTCTGTTACTTCTAAGTACCTATTCTGCCTATTAGTTATCCATTAGTATCTCTTACTGCCTCACTAATCTTGTTTTAGTGACTAAGTCTAGCCTAATTCCATTTTACAGAGGATAAATCATAAATCTATAGTCTCCATTATTAATGTTGTCTTCATTCAGGTATACACATTACAGCATCAATTTCCAAATGGTTCTCTTTATCTTCAGTCTGACACTTTCCTCAATCATTCTTCTATATTGCTGATAAAGTGCTCTTTCTAGAGTACAATATGAATCATTTCCACAATTGCCAAAATTTCTCAATAATTCAAAATTAAAACCTAAAATCTTTTAATTACCTTCTCTTGCTACTACCTTAGATTTATCTTCTACTAGTCTTCCATATATAACACTAAATTCTAAAAATATCAATGTAATTATATTATTTCTTACCTCAATGCTTCTACCTTATTCTTCTTTTTAGAAAATCACTTTTCTAACACAGTAATTTTGAATTGCTAAAGCCTCAGATCAATCATTCTTTGTGCATCATCTATACAAGAGTAAGATCAGTTAACACTGACACTAAAGGTAAAATACACTTACTATTCATTTGAGTGTCCCACAATATCTACCACAGAGCCAACCAATAGAAAGTAATAAATATTATTTGTAGCATGTTTGAACCATTGGTCTTTTTTTTTAAAGAAAGAAATTTTTACTGATAAACATTCTTCAAAAGACACCAAAGCAAGACAAATATTTAGGAAAGACAAGAGAAACCAGACAAGAAACTGATATGAATGGGGCAGGAAAAAAAATGATAAACACATGGCTTTCTTCAAAGTAGATCCTGACAGCATATTGTTGTTTTCTCTGTGTTATATTCGCTCATCGAACTATTTTCCTTAACATTTATTCTGAGTTCTTTGAAAATAAGTAGAAGGCACAGCAAAAAAAAAAAGGAAATCATTATCTAAATCAGTTATTTTTCTGCCTAATTCAATATCTAACAGTTACTTCCTAAAAGATTTGAGAATGAGACTAGATAGGACATTTATGCAGAGCAGTAACCTAACATTCTGCTATAAATTCAAAACACCTTAGTGTTGTATTTTCTTACAGTGAGAAACATCAGAGCTGGGGAGGTGCTCCGCAGTTAAATCACATGGTACATGCCAAAGGACAGGAATTTGGATGCCCAGATTCCATGTAAAATGCCGGGTGAGTGTGGTACTCTGCCTGTAATTCCAGCCTCCGAAGATGGGAGACCCAAATCAAGATGGCTATCTAACCTAGCTCTATAGGTGAGCTCTGGGCTGGATTAGTAACCATCACAATAAGATGGAAGTGCAATTTCCAGACAACAAATTCAGGCCCGCACATGCACATGTACACATATACATGTTTAACACTGCACACACACACACATACACACACACACACACACACACACACACACACACACACACACGCCACCTAGGTACGACATGAAAATGGAAAAACAAAAAAAAAAATCACACAAATTCCTAATTTCCTTTATAAAATGCACTTGTAATTTTATCCAAAAGACAAAATGAAACAATTTCCTTTTACTTTCCATCAATTGATCCTTAAGCAGAAACTTCAGCTAAATTCTAAGATATATCTGTTTTCTAAGATCTCAAAAGAAAGGGGATTATAAGACCCTTCCTGCTTTTCTTCTATCCAGTGGTACCCTTATGCAACTTTGCCCACTGACATAAAACAATTCAGAATTCATCCAAATCCATAATTAACTTTTAAAAGTGTGAAAAATCCCAATCAAATTTCACACAATACAGTTAAAAACTCTATAATTGTGTTATTCTCAACAGCTTGATATAAACACTAGCATCGAGTTACAAATAAACATGTATTTATTCTGCAATTCCACTAACCAAAAAACAATTATATATATATATATATATATATACATACACATATGCAAGCTGACAGCATCTAGTATAACACATCCATATATTAGGTATTTTGAAGAACATGTAAGGAAAAGAAACTTGGAAAGCTGAAGGATATCACCCTCTACATAAAACTGCCTTATGTCTCCTCTCCAAATCATTAGCATTTTTCGTAGCCCTGTACTTTGAAAAATATGACCATTTTTCTTGAGTGGATATACCACACTCTTCCCAATCCACAGATTTAACTGAGTTATTTTGTAACCATAAGGTGTATTTGATCCGAAGAGAACACTAGGTTTAAATTTCTGCCAATACATCAACTACAGGAGTCCAAACTTTTAGTTCTTTCAAAAAAAAAACAAAACAAAGGTGTAAAATCAGTAGATCAACCATGGGTTAGAGGGGCCGTCACCGACCCATCATAATAAATTCACAAGGATTAAGGGACACAGAAAATCATCTCTGAAATACAACCATAAAATATTTCAATAAATGCCAAGATAAGGGGCTGGAGAGGTGGCTCAGGGATTAAGCCTCTGCCTCGCAGGCCGAAGATCCTGAGTTCGGATCCTAGACCCCACGTATAGACGCCGGGCGGAACCGAGGGCGGCCTGTGTTTCTGGTTCTGGTGGGCGGAGCCTGTGAATCCCCGGGAAGAGTAAACGAGGAGGAGATGGAGGTGGTCCACGGTGGTTCCGGAATTCGTCCATGGTTCTATATACGCACACATACACACACATACATACACACACTCACACACACGCATACACGCACAACTGAATAAATAATAAAATTATAAAAAATTTAAATGCCAAGATAAGCACAGTTGAAGAAAAAAGGGGTATTGTTATAACGTCAAAGAAGTGTCAAAGTCATGAAAGGAAAGTCTGAAAAACTAACAGATTGGAAGAGATTAAAGAAAAAAATGGCTAAACGCAATGTAGGATCCAAACAACATCCTGAAATACAATGAAGATATGCATGAAAGCAGTGGCAAATGAATATGAATTCTATAGTTGATAATGCTACACAATATTAATTTCCAAGTTTTGCTATATGTACCCTGATCGTATCTTAATGGAAGGGAAAGCAAGGTGTAGAATGTATATGAGCTATAAATTGTCTTTAAAATCATTATGTAAATCTAAAATTATTTGAAAGATTTAAAAACAAAACAGCCAAATTCCTGTTGCAAAGCCTTCTAAAATGGTCAATACATTAGTTACCCAATTGTCCTCTCGTCCAACCTTTTATCAATTATTTTATGTTCGTATTTTCTTACATTTTCTTAAACATTCCAAGTTCTTACACTTTTCAGCTTCTCAAATTGGACCCTTTTCTTCCCAATAAAGTGTTCTTCCTTTCAAGCTTCAAATCAACTTAACCAATTATCATTGTAAATATCTTAATATCTTATAGTCTAGTTAACAATATAAAAAGTACTTTTAAATAAATTTACATACACTAACTCTGCAATGCATACTGTAAAAGATATAATTTGACAAATAGGACTTTAAAATGAGAAACTAAAAGATATGACCTTTAACAAATGTTCAAAACTAAATTTCAATCCATTTTTTCTGGCTTCAAGATCAAATTAACTTATTAAAAGAAAAGTGCTCTACACAAGTTTCCCTGGTTTCAGGCAACCAAATCACATCTGAACCACAAAGACTTTTGGGAGTGTTCTAAAATTCATTGTTCTTCTAAATTTCCCTCTTTAAACTACAATGATTCTACAATCAAGAATTCTGGAATTCAGTCAACATGCTAAACTTCTATGACTGTTTTAAAGGAGAGCTTCAGCCATCTCTTCAGTTATCAACCTTTCAGGATGACCACTTTTTTATTGTACCACAGGCGTTGCAAGCTTTAAACAGATCTCCAACTTCCTTCATCTAATATTTACCAATCAGAACGCTATCTGACAGGCATCACCACCACCAAACTCTCTTACAGTTTTTTTCTCTAAAAAAAAAAAAAATTAAAAAGTCAAGCAACTAAACCTTAATGCATGCACCTGCTTCAGAATTGGCCAGACTTGCAGGATAGTAACAAAGCAACAGTGAGTAGAGAGCCTAGAGCAAACAACTTTCACTGGCTTAATTTTGACCAACATTTTTCCGCTCCCCTACTTAAAACAATCCTCAAGTCTTTTATACTGATTATCTGCATCCATCATGTGAATAAGTTACTAAGGCCCTGATTTAACATTAAACCATAGAAATAAACCTCTAGAAGTAAAAGGTAAATAATGGCAGAACTATTCATTCACCGCAGAAGTTTGCTGCAAGCAAAGGGAATGAAAGGACAAGAGAGACGGCGGTGACTTATCCGTTTTGAAACCATCCCGCGCGCCCACCCCTATCACCCCGTACCGCCACCCCCCAGGCTCGGGCACCAGACACCCTCGGGGGCGCAAAGGCTTGAATTTAACTGGAGACACCGGTGAAAGTGCATTTGCTGCAGCTAGGAGCCGGTGGGAGAAACGGCTCACGAGTGAACTTGGTGGAGTGATAACAGCTTTTCGCCGTTTCTTTCAAATGCTCTTTGGTGGTGCACGGGGCAGCGGCAACACAGGCTCTGGGACAGGGACACCAAGCGGAACCCCAAAAGGCTTGACACAAAACGGGGGAGCAAAACTTGCCTCCCATTCCTTCAAGAAACGCTGGGCTTCGACAGAACCAACGGTTTTATGTCTCCTAAATTCGTCCTTCACGTACTGATCGCCCAGGGCTTTGAGGTCAGGGGGCAGAACCTGGTGGAGCTGCAAGATGCGCCTGTACAGCGCGCGGACACGGGAAACGTGCCTCCCGGGCATTGCGCCTAGGCAGTGTGCACGCGCGCCCCCACCCGCGGTGACCTTCCGGCGAACCGGAAAGCAGGCGGAAAGAAGTCCCCGACCTCCATCCGGTTTGGTCCGGCCTAGAATCAGGTCCTTCCGGAAACCCGCACTTTGGGTGCCCGGAGAAATAGGGGCCTGTCCTCCTCTGCTGGAGACGTGGCCTTAGTTTCTGTGAGATTTCTTGGAGACAGTGAACTAGAAGTGTGTGTGCCCGTTGTCATCGTTCAGTACTACCCCACCGTCTGTTCCACTCATTTTCGTCCCTTCCTTCTCATTAAAGATTTGAGAAGAATTCCACCAAAATCAGGATCTTCTAAAGCTTTTCACGGTTATCGCAAACTACTTCATATATCTTACAGTGTTCACATCTGCATTTTAGTTCGAGGAAGGAATCAAAGTGGAATTTAGCCCTTCCACTAGCCCCAAAACCCAACAACTGTGTGCCCAATTTTGTTTTCACGGCTGAGCTTCATCCGTGTAACTGATGCAAGTGAGCACTAGCTGGCAGACAGTTTGCCCAAGTTATGTTGGCTGTTTTAAATGCACTTGCGTCCAAGGCCATGATCCTGGAGATCCTTAATAATGTGGGATGAAAACTTAGACCACTCACAAAGTTCTGCTTTTTGTAAAGTTGATAGGAGACGTTTACTTTCCAAAGTATATAGCTCCATGTCCTCATTCTTTCATTCCCACGTAGTTTAATTTCTTCTTCAAATTCTGATGAGTTACCAACAAAATCCTGCAGAGGCCATCCATCCCGCTTCCTCCATCATAATCATCTTTTTAGTCTGGATAGTTTCCTTGCCTGTGCTCTTGCTTCTGGGCATGATAAACTTCTGCCATGACCCACCTAAACTCTAATTAGAGCATGTCATGCCTATGCTTGATACTTCAATGGAAAAAAAAAAAAGACTGCAAATCTTCACCCTTAGGAATTTGTATTGTTGTAGGTATAATAGGTACCAAATAAAATACTGTAAATAAAGATATTGTGGAGAAGAAAGATGTGGAAGAGCAACATTTATGTTTTTGTTGCAGTTTTAAGGAGGTTGTTCCAAACAGTATTGTTAGGGAGGATTTCCACAGCAGGTCCTAAAGTAATGTGCTGAGTGAAGGTGTTAGCTAAGTAGGTGAAATAGATGGAATTTCAGTCAAAAAAGTCTTCAGAAAGGGAATATGCTGAGTTTTTCAGAGATGAATGAAGATCGGAAGACCAATATAAATGGAATTGACTAAGGAGAGAGTGAGAAGAAAATTTAGAACTTTAACAGGTAGAGAGATTTTTTTTTCCATTGAAGTATCAATGCTCTAGCTCTTTAATGAGCACACAGTAAATATTTGTAGCATTAACATGTGAAATTCATTTGAACAGTCAAATTCTTCAAAGACTTGCAACTGGATAAAAGATAAGGTGTGGAAACCTGTATGATTCTCTTACAGACACTGGATTTCTGTCTGTGCAACAACTTTATGAAATTCAAAAGGATATATTTATAAGAAAGCTTTCTGGACTCACCATGGTACCTTACAAATAGGATGCATTCCAATATTTATTGCCTGGAATAGAGTTTTTCCTTTGCTTAACTTTAAGGAAAGTATTTGTCTGAAAGAATACGGAACTATTTTAAAATGGATTTAATTTGGTATTGTGACAAGCCGTATTAATGGCATGGATTGAAGAACAGTGTGGTTATTTTATTTCAGGAAAATTTTTCTAACATATTGCATCTGTTAATATCCCTGTAAATTGAAATTTAATTTCTTGTTCTAGTTTGCCTTTTTCTGGTTTCCTGTGAGGTTGAAGTACAGGTATAATAAATATTTCTTTCAGAGCCAACAGATTTGTAAAAATGCGGGAAAAAAAATCCTGCCAGTGAACTAATAAAAGATTTTGATTCAACCCAAAGGGAACAGAAAAGTCAACAAAGCATCTAAAATCACTGGGCAAAAATATAGACAACAGGCCAAAAATTAGTCAAAGACATTGGTTAGAGTTTGAGAAAAAGAATCAAGTAATAACAAAAAGGTTAATGATAGGTGAATTGCATTACTTTTTGCAGTGAGCTAGACAGTGTGCTGTTTTTTAATTTATTTATTTATTTATTTATTTATTTATTTATTTATTTATTTATTCCACTCTTACAAAGTTGATAGGTACCCCATTCCCCTCCCTCCCTCCACCCCTTCCTGGATCCCCTTGTTCCCTCCCCCTTTTTCCCTTTCCTTTCCCCTCTCCCTCCCTTTCTCCCAATGTTTTTTAAAAGACAAAATTTTGTGTTTTTCCAAACATCCCATTCAGTTTTTTCTTGTGCTTACAATAGGCACAAGGAAAATAAAATCTAGATTGAACTGCTGTTCATTAACCCAGATTGCTGCACTTCATGAAGGCCCTTTGTCCTTCCTACATGTTTTTCTTTGCTCTATGTGCTATTGAGTGTCAATTAACCATTGTCTACCTGAATTTTCTCATATGTCAAATGTGCTAGGTCAGATAATACTCAGTATATTCCAAATTTCTGAATCTATAATTGTGAATTCTCCCATACTCCCCCCAAATATTTTGGTGAATTGGGAAAGAACACATTCTGAAATAATTATTTTAAACAGATTTTTATTTAAGGAGAAAAAAATGCCTTGAAACACTAAATGGAATTCATCCCTAAATCTTCAAGGTACATAATTTGTAGCTTTATATATTCACAGAAGCATCAATATGATAGTTGCACCATTTAATCAATGACTTGCTGTACAAAACACAAGAAAAAGAGACCCATGGAGAGAGAATGAAAAAAATGTTCTGCATGACATATGCTAATATGAAATTCAGCTCAGAGGTTATTTTCAGTTCATGGATATTTTGACCACAAAGAGAAATTGAATTGGAAGATCATAGAAAGAGGAAGTGTGTGTGTGCATGGATCACTTCCCGCTCAAATGGAGATGGAAGTAGCAGCCATGGAAGGTATAAGACAAGTAGAAGCATAGAAAAGTGGTGAGCAAGGAGACAAATTACAAGAAACAGAAAGGGACCACCTGAATGGGGATTCTGAAATGATAGTTTGTGTTATTCCTTAGGCTTTACATTGAACTATGGAAAATAAGACGTTACTTGCATGTGATATTAAAATATTTTCCTCTAAAATAGAAGTGCAAAGGAATTGGTAAGGGAGAAAGACTGGTAGTGAATGATTGGGAGACTTTATGTTGTTAGATAGGGTAGCAAAAATTTGCAAACTTGAAGATTATATACAGGAGGAAAGAGGAAGGAGCCCCCAAAAAAACAAAAGGAGAGAGGGGATCATGCTTCAGTAGAGAAAATAGGTCACCTTCAAGTATTGCATACAAGTAGCAAGACATCTGGTGCAGCTCACTCTCGCTTCCCTTCCTGGTCACTTGCGACTGAACAGGTTTGATGTCACCATCAGGGAGGGTACAGGGCCTGGCAGATAGATGGTAACCATCCTGCAAATGAGACAGTGACTCCCCCTCACTGCTGTGTCCTACTTGTATTCTTCCATCTACCTTTGAGTTTCCTCTTATATTAAGATCTTTATTTAAACAGTCTTTTATCTTTGGTTAGGAGGTGACCTTCGGTACCAATGGGGATACAGTGAAGGGTGGTGCAGGAAAAGCAAAACTGAAAACAACAAACCATAATTCAGAACACCAAAGACCCTACCTATAACCAGACCAACCAATCTCTCCCCATCCTAAAGCTCAGGGAACCTTGTGGAAGAGGGGGCAAAAGGATTGTAAGAGCATAAAGATGGGGAGGACCAAGGATATGCAAGATACTCCACACAAGTTAGGGCTGCAGTAGCCATAATCGGACTTTGCCTGACCTGCACAATGGCTGACATATTATCTACGACCCCTCCCCCCAAAAAAATATCTAGCATGGATCATAGGGGAGAAGGCTCCAGGCTAGATCCTTAGAGGCAAGGGATTAACAGTCATAATAGAGTTCCCAAAAAAGGGCTCCAGGCTATGCAACTGAGTCCTTACCCCTCACTAGGGTGGAGGACTCAGAGAGAGGTTTGGCATTCACACTAAAGGATGCTCCAGGGGATGGGAGGGAGGAAGGGACAAGCACTGGGAAAAGGGGAGGGAGGGGAATGAAAGGAAGGGGAAAAGGTGGGGAGAGTGCAAGGGGAGAAGGGGGAATGGAGGAGGAAGGGAGAGGACAGGGGTACCTATTGAGCTTGTATGATTGGGAAAAAATAAAATGTGGAGAAAAAATTTGCAAACTTGGTTTTGAATATACAAGTAGTTCAATTATACACTTGTAAATTCATTAATATTCAAGTTTCAAATTCTAAGTCATTAAGAATAATGAAAAGAGGGCTGGAGAGGTGGCTCAGGGGTTAAGCCTCCGCCTTGCAGGCGGAAGGTCCCGAGTTCGGATCCCAGATCCCACGTATAGACGCCAGGCAGAAGCAGGGCGGCCTGCGCTTCTGGTCCTGGTAGGGCGGAGCCTGTGAATCCCGGGGCAGAAGGAGATGGAGGAGTCCATGGTTCGTGAATTCGTCCGTGGTTCTACACATACACAGACACACGCACACACATACACACACATGCACACGCACATACACACGCACATGCACACAGTTGAATAAATAATAATAATAATAATAATAATAATATCTAATTTAAAAAAAAAAGAATAATGAAAAGCCTACAGCAAAAGCATCTTTTTAAGGACCAAATCTAGAGCCTTACTCTAAGCAAATGTTCTTTTTACTTAAATACATTCCCATAGTCCCCTTTTTTTTTCATTTGTATTCTGAACATGGTTTCACTAAGTTGCCCAGACAGGCTTTGAACACCTTGTGTAGCCCAGATTGGGCTTGAACTCCTGCCACAGTCCCTGAGTAGGTAGGATTATAGGTATGTCCCACAATGCCTAGCTACATCTTCCTCTCAAACAATTTTCACAAGTTTAAAGGACAAGAGAGATGAATAAGTTTCATCTAATCATAGTGACTACCCAGTCAACACCAGGAATGTTCCCCTCACTTCCCATTTTTTTAAATTGTGTGTGTGTGTGTGTGTGTGTGTGCGTATGTCTGCCTGTCTGTCTGTATTTGTGTATCTGTGCATATCAGAAGGCACTGTGTGTGCCGGTGGAGGGACAAGAGCGACTTCAGAAATCATCCTAGTTTGCTCTCCGTCCTTATTACTTTTCTCAGGCTTATCCTTCCAGAATCGGAAGTGCCGGCTGCCACCACTTCTGCCTAGTGTTTTCAGGTATATGGGATCTAAACTTAGGTCTTTCTGATGACTTTTAAGAGGTTTCCAAAGAGAATAAAGAGGAGTTAAGGTGGAAAGGAAAATAATAAAAATGAGATTTTTCTAAGTTTTCCTTTGGTTTTTTATCTTTAAAGACTAAAACTGTTTTATATAACAAAAAGCATTTAAATAGCTATATTAACATTGAAAATACTCCTTGAATACTATTTCTGCCTAGCATTTTTGTCAGATGGCACAGCATTGCTCTAAATGGCTTCACAAACATTTAGTTTATGTAACAATGGGGTTTTTGGCTCTCTTTTGTGACTGCTATCGAATCTTATTGATTGTAATCAGTAAACATATCCTGTATCAATTTACAGGGTAGAAGAAATTTCTTCAGATTTTCTTTGAAACCCACTACATAATTTTTGAAGGTTCTCAGTGTGCTTAAAATAATATATTGTCTCTAGTATGTACAAAGTGCTTTATATACACAGACTGTATTTTTTTAATTTTTTTATTATTATTATTTATTCAACTGTGCACATGTGCGTGTGTATGTGTGTGCGTGTGTGTGTCTGTGGCTGTGTAGAACCACGGACGAATTCCCGAACCACCATGGACGCCTCCATCTCCTTCTGCCCCGGGATTCACAGGCTCCGCCCTACCAGGACCAGAAGCGCAGGCCGCCCCCTGCTTCCGCCTGGCGTCTATACGTGGGATCTGGGATCCGAACTCAGGACCTTCCGCCTGCAAAGTGGAGGCTTAACCCCTGAGCCACCTCTCCAGCCCACAGACTGTATTTTTTTTATAAAGCTGAAATATGTTTTATAAATTGTCTCCTGTCATTCTTTTTTTCATGCTTTTTTGATTTTAAAGTGGTAGAAAACAGAGACTATTCATCATCCAATGTGATTGTGCTTATATCCATCTCTCTGGACTCTTGTATACATCTGTGCTTTGTGTGTTTTGAAACTGTGATTGCTAGAACCCCCAAAGTCTAGCATGGATCACAGGCACTAGGATTCTTAGAGGCAAGGGATTAACAGCCACAATAGTGTTCCTATACTAAAGGGGAACACAAAAAAGAGCTCTAAGCAATGCCACTGAGTCCTTACACCTCATCAGAGAAGAGGACCCAGAGGGAAGTTTGACATGCACATTAAAGATGCTCCAAGAATGGGGAGGAGGGAGCACTGGGAGAAAGGGAGGGAGGGGGCAAAAGAAAGGGGAAAACGGGAGAGGGAGGGAGGGTATCCAGGGAGGGGTGGAGGAAAGGAGGGAATGGGGTACTTACCAACTTTGTATGAGTGGAATAAATAAATAAATAAATAAATAACAAATAAATAAATAAATAACATGCACATACAGAAATAAACATATTTTAAGATGAATCCAGAGGAAACCTTACAAGAATCACTGTTAGAGTGTTCCACTTGCAGAACCTCAGGTAAATTTGTTCCCCTTTAATTATACACATTAAAATTACCATTGCTGAGTAAAAAAGAAAAAGAAAAAGAACTGTGATTGGTATACCTTCGTGTACCTTTTGGCAACAGAAAGTGAATCTGGTCCCAGTCACTATTTTTGTCTTCAGCTATATTTTCTCAGACTTTAGTGGAGTTCACATTTGCTTTGTTTTTTCCGGTGTTGTGTTCAGCTGTCTTTTTCCTCCTCCTGTTTTCCTCCTCTTTTTGTCTACAGCTGGATTTGGCCTAGTCTTTTGGTAAGTGCATTTAGACTAGTCATGTTTATTGTGCTTAGTGGCCGTTTGCACTAATCTCTATTGTTATATTTTTTTGTTTTCTACTTACCATAATTTGCAGGTTATTTTCTACTTTATTGCCTTTTATCAAAAGTTACAAAGTTTCAAATTCTATCTTTTTTGACAGTATAGTCCTTCAGATTTTGCATGTATCAAAATTATACTGTCAAGCAATATCCAAAGATAATCATTCCCTGTACCTTCCACCAGACAACACAGCAACGGTGCACAGATCTCCCTGCTGTTTTCTTCAGTGTTCTCAGTTGAGGCATTTGAACCTGTAGGTCCAATTTACTGCCTGAAAGTGCATTTTCTTAACCATTATCATGTGTAGACCTATTGCCAACACTCACTAACTTCTCGCCTAGTTGCTTGGTGCTTTTGTATGCCATTCCGTTGTCTTGGGCTCATGACAGGACCCAGAAGGCAGGATTTTGGTGGTTTGGGTTTGTTTTATTTCAAATCAAAGGTACCTGATTTGATGTCGTCTATTATATTCTACCCTTTATTTTTATTTGCTTTCTTCTTATTATTTTTCTTTGCTTATGTGCTTCCGATTTGTTTGCTTACTTGTTCTTTGAGATAGTGTCTCCAGATAACTCAGGCTGGCCTTAAACTCTTGATTTTTCTGCCTTGGCTTTCCAAATACAGATTTGCAAGGGTGTGCCACCGCAACCAGGTTCTTTCCTTGTCTTATCTTCACTGTCTTCTGGAATTCGTATTGTGTGAATGCTGGAGCCTCAGATTAGCCACTCACAGTCTTTATGTACCATAAATGCTCGCCTCAGAACCTGGGTTGGAAAGAATTCCTCAACTTCGCAGTTTTCGTTCTGTCATCCCAGTTCCTAGTGATCACTGAGCAACAGCCCTCACACCACAGCGAGTTATACACCCAGCCTCCATTTGTTAATCTTCTCAGTGATGCCTGCAGCTCTCTTTTCCACATAAATATTCATAATTTGATCCTAAAGCCCTTCGGCTTGCTCTGTTTCCTGATGCATATGCACCTCACATCAGTTTGTCATCCTTTCCTGATCTGCATGATTCTGATTAGACACTGACTTTTGAATTAGAGATGTCCAGTTAATGCTTCCATCTATTCCATCTGCCTCATTTGTGGTAAAGACAAGACAGATCAGGAAGGACCAGATACCATCTGTTTAGGAAGCAACAGGAAAAAAAAAAGAGGGCGTGTCACAAGGATGTGATGCCACTCTAGGCACCTTAGTGAGCACTCTTACATTTGGGGAAACATCCTTTGTCCCAGCCTTTGTTAGTCACTCCACAGAACCCCCTGCATCTCTCCTTCACTAAACATCTCTTATTTCCTTTCCCAACCTGAAGACAGCTGCCTGGGTGAGCAACCTACTCCAGGCAGTTAGGGGAAAACAGTCCTTCGAAAAACAGAAACATTGGGCTACAGCTGTAACTCAGGGTAGATGCTATCAGTACTACTCCCTAAAGGTCTAAATAAGTGCTTCTCGGCTTTCACTGGGTTATAATTGCTTGGAAAATTGATTTTTAAAAGCGGGTTATCAGTCCTCACTCTAAACCACTTGAATCGGGCTTCACTCCAAGCCTCCAAGGGTGGAGCTGAAACACTGACATTGTTTAAAAGCTCCCCCAAGTGATGCAAATGTGTAGCCAAGGTTATGAACTGGCATTTAAATTTTCATCTTGAAAATCCTTGGCTTCTGGGAAATATAGTTGCTATGATTTTAATCTGAAACACACTCCACACACACGAGCCCATGTTTGGAGTACTGGTTTCCCCAGCTAATACATTTTGGGAGGCCGTGAAAATGTTGGGAGGTAGGATCTAGCTGGCAGAAACAGCTGAAGGTTATTACTGCCCCTGGCTCTGGTCCCATAGACTTTGCTTTCTGCCCCATCCTCTCGCCTCCACCATGAGGAGTCTCCACTCCACTGTTGCTAGGACTCTGTGTCCTCCCTGTCACAGTCTCCAAAACTGTGAGCCAAAATAAATCACTCTTCTCTTTTCTGTCATAGTAATGAGAAGAGTAATTCAATGTCCAAGACCAAAAGACATGGCCAGGAATTATTAAGTGTTCAGCCTTTTCAATTCAAAAGAATTCATGCAACAAACCAGTCAAAAAGCTGGTTTTTTGAAAAAATCAATAAGATTGATACACCCCTAGCTAAATTAACGAAAAGCAGGAGAGAGAAAACCCAAATTAACAAAATCAGAAATGAACATGGAGTTATCACTACTGATACCCAAGAAATCCAGAGAATTATAACATCATATTTCAAAAACTTATACTCTGTGAAGTTTGACAACACAAAAGAGATGGATGAATTTCCAAGTAAACACAATGTACCTAAATTGAATCAGGAAGTTGTGAATTATTTAAATAGTCCTATAACATATAAGGAAATTGAGGAAGTAATCTTGAATCTTCCCACCAAAAAATGTCCTGGACCAGATGGATTCAGCACAGAGTTCTACCAGACATTTAAGCAGTTGATAACACCAATACTCCTTAAACTGTTCCATCAAATAGCAAAGGAAGGAACACTACCAAATTCCTTCTAGGAAGTTAATATCGTTTTAATCCCAAAACCTAATAAAAATTCACTTAAAAAAGAAAACTATAGGCCAATTTCTCTGATGAACACAGATGCAAAGATTCTCAACAAAGTCTTAGCAAATTGGATTCAAAAACATATCAAAAAGATCATTCACGGGGAGCAAGTAGGCTTCATCCCCGGCACACAAGGTTGGTTCAACATACGCAAATCAATAAATGTAATTCACCATATAAATCAGTCCAAAGTCCAAGACCACATGATACTCTCGATAGATGCAGAAAAAGCTTTTGACAAGATCCAACAGCCTTTTATGATCAAAACGCTAGAGACAGTAGGAATGGAAGGAACCTTTATCAATATAATAAAAGCTATATACAACAAGCCCACAGCAAGGATTATGCTCAATGGGGAACAATTGGAAGCATTCGCACTTCGATCAGGAACTAGACAAGGCTGTCCACTCTCACCACTTCTATTCAATATTGTACTTGAAGTCTTAGCTGAAGCCATAAGACAAGTAAGGGACAAAAGAGGGATTCAAATCGGCAAGGAAGAAGTCAAGCTATCCCTATTTGCAGATGACATGATCCTATACCTGAGTGATCCCAAAAACTCCACCAGGAAGCTCCTGGAACTAATTGAGAAGTTCAGCAGGGTGGCAGAACACAAAATAAATGTGCAAAAATCAGAGGCCTTCCTATATGCCCAGAATGAAAGAAGTGAAAAAGCCCTGAGAGAAACAATCCCATTTACTATAGCCCCTAAAAAATGAAATACCTTGGTATAAACCTAACCAGGGAGGTAAAAGACCTTTACAATGAAAACTTTAAAACCCTAAAGAAAAAAATTGCAGAAGACACCAGAAGGTGGAAAGACCTCCCATGTTCCTGGATTGGCAGAATCAACATCGTAAAAATGGCCATCCTACCAAAGGCAATATACAAATTCAATGCTATAACAATTAAAATCCCAAAGCAATTCGTCAAAGAGGTTGACCAAACAATCTCAAAATTCATATGGAGGCACAAAAGACCCAGGATAGCTAAGACAATCCTGAGTAACAAAAACACTGCTGGAGGTATTACCATACAGAACCTGTCTATACTACAAATCCATAGTTATAAAAACAGCCTGGTACTGGCTCCAAAATAGACACACAGATCAATGGATGAGGGTTGAAGACCCAGATATAAGCCCACAAAATTGCAGCCATTTGATCTTTGACAAAGGGGCCCAAAGAATCCAATGGAAAAAGAACAGCATCTTCAACAAATGATGCTAGCAAACTGGATCTATACATGCAGAAGATTAAAACTGGACCCATACTTGTCACCATGTACAAGACTTAATTCCAAATGGATCAAGGACCTTAATATAAGGCCAGAGACTATCAAAACCATAGTTGAAAGGATAGGGAACTCCATCGAGCTGATTGGGCTAGGCCAACATTTCCTAAGCAGACATCCAATGGCAGTCACTGCTACCAACTCTCAACAGTTGGGATCTTGTGAAATTAAAGAGCTTCTGTTCAGATAGATTGTAACACGAGCTCAAAGGCAACCCACAGAGTGGGAGAAAATCTTCACTAACCACATATCTGATAGAGCTCTACTGTCCAGAGTGCACAAAGAACTTAGAAAACTAAACACCAAGGAAAACAATGGCCCAATTAAAAAATGGGCCCTGGAACTTAAAAGAAACTTTACCAGGGATGAAATTAAAATGTCTAACAAATATCTTAAAAAATGCTCCACTTCTTTAGCCATCAGGGAAATGCAAATCAAAACTTCCCTGAGATATCATCTCACCCCTATCAGGATGGCAAAAATCCACAATACAAACAACAACAAGTGCTGGAGAGGAGGTGGAGAGAGGGGAACTCTCCTACATTGCTGGTGGGAATGCAGGCTCATACAGCCACTCTGGCGAGCCGTCTGGAGATTCTTAAAGAAATTAAAGATTGAAATGCCATATGACCCTGCTATTCCACTTTTGGGAATAATCCCCCATACAGCAAAAATTCACCTCAATAGCATAAGCATGACCATGTTCATAGCAGCACTGTTTACAATAGCAAAGTCATGGAATCAACCCAAATGTCCAACAGTTGACGAGTGGATAAGGAAACTGTGGTACATCAATGGAGTACTACTCAGCCATCAAAAATGATGAATTACTGGAATTTGCCAGGAAATGGATGTCATTAGAAACAATTATATTAAGTGAAGTATCTCAGACCCAGAAAATTAAGCACCGTATGTACTCCCTAATTGTTGGCTCCTAGTACCAAACCCACCCAGCCCACCTAGAGACACTCATAGAAAAATCTCTGCAATACAGTAATTGCAAGGATTATGAACAGGAGGGATGGGGTAGGAGGGCCACACCAGAAACAAGGAGAGAGGGAATCATGTTACAGCAGAGAAAATAGGCCTCCATCAAGGACTCAAATAAGTAATGAGACATCTGATTAAGTTCACAGACTTTCGTTCCTGATCATTTACTACTGAGGGGGTATGATCTCAGCAGAAGAGGAGGGCATATAGTCTGCCAGATAAAAAAGTAACCATTTTGCAAATGGGTGATAGACCCCTCCCTCACTGCGGTTTCCCACTTTTATTACATCTACCTTTGAATGTGCTTTTATCACAAGACTCCAGTTTAACAGCTTTTTGTCTCTGGCCAGGGGGTGACATACAATGCCCACCAGGATGGAGTGAAGGGCATTGCAGGAGCAGCAAAACTGCAAAAGAAAATCAACAAACCACAATCCAGAACTTCAGAGACTCTATATCAACCACCTAGAACTAGGGCAGCCTAATCTCTCCCCATCCTGAAGCTCAGGGACATTTGCGGAAGAGGGGGTGGTGAGAGTGTAAGAGCAAAAGGATGGGAGGAGCAATGATATGCAAGATACTCCACACAAGTTAGGGCCGAAGCAATCATAATTGGACTTTACATGCCCTGCGCATTGTCCAACACACTATTGACCTCACAAAGTCTAGCATCTGCTAAAGGCACCAAGATCCTTGGAGGCAAGGGATTGGCAGCCACAGCAGTGTTCCTATACCTAAGGGGAACACGGGAAAGGGTTCAGGGAAATGCCACTGGGTCCTTGTATGTCTTCGGAGAGGAGGGCCCAGAGGAGAGTCAGGCATGCATATTAAAGGACTCTCTGGGAATTGGGGGGGAGGCACGGGGGATGGGGAGGGAGGGATGAGGGAAAAGGGAGCAGAGGGTTCGGGGAGAGGAGGAGGGAGGGAGGGAACTGGTGTACCTATTAAGTTTGTATGAGTGGAAGTAATAATAAAAATGTATAAAAAAAGAATTCATGCAACAAAGGAAATAAATATGTTATACTGTTAACAGTATTTTAAACCTTAAAAATGCCACGCCTGGGGCTGGAGAGGTGGCTTAGGGGTTAAGCTTCTGCTTTGCAGGCGGAAGGTCCTGACTTCGGATCCTAGACCCCAAGTATAGACGGTGGGTGGAAGCAAGGGCGGCCTTCTTTTCTGGTCCTGGTAGGGCGGAGCTTGTGAATCCTGGGGCAGAGTAAACAAGGAGGAGGTGGAGGCGTCCATGGTGGTTCCCGATTTTGTCCATGGATCCACACACACACACACACACACACACACACACACACATACACACATGTGCACACACGCACAATTGAATAAATAATAATAAAATAAAATAAAATAAAAATGCCAGGCCTGATAACAACAGGCCTGTAACTCCAGGTATTTGGAAGGCTGAAACAGTTGGCACACCACTCAAGACCAGCCTGGGCAACTTAGCAAGGCCCTTTCTCAAGATGCAAAGCTAGGCTTGGGGCAGTGGGTCAACGGCAGGGCACTTGGCTAGCATACATATACTTGATGGTTTCGAATCATCTTTTTTTTTAATTGGGTAAGAGATCTGGGGATACAGCTGAACAGTAGGATGAATACTTGTGTAACATTTATGAGGCCCTAGGGTCAATCCCCAGTGCCACAATAAACAAATGCAAACATAACCACGAATGAGGTCGTCTGCGGAAGAATGACAGCGGGACCACACTCTCTGTGTCATGTGCATATTTTAAATCGAGTATTGTATCTCTAAGGGTTCTCTAAAGAGATTATCCAAAAACTTTCTCACATACCAAGTGCAGAATGCCACATGTCTCTAGGGAAATGACTTAAGCTTCCAAAGAGGTGCTGAACATTAAAACACAGCTTAATTCATGCACGGTTGTCATTATTAGTAAAGACCCACAAAATCTCCATCATCTATATTTTCTTCCTTCTTGCTCTCCTCCATACCTTCCACCAGTGCCGCTGGTCTTCAGAGAAGTACCCTTCCCAGTCTGCTATCTTCACATATTCTCTTCTTGATATTATTCCATAAGCATCCTTCCTGCATTTATTCTGCCCCCTTCCCTTAAGCCACCCATCCTAACACTTTTTCATCGACAGACTTGAAATACACATCCCAACTTCTTCCGTAGTACTGACATCTCATTTCCAATCCCATTTCCATCCCCGTTTCACCCATTTTCATCATGTGTTGGCCCCATCACGCCTTCAAAAAACACTTTCTTCAAAATAACTAGTAACTTGGTACTATTCTAGAAACGTCTACATCGTTGACTTCCGTGCACTTTTGCAGACCACGTGATCCCAGGGCCCCACTTCTTTATGTCTGTTCAGCTGACTGTAATTCTTCAAACTCTCAAGTGTGAATATCCAAAGGCAACGCAAGAATTGCCTCCCTTTCAGAGCATTTTTCTAGCCTGCTGTCTGCAGAATCTGACTCTCTGCTGCCCCCACCTGGCTAGTCTGCCTGAAACACTGTAGAGTCCCTGGCAAAATGCCAAAAGAGCTTTTCCAAATCTAGCCACACATCTGACCTTTCCACAGTGTCTGCTTTTATTTTAACTACTGGATTCATCCAAACTGGCTGACCTGTCATTCCTTCAGAGCATCTAGCCAAACTAAACTATCCAATGAACTTTATTTCTTCACTGTTGGTTGTTTACCCACACACTAAGATCAAAACCAGAATGGCATCTGCCACATCTTTTTCTTACTTCTCCTTATGGAGGAATCCTTTTGTAATTCTATTGTGAACAAGTCTCTGGTTTTCTTTGTCTTTTCCCCACCTGTGTAGACTCTAGAAATCCTAGTAATCCTATATTTGGATCTTTCTTTAGATTTTTGTTTTTCTGCCTCTAATTAGTAGGACCTAAAAGAATCAAAATCAAAAAAATATGGCTTCAAATTCTTTTAAATCTTTTAAAAAGTTTCATTTACTTATTTATGAGAGAGAGAGGAGGAGAGAGAATTGCATAGTACATAGGTGAAGGTCAGAGGACATCTTTTGGAAGTCAGCTCTCTCTCCTTCTGCAATGTGGGTTTCTGGGGTTTGAACACAGATCATCAGTTTTTGGGATCAAAAATTTACCCAAAGTTAATACAAATTCTTCTGAATCTTTCACACTGTGCCCTGTATATAAAAGTAGATATGAAGCCACATTGCAGTCAAAGGCATAGTTTGCAGTGGAACTTTCATTAAGTCACTTCATTATACACCATGTGCCATTTTTAAAATAAAAGGAAAATCTAAATGATAATCTTAGTAAAAATTTTAACTTCATAATGCTAGCAGATTTTTTCCTTCCAGAAATGAAATACTATTTAGCATCTGCCTATTTTCTTATTAAATTTCGATTGTACGTTTATCTATTGACTTCAGTTAACATGCTATACATTAGATTTCCAGGCTTATTTATCTTGTAACAAAGTTCATAAACAACCTTCTACTTTCTGTTTGAAATTGCCACTTTAGATTCTACAGGTAAATGAGATTTTTTGCTATTTGTTTGTTTTTCTGTTTCTAACTTATTTAACTTAGCATAGGACCCTCCAAATTCATTTGTGTTATGTGAATGTAGGATTTTTCCTTTGGAGGTTGAATACTATTCCATTAACTTGAGATAGATAGATAGATGGATAGATAGATGGATAGATAGATAGATAGATAGATAGATGACAGATAGGCAAATGATAGGTGGAAGATAGGTAAATATGATAAATATGTGATAGATATAGTTAAAAGACATGAGACGGTTTTCTTATCTTTCTGTTAAATGTAACAAGTCGACTTCATTTGTTGGCTATTATGGCTAAAATTAACCTGAAATACAGCTATATCCAAGATTAGTGTCCTTTGGATGTATAAGTAACATTTCTGAGTCATACAGTAGTTCTATGGTAAAATTAATGAGGAAACGTCATTGTGTTTCACATAATTACTGTATTAATTGACATTTTCACCAGCAGTATTCCCGTTCTCCCACTGTGATATTGGTACTGGGCAGTTTTATGAACCTGTTGATCATTTGTTTTATCTTCTTTAAGAAGATTTATATTCAGCTCCTTTCCCTATCTTTACTATCTTAGCTATTAATTTATAAGTTCTTTGTGTGTTTTTGATATATGAACCTCTCTCCTGTGACGCAAAGTTTGCGAACACTTCTTCTTGTTTTTCATTTTCCTTTTTATCCTGCTGATTTCATTTCTTTGCTTACTGTGCTTATGCTATCATACTCCAAAATCCATTTCCAGGACTTATGGCATGAAATGTTTCATCTGTTTTTCTCTCTAGATATTTAAGTTTTTATTTTGAGCTGATTTCTATGTACAGCGTAAGATAAGGATTCAATACTTTTTTAAGTAGATATCTAATTTTCTCATTGCCTATTATTAGCACTTTTTATTTATTGAGAGAAATCATCCTTTGCCCAAATGACATATACTTGGCACTGTGTACGGAATCAACTATTCACGTACATTAGTATTACTTGGAGAACTTCTGTTCTGTTCCATTGTTCCATGAATCTCTGTCTATGCAAGGACCAATACTGTTTTGACCAATACTATATTATTTATTTGAAAAAGTAAGAGAGAAGTGTATATGTGGTCAGAGGACAACTTTTACAGTGTTCAGTGGAAAATCCTTGGTTAGCTTTATTTCTTCTCAATTAAGTTCTCTCTATTAGTATAAATCCTTTTGATGTGACCACAAATGAAACTTTTCGAATTTCCTTTTAGGATAGTGTGATGTTAGTGTACAGACACATAACTGACTTTTTAAATGTGTTTAGCAGTTCAGTCATTCTTGTGTGACATCTTTAGAACTTTCCACATATAGCCCTATCCATCTGTCAAAAAGAACATTTACATGCCAAGTCATTTTTTTCTTTCTTGCCCTGGCTAAAACTCCTAGAATTACTTTGTCTAGAAGTAACAAAAGTACATTTTCTCTAAAGGACACTAACTCAGAGTTCTCTTTTCATGTAGCATCCTACTCTTACAGGCTTGTAGAATAAATGTGGTTGTTTTCCTTCTGCAGCTCTTTAGAAGAATACGGAAGGATTGGTTTTAGTTTTCAGGAGTGAAATCATAAGTCCTGAGAATTTCCTTAGAAGCTTTTGATTACTGAATCCCTCTTACTCATCATTACTCTCTCAAGAATTTTTATCATTTTGTGACTCTGTCTTGGTACATTGTTCCCAAAAATTCATTATTTTCTTCTAATATATCAATTTAGCATGTAGTAATTCATAAATAGTCAAGTCTTATGTTCCCCTTCCCACATTCATACCCTAATTTTTGGGGGGAAGGGTTCTGTTGATACAGCTTTTAGTAACCCAATGAGCCCCAATATTGTTGACTGCATGTACTGAGGTATAGGGCCAGTCTCTGCAGCATGGGAAAACTACCAGCAGCTACACCACTGAAGAAAAATGGTTCTCTCCTACACCCCTGGCAGCCATCAACTTGCCATGAGCTCCCCTAGTTAGAGGTGGAGCCTTGTGAACCCCTCCCCTTATGTTTGCTAATCCTAACGCTAACCTATTTCACCTTTTTTAAATTTTTTTCATTATTATTTATTCAATTGTGCGTGTGTGCATGTGTGTGTAGAACCACGGGCAAATTCGGGAACAACCACGAACCGCCTCCACCTCCTCCTTGTTTACTCTGCCCCGGGATTCACAGGTTCCGCTCTACCAGGACCAGAAACGCAGGCCGCCCTCGCTTCTGCCCTGCGTCTATACATGGGATCTGGGATCCGAACTCAGGACCTTCCGCCTGCAAGGCAGAGGCTTAACCCCTGAGCCACCTCTACAGCCCCCTATTTCACCTTTTAAAAGAACTATTTCTTGACTGGGTGAGTAGTTCAGTGGTTGAGTGCTTGCCGTGTGTGTGTGTGTGTGTGTGTGTGTGTGTGTGTGTGTGTGTGTAATCACAAAATGAAGAATTAAGCAGAGGTCAAAGTGTTTCTTTTCTACTAGCCTCATCCAACCACTTATATGTCCCTATCACTTCCATTTTCTGGATAGGATGAGAAAAAAAGCAAGCCTTCGGGTACCATCTAATTGGCCAGTCTACCAAGGTGCTCGCTCACTCACATCTTCATTAGCTCTCTTTCCCCCTCCTTTCCCAACTCCCACAGAAGTATTTTCAATCGTGGATGTTGAATTTTGATGCTTTTCAAGGATCATGGGTGTGCAAAGCTTCTCTTCTCCCATCTTGCTAATATAATTATCTGTATTCTTAAACACAAGTTATACCCAAATCCCTTGCTGCATAAGAGCATAAGTTGCTCTTTTTAGTAACAGGAAGAGTTGTTCTTTAGATGACAGCCCCATGTAAAGCTGAGCTGAACTTACCCACTCAAGATGAATCCTGCAGTATCTGATTGATCAGCATCAATGAAGAAAATGAAACTACTGAGTCTTGGTTTGTTTATGAAAATATTTGAATTATTATTAATCATGCTAGCTGAGAAAGAATACTTATGACAAATTCAGTGAAAATGGTGTTAAGTTTATGAATGTTTCATATACATGATGATAACAGGGAAAATTATTTATAAAATGAAGAATAAGATCTGAATAGTCCTAAAAAGTCATATTATTTGGAAACAATGGATTTTCAAAACTGAACTAAGAGCATTTAAATAAATAAGCATTTGTTCTTTTCTATAAGTAAAACCTCGACAATGAAGAATTACAGAATTTCCCTACAAACACATTAGCAGAAGTATTTTCAATCATGGATGTTGAATTTTGATGCTTTAACACAAAGACCATAAAATTAGGCTTATTATTTTAACAGTTTTCAAAATTACTTTATTTATTTTAGCTGTTTTATTTACCTCATTTCAAAATCCAGATTTTGCACTGTACCTAATCAAATGAAATTGTTTTGTAATACAAGAATGTCATAACATATTCAGCCAATAATGAAACATAAATTTCAAAGTTAGTCAAATATGACCTATATCATCAAAATATAAGAAGAATATAGGTACAGTCTTTATTATGTATATATGATAGAATTACAGCCTTTTATATAACTTTAGAAGAATAAACATTCTTGTATTTTAATTTTAGAAGAATAAACATTCTTGCACAAGACTTGGCCAATCAATATTGTATCATAGAAAGGGGAAGATCTTGAGAGCTACCACATCTCCCAAAAAAATATTGATAGTTAATGCCAGGTTGAGGAAAAGGTGTTCCATTTCTCAATGGTGTATCCATTAATGTGTCATCCACACTCTAGGAAGTGCTCAGGCACGTGCAGATACAGGCAACACAGATGAAACTTAGTGGGCTACATGTGCAAAAAGATGTGAAAGAAGGAAGAAAACTAATTGGTGAAAATGTGTACTTTGAAAAAAGAAGGAGGATGGATCGAGGAATAAGGAGTGAAAAATGACATAAATTCCTTGTATTCACATATGAAAGTGTCAAAGAATAAATTTAAATTTTATTATTTATTCAATTGTGCGTGTGTGTATGTGTGTGTATGTGTGTGTGTATGTGTGTGTGTGTGTGTGTGTGTGTGTGTATGTGTGTGTGTAGAACCACGGGCGAATTCGGGAACCACCATGCACCGCCTCCACCTCCACCTTGTTTACTCTGCCCTGGGATTCACAGGCTCCACTCTACCAGGACCCGAAACGCAGGCTGCCCCTGCTTCCACCTGGCGTCTATACGTGGGGTCTAGGATCCGAACTCAGGACCTTCTGCCTGCAAGGCAGAGGCTTAACCCCTGAGCCACCTCTCCAGCCCAGAATAAATTTTTTTTTATTTCAGCTCATACAAACTTATTAGGTATACCAGTTCCCTCCCTCGCTCCTCCTCCACCTGTACCCCCTGCTCCCCCTCCCCACCCCTCTCCCTCCCCATCCCCCAGTGCCTCCCACCCCAATTCCCAGAGAGTCCTTTCTTGTGCATGCCTGATTTTCCTCGCCCAGAATAAATTTTAAAAAAATACACTTTTCTCTTTCCCTCTGGAACTGAACTCACATTCAAACCTCACATCACAAACCTTGACATCCAATCTTAAACTTCTCAGTCAAATATAGACCTAAATTCTGTCACCAGAGCAGGACTTAAATACTTTTCCAGTAGTATAATAACCTTATCCATGAAATAGTACCAAGAAACCCTAGACTGACACCTTTAACACCTAAGAAAACAGTAGCAGTAACTGTCCAAGCATAGTAATTGTTTCTGACTCGTAACAGTCAAAACACACACCAAGAAAGACTTCAAACCAAAAGAAATCATTAGAGTCACATAAGGGTACTACATTTAGTCAAAGGAACAATTTATCAGAAAGACTTCACAATACTTCACATCTAATATAGACTCATCCTCATTCATTAAACAAATACTATCTCTAAACATATAAAACAACATACCGATCCAAAAATGTAATAGTAGGGGATATCAATAGCCCACTCTTACCATTGATTAGTCAACAGGACAAAAACTGAACAGACACACCCTGGAGCTGAATTAAAACATAACCCAAATGGACCTGACTGACCGCTACTGAACATTCCATCCTAACACCAAGGAATACACATTCTTTTCAGCAGCCCATGGAAATTTCTCCAAGATAGACTACCTTTTGGGCCACAAAGCAAGTCTCCACATATACAGGAAAGTTGAAATTATATCCTTTACCTTATCAGGCCACCATGGAATAAAGCTAGACATCCACAACAAAGCAGATGACAGAAAATACACAAATTCTAGGAAATGATTCTGACTGAGGAATGGATTCAGGCATAAATCAAGAGGGAAATTCATAAATTCCTAGAAGTGAATGATAATGAAAACACAATATATTGAGTTTTCTCTGGGACGTGATGAAGGCTTTCCTAAGAGGAAAGTTTATAGCTCTCAATGCTTATATCAAAAAATGGATACATCACAAGTAAATAAGTTAACAAAGAAAGTTAGAGCTTTAGAAAGAATGTAATTCCAAAAGCAGTAGATGAGAAGAGATTAGTAAAATCATGGGAGAAATATCTGAAATTGACATAAAGAAAATTATACAAAGAATCAATCAAAGAGCTGGTTCTTTGAAAAAAAATCGACAAGATTGATAAACCAAATTAGCCAAATGAGCCAAAGCCAAAAACTAGAAAACCTAATTAGAGATGGAAATGGAGTTATTACAACAAGGAAATTCAGAGAAGGTCATATTTCAAAAATTTTTACTCCACAAAAAGTGATAACCATAAATAAATGGATGAATTTCTAAGTTCACACTTCTTACCAAAATTGAATCAGGATGAAATGAATTTAAAGCAGTCCTATAACAAGTGATGAAATTAAAGAAGTAATTTCAAATTTTCCCACCCAAAAAAAACCAGAACCAGATGTATTCAATGTAGAATTCTACCAGATTTTTAAAGAACATCTAACACAACTACTCCGTAAGTGACTCCCAAAACTGATCCTAAAACCAAATAAAGATACAATAAAAAGAAAACTATAAGTAAATCTGATTGATGAACACAAATGCAAATATTCTCAACAAAATTTTAGTAAACTGGATTCAGAAACATATCAAAAAGATCATTTACCATGATCAAGT
This sequence comes from Typhlomys cinereus, assembly GCA_023101885.1. Lineage (NCBI taxonomy): Eukaryota > Metazoa > Chordata > Mammalia > Rodentia > Platacanthomyidae > Typhlomys > Typhlomys cinereus. The sequence goes on from JALPQD010000214.1 coordinate 3,684,358, forward strand.
AGGATTTATTCTAGGCACACAAGTTGGTAAATCAATAAATATAATTCATCATATAAAAGTTCAATGAGCAAAACCACATGATACTCAAGATAAACGAAGAAAAAGCTTTTGACAAAATCCAACATCGTTTTATGACAAGTGGAATGGAAGGAACTTATATCAACATAAAAAAGGCCAAATATAGCAAGAATATAGCAAGAATCATGAATGAAATGGTGACAAATGGTTAAAAAACAGTGAAGCGTTTCCACTTTGATCAAGAAGTAGGTAAGGCTGTCTGTCCACTTTCACCACTTCTATTTAATATTGTACTGGAAGTCTTAGCTAGAGCCATAAGACAAGAGAGGGATATGAGAGGCTATAAATAAGAAAAGACAAAGTCAAGTATTTCCTATTTGCAAATGACATGATTCTATATCTGAGAGACACCAAAAACACCAACAAGAAACTCCTGAAACTAATACATACATTCAGCAGACGTGGCAGGCTACAAAATTAATGTTCAAGCTTAAAGCTTTAGAAAAACTAGAGCAATCCGATCCCAAAAGCAGTAGAAGAGAGGAGATTAGCAAAATAAGGGGAGAAATATCCGAAATCAAGATTAGGAAAATGATACAGAAAATCAACCAGTCAAAAAGCTGGTTCTTTGAAAAAATCAGTAAGATTGATACACCCCTAGCTAAATTAACCAAAAGCAAGAGAGAGAAAACCCAAATTAACAAAATCAGAAATGAACATGGAGTTATCACTACTGATACCCAAGAAATCCAGAGAATTATAACATCATATTTCAAAAACTTATACTCTGTGAAGTTTGACAACACAAAGGAGATGGATGAATTTCCGAGTAAACACAACTTACCTAAATTGAATCAGGAAGTTGTGAATTATTTAAAATAGTCCTATAACATATAAGGAAATTGAAGAAGTAATCTCGAACCTTCCCACCAAAAAATGTCCTGGACCAGATGGATTCAGCACAGAGTTCTACCAGACATTTAAGGAATTGATAACACCAATACTCCTTAAACTGTTCCATCAAATAGCAAAGGAAGGAACACTACCAAATTCCTTCTATGAAGTTAATATCGTTTTAATCCCAAAACCTAATAAAAATTCACTTAAAAAAGAAAACTATAGGCCGATCTCTCTGATGAACACAGACGCAAAGATTCTCAACAAAGTCTTAGCAAATCGGATTCAAAAACATATCAAAAAGATCATTCACAGGGAGCAAGTAGGCTTCATCCCCGGCACACAAGGTTGGTTCAACATACCCAAATCAATAAATGTAATACACCATATAAATCAGTCCAAAGTCCAAGACCACATGATACTCTCGACAGATGCAGAAAAAGCTTTTGACAAGATACAACAGCCTTTTATGATCAAAACCCTAGAGAAGGTTGGAATGGAAGGAACCTTTATCAATATAATAAAAGCTGTATACAACAAGACTACAGCAAGGATTATACTCAATGGGGAAAATCTTGAAGCATTCCCGCTTCAATCAGGAACTAGACAAGGCTCTCCACTCTCACCACTTCTATTCAATATTGTACTTGAAGTCTTAGCTGAAGCCATAAGACAAGAAAGGGACATAAAAGTGATTCAAATCGGCAAGGAAGAAGTCAAGCTATCCCTATTTGCAGATAACATAATCTTATACCTGAGGGATCCCAAAAACTCCACCAGGAAGCTCCTGGAATTAATTGAGAAGTTCAGCAGGGTGGCAGGATACAAAATAAATGTACAAAATCAGTGACCTTCCTATATGCCCAGAATGAAAGAAGTGAAAAAGCCCTGAGAAAAACAATCCCATTTACTATAGCTTCTAAAAAAATGAAATACCTTAGGTATAAACCTAACTAAGGAGGTAAAGAGACCTTTACAATGAAAACTTTAAAACCCTAAAGAAAGAAATGGCAGAAGACACCAGAAGGTGGAAAGACCTCCCTTGTTCCTGGATTGGCAGAATCAACATTGTAAAAATGACCATCCTACCAAAGGCAATATACAGATTCAATGCTATACCAATCAAAATCCCAAAGCAATTCTTCAAAGAAGTTGACCAAATAATCTCAAAGTTCATATGGAGGACACAAAAGACCCAGGATAGCAAAAACAATCCTGAGTAACAAAAACACAGCTGGAGGTATTACCATACCAAACCTTAGTCTATACTACAAATCCATAGTTATAAAGACAGCCTGGTACTGGCTCCAAAATAGACACACAGATCAATGGATAAGGATTGAAGACCCAGATATAAGCCCACAAAGTTACAGCCATTTGGTCTTTGACAAAGGGGCCCAAAGAATCCAATGGAAAAAGAACAGCATCTTCAACAAATGGTGCTGGCAAAACTGGATCTCCACATGCAGAAGATTAAAGCTGTACCCGTTCTTGTCACCATGTACAAGACTTAATTCCACATGGATCAAGGACCTTGATATCAGGCCAGAGACTATAAAAACCATAGTTGAAAGGATAGGGAACTCCCTGGAGCTGATTGGGCTAGGCAACACTTCCTAAACAGACATCCAATGGCACAGTCACTGCTACCAACTCTCAACAGTTGGGATCTTGTGAAATTAAAGAGCTTCTGTTCAGATAAAGAGATTATAACAGCGAGCTCAAAGGCAACCCACAGAATGGGAGAAAATCTTCACTAACCACATATCTGACTAGAACTCTAGCTGTCCAGAGTGCACAAAGAACTTAGAAAACTAAACTCCAAGGGAAACCAATGGCCCAATTAAAAAATGGGCCCTGGAACTTAAAAGAAACTTTACCAGGGATGAAATTAAAATGTCTAACAAATATCTTAAAAAATGCTCCACTTCCTTAGCCATCAGGGAAATTCAAATCAAAACTTCCCTGAGATATCATCTCACCCCGGTCAGGATTGCAAAAATCTACAATACAAACAACAACAAATGTTGGAGAGGATGTGGAGAGAGGGGAACTCTGCTACATTGCTGGTGGGAATGCAGGCTCATACAGCCACTCTGGCGAGCTGTCTGGAGATTCTTAAAGAAATTAAAGATTGAAATGCCATATGACCCTGCTATTCCACTTTTGGGAATAACCCCCCATACAGCAGAGGTTCACCTCGATAGCACAAGCACGACCCTGTTCATAGCAGCACTGTTTACAATAGCAAAGTCATGGAATCAGCCCAAATGTCCGACAGTTGACGAGTGGATAAGGAAACTGTGGTACATCTATACAATGGAGTACTACTCAGCCATCAAAAATGATGAATTACTGGAATTTGCTGGGAAATGGATGTCATTAGAAAGAATTATATTAAGTGAAGTATCCCAAACCCAGAAAATTAAGCGCCGTATGTACTCCCTAATAGGTGGCTCCTAGTACCAAACTCACCCAGCCCACATTGAGACACTCAAAAGTAAACCTATGAAACACAGTAATTGCAAGGATTATGAACAAGAGAGATGGGTTAGGAGGGCCACACCAGAAACAAGGAGAGAGGAGACCATGTTACAGCAGAGAAAATAGGCCTCCATCAAGGTCTGCAAGTAAGTAATGAGAAACCTGGTTAAGTTCACAGACGTTCTTTCCTGATCTCACCAGAAGGGGAGGGCATATAGTCTAGCAGATAAAAAGTAATCATTTTGCAAATGGGTGATGGACCCCTCCCTCAGGGAGGTTTCCTACTCTTATTACATCTACCCTTGAATGTGCTATTACATACAAGACTCCAGTTTAACAGCTTTTTGTCTCTGGCCAGGGGGTGACATACAATGCCCACCAGGATGGAGTGAAGGGCATTGCAGGAGCAGCAAAACTACAAAAGAAAATCAACAAACCACAATCCAGAACTTCAGAGACTCTATATCAACCACCTAGAACTAGGCCAGCTTAATCTCTCCCCATCTTGAAGCTCAGGGAAATTTGCGGAAGAGGGGCGGTAAGAGTGTAAGAGCAAAAGGATGGGAGGAGCAATGATATATAAGATACTCTATACTAGTTAGGGCTGAAGCAATCATAATTGGACTTTGCATGCCCTGCGCCATTGTCCAACACACTTGTGGACCTCACAAAGTCTAGCATCTGCTAAAAGCACCAAGAGCCTTGGAGGTAAAGGCTTGGCAGCCACAGCAGTGTTCCTATACCTAAGGGGAACACGGGAAAGGGTTCAGGGAAAGGCCACTGGGTCCTTGTACGTCATCGGAGAGGAGGGCCCAGAGGAAAATCAGACATGCACAAGAAAGGACTCTCTGGGAATTGGGGTGGGAGGCACTGGGGGGTGGGAAGAGAGGGGTGGGGAGGAGGAGCAGGGGGTACGGGGGGAGGAGGAGGGAGGGAGGGAACTGGTGTACCTAATAAGTTTGTATGAGCTGAAATAAAATATATATATATATATTAAAAAAATAAATAAATAAAAGTGACTTGTTTTTTCTCCCTTGAAGCTCTCAGCACCAAGTTTTTTATCTTGAATGTGGAGTGTTTTAACTATTATTTGCCGCGGCTTGCTTCTATTTTGGTCGTATCTGTTTGGGGTGCGGAATGCCTCTTGTATATGGATGGGCCTCTCTTTTTTTAGATGAGGAAAGTTTTCCTTGATGATCGTTTGAAAAATTTCCTCAGGGGTGGTATTTTGAGATTCTTGCTCTGGTATTCCATGAATACGCATGTTAGGCTTCTTCAGGGTGTCCCATATCTCTTGGATATTTCTCTCAAGTATCTTTTTGGCTTTAACAACCTCTTCCATTGAGCTGGTTAGTACTCCCACTTTATCTTCAAGGTCTGAAATTCTGTTTTCTGCTTCGTTAGTTCTGTTGATAAGACTTTCTGTGGCGTTCTGGGTTGAAGACTACTTACTTGTCTTTTAGCTCAGTTTTAAACTCTGCTTGAGTTTGTTTTAACTGCTCTATGCCACTTTTTGTTTCTTGCACTGTTTTTCTCAACTCCTCCAAATGTCTGTTGTGTTCCTCTTCAAAGCGATTGATTCGATTATGTAATTCCTCCCGGATTTCCTCTTTCATAGTATTGAACATGGTAATGATCATATTTTGAAAGACTTTATCCTGGGTCAGGCTTTCTTGACCTTTTTCCGTGGGTTTGTTCTGGTTGGAGTCTAACATTATGGGATTAATTTCTTCAGTGGGAAATTTGTTTACTTGAGTGTTGCTTCTCATGGATTTGCACTTTGACTTTGGCATTGTCGTTTTAACTCTTAAGATCTTTCAATTTCACTAAACTGAATTATTTGGCCTGGGGTTCTGGGGGTGGGCAGGGACCGAGCTTACCTAGGTCGCGGATGAGGCCCGGCTGGACCGCGCACGTGTCCTGGGCGGGGGAGCGGAGTGGGGAAGGGAGGATGGGGGCATCGGCGTGGAGCTATTTAACCTGAGGGGAGCTGGGAAGGGCCGAGGCACAGGGGGAGGTCCTCCTCCCTTGGCCCTGCACGCGGCTGGGGCTGGAGGGTGGGGTAGGAGCTGGGTCCCTTTGGGCTGACCTGGGGTTCTGGTGGGCGGGCGTGGGCGGAGCTTACCTAGGTCGCAGGGTCTGGAGATTCTTAAAGAAATTAAAGATTGAAATGCCATATGACCCTGCTATTCCACTTTTGGCAATAATCCCCCATACAGAAAAAATTCACCTCAATTGCACAAGTACAACCATGTTCATAGCAGCACTGTTTATAATAGCACAGTCATGGAATCAACCCAAATGTCCAACAGTTGACGAGTGGATAAGGAAACAGTGGTACATCTGTACAATGGAGTACTACTCAGCCATCAAAAATGATGAATTAATGGAATTTGTCGGGAAATGGATGGAATTGAGTGAAGTATCCCAGACACAGAAAATTAAGCACCGTATGCACTCTTTAATAGGTGGCTCCTAGAACCAAACCCACTTAGAGACACTCAAAGACAAATAAATCTCTGTAATACCTAGAGTAATTGCAAAGATTATGAACAGGAGGGATGGGGAAGGAGGGCCACACCAGAAACAAGGAGAGAGGGGACCATGTTACAGCAAAGAAAATAGGCCACCATCAAGGACTGCAAGTAAGTAATGAGACATCTGATTAAATTCAGACTTTCCTTCCTGATCATTTGCAACTGAGGGGGTATGATCTCACCAGAATGGGAGGGCATATAGTCTGGCAGATAGAAAGTAACCATTTTGCAAATTGGTGATTGACCCCTCCCTCACCGCAGTTTCCTACTTTTATTACATCTACCTTTGAATATACGCTTATAACAACATTCTAGTTTGACAGTTTTTTATCTCTGGCCAGGGGGTGACATCCAATACCCATCAGGATCGAATGAAGGGCATTGCAGGAGCAGCAAAACTGAAAAAAAAATCAACAAACCATAATTCAGAACATCAGAGACTCTATATCAACCACCTGGAACTGGGCCAGCCTAATCTCTCCCCATCCTGAAGCTCAGGGAAATTTGAGGAATGGAGTTGGTAAGATTGTAAGAGCACAAGGATGGGAGGAGTAACGATATACAAGATACTCCACACAAGTTAGGGCCGAAGCCATCATAATTGGACTTTGCATGCCCTGCACAATGTCCAACACACTATTGACCCCACAAAGTCTAGCATTTGCTAAAGGCACTAGGATCCTTGGAGACAAGGGATTGACAGCCACAATAGTGGGGAACACAGGAAAGAGTTCTAGGAAGTGCCACTGGGTCTTTGCACCTCATTGCAGAGGAGGATCCAGAGGAGAGTTTTGCATGCACATTAAAGGATGCTCAGGGAATGGGAGGGGGAGGCACCGGAGAATGGGGAGGAAGGAGGGGGTGGGGGGGAAAGGGGGGTGGAGAGGTGGAGGAAGGGAGGTGTACCTGTTAAGTTTGTATAAGTGGAAATGAAAGAAAGAAAGAAGAAAGAAAGAAAGAAAGAAAGAAAGAAAGAAAGAAAGAAAGAAAGAAAGAAAGAAAGAAAGAAAGAAAGAAAGAAAGAAAGAAAGAAAGAAAGAAAGAAAGAAAGAAAACCCATCAGGATGATGTTCAAAAATCAGCAGCTTTCTTATATACCAAGAATAAAAAAAGAGAAAATCCCAAGAGAAATAATTCCATTTTCTGTACTCCTTAAAAAATGAAATACTTTGGTATAAATTTAACCAAGGAAGTGAGAGACTTGTACAATGAAAACTTTAAAACCCTAAAAAAATAAATTTCAGAAGACATCAGAAGGTGGAAAGGCCTCCATGTTCCTGGATTGGTAGAATTAATACCATAAAAATGACTATCCTAGCTAAAGTAATATACAGATTCAATGCTATACCAATCAAAATTCCAAGGCAATTCTTTGCAGAAATTGACAATTCAATCTCAAAATTTATACGGAAGCACAAAAGGCCCAGAATAGCATAAACAATCCTGAGTAATAAAAACTCTGCTGGAAGTATCACCATACCAAACCTCAGTCTGTACTATAAATCCATAGTAATAAAGACAGCATGGTACTGGCTCCAAAATAGACATATACATCAATAACACATACATTGAAAACCCAGCATAAGCCCATACACTTAGAGTCATCTGATTTTTGACACAGGGGCTCAGAAAACCCAACGGAAAAAGAACAGCATTTTCAAAAAATGGCTGGCAAAACAGGCTATCTACATGCAGAAGACTGAAACTGGACACTTACTTGTCACCATGTACAAAAATCAAGTCAAAATAGATCAAGGACCTTAATATTAGACCATAGATTATAAAAAAACACTAGAATAAGGAGCAAATATCTCGACCGATTGGTCCTAAACCAACATTTTTTGAACAGCAGCCCAATAGCACAGGAAATAGAACCAACACTCAACTAACAGGATCTCATGATGCTAAAGAGTTTCTGTCCAGCTGAAAATATTGTTATCCAAGCAAAAAGACAACCCACAGAATGGGAGAAAATTTTCATTAACCATACATCTGATAGAAGATTGATATACAGAGTGCACAAAGAATTCAAAAAATTAAACACCAAGGAGATAAACAGCCCAATTAGAAAATGGGCAGTGGAACTTAAAAGAAACTTTTTCTAGGACAAAATTAAAAAGTCTAACAAATACCTTAAAAAATGTTACACCTCCCTAGCCATCAGGAACATGCAAATCAAAACTTCCCTGAGATATCATCTCACTCTGGTCAGAATGGTGAAAATCCAAAATACATACCACAGTAAATGCATGGAGAGAATGTGGGAGAAGGAAACTCTCATACATTGGTGATGAGAATGTAGATTTGTACAACCATTCTGGAGATCAGCATGACAGTTTCTAAAAAAGTTAAAAATTGAAATTCCATATGACCCTGTATACCATTACTGGGAATATTCCCCCAAAATGCCTCATTTTGCTGTAGGGACACATGAGTGTTCATTGCAGCACTTATTCATAATAGCAAAGTCATGGAATCAACTTAAATGCCCAACAGTTAATGAATGGATAATGAAAATATGGTACATATACACAATGGAATATTACTTAGCCATCAAAAAAGTTAATGAAATTTGCAAGATGTTATACTGAGCAAAGTATCCCAAGCACAGAAAGTCGAATGTTCTCCCTTATAAATGGAACCTAGTTCCTAGTCTTTAAAATGGCACACTCAAGGGAAAATCTCTATAATATCCATTATAACCACAAAGAACTATCACTAAGAGGGTAGGGGAAAGAAGAACCCCAAGAAAATGGAGACACAGGAACACAGTTTAATGGGTAAATAAGGCTACTGTCAAGAAAGGTCTGTAAGTAAACAGATGTTCTGGAGGATGAGGGAGAAAAGAGGAAGCACCAAGAGAGAAGCAGGAAGGAAAAGGGGTAAAAGGGAAGAGGAGAATAAAATGGGGGGATAACAAGGGGGAAGAAGAGGGGAGAGAGAAGGGGGTACATATTGAGCTTGTATAACTAGACAGAAAGTGTAATAATAAAAAAGAAAGGCCTGTAAGTAGTGAGATACCTGATCCTGTCCACTTTCGGTTTCCTTCCTGTTCACTGGTGCTACTGGTCTGAAGTGTTGGATGTGTGCCCCAGTCATGGAGGGAGGATGGCTAGTAGGTAGCCAGTTGCCTGGAGACTGACCCCATTTACTACTGTGTGCTCTTCCTGTTCTTCCCTCTCCCTTAAGCCTTTTCTTATGTAAAGGCTCTGGTGTTTTTTTTTGTTTGTTTGTTTGTTTTTGTTTTTTGACAGTTTTATCTTTTTTTTAAATCCAGACAGGATGGAGCCTTGTGTAATGCAGCAAAACAGACCACAGCAGCCAACAGAATCCAGAATACCAGCGACCCTCCAGTGTTCATCAGGAACCAAACCAGCCAAATCTCTCTCCATCCTAAGGTTTCAGAAGAGGGGGGTGGTAAGACTGTAAGAGCTTAAAGATGGGGAGGTCCACTGCTAGAAAAGACACTCCACCCAAGACAGAGTTGCTACAGCCAGGAACTCAATGCAATGAGACTTGACCTTATCAGACCTGCATAATGGCTGACATATCAACATGCCCCCATAGATTAGCGAGGATCTCAGGAAAAATAATTTCAAGCCGTAGGATCCTTAGAGGCGAGGGGTTAGACAGGTGAAGGGGAATTCCCCTATCAGTGGTCTGCCCAAGGAAGGGCCTCTTGATGTGTCATAGAGGTCTGAACCTCCACTACAACAGATGATCCCGAGAGAATCCCAGTACCCATATGAGCTGAAAGACAGGTGGGAAGGAGCAGGTTGGATCCACTAAGAGAGAGGAGGGAAGAAAGGAAGGGAGGGAAAGAAGGAAGGAAAAGGAGGGAGGGAGGTGGGGAAGTAGGTGACAAGGATACTTATTCATTAAGCTTGTGTAACTAAAAAAAAATTAAAAATAAATTGAAAAAAAAATTTTGTTCTAGACACCCAATTAAAATGGCTAATTGCATGTAAATTGATTCTATTCTAAAGATCTGTAATCTAGGGGCTGCAAAGATGACTCAGTGGTACGTCTGACTCTTCAATGTAAAGTCCAGGAGTAAAAGTTAACATCTATAGTTCCCACACTAGGGGTGCAGAAACATTCCTGGAGTTCTCTGGCCAGACAGCCAGCTAAGCTTCAGGTTCAGGTGTGACCCAATCTCAAAAGCCTAACTGGAGAGTAAATGAGATGACTCTGAGAATAGAGGCGCTTCATACCTGGTATCTTGACCACCATGGTAGAAGAAGAACCAACCTTTACATGTATGCACTGTGCAGCAACCAGATGAATACAGATGTGCATTCAGTTCAGCCAGTGTCACAGTTACTCTTTCTGATGCTGTGAGATAACACTCAGAGTCAAGCAACTTAAGAAGAGAAAAGGAAAATATATTTGGATAATGGTTTCAGAGGGGAAGTAATCCTTTATGGTAGAAAATGTATGATTGGATTGTGGCAGAAGCTGGAAGTGGCTTAGTTCATATCCATCATCGTGCAGACAGAGAGATCGAGGAGCAAACTACTAGTGAAAGCAATGCAGGGCTACCCCAACCTCAAGGCTTGTAGCTTTTTATGAGTCTTCTCTCAGCAAGGCTCCATCTCCTAAAGGTGCCACAATCTTTCCAAACACTAACAATGAAGCATGCAAACAATGAGCCTGCAGAAGACAATTCACATTCAAACCATGATAGCCAAGACGGTCCTGAGTCCTGAATTTCCAACTTGCTCCCAGGTGCTGCTGCTGGATAGGAAGTCATAAAATGCAAAGTCCTAAATTATCATTCTCATCATATGCCTACATAGAATAAAATTCTGCTTCCTTCAATTTAGTGTGTGTGTGTGTACATTTGTATGCGTGAATGTAGGTGCATGCTGGTCACACAGCACTTATGTGGAAGTCAGGAAACAACTTTGGGTGATGATCCTTGCTTTGCACCTTGAGAGAGTCTCAGTTATCTACCACTGTATTTGCCAAGTTAGTTGGCCCACAATCCTCCAGGAATCTTCCTGTTGTCCACATCCTATCTCACTGTAGAAGCATTGGGATTACAGGCACGCAGAACTGAGCCCTGGTTTATGTAAGTTCTGGGAGTTCAAAATGAGGTCCTCATACTTACACAACAAACACTTTACTCACTGAATTATCTCCCCAGCACAACTTTCTTCTTAATCCTAAGTATATAAATGATATGGATAGTTTATGTGCTTTATAAACAAAGTTTCTCCAAATTAAAATTCAACTTGAAATCGTTAAGGAAAGGAGCAAAAACAAAGATCCGGAACATTTTTTGAACTGAAACACCAAGCTAGGAGAGAAAAGCAGCTACAAAAGTGAAGGACAAGATCCATCCAACTTTGGAAGATTGATCTTCAGGTTTGGAAACTTGCCCAGCCTGGTAGAGATATCTTTCATAAGGGTATAAAAAGAGGACGGAATGCTAAGTACTTAAAAGTATTTGTGAAGGTCTATAGCTGCCTAGTTCAATTGTTTTTATGTCTTAGGATCATCATTATGAAAGTATCCCAGCAGAAATTTAAACACAACATAAACATGTGCTTACATGGACTTAAAAGAAAGTTTGTTGCCCTGTCTTCTGTTTTAATTAGATATGTCTTATATAAGAAACATAAATGCAGACTCTGTGGTTTCCCTGGCTGCAGCACTAAGTAAATCCACTGTCATATTATTTTGTTTGCTTTTTCTCCCTTAATTAAGTTTTTAAAGTTCCCTAGCTCAATGTGTGGCTGCTTCAACCTTGGCACATGGGTTTGTGGAGAAGGGGTGAGAGAGCACATACCAGTTTCCCCTCTTCCCTCCTAGCCACGTCCATGCCTCCTGTGCAGCTAGATAGGAAAGCAGGATGAACAAGAGGAGAAAGATCCCCGTTGCTTACTAGATGTCTGTCATATAAATCTATTCCTCTCATGCTTAAGAAAGATGCATTATTTTGCCTATCTTATTAATGGTAGATGATGAGGTACACTCAAAACAACTTCACACATACAGAAAGATTCACAAGACTTAATGGCAAACACGGATATTGTCCAATTCCACAAAACAAATTGTGCCAGTTACTTCTCTTGCTGTGAGATACCACTGAGACTCAAGCAACTTAAGAAGGAAAAGGGAGATTTATTTGGCTTACATGGCATGGCTGACTGGCAGAAAATAAAGGTGGCTTAGGTCACTGCAGACTCATGAAGGCCAAGAAAGCCAGCTGCAAACTGCAAGAGCAGACTACTAGTCAAAGTAGGGCAGAACTAACCAACCTCAAGGCCCATCCTCTGTGATATGCCTCCCTCCAACACGGCTCCACCTCCTAAAGTTGCCACAACCTTCCCAAACATCAATTAAGAATTCAAATACATGAGTATGTGGGAAACAACTTATATTCAAACCATGACATCAGTGTACTAAAGCGTTTTTGCTTTGCAAGTGCTATCTTCCCCCTCTATCTCTGGACAAGTCCCTTCAGACATCAGTTGTATTGGCTGCACTGCTGAGTTAGGAAAATAATCAAAAAAGACCAGCATACCAGCAGGTCTCTGGTTTGTCTCTCCATTTTTTTTGTCCAGACCTCCAAAAAGAAAGCCAAAGGTGACAAAAGTGAGCACAGTTCAAACTGACTAGGTCACTTAGAAAACTGAATTCTTTCAGATTTTCTTTTAAATATTTTTTTGCTTTAATTTACTATATTAAGTAATCTATGATGCTAAATTGAGACCAGAAAGGAACACATGCACTATATGAAGTCGTCTGTGGGTACAGCCCACTTCCAATATGTGTAATTAAGTACTCACAGAAGATTAAGGTGGGAATCTGATTTTTTTTCATTTGTTTTAAGACTATAACAGGTTGGGCCAGTGAAATAGCTGAGTGTGTAAGGCAACTCCTCTGCATAAAGCATGACTGAGTTTGATCTCCAGAAGCCTACGTGGTAGAATGTAGATTTACCTACTGGACACATTTTAGGGGGAATCATGCACACAGGTATGCACCGAAGGACAAACATCACACGGGTTCTGTTTGTTTTCTTACATTCATCTAGTTCTGCTGTTTAAAGTCTGCATTTGCACACTATCCAAGTATGGAGCTACATTCCCAGCGCTTACATTGCATATTTTATCTAATAGGTTTGCCACTAGAGCTTTTCATTGCCTGACAGCAGGGCACCAGGAAAATGCAGGCTCCTACCCTCTTGCTCCTCTGATAAATTACTCTTTATTTTCCTAGATGCAGCAAAATAGAATATCTCCACCACACAAGCATTTTCCTTTGTTTGTTTTGACCTTGGTAAAAGAAAAATCACCAAGGACATAGGGCCAATTCTCCCCAGCTAGGAAGACACAGATATGCAATTCTCATGCACATCTTTTCAGAGCTTTGTGGCTGGGACTAAGAAGAACAGAATAACCACACACACCCTTTGGGAAAGGGGCAGTGAATGGCAGCTCCTCTCCTTCTGAAGACATGTGTCCTAAGTTCCAAAAAGTGCTTTGTGAGACAGAACTCATCAAACAGAATAAAACTGGTCAAACACTCAAAGACCAAAACTGAAAATGTGTTTGCTTAGCTAGTACAGATCTTCAGAATAGCAGTACTGTGACATAGATGTTCCAGGTTCTAGAAACAACCACTGTGATTAACAACTTTTTACCTAACCTTGGAATTCTACTGTTGCTAGGTGTAGTGTGTTATTCAAGAATATCTACAGTTGAATACCAGTGGATCCTACAATTTTTCACCTGGAACCAAGCCAGCTAAATCTCTCCCCATCCTAAAGCTCAGGGGACCTTTCAAAAGAGGGGGTGGTAAGACTCTAAAGCCTAAAGATGGGGAGGTCCACCTCTAGATAACATACTACACTCAATCAAAGTTGCTGCAGCCAGGAGACTTGGCCTTACCAGACCTGCAACAATAGCTGACATAACATGCCCCCATAGACTCACAAGGATATGAGGAAATATAATTTCAAGCAGTAGGATCCTTAAAGGCGAGGGGTTGACAGGTGAAGGGGAGTTTCCCCTATCAGTAGTCTCCCCAAGGAAGGGCCTCTTGTCATAGAAGTCTGAACCCCAACTAGAGCAGATGATCCAGATGAAACCCTGGAACCCATAGAGATTGACATATAGAGGTGGGACAGAGGGAATGAGGGAGGGGGGATAGAAAGAGGGAGAGGGAGGGGAGAAGGATGGTGGTAATGATACTTATTCATTGTGCCTGTAAACTAGGAAAATAATAAAAATAAATAAATACATATCAAATAAATTAGCATCTGAAAAAAAATCTGTAGTCAAGCCCACTCTCTTGTTTTCCATAACAGGCAGGATAATCTAAAGGTCTCAAGGTCTTCTAAACTAATTGAAGCCATAGCTGCTTCTTTCTTTTTACTCCAGCATAACCATTTGCTATAGTCAATTATAACAAGTCAGTTCTAGAAAGTACTTACAATTTCACACCTTTGCTCCTAACATTTTCTTCTTTATCCATCCTCCAGTGATAGGTACCAATTGTGTCATCAAGAAATCTTCTAAAAGGATGCCAACCTCAGTGTGCCAACATACCTTAGATTCTCTTCTGCTTCTCTGTAGAACCCACTGGGCCATGATGGGTGGAAGGAGGTAGATGGTTTGGGGCTAAGTGAACCGGTTAGTCTTTCCTGCTCCCAGAACTCTACAGTACTGTTGTCTTTTCACAACACAAAGTCCATCTACTAAAGAACTTACACTTCATTGTACTTTTTATTTGGGCACAAGATAGTAGGCTTCCATATGGCTTTTTCATACACCCTTCATTTTTGACAATTCCTCCCTCTGCCATTCCCTCCTTCAGTCCCTGGTCTGCCCACTCCCTGCCTAAACCTTTCTACCCCATATCCCCTTTTCTACTTTCCTCCTTTGTTCTTTGTTTAACTTAAAAATACCTGTGGAAAATGACGGAAACATGGGTGGAATTGCCTAAGAGAGGGAACCTAGTCTCTTCACTTTTTGTTCCATTTGTTGTGACATTAAAAAGTTTGCTTTAAAATTCACCTTGATAGCACAAGCATGACCATGTTCAATAGCACAGCTGTTTACAATAGCAAAGTCATGGAATTAGCCAAATGTCCAACAGTTGACTAGTGGATAAAGAAAATGTAATACATTTATACAATGGAGTACTACTCAGCCATCAAAATGATGAATTAATGCAATTTGCTGGGAAATGGATGAAATTAGAAACAATTATATTGAGTGAAGTATCCCAGACATGGAAAATAAGCGCCATATATACTCCCTAATAGGTGGATCCTAGTACCAAACCCACTTAGAGACATCAAAGACAAATCTCTGTAATACCACACAGTAATTGTAAATATTATAATACAGGAGGGATGGGGAAGGAGGGCCACACCAGAAACAAGGAGAGAGGGGACCATGTTACAGCAGAGAAAATAGGCCACCATCAGGACTTCAAGTAAGTAATGAGACATCTGGTTAAGTTCACAGACTTTCCTTCCTGATCATTTGCAACTGATTGGGGTATGATCTCACCATAAGGGGAGGGCATATAGTCTGGAGATAGAAAGTAACCATTTTGCAAATGGGTTATTGACCCCTCTCTCACTGCGGTCTCCTACTTTTATTCCATCTACCTTTGAATATACTCTTATAACAAGACTCTAATTTAGCAGGTTTCTATCTCTGGCCAGGGGGTGACATCCAATACCCATCAGGATGGAGCCAAGGGCATTGCAGGGGCAGCAAAACTGAAAAAAAAAAATCAACAAACCATAATTCAGACATCAGAAGACTGTATATCAACCACCTGGAAACTGGGCAGCCTAATCTCTCCCCATCCTGAAGCTCAGGGAAATTTGCAGAAGAGGGGGAAATAAGATTGTAATAGCACAAGGATAGGAGGGAGTAACGATATGCAAGATACTCCACACAAGTTAGGGCCAAAGCAATCATAATAGGACTTTGCATGAACCTGCGCCTTTTTCCAATACATTATTGACCCCACAAAGTCTAGCATGGACTAAAGGGCACTAGGATCCTTGGAGGCTAGGGACTGACAGTTACAGTAGTGTTCTAAGCTTAGGGGGACACAGGAAGGGTTCTGGAAATGCCTCTGGATCTCTGCACCTCATCGGAGAGGAGGACCCAGAGGGAGAGTTGGCATGCACATTAAGGATGCTCAGGGATTGGGGGGTAGGCACTGGGGGAGATGGGAGGGAGGGAGAAGGGGAGGGGGGAGTAAAGGGGGGGGGTGGGGGGAGGTGAAGAGAGGAGGGGACCAGTGTACCTGTAAAGTTTGTATGAGCAGAAATAATAATAATAAAAAAGTTAAAAAATAAAATAAACAATGATATGCAAGATACTCCACACAAGTTAGGGCCGAAGCAATCATAATAGGTCTTTGCATGCCCTGCGCAATGTCCCACACACTACTGACCCCATAAAGTCTAGCATTTGCTAAAGGCACCAAGATCCTTGGAGGCAAGGAATTGACAGCCATAGTAGTGTTCCTATGCTTAAGGGGAACACAGGAAAGGGTTCAGGGAAAGGCCACTGGCCTTGTACGGTATCAGATAGGAGGACCCAGAGGAGAATCAGGCATACACAAGAAAGGATTCTCCGGGGATTGGGGGGGAGGCACTGGGGGATGGGGAGGGAGGGGGGAGGGGAGGGCGAGCAAGGGTGTAGGGGGGAGGAAGAGGGAGGAAAGAACCAGTGTACATATTAAGTTTGTATGAGCGGAAATAATAATAAAAATGAAAAAAATTTTTAAGCTACATTGTTAAATAAAAAAAAAAAGTTTGCTTAAAGAGTGGGTGTGGTGAGATCAACTGGATTCTAAAAAAGATCACTGTAATCATAGAAGCCAGAGATGCATGTGGGTTACAACTAAAAACTTCCTCTAGGTCTAAAATGTGTTAGTTATTCTTCAGTGACTATGATAAAATACTCTACACAAGAAGAGAAAAAAGAGTTTATTGTCCATTATTGTTGTTTTTGTTGTTGTTGTTGTTATTGTTGTTTATCGTGGATGGAAATGTATGACAACAATCAGAGAAGGCATGGAGGCAGAAGCAGGAAACTAGATCACACATTGGAGACTTACTCAGGAAACAAGGAAAGAGAGAGAGAGAGAGAGAAATTGGACCCAGCATTCAAACTAGAAGGGATGAACTTTCACCAGAAGAATCTACTTCCTGAAGATTCCTTCCCAAGCACCACCACTGGCTAGACACCAATTTTTTATATACATAAGCCTAGGAGGAACATTTTTCTATCAAACCACAGCACCGTGCTAATCAGTGGTCTTCTCATGCCATGATGCCAAGGTCGACTTGTTAAGGTAAAGCCCAAATGAAACCCCACAGAGAAGCTATGCAGAAAGGTCCTGCACTTGTGTAAACAGAGGCCTAGCTAGCTCTCATCTGTGCTGCTCTCCTCCTGTTCTAGCTATGACACTGTGTGCCTATAGTTGGGGTCTAGGAGGATTCCAGAGCCAGGATGGAATAGCTGAGCCATTCTTAAATTGCTTCAGTAAAAACCCGAAAACTCAAAAACTTATTGTTATAAGCCACAAAGTTTTAGGTAGTTTCTCTATACAATGTAAATAACCGAACAGACACCCAAAGAAAGAGCCCACCATCCAGTTTTGTCTATGACTTTGAGGAAGAGTATTCCTGAACAACCCTGATTGAGAATTTTGACCTACATACAGATCACAGAGTCTAGAAGCAAGAATTCTAGTCTTCCTGCCCTTAGAGGCACTGTACATGTGGCTGCTGTGCCCCATGTGAGTTAGATGGTGGCAGAGAGGAGATGAGACTTTTTCTACATTTAGTGTTGTGACCTGTGGACAGCTGAATGATTAGTAGCTTGACATACCACACTGTCTGCCAAAACCCTGAATCCCATATCTGTGTATTCACAACATGAAGAACTCTCATGGGGTGAGCTCATGTTCATACAGTGTGGATGGCCTCCTTGGTTGGGCTCTGTCTGCTCACAAAGTGGATGGCCTCCTGTGTGCTCACAAGTGGGATGTTCTCTTGTGGGCTGGGTTTTCATGTGCCCGCAATGGGCACAGCCTCCCGGCGCCAGGGCTCCATGATGCCGCAAAATGTGGATGGTCTGTCTGTGGGCTGGTCTCAACATGGTGCGCACACCAGGACAAAGAAATGGACAAAACTGCGTTCTTTTATCCGCTTTTTTCATGTGGTCGTAAACCATGTGGATTGGACTAATCAACAACAACTATCTACTCCTAATGTAGTTTTAGTGCTGCAGAGTATTTGATGTTGTACAATGTAAAAGGTTGACAGAAGCAGGAGTGGACTGCTAAGGAAATGACCAGGAGAAGAGGGAGGGAGAAGGGGGTAGCTATGATCAAATGCATTGGGCTAATGTATGAGATTGTAAAAGAAGTAAAAATAAAAACAAAATTATTGTTTAAATAAAAAAGAGTTCTAATTTTATCCTTTGGTTCAATTTGATGAGTAAAAATGACTTAAGCAGTTTTACATGACCTTTTGTACAGTGTCTCACATCTATACAGTAAAAAAGAACAGTCATGGTTTTTCTCTTAGCCTCTTCAACAGAAGCTCGGCCAGTCAGCAGACAACAGTGGAAAAAATTCCCGAGAAGGTTCAATCAGTTCCTCTGCATTGTTGCTGATGAAATCAGGACAGAACAGCTTAAGGGAACAAGAGGTTTTTCTCCCTTATGACACTTTGGTTACAGTTCCTTGTCCAGCTTGACAGGAGAGCCTGTACCACAAGACCAAGGGTTGAACATATTTGGTTACACCATAATTCAATGTAAAGCTGAGAGAAGAGAATGAATCCGCACGGTTCGACCGTTTCGGGCTAGGTATATAAAGGATGCCAACTTTTTTCAAAAACAGTACCCCCATATTGTATTCACCTGCCTGGAGTCCTATCCTGCCCACCATGAGTTGGGCTTTTTTCCCGTCACTAGACCATCTTCTGTAGTTTGTGCCTTGAGCTTAAAGGGCCCCAAGCCACAACGAATTTTCGACAAATGTCCGCCAGGTTCCAAAGCCCGTCTTCCGTCAATTTGACACCTATATCTAGCTATGACAGAAGGTGATCAATAATCACAAACAGCCCAAGGTTTGATGTTCTCGAAGAACCCTCCAGAAATGGGACACATTAAACACAGTTAATGGGTAAATAGAGGCCTACTGTCAAGAAAGGTCCTGTAGTAAACAGATGTTCCGGGAGGATGAGGGAGAAAAGAGGAAAGCACCAAGAGAGAAGGCAGGAAGGAAAAGGGGTAAAAGGGAAGAGAGAATAAAATGGGGGGATAACAAGGGGGAAGAAGAGGGGAGAAGAGAATGGGGTTACAGATTGAGCTTGTATAACTGAAGAACAGAAAGTTATAATAAAAAAGAAAGGCCTGTTAAGTAGTGAGATACCTGATCCTGTCCCCACTTTCGGTTTCCTTCCTGTTTCAATGGTGCTCTTAACTGGTCTAAGTGTTGGATGTGTGCCCCAGTCATGGAGGAGGATGGCTAGTAGGTAGCCAGGTTGCATGGAGACTGACCCAATGTACTACTGTGTGCGCTTCCTGTTCTTCCTCTCCTGTAAGCTTTTCTTTATTAAAGGCTCTGGTGTTTTTTTTTGTTTGTGTTTGTTTGTTTTTTGTTTTTTGACAGTTTTAAAATCTTTTTTTGTAAATCCAGACGTTGGAGCCTTGTGGTAATGCAAGCAAGACAGACCACAGCAGCCACAGAATCCAGAATACCAGCGACTCCAGTGTTTCATCAGGAACCAAACACCAATCTCTCTCCATCCTAAGGTTTCAGAAGAGGGGGAGTGGTAAGACTGAAGAGCTTAAAGATGGGGGAGGTCCACTGCTAGAAAGACAACTACCACCCAGACAGATTTGCCCCCCCGTACACCAGGAACTCAATCAATGAGACTTGACCTTATCAGAACCTGCATAATGGCTGACATATAGCAACAGGCCCACATAGATTAGAGATCTCAGGAAAATAATTCAAGCCGTAGGATCCTTAGAGGCGAGGGGTTAGACAGGTGAAGGGAATCCCCTATCGTGGTCTTGCCAAGGAAGGCCTCTGTGATGTGTCATAGAGGTCTGAACCATCCACAGAAACAGATATATCCCGAGAGAATCCAAGACCCATATGAGCTGAAGACAGGTGGGAAGGAGCAGGTTGGATCCAACTAAGAGAGAGGAGGGAAGAAAGGAATTGGGAGGAAAGAAGAGGAAAAGGAGGGAGGGAGGTGGGGAAGTAGTGACAAGGATACTTATTCATAAGCTTTGTAAACTAACAAAAAATTAAAAATAAATTGAAAAAAAAATTGTTGTTCTAGACAACCCCAATTAAAATGGCTAAGTTGCATGTAAATTGATTCTAGTCTTAAAGATGACTGTAGATAGGGGCTTCGCGAAAGATGACTCAGTGGTAACGGTCGTGACTCTTCAATGTGAAAGTCCAGGAAGTAAAAGTTAACATCTATAGTTCCCACACTAGGGGTGCAGAAACATTCCTCGGAGTTGCCTGGCCAAGACAGCCAGCTAAGCTTCAGGTTTAAGGTGTGACCCAATCTCAAAAAAAGCCTAACTGGAGAGTAAATGAGATGACTCTGAGAATAGAGACGCTTCATACCTGGTAATGCTCTGCCACCATGGTAGAAGAATTAACCAACCTGTTACATGTATGGCCTGTCAGCAAGCCAGATGAATACGAGGTGCATCAGTTCATCCAGTGGCACAGTTACTACTTTCTGATGACGGTGGATAACACTCAAGTCCAGCAACTTTAAGAAGAGAAAAGGAAATATATTTGGAATAATGGGTTCAGAGGGGAAAGTTAATCCTTTATGAGAAAATGTATGATGGATTGTGGCAGAAGCTG
This sequence comes from Typhlomys cinereus, assembly GCA_023101885.1. Taxonomy (NCBI): domain Eukaryota; kingdom Metazoa; phylum Chordata; class Mammalia; order Rodentia; family Platacanthomyidae; genus Typhlomys; species Typhlomys cinereus. Next base: position 3,705,192 of record JALPQD010000214.1, read on the forward strand.
GAAGTGTCTAGTTCTATCCAATCATCGTGCAGACAGAGAGATCGAGGAGCAAACTACTAGTGAAGATGCAGCGGCTATCCCCAACCTCAAGGCTGTAGCGTTTTTATGAGTCTGCCTCTCAGCAAGGCTCCATCCTCCTAAAGGTGCCACAATCTGTCCAAACACTACAAGGAAAGCATGCAAAACATGAGCCTCGAAGACCAATTCACATCAACAAACCATGATAGCCAAGACGGTCCCTGAGTCCTGAATTGCTTCCAACTTGCCTCCCAGGTGCTGCTGGGGATAGGAATCAAAAAATGAAGAAAGTCCTAATTATCATTCTCACTCATATGCTACATAGAATAAAATTCCTGCTTCCTTCAATTAGTGTGTGTGTGTGTACATATGTTATGCGTGAATGTAGGTTGCATGCTGGTCACACAAGCATTATGTGGAAGTCAGGAACAACTTTAGGGTGATGATCCGGGCTTTGCAACCTGGAGAGAGTCCTCATTTATCTACCACTGTATTTGCCCAAGTGTTGCCCACAATCCTCCAGAATCTTCCCTGTTGTCCACATCCTATCTCACTGTAGAAAGCAATTGGGATTAGAGGCACGCAAACTGACCTGTTTATGTAAGTCCTGGGAGTTCAAATGAGGTCCCGCATACTACACAACAAACACTTTACTCACTGAATTACATCCCCAGCACAACTTCTGCTTATCCTAAGATATAAATGATAATGGAATTTATGTGCTTTATAAAAAGATTTTCTCCCAAATTAAAAATTCCAACTTGAAATCGTTAAGGAAAGGAGCAAAAAACAAGATCCAGAACATTTTTGAACGGAAACACCAACTAGGAGAAGAAAGCGCTACAAAAGTGAAGACAAGATCCATCCAAACTTTGGAAGATTGGATCTTCAGGTTTGGAGAACTTGCCCAGCCTGGTAGAGATATCTTTCATAAGGGTTAAAAAGAGGGACGGAATGCTAAGTACTAAAAGTACTTTTGTTGAAGGTCTAACCCCTTGCCTAGTTCAATTGTTTGTTATAGTCCTTAGGATCATCATATAAGGAAAGTAATCCCAGCAGAAATTGGTACACAACATAAACAGGTGCTTACATGGACTTAAAGAAGTTGTTGCCCAGATCTTCTTCTTTTGTAATAGATATGTCGTATTATAAACATAAAGCAGACTCGTGTAGTGTCCTGGCTGCAGCACTAAGTAAAATCCACTGTACAATATGTAGTTTGTTTGCTTTTTTCTTCTCCCTTAAGTAAGTGTTTAAAGTTCCTAGCTCAATGTTGGGCGCTTTTCAACGTTTGGCACACTGGGTTTTGTGGAGAAGGGGGTGAAGAGAGCACCTACCATTTGTCCCTCTTCCCTCCTAGCCACGTCCATGCTCCTGTCAGCTAGATAGGAAAGCAGGAGTAACAAGAGAGAAAGATCCCCGTTGCTTACTAGATAAGTCTGTACATATAAACTATTCCTTCAGGCATGCTTAAGAAAGATTGCTATTTTGCCTATCTTATTAATGGTAGATAATATGAGTACACTCAAAACAACTTCAATCAGTCACAATACAGAAAGATATCACAAGACTTAATGGCAACACGGATATTTGTCCATTCACAAAAACAAATTGTGCCAGTGTACTTCCTCTGTGTGAGAGCCACTGGAGACGTCAAGCAACTTAAGGAAGGAAAAGGGAGATTTATTTGGCTTACATGGCATGGCTGAACTGGCAGAAAAATAAGGTGCTTAGGTCACTGCAAGACGCATAAGGCCAAGAAACCAGCGTGCAAATGCAAGAGCAGACTACTAGTCACAGTGGGCAAACTAACAACCTCAAGGCCTCCGCTGTGATATGCCTCCCGTCCAAACGGCGTCCACCTCCTAAAGTTGCCGACAACCTTCCCAAACCAATCAAATTAAGAATTCAAATACATGAGTAGGTGGGAAACAACTTTATATTCAAACAATGGACATCAGTGTACTAAAGCGTTTTTGCTTTGAGTGCTAATCTTCCCCTCTATCTCTGGACAGTCCCTTCAGAGCATCATTGTATTGGGCTGCACTGGCTGAGTTATAGGAAAAAATCAAAAAAGACCAGGCATAAACCAGCAGTCTCTGGTTGTCTATCCATTTTTTTGATCCAGCAAGACATCCAAAAAGAAACCAAAGTGTAAAAAGTGAGGCACATGTCAACTGACTAGGTCACTTAGAAAACTGAATGCTTTCAGATTTTCTTTTAAATATTTTTTTTTGCTTTAATTACTATATTAAGTAATCTTGATGCAATTGAGACCAGAAAGGAACACATGCCTAATGAAGACTGTCTGTTGTGTACAGCCCACTTCCAGATGTGTAATTAAGTACTCACAGAAGAGTAAGGTGGGAATCTATGTTTTTTTCATTTGTTTTTAGACTATAACAGGTTGGCCGTGAAATAGCTGAGTGTGTAAGGCAACTCCCTCTGCATAAAGGCATGGACTGAGTTTGATCTCCCAAGCCTACGTGGTAGAATGAAGATTTACTACCTGGAACACATTTTAGGGGGAATCATGCACACAGGTATGCACGAAAGACAAACATCACGTGTTCGTTTGTTTTCTTACATTCATCTAGTTATGCTGTTTAAAGGTCTGCATTTGCAACACTATCCAATATGGAACTGACATTCCCAGCGCTACTAATTGCAATATTTATCTAATAGGTTTGCCCTAGAGCTTTCATTGCCTGACACGCCAGGAGCCAGGTAAAATGGCAGGGCTCCTACCCTCTTGCTCCTCGTGATAATTACTCGTTTATTTCCTAGATGCAGCAAATAGAATATAGCTCCACCACACAAGAGCATTTCCTTGTTTTGTTTTTGACCTTGGTAAAAGAAAAATCACCAAGGACATAGGGCCAAGCTTCTCCCAGCGAGGAAGACAACAGAATGCAATTCTCAATGCACATCTTTTCAGAGCTTTGTGGGCTGGGACTAAGAAGAACACAGATAACCACCACACACCCTTGGGAAGAGGGGCAAGTGAATGGCAGCTCGCTCTCCTTCTGAAGAATGTGTCCGAGATTCCAAAAAGTGCTTTGTGAGACAGAAAGCATCAACAGAATAAAACTGAGTTCAACACCTCAAAGACCAAAACTGAAAATGTGTTTCCTAGCTAAGTAAGCATCCTCAGAATGAGCAGTATACTGTTGACAAGATGTTCCAAGGTTCTAGAAAAACCACTGTGATTAACAACTTTTACCTAACCTTGGAATTCTACGTTTGCTATGTGTAGTGTGTTTATTGCAGAATAGCTACAGTGAATACCAGTGATCCTACAATTTCACCTGAACCAAGCCAGCGAAATCTCTCCCACTCCTAAAGCTCAGGGGACCCTTTCAAAAAGAGGGGGTGGTAAGACTGCTAAAAGCCTAAAGTGGGGAGGTCCCACTCTAGCATAAAGTACTACAACTCAACTCAAAGTTGCCTGCAGTCCAGGAGACCTTGGCCTTAAGCCGGCAGAACTGCAATTGACAGAACATGCGCCCCAGTAGACCACAGGATATGAGGAAAATAGAATTTCAAGCAAGCAGTGAGAGGATCCTTAAAGGCGAGGGGTTGACAGGTGAAGGGGAGTTCCACTATCATAGTCCTCCCCTAAGGAAGGGCCGCTTGTCATATAAGTCTGAACCCCCAACTAAGCAGATGATCCAGATGAAAACCCTGGGAACCCTAGAATTTGACATATAAGAGTGTTGGGACAGGGTAAGGAGGGAGGGGGGAGAGAAAAAGAGGGAGAGGGGGGTAGAAGGAATGGTGGTAGGATACTTATGTCCATTGTGCCTGGTAAAACTAGAAAATAATAAAATAAATAAAATACATATCAAATAAATAGCATCTTGAAAAAAAAATCCCTGTATTCAGAACCCACTCTCATTGTTTTCCTAACAGGCAGGATAATCTAAAGGTCTCAAGGTCTTTTCTTAAACTAATTGAAAGCCATAGCTGTTTCTTTTGACTCCAGCATAACCATGTGCTATAGTCAATTATAACAAGGTCAGTTCCTAGAAAGTTACTTACAATTTTCACAACCCTTGCCTCCTAAACAGTTCTGTCTTCTATCCTCCTCCAGTGATAGGTAACAACATTGTGTTCATCAAGAATCTCTAAAAGTGATGCCAACCTCATGGTGCCAACATACCTTAGATCTCTTCTGCTCTCTGTAGAACCCACTGGGCATGATGGGGTGGAAGGAGTAGATGGTTTTTGGGCTAAGTGAACCGGTTGTCTACTTCCTGCTCCCAGAACCTACTAGTACTGTTGTCGTTTGCACAACACAAAGCAAGTGATTCCCATCACGTAAAGAACGTACACTTCATTGTACTAGTTTTATTGTGGGCACAAGAAGTAGGCTTCCATATGGCGTTTTCATAACCCCCTTCATTTTGACAAATTCCTCTCCTCCTCCCTCTGCCATGTCCCAATCCTTCATATCCTGTCTCCCACGTCCCTGCCTAAACTTTCTACCCATATATCCCCTTTTCTACTTTCTGCCTTTGTTCTGTGTTTACTTAAAATACCGCTGGAAGCATGGGCGGAAACATGGGTGGAATTGCCTTAAGAGGAGGGAACCTAGTCCCTCTTCATTTTTTGTTCCATTTGTGTGTGACATAGAAAAGTTTGCCTGTTAAAAATTCACCTATGATAGCACACATGACCAGTTCAATGCAAGACACGCTGTGTTACATAGCAAAGTCATGAATTAGCCCAAATGTCCAACAAGTGTGACGAGTGGATAAAGAAAATGTAATGACATTTAGACAATGGAGGTAGCACCTCAGCCATCAAAAATGATGAATTAATGCAATTGCTGGGAAAGATGATAAGAAAACAAGTTATAGTTGAGTGAAGTATCTCCAGACATGGAAAATTAAGCGCCGTATATACTCCCTAATAGGGGATCCTAGTACCAAACCCACTTAAGACACTCCAAAGACAAATCTCTCTTGTAATACCCACAGTAATTGTAAATATTATAAACAGTAGGGGATGGGAAGGTAGGGGCCACACAGAAACAAGGAAGAGGGGTACCATGTACAGCAAGAAATACGGACCACCATCAAGGACTTCAAGTGAAGTATGAGCATCTGGTTAATAGTTCACAACTTGCCTTCCTGATCAGTTTGCAACTGATGGGTATGAATCTCCACCATAAGTGGGAGGCAATATATCCTGGGTAGATAGAAGTAAACCATTTTGCAAATGGGTTATTGAACCCCTCCTCACTGCGGTTCTCTACATTTTAATTCCTCTACCTTGAATATACCTCGTATAACAAGACTCTAATTTAGCAGGTTCTATCTACTGCCAGGGGGGGTGTGACATCCAATAGACCCATCAGGATGGAGCAAGGGGACATTGCAGGGCATGCAAAACTGAAAAAAAAAAAAATCACACAAACCATAATTCAGAACTCAGAAGACTGTATATCACCACCGTGGAACGGGCCAAGCCTAATTCTCCCCACCGGAATCTTCAGGAATTTGCAGAAGAGGGGAAATAAGAGTTGTAAAGCACAAGGATAGGAGGAGTAACGATATGCAAGATACTCCACACAAGTAGGGGGCCAAAGCAACATAATAGGACTTGCATGACCTGCGCTTTGGGTCCAATACTTATTGACCCCGAACACAAGTCGTAGCAGGGACTAAAGGCCACTAGGATCCTTGGAGGCATAGGGACTGACAGTTACAGTAGTGTTTCTAAGCTTAAGGGGGACAACGGAAAGGGTTTGGAATGCCTCTGGAGCTCTGCACCTCATCGGAGAGGAGGACCCAGAGGAGAGTTTGGCATGCAACATTAAAGGATGCTCCAGCGGATTGGGGGTAAGGCACTGGGGGAGGAGAGGGAGAGAGGGTGAGAGGGGGGGGAGGTAAGAGGGAGGTGCGTGTAAGTGTTTGAAGTTCTTGGTGTGTACTTTTCCTTAGTTGTATAGCGGAAATAATAATAATAAAAGTTAAAAAATACAATAACATGATATGCAGATACTCCACAAGTTAGGGCCGAAGCAATCATAATAGGTCTTTGCATGCCCTGGCGCAATGTCCCCACACAACGACTGACCCATAAAGTGCAGGCATTTGCTAAGGCACCAAGACCTTTGGAGGCAAGGAATTGACGCCATAGTAGTGTGTCCTATGCTTAAGGGGAACACAGGAAAGTGTGCAGGAAAGGCCATGGCCTTGTTACGGTAACAGATAGGAGGACCACAAGGAAGAATCAGCATACAAAAAAGGATTCCTCATCCGGGGATTGGGGGGGAGGCACGGGGAGGAACCATTTTGCAAATTGGTGATTGGCCCCTCCCTCACTGCGTTTCCTACTTTTATTACATCTACCTTTGAATACTCTTATAACAAGATTCTAGTTTGACAGTTTTTTATCTCTGGCCAGGGGGACATCCAATACCCATCAGGATCGAATGAAGGGCATTGCAGGAGCAGCAAAACTGAAAAAAAATCAACAAACCATAATTCAGAACATCAGAGACTCTATATCAACCACCTGGAACTGGGCCAGCCTAATCTCTCCCCATCCTGAAGCTCAGAGAAATTTGAGGAAGGGAGTTGGTAAGATTGTAAGAGCACAAGGATAGGAGGAGTAATGATATACAAGATACTCCACACAAGTTAGGGCCGAAGCCATCATAATTGGACTTTGTATGCCCTGCACAATGTCCAACACACTATTGACCCCACGAAGTCTAGCATTTGCTAAAGGCACTAGGATCCTTGGAGGCAAGGGATTGACAGCCACAATAGTGGGGGGAACACAGGAAAGAGTTCTAGGAAGCCACTGGGTCTTTGCACCTCATCAGAGGAGGATCCAGAGGAGAGTTTTGCATGCACATTAAAGGATGCTCAGGGAATGGGAGGGGGAGGCACCGGGAATGGGGAGGAAGGAGGGAGTGGGGGGGGAAAGGGGTGGAGAGGTGGAGGAAGGGAGGTTGTACCTGTTAAGTTTGTATAAGTGGAAATGAAAAGAAAGAGAAAAAGAAAGAAAGAAAGAAAGAAAGAAAGAAAGAAAGAAAGAAAGAAAGAAGAAAGAAAGAAAGAAAGAAAGAAAGAAAGAAAACCCATCAGGATGATGTTCAAAAATCAGCAGCTTTCTTATATACCAAGAATAAAAAAAGAGAAAATCCCAAGAGAAATAATTCCATTTTCTGTACTCCTTAAAAAATGAAATACTTTGGTATAAATTTAACCAAGGAAGTGAGAGACTTGTACAATGAAAACTTTAAAACCCTAAAAAAATAAATTTCAGAAGACATCAGAAGGTGGAAAGGCCTCCATGTTCCTGGATTGGTAGAATTAATACCATAAAAATGACTATCCTAGCTAAAGTAATATACAGATTCAATGCTATACCAATCAAAATTCCAAGGCAATTCTTTGCAGAAATTGACAATTCAATCTCAAAATTTATACGGAAGCACAAAAGGCCCAGAATAGCATAAACAATCCTGAGTAATAAAAACTCTGCTGGAGTATCACCATACCAGACATCAGTCTGTACTATAAATCCATAGTAATAAAGACAGCATGGTACTGGCTCCAAAATAGACATATACATCAATAACACATACATTGAAAACCCAGCATAAGCCCATACACTTAGAGTCATCTGATTTTTGACACAGGGGCTCAGAAAACCCAACGGAAAAAGAACAGCATTTCAAAAAATGGTGCTGGCAAAACAGGCTATCTACATGCAGAAGACTGAAACTGGACACTTACTTGTCACCATGTACAAAAATCAAGTCAAAATAGATCAAGGACCTTAATATTAGACCATAGATTATAAAAAAAAACAATAGAATAAGGAGCAAATATCTCGACTGATTGGTCAGACCAACATTTTTTGAACAGCAGCCCAATAGCACAGGAAATAGAACCAACTCTCAACTAACAGGATCTCATGACGCTAAAGAGTTTCTGTCCAGCTGAAAATATTGTTATCCAAGCAAAAAGACAACCCACAGAATGGGAGAAAATTTTCATTAACCATACATCTGATAGAAGATTGATATACAGAGTGCATAAAGAATTCAAAAAATTAAACACCAAGGAGATAAACAGCCCAATTAGAAAATGGGCAGTGGAACTTAAAAGAAACTTTTTCTAGGACAAAATTAAAAAGTCTAACAAATACCTTAAAAAATACCCTAGCCATCAGGAACATGCAAATCAAAACTCCTGAGATATCATCTCACTCTGGTCAGAATGGTTTGAAAATCCAAAATACATACCACAGTAAATGCATGGAGAGAATGTGGGAGAAGGGAACCCTCATACTTGTGATATGAATGTAGATTTATACAACCATTCTGGAGATCATGCATGACAGTTTCTAAAAAAGTTAAAAATTGAAATTCCATATGACCCTGTATACCATACTGGGAATATTCCCCCAAAATGCCCTCATTTGCTGTAGGGGACACATGAATGTTCATTGCAGCACTTATTCATAATAGCAAAGTCATGGAATCAACTAAATGCCCCAACAGTTAATGAATGGATAATGAAAATATGGTACATATTACACAAGGAATATTACTTAGCCATCAAAAAGTTAATGAAATTTGCAAAGATGTTATACTGAGCAAAGTATCCCAAGCACAGAAAGTCGAATGTTCTCCCTTATAAATGGAAACCTAGTTCCTAGTCTTTAAAATGGCACACTCAAGGGAAAATCTCTATAATATCCATTATAACCACAAAGAACTATCACTAAGAGGTAGGGGAAGAAGAAACCCCAAGAAAATGGAGACACAGGACACAGTTTAATGGGTAAATAAGGCTACTGTCAAGAAGGTCTGTAAGTAAACAGATGTTCTGGAGGATGAGGGAGAAAAGAGGAAGCACCAAGAGAGAAGCAGGAAGGAAAAGGGGTAAAGGGAAGAGGAGAATAAAATGGTGGGGATAACAAGGGGGAAGAAGAGGGGAGAGAGAAGGGGGTACATATTGAGCTTTGTATAACTAGACAGAAAGTGTAATAATAAAAAAGAAAGGCCTGTAAGTAGTGAGATACCTGATCCTGTCCACTTTCGGTTTCCTTCCTGTTCACTGGTGCTACTGGTCTGAAGTGTTGGATGTGTGCCCCAGTCATGGAGGGAGGATGGCTAGTAGGTAGCCAGTTTGCCTGGAGACTGACCCCATTTACTACTGTGTGCTCTTCTGTTCTTCCCTCTCCCTTAAGCCTTTTCTTATGTAAAGGCTCCTGGTGTTTTTTTTTGTTTGTTTGTTTGTTTTTTGTTTTTTGACAGTTTTATCTTTTTTTTAAATCCAGACAGGATGGAGCCTTGTGTAATGCAGCAAAACAGACCACAGCAGCCAACAGAATCCAGAATACCAGCGACCCTCCAGTGTTCATCAGGAACCAAACCAGCCAATCTCTCTCCATCCTAAGGTTTCAGAAGAGGGGGGTGGTAAGACTGTAAGAGCTTAAAGATGGGGAGGTCCACTGCTAGAAAAGACACTCCACCCAAGACAGAGTTGCTACAGCCAGGAACTCAATGCAATGAGACTTGACCTTATCAGACCTGCATAATGGCTGACATATCAACATGCCCCCATAGATTAGCGAGGATCTCAGGAAAAATAATTCAAGCCGTAGGATCCTTAGAGGCGAGGGGTTAGACAGGTGAAGGGAATTCCCCTATCAGTGGTCTGCCCAAGGAAGGGCCTCTTGATGTGTCATAGAGGTCTGAACCTCCACTACAACAGATGATCCGAGAGAATCCCAGTACCCATATGAGCTGAAAGACAGGTTGGGAAGGAGCAGTTGGATCCACTAAGAGAGAGGAGGGAAGAAAGGAAGGGAGGGAAAGAAGGAAGGAAAAGGAGGGAGGGAGGTGGGGGAAGTAGGTGACAAGGATACTTATTTCATTAAGCTTGTGTAACTAAAAAAAATTAAAAATAAATTGAAAAAAAAATTTTGTTCTAGACACCCAATTAAAATGGCTAATTGCATGTAAATTGATTCTATTCTAAAGATCTGTAATCTAGGGGCTGCAAAGATGACTCAGTGGTACGTCTGACTCTTCAATGTAAAGTCCAGGAGTAAAAGTTAACATCTATAGTTCCCACACTAGGGGTGCAGGAAACATTCCTGGAGTTCTCTGGCCAGACAGCAGCTAAGCTTCAGGTTCAGGTGTGACCCAATCTCAAAAGCCTAACTGGAGAGTAAATGAGATGACTCTGAGAATAGAGGCGCTTCATACCTGGTATTCTTGACCACCATGGTAGAAGAAGAACCAACCTTTACATGTATGCACTGTGCAGCAACCAGATGAATACAGATGTGCATTCAGTTCAGCCAGTGTCACAGTTACTCTTTCTGATGCTGTGAGATAACACTCAGAGTCAAGCAACTTAAGAAGAGAAAAGGAAAATATATTTGGATAATGGTTTCAGAGGGGAAGTAATCCTTTATGGTAGAAAATGTATGATTGGATTGTGGCAGAAGCTGGAAGTGGCTTAGTTCATATCCATCATCGTGCAGACAGAGAGATCGAGGAGCAAACTACTAGTGAAAGCAATGCAGGGCTACCCCAACCTCAAGGCTTGTAGCTTTTTATGAGTCTTCTCTCAGCAAGGCTCCATCTCCTAAAGGTGCCACAATCTTTCCAAACACTAACAATGAAGCATGCAAAACAATGAGCCTGCAGAAGACAATTCACATTCAAACCATGATAGCCAAGACGGTCCTGAGTCCTGAATTTCCAACTTGCTCCCAGGTGCTGCTGCTGGATAGGAAGTCATAAAATGCAAAGTCCTAAATTATCATTCTCATCATATGCCTACATAGAATAAAATTCTGCTTCCTTCAATTTAGTGTGTGTGTGTGTACATTTGTATGCGTGAATGTAGGTGCATGCTGGTCACACAGCACTTATGTGGAAGTCAGGAAACAACTTTGGGTGATGATCCTTGCTTTGCACCTTGAGAGAGTCTCAGTTATCTACCACTGTATTTGCCAGTTAGTTGGCCCACAATCCTCCAGGAATCTTCCTGTTGTCCACATCCTATCTCACTGTAGAAGCATTGGGATTACAGGCACGCAGAACTGAGCCCTGGTTTTATGTAAGTTCTGGGAGTTCAAAATGAGGTCCTCATACTTACACAACAAACACTTTACTCACTGAATTATCTCCCAGCACAACTTTCTTCTTAATCCTAAGTATATAAATGATATGGATAGTTTATGTGCTTTATAAACAAAGTTTCTCCAAATTAAAATTCAACTTGAAATCGTTAAGGAAAGGAGCAAAAACAAAGATCCAGAACATTTTTGAACTGAAACACCAAGCTAGGAGAGAAAAGCAGCTACAAAAGTGAAGGACAAGATCCATCCAACTTTGGAAGATTGATCTTCAGGTTTGGAAACTTGCCCAGCCTGGTAGAGATATCTTTCATAAGGGTATAAAAAGAGGACGGAATGCTAAGTACTTAAAAAGTATTTGTGAAGGTCTATAGCTGCCTAGTTCAATTGTTTTTATGTCTTAGGATCATCATTATGAAAGTATCCCAGCAGAAATTTAAACACAACATAAACATGTGCTTACATGGACTTAAAGAAAGTTTGTTGCCCTGTCTTCTGTTTTTAATTAGATATGTCTTATATAAGAAACATAAATGCAGACTCTGTGGTTTCCCTGGCTGCAGCACTAAGTAAATCCACTGTCATATTATTTTGTTTGCTTTTTCTCCCTTAATTAAGTTTTTAAAGTTCCCTAGCTCAATGTGTGGCTGCTTCAAACCTTGGCACATGGGTTTGTGGAGAAGGGGTGAGAGAGCACATACCAGTGTTCCCCTCTTCCCTCCTAGCCACGTCCATGCCTCCTGTGCAGCTAGATAGGAAAGCAGGATGAACAAGAGGAGAAAGATCCCCGTTGCTTACTAGATGTCTGTCATATAAATCTATTCCTCTCATGCTTAAGAAAGATGCATTATTTTGCCTATCTTATTAATGGTAGATGATGAGGTACACTCAAAACAACTTCACACATACAGAAAGATTCACAAGACTTAATGGCAAACACGGATATTGTCCAATTCCACAAAAACAAATTGTGCCAGTTACTTCTCTTGCTGTGAGATACCACTGAGACTCAAGCAACTTAAGAAGGAAAAGGGAGATTTATTTGGCTTACATGGCATGGCTGACTGGCAGAAAATAAAGGTGGCTTAGGTCACTGCAGACTCATGAAGGCCAAGAAAGCCAGCTGCAAACTGCAAGAGCAGACTACTAGTCAAAGTAGGGCAGAACTAACCAACCTCAAGGCCCATCCTCTGTGATATGCCTCCCTCCAACACGGCTCCACCTCCTAAAGTTGCCACAACCTTCCCAAACATCAATTAGAATTCAAATACATGAGTATGTGGGAAACAACTTATATTCAAACCATGACATCAGTGTACTAAAGCGTTTTTGCTTTGCAAGTGCTATCTTCCCCCTCTATCTCTGGACAAGTCCCTTCAGACATCAGTTGTATTGGCTGCACTGCTGAGTTAGGAAAATAATCAAAAAAGACCAGCATACCAGCAGGTCTCTGGTTTGTCTCTCCATTTTTTTTGTCCAGACCTCCAAAAAGAAAGCCAAAGGTGACAAAAGTGAGCACAGTTCAAACTGACTAGGTCACTTAGAAAACTGAATTCTTTCAGATTTTCTTTTAAATATTTTTTTTGCTTTAATTTACTATATTAAGTAATCTATGATGCTAAATTGAGACCAGAAAGGAACACATGCACTATATGAAGTCTGTCTGTGGGTACAGCCCACTTCCAATATGTGTAATTAAGTACTCACAGAAGATTAAGGTGGGAATCTGATTTTTTTTCATTTGTTTTAAGACTATAACAGGTTGGGCCAGTGAAATAGCTGAGTGTGTAAGGCAACTCCTCTGCATAAAGCATGACTGAGTTTGATCTCCAGAAGCCTACGTGGTAGAATGTAGATTACCTACTGGACACATTTTAGGGGGAATCATGCACACAGGTATGCACCGAAGGACAAACATCACACGGGTTCTGTTTGTTTTCTTACATTCATCTAGTTCTGCTGTTTAAAGTCTGCATTTGCACACTATCCAAGTATGGAGCTACATTCCCAGCGCTTACATTGCATATTTTATCTAATAGGTTTGCCACTAGATGCTTTTCATTGCCTGACAGCAGGGCACCAGGAAAATGCAGGCTCCTACCCTCTTGCTCCTCTGATAAATTACTCTTTATTTTCCTAGATGCAGCAAAATAGAATATCTCCACCACACAAGCATTTTCCTTTGTTTGTTTTGACCTTGGTAAAAGAAAAATCACCAAGGACATAGGGCCAATTCTCCCCAGCTAGGAAGACACAGATATGCAATTCTCATGCACATCTTTTCAGAGCTTTGTGGCTGGGACTAAGAAGAACAGAATAACCACACACACCCTTTGGGAAAGGGGCAGTGAATGGCAGCTCCTCTCCTTCTGAAGACATGTGTCTAAGTTCCAAAAAGTGCTTTGTGAGACAGAACTCATCAAACAGAATAAAACTGGTCAAACACTCAAAGACCAAAACTGAAAATGTGTTTGCTTAGCTAAGTACAGATCTTCAGAATAGCAGTACTGTGACATAGATGTTCCAGGTTCTAGAAACAACCACTGTGATTAACAACTTTTTACCTAACCTTGGAATTCTACTGTTGCTAGGTGTAGTGTGTTATTCAAGAATATCTACAGTTGAATACCAGTGATCCTACAATTTCACCTGGAACCAAGCCAGCTAAATCTCTCCCCATCCTAAAGCTCAGGGGACCTTTCAAAAGAGGGGGTGGTAAGACTCTAAAAGCCTAAAGATGGGGAGGTCCACCTCTAGATAACATACTACACTCAATCAAAGTTGCTGCAGCCAGGAGACTTGGCCTTACCAGACCTGCAACAATAGCTGACATAACATGCCCCCATAGACTCACAAGGATATGAGGAAATATAATTTCAAGCAGTAGGATCCTTAAAGGCGAGGGGTTAGACAGGTGAAGGGGAGTTCCCCTATCAGTAGTCTCCCCAAGGAAGGGCCTCTTGTCATAGAAGTCTGAACCCCAACTAGAGCAGATGATCCAGATGAAACCCTGGAACCCATAGAGATTGACATATAAGAGGTTGGGACAGAGGGAAGGAGGGAGGGGGGAGAGAAAAGAGGGAGAGGGAGGGGAGAAGGATGGTGGTAAGGATACTTATTCATTGTGCCTGTAAAACTAGGAAAAATAATAAAAATAAATAAATACATATCAAATAAATTAGCATCTGAAAAAAAATCTGTAGTCAAGCCCACTCTCTTGTTTTCCATAACAGGCAGGATAATCTAAAGGTCTCAAGGTCTTTCTTAAACTAATTGAAGCCATAGCTGCTTTTCTTTTTACTCCAGCATAACCATTTGCTATAGTCAATTATAACAAGTCAGTTCTAGAAAGTACTTACAATTTTCACACCTTTGCTCCTAAACATTTTCTTCTTTATCCATCCTCCAGTGATAGGTAACAATTGTGTCATCAAGAAATCTTCTAAAAGGATGCCAACCTCAGTGTGCCAACATACCTTAGATTCTCTTCTGCTTCTCTGTAGAACCCACTGGGCCATGATGGGGTGGAAGGAGGTAGATGGTTTGGGCTAAGTGAACCGGTTAGTCTTCCTGCTCCCAGAACTCTACAGTACTGTTGTCTTTTCACAACACAAAGTCCATCTACTAAAGAACTTACACTTCATTGTACTTTTTATTTGGGCACAAGATAGTAGGCTTCCATATGGCTTTTTCATACACCCTTCATTTTGACAATTCCTCCCTCTGCCATTCCCTCCTTCAGTCCCTGTCTGCCCACTCCCTGCCTAAACCTTTCTACCCCATATTCCCCTTTTCTACTTTCCTCCTTTGTTCTTTGTTTAACTTAAAATACCTGTGGAAGCATGGACGGAAACATGGGTGGAATTGCCTTAAGAGAGGGAACCTAGTCTCTTCACTTTTTGTTCCATTTTGTTGTGACATTAAAAAAGTTTGCTTTAAAAATTCACCTTGATAGCACAAGCATGACCATGTTCAATAGCACCAGCTGTTTACAATAGCAAAGTCATGGAATTAGCCCAAATGTCCAACAGTTGACTAGTGGATAAAGAAAATGTAATACATTTATACAATGGAGTACTACTCAGCCATCAAAAATGATGAATTAATGCAATTTGCTGGGAAATGGATGAAATTAGAAACAATTATATTGAGTGAAGTATCCCAGACATGGAAAATTAAGCGCCATATATACTCCCTAATAGGTGGATCCTAGTACCAAACCCACTTAGAGACACTCAAAGACAAATCTCTGTAATACCCACAGTAATTGTAAATATTATAAACAGGAGGGATGGGGAAGGAGGGCCACACCAGAAACAAGGAGAGAGGGGACCATGTTACAGCAGAGAAAATAGGCCACCATCAAGGACTTCAAGTAAGTAATGAGACATCTGGTTAAGTTCACAGACTTTCCTTCCTGATCATTTGCAACTGATGGGGTATGATCTCACCATAAGGGGAGGGCATATAGTCTGGTAGATAGAAAGTAACCATTTTGCAAATGGGTTATTGACCCCTCTCTCACTGCGGTCTCCTACTTTTATTCCATCTACCTTTGAATATACTCTTATAACAAGACTCTAATTTAGCAGGTTTCTATCTCTGGCCAGGGGGTGACATCCAATACCCATCAGGATGGAGCCAAGGGCATTGCAGGGGCAGCAAAACTGAAAAAAAAAAAATCAACAAACCATAATTCAGAACATCAGAGACTGTATATCAACCACCTGAAACTGGGCCAGCCTAATCTCTCCCCATCCTGAAGCTCAGGGAAATTTGCAGAAGAGGGGGAAATAAGATTGTAAGAGCACAAGGATAGGAGGAGTAACGATATGCAAGATACTCCACACAAGTTAGGGCCAAAGCAATCATAATAGGACTTTGCATGACCTGCGCTTTGTCCAATACATTATTGACCCCACAAAGTCTAGCATGGACTAAAGGCACTAGGATCCTTGGAGGCTAGGGACTGACAGTTACAGTAGTGTTCTAAGCTTAAGGGGGACACAGGAAAGGGTTCTGGGAAATGCCTCTGGATCTCTGCACCTCATCGGAGAGGAGGACCCAGAGGAGAGTTTGGCATGCACATTAAAGGATGCTCCAGGGATTGGGGGGTAGGCACTGGGGGATGGGGAGGGAGGGGAGAGGGGAGGGGGGAGTAAGGGGGTGGGGGGAGGTGAAGAGAGGGAGGGGACCAGTGTACCTGTAAAGTTTGTATGAGCAGAAATAATAATAATAAAAAAGTTAAAAAATAAAATAAACAATGATATGCAAGATACTCCACACAAGTTAGGGCCGAAGCAATCATAATAGGTCTTTGCATGCCCTGCGCAATGTCCCACACACTACTGACCCCATAAAGTCTAGCATTTGCTAAAGGCACCAAGATCCTTGGAGGCAAGGAATTGACAGCCATAGTAGTGTTCCTATGCTTAAGGGGAACACAGGAAAGGGTTCAGGGAAAGGCCACTGGCCTTGTACGGTATCAGATAGGAGGACCCAGAGGAGAATCAGGCATACAGAAGAAAGGATTCTCCGGGGATTGGGGGGGAGGCACTGGGGGATGGGGAGGGAGGGGGGAGGGGAGGGCGAGCAAGGGTGTAGGGGGGAGGAAGAGGGAGGAAAGAACCAGTGTACATATTAAGTTTGTATGAGCGGAAATAATAATAAAAAATGAAAAAAATTTTTAAGCTACATTGTTAAATAAAAAAAAAAAGTTTGCTTAAAGAGTGGGTGTGGTGAGATCAACTGGATTCTAAAAAAGATCACTGTAATCATAGAAGCCAGAGATGCATGTGGGTTACAACTAAAACACTTCCTCTAGGTCTAAAATGTGTTGTTAGTTATTCTTCAGTGACTATGATAAAATACTCTACACAAGAAGAGAAAAAAGAGTTTATTGTCCATTATTAATGTTGTTTTTGTTGTTGTTGTTGTTATTGTTGTTTATCGTGGATGGAAATGTATGACAACAATCAGAGAAGGCATGGAGGCAGAAGCAGGAAACTAGATCACACATTGGAGACTTACTCAGGAAACAAAGGAAAGAGAGAGAGAGAGAGAGAGGAAATTGGACCCAGCATTCAAACTAGAAGGGATGAACTTTCACCAGAAGAATCTACTTCCTGAAGATTCCTTCCCAAGCACCACCACTGGCTAGACACCAATTTTTTATATACATAAGCCTAGGAGGAACATTTTTCTATCAAACCACAGCACCGTGCTAATCAGTGGTCTTCTCATGCCATGATGCCAAGGTCGACTTGTTAAGGTAAAGCCCAAATGAAACCCCACAGAGAAGCTATGCAGAAAGGTCCTGCACTTGTGTAAACAGAGGCCTAGCTAGCTCTCATCTGTGCTGCTCTCCTCCTGTTCTAGCTATGATCACTGTGTGCCTATAGTTGGGGTCTAGGAGGATTCCAGAGCCAGGATGGAATAGCTGAGCCATTCTTAAATTGCTTCAGTAAAAACCCGAAAACTCAAAATAACTTATTGTTATAAGCCACAAAGTTTTAGGTAGTTTCTCTATACAATGTAAATAACCAGAACAGACACCCAAAGAACAGAGCCCACCATCCAGTTTTGTCTATGACTTTGAGGGAAGAGTATTCCTGAACAACCCTGATTGAGAATTTTGACCTACATACAGATCACAGAGTCTAGAAGCAAGAATTCTAGTCTTCCTGCCCTTAGAGGCACTGTACATGTGGCTGCTGTGCCCCATGTGAGTTAGATGGTGGCAGAGAGGAGATGAGACTTTTTCTACATTTAGTGTTGTGACCTGTGGACAGCTGAATGATTAGTAGCTTGACATACCACACTGTCTGCCAAAACCCTGAATCCCATATCTGTGTATTCACAACATGAAGAACTCTCATGGGGTGAGCTCATGTTCATACAGTGTGGATGGCCTCCTTGGTTGGGCTCTGTCTGCTCACAAAGTGGATGGCCTCCTGTGTGCTCACAAGTGGGATGTTCTCTTGTGGGCTGGGTTTTCATGTGCCCGCAATGGGCACAGCCTCCCGTGCGCCAGGGCTCCATGTGCTCAAAATGTGGATGGTCTGCTGTGGGCTGGTCTCCATGTGCGCACACCAGGAACACAGAAAATGGACAAAACTGCTGTTCTTCCGCTTTTTCATGTGTTCTTAACCATGTGGAATTGGGAACTAATCACAACTATCTACATCCTTAATGTATTTTATTGCTTGCATATTATTTTATGTTGTACAATTTAAAAGGTTTGGACATGAAGGCAGGAGGTGGACATGCTAAGGAAATGACCAGGAGAAGAGGGAGAGAGAAGGGGGTAGCTATGATCAAAATGCATTGTCTAAATGTATGAGATTGTAAAAGAAGTAAAAATAAAAACAAAATTATTTTTTAATAAAAAAGAGTTCTAATTTTTATCCTTTGGTTCAATTTGATGATAAAAAATGACTTTAAGCAGTTTACATGACCTTTTTTACAGTTCTCACATCTATACAGTAAAAAGAACAAGTCATGGTTTCTCTTAGCCTCTTCAAGAAGCTCGGCCAGTCATCAAGACACAGTGGAAAAAATTCCCGAGGAAGGTATCACAGTTCCTCTGCATGGTTGCTGATGAAATCATGACAGAACAGCTTAAGGGAACAAGAGGTTTTTCTCCCTTATGACACTTTGGTTACAGTTCCTTGTCCAGCTTGACAGGAGAGCCTGTACCACAAATACCAAGGGTTGACATATTTGGTTACACCATATTCATGTAACAGCTGAGAGAGAGATGATCCTCACTGGTCAGACCATTCTGGCTATGTATATAAAAGGATGCCAACTTTTTCAAACAGTCCCCTCTATTTTATTCACCTGCCTGGAGTCTAGTCCTGCCCACCATGAGTTGGGCTTTCCCGTCAACTAGACCATCTTCTGTAGGTTTGCTTTGAGCTTAGCCACTAATTTTCTACAAATGTCCTCAGAGTTCAAGCCTCATTCGTCAAGTTGACACCTATATCTAGCTATGACAGAAGGTGATCAATAATCACAGCCCAAGGTTTGATGTTCTCACTCTCCTCCATCTTCATGAAGGTCTTCTAAGATGCTACAATTGTATACAATGGATAATAATCCACTAACTGAACCACCTCTAGCACAACACCAACGACTCTGCACAAGCTCCAGTTGCTTTCTGGCTTGTTATATTACATATGAAGAATTTTGGCCTCTCTATGACTTGTAGCAAAGACTCCCATTTTAAATCTCTGTATCTTCATAGAACCCAGACCCATTCATTTCCAGTGGGTGCAACCATAGAAAAATTCTCTCCAAAAGGCCTCTTTATGAGTTTTGCTCTCTGTGAGATCTCAGGGAACGTATGTGGTCAGGATCATTTCTCCCAGTACCACAGCCCTTTTCAAAATCCTTCTTTTGGCAACCAGCAAGTCTCTTATAATCCCTTTGGAAATAGACTTTTCCCTGAGAATCATTGCCCTGGCAATAAGGCAGAGAATACATAGTTGTGTCCCAGGAAAAGCATTTCTGAGGTTCTCATTTAATGCCAATTCTATCACAGTATGGTTATTGCTGAAGGAAAACATTACATTGGTATAGAAACCAGGCTCTGTGGCTGCTCAGTCCTGGGTGGCCCTCTAACCAGGTGGGAAACAACAGGGCACAATACTAAACCCATGGCACTCCTAATATATGACAGTGTGAGGAAAATATTGAGAATTATCTTTCTGTCTCTTCCTGTATTTATCTTGCCTCTGACCAGATAGCAACAGAATGTGAAATGACTGCTACCCCAAAGACTAAAATTGAGAATATTTCCTGAATGAATGCATATACTTTTATATGAATGTAATATAAATTATTAATCTTTGTAAATTTTGAGTGAAGACCTTGACTAGACTTTATTGGCACTATGGTCAATATGACACAGTACTTCCAAGACAAGAAAGATGGGCAGAGATCATTGGTAGGGTGATAATTAATAACTATGGACACATTGGGTTAAATGCTTTTTTATGTCAGTAACTTGATTTTGATTGCATCAAGTTAAATGATATCATTCCATAAATGATGCCACTTTGGAAGAGTGAGCTAGCTACATTTCACAAGTTAGATGATATTTTTCTTGTCTTCCAATTTGTCCCAAAGTCTCATTTTTGCTAGAATAGAATTCCAAAGTCATTTTAATTCTGGTTTGCATAGCTTCCCTATAATTTTTAAAAATCTAAGGTGAAAAAATTCAATTCTAATGACTGCTTTGACTATCAATATTAAAAGTATTAAAAATACTAACTTGGGAGCATTTGAAAAGATGCGTATTTTTGAAAGATTTAATGATGAACCGAAAGATTTACTATTTTAGTAACTTTTAAACCAACATTTTTTCTGTTATAAATTTTAAGACCTTAAAGACATTTAGTAGGACCTTGTAGGACTCTATCCTAAACCAGTTAATTTCTGTTAACAAATCTGTCCTGGTTTCTTACTGGCATGCATTCCTTTGCCACCCACGATGAACTGCAAATGCGGATCCAAAGACTGCTGAGCTGTGAACACTCTTCTTGTGTATTCTGCCAGTGACTACTCTTAAGTCTCAACGGAATCAAAGGAAAGCAGTGATATGCTGAAACATATTTTTAAACACTTTAAGGAGTTATTCTTTATTGTACTTTGGCAAATCTAAGCTCTAACAATGCAGACTCTCTCTAAAAAGTTTTAGGCTCTCAGTCCAGGTTCTGAGCAGGATCTGTGGCTACACTGTATGTTGCATATGTAGCCGACTGCCAGAGTTGCTTCCCACTCCCTCCCCAAAATCAGGACTAACCACAGCTTGAAATGAAATTCTCATTTGCTAAAAAAGAGAGTAGACGAATTACGAGCCCTGGGTCAAAATACTTTTCTTGTATTTTTTATCCTTAAATAAGATTTGAGTGTATGTACAACTTTGTACTTTAAGTCAAAATGAAAAGACACAAAACAGTAAGAACACCCTCCCCCCCGCAGAAACTATGGACTAGGCAAACATTAAACAAAAGGAATATATAATAGTCATTTCAACCTTAACTACTAACTTTCTTGCCAGCACGCCAACACTAAAAGCTCTGTTCCAATTTGTAGTTTCAATTTTATTCAGTGTTTTGAATTAAACTGAAAGAACAACAGATAATTATAAGTTAATTTTGCCATAATCTGGAATAAATTAGATGATTGTTTAGTTCACATAAATATATTGTAATCATAAATTGGGACTGGAGACTTTGAAGGGAGCTTTGAAATTACTTCCCATCCCAACCTCTCATTTTAGAGATGAAAAAAAATGAGGATTCAGTATGATTAAATGACCTGCCCAAGGTCACACAGCTAATGACAAGCTAAGCAGGAGCTGTTTGCATTTTTTTCTATTAAATCTCAGGCTTTAGTTAGTCATAATAAGAGGTAAAGGTGGTCTGGATTAAACACAGTAGTAAATAGACCTCCTGTCTCCTTCCTTTGCTCATTGACTCCTTAAAAATATATCTGCCTTGCCACGTCTACATCCATGAGACTTCCACAATATCTGGCCCATTGATATTTTGCCAGGGAAAAGGGAAGCTCTCAGGAAATACCACAAGATCCTGAGAGATGGTTTAGGACTGGTGCCAGACTAGAGATCAGAGCTTCTTCACTCAATAGTTTATCCACTGGTAGGCCATCCATGCCCCATAAGATATATTGGATAGAATCACACCAGCAGGGTTATGTGGGAACCTGGACTGGACAGAAAGAAGAACATGTGAGACATGAAGGAAGAAGTGGAGGTGGGTGGAAGGGAATAAAGACATGTAAATTCATTGTATTTGGTATACATGTGTCAAAGAATTTTTAAAAAGCTAAAAGTAATATAAATGTGTCTTAGCTGATTTCTTTGGATGTTTTTATATTTTCAGTGACATCTAGCATACATAGGTTCTTTTTCAGAAAAATATTTTGAGTACATTACATTGAATTATCAGGGAAATGATCTGATATCTTTTGAGAAGTAGCATTCACATCATAGGATGGTGTCATAGTTAAGCACAGGGTCAACTTGACTGTTGAGGGTATGAGCTCTGGGTACAGTTGTAGAGTTGATGGTTGAGTTAAGCCCAGAGCAAACCTGAAGGAGATTGTCTAGCTGCTGGGGAAGACCCAGCCCATGGTGGGTGGGATTAGACCCTGGATAAATCACAGAGAGCTGGTTGAGAGAGTTGGCATCTTTCTGTATACTTGGCCAGACATGCTGGTCTGGAGAGTAAGGATTGTCCACTTCTCAGCCGTTATGTGGTGATGGTGTGGTCAGTTCCCTCGGCCTTGGTGTTGGCGCATGCTCTCCCTTCAAGCTGGACTGAGAACTGTAACCAGACTGTTGTAAGGAAATAAACCCCTTGTTCCCTTAAGCCATTTGATGTCATTTATCAGAAACCATGCAGGCAGACTGCAACAGATGGTGAAGTCAGCCAGGTAGAGAATGAGAGCGGAATTTACATTTTCTGGTTTTTTTTCTATGAAGAAAAAAACCACATGGAGCCAATTGTGACTTAACCAGAAAATACCAACAGCAGTATTATTCATATCATGGAAATAAGCCATTCCTTTTTCTCATTTTCCTTCTCAAGTTCCTAAAGAATCATATTCTTGCAGGTACAACTCTTCCCTACAGTTTGTTCTTCTTGCTCAGATGTAATGCAAATCATCTCCCCATTCGATGTGACACAACCAGACCTGAGACTCTTGAGGTTTCAAAATAGGTTGCTAATTAAAACGTGCATGAGGAAATTTTACGTGCCAGAAAGAGCATTCAAACTGAGAATCAGGAGATGTGGTTTCTAATCTTAGGCTGTCCGTAATATGTTTGATTTTGGAATACTGTGCTTCTCGCTTCAGGCTTTAGTGTCATGTGACTCAATGTTCTTTCTCTTTGTTTATTTGCATGTGTAGAGTTTTTCACTATAGCTGGTTTTGAGACAGTCCTATTACAGAGCATAGGCTACCCTAGAATTCACTGTCCTCATGTCCTAGCCTCCCAAGTGCTGGAATTACTCCAAAATTTAATGTCACTTCTCAATAAAGTCATAGGTATTTATTAAATACTTTTCAGGTGTCTATTTTTCTAAAAAAGGTTGCTATCTCATTTAGAGACAGCAACTGAGTAGACCTTTCATGCTGCTTCGCACTGTGATGGAAGAAGAAGTAAGCATAAAAGAATACTACTTTTATAAGTAGTCACTTCCTGCCACAACTACTTCACTCCTTCAATAATGGCATTAATCCATTCATGAAGGTGGAGTCTCATGATCTAACCACCTCATAAAGGTTCCCTTTCCCCAGCACAGTGGAAATTAAATTTCAACCAGAATTTTTGAGAGGAGATTTGAACCACAGCACTAGGTTACTGCCATCATAAGTAGAAGACTCAAGCCACTTATTAGATATGAAGAGGAGAGAGAAAAAAGAAATATAAGTAATATAAGCAGGATCTATTCTCTTTCCTGGCACCTATTTATTACTTATAATTGACATACTGTAATTGTACATATTTATGGTGTATCAAACTCTGTGACAGACTCCACACATAAGAGGATAAGTAATGTTTGCATTATACTGACAATGCTAAAGGTCTAACTGGAGTCAAGTCTAGTTGAATTTTACTTGAATAAAGTTTTTTTGCTAAGTACTAAGTTATGTTATATAATATTGTGTGTATTTGTGTGCATGTTTATAGTTGTACATATCCACAATATGTCAACCTTAGGGATCGTTGCTTAAGAGCCATCTACCTTATTTTTTGGGACAGCATCTATCATTAGCCTGAGATAACTGAATAGGTTAGGTTGGCAGGCCAACAAGGGAAAATATAAGCATATAGCATTACACCTAGATTTTTTATATGGGTTCTAGGATCAAACTCAAGTCCTCATGTTTGAAACAACCTTTTACCAACTGAGCCATCTCTCCTGCCTAGATTATATTACGTCTTAAACTCCCTAAGAGTATTAAGAAAGAAAGAAAAGTAAACAGGACTAGAACAAAACACCTATCCTGAATGCAAGTTGAACTAAGGAAGTCAAGTCAAGCCAGGTCCTGCCTTCAGGCAGTAAAACCAGGACAGCTGCACATAGGCACACAGTTGGGGCCCAGCGCTCTGATCACTCTTGAAATACAGTGATATTGAATTTGGTGTCATAAGTGAGGGCCAACAGGACAATGGAGCCCACACTAGGATCTGGGAACCTCAGCTCCCATGGCATCTTCCTTTCTTCCATCTCTTGTGTGTCACCCACACTCCAGCCAAGCTTCCCTATCTTGTCCAACAGAGACTTCCCCCTCTCTTGGCAGAAGCCTAGAGACAGCATGGACAAGGTAGGGGTGAGGGATCTATACTTTGAGAGATCTGTTTTGAACACAGTATTTTATCCATAAAGCAAATCTCAACAATACTTACTTTGACACATTAGTTTTGATTATTTTTACACTAAGTAAAATTTGTCTGAAATAAAGTAGAACAATAATAATCTTTGTGAAACTCAATAAAGGAAAAGTAGCTCTTTTAAGAAGCATACTTGTGGCTTATAGAATTCAAAGTAATATAAATCGTGAAAGCTAATTACATTGAATATTGAAATCTCAAGGTTCCACAATGCAGGAAAACACATAATTAAAAAATTCTCTTAAAATGTAAAGGAATATGACATATGAGAATACCTTTTATTCATTGTTTTTAAATTATTTTCTCAGTTATATTTTGATTACTAAAAGATCAACAACCCTTTCATTACATCCTTAGAGAAGAAAAGATCTCAACACTCAACCAAAATGCAGCCTATTGCAATGAAGAAAGTGAAGTAGAAATCACAATTTACCAGAACACAGAGTACCAACTGTGACCTTAAAATGCTCAACTCTATACAGGTCATCCAAATCTCTTCTCATCCTAAACCTCAGGGAACCTTGTGGAAGATAAAACAGTAAGATGGTAACAGCCTAAAGGTGGGGAGCTATACTACAAGCCAGTTCACTCCAGTCACAACAGGACTGCTGCACCTAGGAGTTCACTGCAATGAGATCTACCACCACCAGATCTACACAATGACTGACATCAATACTCCCCCCAGGAACAGCAAAGATCTCAGGAGAAATAACTAGTGTAGTGGGAATTATGGGAGCAGGTGCTAGACAGGTGAAGGAGATCGTCCCCACCAGCGAGTTTACCGCTTAAGGTCAGGTCCCCTACTAGTGAAGGAGTCCTATGGTTGATACAAGCAGAGAGTCATGAAGGTGGGAGGGACAGGGATGGGTTGGGGAGAGAATGGGAGGGGAAGATGCGAGAGGAGGGACAGGGTAGTAGGGAGCATGGATAAGTACTCATTTTGTTTGTAAAACTAAATAAATAAATTTTTTAAAAATTAAGAATCATGAAGCATCAACTGAGTTACTTATCAACTCAGTTGATCAATTTGAACTACATCCTAGTATTATATTTTCCTGTCTGTTCTCTTTCTCTATCTCTCTCCTTTTCTCTCTAAATAAATAAAAGATGGAGAGAGAGAGAAACGGGAAAGAGAGAGAGAGAGAGAGAGAGAGAGAGAGAGAGGAAGGGAGGGAGAGAGGGAGGAAGGAAAAAGGAGGGAGGGAGGGAGGGAGAGAAAGAGAGAAAGAGAAAGAGAGAGAGAGCAAAGGAGAGAAAGAGAGAAAGAAAGAGAGAGAGAAAGAGAGAGAGAAAGAGGAAAGAGAGAAAGAGAAAGAAAGAAAGAAAGAAAGAAAGAAAGAAAGAAAGAAAGAAAGAAAGAAAGAAAGAAAGAAAGAAAGAGGAAGAAAGGAAGAAAGAAAGAAATGCTGGAGTGAGGCACAGTGAGGGTGATAAAGCCCCCAAATAATTTGTCAGAAGTCATATAAACTATCACTAGCAAAGCCAGAAACCCAAATCCTGTTTCCTCTAGTATAATCCACTAAGTCTCCCCAACAAGGATCTTAACCTCAGCAGTTGAATTTTTCTGAGTGTGTATTCCAATGACAAGAAGCCAGGCAAACTGCAAATGCCCCTGGCAAGGGCTAACATGAGCAAGTAAGCAGTCAGAACTGAACCCAAATCCCAACTTTAATCACTCTGTACTCAATCCATTTTTCACATATTTTCCTGAGTTCTCCTGGAAACTATTGCAGGTTTGGAAAGAGAGTTGGTTGGAAAACTTGGCATCAACTATGCAAATAAAACGAGTAAGTTTTCCTTTGAAAAGAATTTATTTCTTCAAAACATCAGTTCAGAAGCTGTGCAAGCAGACGTATTTAATTAAACAAATGCTAAGAAACCTCATGTTTTCAATGGGGCAAGCGTGGTTTCTGCCATCTGTTTTTCTGCAATTGTAGAACCTCCACATAGTAGATGTGGTACAAGAGATGGTGATTTGTTTCTTCCCTAACAAACACTTTTCATGAAAATTGTCATCATTTCTAACTACTGTCAGAATGAACGAAATATGACAAAACAGATATAAAAGGAGTAGAATTTCCAAGTAGGGTTTTGAAAAGGTCCCGATTTCAGTGATACGCTGTCCATTTCCGTATTCAAAACATATTACAGTTGTCACCCATTCCAAAATGAGCATCATAAAGGGAGGCAAGCAGATGGATAAACACAGTTCTCTGATTCTGAAGATAGCATGGTGCTCAGAAGTGACTTGAAAACATACAGTTAAGAAAAATGCAGAAAGATGGGATGGCGTCTGAGCTGTAACAATGCAAAACAAATTAAAAAGCAACACAGAGAGACAATGTGTTTCTCGCTTCTTTTTATACTTGCAGAATTAGAATACTAAAGGTATTCTGGTAACAGGAGGAAAGAGAAAATGGGAGGGAGAGAGAGAGAAGAAAAAGAAGGAGGAGGAGAAAGAGGAGCAGGAGAAAGAGGAGGAGAAAAAGAATTACTGAATACTAAGCATAACCTTGGAAGTACAACCGAATGACTAACTCCTGAAGACAAGCCCTGCCTCTTCAAGTTTTCAGAACCTCTCTAAATAGTATCATCAACTGAAAATCAGGCATTCAACATAGGAGCCCATAGGGGACATTTCATACTAATATGTTGGACTCTGGAATTAAATTATGGCAGATTTTTAAAAGAAACATAAAGTTCCAGTATCATGTTCACGAATTTTATTCCAAAAGTCTTCAGCCTGCACTCTTCTGCTGTGCATCCTGAGTAAAATATTAATTGTAATACTATTTTTGCATGTATTTGTGTGTTGTATACACACATGTATATGTAGGTATATGCACTAGGCATAAGCAAGGAGAGCAGAGGAGTAATCAGGGAGTCGTGTCCTATGATCCTCTACCCTATTTCATTAATATGAGATCTCTCACTGAACCTGTAGTAGCCAGCAAGCTCCATGATCCTCCTATCTCCACCTCCCACACACTACTGGCGTTCCAGGTTTGTATGTAACCATACCCAGATTTTCGTGTGGATGCTGGAATTTGAAGCAGGTCATCATGTTTGCCAAGCAAATGTTTTTACCCACTGAGTCATCTCCCCAGCCCCTACAATACTATTTTACAATTAGATTGATTCTGCTGCAAGACCAGAAAAAAAGATTTAGATGGAAGCCTTTTTTTGTTTTATGACTTCATGCTAGACTTCATCAACACTTTGAGATGGAACCAGTCTTTTTAGCCTTGCATCTGTGAGAACTAGCTTCCCTCCAAGAAAAAGAGAAATCTTCTCTACTTGTCTCTCCCAATCCATTCTGTCCATCATAGATAGTAGATAGATCTCACCCAAATGCCTCACACCCATTATCAGTCAGTATGGGTGATCGAGCATCTTCAGCTTAAGTAGTATGGGTATTAGCATTTCTATACATAACTGAAAAGGCTTCCAAAGTGGAATTAGAGTTGTTTAGAAGAACATGGACAAGAGATTGCTTACCAGGAACATGGGCATCTTACCAGTAATCACACCAATAAAGGAATTATCTTTTCTTCCCCCACCAACTATTATCTACATACAAACTAACAAGAAAGGGTGAGAAACCATGAGCCTCTCCCTCTTCCATGACAGGGTACAGACCCAATGTTGCAGAGTTCTTGTGCACGTGATCACAACTGCTGTGAATTCAGAAATCTGATGTTCATGTCATATTGGGCAGTCAGCATTTCACACTTCTCACTCACACTTCCACTGCTGATACATCCTGTCTACTCCTTCTTCCAAGATGTTCCTTGAGTCTTGAAGGGGATGAAATAGATGCCTTATTTATGACAGAGACAAGATCCCCGGGGCTTGCCTGCCAGCTATTCTAACTTAATTGGTGAGCTTCAGTCCAATGAGAGATCCTACCCCAAGGGAGAGGTTGCCAATAATAAGCAAGAGTTGAGTGCTCACCTCTAAACAAGACATTCAGGTCACCTTCTTAAGGCTCAGAAAGAATGTAAGAGCTAGAAAGATGCAAAGAAGGTCCACAGAATGCAGCCTTCTAATCAAGCCAGGGTCGTGACAATCATGAACTCACAGGAGCAGCAGTTGTTGACACATATACAAAATTGGCCCCAACAACAGGCAGGTATGGACAGGGGTGGGCTTATGGATCTTACCACCTAATGTTGAATGATTGGCAGCTAGCAGGTTCTGAGAGAGGGAGAGACATAGTATTCAGATGTGCACACACTGATGAGCCCACCAGACTCCAAACCCCTTGGTCATAGAGATGACCTTGGGACACAAAGCAAAACATAATAAAAACCTTAAATATGGGAAAGAAATTTGTATGTCAGAGTGGGACAGGCAGGGATAAAAGAAAGAAAAGAGAAGATGGAAGAAAGAAATCAGAATGTATTATGTACATATATGAAATTGTCAAAGGACAAAATTCATTAATAAAAAAGAAAAGAAAAGAAAAGACATCCCTACTTCTAATATCAATAACAAATGGCTCATTCTAGCTAACTTCTCCAAGATGCAGCTTTATTATTTGTCCTTCTGAGTCTGGGTTATTTTCCTTATACTTATCCAGAAAAATCCAGAGTCCCTTGGAGTTCCGTCACCCTCTCTTGGTCTGAACACCTACTCTAACTTCTTTTCACTTCCTTTTCTGAGCTACTGCAAATGAATGCACATTGGACTTAATTTCCCACACACCACATGAAGCTTTTAAGGACATTTGGACTTTTATAATGAGATGGAAACATACTATAGGAAAGCAAAAACAATAGGTAATACAAAACAAGATATGACAATCTTGAAGGGTCTCATCCATTCCAGTCTTAAGGAATTTTACTTCAGATATCAAGATTTTTTACTTATTTTCAAATTTAACAAACAAAATTGTTTCATTATAGCCCTCTGTACACTCTGTGTCTTACCCATATTTGCCTTCTACTCACCTCCTCCTTGTTTCCTCCAAGCCCATTCCTACTAGTTCTTCATGTATGTATAAATACATATACATATAAATATATAAACATGAACAGAGACTAATTCAGATCTCTCTCTTTCTCTCTCTGTCTCTCTCTCTCTCTCTTTCACACACACACACACACACACACACACACACACACACACACACACACCACGCACCAAATATATAGTTGTCTTTCTTCTGTCCCAAGGAAGTTTTTCCTACTGTGTTGAACTTTTACCATATTTTGGTGCAAGGGAGTTTATTTCTCCTTCATACATATCAATACATTTCTTTCCCATCTCTTCCTCTTTCATGCTTAAGGTAGAAACTTAAACTCTCCTGTAACAGTTACTCTTAACTATTGCTGTGAGAGAGCACCCAAAGTTAAGCAACTTAAGGGAGAAAGGGAGATTCCAGAGGGGATATATAATATTTCAAAGCAAAGGCAGCATGGCTGGCTGGCCAAACTGGAGAAGGCTACGTCACTGCAGACATCTTGGAGGCTGAGAGCTGCAAGACTGCTTGCTGCAAAGACAGAGGTAGGGTGGGACTAATCTACCTCAAGGCCCACCCCCTGACTCTCTACGCTTCTCTTCTAAAAATTCATGGGTTCCCTTTCCCACCTTATTCCCATCTAAGGAAAGAGGAAACCTGGTAAGAGGAATGGGAACTCGGTCTCTCCTCCTCCTGCCTTTTTTTAAACCACACGTGTAACTCGTTACTTCCTTTACCTACTACCGTGCCAATATCTTCGCCATTTGTCTCCGTACCCTTGCTATCACGCATAGTGTTTCTTCCTTAAAAAAAAAAAAACAAAAATCTTCTTCCAAGACGCTCCTTCTTCTGCTCTTTCAGCCAAACCACCTTCCTGCTACGGGGATCTCTTGTGGTGTCGCGGGCGCCGTCCGAAGCGCCCTGGGCCTCCATCTGCAGACCCCAACGCACGGTGTATACACTCATAGTCCCCCAGAAACCTACCTGCCACGACAGAGGACGCAGCCCACAGAATGAAGAGCCCACCTTCCTTAGGGACGCAGTCCGGCAACGCCCCGGGAAGTTAAGCCCCGCCCTGAGCCCGAGCGCCACTGCACATCCCAGACCCGCGAAAGGGATTTTGGGGCTGGGGGGGGGGGGGGGGGGGGGGGGGGGGGGGGGTTGGAGTGTTTAAGGTTTAAGTGGTATGGTTGAATCATTAAGCGTGGAGTCTTTGTCGTGTGGTATGTCACACATTTTTTTTTTGTGTTTTAGTTGGCTTGTCCGTGTCTGCTGCCCCAGCCCCCCTTGGAATCACACCAGGGTCGCGCCTGCGCGCTCCTCGGGAGAACAACTCCCCTGTCCCTGGTTGGGGGAAAGATCCGATGACTGACGCCTCCCCAACCCCAACCCCAACCCCAACCCCAACCCCAACCCCAACCCCAACCCCAACCCCGAGAGTTCGCGCGTTGACCTTTGTGCACCCTCAACAACCCCAACCCCAACCCCCCCCCAGAGTTCGCGCGTTGACCTTTGTGCACCCTCAACAACCCTAACCCCAACCCCCCCCCAGAGTTCGCGCGTTGACCTTTGTGCACCCTCAACAACCCCAACCCCAACCCCCCCCCCCCAGAGTTCGCGCGTTGACCTTTGTGCACCCTCAACAACCCCTTCCTTCGGGCGAATCCACCTCACCGCCTCTGGCGTCCTCACCGGGGACCTTCCTCTGCCCGTAGTTGCCACCTACGCCCCGACCCAGTGGGAAGCCTCTGGGCTTTTTTTTTTTTTCCCCTTAGACGTCAAGAGGGTACGGCGCCAGGAGCCACTCCCCTAATGCCGTGAGCCGCCCATGCGCCCAAGGAACCGTGGACCTGGGAGAAGCCAGCAGGGCCAAGAGAAGCAAGCAGGAAGAAAAGGGGCCAGGTTCAGGACATGGTGGTAGTGGCACAAGGCCACTGGAAGATGTGTCTCTGATGTTAGTGTCAGTTGAAGCAGTCACCTTTGAATTCTTTCACCAAGTCAAAGTGGTGGTGAGTGAAGCAGCCACATGGATCAAACTTTTCCTCAGCGGTTTAGGCATTAGAGCAGAGCTTGCAGGCACTGTTGCAGAAACCATTCGCCATACTCTTGCGAAGGTCAAAAAGGAATCCATTTTCCACAGTGTCCTACGAGCTAGTGTAAAGCCACCACGAATGCATTGCTAACGAAAGAGAACAGAGTAATACTGTCGCTGAAGGCAAAACAGAAGAAGCATTCTGAAAGAATGTACGTCAGTATAAGCACGTTGACAGCATACACACGTACAAATACACATACAAAGGTGTGTATGTATAGACTAATCTTGCGTATGCTTCAGTGAAGAATGTGATCGTATCGATCTTTTCCAACAGACAAAACCATGGTTTACTCCGTGAAACAAGACCGGGCCCTCCTGAACATTCAAAAGATTCTGACAACACAAATGACATTTTAGCAAACTGTTTCCAAAGCCCCCATTTCACCATGGGATGGATATGTGCGTTGGGATTTGATGATGTGTGAAGTGTGTGGATGGCTGGTTGACTGTAAGCCTGGCTGTCTGGCTAGTTGGGACGAGCGATGGAGGAACGGATGGGATGGCGGCGAATGGCGGATGGGTTATGTGGAAAGAGTGAGCCGTAAGCTTCTTTAGAAGGAGGTCAGCAATATTCTTTTCGGTTGTTTTCGTGTCAAAGTTCTGAGCCCTGATCTTTCTGTCACCCACCATATTGGATACCGACACACAAAACACTTACTTTCCTCGGCTGCTAATCTCATGGTTGATATTCACCTCCGACCCTTGGCTTCCGATCTCCATTTTAATCACCATCCATTCCATACAAAGCACAGAGAACTAGCTTGATCGAGTAGGAAGCCACATTTCTGATACGGAAAGTATCTTGACTTCACAGTGTAGCTAGCTCTGTATGGACTGTGTCTGGGCAAGCTGAAGGCTAGATACGGGCATGAATTCGAATCCATACTTACCGAGGGATGAGTTCTGGAATCACTTGCAATAGTTGTCAATTCTGAGACCTTAGGGCCATGGAGACATGAAAGTCGAAAAGCTCCGCTTCCTGCTGCTCCTGCTGCTCCTGCTGCTCCTGCTGCTCCTGCTGCTCCTGCTGCTCTCTGCTGCCTGCTGCCTGTGGCGGCTGAGGCGGGCGGCAGCTTCGAGCGGCGGCAGCGGCGGCGGCGGCGGCTCCAGATCCTAGTCTTGCTTCAAAGCATGTGGAGCAGGGCTTGAAACTCATCCGGGGTGAGGGGCGGCTCAGGTGCCGGGAGCTCCTCTTCCCCTTCCCCTTCCCCTTCCCGTTCTCCTTCCCCTTCCTGTAGCACGGCTGCTGGCTGCTGGAAGGAGCCAGGTCCCGACAGCAGTTGTTCCAGGAGGTCCCAGAGAGGGGGTCTGGCGCTGGCAGCGGTGGCTGTCCAGCGTCCAGGGCCGAGGGCCGAACGGGTGCTGGCAGGTGGTGGCCGGAGCAGAGCAGCTGTCCGGGCGGCCGCCACCCAGGCCTTCCTCCTTGGGGTGCGGCCAGCTGAGTCCCGGGTCTTGCAGGAGGCTGTTGCTGGAGGGTGTCCAACGGGGCGGGGCCGGGTGGTGCCGGAGCCTCAGGCTGGCATGCGGCCCGAGTGGGGCCGGAGCGCGAGGAAAGGGGGAGACGCAGGGGGGCCTGGGCCGGGAAGAAGGGCGGCCCCGCGGCACCTTGGGGAGGGGCCGCCGGGGCGGAGTGGGCGCAGAGGGTCTTTCGTGGAGGCTGCGGCCTGGCTCCGGGGGGCTTCCGCCAGACGCGCCAGCAGCCCAGGGCAGGACACGCTGTGGCGGGGAGGGCTCCGAGGACGTGGGACGGCCGAGAGAAGCAGAGGCGGCCGGCGAGTGGGCGGCGCCCCCGCCAGGGTCTCGACTGCCGCGGGTCGCGGGGCCCGCAGCTGGGAAAGGCGCCCCAGGGCAGGCGCCGCTCTGCTCCGGGTGCCTGGCTCTTCGGTTTTGGAACCACACCTGGATCCTATCCTCCGGCAGGCCCGTCTTTCTGGCCAGTTCTTCCCTGACGGCAAAAGTCGGGCGTCGCTGGGTCTGGAAGGCTTCCGTCAGGATGCGCAGCTGAGTCGCCGAGATGCAGGTGCGGGGCCGACTTCCTTCTTGCGCGCCGCCCCGTGCTGCCCGCTTGCCAGGCTCTGGGGCGATCCGCCGGCGTCCTTCTGCACAGCAGCCCCTCGGGTCCCGGGCCCCGCTCCCGCGCGGGCTCTCCCGCCGCCTCCGGTTTTGAAACCACACGTGGACGCGTGACTCCGGTACCGCCAACTCTGCCGCCAGGTGCTCCCGGACCGCGATGCCCGCATAGGGTTTCTGCCTGAAAGCTGCTTCCAACGCCTCCTTCTGCTCGGGCAGCCAGACCACCTTCCTGCGACGGGATCGCGTGGGTGCGCAGGCCCTGCCGAAGAGCCCTTGGGCCTCCATCTGCAGACCGCACGCACGGTGTACCCTCAGAGTCCCAGAAACCTACCTGCCACGACAGACGCAGCCACCGAATGAAGAGCCCAGCCTTCCTTGGGGACCAGTCGGGCAACGCCCCGGAAGTTAGCCCCGCCCTGAGCCGGGGCGCCACTGCACATCCCCGACCCCGAAGGGATGGGGGAGGGGGAGGGGGAGAATCAGGGAAGGGGAGTCGGTGGCGGGTGGGAGGGCACACATGTTTTGTGTGTGGTGGAGGGGCTGGGCAGGTCTGCTGCCCAGCCACCTGGGAAGCACACGGGTCGCGCCTGCGCGCTCCTCGGGAGAACAACTCCCCTGTCCCTGGTTGGGGGAAAGATCCGATGACTGACTACGCCTCCCCAACCCCAACCCCAACCCCAACCCCAACCCCAACCCAACCCCAACCCCAACTCCAACCCCCGAGAGTTCGCGCGTTGACCTTTGTGCACCCTCAACAACCCCAACCCCAACCCCCCCCCAGAGTTCGCGCGTTGACCTTTGTGCACCCTCAACAACCCGAACCCCAACCCCCCCCAGAGTTCGCGCGTTGACCTTTGTGCACCCTCAACAACCCGAACCCCAACCCCCCCCCCCCAGAGTTCGCGCGTTGACCTTTGTGCACCCTCAACAACCCCTTCCTTCGGGCGAATCCACCTCACCGCCTCTGGCGTCCCTCACCGGGGACCTTCCTCTGCCCGTAGTTGCCACCTACGCCCCGACCCAGTGG
Organism: Typhlomys cinereus; assembly: GCA_023101885.1. Lineage (NCBI taxonomy): Eukaryota > Metazoa > Chordata > Mammalia > Rodentia > Platacanthomyidae > Typhlomys > Typhlomys cinereus. The sequence continues at coordinate 3,739,921 of JALPQD010000214.1, forward strand.
GAAGCCTCTGGGCTTTTTTTTTTTTTCCCCTTAGACGTCAAGAGGGTACGGCGCCAGGAGCCACTCCCCTAATGCCGTGAGCCGCCCATGCGCCCAAGGAACCGTGGACCTGGGAGAAGCCAGCAGGGCCAAGAGAAGCAAGCAGGAAGAAAAGGGGCCAGGTTCAGGACATGGTGGTAGTGGCACAAGGCCACTGGAAGATGTGTCTCTGATGTTAGTGTCAGTTGAAGCAGTCACCTTTGAATTCTTTCACCAAGTCAAAGTGGTGGTGAGTGAAGCAGCCACATGGATCAAACTTTTCCTCAGCGGTTTAGGCATTAGAGCAGAGCTTGCAGGCACTGTTGCAGAAACCATTCGCCATACTCTTGCGAAGGTCAAAAAGGAATCCATTTTCCACAGTGTCCTACGAGCTAGTGTAAAGCCACCACGAATGCATTGCTAACGAAAGAGAACAGAGTAATACTGTCGCTGAAGGCAAAACAGAAGAAGCATTCTGAAAGAATGTACGTCAGTATAAGCACGTTGACAGCATACACACGTACAAATACACATACAAAGGTGTGTATGTATAGACTAATCTTGCGTATGCTTCAGTGAAGAATGTGATCGTATCGATCTTTTCCAACAGACAAAACCATGGTTTACTCCGTGAAACAAGACCGGGCCTGAACATTCAACAAAAGATTCTAGGAGGAACACAAATGACATTTTAGCAAACTGTTTCCAAAGCCCCCATTTCACCATGGATGGATATGTGCATGTTTGGATGTTGATGTGTGAATGTGTGGATGGCTGGTTGACTGTAAGCCTGGCTGTCTGGCTAGTTGGACGAGCAGATGGAAGGACGGATGGACGGATGGACGGATGGTTATGTGGAAAGAGGGAGCCGTAAGCTTCTTTAGAAGAGGTCAGCAATATTCTTTCGGTTCTTTCGTGTCAAAGTTCTGAGCCCTGGATCTTCCTCTGTCACCCATATTGGATACCGACACACAAAACACTTACCTCGGCATGCTAAATCTCAGGTGATATTCACCTCCGACCCTGGCTTCCGATCTCCATTTTATCACCATCCATTCCATACAAAGCACAAGAGAACTAGCTTTGATCGAGTAGGAAGCACATTTCTGATACGGAAAGTATCTTGACTTCACAGTGTAGCTTAGCTCTGTATGACTGTGTCCTGGGCAAGCTGAGAGGCTAGATACGGGCATGAATTCGAATCTCATACTTACCGAGGGATGAGTTCTGGAATCACTTGCAATAGTTGTCAATTCTGAGACCTTAGGGCCATGGAGACATGAAAGTCGAAAAGCTCCTGCTGCTCCTGCTGCTCCTGCTGCTCCTGCTGCTCCTGCTGCTCCTGCTGCTCCTGCTGCTCCTGCTGCTGTGGCGGCTGAGGCGGGCGGCAGCTTCGGAGGCGGCAGCGGCGGCGGCGGCGGCTCCAGATCCTAGTCTTGCTTCAAAGCATGTGGAGCAGGGCTTGAAACTCATCCGGGGTGAGGGGCGGCTCAGGTGCCGGGAGCTCCTCTTCCCCTTCCCCTTCAAGCCCTTCCCGTTCTCCTTCCCCTTCCTGCAGCACGGCTGCTGGCTGCTGGAAGGAGCCAGGTCCCGACAGCAGTTGTTCCAGGAGGTCCCAGAGAGGGGGGTCTGGCGCTGGCAGCGGTGGCTGTCCAGCGTCCAGGGCCGAGGGCCGAACGGGTGCTGGCAGGTGGTGGCCGGAGCAGAGCAGCTGTCCGGGCGGCCGCCACCCAGGCCTTCCTCCTTGGGGTGCGGCCAGCTGAGTCCCGGGTCTTGCAGGAGGCTGTTGCTGGAGGGTGTCCAACGGGGCGGGGCCGGGTGGTGCCGGAGCCTCAGGCTGGCATGCGGCCCGAGTGGGGCCGGAGCGCGAGGAAAGGGGGAGACGCAGGGGGGCCTGGGCCGGGAAGAAGGGCGGCCCCGCGGCACCTTGGGGAGGGGCCGCCGGGGCGGAGTGGGCGCAGAGGGTCTTCGTGGAGGCTGCGGCCTGGCTCCGGGGGCTTCCGCCAGACGCGCCAGCAGCCCAGGGCAGGACACGCTGTGGCGGGGAGGGCTCCGAGGACGTGGGACGGCCGAGAGAAGCAGAGGCGGCCGGCGAGTGGGCGGCGCCCCCGCCAGGGTCTCGACTGCCGCGGGTCGCGGGGCCCGCAGCTGGGAAAGGCGCCCCAGGGCAGGCGCCGCTCTGCTCCGGGTGCCTGGCTCTTCGGTTTTGGAACCACAGCTGGATCCTATCCTCCGGCAGGCCCGTCTTTCTGGCCAGTTCTTCCCTGACGGCAAAAGTCGGGCGTCGCTGGGTCTGGAAGGCTTCCGTCAGGATGCGCAGCTGAGTCGCCGAGATGCAGGTGCGGGGCCGACTTCCTTCTTGCGCGCCGCCCCGTGCTGCCCGCTTGCCAGGCTCTGGGGCGATCCGCCGGCGTCCTTCTGCACAGCAGCCCCTCGGGTCCCGGGCCCCGCTCCCGCGCGGGCTCTCCCGCCGCCTCCGGTTTTGAAACCACACGTGGACGCGTGACTCCGGTACCGCCAACTCTGCCGCCAGGTGCTCCCGGACCGCGATGCCCGCATAGGGGTTCTGCCTGAAAGCTGCTTCCAACGCCTCCTTCTGCTCGGGCAGCCAGACCACCTTCCTGCGACGGGATCGCGTGGGTGCGCAGGCCCTGCCGAAGCGCCCTTGGGCCTCCATCTGCAGACCGCACGCACGGTGTACCCTCAGAGTCCCCAGAAACCTACCTGCCACGACAGACGCAGCCACCGAATGAAGAGCCCCAGCCTTCCTTGGGGACCAGTCGGGCAACGCCCGGAAGTTAGCCCCGCCCTGAGCCCGGGGCGCCACTGCACATCCCCGACCCCGAAGGGATGGGGGAGGGGGAGGGGGAGAATCAGGGAAGGGGAGTCGGTGGCGGGTGGGAGGGCACACATGTTTTGTGTGTGGTGGAGGGGGCTGGGCAGGTCTGCTGCCCCAGCCACCTGGGAAGCACACCGGGTCGCGCCTGCGCGCTCCTCGGGAGAACAACTCCCCTGTCCCTGGTTGGGGGAAAGATCCGATGACTGACTACGCCTCCCCAACCCCAACCCCCACCCCACCCCCAACCCCAACCCCAACTCCAACCCCCGAGAGTTCGCGCGTTGACCTTTGTGCACCCTCAACAACCCCAACCCCAACCCCCCCCCAGAGTACGCGCGTTGACCTTTGTGCACCCTCAACAACCCGAACCCCAACCCCCCCCAGAGTTCGCGCGTTGACCTTTGTGCACCCTCAACAACCCGAACCCCAACCCCCCCCCCCCCAGAGTTCGCGCGTTGACCTTTGTGCACCCTCAACAACCCCTTCCTTCGGGCGAATCCACCTCACCGCCTCTGGCGTCCTCACCGGGGACCTTCCTCTGCCCGTAGTTGCCACCTACGCCCCGACCCAGTGGGAAGCCTCTGGGCTTTTTTTTTTTTTCCCCTTAGACGTCAAGAGGGTACGGCGCCAGGAGCCACTCCCCTAATGCCGTGAGCCGCCCATGCGCCCAAGGAACCGTGGACCTGGGAGAAGCCAGCAGGGCCAAGAGAAGCAAGCAGGAAGAAAAGGGGCCAGGTTCAGGACATGGTGGTAGTGGCACAAGGCCACTGGAAGATGTGTCTCTGATGTTAGTGTCAGTTGAAGCAGTCACCTTTGAATTCTTTCACCAAGTCAAAGTGGTGGTGAGTGAAGCAGCCACATGGATCAAACTTTTCCTCAGCGGTTTAGGCATTAGAGCAGAGCTTGCAGGCACTGTTGCAGAAACCATTCGCCATACTCTTGCGAAGGTCAAAAAGGAATCCATTTTCCACAGTGTCCTACGAGCTAGTGTAAAGCCACCACGAATGCATTGCTAACGAAAGAGAACAGAGTAATACTGTCGCTGAAGGCAAAACAGAAGAAGCATTCTGAAAGAATGTACGTCAGTATAAGCACGTTGACAGCATACACACGTACAAATACACATACAAAGGTGTGTATGTATAGACTAATCTTGCGTATGCTTCAGTGAAGAATGTGATCGTATCGATCTTTTCCAACAGACAAAACCATGGTTTACTCCGTGAAACAAGACCGGGCCTGAACATTCAACAAAAGATTCTAGGAGGAACACAAATGACATTTTAGCAAACTGTTTCCAAAGCCCCCATTTCACCATGGATGGATATGTGCATGTTTGGATGTTTGATGTGTGAATGTGTGGATGGCTGGTTGACTGTAAGCCTGGCTGTCTGGCTAGTTGGACGAGCAGATGGAAGGACGGATGGACGGATGGACGGATGGTTATGTGGAAAGAGGGAGCCGTAAGCTTCTTTAGAAGAGGTCAGCAATATTCTTTCGGTTCTTTCGTGTCAAAGTTCTGAGCCCTGGATCTTCCTCTGTCACCCATATTGGATACCGACACACAAAACACTTACCTCGGCATGCTAAATCTCAGGTGATATTCACCTCCGACCCTGGCTTCCGATCTCCATTTTATCACCATCCATTCCATACAAAGCACAAGAGAACTAGCTTTGATCGAGTAGGAAGCACATTTCTGATACGGAAAGTATCTTGACTTCACAGTGTAGCTTAGCTCTGTATGACTGTGTCCTGGGCAAGCTGAGAGGCTAGATACGGGCATGAATTCGAATATCATACTTACCGCGGGATGAGTTCTGGAATCACTTGCAATAGTTGTCAATTCTGGGACCTTAGGGCCATGGAGACATGAAAGTCGAAAAGCTCCTGCTGCTCCTGCTGCTCCTGCTGCTTCCTGCTGCTCCTGCTGCTCCTTGCTGCTCATGCTGCTCCTGCTGCTGTGGCGGCTGAGGCGTGCGGCAGCCTTCGGAGGCGGCAGGCGCAGCGGCCGGCGGGCGGCTCCAGATCCTAGGTCTTGCTTCAAAGCATGGGTGAGCAGGATTGAAACTCATACGGGGTGAGGGGGTCAGGTGCCGGGAGCTCCCTCTTACACCTTACACTTAAGCCCTTCCCGTTCCCTTCCCCTTCCTGCAGCACGGCTGCTGGCTGCTGGAAGGAGCCAGTTCCCGACACAGGCAGTTGTTCCAGGAGTGTCCCAGGAGGGGGGGTCTGGCGCTGCAGCGGTGGCTGTCCAGCGTCCAGGCACGAGGGTCGAACGGGTGCTGGCAGGTGGTGGCCGGAGCAGAGCAGCTGTCCGGGCGGCCGCCACCCAGGCCTTCCTCCTTGGGGTGCGGCCAGCTGAGTCCCGGGTCTTGCAGGAGGCTGTTGCTGGAGGGTGTCCAACGGGGCGGGGCCGGGTGGTGCCGGAGCCTCAGGCTGGCATGCGGCCCGAGTGGGGCCGGAGCGCGAGGAAAGGGGGAGACGCAGGGGGGCCTGGGCCGGGAAGAAGGGCGGCCCGCGGCACCTTGGGAGGGGCCGCCGGGGCGGAGTGGCGCAGAGGGTCTTCGTGGAGGCTGCGGCCTGGCTCCGGGGGCTTCCGCCAGACGCGCCAGCAGCCCAGGGCAGGACACACGCTGTGGCGGGGGAGGGCTCCGATGCAGGACGTGGACTGACGAGAGAATGATAGAGGCGGACGCGCGATTTCTGTTGTGGGCGGCGCCCCCCGCCCGGGGGGTATCGGACTGTCTTCAGCGGTTCGCACGCGGGACAGCAGCTGGGTAAAGGTGCCCCAGGCCGGCGCCGCTCTGCTCTGGGCCTGGCGCTCTTCGGTTTTGGAACCCACACAGCTGGAGATCCTATCTCCGGCAGGCCGTCTTTCTGGCCCGTTCTCCCGACGGCCTAAAGTCGTGAACGCGCTGGGTCTGGAAGGCTTCCGTCAGTATGCGCACGATGAGTCGCCGAAGCTGCAGTGCGGGGCCGACTTCCTTCTTGCGCGCGCCCGTGTGCTAACAGCTTGCCAGGCCCACGCTGCGCGTGAGATCCGCACGCGGTCCTTCTGCCCCGAGCCCCTCGTGTCCCGTTGGCCGTTCCGCTCCGGCGGGCTCTTGCTCCGCCGCCTCTCCTCCGGTTTGAAAACCACACCGTGGGACGCGTTGACTCCGGTACGCGCCAACTCTGCCGCAGGTGTCCGGACCGCGATCCGCATAGGTTCTGCTGAAAGAGCTGCTTCAACGCCTCCTCTGCTCGGAGGCCAGACACACCTTCTGCGACGGGATCGGTGGGTGCGAAGGCCCTTGCCGAGCGTCCGGGCCTCACATCTGGGAACAGCTCGCCAGGTATTTTACAATCAGTCCCCGAAGGAACACCTACCTGACACGACCAGACTGCGCCACGAATAAGAGGCGCCCAGCCTTCCTTGGGGACAGTCGGGCAACCAACGGAAGTTAGCCCCGCCCTGAGGCCCGGGGCCACGCACATCCCGACCCGAAGGGATGGTGGAGGGGGGGAGGGGGGGAAATCAGGGAAGGGGCAAGTCGTTGGGCGGGGGGAGGCACACATGTTTTGTGTGTGGTGGAGGGGGCTGGGCAGGTCGCTCCCAGCCACTGGAGAACGCAAACAGGCGGGTCGGACCCCTGAGTCTCCTCGGGAGAACAACCCCCTGTCCCTGGTTGGAGGGAACAATCCGATGACGATACGCTCCCCACCCCAACCCCAACCAACCCCCCACCACCCAACAACCCACCCCCAGAGTCGCTGCATTGCACCTCACAAACCCCAACCCACCCCAACGAAGAAGTTGCGTATCGTGAACTTTTGTTTGAACATGTGCATAGTCAACAACCCGAACCCAACCCCCCCCAGAGTTGCGCGCTTGACCGTTTGTGCCACCTCGAACAACCCCTAACCCACCACCCCCCCCAGATTCGCGCCGTTGACCTTTGTGCACCCTAACAACCCTTCCTTCGGGCGAAAGAATAACCAGCCTCACCATCTGGCGTCCTCACGGGGACTCCTGCCCGTATTTGCCACCTACGCCCGAACCCAAGTGGAAGCCTCTGGGCTTTTTTTTTTTTCACCCTTGAGCCGTCAATAGAGGTACGGCGCAGGAGCACTCCCCTAATGCGTTGACGCCCTCCCCAGCGCCCAAGGAACCCGTGGGACTGGGAAAGAAGCGCCAGAGGGCCAAGAAGAAGAAGCAGGAGAAGGAAAGGGGCCAGGTTCAGGAAATGGTGGTTAGTGGCAAAAGGACACTGAGAAAACTGAGTTGGTGCTGCTTTAGTGTCGTCTGAAGCGCAGTCACCTTTGACATTCTTTCACCAAGTCAACGTGGTGGTGAGTGAGAGCCACATGGATCAAATTTTCCAAGCGTTTAGGCATAGAGCAGAGGCGTGCGGCACTGTGCAAGAGTAAGGAATTGACCATCGCTTCTTGCGAAGGTCAAATAGGAATCCATTTTCACACTAGTCCTACGCGCTCGTTAAAGCCACCACGAATGCATTGCTAACGAAAGAGAACAGAGTATTACTGTCGCGTTGAAGGCAAACACAACAGCGAGCATTCTGAAGGACTTCGTCAGTTCGTATAGACGTTGCCGAATACACACGTAAAATACACATACAAAGGTGGTCTGTATAGACTAAATCTGCGTATGCCTTCAGTGAGATGTATCTAATCGATCTTTTCCTAACAGAACAAAACCATGGTTTACTTCCTTTGATGAAACAAGGACCGGGCCTGAACATTCAACAAACAGATTCTAGGGGAAACATCAAATGAACAATCTTAGCAAACTGTTTCCAAAGCCCCATTCACCAATGGATGGATATGTGATTGTTGGATGTTGATGTGGAATGTGAGAGGCTAGGTAGAAGCCTGGCCTGTAGGCTAGTCTGGCCGAGCGAGCAGATGGAAGGACGGTTATGGAGAGTTGACCGGATTGGTTATGGGAAAGGGGGCCTGTAGCTTTTAGACGAGGTCAGTAATATTCTTCGGTTCTTTGTGTCTAAAGTCTGCGCCCTGGAGCGTCCCGTGCCACCCATGATCTCGGAATGACACACAAAACCCTTACCTGCGCATCGCAAATCGTCAGGTGAGCTATTCGACACTCCGACCCGGCTTCCGATCTCCATTTTATCACCATCCATTCCATACAAAGCACAAGGAACTAGCTTTGATCGCAGTAGGGACGCACATTTCTGATACGAAAGGATCTTGACTTCACAGTTGTGCTTCTTGCTCTGTATGGACGTGTCTGGGAAGTGAGAGGCTAGGCATCGGGCTGAATTCGAATTCATACTTACGTCGGGTGATGTAAGTCTGGAATCTGCAATGTTGTCAATTCTGATACCCTTAGGGCCATGGACTGACATGACTAAGTCCGAAAACAAGCATTCCTGCGCTCCTGCGCTCACTCTGCGCCCGGATGTCCTGCTGCCTACGTGCTGAATCTGCCTAGGGCTGCATGCTGGCCTGTCCCGGCGGCGCAGCTCGGAGCCCGTCGGCACGGCCTTCGGCCTCGTGGCGGGAGCGGCGGCGGTCATCTGGCGGCGGCTCCAACCTAGTCTTGCTTCAACGCCTGTGGAGCGGAGCTTGAAAAAACTCATCCGGGTGAGGGCGGCTCAGGTGCCGTGGAGCTCTCTTCCCGATTCCCCTTCAAGCCCTTCCCGTTCTCCTTCCCCTCCGAGCACGGGCTGCTGGCTGCTGGAAGGCTGTCCCGGGTCCCGACAGCGTTGTTCCAGGATGTACTGTTGTTGGCTATTTTTAATCCTTCTAGTCCCAGGAGAGGGGGGTCTGGCGCTGGCAGCTGTGGCTGCTCCCGCGTCCCGGGGCCGAGGGCGCTTGCGCCCGTTCCCCGACCGGGTGCTGGCAGGTTGTGTGCCGGGCAGAGCCGCTGTCCGGGCTTGGCCGCCACCCAGCCTTCCTCCTTGGGGTGCGGCCAGCTGCGTCCGGTTCTTCCGGCGGCTGTTGCTGGAGGGTGTCCAACGGCTCGGACCTGGCGGTGCGGGGTTTCCGGTGACCGGGCAGCCTCAGTGGCTGGGCTCGCGGCGCATTCCGACGTGGTTGGGCCGGATCGCGAGGAAGGAAGGACAGGGGGGAGACGCGGGGGGGCCTGGGCCGGGAAAGATTGTGAAGAGGTGGCCCCGCGGCACCTTGGGGCGGGGCCGCCGGCGGCGGTATTTGTTAGTGGGCGCAGAGGACCGCGGGTCTTCTGTGGAGGCTTGCCGGCTGGCTCGGGGGTCTTTCCGCCAGACGCGCCAGCAGCCAGGGCCGCCGGCCCCGCTGTGGCGGGGAAGGGCTCCTGGCTGGCCCGTTGGGCCCCGGCCCTGCCATGAGACCGCCGAGTCGGGCCGTGGCCCTGACTTTCCTCCCTTCCCGTGGGCTGCGCCCCGTGCCAGGTGTTCTGGCAGGGC